>OY756949.1:12599000-13914500 GCA_963580275.1 Crataegus laevigata
TAGGGGTGGTTTTGGTACATCTGTACCGATTACCATACCAAATATTTGGTACGACAAAATCTATTACCATTACCGTACCAAACTTTTGGTATACCGAATATCGGTATACCGAATAGTTTGGTTGGTATGGTATGCCAATGGTAATTACCACTTTGTTTTACGCCACTTAATTTGCCCAAAATCTAATATTTTTCTAACCTAATTCAAAGCCCATAAAATATACATAGTTTGACATATATACACAATTTAACCTAATTCAAGATTTTTTACTATTGTATGTCAAAGTGGTAAAAACTTAATAAACCATAAGACAAGATTTCTATAGCATGCTGAGACTCAAATGAACCAGAAACGTAAGACAGCAAACCACAAAAAATGTCAATATCCATAGCTGTGCTCGACGACTGACTTGCTGATTTGAACCCACAATCCAAGGTGGTAATACCCAATGCATATGTTGTGCCCTTACTTGGAAGACAAAGTCGCCGGAAACGAGAAACGAAGATGAATCGATGAGAGAGCTGCGACGGCGGAACAAGCCCTAGGTTTCTAATGTGTCGAGCAAGGACCAGAGTGAGAGACTAAAAGTGTTTGGTTTGTGGAGATTTTAGGAATAGGATAAATGAGTCAAACTGTCAAACGACATAATATAATAATACATAATACATAATACATAATACATAATTATATATATATATATATATATGAATAAATATATAATATAATATTAATAATATTAGTAACCGGTAGGTATGGTATACCACTGGTACTAGTTTTGAGTACCAATACCGTACCGAAACAGTATGGTATGGTACAAATACCGTACCATTACCAGTGGTAGAAATTTTTTGGCACAACTTTGGTATGGTACGGTTGGTAATACGGTAGGTATGGTAATGTGGTAAAAAATTCCACCCCTATGTATGCCCGTGTCTTTGTGCCCAAAAATGTTCAATTCTATGTGTTTGAGGATTCCTTTGTAAATTATTGTTTTTATTTTTCAGGTTGAGTCGCATAAAGATATTGCACACTTCGAAACTGCTTATGTTGTTAAATTGCACAACATTGCAAGACTTGCTCCTCCTCTACCTGTGAGTTTTCTCACTAGACTGATTTGATAATAATTATATGAACTTGATTGTATAGGAAGTCTTTATTCAGCAATCATTTAGTCACGATCAATGGATTTTTTTGTTAGGTGTTCATGTTTGATCATCCAAACCACTTACCTGACAAAAGCAATAACCGGTACACGAAGTTGCCGTTTGGAATAACAAGTGATACTGGCTCAGCCATGATTCACGGTATGCGGTGGCATAGTTTTTGTTAAGGTGAATAATATTCATAGTATTTGTTTAGGTGAATAATATTCTTGAAAGAAAAAGTCCGTGTGTTGCATTTTATTGACATGACTAAATTCTAGTTTGATTGTACTGGTGATTCATTGGGCCTATTTTTCAGGTCACTAAAATTACTCTTTTCTATACCTTCAGGACTCGCTGGGTATTTTGATTGAACTGGTATGTAGTCCGTCCTATCCTTTTTTTCTTGTTTGGTTGCTGCTTGTCATCATTGTGCTTGCTTTTCTTTGCGATTGTTAGTTCTCGAAGAAAATATTGAATTTCCTCCCCTAGTTCTGTTCTTTTTTCATGGTTATGTAATAACTGGTAAACACATGATGGCTAAAACTTATGCGGTAGTTATGTGGCTTGCATGCTGTTTATCTTGACCCTCAGGTTCCCAATATTTTTCCCACTAAGGACACCAATTACGCTTAGTCCTGGTGCTTCTCTTGAAGTACATTTTTGGCGGTGTTGTAGTCCTACCAAGGTAATATTCTTTCTTGTTTACAAGGAATGCAGAAAAAAGGGGGTCACACACACAAAAAGTAAAAACTAACCTCAGTTAAAAGACAATCCTGTTTTTTGTTTGCTAGGATTTGAGGCCATTGGCCGTAGGCATAATATTGAGCGGAAGAATAGGGTGCTTCTGCATCTCTCTTGTTTTATGGTTTTAGATGAACAATAAGCCTCTGAATGAGTTCCAATGGAATGGTGATGCAGGTTTGGTGCGAGTGGTGTGTGGCATCACCCTCCAGATCACCGATTCACAACAGCGACTGGCGTTCGACATCTATGCCAATTGAACTACATTAGCGGTGTGAACTAGTTTTGGTGAGCCCGCCACGGGGGGAGCAAAAATTTCGCCTGAGTTCCTTTGTATTCAGAATATGTATAAGCCAATAGCAATGTATACCAACTGTTAAGATTGGATTTTTGTTGTTTTTCAGAAAGTAGCATCTGACGCTAAATACCGAAAGGGTGGTTGGATCAAATAAATTGAAGATTAATATATAAAAATTGATATAAGTGTATGAGAAGTAAAAATTATTGTTCTAAAAATCTTCGCCTAGCGTCGCCTAGGCGCTAGGTAGTTGGCTACCGCTCTGATTAATACTTTGGTGTTTGAAAATTAAGAAAGGGTGCATAGACCTACTGATGCGTCCGTCTAGACCGTCTCGCCAGCCCATACTTGCCTAGGTTGCGACTCACTTAGAAGATAACTTTCATTTTGCATTTTATTTTTTTTCAATAAATTTAAATTTTAAGATACTAATTGAATACTTAAAGAAACACATATTATATACTTGTTCTCCATGTTTTCATTATATTCTCATAATATATATGTGATTTAATTTTGTAATTTATGATGAAATCATATATTTTTAAATATAAACAGATATTTATTTACACGAAATATAATAGATTTAATTAAATCTGCCTAAGCGCCTGTCTAGTGACACACTCCGACCTGGAATGTCCACTTGGACTCCAAATCCAGGACGAAGTCATAAAGTGTAGTGATGTGGAAAATGAGGATGAATTTAAACCTAAAAGTGCCTAATCAAGAGAGTGTGCAAGAGAGCAGGATTGAACCCTATTCACACGGGATGTCAGAGCATAAGACAATATAGTAAACAGGATGAGAGTTATACCACCATCCCCTGAGATTTGCCAGAATCCTCGTATATACGTAAGCACAACTACTAAACCTAGAGGGGCGAAAAACAAAGTTGAGTGGGTCAGTAAAATAATGCTTATTTGAAAATCTTTATTTTTGAAAATACTAACCCCTCGTTGTAAAACAAGTATAGTTTCCTTAAAACATACTACGTAAGTATGTAGTAAATAATACGATAGCAATATAACTAGAAATATGCCAAGTAACGATGTATCAATGCCACAGTAGTATAATCAAGTGATAACCAATATAATGAAGTACTCATTAATCTAATGCTGGCACACAAGTTCAAATAGATAAACTCTGACACGAACATAACTAGGTGTAATCAATACGCTCAAGTACTACGATCACGTAAAGACTGGTGCAAAAGCACATCACATACAAGTCGGATTGCCTAATGCAATCTACCCGACAGGATTGGCACCTATCCTGGATCCAAGATGAGCAAACAGTGCGATGTGAACATACACGTTAAGGACTGGCCCTGGCCCTGGGGTGAGTACTAACACCGGTGCAGCAAGATGAGCATGTATACAAGTATGTATGAATGTCACGACAAGTATATCTCAACCGTATTTCAGCATTTATCACAATTATAACGAAATTATCAACTACTTGGCAATATATACATAAAGTGAAATATTTATGCAATTTCGAAAACTATAAATACGTATAGATATAAAACAAACTGCTCACTCACAGATACGCAGTCCAAATGAAGCCTCCTAGCCTAGCTTAATAACACATAACCGGAAACATGAATAAAATCTTTGTAGATTGTCCAAACATAGGGTTTAAATATATGAAATCGATCTACTCGACGTCACAGACACACACAAATTTTTAGAATTGAAATCAGACCACTCACGCGCCGCCACAAGGTGGCTGCGCTGGTGGCCACGCGCGGCCCACACGTGTCCACGCGCCTTCCTCACGATTTCTGGGATTTTTTCCAGGTTTTTGGTCCAACTTTCAGAGCTTCAAACGAGCTCGTTTCTTGACCAAAATCCGTGATTCAAAAACCAAAATGAAGCTAGGAATGTGATGAATGAATCTACCTTCACAAAAAGTTCGAATATGATCCGTGTTGTTCATAAATTTGGCCTAAAAGTGGCCAAACGACCACGGCTACATATTTCCCAGAAAATTAAGAATTTCTTCCTAACTTCCAGAGTCGATATCTAACTCAATTCTTAGCCAAACTTGATGATTCAAAAGCCATTATGAATTTAAGAATATAGAGAATAAGTTTGTTCCTAATTGGGGTCCAGTTGTGGTCGAGGTTGACCGAAAAAATGTGAAGAAAGTGGCTAAATGGCCACAGTATCTTTGTTGAGAGAAATCTGTGCAACTTCCTTCCTTCGATTTGTTTCACGACAAAGCTTCCTAAAAATCGTCCTAGGAGCCTCGAGGAGTTGTGGGGAGGCTTCTTCGACCTTCAAAACTTCTTAACTCGTTCGAAAACACGTTGAACTCAACACGACCGAGTTCGGACCTCACGAGTTCGACGATGAAAACTCATCCATTTAGAATTCTAATAACATGGTTGTGTTCGTGAGGATGAGAGGAGTACAATGGTGTGATTTTTGAGTTCGATCCGTGAGCTCTAAGGCTCGCTCATGGTGCTCACAGAGAAGGAGCCTATACGGGAGAAAGAAGGAAGAGAGAGAGAGTTTTTTTTATTTCTTTTCCTTTTCTTCCTTTTTCTGATTGGATGCCAAAAAAGAGGAGGGATGGTGATTGGTGGTAAGTGGAGGAGAGGGTTTTGAGGAAAAAGGCTGACAGGTTGGAGGAAAAGGGGGGACACGGATCCACAAATCAGGGGATGATTGAATTTTGAATTTCATATTTTGTACAATTTTAATGTATAAAATCTGATTTATTACGGTGTTTCCAATACTGTTAATTTGTACGCGCTTGTACAAGGATACCCGTAACTAACATATTTTAATAGAGCGTAACTTTTTTCGTTACAGATCCGATTTGAGTCTAACACGCGCTCACGCGTTTGTAGCGACGAGTACTACAAGGATACACTAAAAGAATAAGTCATACCTTTCTCTAGACGATGGTCAACAAAAGTCAAAGTCCTCGCCCCTAAGGGCAATTTCATAAATTCACGCTTTTAAAATTAATATAAACGTAAAATTAAGGACGGGTCGTCACATCTAGACTCCGCATAGCTGCCTAGGGGGTTAGGCTCTAGCTATTTACCCGACTAGCGCCTAACATTTTTTAGAACCTTGGTAAAAATGTGGTACTGAAGTCACTTGATTAGGAGATAAAAAAGAGGACCTAGCAGTCTTTATAGTTTATTGGGAATGATTAATAATTGTCTTTTCACGAGATGGGTCAAAGATTTTCTAAAGGCAATTTTTAATATACATACTTTTTATTATTTTTAATAATATAATTTCTATTAATTAATGAAATTGTTTTTGTTAATAAAAAAAAGATGAAAAAAGTTATTTAATTCTATCATACAAAAAAAAAAGAGCAATAATGTAATTTTACAAGTCTAAATTTAACTTTTTTTATTGAAACTTCACTGACAAATAATGTTAAAATATCTATAATATTTAAAATTGAAAAAAAAACCAAAAACTAAACCCCCCCTCACGTTCTCTCTCTCATTTTCTAAAAAAAATGTGTTCATACACACATTGAGTAGACAAATACTAATAAAATATTAAGTAAACTGAGTAGAATCCTATTTAATCGGTAAAGATGGTCTTTACGAATTTAAAAATCCGAATGTTACACGTGGTAAAGTGTTATTAAACAAATGCACTTTTTGAAGAGATTTTTCTACGTACATCAATTGGTACACTAGTTGTCATAGTATTAGTGGAGGAAGAGGTAGTTTTTCATTATCTTCACTTCTATTATGATGTGTGGTGTGTTTATTCGTATTTTGAAAATACAATAAAATCTCTCTACTTCTTTACCGGAACTACCACCTGAGATCTAGCTGGGATCTCAGGCGACTCGGTCTACCACCTGAGATCTAGCTGGGATCTCAGGCGACTCGGTTTTAAGTCCTGAAAATACTGTTGATATCTCTCCACATAAGCTTGAAGAAAATGGTACACAGATTCAAGGTCAGACGCTGACTAGAAAAACAGTGACGGTCATGCTGCGACCGGAACCGGTGACAGTTCTAACCAGATGTCTCGACGCACCGTGAATCGAGAATCCATGGCCCCTGTGACTGGCATAGAGGGCCAGGCATGGGCACGTAGCACATAAAGTTTTGAAATATTGCTAACAGGCGCTAAAATCCTTTTGTAACTGCACATGATTAAAACACTGAATTTTACAAGACGGCACAGATTTCACCATACAAAAATAAATAAAAAACTTAATTGCATGGTGAAACCTGTGCCGTCTTGTAAATATTACAACTCAAGATTCTTTCAAACAATACAGCTTTCTTTACAAATTACAACTCAAAATTATTTCAAACAATTCAGCTTTCTTTACAAATTACAACTCAAGATTAAGCTGGAATTCCTGAGTTTTGAAACTGGCATCCTGCAATCCAGAAAAGAAACTATGTAAGAAAATCACCCAACACAACTCACCAAGTTAAATGAACAAAAAAACACTTTGCAACGAAACCCATTTTACTCGGCCGTCAGCAGATTATAAGGTGGTCAGGGAAAAGCGATGCACTAGAAAGACTACCCTAAACTTATATGCGGTTAACGAATTGTGTGACATTTAGAAAGCCATGGTTGTGGCTATTTTGGAACTTCAAAGTATGAAGATATTGCCAAGTGATGTTATTTTAAATAGGAGTATCATACAGCTATTTGTTTGGGCAACCTGCTCACTAATGTGCAACTAATCATGGATTTGCAAATTTAATTTCAAAGTTCAAATCAAACCCTAACTGGCTTAAAAATTATAACAGCCATTGCTAAATAAATACCAGAAAACAACAAAATTCAATTGTGAAATACGATTTCCATTTCCACTCTAACTTATAATTATCTAACTTTCTCAGCAACAAAACAACTTGCTCACTCTTAAAGACGGAACAATATTCGTTGTTAAAGAACATAACTAGGAGATCGCAAGAGATGGAGGCACTAGGCAAAAGAAACACAATGTAGGTTGCGAAACAAAGTGATGCTGGGAAAGGTTGACCACATCCACTAAAGAACCAGAGAGCAAAGAAGAGGCAAGGAAGAAAGGAAGATAGAACAGGGGATTTGCTTCAATGAAGGAAACAAGACTATCTGACAATAAGGAGCAAAAAATGCTTTTATTAATGTACATAAAGAAGAGACATACCGAATTATACAAAATTCAGGATCTGTTCTCACCAGAAAATCATATTATCTTATAATACAAATTACTGCTTTCAATTCAAGTACTTCAAGTTTCAATACAAACGTTAATTCGAAACGAAGAGCTTTCCCTAATTGCTATACCTCAAAAAATGACAAATAATGTAAGACTCCTGCAATCCAAACCGGAACCAGATGCCATCAAATACACAAATCACCAAGATTGAAAAATGAAAATCTTCCCCAACAAATTCAACCAAGTTGAATGAACAAGAACAGTTTCCAATGAAACCCACTTCCTCAAAACTTAGTTCACAGAACACCTTAAACTTTCTAAGCACAGACCAAAAAAACAAAATTAAAGAGCAAAACCAGAAAACAACAACAAAATCCAAATATGCTCAGTTATGCGATAAAACTCATAATCACTACCCAAAAAGTCCTAAATTTGCTGAGCAAAGTGCAATCAAAACACAGAATCAAAGTAGAAAATCAAAACACGAAATCGAAAACACAGAACCAAAGCACAAAATCAAAACTTGTTAAGCACAGATTATTAGAAAACGAAAGAGATGTACCGATACACAAATGTTGCTTAATTTCCTCCGACACAGGCGAAGAACCTAACAACCAAACACATAAAATTTAGGTCATGAATCGATATTATCGCATAGATAGTTAAGTAGAAGCTCTCAGAAAGTTAAATTAATTTTTACCTCAAGCGACGGAGATCGGGGATCACTACTGGGTCATCCCTCAGCTCATCACCCACTAACCGGAATACGACCCTTCCGTTCTCGACAAAATAGTTAGCCCGAAAGATCATTCTCGCCGTTTCACCGCCGGAAAGCACGGCGGTGACATGAATGCTCCGATGAATACGAGAACTTAAGCTTCGGTTTATAAACTCGCTGCCCTTTATCCCTCTGCTGTCCCCATATCCGAGCCTAACAATCAGTCTGCCCCGCCTTTCATCGCCCTCCACCTCCGTTATCTCAAGAATTACACCCGGACTCGTTTCGTTTACGAGCTGCACCGATCGACAGAGAACGCCGCCCATTGAAAAGTCGATTTTCCCCACCCAAACCACCGGGGGCACCTTTATAGGGTTTCCTCACGCGTTTCCATTTATTTTTGTTGCGGGGGACGTTGGTGTCCGAGTGTTTTGGCTTCTAGAATGCTGCCTGTGGCGCCAGTGTCGTGGATTCAAGAATCTAACTAAATGTCGCAGGTCCCACGAAGAACAAATTTATTCCTTTCCCAGATACTCTGAAACTAGTAAGTATCGTTTGTCTGAAATACCCCTCACTTTATTGATAATTACAAATGGTAAAAACAGTTCTTTCTTGCATATGAGAATTAATCTGGTCATGTTCCAATGGTGGGCTAAAAGCCAAATTACTTCTCAAAATTTCCCCCAAAACTCACTCCAATGCAAGGGGAAAATTCGGGCTAAATGCTAAATACTAAACCAAGGCCAGATTCCCCTCAGAGTTTAGCCCAGAAATTGGTGTGGGCTCCACCAAACCGAGTGAAAATATTTATCGGAATTAAAAAAATTTTATGGGCTAAATGCTAATTTTTTTGGGCTAAATTAGAACCCTTTTAATTAAAGTTTCTTTTAATTTATTTAATCTGAACGCTAAAAATAAAAAAAAGAGTATGTAAAGCACTAAAAAATGTGTAAAATGTTGTAGGTCTAATTTACTAAATCATATAAAGGACAGAGATGGGGTGCGGCAACATTAGAGAGAAAGATAGAGGTGTGTAATTGCGAGGTGTGTGTTATTTCACCCCATTGTGCCTTTATTTATAGTAGTATGAAGGTAAATTCCTAGGATTACAACTCTAATAGGATAATATATAGTCTAAGAGATATTGTAGAATCCCAAGATATCTTGGATATGATAGGATGTACACAATCACATCCCTAATCTAATAGGACTGCAATACTCATGCTTGAGTGTGTAAATATTCAAGTAAATGGCGTATCAGGTCTTCAGCGATGAAGTAAGTATAGTTGATGAAGTCATCGGCACAATGAGCGAATGCGAGTATCAATTCTACGGAAGAATGCATAAAAGGTAAAACTCACAAAACCTCGCTATGGTAAAACCCAAGGTGGGATAAAAACCCATTGACTAAGGAGAAAAGTGAAAATTTGCATTAAGTCAAAACTATACATCTTTTGGACACAAGTAAAGGAGCTCACAAGGGTATGACCAGCCCAAGATGGGTGTCTCATCAAAACCTAGCTAGGTAGCAAAAACTAGTGGAAAAATGCTCCTAATTGTAGGAAAAAAATACATTAAGATCAAGTGAGTATACTTATGGATACTCCCCTTGAGTTTGACAGAACTTCCAAATGAGAACTACAAGCATTTCATATGAATAGTTAGGCATACCAATCCATCGGACAACCTTCTGGAAGGTTGACTTTGGCAGCGACGTCGTGTAGAAGTCGGCAAGGTTGTCAAGGATTGGCTTGCATGACTTCAATCTCCTGATACTTTGTTGATGTGATGTAGACACAATATGTCTTGCGTTGACTTCGTTGATGTATCATGTCTTGGTCGGGTAGATACATGCAGCATAATCTTCATGGATCGTTGTTGGGAATCAACAATAGATGAAAACAACAAGTACTTCGAATATGCTCAACAAGAGCTCTTAACCATGTCTCAAGTGTGGCGTAGTGAAGTGAGGTGAGTCTTGGAATGAGTCGAAGAAGTAAAGACATAACCATTTGGGGACGTGCCTTGTGCGGGTTTGATAAGTAACCTGCATCAGCATAACAAACAAGGCAAACACAAGGGGGTCAGATCTACTCATGATGCATTGCTTGATGTTCTCTTGAGCGTGGGTTTTGAGTGAAATTAGTTATAGACTTGGGATATTTTGTCAAGGAAAGCCAAAGGGGGAGATTGTAAAGTCTAGCTTTTGTCAAATATTGTAATTGAACCAAAACACATGCTCAATCTAGCTTTAGAATATACTTAGATTATGGATTGTTGTTGCTAGAGTAAATGTTCGAGAAGTGGCACATTTCAACTCAAAGATTTGTTCATGCATGTGCATTTCATATCTTTATTTGTGTTGCATTCTGACTAGTTTGATTGCCTAGCCAATTTTAGGCGTTGACTTCCAGCTGTCTAGGCACATATATTAAGACAGCCCATATGGGCTTTTTGACACCTTTCTGATGGTAGTCAGTTTCTGGCCATTGATATGGCTAGATCTCCTTTGCAGCCGACAAGTGTCTTTGGGACAAGTTGACTGATGGAAATTCTGATTTCCTTGGGTATATTTGTTCCCTAGGGTTTCATATTTGCTTTTTTGGGGTTTAGAATTTATTTGTTAGATAGAGAGTTGCTTTAAGGCTTTGAGCTTGCATCTTTTCCATTTATGAACCCTAGATGTCAAACATTCCTTATGCATTAAACACTCAATCATTGTATATTAGGGTTGCATTGTTTTAAGGTTTACATTTAAGTCTTGGTCTAGTTGTTAAACTTTAAATTCGTTTCAGACCAAGCTTTTGGATTCAAGTTAGATTCTTCCTTCAACTGTTTGACTGGAGAATCTGCCTGGTCAGTTAAATCTATATTTCATGTGCATATCATAATATCATATCACATCATTGATCGTGTTGATCTTGGTGTCACAAGGTAAAGAGCTTAGGAGGAGCTGCCATCTTGTGAAGACCAAATGAGTCTATTTTGTGTAAGGCAAGGTTGCACAAAGGTAAAGTTGCTCCATAGATATAGATCTAGAAATTGAGCTTGTGTGATCTTTGTATGAACCTTTGTTTACACTAGTGGATTGGACTCAGTGAAGAGTCTCTAGTTTTTTTAACCCAAATGTGGGTTTTTTCCGGCCAAAAATATCTTGTGTTCGAGTTATGTTTATTATGTCACACATCCCACACACACATACATGGTACATATATCTGTTGAACATCGAAATGGTTTGTGTTCACTGTTATGCTCACTTGACACATTAATAACTTGCAAAGAACTTCAGCCTTGCTGGCTAGGATAGTTTTTTGAAACTAAAATTGGTATTTGAATCTTAGATTTATTGACTAACAAATCTATCTTAGTTGGCTAGCGGGCTTGACTAGTCAGTCTAGCAAATTATAATTTTTATATATAGGATATTCCGCATGGTACCAATTTCATCTGGTATCAGAGCCTTACTCTAGATATACATAGAGTGATCTTTAGGATTTGCTGGTATTGGGTGGAATCTGACCATGGACCGTGATTGTGTCGGTAGCTCGTGTAATACGCTTCCATTCTTTGATCTTACAAATTATGCTACTTGAAGCGAGAAGTTTCAGATATTCTTTTAGGCTCAAGGTTTTATAGTTGTTGATTATCTTACTCTTAAGGGGAAGGCTCCATCGTGGCTAGTCAATGGAGAGTCTGTGATTAAGCCAAAATGTGAATGGAATCAATGAAAAATTGTTTCGGCCATGGCTAATAAGAAAGTAAAGAATGCAATTGTTTCTACCATTTCATCTAATCAGTTTGCTCATGTTCGATATTACACAACTGCTAAGCAAGCTTGGGACAAGCTCAGAATACTTCATGAAGGTGACAAACAAATGAGAGATTTAAAGCTTCATATGACCCTCTCAAAATTTGAGGATTTGAGAATGGTCGAGTTTGAGACCTTGGTCTTCTATAAGAAGGTTGAAATGTTAACAAATGAAACCTTGAGGTTTAGGGAAGCCTATTGATGAAACAACTATTGTTCAAAAGATTTTGAGATGCTTACCCAAGAGATTTCAAGCAAAGAATGCTACTATTCAAGAGTTTTAGGACCTAAATGAGATCAAGCATGGAAAATTGGTTGGAAAGCTCATTACCTATAAGATGAAACTTGACATGTATGAAAGTGACTCCAAGAAGAGAAAAGAAGTGATCCTTCAAAGTGTTGATAAATGTGAGATTGTTGGTGATGTGTGTAGATATGTCTCAGAAGAAGATCTTGCCCTATTCGTCAAACAATTCAGAAGAATTCTAAAAAACAAAGGAAATGATTCTAAATGGTTTGGTGAATCATCAAACAATCGTAAAAAATAATCTATTGGAGTGAAGCACACATGGTTCACTAAAAAAAGGAGACAAAGGTGTGTTAAAGGTACTTGGTCCTTGCTTTACATGTGGTAGAAGTGGGCACCGTGCTGTTAATTGTGCTAACACCATACTCCTTGGTCAAAAGCTTGAAAAGGAAATGATGGTTGCTTGGAGTGATGACAATGAACAAGGTTCTGTGCAATCTGATGATGAAGAAAAAGTTCTTGCTTTTGTTGCTCAAATTGAGGAAATGTCTCTAAGTGATGATGATTCTTTTCTAAATGGCATTGAGGATATGACTTATGATGAATTGTGCATCAAGTATGATACACTCTTTGATGAGACTTGCTCTACAAAAGTGGCGAAGATTGAACTAGCTAAGAAAATTGTTGAGTTACAAAGGGAAAACAAGTCTCTTCATCTAGTCAGAATTGAACTAGATGAAAAGATTGGTTATCTTGAGGCTCACGTTGAGGAGCTGAATGAGAAAGTTCAAAACTGCAATGAAAAAAATTGAAGATAAAGATGTCATCTTTACCCTTGAAGCTCAGGTCTAGAACTTGCTAAAATCTTAAGAAAACTTGATGAATCAAACTCATGTGTTGAAGGTAAACAGTGTGATGTATCATGAGGCTAACAAGAAACAATTACTTGAGCTGAATGAGGCAAGTGATAAAGTTATTTGCCTTACTATTAGAGCTGAAAATTTGACAAGATGCTTAGTATTGGAAAACTACACAGTGACAAAAGTTGTCTTGGTTATATAGAAAGTGGCTCAAGTTCTATCCCTATCAAAACAAAACTTTCGAGAGAATCTAGGGCTATATCTCTGAAAGTCAAACCAAGTCCAAATACAAGATCGGTTCCTACGTGTCATCACTTTGGTGAAGTTGGGTACATTTGTCCAAAATGTAGGAAATTGTACTCTGGAAAGACCAACATGCTGAAAGATCAGGTGAACTGTCTGGTCATCGAAGTCAATAGAATTCCTCAACCTGTTCATTCTTCTTCATCTAGAAATATTAAGCAAAGTTCAAAGTGGGTTAAGTGCCTTGTTATTCTAAATGCTTTATCTGCAACCAAACCAAATGTGTGGTATCTTGATAGTGGGTGCTCCCGTCACATGACTGGAGACAATGAGGCTTTCTCTTCTTTTACTCCTTTTATTGGTGGTGGTGTTGTGTTTGGTGGTGGAGACGAGTCTTAGATCACATGGAAAGGTGATGTCAAGATCCTTGGATTACCTAAGCTTGAAAATGTTAGCTATGTTGATGGGTTGATGTCAAGAAAGGTGATCTCATTACCTAAGCTTGAGAATGTATGCTTTTTAAGGGAAAAATCTAATACCTTTCAACAGTTCCTCACTGTGTACAAAGTAATGTTGAATGAATCTCTGTCTAGCCATCATACTCTAGTTAGAATCAGAACTGCTCATGGAACCGAATTTAAGAATGCTCACTTTGATGATTTTTGTTCAACCAATGACATCAAGCATGAGTTTTCTGCTCCAATCACCCCTCAACAAAATCGTGTAGTGGAAAGGAAAAATAGTGTTTTGATTAAGATGACTAGGGTGTTACTTAATAGCAAAAACTTGGCAAAACATTTTTGGGTCGATGCCATGAACACTTCTGGCTACATCTCAAATCAAGTGCTTCTCAGACCTAGCATTCATATGACACCTTATGAGCTTTGGCGGGATAAGAAGCCAATGGTAAAGTATTTCAAAGTTTTTGGGAATGTGTGCTATATTCTACGTGATCAATAATATCTTTCAAAGTTTGATACAAAGAGTGATGAAAGAGTCTTGTTAGGGTACTCCAACACAAGTCAGGTTTATGGAGTTTACAATCCGAGGACAAAGACCATCATGGAGTCCATAAATGTCAAGACTGATGACAATGATGTCCCTCCCACTTTGGTGACTGAAAATGATGTAGTGTTATTTCCCTCTTCTAAGGATAACGGTGATGGTTCTGGTGAGTCAAGTATGGGTTTAGCAAGTGACAATGAGAGTGAATCAAGCACTGATCAAGATTATCATGCCATATTCAAGGATAAACTTAAGTGGGCCAGAGGTCATCATGATGAGGAAATTGTGGGTCCGATTGACAAAGGTGTTAGAACTCGAAGACAAATAGCTGATGAAATTGAAAATGTTTGCTATGTCTCCCAGATTGAGCCCAAGAATATCAAAGATGCTTTAACTGATGAAGAATAGATCTTAGCCATGCAGAAAGAATTGACTTAGTTTAAGAAGAATGAAGTCTGGTCCCTTTTTTATTGTCCATCAAACACTAATGTTATTAGCACATAATGGATTTACAAGAACAAGTCTGATGAGTCAGGAAATGTGATAAAAAAATAATGCTAGGCTTGTTGCTTAAGGATACTCTCAACTTGAAGGTGTTGATTTTGATGAAACCTTCGTTCATGTTGCTCGTCTTGAATCCGTTAGACTTATTTATGCTATTGCATGCCTTTTAAAGTTTAAACTTTTTCAAATGGATGTCAAAATTGCATTCCTTAATGGATATCTTAATGAGGAAGTTTATGTGGAACAACCCAAGGGCTTTGAGGACCCTCACAAGCTAGATGGGGTATACAATCTGAATAAGGCTCTCTATGGTCTTAAACAAGCCCCACATGCTTGGTATGACATGTTGTCTTCTCATCTTCTTACTCATGGTTATACTCGTGGCTCTGCTAATAAAACCTTGTTTATTAAGAAGGTTAAATGTCATGTTGTGATTGCTCAAGTGTATGTGGATGGCATAGTTGTTGGATCTACCTTTGATTCTCTTGTAAAACAATTTATTGATATGACGACAAGTGAATTTGAGGTGAGCTTGGTTGGTGAATTAAAATACTTCCTTGGACTTCAAGTGAAACAAGAAAATGATGGCATCTTCATCTCTCAAACAAAGTATGCCAAGAACTTGGTGAAAAAGTTTGGCCTCGAGGGTTCAAAAGCTGCTAGATCTCCAATGAGCACATGTGCTAAAATTCACAAAGACTCAAGTGGCAAGGATGTTGATCAGACCCTACATAAAAGCATGATTGGAAGCTTAGTCTACCTGATTGTTAGTCGACCAGACATCACATTTGCTGTTGGGGTATATGCACTGTTTCAAAGCTGTCCCAAGGAGTCCCACTTACAAGCAGTCAAGAGGGTCATTAAGTATGTGAGTGAGACTACCGATTATAGACTTCAATGTACTCATGATACCAACACAAACCTGGTTAGGCACAATGATACCGATTGGGCTGGATGCATTGATGATCGAAAGAGTACCTTAGGGGGAGCTTTCTATGTTAGGAACAAATTGGTTGCTTGGTACAACAAGAAACAAAATTGTGTCTCTTTATCTACTGCCGATGCAGAATTTGTGGTTGCCGGGAGCTGTTGCACTTAACTGATGTAGATGAAATAAATGCTCAATGACTACAGTATATCCTAATCCACTTTTCTTGTTTATTATGATAACATGAGTGCAATCGATATCTCTAAGAACATGTCAACCACCCTTGAATCAAATTCAGCTCTAGATAAAAAAGAGCAAATTCATATATTTGGAGGAAGTCTGGCAAAAAAAAAAGAAAAAAAAGAAACTCTTTAGCCCAGTTCAAGATTAAACTTGTGGAAAACTACTTCTTCAAAACCAAAAGTATTTCATATTATCAGGGTCGAAGGCAAATATATCTCATGGCATACTTTTTCCCTATCTTTTCCTTTACCCTTGCTTCTGCCTGCAAGACAAGGAGAAAGAAAACAATCAGTCAAAACCTAAAATCAAACTTCCAATCTGGAACTGATCGCCCGGAACCTTTGCATGGTTGCTTACCTAGCATTGCTCTCGAGTGCTCGTCTTCAGCTGTTAATAAGTCTCGAGTTTCCTCAGCAAATACTTCAGAACAGTTGATATGATATTGGCTTTCTACACTGAAGCTGCCAATATAGATGAGTCGCTGAGAAGTGATGCTCTGAAGGACCATTCAAAGGCAAAAAGTTGCACACTACTTCTGCCATGCAAAAGAAACAAGCAGAGAAGAATGCAGCATGGTGAATTGTAACAGATCACTACAACATGAAGCCATTCTTTGTAGACATTGAAATTTCAGTAAATAAATGTTGACCAATAATTAAAATTTCAACGCTCATGTGTCACATAAATTTTACATGTAACGTGTGACTCAAAGAAAAAATAGAAAAGAGTCAGAAAAGTCATCAACATGACTCGTGTCAACACCTGCCAGAAACGATTTATTTCATATGAATATTATATTCAAAATTAAGCCTTGGAAAGTTCTATAAATAGAAGCCATTTCATTCATTTCAAGGGACCAATTCACATATACATTTCTCTACTCCCAAATTGGAAGAGAATTCCCTAAATCCTTGAAGCTTTGAAGTTCTAAAGCTTTCAAGCATCCAACCTCCCAAATTCCCAAGAATCCCGAAGGATCAAGAAAGCTCTCTTCGTTCTTTGTCAAATCCTTGAAGAAGCATTCACCAAGATGAAGCCCCGACGACCCTTGGATCAACAACAATTGCTCATTCAAGATTAAGCCCCAGCGGCCCTTGAAGAAGCTCTCAACCACTCGTTCAAGATCAAGCCCCGACAGCCCTTGAAGAAGCTCCCAACTGTTCATCCAAGATCAAGCATCGACAACCCTTGGATCAACAACGCATCCACACTAACGAAGATTGAATCAGAGGATTCAAGTTAAAAGAGATTGTAACCCCAATTTCATTAATACAAAATATATTCTTTGTACACGCGTTGTTGTTTCAGGATTTTTTTCGTGTTTGCAATATCATATTTAGTTGAAGAAATAGATAGTGCACCAAATTTTCAATGACACACCCCAACCCGAAATGTCCACCTAGACTCCGAACCGAGCTATGTTGGCCGTCACCAGGAGGATGACAAAGTCATAAAGTGTGGTGATGTAGAAAAGTGAGAATTTAAACCTAAAGGTGCCTAGATGTAAGAGTGCGCTTGTGAGCGGGAATGAACCCAATTCACACGTGATATCAGAGCATAGGTAAAATACAGTAAAGGTAGGATAAGATTTATACCATCGAAGGTAACCATTTATACCAAAGTATGCCAAGAATCCTTGTCGACACAAAAGTTTAGCCACTAAAACCTGAAGGGGCGAAAAACAAGGGTGAGTGGGCCTAAAAATAAAGTTGTGTAATTTTGAAAACATAATAACCCTTCGCTGTACAAATATAGTTCCCAAATCTAACATACTATGTATAGTATGAAAACACTTACCATAGCCAGCAATACATGTATAGCCCCGCCCCGAAATATTTATTTTTGAGAAATAATTTCGATGGCAGGCCCAATTTAAAATTCTTGTTTTAATTCACTACCATTAATCACTAATCTTTATATAAATTCCTTAATTCCACATATGATCTATAACCGTAATTCTCTTATAAGAACATACAATTACATTTTCAATTAATTGCCATTTTCTTCTCTTAGATCAAATCTCCAACTAAAAATTAATTCTCGATTATTGAAGGCTGCATCAAACACTGTTAAATTGCCTACCTTGTTTTAATTCACTACCATTAATCACTAATCTTTATATAAATTCCTTAATTCCACATATGATCTATAACCATAATTCTCTTATCAGAACATACAATTACATTTTCAATTAATTGCCATTTTCTTCTCTTAGATCAAATCTCCAACTAAAAATTAATTCTCGATTATTTAAGGCTGCATCAAACACTGTTAAATTGCCTACGTACTCTTGAGCGGGATCAAGCCTTTCATAGTTCACAATTCATTCTTTTATCCATTTCAAATTCATGTTGACCAAAAGTCAACTCTCGATCAACGGTAGGGTCCACAACCCTACGTATCTTGATCCAGAAGATCCGTTGATCAGATTTCCGATCCATCAGTTCCAGCTATCCTCAAATATTACGTTTTATAAAGCATTAAAGTCTGGTGATGATCCAACGGTCGGATCATTGATTCAAATGTTGATCAAGTGATGTATCGTAATGAAACTAAGTTCAAACAATCAAACCACGTCATCCGATTATCAATTCTGAAATCAGGGCATCTAAGAGCAATTCCACCCCTAAAGACTTTGCGCCAGCACCTAGCGCATTTATCCACTCAAGTGAACAGTAATAGACCCCAGTGATCTATAATAGGCCAAAGCATCTTCACTCCTAACAAAAAATAGCCTAGTCAATTTTATTAAAATAATATTTTTATTATAAAATAATAAAAAAATAATTTTATTTAAAAAAAATGAGCGGCCCTTCCCTCTCCCTTTCTTTTGTTTTCTCAAAATCCTAATGGAGCGGCTGTAAAGATGTCTCTCCGCCCCTCTCTCCTCATCGTTGTCATATCCCTCCATGGCCAAGCTACTCACTTTTCACCAAATCGTCCCCCAAAGGGTCCTGATTCTCGACTCGGTCCAGACCCTCAACTTCCATGGCAAGCTTTTGAAGAACAAGGCAGCAACATTCAAGCTGGAGACCACCACAGAAAGAAAGGCGCTGTCTTTGAAGTTGGAATATTTCCCCTCGGCCAGCGTCGTGGATGGGCTGGGCGCGACACTATTAGCGGAGTGTGAAATCATGAACCCCCGGTCGTCAGGCAACCTGGAGCGAAAAAAAAGAAGAAAAAAGGTGGCTGATGTCATGTTGGAGTCAAATAGGCCAGTCCCAAGGTCTGTCAATTCTGGGCTAGCCAGGAGACTAGCTTGGGCTGGGTGCCAAGCAAACGCATTAGCTGGAGTGAATGGATTAACCCCTAGCTTGGTTTTTGGGTGCTGGGCAATTTCCACTCCGGTGGAACTGTTCTTATTGAACTTCGAAAGACATCGTTGGGCCACTGGCCACGCGTCGCCGCAGGTGGCGGTTGGCCGCCCTGACTTGTCAGAAAATTCAACTATTTCTAAATTTTATAGTAAGTTGATCTCAGTGAGGAGAACAATTTTCATACATGTGGCCAAGTCTCGAGAAACACCTCAAATCGCCCTCAAACCGGCAGAAACCCTTGAATTGGGTGTTCTTGATTTGACTCCATAACAATTCCAATGCTCCAATCAATGCATGTGCTTTGTTCCAAGCCTCAAGGGGAGTCTAATGGTGGTAGTAATTAGATGAAAACATTTCAAAATTTGGTGAATCTCGAGCAAGAGCCGCCGCATTCACCGATGCGTTTTTCCCAATTTCAAGGCCAAATCTCTTCATTTTTGGGGTGTAATAGAAAGAGGGAAGGTCATGGGTTTTTCAATTGGTTGTTTGATGTGATTCACCAGAAAATGGGCGAAAACCCATCGGAATAGGCAAGGAAAGCCGATCGGCTCGGGTCGAATAGGCCGCGGGTCGAGGATCCTCCACTTCCCATTTCTCTCTTTTTCCTCCCAGTTCCCTTCCCCCATTGGTCACCCTTCCCCTTTCTCTCTCTACCTTTTCTCCTTTCTATTCTTTCCTTTCCATCATAGTCGTCCATGTCTCACTTCCCTTTTCTTTTCATTTCATCTTAGCCACACACATGGCATATCACATGGCTCCAGATTTTCTGGAGCCTTCTAAGAAGGTTAAAATTATCAAAATATCCCTAACTTTAAACGTTAATAACTTCTTCGTTATAACTCCATTTCACGAACGGTTTGCGCCTACGCATTTGTAAGTTCAAGCTCTATTCAAAAATATAAATTGTAACCTCAAATAGTTTATGGAGTTTTAATAATTAATTTCCAAACTTCATAAACAGTTTAATTTAAAACTAAACTCAAATAAATTAATATAATTTCTCAAAAAATAACATAAAATCTCAATAATACCAATACGTAAATTATAATAATTTCCAGAAGCACAACTTTAAAATTTCCTAATTCTATTTCCATAACCATAAATCGATTTATTTTCGATTTTCTTCACATATTCATAATTATGAATATCTAATTCATATATTTAAATTTTCAAGGTATTACAATACCTTAAGAATGCAATATGTCACAAACTTTGATAAATAAACACATGACATCCATAATCGCATAGTCTCGTATAAGCAACCATAACATATCAGAATGCAATATGTCACAAACTTTGATAAATAAACACATGACATCCATAATCGCATAGTCTCGTATAAGCAACCATAACATATCAAGTGCTCATTGGCATATGTTGACTCACGAGTTTATGCAGAGATATTCTGACATGAACAAGACTGGGTGTAATAATGATTTACGCTCTAGTACTACCAAGGTTCTAAAAGACTCTAGAAGCTAGTCGGGTGGTCAGGTGGGGCCTAGCGCCTAGGTGGCTAGGCGAGGCTTAGGTGGATCTTAGGTGGATTTAAGTATATGTATAAAATTTGAGGACATTTTATGTTGATTTTGTAACATTTAGTCAGCCCATTTGTTTTAATCATTATTAGGCCTTGTTTTTCATTAAAAGAAGAATTGGGCTTGTTTTCTTATTAAAGAAAAAGGTATATTCCCTAAATTGTAAATAACTGCCACCTAAGTTTCTAACTAAAAAGAAACTTTAACTCATTAGTTACCCTACTGCTGACCCATTTGTTCTCTACAATTGTAGTTACCCACTTTCTCTTTCTCCCTCTCTCTCTATCTCTCTCCACAGCCAAGCCGTCCTTCTTCTTCAACCCTACAATTGTAGATCCAATCCCCATTCACACTTCTTTTACTCTGCAATTGCATGTTGAGGTTATCTCTTTCATCTCAGCAAATGGCCCCTTTTTTTTACCTTGCAATTGCAGATCAAAATTGTCGAGACTGTCGCTGAGCCGTCAAAACGGCAGTGGAAGAAAGTCGCTGCAATCGACTTTTTATGACACACCCCGACCCAAGAGTAGGGCGTGTTGGCCGTCACGTGAGAATGACGTAACCATAAGCACAGTGCGGAAGCCAAAATTAATAAGAGGAATATGAATAATTTAAAACCACACAACTAGCAGCCTTAACTAAGATAATGTGCTAGTGCGATATTAAGAGTAAAATACACAACTAGAGCATAAGTAGCCTAAGTACAGTCCGATAGGATGAAGGTTAATTATACAACACCCAAAGGTGAACCTACAAGTGTGAATTCTGTCAGAACCTCCGGATATCCTCGTAAGCCACCAACAACAATTGCTACCTAGAACCTGGAGGGGCGAAAAACAGAAAGCGTGAGTGGGCAAAAACAAAACTTTTAAAAATCATTTCATTTCTCAAAAGTTCTAACCCCTTGCCGTAAAACCTGTATAATTTCCCAGTAATAAAGTATATACTCATAAATATATATATATATATATATATATATATATATCTCAAAATCAAGGTATAAAATATCCATAATATCCCGATATTTCCATCGAAATTTCCGTGTTTTTTAAATTTCTATATTTAAAAAAACACCAAGGGGATTCGAACTCCTCCCATTTTACTCCTTCAACACCGTGACCACCTTATCACTTATGTTTTTGTGAAAATATGGTAAAATATTGACATATTTTCTACACTCACAATGTTTGCCAGCTCGCTATATAATCAACTTAAATCAGTTAAATCCATCATGCAATGCATTTCCTTCCAATTTTTTGTGATAAACTAATAAATAATTGACTAAATAAACATCCTGCAAAGTTTCAATAAAAATTTCCAAGTTTTTCTTACAATTTCCATGGTTTTTATTCAATTTTTATCGATATCGATAATATCCCGATATTTCCATCGAAATTTCTGTGTTTTTGGACTACTGATATTTCCGATATCATCGATATTTAATACCTTGCTCAAAATCATGCTCAACAATAGTGAAAATCAATTGTATGCCATGAGTATACCATGCCAAAGTATCTCAACGAAATGCCAATAATAACTCAGTGAATGAATATGAATGCCAGGTATCAAATCAGCCCTCGGCTGAATCTATAGCTCATAATAAATCTCAACCATATCACATATCCTGCACACAAATCAGCACCATCTCTAGTGGTTTGCACAACATAACTGAGTGGAAAATAAATATGCTCTAGTGCTACGATCACGTGAAGACTGTGCGAATAATCGCGAGTCACCTATGAGTCGAACCCACTTATAGTGGTTTATACGACATGACTGTGCACCTAACTTGGATCCAAGGTGAGCATATGGTGCGGGAGGTGAACATCACGTGAAGGATTGTGCCCTAACTCTGGGCGGGAGCACTAACACTGGGGTGCAGGTTTATGAGCTCTCAACACATCACATCATTTTCATAACTTTACTTTATGAACTTACCTGGCGCTTACTTGTGCGTCCACAGCACCCATCATAATTATTTACAACCAATTATGCATAAATAAAATAGGCAAGATACTTTGCATGGCATCACAAAACATAAAATCAATAAATTTCATTTTCTGGGAAAAATAGCAAGTATATAGGTATATACGGAAAACCAAAAGCCCACTCACTAATATGTAGCCGGGTTGTAACCCTCATGCCTAGCCTGGCTACGCTCGTCCTCCGGATAGGTCTCGCCTGTATGAGAAGCAACTATAAAAACGTTATTTAAAGCACATAAATGAGACTCGCAAATAACTTCTCATACATAGCTCAATTTTGGTATTTGAATATACCAACATGATCTACACAACCTTAGGAACATCCCTATATTTTAAAAATATTTTTCTGACGCCCCACGCCCCGGCCAAGTCATGGCTAGACACGCCCCCCACGCGCAGGCACGTGCCTGGCACACTGACGGCATCAGTTAACGCCGTCAGGAATATTCTGTTAAAACTCAGCATATTCTGTTAGAAATCTAACGGCGCCACCTAACGCCGTTAGCATATTCCGTCAAAACTAATGGAATATGCCTTTGTCTTTTCCGACGAGTCGCCAGACGCCGGTGACTGTTCGCTAGTTTCTGGAAATTATTAAAACTTTCGTATCTTCTTCGTTTTTCATCCAAATTTCATGAAACTTGTCCCAAATTAAAGCTTACAACATGAGGAACAAAATCTTACCGATTTTGGGACCTGAATTGCTTGAGATCTCGCCAAAGAAGCTTCGATATTCTGACCAAAATTTGAAACTCGCCTATCTCGACTTCCCGTTGTCCAAATCACTTGGTTTTTCTTCACCGAGCTTTGTGAGGAGATCCTTAAGCTTCCTAAGGCTTCAAAATTCACTGAAACGTCCACAATTACGATCACATGAACAGTGCCTCAAATCGGGTTCTTTGGTTCTCACGATCCCAACGTCCAAACTTAACCAAAACTGACTTAGAGTGCTAGAAAAGACTTAAGCTTACCTTTTTTAGCCTTAAAACGCCCTAAAATCTTCACGATCATGTCGGAGTTACTGTGCTCCAAAATTGGGGTTTCGTATAACTCGAGTTCTCGACGTTCACACGTCCAACAAATGGTATAGATGCACTCAGGAGCTTGCAAAGAACATGAATATTGAAGCTTGTCCGTACGGAAGAAAAGGAGAAAGAGAGCACGGGAGAGAAGAGAGAGAAAGAGAAAGGGTGATGTGTGTGTGTGTGGTCCTCAAACGAACATGTCACCACACATCATAATCTTACAACCCAACTAAAATATCTAAGTCCACAAAAATCAAATAATTAGGGTTGCTAAATGTAACCTTAAAGTTCAAATGCCACAAAACGTTCGAGGGCATAACCATCATTTCACGTCCTTGAGAAAACATATATAGCAATATTAGGGACAGGCAAAGCACAACCGCCTAAACCGCAGTGGTATAGTATGGCTTGGTTCAAGTGTGTGATGAGAGAGAGAAAGGGAGAGAGAAAGTTGGGGAAGAGAGAAGGGAAGAAAAGATTCACCTAGGTCCCACTGCACTTAAACATACTAATAGAAGAGTACCGTTAAGCCCACCTTAGTGTTTTATTTTCCCACCACTATAAAATGATAGTCTTATTGACAAATTTATCCTAATATAAAATAAATTTTAAAGACCTAAACACCAACCAATCATGTCTTGCCACATAATTATAGTTATATTGATTCGTTTTAAACAAATTATTGGTTATACTAATAAAAAAAACTAAATTATCATAAATAAGAAAACGAAAAAAAAAAAATCATGATCCCACAAGCTTTCCTGGGGAAGGAAGTTTAGAAATTAAACTTATCAGGAAGAGAGGGAATTGGGACTTGACAAAGCAAAGCCTCAAGGCTCGCAATAAAGTGCATGTTGTGGAAGATATGATCATGCTTCATTAGAGAGTAGAGCAAGTTAGTCTTTATGACTATTATAATATTGAGATAGATAAGGAGAGAAGCTCATAGTCCAGATTACATTAAGGGACTCACGGATCCGACACTCGTTGAACTCCGATTGTGTTTGGTGTTTTTGAACAATTTGGATGCCTACCATATACTGAATTTGGAGGAATTTGATGTTAGGGAAAGCTAGTGTAGAACCAAACTATGAGTGAAGCTCTTCCAATTTAAATCTAATTCTCGTTTTGCTTGCGTCCACATATCATGACAAATAAAGTTAATACAAGTCATTGTACACACTTCTAAAGGCATTTTGCATCAATGAGGATGCATAATTACAAGAAAATTAGGGACATGTCGTAACAATCTACTCCCTTTAATAAAACTCGTCATCGAAATTTCTAAAACAAGTTATTGAAACAAATACGGATATCAAGCTCGCGTAATTGGTTTAGTCTACCAAGTTGTTTCCTCAATCTAATGATTCCTTTAAAGAACCTTCACTAAAGGTATCATTTTGTTTCTTAAAACTTTATCCTTCCTGTTAAGGATAGCCACGGGTTCTTCTTTATAGCTCAAGTCTTGTCTCTAATGGTTGTGGTTGCAAAATATGAAATGGATCTAGTATATACTTCTGAAACATAGAAACATGGAACACATTAAGTATCTGTGACAACTCTAGTGGCAACTCCAGTCTATAAGGGGATTCAAGTATCTGTGACATTAAGTAGGGACCGATATATCGGTGACTCAACTTTCCCTACTTTGCAAAATGAACCACACCTTTCTAGGGCGACAACTTAAATGATACAAAATCATTAACTTCAAATTAACGGTCTTTAGAATTCCGCAATTCTTTTTTGTCGGTCTTGTGCGGTCTTCAAATTCATTTTCATCACTTAGAGGTTACCATTTGTGGTAACGACAATTTTTGGCTCCTCCAATACTCGCTCACTACCTCTGTCCAACACAGTGGTGCTCTGCACACTTTTTCATACAATGCCTCATATGGCGCCATACAAATGCTTGAGTGATAACTATTATTGTAGGCAATACTCTACTAAAGAAAAATACTTTTGGATTGAACAAAAGCTCGCAACATGTCCTCCAAAGTCGGGACTGTTATCTTTGACTGACCATCTGTATGTGGGTGATAAGAAGTAATGTACAATAATTGAGTACCCATGGCCTCATGGAATGCTTTCCAAAACTTGGAAGTGAATCTCGGATCTTTGTTTGAAATAATGGTAATGGCTACACCACGAAGTTTGATAATGTAATTTCTAAATATCTTTGCTAACTTCTTCAATTTATAATTCTGTTGAATTGGTAAGAAGTGGGTAGACTTAGTAAGCCGATCAACCATTACACAAATACCATCATATTTTGGCTGAGTGCGAGGTAACCCGTACAGAAAATCCTGGTAATATCATTTCCTTTCCAAAATGGAATAAGAAGGTTCTGCATTAACCCAAATGGTTTCTGCCTTTGCGCCTTTACTTGTTAACAATTTAAACATATGCTGACATATTCTGCTATGTCCCTTTTCATACCTGACCAGTAATAAAATAGTTTAATAGTGCGGTACATCTTAGTACCGCCAAGATGCATAACATATGCTTAAATGTGAGCCTCATAAAGGATTTCCTTCTTCACCTCTTCATTATTTTTTGTAACAAGAAGTCTGATGCCCATCATCAAGATCTCGTCTTTCCTAACCCTCAAATCCTTCATTACTCTATTCCAAGCTTCTTCTATGAGTTTAATACACAAAGGATCAACGTTTTAAGCTTGATGCACCCAATCAACCAATACAGGTCTAACCTGGAAGTGAGCTAGTAAAGCTCCTTGAGTATTTGTAATGAGAATTGCTCCAATACCCCTTAAATTATACAACATAGGAACACAATTTGGCTTAATAGCTTACTACCGTCCGTAAGGTTTTCTGCTAAGTGCATCCACTACTATATTAGCTCGGCATGGATGATATTCAATTGTACAATCATAATCGCTAATGAGTTCCATCTACCTCATATGTCTCAAATTCTACTCTTTTGGGGTGAAAATATACTTCAAACTCTTGTGATCAGTAAAGATGCGAGACTTCTCCTCATAAAGATAATGCCGCCATATTTTCAAGGCAAAGACAAACGCTTCCAACTCCAGATCATATGTGAGGTAGTTCCTGTCATGAGGTTTAAGATGCTTAGAAGCATAAGCGATGATTTTCCCATCCTACATTTACACTAGCACACAACCCAACCTTGTAATGAAGCATCACTATAAACTCTCAAACTCACCATTATCATCAGGAAATGCAAGTACAGGCATGTGAGTAAGATGATATTTCAACTCCTGAAAACTCGTCACAATCTTCATTCCAAACAAACTTTACCCCTTTCTCGTCAATTTCGAGAGTGGTAGTGCAACAATGGATAAGTCGTTCACAAAGCGTCCATAATAGCCAGCTATACCCAGAAAACTCTTTACTTCAGACACATTCTTGGGTAGTTCCTGAGACACATCAACTACTAATCCAGAGGGAGGATATATTGAAGACAACATTTAGGACTCGATATTGGCAATACAAGTTTTTGGTAATGTCCTTTAGGTTAATGAATGCTCCACCAACCTTCATGGATTTAATGATAAGTCTTTTGACCATATCGGATCAGTTTGTGATTGTCTTTATGATGACATTCTGGTTTATTTTATAAGTGAAGCTGAGCATGTTGAACATTTAAGGAGAGTCTTGGACAAATTGACGAGAAATTAGTTGTATGCTAAATTTAGCAAATGTCAATTCTGATTAAATCAAGTTAGTTTCTTATGTCATGTAGTTTCAACTAACGGAATCCTTGTTGATCCTCAAAAGGTAGCTGCAGCTGAGTCTTGGAAACAACCCAAGAATGTGTCTAAAGTGAGGAGTTTTTTGGGTCTAGCTAGTTATTATCAGCATTTTGTAAAGGTATTCTCTATTATTGCATTACCACTCACAAAGTTGACTAGAAAAGGGGTAAAGTTTGTTTGGGATGAAGATTGCAAAATGAGTTTTCAGGAGTTGAAATATCATCTCACTCACGCGCTATGCACTTCGTGATTATAATGGTGAGTTTGAGATCTATAGTAATGCTTCCCTGCAAGGTTTAGGGTTGTGTATTGATGCAATATCGGAGAGTCATTGCCTATGCTTCTAGACAACTTAAACTTCATTAAAGGAACTACCCTACACATGATCTGGAGCTAGCAACGGTGGATGTTGCCTTCCAAATATGGCGACAATATCTTTACAACGAGAAGTGTTGCACATTTACTAATCACAAGAATATGTAGCATGTTTTCACCCAGAAAGAGTTGAATCGGAGACAAAGGAGGTAGATGGAGCTCATAAGTGATTATGCCTAGACAACTAAATAAATATCATCCAAGCCAAGCTAAAATAGTAGCGGATGCACTCAGCAGAAAATTATATGGACGATCATCAGTAAAGAGAACATAATAGTGAAAACCAATGACAGAGTAATTGAAGGACATACATACATCCAAATGAATTAAATAAAAAAGGGAAAAGGAGCAAAAACTTCATTAAATTTAAATGATAATAGGTGCGACTTAGCTAGCGCACAATGTTTACAAAATTGACTAGAAGCCTTACTAGAATCGAATGATAAGCTAGCTAAAACATGAGTAATGCTATTTATACCACAATTTTATTGCACATTTTTTTACCATCTTAGGTGGTAAATGAGTTGGACAAACTATATCATTTAATTTCAACATTTTTATTAATTAAAACTCTTAAATAATCTTAGTTGGACAAGGTACATCATTTAATGGGCTAAAGATCCCCATATATGGGGGCTTGAAAAATAGGAGGATAGAGAATAAGTCAGTGACAACAGAAGGATAAGAAAAAAGAGTAATAGCAATATTGTGTCCGATTAAATTGAGAAATAGACAAGCTTTTTCGTAAGGTGAGGAATATGAAGAACATTATTTAACTTGAACAAACAAGTACCAATAGACAAGGGCAAACCACCAGTTTGAGCAATAGTGAGAGCACCATCGTTATTGATGAGTACGGAATTTTTACGAGTATAGAGAATCAACTCCTGAAGGTTGGGGCCATTAGCGGTCATGTGGTGTGTGGTACCAAATCCATGTACCAAAATCTGTCAGCCGCAGAAGAGTGCGATTCTTGGCTTTTTGAAGGTAGTCATGAATAGTGCGATTCTTTTTTTGCAGATCAAAGAGGCAACAACATAAATTAGCAGTGTTAGGTTGTTAACCACAGAGACTTGAGAAAAGTGCTGAGGACAATCCCAAATAACCTTAGCAGACTCAAGGTCAACCACCAACGAGAGAACAGACTCAAAGAGAGTAGAAACAAGTAGCTAGACACCAGTTGATCAGTCTTATACCACGCAACATATTCGGGATTGGGCTTGGCAGGAGCATCATCAGCAACAGGAAGCGAGAAGCTATCAAGATGAGAGACAAAATCATGACCAATAGAAAAAAAACACGTCTGTCACGTCGCCTCCGTAAGTTTGAAGAAGTGAGACACATAGGTCCAGAAGGAAAGGAGGGAGAGCCATGGAAGAAGGAGACGGCAAAAATTTTAAAAATTAGGTCGAGGGGATTGCGGCACACTAGGATTTACAACCTTAACTTGTTTATATGATGTAGAAATTATAATGTTGATAATACTAGTCACAGCACAAAGGCTCATACGTAAGCAATTGTGGGTACTTGACGTACTACAAATCAGGAATACAATCAGAATAACATTACAGTATTAATTCCGAGATATTATTTCCTTAGACAAGACTCCTTCTCTAAGACCTTCCCCTTTTTCTCCTCTTATAAAAGAGAGAGGAGGAATGGAAACATGAGTGCCAATCTGGGATCATGTAAACTGTTAGCTAATACTTTTTTTTAATTCTTTTTATTTTAGTTCTTGAGTTTTATTGCAAATTGAATTCGGAAATTAGCACGTAAATTGAAAGGAGTAATCGGAGAACATACCGTATTTCTAGAGTATAGCAACTCTGTGACAGGGAATCGATCGACATGCCGTTAACACAACAACTGTGTACGCAACAAGAGCTAAAGAAACCAAGCAGATGAACGCACGCCTCTGATACGTTTTCGCACTATCGCTCCTCAGTTTCCCCTGCTGCGGCGGCTGCTGCTGCTCCAGCTGCTGATTGTGATCCGAGGAGGAGAAAATCACAATTTGTAGGTGAACTGAGTCTTGCTTAAGAAAATTGATCTCGAAATAACGTTGCGTACGCTCCCATTTCGTGACGAAACTCTTGAAGGGAATGGCGAAGACGACGCAAATCAGACACGAGAGGGTGAAGGGCGCCCACCAGAATTCGCACGGCAAGTTTGGATTGTGGCTAACAGAATGGAATATGAAGCTTTGAAGGAAGATATAACCGCAAACCAGCAGCATCGCTGTTGCTTCCAGACGCCTTACTGTTTGCTCTTGTTTTTCGCCGACGCCTTCCAATTTCTTCCATTCGTTCTCCGCCTTGTCTAGTTCTTGACGGCGGATTATTCTTCTGTTTTCCATGCGAAGTAAAGTTTTCCAGCGAAGAGGCGCTCCTACTGCGGCGGGAGAAGAAGAAGACGGAACCGGTAGGTGGGTGCATGTATTGACTAATTGTGCAAATGATGGGTTTCTTTAAGGAAAATGTTCATCAAGTTCTGCGAAAACGACAACCTGTGTACCGTGCTCCATTATTACCGAGCTTTTTCTTTAAGCGGTGTGCTGAGCATCATTTCACCCCCACATCCACGCACGCATCCGCATCCGCATCCGGTATTTACTTATCACACACAACTTATTAATTTATATATTTTTAATAATTATCAATTTATTCGATCTGATTATTAAAAATTAAGAAAATGTATAGAAAGTAAAAAGGGAACTTTAATGAAAAGCTCCCGGTACTGTTCACTTTAACGAAAAACCACATTTTACACGAAAAAGTCAATCTTGGTACTATTCACTTTATCCTTTATTTTGTCCTTATCGTTAAAACTCAAAGTTTTCAAGCCCTTTTCATTAGTTTTCCTAAGTAAAAAAGAATGTGTGAATATCACACATTTTCACTGAAACTTGCGAAGTCTACCAAAGATTTTTCTTTAACTTTATCCGGGTTTTAAGTATTTCGCACTCTAAATTTGTGCAACACGTTGTTGCGAGATTAAAAATTGTATGAAAGATTATGTGAAATATACGAAAGACTGTGTTATAAAAGCATTAATGGAAAATTTTCATTATGACGGGAACACGGATGATGCATAATGTATTTTTTTATAGAAGTGGTGAAATTTTTTATTTTTTAAGTTATTAACTTGTTAACACACATATCCTACCATTTGTATAATGACACGTGGTAAATAACTCTGTAGACTGGTCAAAGTAAAAAATCTCTCATTATATACAAAACATTTTACGGAGTTTTAACAAAACACTCCCAATACTATTCACTTTTGACGAAAAAATGACATTTTACCTTTCCTTCCTGCTATTATTCACTTACACTTTTATTTCTCATTTTTATTAAAACTAAAAGAATTTAAAGATTTTTAGTTAGTTTTTCTAAGATTTAACCTGAGGCAGTCCATGTGACTTTGGATTGTTCTGCAGTGTCCTGATTTCAGTGCCAAGTCCATAAAAGTACGAGTCCCATTTTTCACCTGCAAGTCGCATCGGAGGTCAGATTTAATTAATGAACTTTAGAAACGAGGTCGTGTTGGGACACATTAAACTATAGTCTAACTGGTAATGTTACTCAAATCACAGCACATATATAGGTGTATTACTAATGATCAGTGTTTACAATTTTTTTAATACGAGTAATATTTTTCATAGAAATAGCTAAAAAAAATCATAGAAAAATATGAAAATAGAGATGAAATCAAAACTGACACACTCCGACCTAAATCAAGGCATGATGTCCGTCACATGAGCGTGACGTAACTATGTGCGCAGTGCGGAAGCAAGATTAATAAGAGGAATTACGAACGAATTAAAACCAAACGACTAACAATCCAAGCTAAGGTAACGTGCAAGTGCGAAAATTTATAGTGCTTTTACAGAACCAGAGCATAATAAGTCTAATGCCGTCAACAGGAAATAATGAGTTCAAATAACACCAAAGGTTGTCTTACACAATGAGTGATTTGTCAGAACTGCCGCTGAGAATCCTCGTAGCCACCAAGGAACACTACCTAGAACCTGGAGGGGTGAAAAACAAAAGCGTGAGTGGGCAAAAACAGAGCTTTTCAAAATCATTCATTTCTCAAAAGTTATAACCCCTCTCAGTAAAACCTGTATAATTTCTCAGAAATAAAGTATATATACTCATATACAAATATATCTCAAAATCCTGCCATGAAAACATATATGCCATGCCAAAGTATTGCCATTGAATGCTAATCGTAACTTGATGACCAAATATATATGTCAGGTATCAAATCAGCCCTCGGCTGAATATATATATATAGCTCATACTCAATCTCATCATATCATATAGCTCATAATCAACTCAATCATATCATATATATCTTGCACACAATCAATACCACCTTTAGTGGTCTGCACAACATAACTGAATATAGAATAAGTATGCTCTAGTGCTACAATCACGTGAAGACTGTGCGAATAATCGCGAGTCACTTACGAGTCGAACCCACTTATAGTGGTCTATACGACAAGACTGTGCACCTAACTTGGATCCAAGGCGAGCATGCGATGCGGGAGGTGAACATCACGTGAATGACTGTGCCCTAACTCTGTGTGGGAGCACTAATATCAATGTGCAGGATTATGAGCTCCCATCACATCATATCACATCATTCTCATCATAACTAGTATATAAACTTACTTGAAACTTACCTATGCCTCCGCAGCACCAATCATAAATATATGCAAGAATGCATAATAAAATAGGCAGATACTTTGCATTGCGTTTCAAATCATATATTCATTCAAATTCATTTTCTGGAAAAAACAGTAAGTATATAGGTATATACGGAAAACCAAAAGCCCACTCACTGGTAAGTAGCCGGGTCGTAACCCCCACGCCTAGCCTGGCTACGCTCGTCCTCCAGATAGGTCTCGCTTATATGAGAAGTAACTGAAATAACGTTATTTAAGCACATAAACGGAACTTTGGAAATAACTTCTCATACATAGCTCAATTTCGGGAATATTTCGTTAAAACTAACGAAATATTCTGTCTTCTTCTCCGGCGAGTCACTGGACGTTGGCGACTTCGCCATTTTCTGGGAAAAACTTCAAAACACTATAACTCATTCATTTTTGCACCATTTTTCACGATTTTTATACCAAAATGAAGATCTCATCAAGACAAACACAACCATACCTTCCTTGACCCCCAACTCGCCGGGGATTCGCCGGAAATAGCCTCGAAAGTCTGGCCAAAAATTGAAACTCGTCAATGTCACTAACCGGACGTCCAAAAACCTCCAACGAAGCACTCCGAGCTTAATAAGGACCTCCTTAAGCTTCCTATAAGTTTGAAATTCCCTAAAAATCACGCATAAAATTTTGCATGAACAGTGCATGGGCACGGGTTAAGGTTTTTATGTGAAATCAAAGGTATTTTTACCTGAAATTGATGCCAATCGACTCGTAGCACCACGAGGAACACAATGGTGTCCTCAACACCTTCGATCTATAAGGTTTAGGGAAGTTTTGGTGTTAGTTCGTACGAAGGAGGAAGGGAGAGAGATAGTCTGAGGGATATAGAGAGAGCACGGGAGTGAGAGAGAGAGAGGGAGAAAGTGTTTGTGTGGTTCAAAATCAACCAAACATTACAATAATTCTCTAATTTTCTATTGGGTCCAAGACTTGAGGAACATGACATAATTGGACCCAAAACTTAGTTCAAATCACAAATACACACTCAACGTTCAATGGTATTTTAGACAATTCATATCAATGATACCAAATTTTCGAAACGGGCTGTCACAAAAACTTTACCTCATATATGACAAACTCTTAAAAAGTTTAGTCTAAAATTGACACATATAATCAATATTTTTTATATATCTGTTAAATATTGGAAAAACTCTTATATTTTGTCCAAACCAATGTTTGACAACACTCAGCTTCATTTTAAATTTTTATCATTTTCATAAAAAACAACCATATCGATATTGACATTCGATATACCCGTCACTATTTCTAGAAATTTGCATACTAATATTTTCATCAATACCGATATTTTAAGCACAGCTACTGTGTACGATGCAAGAATTCTAAGAACTTCATTAACTCTATGACCAGTGAATGTAGATTCAATAGTTCAATTCTAATGGTACAAAATTGTTCTCTATGCCAAGAGAAATTTTCAAAAGCATAAAAATAGACAATGGAGAAGCAGCAGTTCCTTCAGGTACCGTTTGGTACGTGGGATGGGACGGAACGGGACGAGGCATTCTGTCCCACGTTTGGTGCGCCTAAAACGGGTGGAACGAGCTGTTCCATGAGACGAGTTTTGGGTGAATTTTCGTTCCGCCTCACCCCCCGGAACGACTCGTTCCACATCCTTGGAACACAAAATTATAACCTCTCAATCTCCTTCTTCTTCCTCCTCGTTTCCATCCAAGAGCATCTTTGCTCCCTCTCTGTTCCATCCCATCCTGTCCCGTCCAGTCCCGTCCCATTCCGCTCCGTCTCGTCCCGTCTGTATACCAAACTGTACCTTTAGTAAGCAGACGGGACGAGACTGGACGGGACAGGACATGACAGGACAGGACGGAATAGAATGGAGGTTCCGTGTTATGTTTGGTACGCGAAGGACGGAACGAGACGATTGTTCCGTTCTGCGTTTGGTACACGCTGGACATAACGGAACCAAAAGATTGAATGACTAACTTACCCTTATTTCGTCTGTTGTTTGATACAATGTTTATGCATGAAAGGGGACGAGACAATGTTTATGCTTATCTATGATATATTTTTTTACAGCAGCACATGGCTGAAGATATGTTATGCCAGATATATGTTATGTCATTTCTTGACTAAAGACATGGCAGAACAAGCAAAATGAAAAACAATGGCAGAGAATTTAGAGAGAAGAAAGTGAATGACTAAAGATTGTATTCCTTGAACAATGAATGAATTACAAATAGGTGTTTGTTATTTATACAAGTATTCTTTGCTTCACTCATAAGCTACTAACCAATTAACTTCCTTATATCCCTAAGAATCCCAATAGACTAACAGCCTTCCTACAATCTGATGTGTAACCTTCATACTGATGTGTACATATCAGTCAACAGACCCATGGCCTGAAGCAAGAACTTCATGTTTCTTGAGTATTCATCTAATAAAAGGCTATTTGAAAATTATTGGAAGATGAAAAATTATTTGAAGGAAAGATTATGGTGAAAATGTGAAGAATTGAGGTAAGAATGGTGAAAATTTGAGGTAGGAATGTGAGAAATGGCTTAGGTATTTGAAGGAAATTAATGGTGAAAATGTGAAGAATTGAGATAGGAATGTGAGAAATGACTTAAGGTATTTATAGGAAAAAAATAAAATTAAAAAAAAATGTCCCAAAAAAAATAATTCAAATCCAACAGCTACTGACGTCAGCGTGAATGAATTATAATTGGTACGTGCAAATGATATCCACCTATATCAATTCACGTTTTGTATATTTTTAAAGTTTAAGATTGTAAGTTCTCACTTTAAAATTGTCACTTTAGTTTAAAAGGAGTGAGAAATGAAGTTGGTTATAGCATGTGTAGTAATGTCATGTAATCAACCATAATAGTGATAATTTATATTTATGAATTCGGAATGTGGGATCTTTTTTATTTTATTTTATTTTATTTTATTTTATTTTAATGTGGATTCTCTCAGTTTATTCTTCTGTAATTTTGGTGCTTTTTCAACAACTTCAATGATAATTAAGGTTGTTTTCTTTTGAGGTTTTCTTATGTGTTTTAATTTATGATTTTACTGATTTTCACTTATTTATTGTTTTATTGTGCAATCTGTTCTTTATTTTTTCTGCAGTACAATGAATTTATGAAATTGCTCATTTTGACGAGCGAGATTGTTTCTGTGGACTTAAAAGACATCAAGTATGCAGGGGTATGGTAGGATTATAATTTTACAAAATTATCTATAACTGGCGGTTTAAAAATCGACAAAAAACATATATTACTGTCGGATTTTAAGCAAAATCCGACAGAAAAGAGATGCAGTGACGGATATAATAAGCGACAGCATTGCCTGCGTCAGGAAATGAAATTTCCGACAGAAAATACTCTAAAACCGACAGAAATCCTGTCGGTTAGGACCGACAGGATATATACTTATAATAAATAAATAAAAGAATTCCTGTCGGATAAAACCGACAGAAAATACCAAAACCGCCAGTAACTCTGTCGGCTAAAAGCGACAGAGAATTTATTATAAAAATTAAAAAAATCATTTTTGTCGGATAAAACCGACAGCAAATATGTTAATAATAATAAAAAAAAATCTGCATTTTCCATATCCCCTCTGCATTCACCATTCGAAACCTCGCCGGAGCTCGATCTTGGAAACCTGTTGTGGGATTTTGAAGAGAGCGAGAGAGAGAGAGAAGAAGAAGAAGAAGCAACACACAAACCCACAAAAATTAACATAAAATCCAACACAAACTGAAACAAATACAACACAAGAAAAAACATTTCATTCTCTTACAAGCTGTGCTGGGGTTGCAGTGGAACCAACAAAATGGTTCAAAATCAAAAGCAAACCGAACCCATATCCAATCCATCTTGGTAGATAGGATTCGTCCAGCCCAAAACCCATCAATCCATCACAATCGAAATCTCAGTCCAGAGAAAGAGAGAAAGAGAGCGAGTGTTAACCGACCCCCAAATTTTAATTTATTTTTCAACCCCATAGCACAACTAAAACCTCATAAACTTACTTAAGTAAAGAGAAGTGGAAATGAGGGGAGAATGCGTCTCGAACTCACTGAAGTTCGTTTGTTTTCCCTGGCCGGATTCTGAAAATGAAGGACAAAGAGCAGGCATGTAAGTTTCACCAGGTTTTCCAGTTAAAACACACATGCAAACAAGTATTTAGTTACATAGAATCGGTCTAGAATCGGTCTCAGGTGAGTCTGTGCACCACCAGTTACAAACTCGTCCGGATTTGGTCGGATTTCATCGTCGGAATTTGGAAAGCATACACAGAGAGACGCATAGGTTAAACCTTCGAACCCCAACTAAAATTCAATCACCAATCACCACGAAAACAAGTAAAGAATGTAAATTTGTAGGTTTGAGTTCATAAGCCTCACCTGAGTCTCGAAATGGGAACTCGGAGCTCTCGAGCTTGACCTCTTCGTCACTGATCACACATGCAAAGGTACCAGAAAAATACCCAAAGCATGAGGATGTAGAAAATGGTGGTGGTGGGCTTGGTTTCGTCCATAGAGAAGTGGAGATGGTGATGGTGGTTCTCGGTGACACAGAGAGAGAGAGAATGAGCGAGTTCAAGAGAGGGAGAGAGTTTACAAAGAGATAATGTTTCTAGAATGAGGAAAACAGAGGGACCGAGAGTGGGTTAATCCCACATCGAAAATCTAAATGATTACTGTCGGTTAAAACCGACAGAAACATTTTTTAAAATATAAACCGACGAAAAAATTTCATTCCTGTCGGTTTTAACCGACAGTACAAAAAATGCCGGCAATATTCCCCCCAAAATTCCCTCCCAAAATTTTAAATTCCCCCCAAAATTTTGTTACTATTTTAAAAAAATGTATTTAAGTAGAATAAGTTTTTAAAAATTAAATAAATAATTGTTTTATTTTTTGTCGAAAATAAATAATTATTTAGTTTAATAGATAACTATTAACTACATCTTGTAAACTTTTTTTTTATCATGTTCATTGTTAATTTGGATAATCCACTTAAAATATTCCAAAAAAATTGAACATTTTGCTGTTATTTACTAATTGTGTGTATCTTATAAACGTTTTTTATATTTTGCCATGTTCTTTGTTAAATTGGATATCTTTTGTTAATTATTTTTATATTCGTTTATTGAATTGCATATACAGAAGCACAAAGATTGAAAATTTCAAAAAAAAAAATTTGCAACCGAAAATCCAAAACTTTCAACCTGAAAGATAAGTTAGTTTCAAAATGTTTTAAATTAAAAATAAAATAAAAAACCTTATTTATTATGGAATCTGTTTGGAAATCACCCTACTGTTGCCATACAACAACAACAAAATGAAATCTTATCTTACTAAAATTAATCAATTATATAAATAATAGAACGCCACTCAATTTTGCTACACTCCTCGACCCTATAAGAATGCAATGAACGAATTTGATCTTCAATTTAAAATATTTACACTAGTTTATACCACAAAATCTTATTTTATACCTAATAGAAGTATAATATTAACTCTAAGTGTTGGTTTAATCTACCGTTTTGATGGGATACGCATTTTGTGAAACGTTTTTCAACGATCCAACCGTCAAACTTGTTTGTACACACTCCAAGATCACATACGTAAAAAATAGTAAAAAACAAACATTCAGAGATTAGGTATAACCTTAATGGAAGTATAACATTAACTCTTAAGTGTTTGTTAAATCTATCAATTTGATAGGATATGCATTCTATGAAACTAATTTCAACGATCCAACCGTCAAATATGTTTGTATATATTCCGAGATCGCATACCTAAAAAATCACAAAAAACAAACACTCAGAGATTAGGTAACAGAACAAAAGCTTTCGACGGTTATAAAAGAAAAATCACAATTTAACGGTGCTCCGATTTTGATGATTTTTTACAGCTACACTCCTCGACCCTATAAGAATGTATTGAACAAATTCGATCTTCAATTTAAAATATTTACACTAGTGGATAATTTTTTATACTTAATGGAAGTATAACATTAACTAAGTGTTTGTTAAATCTATCAATTTGATAGGATATGCATTCCACGAAACTAATTTCAACGATCCAACCGTCAAATATGTTTGTATATACTCCGAGATCGCATACCTAAAAAATCACAAAAAACAAACATTCAGAGATTAGGTAACAGAACAAAAGTTTTCGACGGTTATAAACGAAAAATCATAATTTAACGGTTATTTTAGCTCCGATTTTGATGATTTTTTACAGCTACACTCCTCAACCCTATAAGAATGCATTGAACAAATTCGATCTTCAATTTAAAATATTTACACTAGTGGATAATTTTTTATACTTAATGGAAGTATAACATTAACTCTTAAGTGTTTGTTAAATCTATCAATTTGATAGGATATGCATTATATGAAACTAGTTTCAACGATCCAACCGTCAAATATGTTTGTATATACTCCGAGATCGCATACGTAAAAAATCACAAAAAACAAACATTCAGAGATTAGGTAACAAAACAAAAGTTTTCGACGGTTATAAACGAAAAATCACAATTTTACGATTATTTTAGCTCCGATTTTGATGATTTTTTACAGCTACACTCCTCGACCCTATAAGAATGCATTGAACAAATTCGATCTTCAATTTAAAATATTTACACTAGTGGATAATTTTTTATACTTAATGGAAGTATAACATTAACTCTTAAGTGTTTGTTAAATCTATCAATTTGATAGGATATGCATTCTACGAAACTAGTTTCAACGATCCAACAGTCAAATATGTTTGTATATACTCCGAGATAGCATGTGTAAAAAGTAGCAAAAAAAAACATTCAGAGATTAGGTAACGGGACCGTGAGTGAAAAAAAAATATTTAAACCATTTTTTTATTTATTTTTAATCAATATAAAATTTTAAAATAATATAATAGTCAATTTCTGTCGGTTATAACCGTCAGAATAATAAAATAATAACCGCCAGAAACTAAAATAATAAAATAGTCAATTTCTGTCGGTTCTAATCGCCACCATTAACTTAAAAACCGCCAGAATATGTTAAAAATATTTTAAAAAAAATAATTCCAAAATACTGAGGGTTAAATCCGCCAAGAAAAATCCGCCAGGAATTTCTGTCGGATATATCCGACAGAAAGTAACTTTAATCCGACAGTAAATAAATTATGTGTCGGATAATTTTTATCCGTCAGAATGGCTTATTAACCGTCAGGATCATCCGACACCTAAAGCTAATATTGTAGTAGTGAGGCCAACTGTTATTATCATTTTACAGGTAGAGGTCAACTCTTTCTCTCATGTTAAACTTCTATTGTGGTCTTTTTATCATTAAATTTTGGTTTAAACATTGTTTAGTATAAAACTAATCCCAATACAAAATAAGAGGTACAAGACTAGCTTGTCATGGAGCTTATAATAATCTAATTGATACTGAAATCTTATTTGGCCAATTTTATGGAACCACAGTGTTATAAAAGGTTACATTCATTCTTTTGATGTTTAATTCACTTTTCAAATCCACATGTAATTATAAAAGAGCAAAATGACTTGATTCCGGAAAAAATGACTTGATTCGTCACTTAAGTCATTATGAATTATTAATATCTACTACGCTAATAATTCATAATTAAACAAAATGAAAGATGAAAAGTCTTGGTACCTGTAGGAAAAGGCTCAATCCACCAATCTCTTCCTGATCAAAGTATAATAGCTGCAAAAAGAGGTGGTTCATGGTGAACGCCTGAGTGAGAAAGAAAATGTTTAATCAAAGAGACTTGAAACTCATAACCACATAAATAACAATCTTATTATTATCATGGATGGACGTAATATCCTTTATTATATTTTTAGACACAAATCATAAGACTATATATTTCTAGTTTCATTTCACCTATAATTTATAACCTGCCTCCTTCCAGTTTAAACTTTAAAGGTTGCTTTACTTTAATCCTAGTTCTTCACAATCAATGAAGAGTAATAACACATACAGACACTAAAGTTGAAACCTTTTTCCAAGCAGATGCTACACGTACAAAAAGATATCAAGCTTAAAGACCTTAATATCGAGCTTTGGATAATTGGCAAGTATCTGCTAACCTTCCCTTATATGCTACAAATTCTGACCTTAGCTTTAGGAGTAATGGAATTTGATTAGAATTATTCAAAGTACAAAAATATGCGTGAGTACATACGAAATTCTTTGAGCCGCACGATATTGCTCAATATATTGTGGAGTATTAATCAGTCAAATAACCACAATCAAGGCAACAACAATAAAACAAAAGCAAAAAATCCATGCTTAAAGTAGAAAAAGTTCACTTTGTTGTAATGAATCGACATTAGAATCAATCAATCAAGTTATGAAATACGAATTTAAAATATAACTATTTACTGTGTTTGTAATGAATTTGTGAAATCAAATAGTTAAATCCTAAAAAGCATCATTGCAAATAACATAAGAAAATCGAAATTAACCATAAAAAAATTGGGAGAGAAGATATGAAATGGGAATACCTTTGGGCCCTTTGAGTTATTGGCAAAAAAAAACCCAACAGAGCATAAGCCTCCAACTCCAAAGACTCGTGGGATTGGCCGAGGGGCATTTGCGTCCAGTTATTTTTGTCGAAGCCGGTGACACCAAAACCGGCCTCTCGATTTATATATAAAAGATAATCTTCTCCTCCGCTCCGCTACAAGAAGACAGAACGAGAGAGCGAGGGCGGTGACCAGTCCAGATTTCCGTTTGTTTCCCCCTAAAAACGATCGCTCGCAATTCTTCCTTCAGGAAATACCTTCTTCCTCTTCTGTTTTTGTTTCTGCTCGACTTAGATCCGTTAATTTTCGGATCTAGGGTTTCGAAGGGGGGCGAGATGTACAACGGAATAGGGTTACAGACTCCGAGGGGGTCGGGGACCAATGGCTACATCCAGACCAACAAGTTCTTCATCAAATCGAGGACCGGGAAGGTCGCCGACTCCTCCCGTGGCTTCGACGACGACCAGGGCACCGGCGGCGTCACCAAGAAGCCCAACAGAGACATCCTTGAGCACGATCGAAAGCGCCAGATTGAACTCAAACTCGTCGTCCTAGAAGATAAGCTCACCGATCAGGGTTTCACCGATGCTGAGATCGCCGATAAGCTCGATGAGGCTCGGAAGACTCTCGAAGCCGCGGCGGCGGCTTCCGAGGAGGGTGGCGGGCCCGGCGCCGTTATGGTTTCCGATAAGAAGTAAGTTTGCTACCTCCTTTTTTTGGTTAAAAGTAGGAAAGTTTGAGACAAAGATTTCAATTTTGAATAATAATATTAGTCTCTTATATTTCTGATTAGTGCCGTTTGGATGCAAATCGGATTTTGCTAAGTAACAATGTGATTAAAAGTTGATTAACTTGACAGAAGATTGATTAACTATATATTTTGTTACTTAAATAGGGTTTCAGATACACAGACCCACCAAATTGCTGCTAGGAAGGAGAAGCAAATGGAAACATTAAGAGCTGCTCTCGGGCTAGCTGCGCCCGAATCAGCTGACAAGAATACTGATGAGATCGAAGATGGACAGATAAGTAGTCGAAAGAAAGGTCCAGAAGATGATGGCAAGTTTCAAGAGAGAAGTGAGCATGCATTTTTGGACAGGGACTACGTGCGGAAACATGGGGATGAAAAGCAGAAATCTGAAAAGGATGATAAGAAAAAGAGTGTTAAAGAATCTAGGCGGAGCAAGAAGGAGGAAAACAGGAAGAGAAGGCATAAGTATGATTCTTCTGATACCGAAAGCAGTGGTAGTCCTCCTCCCAAGGCTGATAAAAAGAAGAAGCGTCGTGGAAGTAGCAGCAGTGACGAAGATGATTCTGAAGTTGAACTTGACAAGAAGCACAAGGTTGCGAAGAAGCATGAGAAGAGAAGAAGTAAGAACTCTGATGATTCTGATTCTGCTTCAAGTGATGATGATGCTAGGAGGGACTGTGCAAGAAAGAAAGTTGAAAATTTCAAAAAGCCTCAAAGGAGGCAAGATTTAGATGAAGATGATTCTGAAGCTGATGTTGGAAAGAGGCAGAAGGTTGTTAAGAAACATAGTAGGAGCAGAAGGGATGGCACTGATGATTCTGATTCTGCTTCGAGTGACAATGATGCCAGAAGCGGCGGTGCAAGAAAGAAAGTGGAGAAATTCAAAAAACCTCAAGGGAGGCACGATTCAGATGAAGATGATTCTGAAGCTGATGTTGGCAGGAAGCAGAAGGTTGTTAAGAAACATAGTAGAAGCAGAAAGGATGACACTGATGATTCTGATTCTGCTACCAGCGATGATGATGCTAGGAGGGGCAGTTCGAGAAAGCAAGTTGACATATTAAAAAAACCTCAAAGGAGGCATGACTCAGATGAAGATGATGCTGAAGCTGATGTTGGCAAAAAGCAGAAGGTTGAAAAGAAGCATATTAAAAGTAGAAGGTATGAGACTGATGATTCTGATTCTGCTAGCAGTGATGATGGTGCCGAGGACAGATCCAGAAAGGAAGTAGAGAAATCCAAACAATCTCGTAGGAGGCATGATTCAGATGAAGATTCTGATTCTGAAGAGAAGGGGTTAAGATCTAAAGCAGTTGAAGGTTATGAAATAAGTCGTCAAATTGATGATGACAGGTATTGTCCAAACAGGGATGATCAAAAGTATTCAGGATTGGAAAGACCTAGAGGAGGGCACGAGGACAAAATTTACAGCAAAGATGTTGAACCAGAAGGGGGTAGTACAAGAGCTAATCAGGATTATGAAGAGAGAGGAGTTAAAACCTACACCAAGGATGATCAGGAACACAGAGCGAGAAAGCATGGAAGGTATGAAGAGGATGATGTAGGGCGTGGAAGGCACAGCAAGGATGAAGAGCACAGTGGAAGGAAGCATGGAAGAGACGAAGAGGATCGTGGAGGGCGTGGAAAGCACAACAAGGATGAAGAATACAAGCGAAGGAAGCATGGGATAAATGAAGAAGAAACTGCGTACAGAAAGGTGGAGGATAACAAAGAGGAGCTTGGAAATAGAAATCCTAGTAAAATGGAGGAAGAACGGGGAAATAAGGATATGGATAGAGACATGGATTACAAGAGAGCAAAATATGATGATTCTCGATCAAATGAGAGGAGGCGCGAAAGTGAAAAACGTAATGGAAGAGATGAAGAGGATCGTGGAGGGCGTGGAAGGCATGACAAGGATGAAGAGTATAAGGGAAGGAAGCATGGAAGAGATGAAGAGGAAAACGAGTACAGAAAGGTGGAGGATAACAAAGAGGAGCTTGGAAATAGAAAACCTAGAAAAATGGAGGAAGAACGGGGAAATAAGGATGTGGATAGAGACATGGATTACAGGAGAGCGAAGTATGATGATTCTAGACCAATTGAGAGGAGGAATGGAGAGGGTGTTGAAGAGGAGCGTGGGAATAGGCGGCCTGGAAAAGTAGAAGAAAGAGGAAGTAAAGAGACTGAAAGGGATAGACAGCTTGATTACAAGAGAGCAAGATATGATGATTCTAGATCAAGCGAGAGAAGGAGATATGGAAGTGACAAACATAATGATGGTCATTCCAGGCATCGAGACTGATATGGTGGTAAGTTATATACTATCCTCTATTGAACTTTACAATCACTGATATTGTGGCATCGGGAGTACATTTAGTTATCATTATCTGCGAAATCTGGAAAACCATTTGTTTTGTTACTGAAAAACCTACTGGGCATAGATTGCCATGCTTTTATCTCCACGTTTATACTGTTTTAATAGCTGTGTTGTACGCTAGCTTCCTTTTTGCAAAGCAGAAAATCCTGTAATGAGAGTAGTAAACCTCTGTTCAAACGTACTGGTTTATAACTTTGTCTGCAAGAAAGTGTGCCTTTATATATTATGGCAGTGGCACGCTCGTAGGGTCCACATGCTATTTCTATTAAGTTAGTTTTGGCTCTTTGCAACTAATCTCCTACCCATGGTTTTCCAAATCAAGTGTTTAACGTTAGCAACATACGTTTCTAATATTGGTGGTTCTAATCCTGACATTAGTTATGTTGCAGGTTTTTATCGTGCCAAGGCCTGTCAATGCTTGCTGAGACAATGGAGTCATTGACTACTGGGAGCTGAATGGAGATGGAATGTTAGCTCGATAAATTCACTGTATCGCACTTTGAGTTGTAATGTTTTGGTTGGATCTCTATGAAGATTGTGCAACTTATTTGTAGTATGGTTTAGTAACGCAGTTTATGTTATGCGGTAACGTTTTAGCATTTTTGTTGGCCATCAGATCGAATGGTGTGATTTTATTTTGATATTTTCGCAAGTCTTATACTTGCCTCATTACAGCAGCATGCACGGAATACTTCTGTTATTTGTAAGAAAATGAAATCTGGTGGTGTTGGCCTTATGGGCATGTGGATGCCATGGGCACAGGTTTTGCCACAAGTGCAAGTGCATTTTTCTTCTTTAATTTATCTCTCGTTGTTTTCGTTCCTAAATTTGTAATCCTTCGACTTTCTTCTGTAACCGTTTTGACCGTTGACGAAAAGCTTCCCTCGCTTAATCCATTTCTGTTTCTTTTGTAACAAGCATCATATGCGTATTGGTAAAACCTTGAGCATGTCAACCGTACAATCTTCATTTGTAGGGATGGGTCATCATTAAGTCCATAATTATTAGGGATTTGATGCAAATATGAAGGTGTCACGAAATACAAGCCAACTGTTTTCGGAATTGGCTACAATACTGACGTATTTAATACGATCACCATCTGATAGTTAGACCTCCGCAAACGTTTCCTGAAGGAGCTTGTGTAGGTTACTCCTAAGTCCAGCACCAGGCATCTAAACGTAGTCTCAGACGCGAAAATGGTCCGAAGAATAGAAGTTTTGACTATTGTATGCACAAAATGTACTCTTCCTTCCACCCTCCTTCCTTCTTCCCAGTAAGCTTGGGACCGTTGTTAGGCTCTTGCGGTCGTCCATTTCTAAGGAAGAAAGGCAGGGCATTATTCTTTGGACCCTTCCCTTTTCTTTATGATGCACTTGAATAAGTAATTTGGCTTCAAATTGATAGGGACTTGATTCGAGCAATTCAAACTAGATGAATGAAATTGAGTTCAAAGTACAACTACACGAGCGAAATTGCCGTTTCATCTCTCTTTTCAAAACACAGTTGAAATATGGTCATTTACACATCCCTGGAATCCCTTGGTGAACTGATACATTTGAGATATCTTGATTTATCTTGTAATCCCTTGTAGGGTTTGCTGAACAATGTGCCCAGGTTACGCAATCTGCAAACATGTGCCCTCGCTTGTTGCAATCGGCTTTAAATTAGATGGCAAGGTCACCTACTGAAAAAGGGGGAATACGAACTGTCAAGAAGAGATAAGGCTGCATTATCAGTTGTGATTTTTAATATAATTTCAGACACGAAAAATGGTCGGAGGGATAGAAAATCTACCTCTCAATGCATGAATGGACCGCTTTGTGAGACATCCTCTAACTGTTCATTAATCCATTTTCCATAATCTTGTAGTAGTTGCTGCAGAAGCAATGGCACTAGCCGATCCACCAACGCTTGCATCATTCTGCATTGTCATCACACTTCCACAGTTTAAATGGAGGGGCTAGCAACAAAGCTGCATTCTCAACATAGGAATATCGAATCTGCAAGTATTTTCTCTATTTTTGGTTATTACAACCTTGAATCTCTACCCTCACCATGCAAGTCGCATATGCCATGCTATTTGAGTTAAGGCTTGTGGGTTGGGACAAGGAAATTCTTATTCGAAACAAAATGGCACGAAGAACCCTAAGTGCTAACCATGGAACCATCAAAATGTCTCTTCCGGAAAGCTCAACTGAGCCACAGGGCCTTATATATCTGAATGAAGTTTATTTGATGAAGTGCTTACAGATTTCCAGGACGCTCAACAGCTGCTACCGGCATCATATTAAAGGGGCGTGTGTATATCTGCACAAAAAACATGATGATGTTTTTAACCATGGGCTATTGAGTGAAAAGAAAAAAAAAAATCAAAGGGGAAAATTAACAACCTCAAGTGTGAGTTGCAACTTCACATCAACCTCCAAAAACGATTCAGAGTTGTTCGTGTCCCACGACATGTGATTAGTCATGAATGCTGTACAAACAAACCACAGATTAAAAGAAAATTTTATACTGAGAAGCTAACAGTTTTCTTGTAAAATTCTCTATTCCCATGGACTAAAATCTAAGTCCTCCAGAAGTTACGAGATTCTCACCGAATTATTATTCACCTGAAAAATGGCTGTTTTGGCGTTCCACAGCTTCTGAACCCTCAAACTGCAAACCATGATAGGTAAATACTTCAGTGAATAACTTGATACAAAAATTAGTTCTCCGAAGGAGCTTCTGCAACAAACGGATGAAATGAAACTTACCCTGCAAGAAAGCATCTCAACTATACAATCTTCATTTGTTGGGGTTACTCTCAAGTCCAGAACTGGAGCAGCTTCATAATTCAAAAGCTTAAGTTTTGGCAGAGTGCACCTGCACAAACAACCGGACATTTTATGAAACGGAAGCTTGGCTCGCGTAGTTTCACTTTGATTTCAACTTCGTCCATGTAGTTTCAATTGTTCAAGCCAAGCCCTCTATAATTAACCGTGAGTCGCAATCAAGTCCAAAATTTCATCCAAGTTTCAAGTGAACACAGCAAATAAAGGCTCCTTGTAAACAAAAATTAATGCATATGGAAGAAGTCACGCGTGCGAAAACTAGAAACTAAAAATGATACGGTTATCAAACGGGTCCTGAACAAGCGAAAGGAAGAGAAGGCTGACCTGTAAATATCAGTATCAAGGGATTGAAAACTTTGCAAGGCTCTGGTGTTCAGCATGGCTTCAATTCCTGATTGGTGGCTCAAAAACTCACTGATGTGAAAACTCTTGCTTCCGACATCGTAACTTGGCAGCTTAATTCTTTCCTTCTTTGTAGCACACAGATTTGCTGCTTTCTTTTCATTTGACTCTGAACTTGTAAACTTCGTCGCTTTTGAAGTTACCTTTATCACCTCAATTTTCTTCCTGTAACAAAATTAACTATTTTCACAAATTATAAGCAAATACTACACTTCCCACACTCCCTGGTTACTTTCATACCAAAAAAAAAAAAAATGCAAGGAGCTCGTAGCTCAAAGCGGTTAAGAGCATTTATCCTGCATTTGGGATTCTGGGTTCGAATTTTCCCTCCCAATATCGCTTGTATCAAAACTAATGATTGAAAGAAATAGCAGACTTTGACTCGGCCAAGTTGGCTACAACAATATGCGCTCTCCCTCTTTTTACCAAAGTTCGGATCCTCCTCCCCGTAGTTTAAATTAACTAAGTGTAGATCATCGCTAGAATTAGAAGGGGGGAAAATTGAAGAGCACAAGAACCTGGTGTTGAAGATTGGCATAGCAGAGGATGGGAATGAGGCACAGCTATGCACTACTCCATGCCACTTGATTGTTTGTGCCATCGTATATTCAGAAAAATAAAACAAACTAAACTATATAAAAATTATTATTATTATTATTTTAATTTCTGTTTGGTTGACGAGAAAAAATGGAGAGAAAGTTCGCCAGTTTGTTGTAAGCTGGAAGAAGGAAGAGCTGTGCAGTGCTTTCTTGTGTTGTGTTTAAAATTACGGAAATGCCACTGAGTGCATGAGGCCATTCAGATTTCAGATAAGGTAGGAGTAGGATGATGAAAAGGAAAGCCATTGACACGTCAGCGCAAAATAATTCGTGCGCTATAACTTTACAATTTTGCTCGTCAAAAAAAATTGAAATTTTACAGTAAAATTAATTAACAATATGAAGAGTAGTTTAACTTCTTTTAAGCCTTATTCTAAAAACTCTGATTAGCTTTGCCTAGGCACTAAGTAGGCTGAGCACTGCCATTATTCCCTAAGTACTAGGCGACTTGTAGGATTTGGTCCCTCACTCATGTAGGTTTCACATATTACTCACTAGTTTGCAATCTTCTCGTTAGATATATCACCGTATGAATAATAGTGTTAGGTCAATTGACTAAAACAATATGTCTGCTCTCTTGCACCTAAATTCGAATATTCCTTTTTTAAGTTAAAATAATTTAAAAAGTCAATGGATCGCTATTTCTTGGGCATTCACTTAATTAACACCATGAGAACTCCCATTTTTTTTCCTTAATTCAACAAGACATCAAACTAACGTTCATGAAATTTAAACTAAGCAAATCTCCTCAAATGGAGATTGAATGTCGCTAGATCAAATACTGAGAATCCGTTAACCGGGAAGCGCTTTGCTAACTCCCCGAAAAGGAAACTTCCCTTGGAAATTATGTAAATCACCACGAGGAGACTGCGTGGCCGGAGATTCAAATGCAACAAATCAAATGAACTATCAAGGCCTTCAGATATATCATATTTGTGGAATGTTACATTTCCTAACAGCAACAATTGTAATTTGTATGTCAACTCTAAGCTTCAACTTATATAAAACGTGAATCAAAACATGGAAAAACACCAATGACGTCGATACATATGGGGAAACTCTTGTACACGTCTAATCTAATCTCCAGCTGTTATCAAAGGATTAAAGCTTCTGAAGCACCCTGAGCTTGGCACTTCTAGCCCGGCTGTTCAGGCTCTCTTCCGCTTCAGATGGTGTAATTGGTCTCTTAGTGAGAATTATGCCTCTTAAGCCTTGTACCGTTTGTTTGATCCTTGCTTCGTTGTCATCAATGTCACTCATGATCTTTCTCAAATCTTTCTTCCGTGGTTCTTCTTCATTCATGTCAACGTCACCATCTCTGTCTTTGACGTTGATGATGTCCAGAAATGTTTGTTTCACAATTCTGTCCTCCAAACTATGGAAAGAGATGACTGCCAACCTGCCACCAGGTGCAAGGCAGTCAAAAGAAGAATAAGGAGAATCCTCGAGAGTCTTCAGTTCATCGTTCACGGCTATCCTCAGAGCTTGAAACACCCTTGTAGCTGTCTTAATCCAACCTTGCCGTCCTTCTGTTGCAGTTGAATTCAAACTTAGTAATTAAAGCTTTTTTGCATATCCATTAATACAACAATCAATGGAACTATGGTTCTGATAGAAATATACTATGCAAGGTCAAAGTACAAGAACAATAGAGAACAAGAGGATGCCTACCTCGACTCAGCGGAGTTGCACTCTTTATAAGATCTACTAAATCACCAGTGTTATGCAATCCACCCTGTGAACGGGTTCTAACAATTCTATTTTGAAGAGAGTACCAGTTACTTTCTTCCCCATAGTCCCGCAGGATGCGCCCTACCTCATTATCTGGCCAAGAGTTCAAAATGTCCTCAGCTTTCAGACTTGCCTGTCAAAGCCCTACTCCAATCAATTAAATGAAACAAACATTTACAATGATGATGCAGTTAGTAAATCATAGTAATCATGCATGTCATTTTTCTTAGAAAGTTTTCATTCACCCTACAAACTATCACCTCGGACTTCAATGAATCAAAGTCAATACCGGCGGAGAACATTAGTTTGGAAAAGGAAAAAGATAACTGAGCTTAGTTACAGAAGACGGGAATCATGAGTGCATATGACGAGGGGATCATAATAGGGTGATTCAGATCTTTACATCCCTACATAAGCTACACGATCCCCACACTGCTGGAAGCACATATATGTAAAATGGTCGCGACACCAATTTTCCACATGTGCACACATGTGGCGTAACTGTAACCTACCCATTAGTACACCATTTTTACAAATGATAAAAGGGGCATTATTATAGGCATCCTATTTGAGCTATCACACACATGAACACCCTCAAACTGGTCTTTGGACTTGGGAACACATGTACAAATAAAATGGTATCAGAGCCTCCCCGATGAGTCTTCAGATAAGAATGTTTAACTATTACCATGAAAATTGCAAGAAACCGATTGACTCAATAAGATCGCCCACAGTTCATAACAACACTCCACCCGCTAAAAAACTCGAAACCACAAATGCGCTCTTAAGTTTCTTACATATATACTTGGAACATAAAAAAGCAAATAACTTTTTCCTAGTCTTTATCTCATTCAACTAAATTGGATACAAAAATGCCATAACAATTCTTACCTGAGGATCCATCCTCATATCAAGAGGTCCATCAGCAAACACACTGAACCCTCTTTGTGGATCATTCACTTGCATCGACGACATTCCCAAATCCATCAACATCCCATCAATCCCAGTTTCAACCAGTGTCTCATCCACATCACAAAGCAGAGACTTCACATATCTGAAATTCTCCAAAAAGGTGTACGCTTTGAGGCTCGAACCAGTTGGGTCATGCAAAACAGAGTTGATCCGAGCTCGAGCCTTCTCAAGCGCCGTAGGATCAACATCAAGCCCAACATACACTTCCATTTCCGGATGCCCTTCAATAATCTGCTAGTAATCAAACAATTAAGCCAAAACCCAACTCGTAATTACATCAAATTAAGGGTCTGTTCAGCATTGCTTCTTGTAGGGCAACCAAAAAGTTTCAAAGTGCATTTGGCAAACAAACTTAGTAGTGCTTCTAGCTCCTTGAAGAGCTTTTTCAAGAAGCACTTCTTCACGAAGTACTTCCAAGTGCTTCTTGCATAACTTGGATTGGATTAGACGTTTAATACAAAATTCAAGTTGTTTATATTATCACTTCTATCAGAAGCAGAAGCGATTATGACCACAAGTGCTTTCTGTAGAAGCAAAGATAGAAGAGTGATTACTGACCGCAGAGGAATGCCCAGCAGCTCCGACAGTGCAGTCGACGAAGTACCGGAGCTATTTGGACGCGGGGAAAACGTCCAGAACCTCGCCGAGCATGACGGGAATGTGGGTGGCGGTGCCTCCATAGCGCTTGATTGTTTCCAACTAGAATTCTCTGTCGGAACGCGTTCTCCTCTTCTCCTTTACCACCACTATCTGCTTCAGTTCCTGCTTCTCCTTCTTCTTCTTGGCGGCGCTGCAGTTGCTTCTGGCGCTGCGCGCGGTGGTTGTGAGGCTTCTCAGGCGGAGTGATAACGAGGAAAAAGAGAAGAGCTTTGAGGTTGATGACGACATTGTTGATGCTACTGCCATTTCTTTGTTAAAAAAAAAATCGTAGCCACATTCACATTGATGTCGTTTTAATTTTAAATCTTGTAACCCTAAGGTGGGATTGGGATTACGCTGGATTGGCCCAAATCCAAATTCCTAAAACCCCAATTAGTTAGAACATCAATTTTCAGGGTTGGACCGTTGCAGTTTGCTTTTTTTTAGGGTTTTGGCTTTTGGGGTGTGGGATTTTGAGTAGGAGATCCTCTCCGGATTTTCTTGCGAGCGAGGAACCTAAAAATTTGTGAATTGTATTGTTCATCTTACATTGTACTGTCAGTTTTCATCAGCTGCTGTTTGTGTTTAATTTTAAATAAAATAATTAAAACAATTTTTTATTACAAGATGTACGATGTACAACAAACGGACACGATTCACAGATTCACAGAATCCTAATTTGAGTAGGACTATGGACTTTGGTTAGTCTCTGGCTTGGTTTGGTCAGTTTTCTAGAATTTCTAGTATTCGATACATTTAGGTAGGACTTGGGTGTTTTGAAGTGTGCTATTTGGAGAATGACTTAAATGGAACCAGTTCATAGTTATATTGTCGTTCTTAACAACTAATATAAGACTATGTTAAGAAATTCTTACATTGGCCTTTTACTAATAGTCCGGAAAGTCAATGTGGCTTTGAAATTGTTTTATAAAAGGGATTTTATTACAAATGGTCCCTGAAATTTACCCTTACCATCAAGATGGTCTCTGAAATTAAAAATCAATCAATGTAATCCCTGAAAATAGGTGTTGCAAATTAATGTGGTCTTTCTGTCACAATTTTGTTAAAAATCCCATTAAGTGCTCATAAATGGGCTCCACAAGATTTTAGGGACCATTTGTGATAAAAACCCTTCATAAAATTCTCTCGAGCATTTTGGGATTTTAGTTTTGAGTTTGAAATTTAGTTTTAGGCGTTTTCAAGTTGTCAATTTGAAAATTTTCTTTGGTAAACATTTTGGAATTTCAAGAGCCGTATTTTTCTTTCATTACAAGAAATCCCTCGGGTTTTTATTTTTAATTTTTTTTAAGCAACGATAGATAGATTTTATAAAAGAGAACGGTTACAAAACGAGAAAGAAGGCGAAGAAGCCCTTTCAATTACATTCAGCAGAAAGTAAATGAACAATAAAATGTGGAGGCTTTTCAAACCAAAGAATGTCACAACCTTCATAGCACTCAAGGTGGGGAAAAGACTTAAAACTTTTAAACTTATTGCTCATAGAAATTGTTGAAAAATCCATCACATTTTGAACGGGTCTCAGCTAAGCAGATATGTCAACTGTCAAACTAAACCGCCAAAAGTAGTCGTGTGTTTGTTTTGACTTGTTGCTACCTTTGGTATATGACTCATTCATCTCTTATTCTTTACCATACTCATTCAAAACGACGATAGAAATTTCGCTAAGATTGTCTTATTTGAATTAGTTAATGCTGGATGGTACTAGAAAAAGAGATTATTTTCTTATTTTTTGTGAAATATATCTTCCGAATCACGTGGTATGAGAGTCCCGCACAAGTTTTTCTCTAAAACTATGTATAAATTAATTGATCAATAATATGAAGGTGGATGGATGGAGGGAAATATGTGGTCTAGTTGTTGGCATGTTGCCCTGTCTGCTGCTCTGCTCATAATTCATGGTTTGTTTGTCATGGCAGTCCACTCTTTTGGAGACCGAGAGATTCGCATAGGTGTTTTAGCGTCCCCGAAGCCACTATCGTGCGATTCATCAGTGTCAATAATCAATTGTTAACTTAAATAAATAAGTTATATAACATGATCATTCACACCACATCCCCCTTTCTATATATCCCTAAACAAATTCTTGACTTTTTATCTCCTAAGTGCTTTTTAATCATGAACAAAACATGGGTCCCCATTCTCTCTCTCTCTCTCTCTCTAAACAATATAATCAGTTCTAGGTGTAATGACAGAGAGATTTGGTTGGAATTTGTGAATGGATAAGCAAGTAGAAGAAGTAAACCCATCATCTTCTCCAGCAAGAGGAAGAGAAGATGGAGGAGGAGGAGGAGGAGGAATGGCTCTGCCACTTTATTTCGAAGACAGAGCAAGAGCTGGCCAATTTTCCACTTTCATTGGCAAGCATAAGCTCGCAGCTTCCATTTCCCATCTCCAAAACCAAATCGACAACATCCAGGTCCATCTTTTTCTCTCACAATTATCTCCATCATTTTTCTTTTATGATACGATATTCTAAACTAGTCTAACCTTTAGAGCGGAACTTTGACTTGGATGTGGGAGCGGACATACTGTCTTAGTTAACTGGCCTAACTCATATTGGCGCACAAGAAGAATTTATGAAAACTGAAAAAGGTTATGTGATTCATATGCAGAAAGAGCTGGACCAACTTGAGACAATAGGTGAATCCTCCATTGTCTGCAAAGAGTAAGCAAATCAAATCCCAACCGTTCATATGTTTTTGTTCACATTTCAATCCAACGGCTCCAACCCCTCATCTTTCTTTCTATTTTTTGGTAATATTGATCTTATACAGCCTCATTGCAAGCGTTGAATCAACATCTGATCCACTGCTTCCACGGTAAGACATAATTCCAATTTCCAGCCCTTTTTTTTTATATCGTTGTAGCTCAGTTAATTAAAGGGAGCTTTAATAAAACACCCCTGGCACTGTTTACTTTTAACGAAAAACCACTTTTTTACCTTTAACTGTCACTATTCATTATACCTTCAAAAAGGACTTTTCATTAAAACTGTCACTATTCAGGGACTTTTCGTTAGTTTTCCTTTAATTAAAAGCATTCACCCTACACCCTAAGTCCGTTTTCAACGGGTGATCTAATTTGTGTACACAGGACTAAAGGACCAGGTGACGTAGGGTGGGATAGGTGGTTCCGAGGAGCCAACAACTCCAGAAACCACAGCCGCAGGATCTAAAATTGATAAACTTTTTCCATCTTCAATGTTTTCCCTTCCTTTTTTGTATGCATATTATGAGGCAGAGCAAAAACAGAGGAGGTTTCATTTCCTGCATTTTCTTTGAATGAGTCACGGGGAAGAAGAAGAATAATGCATTGGCATACTGGCAAGCAAACATTTAAAATTTCCGCAAAACTAATGGGAGATTTTATTACTAGAAATTAGCCGAAATAATCATTTTTCAAATTCTAGACGATGTATTGTATTAAAAATCAGACAGAAAATCAATAATATTTATTTTACATATTTTTTTTAATAAATTGTAGGAAACTTGTTAAATGTTTTAGGTGAACAATTATTATATGTTTGTTTTTTATATTTTCAATATATTCTAATATTTTATAATCTATATGTTATTTAATTTTGTAATTATGCATCTTAATTCAATTACGTATTTATTTTAAATATAAATAAACATTGATTTATATGTTATATAATAAATTTAATTTTTTTTTTAATAATACAAAAAAAGGGCTTGAGCCCTGTCCTAGATGCCAAGCCTTTGCCTAGCACCGCCTAGAAGCTTAGGCGCTAGATCTCTAACCTGCTATCCAACTTAAATCTCGAATCGATGAAATAATCAGTTTTTAGTATGCATATCATCAATATAAAATTCTGATCAATTTAGCAACTGGAATTTGATTAACCAATTTCCCCTTTATTATCACATCTTCTTTTGGAATTATTTATTGGAAAATTTACACAAACATAATTTCAATTCATTTTCTGGCTCCTCCAATCCGAGAATGCGAACAACGCACGATTCATGGTAGGAATGAACCCAGAAGGCAGAAACTGAAACAGAGGAACTAACACACGAAACACTTAAATGATATACTTTATAAGACTTACTTGTACAGTGACCACCGGCGGAAGCTATTAGCTATGAGATAATACGTCACCCCACACACCCGAAAAAAAAAACATGCACATTCGACAATATACACCATTGTAATCACCATTGTTCGACACATAGAAGTCGCTGCAACATCTTTATCAACAGAAAAATTACCACCGCAGTGGTTAGACCCAAAACATTCCGACCAGGAAACAGCGCATATCACATTCCCTTTTCTCATGTGTCAGCGAGCAATGGCAGCATACTGTAATCTGCCTCCGCAGGCAAGGGATGGGTGACCTGAATTATACATGCACTGGACAACTGCTGCCGCCAAAGGAGTGAGAACGGCGATGTCCCAAAAAATCCGGCAAATCACTAGGGAACATTCATGCATTTTCGCAACTAACCTCAACAATGCAGGTCTTCAAAACGCCGAGAAAACTTCAAGTCACCTCCCCTCTATCAATATCTACAAAAACATGGGTACTACATTCAAATATTAACCAGCAAAAAGCATGCTTCTAAACAACTTGGGACGAAACATTTGTTGTCAACAGCGTCCCGCGAAACCCCTCTTCAGTGTGTTGCGCATCCATTTTCTGGTCAGATAGCTCATCTGTGGAACAATTGTCAAAATGCATGTTTAAGGTTATTGAACTTAACCGATGCAGTAAAAGTTTTCAATCACATCAACTATAAACACTTCATATGACTTTAAGCATCATATTACAAAGAAAATGCGAAGAAATAACAGCATAAAATTACCAGCAATATCTCGGTTCTCATGGATTTCTGAATCATTCACCCAAAGTCTATCACCAGGGAAGATATTCATGTCCGCAAGAGTAGTAGATTCGTCCTCAATTATCTGAGTACCTTTGTGAAGTCCCTGGTTTTCCTTAACAATCTGCATAATTTAAAACAGTAATCAGATGCCACAGGAACAAAACAATTTGGACAAATAATTAACTCATGCATTGGTGAGTACACTTGCATCTATGTGTTAGCTTCAAGAAGCATACCCCAAAAGATTCCCATATCATCATTTTCAACTGGTATATGGTTGTGGAACCAGAGACTTTTAAGCTTATTTGATCCCCAGTTTTTGTCCTCCGAGAGCGCTTGGAAACTCGGCGGTCTGGATCGAAATTTGTTTCAGATGGTTTTAGAATCGACTTTGGAGCTTCCTTGCCATGTACAAAGTATACATATATGTCCTCGTTGCAATAATCGAGCTTCCTCATTAATTCCCTGCTTTCTCTTTCTCCAATGCAGTCCTCACATATCTAGGAAAATTGAGGCACCTAATCAGACGAACAACTTTAAAACTGCTTCTCGTAACTATGAATTCTAAATATATGACTTGAAATTTATACAATTTTTGTGCAAAATCGATGTTGCTGCCACTTATTGAGGTTTTATACAAGTTAACTGGAGTCACTAATGATCTGCCAGAAGACTACGCAACCAAAAGGTTCCAGATATTGGAGCATCTACTCTAGCATAAGACATTCTTAAATTTAAAAAGAAGCAAGAAAAACATGATACATAACAAGTGTCCTCCACTATGCATGGCAAGAAAACACAACTTAAAATGTAAGCCCTTTACCTCAGGACAAGTCTTAATCACAAGTCGTCTAGACTCAACTTCACCATTTACGTGATTTGGAGTGCTGAGGTCCTCCTCGCCCATTGGCATCTCTTCGCAAGATCCTGCCAAATTATTTTCTTCAGTACTACTCAACTCTATTTCAGCAGATATTCCTTTCTCTTCAATACCACCCCATTCCTCACAGAAGGACTTCCAGTCATTCTCAGTAATGAGTATTAACCCATCCACCTATAATCCACAAAGAGAGAGAAAAGAAGCAAGAGTTCCCACATTAGAGCATTCTCACAAGTAAGAATTTGATCCGCACAATCCCATGAAAATTAAAAGAACCATAAAAGGTTTCTTTTATAGGAAACAATAATTTTTCAAATGAGAAAAAAAAAGACATAAAGGAAAGACAAAAAGGACCAGCAAGTTCAATCAACAAATATACACAAACTCGCATTTATTCATATACTTACAGGAGACTTCTGAGAAATCAGACCACGTTTCTGGACCAGATCAACAGGCCTTTCTAGAAGTTGTGAATGCTGAAACAAAGCATCAGGGAGGTTAGAAAAATTGCATAACACTAATAACTGAAGAAAAATAAGGCAGACTGAACTGCATGGACCAGGATAGTTTTATTTTTAGAGAAGAGAAGGAACCAGAATAGTTCTTAAATGCACTACACAATTTCTAGTTCCAGTAATTAGTACATAACTTGATGCCAGGTTTACTCAGCTTATTGAATTTGGACCAATAGTAAGTGTTGTCCAGCCCAAAGTAAAACTAAATATGCATTCAGCTTTCAATTACATAAAGACGGCATTTATGAGACTGATGAACATGATTAAGGTCAAAAGCATGCAAACAAAAAATTAGAGTCTACTAGAGGTGCCGGATTTCAGAAACGTTATAAGTTACCTTTTCACACTTTAGCAAATCCATGATGCCCTCTAATGTTTCAGGTTTCTCCACTGAGGAAATATTCTTTCCATTTGCAGTAATGTAGTTTTTCCACTTTGAAAGCCAAGAATTGGGTATCAAGTAATACTTGCAATGCAGAGTAAGTGGCACACTTTTTCCCGTAAGTAGTTTCTCATGAGTCTGGCGCTGTTTGAGCCTCACCAATCTGCAGCAAAAATACTGGTCAACGCAATTACACATGCTTAACAGCTCTCCGCTACAAGTAAAAGTTTAAATTACCTTAAAGAATCCTCCATACATGCAACTTCAGATAGTTCATCACTGCATTGGGAACACTGTGCAGAGTCGGAAGGAAATGGAAAACAACCCAAATGATCATCAGGCTTCACTGTTAAAGCATCTTCATAAAGGAAGAGCCAGAGATTCTCAGGAACAAGCAATCTCTTAGCACCAGTGGCGTGTTCAGGCATAAGTTGCCCATGAGGACACCTAATTGAAGCTGTTGGTCCGGCATCGGCTTCAGCTGGAGCATCAAGAATTTTTCTTTTAAGCCACTGTTGTAACCTACAAATAAAAATGAATTAGAATCATTAGAGAAAACAAAATATGATGTAGCAGAAGCTATGAGAAGCACAAAAGTATTGAAACAAAGCATAGTAGCTTTATCTTCTGTAATGCACTATAATTTATTTATTTATCCATCGATTGTGTGTTCGTATGAGAAAATCCCTAGTAAAAAAAGTCATAGCAAAGTCTCTAGCATAAGAATGAAGAGATCTGAAGGAAGGATAAAAAGCAACAAAACAGTTTGCAGTCATACCATGCTTTAGAAACATAATATATTCCACCTGAACACTTCACTGCAAGTGCATCCTCCGCAACTTGCTTCATTATTATTCTTCTATCCCTATAACTGTCAGCACAGACTACATTTCGAGCACCATCAATAAGGCAAACCATGCAGTAGTCATCATTGGCCAGTTCTGGCCCCCCTTTATACTGAACCAGCATTCAGTTAGAAGAGAAAAATCATCAGTAACTAGTATACATTTCATCGGAAGTAAAACTAAAAAATGGGAAAGAAAAGCCCAATAAAAAAAAAAGAGAGGCAAAAGCAAAAAAATAACATTTGATAATGCCATTATGCCAACACATGAAAAACCAGAAAAAGATGAGCCAAAGTACTAATCTGGAGCGAGAAGGTATGAAGTTGACAGTAAGTAGGGTTCATCACATAATCATCATGACGCAAATTGGTGTAAGTATTTATAAACAGATAGAGTTCACACAACATTAAGTGAGTCCAATAACACATACAAATACCTTAGAGAACAGTTTGGTCCATGCTTTGACTGACAACCTTTTCATGTGGCCAACCTTTGAAACTGGAACTTTTCCATGCGAACATTGGATGGATGTGTTGTCAAGAGCACTGCAAATGATTGCTATGTAAGCCCAAAAAGTAATTGCGAACCAAAAACCCTGACATTGTAGTTCCAGCAGAAATCAAGTTAAGAACTAAAGCAAAGACACCAAGCATATGCTTACGGTGAAATCATGTTATCAGCCCACTGACGAAGCCAGTCTGTTGATATCCAAAAAAAGGTTTCCTCAAGTTGTTGAACAGGAGCTTCCGACAAAATCGAGCGCACTTCCTGTCTTCGTTCTGTGATGTTATTCATCTCTTCTTCTTTCTTAAATTTGTATTGCTCACAAGCATCAAGATATGATGCATTAAAGCTTTCAATCTCATCACAAAGATGAGATGGAAGAGAACTACAAACAGTATCACCTTGTATCTTCCTATTATTGGCATTACATTCCACATGCACTTTCTCTTCACCCTTCCGGGAACGACTGAGACTATACATCAGCATATATGCATCAGCACATGAAAATGTCTCTACATGACTGGTACTAGATTCTGAAGGTTGTTGGTGAATGACATCCACATTATCACCATTTGAAATAGCATTCTTTTGTTCCATGCAAGATGGATCAACAGGTTCGGGTTTAACAGGCTTGGTATTGGAATTTGAAGTCCCTTCTCCAAACGGATGAGAACCCAAGTTTGAGACCTGTTCATCGTCAAATTCCCACCATTGCCCTGTCTTCTCATCCTTGACATGCGCTACATAGTGGCCACTGTTAACTGCAGTTCCCTTATGAATCAGCACAGCTGACAAGTCATAAACTGATTCACCCTGAGACGGGTCAGATAGCCTCTTCCTCATATCAAGTACTCCGGGAAAACTAAATGCAGAAGTAATTTTCTTCTTGGTTGTTGTCTATTGACACAAATCAATATAGAATAAAATATTAAAAAGAATATAATAACTATTAACCACAAATCAATGACAATGTCAACAATAAACCATATAACAAACAAGAACACAACCTCTACTCTGCATCAATATCAAGCATGTGTGGTAGGCAAAATAGAGCTTACATGACCTTTTTGTGATCATTCGTGATTTCAACGATTGATAATTATAACTACAAAATGAAAACTATGCATTACCAAGGATCTCATAACTACCTTTGGAAGGAAAACATATCGCTTAAGCTGAAAGTTCAGAACATCAGGCAATGTGCGCAACTTGATGCTTCGAGTAGCATCGACTCTTGATTTACACGACTCACAAAAATATTGATTCTCTCCATGGAGCTCTTCAACACTAAGGTAATCATCTAAACTCTCACCCAAACTTTTCAAACCCTTCACATTCAACTCCAGCTCATAGAAGTCTTCCATGTTTGAAGAAGCTTCAGAGTCTTTTCCACATTGTGAGCACCTAAGTACATGCAAGTGGAAATAACATAAAGATAAGGAGAGATTTCAGAAACAATACGAGCACAAAGTAAAAGGCCATAATACGAAGAAGTATAATTCTACTCCAATCAGGTTCAGTCTTTACCTAGTAACATGTGATACACTTCCACGGAAAAGATCTTGAACAATAGATTTTGCCTTTGAAACTTTAGAGTTGCTTAGACAACGTTCAAGCAAAGAAAGAAGTAAGGTCAGAAACTCATGACTGTCCTGTTGAACTCCATTATCTAACTCCAGTGTTTTTACAAATGGAGATGAGTCTATAAAAGCCAATTTACTGGCATGCAACTGAGCAAAAAGCCGAGAAAGCTGATTCAACACTGGGTGCTGTTCCAAAACCTCAGGTTCAACCAAGAAGATACCTTCACGGAAGGACTTGTTCATGTACAAACATTGGAGTATGCTATTAGCATAGCATGTTGCACCCAGATTTGTGAGGCCTGCAGGAGAATCGGCAGAAGGGCGAAGGTCCTGAGAAGGATCTGGGCCCAGAGTTTGCAGAATCTCTGATGTCTTCTGCCATAGGCCTGATTTCCTACTTCCATTCGGAGGTGGAATTAGCCCACAAAAGCAGTTTGGGTTATCTTTAGAATTCACACGGCAGCCTTGACAAACTGGCTTTGAAATTTTATATAGCGCATATATATCCTCATTTGTAATTTCACCCGTTGCATGTATTTTCCTACACAATACCAACCATAATATGAGCCACATAACAAGGGTGCATATTAAGCAGCCGATAACTCTTCTTAACATAAAACGGCAAACGTTTCTACCTCAATATTTCGGAAGTGTTGTCAACATTATCTCCTTGTCTGTTTCGTTTATTTTTACTGCGCGTACTTGGTCGGCTCATTTTAACAACCGACCAACCCTGCAATGGACATGTACTCAAAACATGAATTCTTAGGAATACTAAGAAGTAAACATGGGCGTGCACGCGCACGCGCACACTCCCACACACGCACACAATTGGAATGAAGATCACAAATTATACGCTCTATAATATTCGGCAATCATCTTTTTTACAATAGGATGCAGTCAAAGTGTACAAAGAGTACCCTTGCAAAACTGGCATTCACGAAAAGGGTGCCCAAAAGCTCGCATACTAACCCAAACATGTTCGATATCTTCAATGTGGGATGTAGGAATCCTAACACGGTTTAAAGGCCACCCGAAAAACTAATTTTCGAGTGTTATTGGCTTTACGTATATATATATATTTTTTTTTTAATTTGAAGCTTTGAAATATACACCTTTCGATACTCTCAAATAAGAACATGTTCTTGTTTGCCACAAACATAAGCTTGCATTCTGATAAATTCCAGATGCAATGACTTCCACCGTGCATTTTCAAAGCATATGAAAAATAAAACGAGTTCCTACGAATGATCTTCAAGCAGCAGTATCCATAAGAAATAATAATAATAATAATAAATTAATAGAAAGAGGGGAAAAAAAACCCTAAAAACCACAAGAACGAAAAAAAACAGCATGATCGAAACAAACAAAAAAAAGCAATCAAATCAAAATTCAAGCATGCTAAAGCAACAGAAAATTGAAAGAAATTAAACCCAAAAAAATAGAGGGAAAAAGCTCAAAAGGTACCTGAGTTCAGAGGCTGAGGAAGCAGTAGAAGAGGAAAGCTCGGACCTTTGGAGCTGAAACTTGACGAAATAATAATTTTTTAAACTAACAAAAAAAAAATTGGGAATTTGGGATTTTATTTAGGTCAGCGTGCGAGAGAGGGAGGAATGGCTTCGATTTTTGGTAAACCAAACAGCTCGGTTGTGTTTTGACCAGAAAAAAAAAAAAAAAAAAAAAACAGCTCGGTTTTGTTTGTAATTTTTCTAATTTGTAAATTAAAATAAATATGGATAGAAAAGAAGATCGGGCCGGTTGATTTGTAGGGAAGAGAATTCTACTCCGAAAGAAACAGTGAGAGATCTCGATGGAGACAGAGGAACACAAGTTTTTCACTTTTCAGTTGTGAAATTTGGGGACTTTTGGTCAAAAGATCCGGTCAGAATCTATGTAGATTTCTTACAGTGGGTAGGGGACCAGTCCTTACGTCGGTTAAATTAGCACTCGGTTGCCCCCCATCAACTTTTGGTACAAGTGTCATCAAGGAATGCGCGGGAATGGGTTGGGATAAGATTTTCTACATTTTATCCTTTATTTTGTCCTTATCGTTAAAACACAAAGTTTTCAAGCCATTTTCATTCGTTTTTCTTATATTCATTTCATATTATAGAAATACGTTAACTTTATACGAAAATGAGATAATCATGAAGAGCTAATTTGAAAACCTATATGCCTTTTTTTAGGGAAAATTATACTATACCCTTTTAGGTTTGAGGTCTATTACAACCTCATACAATATTTTTAAAACATTTCACTTTCATACCTCAAGTACTATTTTATTTCAATTTCATACATCCGTTACATTTTCCATCCATTGATCCGTTATGTACTGACGTGATTGTCAACTAGGAGTGGGTTCGGTTTAAATCGGTTTGGTTCATTTTTTTCAGTTCGGTTTCGGTTTTTTTTCACATCACGGTTGGGTTTTAAAAAAAAACAAAATATACATACGGTTAATCCTTGTTTGGTTCTTGAGAAATTGGGTTTAAAAAGTATTGATATTTTAAAATCTATTTTTCTCAGTATTATGTATTTAATTATTTGTTTTGGATATTTTTTTTTTCACATCAAGCAAACAAACAAAGTATACATAGGGTTAATCCTTGTTTGGTTTCTTAGAAAATATCAAGTAAAGTCCTAAAACTTTTGAGCAGAATAAATCACTCAAACATTATATGATTATTAATAAAGGGCAAACAAAGCAGTAAAACCCAAATCACAAACAACCATCAAATCCAATGGTATGTTTAGTTCTAAGAGAATGCAGTGAAAGTTTCAGTCTTTTACAAAGTCAAGCAACAAAAATGAAATTTAAAATGTTTAACTTTCTCTCTCTCCCCCTCAATTTTTACCTAGCAGAGATATGAAAGTAAATGGACTGGAGTGTAGAGAGAGAGAAGTTGTACAAGTTGATTTGATTACCTTGTGATTATTACTCCAAATCACTCATAATTTCAATTTAAACAATAAAAACACAAACAAAGAAGAACATGATTGATCAAGAGACAAACAAAACAACTGGTTTAGTGATGAAACAAATAAACCATCAAAAATTAGAAGTAAAATTGGAGTGTGAGAAAAATGAGAAAAGGGTAGTAAGTATTTGGCAACACATTGGGCTTACAAATTGGGTTTAAAAAATAATACCCAAAATAAATAATTAAACAAATAAAATTGGGTTTAAAAAATAATACCCAAAACAAATAAAATTAAATAACTATTAATTTAATTAATTTGGTTTGTTCGGTTTCTAGACCTCTAAAACCGAACTGAACCAAAAGAATTCAGTTCCGTTCTGTTTTTTCGTTCGGTTCGGTTTGGTTTTCAGTTTCTTGAACCCACCCCTACTGCCACTGTGTGCCACGTGGCAAAAAAAAATTATTTTTTAAAAACTTGAATTTTTACACCTTTAAAAAAAATTCTTCTTCTTCTTCTTGCAGTCGCTAGGGAAAAGGGGTTCAAAATTTTTTTTCTTTCTTCTTTTTCTTCTTCTTCTTGCAGTCGCCGGGGAGGGGGTGTTCAATTTTTTTTTTCTTTCTTCTTCTTCTTCTTCTTCTTGCAGTGGCTTGTTGGGGGGGGGGGGGGAGGGGAGGGGTTCAATTTTTTTTTTCTTTTCTTCTTCCAGATCTGGTCACTGGCCTTTTTTTTTGTGTAAAAATTCAGGTTTTTTAAAATAAATAAAAAAAATTTGCCACATGGCACACAGTTGGCAGTCACGTCAGCACTTAACGGATCAATGGATGAAAAATGTAACAGATGTATGAAATTGAAATAAAATAGTACTTGAGGTATGAAAGTGAAATGTTTTAAAGATGTTGTATGGGGTTGTAATAGAACTCAAACATGAGAGGGTATGGTGTAATTTACCCTTTTTTTTATTTTCTCCAACGATAGATTATGTTAAATTAGTCACCGACGAAATGAGTTTAGGGTTATAGCCTGGTATCTATTGGAGGCTTTTGACATAGACTGATAATAGAATAAACACAAGAAAAGATAGTGGTTCAACCATAATTGAGCTACATCAATTATAGTAGGCTTTTTAGCCAAAATGGTCTATGAGATTTGCATAACACATCACTTTGGTCCCTGAGATTGAAAATCAATAGAAATGGCCTCTAAGATTTTCCATCATCCATTATTTTGGTCATTCCATTAAAAAACTCTGTTAAGTATCCTGGAGCTCTTGGCCGAAAGTTTGGGCAATTTTCAAAAATTTCGTTACTCAATCGTTTCTTAACCAAATTCGACCCATAATATATCAAAATGAAAATAGGAAAGTGTAGAACAAGATTATACATATTCAAAAGCCCAATGGTTACCGGAGATAGTAAAAAAAATAGCCTGAAAGGTGACTGATCCGGTGGAAAACTAAAAAACTTGCCAAAAATTGATAAACTTTAAACGTTCATAACTTCTTCAATACTCAACAAAATCAAGTGATTCAAAAATTAAAATCATACTTCTCAACGAGGCGAAGAGAATGGTATTATTCACAATGGCTAACTCGCCTTGGTTTGGTCGAAAAATGGCTCGAAATTGGCTAACTTGATTTGGCCAAACCAAGATTAATTAGCCATTGAAAAAGGTACCATTCTCTTCGTCTCATCGAGAAGTATGATTTTTGTTTTTGAATCACTTTATTTCGTTGAGTATTGTAAAAGTTATGAACATTTAAAGTTTACCCAATTTTTGGCAAGTTTTCCAATTTTTCCGCTGACCAGTCACCTTTCAGGCTATTTTCGACTTTCTTCATAAACCATTAGGCTTTTAAATAGGTATAATCTTATTTTACACTTTCCTATCTTCATTTTGATATATTATGGGTCGAATTTGGTTAATAAACGATTGAGTTATGAAGTTTTGAAAATTCCCCAAACTTCCAACCAAGAACTCTGAAACACTTAATAGAGTTTTTAATGGAAGGACCAAAATAACGAATGATGGACAATCTCAAGGACCATTTCTATTGATTTTCAATCTCAGGAACCAAAGTGATGTGTTATACAAATCTCGGGGACCATTTTGACTATAAAGCCATTATAGTATATGTTAGGCTTTTTAGCTAAAGTGATCTTTGAGATTTGCATAATTTTTCACTTTGGTCCCTGAGATTTGAAATCAATAGAAGTAGTCCTTGAGTTTGTCCACCATCAATCATTTTAGTCATTCCATGAAAAATCTCCATTAAATAAGGCTCAAATGATAAATATACTCTCAATTTTGTCAAATCATTTCGCCCATTGTTTATTAAATTGAGGGTATTTTCGTCATTTTGGTTCTTATTTAATATAATTTTTCATGAAAAGACCAAAATGATTGATGGTGAACAAATTCAGGGACCACTTTTAATGATTTCAAATCTTAAAGACCAAAATGATGAGTAATGCAAATTTCAAGGATCATTTTGGCTAAAAATATATGTTTGTATATGGATCTTACATATGAAGGAGAGAAGCCTTGGGCTTATTATGACATACATAGGAGAAATTGTGATTGTAGCCTTGTAAGGGTTCTTTTCTTTTTCTTTTCAGATTCTCATCCTTCCTTCATATAGAAGTCCTCGGATGGGGGTGACGAACTTCCCCAGGTCATGTTGCTAAGAACAGCTTCACTGTATTCAATAGCCCAGTGGACTGGCTGTTGCTCCAACCCAATTAACCTAGCCCATGCGGGTGATGGGGCTCGGGGAAGGCCTAATGGACAGGCCAGGCGGGAATCAACTGCCTGAGAGCTTGAGGCCCAAGTGATGCAAGGATTTGGCCGAGTTTGGTCACAGAGCTTGTCGGATCCCCTGGAAAAACGAAACAGAAAGCATGCACAGCGAAAAGAACAAAATTTAACCATTAATGGCGTGTTTACCAATCGATGATTGGAACAAAGAACGCCTATAGTCTGGAACAACGATTGCCCGAGATCAGGAACGATGCCACAACGACGAACGTGATCTGGAACAACGAACGCCAAAATCGTCATTTCACAAATTCAATTGAGAAATACATTGTGATTTGCAGACCCAAACAGTATAGAAGGAAAGAACTTCTTATCACTTTTCCCTCTGTGAAATTGGACTTTTTCGTTGATGGGGTGGGTTGTGGCCTCATTGGATGGTTGGATGTGGATACATTTGTTGGGGCAACCTCAAGTAGACGATAGTTTGATGTTGAAATTTGTTGAGCATTTTGGTCAAGCGGCTGCAAAGAAAGATGCAGAAGAGAGGAAGCAAGAGAGAAAAGGATGTAAAATGTTTCATTAGTTTTACTTGGTTTAGGGTGATTAAAGAGTTAGAAGCAAATAAAAAATAATTTTTTATATCAAATTTGAACTAATTCATGTGATTAGGAGTCTCCTACGTGCGTCTAGAGTCTTCTCCAACATCAAGAATAAATTTTTTTATAAAAAACTAGAATAAAAATCTCTTTAGTAAAAAAAATTCAAGACTAAAAATTCTTAAAATAATTAGTTAAAATAGGGGTACTTTAGTAATTGCATCATTTTTCATTCCGATTCATGTGAATTAGTAAACAATTTATATAGATCAATGTCATTCCTACTCCGATTTTAGACGGTCTTAGTAAACAATTTCAATAAGAAAATCCCAAATATTCAAAGGAACAAGGAAATCTCACCTGAAACTACAAGCTAGAGCTTGAAGCTCTCGGGTCTAGGATCACTGCACTTCCCAGTGCACCGATGGTGCATGCAAAGACCCAGTTATGTTCCTAAAGTTGACAAGAGTCCAAATATACAAGTTCCAAGTTCACGATGTGAAGAAATGGTAGGGGTTATTGTGATGCTCTCGGTGCCTTATCCGAAATTACAAATAAAATTATTTTGTATTATTTTATAAAATAAAAGTTACTAATATTTTATTACCTATTGCCATAGTTATTCAGTTTAGGGGTGGAGATGCAAAAGGCAATTACTGTTCATTAAAGATAGTTACTGTTCACTGAGTGGATTCAATAGTGAGTTGCCCTACGGGGCCTTTGCAACGCTGGAGTTGCTCTAAGTCATGTTCACACTTCATGTAAGACCTGAGGTCCCACTCACTATTAATAAAATAGGAAAAAGATTCTCTCCAAATTTATTTCACCAAAGCTACCGGATTAAGTGATCCGGGCCTTCTAAATTTCATCCAACATTCCACCTGTTTTGATCCCTTAAAAGCTGTGATAACTTTTGGCCGTTAGATGAAATTTGGAAGACCCGAATTACTTGATCCGGTGATTTTGGTGAAAGAAATCAGGAGAGGAAACAGTATACAAAGCATCAGATCTAGTAGAAAGTAAAAGAAGGGGCAAGGCAAAACAGTTTGATTTCTTAATGCCAAACCATCTTACAACCCCCCTCGTGACATTATATGCATGTTCATAAGCAAGTGTATAAAGCATCAGATCTACCAGATGGGAAAAATAAGAATAAGGAAACAGTGTGTGAGCAACAGTATTCCATTATTAGCGTGAACTTGGATCACTTTGAACTCTTGAAAATTGTTATACTAATCAAATAAGATAGCAACCTGAATTCACATAATATTGTTATACGTGTTACGGGTACGAATCTCATATTATCAATTAATTTGATGGTGAACTTTTACCTTCAATCGTGAGGGTAATAAGTTTTTCAACAAGTAAGAAAGGTAGAGACGAAATATATCTCGTTGTAGGGAAATTTATTTTTTCATAGAGATTATTTATGAAACACTAATTGGTGATTGAAGAAGTTAAGGTTCCATCATAAAACTAATTGGCTATATAACTAGTAACTCAATTACTTATAAGCACATGCAAAACCTCTCTTTTCCTTGATATATGATTCATACCCTCAACACACGCGCTCGCATGTAGTGGCGGAACTAGAGGCAATGAAGTCCCTTAACACCAACACCATGTTTCTTTGTTCTATTAAACTACTAATTTGACCACATGATCTTAGTAAAGTGACCCCAATATTAAGCAAAACAATGCCACTTTAATCTCAAATGGCAATCAATATTTAATTCTCCAATATCATGACCTCACAACGAAAATTTCCCAGCTCCACCATTGACCAAGTGTGGTGATTTTTTGAGTCTAGTGCGAAACAACACAAATTGAATGACTTGAAATACGTGCAGTCATTAAGCTTCACATATGAGACAACATGATCTGATACCATGAAGAAGTTGAGGTTCCTCCATAAAAAAATTGGTTATATGAGAAGTAGATCAATTACTTATAAGTACATGCAATGTCCCTCATAACTCAGATGTGATGAGTGCATATTTTTATATATATTTTATCCCGAAAGTTACATTTTCTTGTTAAATTTTGAATTTAAATGAAAGGAATTACATGGTTTTGTGTTTATATAATTAAATTAATGAGTTGGAGAAAAATCATGTTATAATTCCTTGGTTTTAATTTAATCAAGTGATTTCTTATAATTTAAATCTTTATGCCCATAGCTTTTGGTTGAAGTATAGACTATTTGACTATGGAAGTTAGGGGTGGGTTCGGTACGGTTACAGTACCAAAACCCTTGTACCAATTACCGTACCAAACTTTCGGTTTGGTAAAATCTATTACCATTATCATACCAAACTTTCGGTATATGCCAAATGTTCGGTTGGCATAGTATGGCAATGGTAATTGCCACGTTGTTTTAAGACAAAATTTGTTTTTACTTTTTTAACCCAATTCAAGGGCAAAACTTTTTTATTGTACCTTTATCTCATACATTATAGTCTAAATTCATCTATTATTCATCATTCACAATTCACACACACAATAATTCAAATAATGCATCAAGATTCATGATGAAAATTAAGCTTACAATCCAAATAGAAGTTGCGAACCAAAACAAATAGAAGTTTCCCCCATGCTAAAGATCTTCTTTATCCCCCATTTTTATTAAGTTTATGATCCGTGTGTGCAACTTTCATTCACTATCCATGAATTGAGCGGTAACTACCATGTAGTTAATATTTTGTACTGATGTCTAAGTATTGGTTGTGATACTTACCCTTTGATTATGCATTGCTTCAAATAACTTTGACTTCTCCAACACATATAAATCCCACACACTGGCATCAATCTTCTCCTTATTTGGAATATTGAACCGAGGTTAAGACTCTTTCATCATATCAAATTATTAGAATATTATAAATATGTATTATATATATGTGTTATATAATTATATATTATATAATTTATAAATTATATATTATATTATATGTTCGGTACGATAAAGTAATACCGTGTTAATAGTATCCATTATCAATACCGTACCATGAAATTTCAGTACGGTACAATACCGTACCATTACTGATTGGCACAAAATCGGTATGACACGGTTGGTAATTCGGTTGGCATGACAATTTGGCAAAAAAATCCACCCCTAATGGAAGTTACATGTGGCTTAAATCATTTTCATTTAACTTGCTTGCAGGTAACTTATTGGAATTACTTGGTGAAGTCACTAGCACATGACAATTTGTAGAATCACAAGCTTATGTGATTGAACCGACAAGGAAGATAAAGCTACATAATTCTCTCCCATTTTCCATGCTCAGCCAATCACACAAATCAAGAGAAAGAGAAGTTTTAGCAGAGTTAAATTGGAAATAAAGATGAGGATTAAGTGGAGGATTAATTGACATAAAGGTGAAATACTAAGAGGCTAGCAAGGAGTTAAAATTGTATTTCCATTTCCTTTCTTTTATGACAATAAAGTGACCATTAAGTTTGGGGAGTTATGGGAGAGGTAGAGAATGCCCAGCGGCAGAGGAGGAAAAAAATAGAACAAAAGAAAAAAAAAAAGGTGCAGCTAGCGGAAAGGAAGGAAGGAATAAAGCAAGAAAGCAACGTTGGGGAAGGAAGGAATGAGGAAATCTTGGCATTCTCTTCTTTCAGTTTTATCTTCTCAAACTCATGTCTTTCTTTTGGTTTAATTTGAGAATAATGTGTAACTAATTTTTAGAAGTTAGGGGCTATTTTGAAGCCCCGAATATGATTGCAAATGTGTTATGACATTTCATTGAATTACTTTTATGTATGGATGAAAATTGCTTCACTACTTGTCTCATTGATGAATTCTTTATGTGTTTTCTATGGATGCATACTTAGTAAGCATATTTAGGTTTCTAATGCTATGAATATGCGTGTGTCTGCCCTTGTCGAATGAGGACCTACATATGTTCTAGAGTAGTACTTGTTAATTGCGATTAACATGTGAATCAATTTCTAGGAGAAGTAAGACAACACCAGTACTTACGATGCCTTGTGATGACTCAAACTCTTTCCGTTCTTAATGATTTATACTTGTTAAATCTATGAACACACCATTCTAGATTGCATGCTAGGGACTAAGTTAAGTTGAAAATGCCATTTTCTTAACATACAACATAAGAAAGAGTAATAGGTTGAGTTCTAACATTGAGCCAACTTGAGCATCTTCATCCGGAAATAAAAGGAATTTGAATGAAACATAACATGTTTGCATGATTATTTGGTGGTGGATAGCACTTCCCCTAACTCGTTTTCTTAATTGTGAAATACAATCTGTTTTTATAATCTAAAATCCGTTTCTGTCCTATTTTTGTTCAATTTAATTTAAATAGTAAATCAACTCCAAAAATCCCAAACATTTGTGTGAGCGTAGCTCTATGTGTTTAGTATCTGCATATAAAATTTCGTAGACTTTAGACAAGTGTAGATTGGTCTAATAATTATTTTTCTGTGGCTGGTCAGTAGGGAAAGCAGCTCAGTTTTTGTGACATTTTAAGTAGTTAGATAAAACAATCTTCTGCGGGAAAGACCCTTATTTTCATATACTACAATTGACAAATCTTAGTGTTAATAAGGAAAATCAATAGGACAATTGTGTGCTACTTTGTGGTGTGCTTTTAATCTTATCAAGATGCGGGATTCATACTCTCAACAATAATTTTTTTTCACTCTAGATCAATTTCTTTGGTCTCTCGAGCAATGTAACCAATTAGCATGTATGTATCTTTTGAATTGTTTAATGAAATATCACTTTATCACTTATTGTCACTGTTCTAAAAATATCCACTTAATGGGGCCTAGGAGTTAGGAGGTTGGCCACAGCTCAGTTAATTCATAAGCGTTTGAAAACTAATAAAGAGTGTTTAGACCTGCTTAGGTGCCTTCCTACACCCACCTAGGTTGTGACTCTCATTTAAACAGAAAATCAATAGCTTTCATTTTGCATTTTATTTTATTTTTTTAATAAATTGTAAGAGACTTGCTGAATACTTAGATGAACACTCATTATATGTTTGTTCCCCATATTTTCAAAATATTCTAATGTTTTATAATCTATTGACATTTTATATGTATCCCAATACAATTATTGTAATACCCTGAAAATTTTAAAATATATGAATTTGTGGAATTTTTTTTATCGGAAAGTGAAAAGACGAAAATGCCCTAGTTGACTTAAAGTAATTATACGAGGATGTATTTTATCCTCATATATTTTATCATATTTCTTCATATATTTAGATAGAGCTCGACTTCACGAGCGTGTTGGTGAAAACTGTTCATGAAATGAAGTTATAACGAAAGAGTTATTAACCGTCTTTAGAAGGCTCCAGATTTTTGGAGCCATGTGATATGCCATGTGTGCGGCTAGGATGAAAGAAAAAGAGAGAAAGATGGACAGCTAGGATGAGAAGGAGAGAACAGAAAGGAGAAAAATGAGGAATGGGACCAGCCAATGAGAATGAGGGAAATGAGGGAAATGAGAGAATAAGAAAATGAGGGAGAACTGGGTACCAGTCGACCCGACTCGACGGTGGCATGCAACTCGATGCCATTTACGGTGTTTCACAGTGAAACGAGGCAAATCACCATCTCAAAACAACTTCATAACCTTCTCTCTTTCATCTCCACCAAAAAATATAGGAAAATTGGCCTTGAATTTGGGAGAAATCACAAGGTGGGTGTGAGGGTTCTTGTCGTTGATCCTTCCATTTCTAAAACAAATCCCTTCAATCACCACCACCTGTAGCATCCTCTTGAGCCCAGGAACAAAACCCAAACAAGTTTGGGGGTGGCAGAGTTGTATTGGAGTTGAATCAAGAACACCCAAGCCAATGGTTTTCAGTAGATCGAGGATGATCTCATATGTTTCTCGGCTGAATTGGAATTCGACCCAGGTAAGAAAGTTGTTTCACTCATTGAACTCTACAACCTTGTAAAATTTGGTAATTTTTAGAGTTGGTAGGAAAATTGGGTTTCCGTTCGCCGAAAACCGCCACCCACGGCGGCGCGTGGCTAGTGGGCCGATGCTGCCTTTTCATGAAAATTTTGATATTTTAAATCCGTAAGTGGTACCCATTTGATGTGATTCAATTATGAAAGCTAATGTTGAATATTTCTGTTACTAGAATGTTTCATAAATGAATAAAAGAATGAATGTGAACTACAAAAAGCTTGATCCCGTTCAAGGGTATGTAGGCAATCTAACGGGAGTTAGATGCAATCTTAAAAATAACTGGGATTAATCTTTCATTGAAAATTTGTGAAAAGAAAAGGAATTGGGTGATAAACTTATAAAAAATTAAAAAAAAATAACCTTATGTTTTTTGGTAAACCGGATTTAGCTTCCAAATAAGAATTTTGGGTCGTTACAATTATGTACTTTTTTTAAGTATAAGAATGTACTTATTTATACGATATACAATAAATTTATTTAAATTTACCTGGTTCGCCTTAGGCGTTAGGCCCCAATCTGCCACCCAACTAGCACCTATTGTCTTTTAGAACCTCACCTCTTGAAATTAAAAAAAGAAAAAAAGAAAAAAAAAGCGATGAGTGAGAAAAAGAGATATAAGAATAAGATATATCCTAGGGCAATAATTTTCATTTACAAATTTCATGTACAACACGTTAACCAAATAAGAAGTTATTTACTTATTCATTTTGTTTTGCGTTTTTATCACAAATGGTCCCTGAGATTGATCAAACTCATCATTTTGGTCTCTCACTTTCAAAATTAATCAATGTCGTCCTTTACATTCACTTCCGCGCATCAATTTAGTCATTCTGTTAAGATTTCGTCAACTATTCTGTTAGTTTGTATATAGGACCCACAAATCCAATAAAATGGTGACACATGGATTACACAAAATAAGGGTTTTTTTTTATATCTCAAATGGTTTGTGTAACACACTCCGACCTAAGTCAGGACATGATGGCCGTCACGTGAGCATGACGTAACCATGTGCACAGTGCGGAAGCAAGATTAATAAAGAGAAATACGAACAAATTAAAACCAAGCAACTAGCAGCCCTAACTAAGATAACGTGCTAGTGCGAGATTAAGTGTGAATTACACGACTAGAGCATAAATAGCCTAAGTGCAGTCCAACTGGATAAGTACTAATTATACAACACCCAAAGGTGATCGTACATTTGTGAAATCTGTCAGAACCTCCAGATATCCTCGTGAGCCACCAACAAAACTCTCACCTACAACTTGGAGGGGAGCAAAACAGAAAGTGTGAGTGGGCAAAAACAAAGCTTTTCAAAATCATTTCATTTCTCAAAAGTTCTAACCCCTCGCCGTAAAACCTGTATAATTTCCTAGAAGATAAAGTATATACTCATATATCTCAAAATCATACTTAGCAATAGATAACCAAATGTATGCTAGGAGTATGCCATGCCAAAGTAACTCAGTGAACAAATATGAATACCAGATATCAAATCAGCCCTCGACTGAGTCTATAGCTCATAATCAATCTTAATCATATCAAATATTCCTGCACACGAGTCGGAACCACCTAAAGTGGTCTGTACGACAAGGCTATGTGTAAAATAAATATGCTCCAGTGTTACGATCACGTGAAGACTGTGCGAATAATCGCGGGTCACCTACGAGTCGGAACCACCTATAGTGGTCTGTACGACAAGCCTGTGCACCTAACTTGGATCCAAGGTGAGCATATGGTGCGGGAGGTGAACATCACATGAAGGACTGTGCCCTAACTCTGGGCGGGAGCACTAACACCAGGGTGCATGTTTATAAGCTCTCAATGCATCACATCATAATCATAAATTCATATCAACCAATTATAACTCACCTAGTACTCACCTGAGCATCCACAACACTAATTCATATATATGCATCATATACCAATTCATATACTAAAAGTCAATTCATATGCATGGCATTTTAAACATACTTTCATTTAAAAGCGATTTCTAGGAAAAATAGCAAGTATATAGGTATATACGGAAAACTAAAAGCCCACTCACTGATAAGTTGAAGGATCGTAGCCCTTGAGCCTCGATTGCTGACGCTTGTCCTCGGGATAGGTCACACCTATATGCGAAATAACTAAATAAACGTTATTTAGAGCACATAAACGAGACTCGCAATTAACTTCTCATACATAGCTCAATTTTGGTATTTGAATATACCAATGCGATCTACATAACCTCAGGAACATCCCCAAATTTTTAAAATAATTTTTTGAGGTCTCACGCGCCGCCACGCGCCGGTCAAGGCACTGCCATACGCACCCTCACACGCGGCCATGTGCCTGGCACATTGACGGTAACAGTTAACGCCGTAAGGAATATTTCGTGGTATATTCCGTTAAATCTTAACAGAAATCGTTAAAACTAACTTGACGGCGTTAGAATATTCCGTCAGACTTGACAGAATATTCCGTCGTCTTTTTCCTTCGAACGCCGGTGATCGTCGCCGTTGCTAGACACTAAAGAAAATTCAAACCTTTATAACTCATCCATTTTTCAACCAAATCTTATGAAATTTGAACCAAAAGAAAGCTCTTAAAGAGTAGAACAAAACCTTACCACTTTGAAGTCCCAAAATCCACGGAAGCTCGCTGGAGAAACCTCGATAATCTGGCCAAACTTAAAACTCGTCGATCTCAACTTCCTGATGTCCAAATCGCTTGGTTTTTCTTTTCCGAGCTTTGTGAAGACGATCTAAAGCTTCCTACGATCTTAGAATGCTCTAAAACCTTCATATTTACGTGTGCATGAACAGTACCTCAAATCGGAGGTTATGGTTTCTCGGGTTTTCGAGGGTTCCACGTCGAAGTAAGGGTACCATTCAGCTCATGAGGTCACAAGGGACAAAATGGTGACCTTAAATCCCTCAATCTGTGAATGGTTGCTATTATTCGAAGGTTGTCCGTACGGTTGTACGAACAAGGGCAGAAAATTGAGAGGGAGGAGAGAGCGAGTGTGAAGGTGTGTGTGGTCTAGATTTGTCCCCAACCAAAACCAAACAAATATCTCACTTTTACAATTTTTCCAAAAGCTTAGGAAAATTGATAAATATGTCAAATTCCAACTTAAACCACACAACCATACAAAACGTCCAAGGGCATTCTAGTAAATTCACGTCAACAATACCAATAATTCAGGACGGCCTGTGACATCTTGACATTGATCCAACTCCTCATTTTGGTCCCTGAGTTCCAAAAATCGATAAATTTGATCCTTGACTTTCACTATGGCACATAAATTTAGTCCATTCGTTAAAATTTCATCAATATTTTTCGTTTATGTGTTGATGTGGTCCCATTAATCCAATCATATGGCTCCACTTGAATTAACTATAATAAAAATAAAAATAAAACTATTTTTTTAAGAGTGAACCAATAGACTAGTATTCTGCCCTGACATTTTTCTCACATCCCCTAACCCCAATTGGAAAAAAAAAATTCAATCTAAATTCAATAAAATTGGAATCCAATTTCAATTGAAATTTGATAGGATTATAACCATCTAGAGAGAAATGAAGAATGAGTTCAAGAGGCCAAGTACTTTAGTGGAGTTATGGTGCCTTCTTTTTCTTTTTGACGACAATGACTTTTTTTCTTTCTTTTAGTTTTGGTTTTTAGTTTCTTATTTTACTTTTAGCTTTAAATCTTAAAAATATAGTTTCTTGTAGTTAATCCATGTGGCGCTATATGATTGGATTAGTGGACAAAAAATATTGATGAAACTTTAGCGGAATGATTAAATTGACTTACGGTATTGAAAGTTAGGGACCAAAATTTCCGATTTTTGAAACTCAGGGACCAAAATAATGAGTTGAATCAATGTCAGAGACCATTTGCAATAAAAACCCTTATTTTGTGTAATCCACATGTCACAATTTCATTGAATTTGTGGGTTCCACATACAAACTAACAGAATAGTTGACGGAATCTTGACAGACGGACCAAATTGATGTGTGGTAGTGAGTGTCAAGGGCGACATTCATTGATTTTGAAGGTGAGGGACCAAAATGATGAGTTTGATCAATCTCATGGACCATTTGTGATAAAAATCTTTTAATTTTTGTCCGCTATATATTTCTATTAATTCCAACTATTAGATCCCTCCCTTATAAACGATGTTATTTTTAACCCTCCTAGGAAAAAAAAATAGCAACATGCCGTTATAAATAGGAAAAATTAGGATTTGGTCCCTAATCACCAATCCTCTTCAATTAAAACCTTATTCTTTTTTCAGCTTTTGATCAAAGTCCCTAGAGTTTGTACACAACAGCACTTTCTTGTCAACATATTTCTATGTCAGTTTTCTTTATATTTTTCTAGAATGTTTAATTTTTGTATTATTATCCCACACCACCTGTTATTTTATTATTCCAACCATCATACACCTCTTTACACTATTGCGCTTATTTCTCTACACGGAACTGAACTTAATTGACGCTACCATTCCTGTCACATCCCAGCCTGGGGCGGATCACTTCCCGGGCCCGCTCCACCACCGTAACACGATGTTGTCCGCTTTGGGCCCCGACCACGCCCTCACGGTTTTGTTTCTGGGAACTCACGAGCAACTTCCCAGTGGGTCACCCATCATGGGAGTGCTCTAGCCCCCTTCTCGCTTAACTTCAGAGTTCCTACGGAACCCGAAGCCAGTGAGCTCCCAAAAAGCCTCGTGCTAGGTAGGGATGGGAATATACATTTAAGGATCACTCCCCTGGGTGATGTGGGATGTCATAATTCCACTAGGGCTGGGTTTGGTTTTTCATCAAAACCGAACTAATTTTCGGTTCAGTTTTTTTCGATTTTGGTTTTTTTGGGTTCGGTTTCTGTTTTTTTTTTCAAAAAAAGATGTAAATGGAAATAACCTGCTTAAAGCCTATCAACCTCCCAGTTCTCATATATCAGAGAATTGAGAGCCTCAAAATCTTGAATATATTCAAGTAATTCAACTACTTATGATCAAGTAGATCGAATTCAAATTTTCAAAACTTAAGCAAATACATAAACATATACAGAAACATATATTCTTCAAGCAAATACAGAAACATATATTCTTCAAGGAAACATATATTCTAAAACTTTAAAATTTGCAAAATCATGAAATAATTCAACAAACTAACTGATCGATGCAGATCGAAACAAAAACAAAGCAAATGGGTTCGTCTAAATGCCACAATCGGACTCTAATATCGCATGCCCACATTCAAATTCAAAGTCAAGTCCACAATAGATCTAGAAAATTCTTAAACATATTCAGAGAAAAATACAAACTTTTCCACCTTAAATTACATAAATTTCAAATGGGTAACCATAAAATTAAAAACCCATAAACTGAAAAAATAAATAAAACCAACAAACGGAGATCGAAGATTGACGGATTAGGTTCAGAGCCGCCATGTCGTCTCTTCTCTTGCCGGGGTAAAACTGAAGATGAGGAGAGAGTGCACTTTTTCATTTGGGTACAATTCAGTTGGATCAATTGAATAATTTAGGGTACAATATCAATTGCACCATTTTAGTTACAAACATGTGTTACTATATACCTATCCATTTCACAATAATCTTATATATGCAGAGGATGAGAGTGCAGAAGTATAGGCAGGGGTACAAAGTAAAACGATGCCATACCATAGTTCGATTATACAAAAGGGCGTAGGGTGCATGGATTAATTGAGTCTTTACTGTTTTTACTTTTTAAATTTATATGCACTTTTTCATGTCAAGCCAATCGGTAGCTATACTGGAGAGATGCACTCATCACGGCACCACTATATATGTCACATCCCGGCCCGGGGCGGACCACTTCCCTGGCCCGCTCCACCACTGTAGCACGATATTGTCCGCTTTGGGCCCCGATCACGCTTCTGCTGTGGTTTTGTTTCTGGGAACTCACGAGCAACTTCCATGTGTGTCACCTATCATGGGAGTGCTCTAGCCCCCTTCTCGCTTAACTTCGGAGTTCCTACGGAACCCGAAGCCAGTGAGCTCCCAAAAGGCCTCGTACTAGGTAGGGATGGGAATATACATTTAAGGATCACTCTCCTGGGCGATGTGGGATGTCACAATATATATTCCAATTTTTTTGTCACACTGCATTAACTGACATGTACAATGACATTTGCTCAAGGCTTTGTTTTGTGACTTATGGTTCATTCAATCTTACATATGCTTTACTTGGATATTCTACTTGCCTATTGCAATCTAATATGGACGTGCAAATCTTGTATTGTCAACAAGAAAAAAATATTTTGTTGATATAGTTATCCACCAAAAGTCATGTTGTGATAATGATCGTGTCTAATGCAGAATGACAAAGAGATTGAGGAGATGTCAAAAAACACACAAGGCTTGACATAAAAATGATAGAAGAGCAATGCTCAATTCTTCATTACCATAAAATTATAATTCCAAATTGTGTCCTTTAACATATGAAATTGCCTCCCTAATATACTAGTGTGTCAAAACATCTTCATCAATGTAAATACAACTCCCTAAGCCACCCAGGCATATTAAATGACAATTGTTCCACCTGGCCACTTAATTTAAAACACAACTTACAATGCATCAAAATTACTACAAAACATTAAATTACAGCCTAAGATACATGAATCTCAAATTAATAATTAATGGAATGGCCAAACACCAAAATATCAAAAGCACTGTTGAATAAACTCCTTATGCACTGCATCAGACTCTCCAGGTGAGAAAGAACTCGTCCACGAGTTCACTACTTTCAAGCCAAGCTCTTTCCAAATCCCCGAGTTTAGAAACCATGTTGCCTCGCTTCTCTTTCTTTCTTCTTCGAACTAACAAAAATATTACTCGCATGGTAGAAATAAAGATTCGTTATTTCCCAAAATTGTAGTAACCAAATGGAATCATAAAACTGAAAGTTAGGAGCGTTTTCCTTAACCGTAGGCAAATAAGTAGTATAATTTGTAATGTTTGAAGCATCCAGCGAAATAATAATATAGGGAATTAGGTTCGCACTCATTGTTCTATCTCTTCCATGAACCAAGAAGACGTCATTAGAGCCACTAGATGGATTGGCAAAACCTTTTGCTTCGGGATCCCTATTTGAGCAAGACACGAAATTGTGTAGGGAAATTGATTTGTCAGCATCAAATATATCAATTGATGAATAATCCATCTTGTTGTGATGAAGAGATTCATTAATGACCTTTTTTTTGACATGTATCTCCATCTTCATGATATTCATCATAGATATATGGTAAGGTGCAATTATAAGTATAGCCTAACTCATAATTATCAGACTCATTTTCAAAGATAAGTGTTACTAATTGGGTTACCTTCAATTCTGAAGCTTTAGGCATCACCATTTGTTCCTTTTGATGAGTATTTGTGTTCACCTTATCAGATTCGCATCTGACAGTGCAAGACCTAACATCCTCAAACCAACAACCAAACCTTAACATTTGGGTAGTCCACCATCGTTAGTTGTGCTTCCTGCGTTTTGATCCACCATGCTTCTTTCAAGCTTTTAGGCGTTCAATTCGCAAGGCAAGCAACTCGATTTCTTGTCGCATCTCTTGAATTTCCTCATCTCTTTCAACTCTTAAATATCCAAGCTCTTGGTTACCACGCCTTCCTCTACCTCCCATCGCTGCCATTTAGATAAATAGCACAGAAGCAACCTGAAGAGCATAGCAAAGCTCTAGTACAAAATAATGCAGAATGACAAAGAGATAGAGGAGATGTCAAAAAACACACAAGGCTTGACATAAAAATGATAGAAGAGCAATGCTCAATTTTTCATTACCATAAAATTATAATTCCAAATTGTCTCCTTTAACATATGAAATTCCCTCCCTAATATACAAGTGTGTCAAAACATCTTCATCAATGCAAATACAACTCCCTAAGCCACCGAAGCATATTAAATGACAATTGTTCCACCTAGCCACTTAATTTAAAACACAATTACAATGCATCAAAATTACTACAAAACATTAAATCACAGCCTAAGATACATGAATCTCAAATTAATAATTAACGGAATGGCCAAACACCAAAATACCAAAAGCACCGTTGAATAAACTCCTTATGCACTGCATCAGTGTTAGCTAAAAAACTAATGATTCACAAACATTTATGAGTAAAGAAAACACTCATAGCACTAAGAATGAGTATTTGGAAAAATATGCAACACCGGTATATTTGTCAAACTCTTGGAAAACCTCACTTATGTAAATCAAGGATTTGAAGGCGGGGTGGAAGAATTCAGAGACAAACTTTGTAAGTACACTGTTGAAATGGGATTCACATTTGTATATGTGTAGAATGACAAGGAAATGGTCACTATTGTATGTAATAAGAAATATTTTGAAGATTGTCAGTGGCATGTGCATGCATCAGTATGGCGTATTAACATGCACTTTAAGAGGTTGAATACCGAAAATACTTGCACATGCCGCATGGTTTGATGAATTCCAAAATTGTAGCTTCTACTATTGTTGAAAAGATCCAGACCAAACCACGTATCAAACCAATTGATATTGTAATGGATTTCAAGAGAGACTACGGTTTAGATATTTCCTATTACAATGCATGGTAAGCGAAAGAGATTGCAAAGACTAAAGTTCATGGTGATGACTCGTCGTCGTATCACCAAATTATTTGGTATGTAGAAGCTGTAAAGAAAACAAATCATGGATCTCATTGTTAATTGAAGTTTGACCAAGAAACTTTTTATTTCAAACAGATATTTATTGCATCTGGTGATTCTATTGAGGGTTTTAAGTTTTGTAGACCTATCCACTGCTTAATCTCGCTCAATTGAAGGTCTTCAATTTTTTTATTTCGTAACTGAAAATTCCACAATAATCTCACTCAATTTTTGAAATTCATCATTATTATCTCTGATATGAATTTTCAAATTCAAATTTTGTCAACATTTGACTCGAAATCATATATTATCGGCGATCGTTCAAATGAGCGTGGTTTGTTGCAAAGGAACTTGAAGAATTAACGAGCATTCCATGGTAAAATTCGTAGTATTTTTTTTATCTGTTTAAATTTGCACCCATAGTTCCATTATACTAGTTTGTCCCTATTGTTGGATTTTTAATGTTATAGTTTGTTTTTACCCGTATTGAAGGGAATAGTATAGTTTTGCGGCTTCAACACTTGGTTTTGCATATGATAAATGACTACAAGATTTTTTTGGCATGTATTGGGTACTTTTATATTATAGTTTTGCAGTGTTTTTTGGTGCATATTAAGTGTTTGTCGAAATGTTTGAAAGAGAATTTTTTGCATACGAAAACTTTGTATGTACAATAGTGTTTAAAAATGATTGAACAAATTTTTTGCCACTTTATGGTGCTTAAAAAGCCAAGGGGTACATTTTCAATTGCTCAGTGGCGTGGAGTTGCATCATTTCGGTTACAAATCAATTGCATCATTTGGGTACAACTCAATCAGATCAATTGAATAATTTGGGGTACAATATCAATTGCACCATTTTAGTTACAAACAAGGCATGGATACAAAGTAAAATGGTGCCGTACCATAGTTCGATAATGCAAAAGTGGGTAGAGTGCATGGATTAAATAAATCCTCTTTGTTTTTACTTTTTAAATTTTATGCACTTTTGCATGTCAAGCTTGTATCTACTTTTTTTTATATCCATTTTATCTTTTCAGGTGGAAGGTGCTATACTGGGGAGATGCACTAATTAGCGTACCACTATATCTATCCCAATTTTTTTGTCACGGTGCATTAATTGAAGTGTACAATGAGATTTGCTCAAGGCTTTGCGATTTGACTTATGGTCCATTCAATCTTACATATGCTTTACTTGGATATTCTACTTGCCTTTTGCAATCGGATATAGACATGAGAATCTTGTATATGTCGGTTGTCAACGAGAAAAAATATTTTGTTGATATAGTTATCCACCAAAAGTCTTGTCGTGCTAATGATCGTGTCAGCTGAAAAACTAACACTTCACAAACATTTACGAGTGAAGAAAACACTCATAGCATTGGGAATGAGTATTTGGAAAAATATGCAACGCCAGTGGGCAAGGTATATTTTTTGAACTCTTAGAAGACCTACATCACTCAAGTAAATCAAGGATTTGAAGGTGGGGTGGAAGAATTTTGAAACAAACTTTGTAAGTACGTGTTTGAAATGGGATTCACATTTGTATATGTGAAGAATGACAAGGAAAGAGTTACTGTTGTATGCAATAAGAAATATTATGAAGGTTGTGAGTGGTGTGTGCATGCATCAGTATGTCGTGTTAACAATTTCTTTCATATTAAGAGGTTGAATAACAAAAACACTTGCACATTCCGCATTCGTGAGAAAAAAAAGTGGTATGATGAGTTCCAAAATTGTAGTTTCTACTATTATCGAAAAGATCACCAGTCCATATATATCAAACCAATTGATATTGTAATGGATTTCAAAAGAGACTACCGTTTAAATATTTTCTATTACAATGCATGGTGTGGGAAAGAGATTGTAAAGACTAAAGTTCATGGTGATGACTCGTCGTATTACCAAATGGATTGGTACGTAAAAGCTGTAAAGAAAACAAATCTTGGATCTCATTAGGAATTGAAGTTTGACCAAAAAAACCTTTCATTTCCAATGGATATTTATTGCATTTGATGATTCTATTGAGGGTTTTAAGTTTTGTAGGCCTAATGGAACTATATTTTCATCGGATCTCATTGTGAATTGAAGTTTTGACCAAGAAACCTGTGCATGTGTGTTCGTACAATCGAACTATTGGTACAAATTTGACCAAAAAAAACTCTGGATACAAATTTGAAAAAGAAAAGAAAAGAAAAAAATACCTCGAACTCTAGCTCGGAATGGTCGTTGATTCTTCAAGTTCCTTTGCAACAAACCGCTCTCGTTTGAATGCTCGCAGATAAAATATGATTCCAGCTCAAATTTTGACGAAATTTGAATTTGAAGATTCATGTCAGAGATAATAATGATGAATTTCAAAAATTGAGTGAGATTATTGTGGAATTTTCAATTATGAAATAAAAAAAGAAGAACTTCAATTGAGCAAGATTATTCTGTGGAATGGCAGCGTCAATTGAGTTCAGTTAAGCATAGAGGAATAAGCGCAAGAGTGTAAAGAGGCGTAGGATGGCTGAAATAATAATATAGCAGGTGGTGTGAGATAATAATACAAAAATTATATATTTTAGGAAGAAAAAAAAAAAAAAAAAAAAGCTGACATGAAAATATGTTGACAAGAAAATGTTGATGTGTATAAACTCCAGGAACCTTAATCAAAAACTGAAAAAGAACAAGATTTTAATCAAATATCTCTAGCAAGCAAGGACCGGATACAAAATGTCCCTTACAAATAAGACAAATCTCATATCCTATTTGTATTAACATCCATCAACCCCCTCAAGTCTCTAACCACAATATCCAAGACCTTAAACAAAATGGGATACAACTGCAAACTGGTGCTGTGCATCTGCTCCGTGGCGTTAATCTTAGTTCGCGTCTCCTCAGCCACTTCCGGAAGTGATATCAGAGGCTTCATCGATAAACACAACAAAGCTCGGGCGGCAGTCGGTGTTGGTCCGATCAAATGGAACGAGGCCATAGCAAGGTATGAACAAGGCTATGCCGATGTAAGATCTAGGGACTGGGCAATGGAGCACTCGATGGGGCCTTATGATGAGAACATAGCCTCAGGTGAAGGCATGACGGGTGCAGCTGCTGTCAAGTATTGGGTTACCGAGAAGGAGTTCTATGACTACAACCAAAACAAATGTGTCAACGACGAATGTGGTCGCTACCTTGCTGTGATTTGGAGCAAATCAACCTATGTTGGTTGTGCCACGTCGTTGTGCACTAATGGACAAGCCTTTGTCGTTTGCGATTATGATTATGCTGAAACAGATGGCGAGCACCCTTACTAAATGAGTAATAAAACTTACATTATAGTCTTGTACCTTTAACACTCGTTCACTCGTCACATGATAGGTCATGTAACGAGTGTGCTTTTCTCATGCATACTAGACACGACCATGTTTTGGTTGGGGCTTCTGTTTTCTCCTTTTGGATAAGAAATTGGAAAGGAAAAGGGAATGAGAGATACAAGTAATTGGTGTACACCCTAAAAAGAATAAAAATCATTTCAATTTCTCTTCCTCAAATCAAATCTCTCCCATTTGTTTCCTCTCCATATCACTAAATGGTGAAATTTTATTCCATGTTACCCTTTACACATTTACGAAAAGGAATCGTTATTAGCACTATTTTCATTATACATTTCTCACAATTGTTGTTTTTTTAAATATGGAAAATTTAGAGTACAAAATAAAAATTTAGAGTGATAATAATAATTCTCTTACGAGACTGCTATTAGAGTTCTATTTTTTTTGTTTTTTTTCCTTCTCCATGAAGGAGCATACGATGACTTTCATGGAACTGCACTTTTAAATTGTCTATGGTATTTTAATAATCCAAACCGTTTAATTATAGGTCTCTCTCCAAGTTCATTCTTATAAAAGCTCACTCAATTCTGAGTTCATTTAACTTTAAAGCTCACTCAATTCTGGTTTATCCTTTTTTACGCATCACTTGTAATACTAGAGCAGTAAAGTTTTAATTTGTAAAAGGTATATGAACCCTAACTGTATACCAGCTCCAACAATTGAACCTGATAAGAAAATAGTAAAACAAAGGCTCAAAGATGCACAAAATTACAATCAACCCGCGTATTCTATGATCATAAGGCCCCGAAATTACAACCAATCTGCATATTCTATCACCATTAAGCCCGGAAAGTTTCTCGGTAAGGCATCTGTAACATTTTCTTGTACACGAGTAACACGACCAAGCATATATAGGCAACACACACAAATCCATCCAGCAGAATATGAGCCCCATACCTACAAGCAAAGGGAGTCGAAGAAACCAACATCGTATAACCCTACTCATGTTTTTCTACACTAATTGTATCGGCCACTGCAGGCCTTTCAGTTGCTTCCTCAATCTCTGAACCGCCTCTGACCGGGCTGGCACTTGAGATTGCACTGTCGTCCAGAGGATCACTGGCTTGCTTTCTTAAATTGTCCAAACTAGGGCTGATAGGGGTGTTAGAACCAGAAGTATGCCCTTCCAAATGTTTTGGCTGATTTAAGGCGTGGCAGTGCGGGCAAAAATAAGTGATGTAAGGGAAATCTTCCTTCTTAGCAAGCCCTGCAAAGAGAAACAAATGAGATCGTTAGATTCAAGCAAAAGAATGAAAGAAATCTAATTTTCCAAAAAAAAAATGAATGAAAGAAAACTAACACTGAGGAGAGTACTCTAAGATTCGCATGTTGATAACCTACCATTGTGCATACGACAGTTGCCGCATATGAGCGCATAAGACTGTGTTGGATCCTCACCCACAAGTAATGCTGCAATCCGAGCAATCCATCCTCCATCCTGTGGAGATGGTCCTTGAGGATTATGATGACTAACGACTAGCTGATTATACTCAGAAGTCTGACCGTCGGACCTTGCAGAACGAGGTGTCTCTTCTTCAAGAGGATTCAGCAGGACACTCCCTGTACTATTCGATCTGGTGTGCACTGGTTTACGATTTCGAAGTTCACCAGAGTGGACAAGTTCAACATCATGGCTTTTCCCTGTTGAGGCGTTACCCTTAGATTCATCTCCCACATAAAATTTCATACCTGAATCCGTACCCAACTTAGATGCCAGGACAGTTGCAGCAGCTGCCTTTGCTGCTGGGTCAGGATCATATCTCTGCATAAATGACATAACTTAAGCGTAAACCAAGGAACATCTTCACATATACCATTCTTCAAACACAAACCAGTGAGGATTTCCGTAAAGTTATAAATAAATAGCATAAAACCCAGCAAAGGGGTATACAAGAGCCAAGTCTGGCACAGTGCTCACAAAGAACCAAACACTTCACTTCAGCCCACAAGAATGGTTTCTTCGGTTCACTTTACGTGAGCTCCTGGAGTTCTTTCAACCAAAATTAGTAAATAACATATAAGAAACCCTATAAAACCATTCAAACAGTCAACTCACATGAAACTAGGGTCTTGGAAATCCCTGTTCTCAACCACCTTGTTTGGATAACATTTAAAAGGAATCTGCAAAACACGGGTTTACTAAAACATAAAATAGCCTCAACTAAACCCACCTCTAGAGGTGGGTTTTCGCAATCCTCTCTGGCGTCCCAAACCTCCCAGTCATCGATCTCACGTCCTCCACTCCTCTCCAAATCCAAGCTCATTGATCTCACGTCTCCTCTTCTCCTCCATCAAACCCCACCTCTCTGAACCCACTGTCGAGTGCTTCCTCTCTGACAACTTCGAGTGCACAGTATGTCTGCAACTTCATTCGCAAAATATCAACGTCATCATCTTCCAATTCTTTGACCGACATCATCATCCAAATCTTCATCTTCTCCAGCATCATTCATCTTCCCCGGGGTTGTCTTCTGCAGCTTTCAATCCTTGTTTTTTTCTTTTCATGCTATTTTTATTGAAACAAAATTATTTATTATATTTTTATTTAACAAGCATTTATCATGATTAGGACTGTTGGATAATCTTTCACCGGACTTCTTTATTCCTTTTTCCAGTTTTGATTTATGCATTAATTTTTTTATTTTAATAAATTTGAATTTATCCTTTTCCAATTTTTTTTAATATTTAATTTTATCATGCTTGTTGAATTTGAATTTATTGTATTTCAATTTTATGTTTGGATTATATTCCAGATTTCTTCTTTTTTCCAATCATGATTTCTATATTATTTTTTCAAATCGCTGATAAATAAAAACTAAGCAGATCTCAAAGCCCAGGTTTTTCAATCCCACCATCACTTGATCCCCTCATATCCAAACAAGAAACTTCAAAACCCAGCATCCTTAATACCTTCACTCCTTACTCCCATCATTGAAAAATCCCTTGGAGCCAACAAAACCCCCATCCAAATCAGGCCCATAAGGGGAAAATGATGCATCAAAACCTACCCTATTCACCCGATAAAAGTTCAATAAACTAACAGAAATACCAAAAAGAAATCAATAATGAGACATAAAGACGTACAATGTTTGCAATATAGCAACAAAACTCTTCCTAATCATTACCTGAATAAGTTGTTGAGTACTGTAATAGTTTGTCCTCTCTTTAAGTTCATCAATTTTTGCTTGCCTTTCAGCTCGAAGCCTTTCCAGGGTTTTGGTGTCCTTACGATCACCTATACATTGAAACATATGGATATCAGATTGCTGATGCATGTCGGCGCATAATATTAGACAAATACCTTTCAATTAGTGGCAGCATCCTATTTGGAAATTGAGTCAAAGAAAAAGATGGGTTCATATACCAATGATCAAAAGCATTCAATAAACATTTTAAATCAACAGTAATTAACTAATGAAAACATCTTAGCTCTAGTTTCTAGCCTTTTGTCAATGATCCATTGCAACGCCAACATGGTGCTAGGCTCCTAAACTCATATGTTTGATGCTTCAATATGGACTTCATAAGATACAGGCATGCATGAAAGCTGATAAGCAGACGCACAACATACATAATTTACAAAAAATAACTTGTCAAGAAAGGCATGACATACGTACACATTGAAAAACAGTATTGAACTTTGAAAATTGTGAATACAGCTTTCCTGCCCTAAATGCCATATGATGAGAAATACACACCCTGTACACTAAAAACATACGACGAGGCTTAAAAAACTCAATAAAAACAAAGTCAGAAGCCACCAACGCAAGGATTAACTAATAAGTCTAAATGCCGCCTAAGTCCTATCTAACGCACAGCCGAAATGCTATCACAAAGAAGGAAATCAGATGCCTTTGCAAAACAAATGTTCCAGATATGATCACATGAACATAACGAAAATAAGCAAGCTGTAAAGTTTTAGACACTCACGCATCTTTGTGAAGCTCACAAATGCTGAATACGAAACAGAAGATATAGCAGGCAAAAGAAACATGGGCAGAATACGAAATGTCCTCATCTTCCAATCTAAATCCGTCGCTCTGGTCGTTACTATAGCATAAACAATTGCAATAACCTGAAATTGACAAAATTAAGCAAAAGCCAGCATTCTTCTCCGATACTATCACACTTCAAAACTCCATTCCAAGAAGCTTAACAACTGTTGTGGTGCATTCTTAAACCTTTAATGGACATTGGCACGAAAAAGGGGAACTCAACAAAACCCTAATTAATGGGTTTTACAAATTTACTGCGATTAATTAAGGAAAGAAAAAGATTTTCAATAACCTCAAAGAAGACGGAGAAGAGAATGAGATGTCTGGTCATGCGCCTCCAAGTAATGGACCGCCTCTGCATTCTAGCGAGGACAGTGGCTTCCTCTTTCGAAATGTACTGAAGCCGCTTCTCGAAATCGTCGCGGTGTAATCGGAAGATCCCACTGAACATTCTGGAGAAAATTCCCTGGCGCTTCTTCTTCGCAACGGCAGGCGCTGCCGCCGCCGAGGCGTCCTTCTTGTCGCCTTCTCCTCCTACGGCTTTATCCTCCGCCATTACACCAATTTTCCGGTTCTCTATCTCTTTCTATAATAAAATAGACAAATTGAAAGCAAAAAGCAAAGCAAACATCGATTAATCAAAATACAGAGACGAAATAAGATCCGGAAGATTGAGAAAGTCGTGGGAGAGACAGAAAGAGAGGACCTTGAAAATGGCGATGGCGGATCGAGAGAAGGTTGAATCGATTCGAACTTTCTGGATGTTGGGGGTGATGATGGAAATCGACAAAAAGAAGAGAAGTCCGTGAGGGCAACGCAGAACTCTGATCGATGAAGAGAGAGACGGAGAGAGGGAGAGGAGAGAGAGAGAGTACCGGCGACGGAGTGAGAGTGTCGAGGGAAAAAGGAGGAGAGAAAGGGGCTCTTCAAAAATTCGGGGTTCTCTTTTATTTCTTTCCTTTTTTTTAATTTCGTTGTGATTTTTTCCACGCGTATGCAATCATCCGCACCGCAACAACGACAACGCGAAGCCGGAGTACACGGTGAGTGGGACCCGCGTCGGACTGCAGGGACCGTGTTCGTTGGAGTGCACGACCCACCCCCGCCAGCTCTCCAACCACACTGTGGTGGACCTTACTGAAATCCCCCTCCCCCCCCCGCCAAAAAGTCTCTTTTGCTAACTACTCAACCACCTTTCTGCATAATTAACTAATTTTAATTTCCAGAACGAAAATAAAAAACTAATTTTAATTTGTTTGCGCTTTTAAACATCAATTAATAATACAAAAAACGTCGTTCTTACTCCATTTTGTACTATTATTTATACAAATAATAAGACATCCATATGTTGGGTGGGTTTTACGTCTAAAGATGGTACGAAGACGTGGCAATTATAACATTAGTTTTAATAATAATAACTAAAAATTTTAGAAGATGGTATGCAATTCAATTGTTTCTTGATTCAAATCGGTCTAGTAAGTTTAACTAATTGTTTCTAATGTTAAAGGATATCCGATGTTAGAATTTCGACGCGCCTTGATAAAATGGTGTAACGTTTTAAGTGTTTCTAATATAATAATTTTCCATATTTTGATAAATACATGCTCCCAAAGGGGATCAAAATTTTCATTTTCCTGAAATTCGAATTTGAGGTAAATTTTTTAGAGAAGTCATGAATAAGAATAATACTTTTAGTACTCATTTTTATTTCTTATGTGTTAGTGAACGTATGATCTGTCAGCAGGAGATTAATGCTCCTGCCTACCTAATCTAAACATGTCATAGTAACTTGTAGGGGTGGGCGTGGTGGGCCAAAACTGACACCAAACTGACCTAGTTGATTGGGTCAAAATTACAAACTGAAACTGACCAAGTTGGGTCTAAAACCGACCAAGTTGTTAACCGACAGTGGTGGTTTGGTTTGTGTCCATTCTCGATTTGTGTGAAGATGAAAACACATAACAAATTTATGTCTAAAAGCTGAATGTAACATCAATATAAGTGATTGCTCAAAGGAAAGCACAAATGAGCAGCCTAAGGAGAGCACCAAAGCAGCAGCTGATGCCTTCTAAAAATGGTCCACCCCTATTCTTCTCCAAAAGGACTCTTAAACTAATCAAGTTTTGTTTTCATGTGGTGAAAACAAGATAACTCGCAAATAACTAACCATTTATATTAAGAAAAACTAACAAAAAGTCTAAAAACACTTTTTTTAATGAGAAGTTGTGACAACCCGTCCCGATGTACACATTTTTTTGTTGTGAATGGACGAAATTACCCCTTCGGGATCGTGTACGTATGCATGTGTTTTGTGTGAGGACCAATTAATTGTGGCCCTCAATATTTGGAGCCAATGAGATATTTTTATCCTTACATTTTGGATGGTTTTGGTCCACACACATCTACCCTCACCTCACTCCCGTCACTCTCTCTCTTCACTCTTGACTCTCTCTCTCTCTACCTATTTTCGTACGGCACACCCACAAACCATAGCAAATGTCACAGATCGAACGAACAAAGACCACTATCGTGATCCTGAGGTCCTTGCGAGTCCAGTGACACCATTTTCAGGTAAGAACTACGTCGATTTCACGTCTAAACCTCGAGCTCCGATTTGGTACTATTCATGCAAAAATTCATGGTTGATTTTTATGGAATTCTAAGCTTATAGGGAGCTTAAGAAGGTCCTAAGGAAGCTCGGAGTGCTTCGTTTGAAAGATTTGGACGTCGGAACAGCGAGATCGGAGTTTCGAAAGTTGGCCAGAATTATAGAGCCATTTTCCGGCTAGTCTCCAGCGAGTTGAGGGTCGAGACAGGTATGGTTTTGTTCGTCTTGTCGAGATCTTCATTTTGATATAAATTGCATTGAAAATGGTTGAGAAATGGACGAGTTATAGCCGTTTGAAAATTGCCCAGAAACCGGCGACATTTTCTGTCGCTGGCGAGACCAGTCCGGCGAAGCAAGGACAGGGATGACGCGTGCCAGGCACGTGCCGCGTGTGGGGGGCGCGTAGCACCGTGCCCTGGCAGGCGTGTGGGTCCGAGAAAAATTATTTTAAAAATATGTTGACATCCGTGACGTCGAGTAGGTCGCGTTGGTATATTCGTATGCCAAAATTGAGCTATGTATGAGAAGTTATTTCCGTAGTTGCGTATATGTGCTTAAATAACGTATTTATAGTAATTTCTCATATAGGTGAGACTTATTCCGAGGACGAGCGTAGCCAGGCTAGACGTGGGGGCTACGACCCGGCGACCTATCAGTGAGTGGGCAGCTATTTTTCCGTATAACCTATATATATATATATAATGATTTTCCCAGAATCAACTTTTAAATGAAAAGTACGTTTTTATCGCCATGCATATAACTTAATATTGATGCATGAGTATTCATATATACATTTCATGCATATGTTGGTGCCGAGGACGCCAGGTAAGTACCAGGTAGGTACATGCATTGTTGAGAAAGAACAGACGATATATGATGAGATATGATGTGATATGTTAACTCATAAACCTGCACATATTGTTAGTGCTCACGCCCAGAGTTAGGGGCACAGTTTTTCACGTGTCGTTCACCTCCCGCACCGCATGCTCGCCTTGGATCCAAGTTAGGTGCACAGTCTTGTCGTATAGACCACCTTTGAGTGGGTTCGACATGTAGGTGACCCGCGTTCATTCGCACAGTCTTCACGTGATTGTAGCACTAGAGCATTTTTATATTGATACAGTGATGTGATGATGACCTCATGAGGATATTGATGTATGTGCAGTGTATATATATGATGAGATTGAGATGTTATGAGCTATATGTACAGCCGAGGGCTGAGTTGATATCTAGTAGTGATATGGTTATTGAAATGCATCGCATGGCATGGCTTATGAGATTCAGATTGGCATTGAAACGCATTGCATGACATATTATGAGATACATTTGATAATGTTTTATGCTGAGAAAGGTTGTGATATATATATACGTATTATTTTCTGAGAAACTATACAGGTTTTACGGTGAGGGGCTATACTTTGAGAAAAGAATGATTTTGAAAATACATTTGATAATGTTTTATGCTGAGAAAGGTTGTGATATATATATAAGTATTATTTTCTGAGAAATTATACAGGTTTTACGGTGAGGGGCTATACTTTGAGAAAAGAATGATTTTGACAAGATTTGTTTTGCTGACCCACTCAATTTTGTTTTTCGCCCCTCCAGGTTCTAGATAGCTAGAGTACCCGTGGTGGCTAGCGAGGACCATTCGGCAGTTCTGACAGACTCATTATTATGTAGGACACCCGTTGGTGTATTCGAACTTATTTATTCATGCTTGACTGCACTTTGACTTAGTACGCTCTGGTTATGTATAAGTACTATATTATCACTCTAGCACACTATTTTATCTAGGTTGCTAGTAGTTTGGTTTTAATTAGTTCGTACTTTGTTAATGATTCTTGCTTCCGCACTGTGCACTTGGCTACGTCACACTCACGTGACGGCTAGCACGCCCTACTTTCGGGTCGAGGTGAGTCAGAAGTCTTTTTTTGATATAGTGAATAGTACAAAAAAGGTAAAATGTGATTTTTCATTAAAAGTGAATAGTACCGAGAGTGTTTTGTTAAAACTTCCTTTATATTACTACACGCATTAATTATGACTAAAAAATAAAATTAAATATATGCAGATTAGTTCGATTAACTGCACCCTAAAAATTTTGAAAACCGATTGCCAAACCAACTAAGGTTGGTGCGATTTGGTTTAACCACCGAAAATTTAAAAACAAAAAACCAAACCAAAGTAGTCCTTGCGATTCTGGCGGTTTACTCGGGCTTTTTTTTTTTTTTTTTTCCTTTTTCTTTTTCAAATGCCCAGCCCTAGTAACTTGTGAAGAAGGAAAAGAAAAGAATCTTATTTTGAGATGCTACAACAAAGAAGCCAGGAAACCGTTTCCAAAAGAAAGCATTTCAGATTTCCTTTCTTACCTTTTGGTTTTGAAGAACTGGCTGAAAGTTTAGCATAAAGGGCCTTTTCTTGTATCCTTTTCCTATCATAGCTACAAAACGGTCTGTTAATGGTTTTACCAACGAACAAGCGAATGCGTCGTCTACGATGGTAGAGACTGATGATTCCCATTTCCCCGATCTGATCGCCTCTTGGTTTTCCAGAAAATGAACATTTGCGCTAGGATTAAAGGCCGAATTCTATTGTTACATTCTCTACTACGAAGAATGAAAACTTGAAGCAAAATTTAAGACTTTGCGGTAACTTTCCAACCTGCAAATTTCTTTCACAAGCAGAAAACTGCCATTATCAGAAGGGGTTCTAAACTTCTAAGGAATCTATATCCTCCGAAACTGGAGGAATTACATGTTGAATCATGATGAATTGAAAATGAAAGACGTGTGGAGCGTGCATATATGCAATCAATCCCGTATCATCTCTGCTGTACAGCGGTATAAACATCTGCACGTGAGAATAAAGCATTCAAAAGGAAGATCTTGTTCTCATTACATGTGCGAGTTCACTCTTGTTACCTTTAATTTTTAAACACAAAAACAAACCCCAAAAAACTGCAGAGTGACTAATTCAGATACATATTGTCTCAATAAAATTGCACATATATCCCTAAACAATGCAAAGCATTATAAGAAGTATGATAAATATGAGTTGGCAGGATACTGATTGAATAAACCAACCTGAACAACTATAGGTGAAGCATGCTTGGCAAAGTCCTGCTGAATATACTCCATCACGTCAGGATTTGTTCCTTAAAATGGTGGTCAAATATGTAGGATGTTGGGCCCAATGCCCCCCATCCAATCTTCACAAGTATATGAAAGCATTCCGCTTCCACGAAAGGAATGATCAGATCTGATCACAGTTTAAGGAGCAGGATCATCAATCCGAAGACTGAAGGCCACCTGTCAACTGCTTGATCCTGTAAGAGTTTTGCAAATAACAATCAGTGACTATTTAACTCTCAAAATATGAACCCAATAGTTTGAAGCCCTAAGTTGGTAAGGACTAGACTTGACCAAAAACTATCTTATCCATCCCAACATAAGCTATCAAGTTCAAACATAACAAACCCAACTAGACAAACGTCTTCGGATGTTAGTAGTCTAGTAGTTTGAGCTGTCCATTGACCAGAATTACCAAACAGTCATTAATACACAAATACCAACAAAAGAAACAAAATCACTCAAATTGTAATGGAACATTTGTGGAAATACATACCTTCCTTAAAAGCATATAAACGGTTCCCGTTTGCCACAAGCAGAAAACTGCCAATCAGAATGGATTATATGGACTTTAATCTAAGTATGTTGACTTGCATGCCAAAATGACAATGTTCTAACATGCTCTACGCGTGGTCTGAGTTTACTGACGAGGACAACTCACTTCCCCTTCTCAGCCACTTCTGGTAAACACCAAATGCCATGTCAGGTTCCTTAATTTTGCATTACTTCTTGAAAAGTATCTGATATGGAACATGATCAATGGGTAAACCAAATTCCTGCATCTTTGTAAAAAGCTCTTCTGCCTCCTTCATGTTTCCTCTCATGCAGTGCCCTCTGATTAGTGCAGCATAGGTAAATATATCTGGATCAAATCCTATTCTCAGCATTTCATCATATAACCGGAATGCAAAATAAATGTGCCCTAACTTACAAGCAGCACCTATCAACAAATTATAAGTGACCACATCAGGACAAAGACCAGACATAAGCATTTTCTTTTTTAGAACAAGAGCACGATCAATGTTTCCTCCTTTTACTTGTGCGTGGATCAACGCATTGTAAGTATACACATTTGGTTGAACACCAGAAGCGAACATACGATCCTTGACCGAGAGTGCAGTACTAAGATCCCCATATCTTCCATAACAATCGATAATACAATTCCATAGTAGAGGCTCAGGCACCATTGACTTCTCTAGCATACAAAGAAGAAACTTGTTAGCTCTGAAAACATCTCCTTTAATACACAGGCCCTGAATGATTATTTTGTATGACATTTGATCTGGAGTAACTCCCATTTTAGACATACTTTCATGGACGTAGCAAGCCTCCTCTAATTTTTCTTCTTTGCAAAGACCACTTATAAGTGTATTAAAAGTAATAACATTAGGAAGTAATCCTCTTTTGATCATTTCACAAAGGGAACCGTAAGCAAGGTTCATGTCTCGACTCAAACAAAATCCATGGATGAGAACATTATAAGCAACGACATCTATTTGGGTATTCATTTGGACCATGTCATCCCAAATACGAAGTGCCTGAACTGTATTCCCGTTTTTAAGATAACCATCCATAAGTGTAGTTGAGGTGATTAGATCTGATGCTGTCTTGTCATTATCAACATCCAATATCTTGTTAAGAAGCTTCTTTGCATTCTCCATAAGACCTTTCTTGCACAATGCATGTACAAGTATGTTGCAAGTGACTCTATTCGGACTAATACCACTGTTACTCATCGTGGACAAAAGATAAAGAGCTTTGTCCACATCATCAAGAAGGCAATAACCCTTAATAATCGTGTTGTATGTGGCGCAGTTGGGAGAAGGGCCAATTTCTAACATCTCCCTAATAAGCCAATCTGCCTTCTCCAAGTCACCAGTCTTACATAGTCCGTTTAGAAGATAATTGTGCGTCAAAACATCAGGAACAAAGCCTTTCTTTATCATTTTTCTTCGAAGCCAAAAAGCTGTTCCCAACTTACCATCCATGCATAAAACCCTTATGATGCCCATGTGATCCATGTAGTTAACTTTCGAAGTGCAACTTATAAAGCCTATCTCTGTCATTGATATGCTTTCCCTGCAATTTTTCATATAATCAACAAAAGCATGTAATGAAATATTAACTACGAAATATGTATCAATCCTTGAGCACTAGTCCCTATCTATCAAACAAGATTGCGAATTTGATCCTAAAAATTACAGAGACCAAAAACTGACCTCATTGTTTTCAGACGTTCCAAACTGTCCTTCAACATTGAATCCAACGCATTGAAAACCGCATGTGGATCTTGTTCACCGTCAGAATTATTTTTCTTTGAAAACCAATGTTGAGCACTCAAATGGTAATTCTCATTCCAATTTTTCATAAAATCCTCAAAAGTGGTTGGAAGTGGATCCTTACCCCTACATTTCCCACATTTGAGAGCACCATAAGGTTTCTAGCAATAACTAATACCCACTGCAAACTGTTAGTTTTCTTTTCCCTCTTTTCTACCCAGTTTTTTCTCAGCAACCAAACAGAAAATTAAGAGTATAACTAGAAAATGAAAAGTAATAATATCATATTTCCATTAAGGCTTAGGTTTCTTCTTCCTCTTTTCTGCTCAATTTTCTCGGAAACCAAACAGAAAATTAGAAAATGACAAATAATAATATCACATTTCCATTAAAGCTTAGGGTTTTTCTTCCTCTTTTCTACCCAATTTTCTCAGAAACCAAACAGAAAATTAGAAAATCAAAATGACAAGTAATAATACCATATCTCCATTAAAGCTTAGGTTTTTTTCCTTCCTCTTTTCTACTCAATTTTCTCAGCATTCAAACAGCGGAGTAAGATTAAGATACGATAACAAGTTACCTGGCGTTGGCATCAGAGTCAGCTTGGCAGCACAAAATGTTGACAAAAATGCGAGCAATGTTGTGCTTGATGGTGTCGAGGGTTCGATTCAAACATCTCAGAAGGGCAATGTGGGAAGGCGACGATTCTCCGCACGCGATTACAAGCTGCAAATCCCACACCAAACAATCAAATAAACAATCGATACAAAAACATATATATATACACATACATATTAGGGATTTTGGACTGACTGCCATTGGAGGCGTTCTGTGAAGAACTTGAAGGATTTTCAGAAATAAGAAGAAGACGATATGGGGAGTATTTGTTCTGCTGCTGCTGCTTCTTCTTCTTCTTCCTTGACTCCGTTACTAACGGTTTAAGACTGAGGCTAGCTTTGCCTCCGATTGGTTTTTCTCCTGTGGGAGGTTAGCTCCGGACGGCGCGAGTTTTCGGAAGCGGATCCAAGTGGCTCATATTCTGTTGAAAATTGGGGCGGGTCGGAGGGCCAACCAGACTCAAATAATATGGGTCTAAAATCAGTAAATAGCCCAATAGTTCAAGGCCCATATCCCTTTAGATTGTACATTATTTAGCTTTTTATTCTTTAATATTTCTATTACTACTAACCTCTCCACATGTGCTCACGCCATGCAAGAGGCATTTTTTCATCACTGGTGCTACGCGCCCCCTAAAATAGGTTGCTTTAGTTGTTTTCTTATTTGCCTATCCAAAGTTTTTTATTTTGGATGACTAACTCATTTTTCCAACGAACTTGTGAGATGCCAAGTGCCAACACCCATCATTCCTCCTATCTTTTTAATAGATACCTTCAACGTGCGTATTTTTTTACTTTTGATTAGAAGTAGTAAGCACTAACTCTGGAACCAAGGAATATGTTACTATAAAAAGAACCAAAAGTATCTAGCCTTTTTACAAGTGCTCTTGCGTGTGCGAAACACCATTACGGTCGCTATGCGCTCCTAAGTTATATATATTGAATCGATATATTCTATTTAGAAAGCCCTTTTTATTATCCTCGAAGGACGTGCTCTACGTATCATTTTCTACCATTGATTAGAACTCTACTTTAATAACTTAAATTTCCTTTCTTTTCCCGTATTTTGGGCACAAATAGTTCACAACAATCACACAATTTCCTCAAAATCTTAGCACAACCGGATTTCAACTCAAGGTTTACCATAGGATTAGACTTAGAAATACAATGTTAAGAGAATTTATTTTAGTATTGTGTTGGACAACGTTGAATGAGAAGTTACTTTACCGTATTTTTTACTCTTATGCAATAATACATTAGTAAATAAGGGTGTAATAGTTGAGACGCCCCGACCCGGAAAGGTCGGCGCATGCTGGCCGTCACTGTGAAGTGACGTAACCATAGGGGTAAGTGATGTAAAAAGTGTATAAATTTAAATCGAACATAGAATTAATTAAAATTTGAAATAGTGACAGAGTGCACAAACGTGGGTGTGGCCCACTATAGTTATTCAAAGCTTAATGAGGAAACGACTACCGAAGAGTAGTCAAGCAACTAAAGTACGCTTATTACACATAGTGATAAGTTCATACGTCAGAAGCGGAATGCCGACTGTCAGAAACGTTTCAAGATTCCTCGAATGCCACGAAGAATAGCTATCTAGGTCCTGGAGGGGCGAAAAACAAAGTTGAGTGGGTCAGCAAAACAAACTTATGTGAAAACGTTTGGTTTTGAACATACTAACCCCTCGCCGTAAAACAATTATAGTTTCCTTTATTAAGAAGCACATTATGAGTAAGTACGTACGTATATATATCCACAATACTAAAGCCAAGTATCAATGATAATATACAAGTCAATTCATGATAAGATCGATGCTGCAGTTATATAATCATGTGGCAATGATATGATGCAATATAACTTAGTACTCATCCATCTAATGCTGGCACACAAGTTCGAACAGATAACTCTGAACGGACAGGACTGGGTGTAATCAATACGCTCAAGTACTACGATCACGTGAAGACTGGTGCAAAAGCACATCACATACAAGTCGGATTGCCTAACGCAATCTACCCGACAGGACTGGCACCTAACCTGGATCCAGACGAGCGAACGGTGCGATGTGAACATACACGTGAAGGACTGGTCCTGGCCCTGGGGCGAGTACTAACACCGGTGCAGCAGATGAGTATGTACATAAACATGTATGGATATCATGACAGTCATATCTCAACCATATAACAGCATTTATCACAATTATATCATACGTGACATTTATTCGACAATATATACGTAAAGTGGATTCATGCATTTTTGGAAACTGTGAATACGTATAAGTATGAAAACAAACTGCCCACTCATAAGTACGTCGTTGGGTCGTAGTCTCCGGGCCTAACTTGGTCTTGTAATTCCTCCGGATATATTTCTCCTATTTATACATAATTTATACGAATTAATTAACGCTTAATTACGGAAACTTAGATAAAATTCCCATATATTGCTCAATCCTAAGATTTAAATATACCAAATTGATCTACACGTCATCACGAACATCCCCATATTTTTATATTTATTTTTGGACTTACCACGCGCCCTCACGCGCCAAACATGGCACGGACCTACGCGCCCCCACGCGCGGTCACGTGCCACACACGCTGACGGTTCCTGTCACGCCGTTAGGAATATTCTTCGAAATATTCTGTCAAGTCCTAACGGAAACCGTTAGTTTTGACTGACGGCGTCGGAATATTCCTCGGAATATTCCGTTAAATATTAACTGAGACTGTTAAGTTTAACTGACGGCGTCGGAATATTCCGTCAGAGTTGACGGAATATTCTGTCGTCTTCTCCGGTGGACCTCCGACGAGTCTCCGGTCGCCGGAATCTGGAATTTCTTATTTTCTTCATATCTTCTTCATTTTTTTATCCATTTCTTACGAATTTTATATCAAATTGAAGCTGGGAATGAGTAGAACACATTTTTACCTGTTTTGGGATTCAAATCTTGCAGGATCTCGTCGGAAGAATCCTTCGATTCTCGGCCAAGTTCGAAACTTAGTCCCCCGACGTCCAAATCGACTCAACGAACTACTCCTGGCTTCGTGAGGAGGTTCTAAGCCTTCCTATGATTTTAGAATTTGCTGAAAAGGTTATACAAGAAAGATGATGAACAGTACCATGATCGGACTTTGATATTTCGACGTAAAAACGATCGAGTTTTTACCTGAAATCGATGTGGATGAACTCGTGAGGTTCCAAGGAATCCAACTGTGATCTTGGATTCTCAAATCTTCGAGGTTTGAGTGAATTTTGAGTTTGCTCCGTGGGGAAATGGTAGAGAGAGAGAGAGAGAGAGAGAGAGAGAGAGAGAGCTTCGAGATTCTGAGATGAGAGAGAGAGAGTGTTTGTCTGAGAGTTTGAGAGAGATGAGATCGAGAGGATGAGTGGTATGGTTCTGTTATGATGAGGTTACGATTTGAATTACAGAAAAGGGAGTGGGTTTGTGAGCTGTAAGGGACGGAAAACATGGGGTTGTGGATAAAGAATTCCGAGTGGGTTGGTATGAGGGAGTAGTGGAGTAGGGTTGGTGAGGAATAAATCTATACATATTTTCTATTAAGGTAAGTTTACATTACTATAGTTAAATCGACTAAGCTTAATATGATGTTTTCATATTATTCGACGATAAGGGTATAATCGTCATTTTACACGCACGGGGAGAATTTACATAGAAAGTTTGGGACGGGTCGCCACAATAGTAGTACATTTTAACTTAAATAAAAATCATATATACATACACTTGTATTACATTTAATTCAAACCAAGAATAAAAGGAAATTTACTCTATGTTTGATAGAATACAAAAACATGCATCTATAAGAATGTTCTATTGTATGATTCTGTTTTGAGGGTTTAATTTATGAATCTTTGAAAGACACTTCAAACTAATAAGCAGGACAACAACATCAACTTTTGGTGATCACATCTTAACGGTAGACACTTGATAACAGTAATCTAATCTCCACCAGCCACCAATACCATTATTAGAACTTAGAAGCAACTTGTCCTAATCTGCATAATATACACAACCGGAATTTGATTCATAAGAAAAAGGAAACTCCATGCTACTTATTCTCTTTTTCGTATTTTGGTAGATAAAATTTCATGCTACTTATTTATTTATTTTTATATTGATTTTGGTGGCTCATAAGAAAATGAAACTCCATGCTACTAACCCTTACAATATTCTTTTCAAATTTGCATCTCACTATTGAAACTTTTTATAAAGAGAGATAATTAAGTGGGATAATGTGGAAAGAAAGTGATGAAAATTATCATGAAGAAGAAAGATGCAATAATAAGATATAACTTCAACGTTGTTATTGATGTTTGATAAAAGAATTGAAAAGCTTAAATAAATAAATAAATAAATAAGCATATATATGCATGCGTGTGTACGGTACAAGAATAAAGAAACACTAAGGGTGCATTTACTAATCCGTAATCAGATTGAGAGGAATTGAATTGAGAAGGAATTAGATTGAGGAGGAATTGAAATAAGGTGGAATCAGAATCAAATTCTTGTTGAAGTTGTTTACTAAAATTGTCTGGAATTGGAGTAGGAATGATGTTGAGTCCATATAAGTTGTTTACTAATTTACCTGAATCGAAATAAAAATCAATATGATTACTAAAATACCCTTGTTCTATTTTGTTTTATTTCATCCGTATAATTATTTTTAATAACACTTTAATTTGTTTTATTTCAAGCCTTTATTCCAAAAAAATTAAAATTATATACAAATTTTTTGAATTACCAATATTAAAATATTAAACAATTTAATAATACTCTTATTCAAACCCAGCTGAATAGAAGTATAGAACACTACTCCTCTCTCTGCAAGTCTGCATACCATTCCTCTCCTGACCCTCACCTCCACCTTCCTCATGCACCCTGCCCCATAGCCACCACCTCTTCCACTTGCGAAGTATTTCATGATTTCTAGGTTTGTTGAGTGATTACTTCGACATATTTGTGGGTTTGAATTTGAATTTGAATTGTTTATTATTATTTTTTTGGGTTTGGGTGGTTGATTTTGAATCTGATTTGCGAGATACGTGGATGGGGTTCTTAAGCTAGTGGGATGGGAAGTGAAGTCCGATCGCATGGGGAGATGGAAACTGGAAAAGTGAGGCGCAGACGCATGAAGGCAGGGTGCACAGGGAGTGGTGGGCTGTTGGGTTGAGTGGCAGACTTGAAATTTTAGAAATAATAAGGGTCATAACAGGTAGAAAAAAATACATTCTTGATCCCCTCACTCACCCGGAATCCAAATACCTCACCCATCTAAGGAGTCCAATTCCTCCAATTTGGGGAGTTGGATTCCTTATTTCGTGTGGGTCCCACGATTCTTTTGATTCCATTAGGTTTGGTAAATGCTTCAATACTTAGTAATCGGAATTCAACTCCTTATTTTGATTCCGATTATGGTACGTAAACACGCCATGATTGTCTTTTATCGTGGTAATGACTAATTTTGCAGTCATATTCATGTGTGTGCAATGCAGTAAAAGTAAGCATCCGCCTTTTTTCTTTCCTACAAGAAGAGATAGATAAATATAAATAACTATTAACCATATTCCAGATAAAATGGAAGATTTAAAATGCATAAATTCAAACTATATAACTTAATTAAGATGAGAGGATAATTGAAAGCATCGTTAATGAAAATTACAGAACAATCTAACTAAAAGTACAAAAACCTTAAGTAACAGAGGCAATTTAGCACCCAAATAAATTTGGTAGATTAACGAATATGAGTTCAAACGCAAAGGAAAGCAACAAAACCAATCAAACAACGAATTACCAAAAGAATAAAACGACAAATATGAATATCTTACAAAAATGCAAGCAACAAATTACCAATACTCAAACAAAACCTCACTTCAGTGAAATTCAAATTTGGAGAAGGTTAGAGAGAAAGGACTTGATGGGTTGGATACATGGAATTGGTACAGACGGGGCATTCCCTATAATTTATAGATATCATTAAAAAAAATAAGAAACAAAGATGGTTATGGAGATATTAAGGCGATTACGGGAAACAGACATGGTTAGTTGGAAGAGGCAATCTGCAAACACTAATTACCAGTAAATATTCACAAATGGAAAGCCCTTAGATCTATATGTGTTCTTCGAAACATCGTCAAATTTTTATCTAACGTGTCGCATGGTCTTCTCCATTTTCCATAAAGCCCTTGATGTAGTCTAAAAACAACACAATCAAAATCAATGAAGAATGAAACCCAAAAGTAGAATTAGGTAAAATAAAACTCTGGATAAACCCTAAAAAATCTAAAAACCATTGTAGAATCAGAGTAATGAGTATTTATGTTCAACAGTAGAAAAGGAATTTCACCACTGGCCTAATTCTGATTACTTGATGAGGTTGCAAAGTGGGGACTTGGACCTTACTAGTTGTTCAATGAAAACTCATAAATAAGCTTGTCTTTGTCAATCTTTTCGTCCACTCCCTGCAATAGGTTTGTATATATTTCAAAATCAAAACTCAAGATAGAGAGGAAAAGTTGACAAAAAAAATGGATTAACAAAAACAATTAATTCCCAATAATATGAAATCAAATGCCAAGAACACAAAAGAAAATGGTATATAACTCAAACGTAACTGCTCATAGCAATTTCAAAAATTACGCCACGTTCATCCTCTCCCCTTGTGAACTGTTTTGCCATTTTAGTTTGGATTATCTCCTTTTTCTATTTGTTTTAATTTTTTTTTGTTGCCATTATCTTTTATCTATCTCTCCTCTCCATAACTGCTAACCTTTTAGAGGATAATTATCCTGATTTTTAAAATTTTAATTATCATGTTTTGTTTCAATACGGTTTCTGTTAAGTTCTTTTTTACGTTTTTGTCCCATTTTTCTTTACTTTTTTCTTCCTTTTTTTTTATTATTTTGTTTTCCAATACAGTTTTTTGTTGAGATATGGTTTTTTACCAGTTTGTCCTTTTTTTTTGAATTTTTTGGGTTTTGATTGTGAAGGAAACAAATGGACATTTTTGGCATTTTAGAAAGCTTCACCAAACTGGGGCTCTCACTTTATATCAAGGTTCTAAAAAACGTTAGGCGCTAGTCGGGCAGCGGGCTAGCGCCTAGCGCCTAGGCGGATTTAAGTAAATTTCTTGTATATCTTGTAAATAAGTGCATATTAACACTTACAAAAAAATTATACTTATATGAAATCCATGGATAAGATAATAAAAGAATGATAAAATGCAAAAAGAGTATCCAACAAGTCCAACATTCAAAAACACATTAAGCATATATGCCATAGAAGGAGGAAAATAAAGAAATTTAGTAATGTAAGATACTTATCTTTAGCATTCTGGAATTTAAGTTGATACACAACACACCTATCCTATAAAATTAACAAAATTTCAAGGTATAAACAATTAAACATAGGCGCATGTAGTACTAGTACCAACTATGAATGAAAATGTCTGGACCTTAGGGTGATAGAGCAAGAAGAGAAGACATAAAGTTAAGACTTAAAACAAATTTCAGAAAAAAAAAAAAAAAAAAAACCGCCCAGCCGCTTAGCACCGCCTAGAGCCAACCTAATTTTTCTACCCATTTTGCCCAAAATTGCCAAGGTCTCCGGGCGCCGCCTAGGCCATTTTTTAGAACATTGCTTTATATATATATGCAAGCCAAAACCCCCTATCAACATTTTTTTTTTAAAATTTATTATTATTCAAGCTATTATAATAATTCAGAGAATGGGGAATTTATAACTTGGAACGCATGGGTGGAAACCCAACATCCTATCCCGATTATAACTAAAGATCTTTGGTTCAAATACCCCTTCTCGATCACTGTTCTAAAAATCCCCGCTTAGCGCCGCCTAGGCGGGCGGCTGGCCACCGCCCTGATTAATGCCTAGGCGTTTGAAAATTAAGAAAGGGCACTTAGACCTGCTGAGGCACCCGTCCAAACCCATCTAGACACTTGACTAGGTTATGACTCACTTAGATAGAAAATAAATAACTTTCTTTTTGCATTTTATTATTTGCAATAAATTGTAATAGACTTATTGAACACTTAAATAAACACACATTATATGTTTGCTTCCCATGTTTTCATTATGTTCCAATCAAGGTATTAAATATCGATGATATCGGAAATATCGGTAGTCCAAAAACACGGAAATTTCGATGGAAATATCGGGATATTATCGATATCGATAAAAATTGAATAAAAACCACGGAAATCGTAAGAAAAACTTGGAAATTTTTATTGAAACTTTGCAGGATGTTTATTTAGTCAATTATATATTAGTTTATCACAAAAAAATTGGAAGGAAATGCATTGCATGATGGATTTAACTGATTTAAGTTGATTATATAGCGAGCTGGCAAACATTGTGAGTGTATAAAATATGTAAATATTTTAGCATATTTTCACAAAAACATAAGTGATATGGTGGTCAAGGTGTTGAAGGAGTAAAATGGGAGGGGTTCAAATCCCCTTGGTGTTTTTTTAAATATAGAAATTTGAAAAATACGGAAATTTCGATGGAAATATCGGGATATTATGGATATTTTATACCTTGGTTCCAATACATCATAATATATATGTAATTTATTTTCTAGTTTATAATGAAATTATATATATTTTAAGTATAAACAGACATTTATTTACACGAAATACAATATATTTACTTAAGTCCGCCACCCGACTAGCGCCTAGCGTCTTTTAGAACCTTGTTTCCCATTATAACTTTATAAAAATAAAAATAAAATATTGCTTGAAAAAAATCACCTAAACTTAATTCAGATTTGATCAAGTTGGTAATTTCACAATCCAAGATTATGAGCAACTTATACTTCTTCGGCTCAGTTTAAATTTTGGATTAGATCTAAGGCAAAATTTGGATTAGGTCCGGAAAATACAAGTTGACCATGCCCAAGTAGGACAGTTCCAGGACATTTAAGATACAGCAACACTTGGACAGCAATGGCCAAATCAAAGGAAAATCAAATGTGGGAAACAGTGATTAATGTTTATGGTAAAATGACCAAAATAGTTACCTCTTCCACTCGGCTTTTTATTTTTGTCACTGTAAAGGAATGCACTAAGACTATTTTTGTGTGCCAATAGCAACTCCGTATCACACCTTACTAGACTAATTTGGACTGTATACTTGGCTGTTTTCCTCCAAAATTTGCGCCTCTAATAGCCGATATCTTGTCCTGGTTTTGGTGCTTACTGGGATTTCCAAACTTGAGAGGTACCACATGCTTGATATATACCATTCCGAGGAAGTTCCGTTTATCTTTGGGAAGCGATCGTAGTTGTGAAAGTATAATTTTATGTCTAAAAGGGTAACGAAAACATCTGAGGTACCACAAGTTTTTTAAGCTCATGCAGAGCTCCAAACGTATTTCATCTATAATTTGTGAAGAAATCTGCACTAAGCATTTGCCGTTTAGAGTCAGGTTTTATAGTAAGAAGATGACATGAACCAGTGACTAAAAATTGGTTAGTAGACCTTGTTCGGCAAAGATTTCTTTGTGAAAGGGACCCTCGGCACAGCTCCCATGGGGATTGGCATGTTGTGTTGATTGTGTATGGAGGTCGGGCTCTCGCTTGTTGGTGTGCTCCAAGAACAGGACAAAGTTAGTTCTGAAAGGTGTCTTTGTGGGGCCTTAGGTATAAACCTTGAGGCTCACAATCAAAACTAACTGAGTGCGAGGCGTGGCACTACTATCTCATTATAGTAGATGTAGAACACGTGTGTATGAGTCGATTCCTTGCGCCCCAATTTACTCGGACTTCTTGTTATCAAAGGATTGTCATGGATGGGTTAAGTCCATATTAAGTTCTTTTCTTGCCTTGTGATTAAGGACTTTTAGTTCATGGTCTTGTATGCTTTGAAGGAAGGGTGTCCCGAATCCTTTAAGTCATTCACTTAGTTCTATATTGGTTTTAAATGAAAGTATATCCATTAAAATGACCAGATCCGGACACAAATGAGATTCTTAAAGTAGGGAACAAGTGGAAATGATTTGAATACATGCTGGAAAGTACAGAGAGTAACAGATCTACTAATTTAGAAGACAAACAAAGAGTTTCGGGCAAGATTGAACTTCTTGCAGTCGCTTCTCTTTGAGTTTACAAAGATTGTATGCTTGAAAAGTGATGGGTGGTAAACAAGTTTACCCGAGGGAATCGATACTACACAAGTAGTAGAGCTTTTAAACCAAAGAAATGTAGGCTTTTTGAGGATGCTATTGCTAAAATATTGAAGATCTGAGCTGATTACAACTTTTTGGTTGCAAATTTGGCTTGAGAGCAGAGTTTGTAAGTTTGTTCACTTGATTGGTTAAGTGTCCTTGTCTCTGGGGCCTCTTATTCCTTTTATATATAAGTTAGGCCGACTGCTGCAACTTTGCTCTTGCCCGAAATCAATGGGAGGGCGGTGAGTCAGTAGCTTTTTACTTGAATGCCACCAGAAAGTGCTTTTTGGCTAGTAGCAAGTTGGTCTCCATCACCTATCACTTTCATAGGCAAGCAAATGACTTGTATTTGGTTGAGAAGGACTTTAGCTAGCCTCTGGGCTTCGTGCTGGGTTTCGAACAAATCCTCTTCAACCTAGCAGCTTTGGGCTTTTCTTCACTTAGGGTGCGTTTGGTACGCGGGACGGGACGGGGCGAGGCATTCCGTCCCGCGTTTGGTACGCCTAAAACGAGTGGGACGAGGCGTTCCACGAGACAAGTTTTGGATGATTTTTGGTTCCACCTCCCCCCTGGAATGGGGTTGTTCCACGTCTGTGGGACAGAAATTTTTAACATTTTAGGACAACAATGCCCCTTGTCTTTTTCAAAATTTACAACATCCGTCCCGTCCGTTCCGTCCCATCCCGTCCCGTCTGCGTACCAAACGCACCCTTAAGTCCATTGTTCAAATATTAACCCAAACAAACCTTACATGAAAAGGCATTACTTTAGTCAAAAGTAAGGATTCCAATTGCACTGTTCAAATGAATAGTATTTGAGTTCGAATTTTGTTTTATTTACGGCTATTCCATTGCTTTAAAGAATGAGCACTGTAGCTTAGTTTCAAATATCTATGAAAAATAATCTGAAATATGTTTGTTTTAATTTTTTTTCTCTATGTAGCAGACATCATCAACATGGAAGATGGCAAGCTAGGATTGGAAGGGTTGCTATAAATAAGGATTTTATCTTGGGACATTCAGTGAGTGATTTTTCAAACTTTCACTTTTACAAGACAAACTATCTATTTTGTGTGTATTCTTCAAGCATGTTATTATTATTTAGATTGTAGGAAAAAAAATGACTTGAGGTGTTTTTAGATATTTTGTGTGTATTCTTTGAGCATGTTATCATATATTTGCAACTATAAAAAATAATATACTTTTATACTTCTTTTTCTCTTTTCTTTGTTTTCATGAGAAATTAATTGTCATTGGCAACACTATAGAGAGCCATATTTCTGCATTATTCTCTGCTTCATACATAATTACATGATTTTAGGTTTAATATCTAGCTGTTTAGTTGTAGATTACTTATATGGGTCTTTAACTACAATATCAAATTTCTTATTTTTTTTTTCATGTTTTTACTGTTGACATTATGATATTTATTTTAGAATGTGGAATTATATCTAATATTTGTTAATTTCCTGACTATCTTAATCCCTCACTGTCTCTAGATTTTAAATATTGGTAAGAACCATGAGAATGACTGAAAAGCATGATGTTGTTTTTAGAAATATACACTAGTATTCCCCTTTCACCCAAATGCCAAAATTAGGTGGCTTGACTTGAGATGTTTTCAGATAGGGGTGTGTTATCCACACACCCCAAATTACTTCTCACACACCCCTTGTTAATTTCTGTCTGTTGATCTTTTTCAATTCATCTGATCCAACGGTCGAAAATTAAAAGGGTATGTGAGAAGTAAAATGGGGTGTGTAGATATCACACCCCTTCAGATATTGTAATTGAATCAACAATTTGGTTACACTTTTAACAAAAATGTGTAAAAAGGGTTGACAACCACATTTTTAAGAGATAAGTACTATTTTGTCTTTGGTAGTTGTCAACAGATTTGTGGTTGAGTCCATAACATGCTCTGAGTCTAGAATCTTTGCTCCTCTTTTGCATTCCTTAAATTTGTTTCACGTAGATTGGCAAGAAAAATTTGAGCATGGGTGCAAGATCCTTTACATGTAAGACCGTTGCTCATGCAATTTGGGATACTCATTTTGCAATCCAACAATAGAAAAAAAGTTTAAAGTCTTAATTGAAAATGTTAATTCCCATCCATTTATAAAAGGATAGCTTTTTAAGTGTGAATAATCATATTCTTTGCTACACATTGTTGTATAACTATTTATATGGTAGACAGATCAATTGTTTTTAATCATATTGTTTGTTACACATTGTTGTATAACCATTTGTGTGGCAGACAGAATCAACTATTTTTTCTAGCTATTATAATTTCTTTGATTTATTAATTTTTCTTTATTTGGTTGATTTGCTTTGTAACAGGAACCAAAGAGAAAAAAGAATCGTTGAAGATTAGCACTAAATAAGTTATGTAAATCCGATCAACTCTTTACATATAGAAGGTTCTGCAAATATAACTAAGCTACCAACTACTACTTAGTGGTCAAAGTACTCCAATGTTTGGAGTACCTCGGTAAAATAGGAGCAACTATATTTTGAGCGTCTCTTAATATGTATATAATATTAGTGTACATAGTCAAGCTATATACTACTACTATATACTTTATATAAATAATTTGTACATGTTCTATATAAATAGTTTTTACATATCTATGCAACATGCTTATAATACACTTAGGCCCTTATCTTAACACTTATATACAATACTTATAATTCGTTTGACAAACAAAATTCCCGCAGTAAGAAGCGGTTGGGCTCATTGTCTAGTGTTAGCTAAAATTGTCTCTAAGATTGGCAAAACTTCTCACATTGGTCCATGTAATTTGAAATCGATAGAAGTGATCCCTAAGGTTTTCCACCATCAATCATTTTGTTTCTTTTGTAAAAATCTATGTTAAATAAGAACCAAAATGACAAAAATATCCTCAATTTAATAAACAATGATCCAAAATGATTTGACAAAAGTTGAGGGTATTTTTGTCATTTCATCTTATTTAAAGTATATTTTTCATGGAATGATAAAATGATTGATGGCGAACAAACTCAGAAACCAGTTACATTGATTTTAATTCTCAAGCACCAAGAGACCAGTTATATTTATTTTAATTCTCAATCAACAAAGTAAGGAGTTATGTCAAACTCAGGGACCATTTTTGTCTACAAAGCCACATGAAAATTACACTGAATTATTAAATGTACACTTCCAAGTATTATAGTACTAGCCTGAACTTAATTAGTTTGCATATTATCAGCTATGTTTAAGAGAATTCTTTGTTACTAGCTTATAGAATCCTCCGTGACATCCTAAAAAATCCATATCATCCACTTAGTAGCACTTCTCAATCAATATGAGATCATCTACGTCCCAGCTAAAGCCGTCAAGGGACAAGCTCTAGTAGATTTCCTTGTCGACCATCCAATCCCAGCCGATTGGAAAATCACAAACGACTTACCTAACAAGGAGGTGTTCTACATTGACATCTTTCCAAAATGGACAATGTTATTCGACAGATCAACACGAATGGATAGAGCAGGGGCAGGAGTAGTATTCATGTCGCCACAAAGGCAAGTACCACCCTATTCCTTCTGACTAAGCGAGCTATGCTCAAACAACGTCACTAAGTACCAAGCGCTGATCATTGGACTCCAAATGGTGATCAACATGGAAATCACAACACTAGAAGTGTATGGCAACTCCAAGCTCATAATCAATCAAATCTTGAGTGAATATGAAGTGAGGAAAGATGATCTTGTCCCATACTTTCGGCTAGTAACTCAACTGCTACAAAAGTTTGAGGCCGTGACACTAGAACACGTGCCAAGAAAAGAAAATCAAATAGCGGATATTCTCGCTAACCTAGCCTCAAGTATGGTGCCAAGAGAAGACGAAGCTACGGACATTCCAGTTTGCCAAAGATGGTTGACCTTGCTCATCACTGAAATGCTACTGGATGGTACAAACGTCATCTCAGTACTTCCAGTCGACACTGAAGAGTGGAGATAGCCACTGATCTACTACTTGGAGCACGGAAAGCTTCCAGACGATCCTAGACACTGCTCTGAAATAGGTCGACGAGATCGCTTCCTCTACTACAAAGGAACACTCTACCAACACTCTTTTGAATGAGTATTTCTGAGATGCCTAGGCGAGGAAGAAGCCAATCAAGCTATGGAAGAAACACACTCAGGTGTATGTGGGTCGCATCAGTACGGACCAAAGCTACATTTTCAGCTCAAAAGAATGGGTTACTAGTGGCCAAGCATGGTGAAGGATTGCTTGGAGTTTGCCAAAATGTGCCAAGCCTACCAATTCCACACCAGCTTCATACATCAACAGCTTGAACCATTACACTCTACAATTGCTTTATGGCCGTTTGATGCATGGGGATTGTACGTCATAGGACCAATCACACAAAAGTCATCTGCAGGAGAAGCCTACATCCTAGCCGCAACGGATTACTTTTCCAAGTGGGCTGAAGTCGTACCCCTAAAGGAAGTCAAGAAGAAAATTGTCGTCCGTTTCATCAAAGAGCATATCATCCATTGATATGGTGTGCCTCGCTACATCATCATCGACAATGAAAAATAGTTCTCCAACCGACTCATGGACGAGCTTTGCGAGAAATACAAATTCAAGCAGCACAAGTCTTCTATTTATCATGCTCCGGCCAACGGTCTTGCAGAAGCATTCAACAAAATGATGTACAACCTCCTAAAGAATGTGATTGACTGAACAAAGAGATACTGGCATGAAAGAATAAGTGAAGCACTTTGGGCATATAGGATGACATATAGGACTCCTAACCAAGCTACGCCTTATTCTCTAGTATATGGCGTAGAAGCTATTCTGCCGCTCGAAAGTCAAATCTTCTCACTAAGGATGGCTATACAAGAAGGTTTGACTGAAGAGGAAAATGCAAAGCTATGACTTCAAAAGTTGGAAGCACTCGACGAAAAAAGGTTCTCAGTTCAACAACACTTAAAATGCTACCAAGTACGGCTATCTAAGGTATCCAACAAGAAGTTCCGCCCAAGGTCTTTCCAAATTGGAGATCTTGTCTTGGCATTACAAAGGCCCATCATCACAACTCACAAAACAAAAAGCAAGTTCACATCAAAGTGGGATGGACCTTACGTAATACAAGAGGTCTACACCAATGGCGCTTACTTAATCATCGCGGAAGACGGCTTAAATATTGGCCCCATCAACGGTAGGTTCTTAAAGCACTATTATCCCTAAACCAAACTTAATGCTTATTGCCTGCATGAGTCTAAACTGCACATGGCACAATGCTCCTTGTTCGCACGAGTTTAAAAGGCGACACACAACACTCATTGTTCGCACAAGTTTAAAAGACGACACTCAATGCTCATGGCCCGTAAAAGCATAAACTGTGTATGACAAAAATCAAAATCAAAAATCAAAATCACCATAGAAAACAATCCATCACTCATTTGAACTACGTCATGACTTAATCCCTCCTCAACCCAGGGTACGTAGGCAACTTGAAACTTTAAAGCTTCAAGTACAGGCACATCATCAACAAAAAGCACAAACACTTTGAAGAATAAAAAGTAAATTCAAGAATGTGAATACTTTATTTCTTTAAAGGAAGAATTCGGCTACAAAGTCGTATTACAAAATGAGCAAAAAACCAAAAAAAAAAAAAACAAAGAAGGCTTAAAGTACAAGGAACGGAAAACACTACTTGAAAGTTATGTCCCTAAAACTACGATTACTGTCTTCAAGCAAGCTTTCCAAAGTCTTTAAAGTCCACACATCGGTGGGAGACAAGGTGGGCAACTTCATAGAAGTGTCTTTCTCTTGCTCTAGGCATAACATTTCCTCTTGATGCTGAGAAAGTTAGCTTCATACTCCGAGAGAACACCTTGAAATCGTGATGCTTCTATTTCTAACTGATCTCCCTCTCGCGCAAACGCTTTTAGATGCACCTGGATGGAAGCTAAAAAAGTCCTTGTGACTTGATAACCTTCTGAAGCAGCTTGCTGAGAAGACCAAACTTAGGCAATTGATAAGTTTATTGCAACAAGTTGTTGAGCTTTTACCTCTGGACTTAACTTCTTCGAGGAAATAGCATGCAAGGAAGAATACTCAGTTGAGGCGGCTATAAGTTCAGCAATCTTAACTTTCAAGAGCGATGAATCAACGTTAAGGTTGTCATTCGTAGAAACAAGCTTTGACAAGTCCCCATTGAGCAACGCAAGGTCCTCTAATGGGCACTTTGAAATCCTTTTCTCAATATGGCTCTTGGTATCTATGGCCGCGCGAAGGTTAATGCCATGGATAAGTTGCTTAGTGCCACTAAGGTTCATCCCTTTTAGAAAGATCTTAGAGCTAGTTGGCAAAGGTGCTGGACGCATAAGGGGCTCTTGCATACCTACACATACACACAGTAAACTTAGGCAACTTGGCAGATTTGTAGCAAGCTATGCACCAGGCGAATCCCCAATCTCCTCGTCTATGGGTAGATTGCCTCCAAATAGCATCCCCGTAAAGGAATGAACTCACATGCTCTCCAAATCAAAAGAACAAGAGAGCCCAGCCTTAAGAAGACAAAGAAAATGTTAAAAACAAAACCTAAACCAATGAAAGCAGAAGAAATCACAAGAAAGAAGGAAATACGTACATTTTTCTTAAGTGACACATGGTCATCAAACTGAGGAGGCCTAAACACTTTCTTATTCTTATGACGAAAATTGATGTCGTTATCATCCTGACCACCTTCAAGCGGCCGCTTATTCAAAACTTGTTGACACTGCCGCAAAACAAATTCATCTTCGTGGAATCAACTTCGTTACCTACTTCTTCAGAAGCATCAGAATGTTGAGAAGACAAGCACGGGCATTGAAGAGCTAAAGTTGCAAATCCATCTTGCAAATGAGCTACACTCGCACAATCAAAAGGTGCCAACTGTATAGGAACCGCAAAACAAGCCTCTTTTTTCACATCATTACATGAATGAGAAAAATTGGTGCCACATGCCGTCCTCAAGTCTTCACGGTGTACCTTTGACCATCAACCTACGTAGGCACAAGTCACTTAATTGCTCTTAAACTCGTCCTTGGCTTGCAGAGTGATAAAAGCATTTGTGCATGAAAGGGTATACGACACGACTCCCAATGCATATACACAGCTTGCAAGGATTTCGGTTGTGTGTTTTCCTTTAGCTTGCCTAGCACATGTTGGACAAAACCAAATTACCCGCTGAAACAGTAAGGGCTATACAGCTAAACAATACATTGGTCTCCTTGCTGTAAAGAAACATACCCCGAGCGAAGACATGTAAGATAAGACAAGTCTGAGAAATGAAGGTGCGAATCATCTATGAAGCCTTGCCGTGCCGAGCCAACCTTTGCTAGATGGTTAATTCTCAAACCTTCACAGCTTCTAAAAAATGCCTGCTGCAAATCATCAAGGCTTTTTGCAGAAAGCACGCCAAAAGTACTTTGTCGTTAAAGGCCCCAACTTGGCCGAAGTTGATGAAGAAGGCCCCAACTTGTTTAAAGTCGACAAAGAAAAATAAGTGCCAAAGCACTTACCCAACCAACTGTACACATAGTAGTAGAGAATTACTGCAGCACGATCTTCGGTGATTACCAAGTTTGAAAAAACACTTAAGCCATCATAAATATTGGCTAAGACCGGAATAGCAAGGCTAAAAGATTCACCTACAGCCATCTTACTAGCCACTTTGAAGACTCCGGGGCAAATAATGTTGACATCGTCTTTAGGAAAAACAAACTTACAAAACCAACAAGCTAAGAAAATGGCTAGGTAAGATTCTTCCATGTGCTCTGACAGTACGCCAAGATCATCAAATGCTTTCAACTCGACAGTGGCACGGCTCCTAGCTGAACCAATGGCACCTGACGGGTCTGAGTCTCCTTTTGGCTTAGTGGTCCTGCTGCAGCCACTTTTCTTCAAAGGCTTCTTGTACTTCATGACATCCCAATACCAAAATCAGATCCATAAAGAAATCTGCATACCTAACTTACCCTGAGCCTCCTGGGAATGCTTGTGATACACCTAAAACAAATAGTGGCAACTCACAGGCAATCATTGGCTATTGCGATAAGAAAATTCCTCCACGCAAAGAACAACCTCGTTGTAAAATTTACTCTGGATCGGTAAGCCTCCTATCTTGTGGAGATCCCAAAATGCAAAGGAAATCAAAATGCTACGCAATAGCACTATGCAACCCTGCAGCGATTACACAAGCAGTTTCTTGCACTGCACAGCAACGTCACCACCAAGGGAAAGCTACAACCAAAAGGCACTATACGATGTAGTACCGTTGTAGTCTTTTGCACAACACCACACGGTAAAAGGTGAGGCACTGCAACAAGTTTCAAGTAACTACAACTCACGGCAGCAAGCAGCATACACGATAGCAGTAAGAACAGTGCACACGGCAAGGAATTGTTGTGACAAAAACACACACCTAATTATCTTATAAATAAGGGTCAATTGCTTCCTAATGCTATAGGGAAAATACATACCAAATAGCAAAAGGACAATCGAAAGAAGGAATCAAATTCCAGGTGCAAGAAGGAAACAAATTCCAAGAAAAAAAAAGGCAAGCTAATTTCAGCACAAAGAAGAAGAAAAAAAACACACGCTGTCTTTGCAACAAAATCAGCAAATAGAAGAAAAGGAAACAAAGAAATAAGGAAAGGGCTTTAAAATTTCTAAAACATCAAAGGAAAGTACCTTTCCTTGCCAAAATACAAAAGGGAATCCCTCCAAAGTAAGGACAAGTCTTCAAGTTTTTCAAACCAAGAGGGAAAACACCCCCTTGGCCGAAAAAATGGAAAGGAAAAGGAAAAAAAATGCAAATCCTACTTACCTAGGACAAGCATTAAATCTTTCCAAAACCTTGAAGGAAATCACTAAAACTTTCCAACATCTTGAAGAAAACCACCCTCATTACCAAAATTGAAGGAGATTCCTACCTAAGGGAGGAAAAGCATTTTTTCCTATACCCATGAGAAAAAAATTCAAGTCCCAAAATACACCAAATGTATTTTGTCAAAAAAATTATGGAAAATCAATACGCATAATAAGTATGTGCCGATTTATCCATTTTCAAAATTTTCATTCAAGATTAAGCCTCTACGGCCTTTGAAGAATATTTTCATTTCATTCAAGATCAAGCCTTAACGGCCCTTGACGAAATTCATCATTTCCATTCAAGAAATACACCTCTACGGCCCTTGAAGAAGCAAACTAATTCAAGATCAAGTCTCAAACGACCCTTAAGTTAGAACATTGACATTGCAGGACTTCAAAACACGTTTGCTACATGTGACAAGCACATGTCTACAACGCGCCTTGAAGTGGGGGCATTTGTAGACATGTAAATTTTGTTGCATACAAATGATGCATCACAAAGCTCCATGTGGCATATGACTCATCACAAATGGACAAGTCATCGATGACATGTGGCGCAAATCAAGCAAATGAAGCTAAAAAACATTCTTAAAATTCAACAAAGGGGAAGAAATCTTCTTAAAATCGGCAAGGGGCCCAAATTGCTCCCAAAACAAGAAAGAAAGCTAAAGCATCTTCACAAAACAAGCAAGAACTAAAGATTGCTCACAAAATAGGCAACAAGCCCTATAGATTTCGGCCAAGCAAGGGAAAGGGGCTGAAAACAAGACACAAAACATGCCTAAATTCTCCCATGGACGAATCAAGACACAAATCAAAGCCAAATCCACCCAAAGGCATGGCTTTGGAAGTCTATAAAGAGAAGGTCCCAAGACAAGCATAAGGGTCGACAATTTCTACATTGAAAGGCCGAAATTCTCACAAAATGAGAACCTCTGCCAAATCTTTGAAGACTAATACATTGCCAAAGCTCTCTTTGAAGAACGTACAACCAAAGCCGAAGCTTTCTTTCGACCAAAGTTGAAACATTCCCTTGAAGAATCAAAAAGCACTTGTGCTGATTCCTTCAAGACTTTGTTGCAAGCTTAAAACTTGTAACAACATTCGATTCAAGATCAAGTAGCCAAGACCCTTGAATCAACAAAATCCCGCATCAACATCACCTTTGCTGCAGGTCATACACAAACTTTGAGGTGAAAACTATCCACGCATTGTTTCAAGCTCAAAAGCAAATCGTTCAATCATTCGTCCGAGATCAAGTCATCGCGACCCTTGAATCAAAAACCTACGCATCTACATCAAATTTGAAGATTGAATCAGAGGAAAATTGTGAATAGAGATTCTAACCCTACAAATTCATCAATACAAATCTACTTTGTACGCATGTTCTCTTTTCATTCGTTACATAATTTTTCGTGTTTACAGAATCAAAGGAGAATCAAGGTCTCGCATTTCTTCTGTTCTAACACACTTATCAAAGTGATTTTTTCTTTTGTATTTCTAACCATTGAATTGAATGAATCAAAGGAGAATCAAGGGACATATTAAGGATGGGTGAAGAAGGTGAAAAGGGCAGTGTAACTTACTTCCCCACAGAAACCACAGAGTGATCATAGTAGAACTCTTCAATAGGTTCTCTTTCTTGGGCCGGGCACCAATTTGACTTTTTGGCGGGCCGCAAAGTTGTTTTGTCACCTATTCCATTAGGAACCACAGATTTTTTTGGTGCATCAAATTCATGCATTTACAATTCATGTGACGGTATAAATACTCTTGAAAGGTGTTATGTTTGCTCGTAGTTCGCGTTTGATACCAAATAAAGAACATCTTGATTTTTGTTTCCCTTGTGATGGGCCAGGAAGAGGGGGAACATGTCAAGTATTCGCTTGCAATCGTGTCTTCTTAGAGCTATTTTGGATGTATAATGTAATTTTAGTAGTAATATTTCTAATTCAGCTGGAAAAGGTTCGTGAATGAGGGTCTTTCAAAGTACCGAAGAAGTTTCGAGTCGATTGGTAAAAAATGCCTTACAAAAGCACTATCAAGCACTACAAATCTTTTACCAAAACCCTACAAACGCATTACAAAGAAACAAAAAAGGGACTTTCAAAATGTCATTTTAAGGTTCTTAAATATGCATTCCCTCTCTCCGACCATCAGCAGTACACGTAAAAAAACGAAGTAATAGAGAAGAAAAGGAATACCTGATCGGGTTGTTCATCAGTAAAAGAAAGGCTACCGATGATACTTCTGTCCTTTCAGAGTAGTCCATGACCTTAAGTCAACGGATAAGCATGCATTATTTACTCATTTGATGGTTTAAAACCATAGAAGCCAGCAGATCAAAGTATTCTTACCTATAGATTTGTTCTACAAGCAAAACTAATGCAATTTGATGTTTAAAACCATAGAAGACAACTTGATAGAAACATCAGCACGTTCTCGCAGTTGTTTTCTAAGGCTATACGGTCCACCAACGCAGAACAACGATAGTCTTGAAGCTCCCTACAGAAGGGAAAGACAATAGTGTTGCCTACAGTAAGAAGTTCCGAAGTTATTATACACCACTCACCTCATCTTCCTAGCATCCCCAGCCAACTCTCCCATCTGCTCCGACCCTATGTCTTTTTCATGCTCATCCAACAGCACGACCTACAAGCACAAGATTACAAAATGAACATATAGAAACTAGTATAACAGCTCTGAGCCTTTAACAATACAATTGAATCTGCATAACGCTTTAAGCAAAGGGTGCTCAGACTGTACCCAATCATCGACAGCATTGCCTTCATGATCAACCTGAGCCTTCGAATCACTACACAAATGGTAACTAAAATTAAGCTCTACAACAAGATATGATCCGTAAACCCACAGTACGAACATTTACTCCATGCGTCGGTCCAATGTTCATAATTACAGGAAAAAGTTCTTCCGAGTATCTCAGAAAAGCATTTGTCTATTCAGGTCAAGTACAAAGACTGATGATATAGGTCAAATAAGATGGCCAGTACCGTGCATTTTTAGGATTTTTCCGTACGTGAACATCATCAACACAGCAGTACGAGTTGTACGCCTTGCGATTTCTTCCTTTACTGATCTTATTCCTATGGGAATTGGCCTCTGCCTAAAGTCAAAATCACTTCAAATCGGAAAGAAAACCTGGAAATTCGAGGTCCAACAAACACAGTAGCCAATTGCTAAGAGATTGACACGATCAGAAAGACACAGCAAACTGATACATTTGAGACAAAATACCAACCTTTGAGTTTGAAAATTCCAACTCACACTTCTCTGAGCTCTCTCTCTCTCCTTTCTAGCACTTGGCGACGGCTAATGGTTGCCGCTGACCCCAAGGTCTAAGTCTGGGACAGCGGTGGTAGGTTTTTTCTCCAATATTGTGGTAAAGATTCTTATTGGTTTTGTATTTAACGCAAACCAACAAGAACTCCCACATTTTTATGCATAAAATGGATGGGACCAAATTAGGAAAAAAATCATACACATTTTATGAAAATATTCGACATTTATTGTGGATTTATAGATTGGACAACTATAAGCTTTCCCTAGTTTTTCTTAACCCCTAATCTCCCCCTAAATTAAATAAATAATCATTTATTAATATTACCATAATTCACTGGCTGAAGTGCTCATCGCCTAAAAACCATCCAATTCCCTCAATTGTCCAGAACCAGAGATTCACACCCTCCTCCTTTTACCATATACTCACAATGCCTCACATCACCATTTCCCATCGCCTCATACTTCTCCCCACATTCCCGCCGAACCCCGCTTCCCAATACCTCCTCATTAATTTTAAACAATAAAACCACTTGTTTTATGCAATTAACTTTATGTTTTTTTTGGTAAAAAAGGGGTCATTTGGTTTGCTTCTAAATCTGGTTTCATGCAAGCTTGTATTTTTTAGTCAGTGTATTGATTATTTATCGTACGTATATATTAAATCTGCAATAGTTTAGTGTATATACGTGATATAATCTTGAAAAAGAATGAAGAACAATCAAAGAGAATTTCAGAGATGAAATGCTTGAGCTAATAGTAGCAGCTTAGCATCCTTCATACATTCGTATCTCTTCTCCTTCACTACCAAACAAAGACAATTACAATGAACCCTTCAATCTAAGAAGTTAATTTGGTGCATGCACCTGTCTTATGAGACTAAGTCCACACTTAGTTCACTAACAACAAGGAACACTATTAGCTACATAACACTAGTCTTATGGAATTCAAACTAGGGGTGGGCAAACGAGACCCTAGGCCTTCAGGGCGAGCCGATTCTGTGATGGCCCGTATTTTCAAAACCTTTGCCTTTTTTTTAATGTATTATTTATATTTAATTACAGTTTTATTATTTGAGCAAGTAATATCTATAGTTATTTATTTATTTGAACCTATAGCATTTTCTTACTTATCTTCACTTCCTTTATCTTATCTCATTTTTCCATCTCATAGCTTACACTTGTCAAGTTATTGCTTCTAACGTGACATGACCATGTTCATAGTAATCTATAGTAATTTTAGGATTTCATTTTGAGCTGCCACCTCCATCACTTATTTACACCTCCCCCTTTGTTTCGATAACCAAGATAAGAGCCATCCTCTATGTCTATCTATATATATGTATTCTATTAATATAGTTTACTTCTTGGTTAAGTTTTCTTGGCCACTACGTTGGGTAGCCGCCTCATACTCCCATAAATAGGAGCTAAGCTCCATTTAGTTTTCGAAGATGAGTTAGCGTGCAGTGCATGCTCTCTGGAGCTCGTTCACTTAACAATATATATATATATAGAGAGAGAGATATATATATATATATATATATATATATATATATATATATATATATATAGTTGTTTGTGTGGAGAGAGGAGATTAGAAAAGAAATAGGGTGGAGAATTACATGATGATTTAAGAGTAATCAAGGAACTTGCTCAAGTACATGGAATTTAGCTATTCCGGTAGTAACGTGGATCTTTATTTTAGCTTTGGAATCCTGGTAGGGGAAATAAGGCAGACCTTTACAGAAATTGATTTTATTAAATTTTGTGAAGTGCTATAATATTCTTGATCTTTTTGGTTGATTTATGTGGTTGGATTTAATTGCCTAATTGCTTCAGCTAAGTGTTTATTTGTTATTGGTTATAGAATTATTGCTAAAATGTTAATCGTTGAGAATACACTGTGATTCATGTGAAAGATAAAATGACATCATTTGTGCATCATTCATATTGATGTGGTTGGAATTTCAATGTGGAGATTGGAAGTATGGAAATGAGGGTAGTTGGAAAGGATCTTTTGTGTAGTTGAATCTATTCATTGTGAAATCAGTTCCAGGAGAGCCCGATGTGCACAATAGAATAGGATATCGATGGGAATTGTCGATGTGGGTGATTTGGGCTGGAGATCAATGAATTAGATAAGATGACTAGCAAAAGGGGTTTATGAACTTGGGATATCACATGGGGTTAGTTTCTATGATAGAACATTCGAACCACCTCTGCAGGGGTAAAATGCATGGTATGGGACGTGCAGGTCCGCGTGTTTTGTTATATAAATTAACGAGGGTAACCGAAGAGGTTGCATTGCATTCATGCATTATTATCAATAATGATTTGATATTTGGCTATATGATTTCATGACACTTAATTTAATATTGTCAATTTACTGTGATAAGGTTATGTCCCTACTGAGCTGTTGAAGCTCATCCCTTTATTATTATGCAGGTTTATGAACTAGACATTCAAGAGGGTAGACAGGATAAGATCGGATTAGATTGGAGTAGAGAAAGTTTATTAATCTATTTATTGTAGGTTGTAAAGAATTCTTGATTTGTTTAAGAATCATGAATTATTTTAATGTGAGAAGTTCATTTTTCAACCCGTGTCAATTTCCTTTTAATTATTAAGCTTTTAACTCACGTTTCGGATTCGGGTTTGAGTTTTTATTACCGACCCAAGTTCGGGGCGTGACAGGTTCCACGCGGTTCGGGGCGAGTACGGGGTGGGTCTGAAATTTGTATAGACAAAACGAGGCAGGCCAGGGCGGGTTCACAAAATTATCGAGGCTGGACAGGTGAAAAGGCCTGAGAAAACGGGGCCCTGGCTGGGCCCGTTTCTCCCTATTCTCAAAAAAATATCTACTGTGGTTAAGTGGTACTACACTATTAGTACTACTACATTTGTTTTCTCGAGTGGTAGTACATTTGTACTACATTGTTTTCTTTCTTTATTTCATTTTTTTAATTTTATTTTTTAGCTGGGCCCCATGTACATCACTCTCCTTCACAACTTTCTCTTTCACTTCTTCCTCACCTCCTTACCAAAAAGAAATCAAACTTGACTCTCACCAGTCATTCCTCTCACCGTTTGGAGCCATCGTTTCGAGACCATTGTTATCACTGTCACCAACCATGTCGTTGTCGTCGAAGAAGATCACCTTTAAAAGCTGGGACGGTGAGTCGTTCGAGGTTGAGGAGGCAGTGGCGTTGGAGTCACAGACCATCAAGCATGTGATCGAGAACGATTGCGTCGACAACGGCATGTTGATGCCGCCAATGGCATGTTGACGCCGCCAAGCCCAACGAGAAGATCTCCGAAGACAATCTCAAGGCCTGGGATCATAATTTGGTTTGATTCTAGGGTTTCAGAATTTAGGGATTCTGTTGGGTTAGGGTTTTTTTGATTTGGGCATTGGGGTCAATTGTGTTGTTTTAGGGCCTAGGGTTACTGATTTAGGGGTTTTCTATGATAATGGATTGAATGGTGAACAAGTATTGGGTGGTGTCTCTGCCGGTTCAAAACTCAGTGTAATGACCCAAAATTTCTAATTCGGAAGCTAATTACTAAGATAGGCCCCAAATTCATTTTCTTAACAAATTTCACTAAAAGATTAATCTCAGGTATTTTATTATGGTTGCATCTAACATTCTCGTTAGACTGCCTACGTACCCTACTAAGGGATCAAGCCATAGACTAGTTATTTGTAAATATATATACTTTGTATAACATAAGTGGATTGGTAACAATTAACGTCTAGTTAGCTATTAAAATGATGAGTTTTTAGGGGCTTTTAGCCAAAATAGTCCTTGAAATTAGCATAACTCTTTACTTTGGTCCTGAAATTTAAAATCGATAGAAGTCATCTTTGAGTTTAGTCAACGTCAATCATTTTGGTTCTTCAGTGAAAAATCTCAGTTAAATAAGACCAAAATAACAAAATTACCCTCAAATTTTATCAAATCATTTTGGCCCATTATTTATTATATTGAAGGTATTTTTGTCATTTTGGTCCTTATTTAACAGATATTTTCATGAAAAGACCAGACTACTTGATGGTGGACAAACTCATAGACCATTTTTATCGATTTCAAATCTCAAGGACCAAAGTAAGGAATTATGCCAATCTCAGAGATCATTTTGGTTAAAATGCATTTTTAGGCTATGTGGTGTAAATATGACTTACATGTCAACTTAGTTACGGATTTCATGCTCATGGTGTAATCAATTTAATGAAGATTCAAATAATTCAATAGGAAAAAGTGTAAATTGACACAATTTCAAAACTTTAGAGGATAGTGTGAGAAAATTGAAACCTCGTGATGCTGATAAGATTAAAAGCACACCACAAAGTAGCACACAATTGTCCTATTGATTTTCCGTATTAACATTAAGATTTGTCAATTGTAGCATATGAAAATAAGGGTCTTTCCCGCAGAAGATTATTTTATCTAACTACTTAAAATGTCACAAAAACTGGGATGTTGTCCCTACTGACCAGCCACCGAAAAATAATTAATAGACCGACTTAAACTTATCTAAAATCAACAAAATTTTATATGTAGATATTAGACACACAGAGCTACACTCACACAAATATTTGAGATTTTTGGAGTTGATTTTCTATTTAAATTAAATTGAACAAAAACAGGACAGAAACAGATTTTAAATTATAAAAACAGATTGTATTTCACAATTAAGAAAACGAGTTAGGGGAAGTGCTATCCACCACCAAATAATCACGCAAACATGTTATGTGATAGGTTTAAAAGCACACTACAAAGTAGCACACAAATGTCCTATTGATTTTCCTTATTAACGCTAAGATTTGTCAATTGTAGCATATGAAAATAAGGGTCTTTCCCGCAGAAGATTGTTTTATGTAACTGCTTAAAATGTCACAAAAACTGGTTGCTATCCCACTGACCAGCCACCGAAAAATAATATTAGACCGACTTACACTTATCTAAATTCTACGAAATTTTATATGCAGACACTAGACACACAGAGCTACACTTCTACAAATTTTTGGGATTTTTGGAGTTGATTTGCTATTTAAATTAAATTGAACAAAAACAGGACAGAAACAGATTTTAAGTAATAAAAATAGATTGTAGTTCACAAGTTAAGAAAACGAGTTAGGGGAAGTGCTATCCACCACCGAATAAACATGCAAACATGTTATGTTTCATTCAAATTCCTTTTATTTCCGGATGAAGATGCTCAAGTTGGCTCAATGTTAGAACTCAACTTATTACTCTTTCTTACGTAGTATGTTAAGAGAATGGCGTTTTCAACTTAACTTAGTTCCTAGCATGCAATCTAGAATGGCGTGTTCATAGATTTAACAAGAAGAAATCATTAAGAACGAAAAGAGTTTGAGTCATCACTAGGCATCGTAAGTACTAGCGTTGTCTTACTTATCCTAGAAATTGATTCACATGTTAATCGCAATTAACAAGTACTACTCTAGAATATATGTAGGTCCTCATTCGATAAGGGCAGGCATACACATATTCATAGTGTTAGAATCCTAGATATGCTTACTTAGTATGCATCCATAGAAAACACATAAAGAATTCATCAATGAGACAAGTAGTGAACCAATTTTCATCCATTCATAAAAGTAATTCAACAAAATGTCATAACAAACTTGCAATCATATTCGGGGCTTCAAATCAGCCCCTAACTTCTAAAAATTTAGTTACACATAGTTCTCAAATTAAACCAAAAGAAAGACATGAGTTTGAGAAGATAAAACCGAAAGAAGAGAATGCCAAGATTTCCTCCTTCCTTTCCTTCCTTTCCTTCCTTCCCAACGCAGCAGCCTTGCCTTTTTTCCTTCCTTTCCTCTTTTTTTCTATCTTTTTTTTTCCCTCTGAAACACTCCTCCTTTGCTATTGTAACCTACAACCTTGATGCCCATGCTTGCTGCCCCATTTCTCCTCCACAACTCACCCCACTAACAGCCATTTAGTGATGACAATAAGTGAGAGGAAATGGTAAAACAATTGTAACTCTTTAGGTAGTCTTTATGCCAATTACTCCCTCTTAATCCTCATCTTTAATTCAATTTCCTCTGATATTTGAATAGGTGTCAGCTGGTTTGTTTTTGGCTGCATCAGTTTTATTGGGTTTATTGTTTTCATTGCAGTTACAAACTGCCCAGCGTCTTGGAAACCTTTCAGTGTTAAAACAGCCATAACTTCTTCTAGAAAAATGATATTAGCAATCCGCGAAATGCTTCAGAAAATAGACATCCGTAGCTTTCTAAGCATATAAGGCTCATTCTCTAATTCATTCTGATCTATTCGCAATTTGCTTCCAAAGTCAGCTGATCTGCACAGGCAGTTTTGACGAATTTGTTACTTAAAATCCCACTTGTGCTATTTTTCTTTTCTTTGCTTGACAAATCCCACAAAACACAAAAACAAAGTAGATAGCTCAAAAATATAAGGAACTAACTAAGAAAAGACAAGTGAATTTGATGTAAAGTATATATAAATATGAGTTTATCATTATGTTTCATTCCAATTCCTTCTATTTCCCGATGAAGATGCTCAAGTTGGCTTAATGTTAGAACTCAACCTATTACCCTTTCTTATGTAGTATGTTAAGAGAATGGCATTTTCAACTTAACTTAGTCCCTAGCATGCAATCTAGAATGGCGTGTTCATAGATTTAACAAGTATAAATCATTAAGAACGAAAAGAGTCATCACAAGGCATCGTAAGTACTGGCGTTGTCTTAATTATCCTAGAAATTGATTCACATGTTAATCGCAATTAACAAGTACTACTCTAGAACATATGTAGGTCCTCATTCGACAAGGGCAGGCACACACATATTCATAGCATTAGAATTCTAAATATGCTTACTAAGTATGCATCCGCAGAAAACACATAAAAAATTCATCAATGAGACAAGTAGTGAAGCAATTTTCATTTTTAATAAAAGAAACTGAAACGAAATGTCATAACACATTTGCAATCATATTCGGGGCTTCAAAACAGCCCCTAACTACTAAAAATTTAGTTACACATTATTCTCAAATTAAACCAAAAGAAAGACATGAGTTTGAGAAGATAAAACCAAAAGAAGAGAATGTCAAGATTTCCTCCTTCCTTCCTTCCTTCCTTCCCCAACGTTGATGCCTTGCCTTTTTTTCCTTCCTTTTCGCTGCACCTGCAGCCTTCTTTTCTTTTTCTATTTTTTCCTCTCTTTTGCCACTACAACCTGCAGCTTTTTTTTCCCTGCTTGCTGCCCCAGTTTGTTCTCCTTAACTCACCCACTAATAGCCATTTAGTGATGACAATAAGTGAGAGGAAATGGTAAAACAATTGTAACTCTTTAGGTAGCCTTTATGCCCATTACTTCCACTTAATCCTCATCCTTAATTCCATTTCCTTTGAAATTTGAATAGGTGTCAATTGGCTTGTTTTTTACTGCATCAGTTTTGGCTGCTAGATTTATTGGGTTTATTGCTTTCAATGCTTTCTTGTCAGTTACAAACTGCTCAGCTTCTTGTGTACCTTTCAGTGTTAAAATGGCCATAACTTCTTCTAGAAAAATGATACTAGCAATCCGCGAAATGGTCTAGAAAATAGACATATGTAGCTTTCCAAGCATATAAGGCTTAGTCTCTAATTCATTCTGAGGGGTTCGTAACTTGCTTCCAAAATCAGCTGATCTGCACAGGCTCTGCACAGACAGTTTTGACGAATTTGTTACTTAAAATCCCACTTGTGCTATTTTTGTTTTCTTTGCTTGACAAATCCTACAAAACACAATAACAAAGTAAATAGCTCAAAAATATAAGGAACTAACTAAGAAAAGACAAGTGAATTTGATGTAAAATATATATAAATATGAGCTTATCAGATGCATTTTGAAAACCAACCCAAATATGAAGGGTCCAAAGATAATTAACGCCAAAAATGAAATAACACTACCTTTAAAAAATATTCAATCTCAGGAGAGAGAAAAATGTTCCTAACGAACATGGTTGTTGTAGAAATTAGTGTGCATGGTTGTATAATAGAACTATTGTTTAGTTTTTTTTATTGAAATTTAACTTAAAACGACATCTACAAGAAACTTCAAAGAAAGGAGTCTTTGTTCGTGGTTGAAATTTAACTGGTTCCTCACCCACCTAACTCCTCTATTTAGTTGACTTGTTTGTTTCTCTTCATTTACTTGAATTCTGTTTAATATCTCTATGCATTTTGTGTCAACACATATTTGACCGTTATAGGTGATTTGAATATTTAAACTTAGTAAATGAGGACAATGTCAAATATGTGCCCCCACCATATGCATGTCAGTAATCAAGTTAGTGTGGGGGTGGGAGGGTTCCAAAATAAATAAATAAAAACACTTTAAGCAAAACTACCATACTCATACTAATTGAAATGTCAAACTAATTTGCTAGTTAAAATGACAATGATGCACAACCCTATCATCATGATGAGACCATATAAGTCATTAAGGGCCTGTTTGGTAGTGTACTTGAATCCAACTTTTTAAACTCAAAAACAGTTTTCAAGTTTTAGGTTTTAAAAACTTGTTTGGTATGACTATTTTTAAAAAATGAACCCAAGACTAACTAAAAATTATAGTCTATTCCTTAAAAACATAAAAAGTGAGTTTTTAGAGTTTTTAAACTTAAAGTCACTCATTTCTTTTCTCTCCCTCCTCCCCTCTCACTCCAAATATATATCTCTCTTTTCTTCTTTCTTTCTCTTTTTTTTTTTATACTTTTTTCGTCTCTACTCCAATCCAATCAAGTTTAAGTCGTAAGATTTAAAATTTTTAAATTGCAAACCAATCAAGTTTTTGAGTCTTAAAGAAAATTGTTTTCAAGAAATGTTCTTAAGAAATGTTTTGAGAAATGATAAAAAATTTCAAATAAGATACCAAACAGGCACTAACCTTCCCAGTGAATTGTGACTAACATGCATACATAATACATTTTTAGAGGATTCACTACGTTAATCGCTTAGGGCATAGGGTGTAGTTTCTAAATTTTGAGCTCTATCAAAAACTCGAGACTGCACCCTAAGTCCCAAGCTCCTTCCAAAGACTATCTAAAAATCTAAACCCATAATGATCAACCCCAGACATTAACGACCCATCTAAAACCCTAAACCTTAAGTCAACCCTGGATTCTAAGACACCTTACAAAATTATAAAAGAAATAACCTAAATGACAAGATCACACGTCTTTATTGAGTCACAATTCATTAAAGGGGTGTGATATCCACACACACCTTTTTACTTCTCTCACACTTTTTTAGATTTCGGCCGTCGGATCGAATGAATTGAAGAAGATCTAACTGACAGAAATTAACAGGGGTGTGTGAGAAGTAAAAAGGGGTGTGTGGATAGCACACCCCTCTTCATTAAATTTGATATTTTTCCCAAAGTATTTAGTAGGACTTGGTATTTCCTTTTAAATATGTATTTTTCCCTAACATATGCCCATTTTGGTTTTTAATATGAATTTACCATGGCGATGTCTAATACCTTCCAAGTAAATTCCCTTACGGTTTTTTTTTTTGGTCGAATAAAGACTTCTAGTCCGAGTCAATGCGATTATAAAGAACACTATGTGTCTCTAAGTTTTGCTCATGACATGCATTTCGAAAGAGTGTTTTTCTTGCAGTTTCAGATATTTGCAAGTTACTTACAATACTTGTTGGAAATCCGAAGCAGCAAAAATGGCTGGAGCTTTTATCAGCGACCAGGCTTCTCTCTCTGCTTCGGTCCAGCTGCTTTTCAAAAGGATTGATTCGCGTGAATTCGTTGACTTGTTCGGGCCAGCCAAACTTCTTAAGCCAACTGTGAAGAAACTCAAGTTGACGCTGCTGACTCTCGATGCAGTGCTCGACGAAGCACATGAGAAGGAATTTCGGGACGCTTCTGTAGCAGACTGGCTTGATGAGTTCAGGAAAGTAGTCTTTGATGCGGAGGCCCTACCGGATGAGATGGATACGCAGGCGTCCCGGATTAAGATGAAAACACAAGATCTGAAGTCCACGAGTGGAACTAAGGTGACGGTCTCTAATCCTCCTGTTAGTTTCTATTCACGCATGAATAGTAAGATATCCGATTTACAACAGAGGCTAGAATTCCTTGCAAACCAAAAAGATTTGCTTGGTCTTGGAAAAGGTTTTCACAAGGTTTCGCAAGCACCAACAACTTCCTTGGTTGATCCATCTTGTATATATGACAGAGACTATGATAAAGACATGTTAATGGGAGTATTGTTATCTGACGACCATGCAAGCAGTAATAATGTATCGATCATCACCATCGAAGGAATGGTCGGGATTGGTAAGACAACCGTTGCTCAACTACTTTACAATGATGAAAAAGTGGCACAGTGCTTTGATCTTCGAGTTTGGGTTCATGTTTCTGAAGATTTCGATGCTATGAGGGTCACTAAAAGCATTCTTGAGTCGGTCACTGCAACTGTTTGTGATATTAACGATCTAAATTACATGCAAGCCAAACTCAGAGACCGAGTGATGGGAAAGAAATTTTTATTTATATTGGATCACCTTTGCAATGACAATTATCATGACTGGAATCTCCTGCAAGCTCCCTTTCAGTACGGGGCGGGGGGAAGCAAGGTCGTGATAACAACTCGGAAAACAAAAGTCGCATCAATTGTCCGCAATCTTCCTACTTACTGTTTACAACCGCTATCTGGTGAAGCTACTTGGATTTTAATTCTACAACATGCTTTGGGAAACAGAGACCCCATTTCACACCGAAACATTGAAGAACTTGACAAGGAAACTGCAGTGCGTAAGTGCCATGGTTTGCCTTTAGTTGCAAAAGCACTTGGGGGTCTCTTAAGGCACACCGTTTTTGAGGAATGGGATCACATATTAAATAGCAACTTTTGGGAGCTACCCTCGATTGCTCGTGATCTCCCAACTTGCTTACTACAATACTTGAGGCAGAAGGGACGCGAATCATCTAACATTGCCCACTCTACTAGGACAAAGGTAATCCAAATTCACAAGTCATTAGCCTTCGTTTTGCATTATTCTCTACGTATCTTAATTGTTGATCAAACTTATTACTACTTTGTTTTGCAGGCCAATTCAGCAGAATGGATCTTTTTAGTCATCAGCCTCTGCGTAGAAATTGTATCAGCTGCTTGTGATCAGGCTTCCTCGCCAAGCAAGCCCGGCTATGCACTTTCTGGTATGCTCTTGGCTATTGCAGCTGTACTCATTTGCATATGGGAGCTCATTCACAAAAGGAGAGAAGAAAACTTTGTGCGGAGGAAGCAGTGGGGAATACGGTCATGGATTTACTACATGCTTTTGGGTTCTCTCCCTAATATGTACGGCTTACTTGGTGGTATCACTCAGTTTGTTTTTTCAACAGTTCAATATGCTTACTTAATCTGGCGTGCTGAAACTCCGATCAAACTGTCCCTTTTGCCTACTGTCTTTCTTATATGTTTGATGGCTACGAGATTAAGCAGGAAACGAATGCAGACCGTGGATAAGACTGGTGAACGTACAGCATAGGCAAAGACTGGCTGTGATAAATAAAAAGGATGGATTCTTTGTAAAAACGTATATCCAGGCATGTGGATATAGTTATTTGTCCATTTTGAGGAAGTTTGGTGTTCTGTTTTGATTGTGCCTGTTTTGTGTTGTAAAACTTTTATATCCTAATATGCTGATAAAATTCATTTGTAAAATCTTCCAAGATTCCTTGGAACTTTGTTCTTTGCTTCATAGCGTTCAACGTCAAATTCTTATCATCACCATATTATTGTTGGCATCTTTGTATCCCATAAAATGGTCTCGCGTTTCTTCTGTTCTAACACACTTATCAGAGTGATTTTTACTCTCCTTTTTTATTTCTAACCATTAGATCGAATGAATCAAAGGAGAATCAAGGGACATTTTAAGGAGAGGGTAAAGAAGGTGAAAAGGGCAGTGTGGAAATCACTGCCCTCACTTACTACAACTACACATCCAACAGAAATCCTGCATGTTGAGCGGAGCTGATATGCTTGGTGCATCACATTCATGCATTTACAATTCATGTGACGGTACTAATACTCCTGAAAGATGTTCAGTTTGCTCGTAGTTTGGGTTTGATACCAGATAAAGAAAATCTTGATTTTTGTTTCCCTTGTGATGGGCCGGGAAGGGGGGGACATGCCAAGTATTCACTTGCGATGGTATCTTCTTAGGACTATTTTGGATGTATGGTGTAATTTCAGTAGTAATATTTCTATTTCAGCTGGAAAAGGTTCGTTAATCTTATGTTTGAATGAGGGTCCTTCAAAGTACCGAATAAGTTTCTAGTCGACTGGTAAAAAATGCCTTACAAAAGCACTACAATGTATTCTAGCACTACAAATCTTTTACCAAAACCCTACAAACGCACTACAAAGAAACAAAACAAAGGACTTTCAGATAGTCATTTTAAGGTTCTCAAATATGCAACAAGTCATTTTCAAGTCCCTCTCTCCGACCATCAGCAGTAAACGTAAAAAACGAAGTAATAAAGAAGAAAAGGAATACCTGATGGAGTTGTTCATCAGTAAAAGAAAGGCTACCGATGATACTTCTGTCCTTTCAGAGTAGTCCATGACCTTAAGTCAACGGATAAGCATGCATTATTTACTCATTTGATGGTTTAAAACCATAGAAGCCAGCAGATCAAAGTATTCTTACCTATAGATTTGTTCTACAAGCAAAACTAACGCAATTTGATGTTTAAAACCATAGAAGAGAACTTGATAGAAACATCAGCACGTTCTCGCAGTTGTTTTCCAAGGCTGTACGGTCCACCAACGCAGAACAACGATAGTCTTGAAGCTCCCTACAGAAGGGAAAGACAACAGTGTTGCCTGCAGTAAGAAGTTCCGAAGTTATTATACACCACTCACCTCATCTTCCCAGCATCCCCAGCCAACTCTCCCATCTGCTCCGACCCTGTGTCTTTTTCATGCTCATCCAACAGCACGACCTACAAGCACAAGATTATAAAATCAACATATAGAAACTAGTATAGCAGCTCTGAGCCTTTAACAATACAATTGAATCTGCATAACGCTTTAAGCAAAGGGTGCTCAGACTGTACCCAATCATCGACAGCATTGCCTTCATGATCAACCTGAGCCTTCGAATCACTACACAAATGGTAACTAAAATTAAGCTCTACAACAAGATATGATCCGTAAACCCACAATACGAACATTTAGTCCATGTGTCGGTCCAATGTTCATAATTACAGGAAAAAGTTCTTCCGAGTATCTTAGAAAAGCATGTGTCTATTCAGGTTAAGTACAAAGACTGTGATGATATAGGTCAAATAAGATGGCCAGTACCGTGCATTTTTAGGATTTTTCCGTACGTGAACATCATCAACACGGCAGTACGAGTTTTACGCCTTGCGATCTCTTCTTCCTATACTGATCTTATTCGTATGGGAAGTGCTCTCTGCCCAAAATCAAAATCACTTCAAATCGGAAAGAAAACCTAGAAATTCGAGGTCCAACAAACACAGTAGCCAATTGCTAAGAGATTGACGCGATCAGAAAGACACAGCAAACTGATACTTCATTGTTCACACAATAAGCGGGTTCAATCAAACACAAATGTAAACCAAATTTACCAATTACTCAAAAGATTCGACAAAATCAAGATCATTCAGCAAACTGATAAATCCTTGCTATATCAATGGATACATTGTTGGGTCACAAAAATCGGACAAAGACAGTTCCGTTCAGGAGATAAAACCGACTGTTTCGAAATGCAACAAAGTGCTAAAACAGTTATGGTTCTTTACATTTCTTCCTAGGTGCTTGGCCTGTAGTAGGTATCTAGTTTACCTCTTTATAAAATCAGCATGTAAAAGTATGAACATTGTAAAAATGATTACAGTAAGAGCTGGAGAGAGCTTATCTCACTGCTTGACCTGTGTATTTTGCAATCTCTACCTGAAGAGTTTAAGCAACTTCGGATAAAATAACCATTAACGAAGAATATAACGGCATCACAAGGTTTTCGAGATAAAAAATAACCTGAAGGAAGAGCAGAGATAATGGTATCGGGACGGGCACTAAGCATGACAACCATTTATATAGGGAGAAAGGCAAAGAATAGTACTTGCAGCTCCGAAAGTGGAAAAAATACTCACATTAACAAAGGAAAACGAGAAAAGGACGAACATTGCATTGCAATTCAAGGGGTTCAAAACTACGAAATTAGAAGTACGAAAAATGTCCCGGATTTCATTTACTGAAGACTTTTGCTTAAATGTAAAGTGTGAAAACTTCCATTGTATTTATTTCATATTACAGAAAATGCAAGCTCACTGTAAAATCATGGCATCCTGCATTCATGCACAAATTCTACATGCCAATGGCATGCCCCAAAATTATCAAATAACTGCAATTAACCAGTACATAATTCTTGGTCAAAAGTTATAAACTTGCAATTGGGTGGGACACAAACCAAAATTTTGCATCAATTCTGAGGCAAAATACCAACCCTTGAGTTTGAAAATTCCAACTCACACTTCTCTGAGCTCTCTCTCTCTTTTTCTAGCACTTGGCGACTGCTAATGATTGCCGCTGACCCCAAGACTTAAGTCTGGGGACAACGGCGGTAGGTTTTTTCTCCAACATTGTGGTAAATATTCTCATTGGTTTTGTATGTAATGCAAACCAATAAGAACTCCCTACATTTTTATGCATAAAATGGATGGGACCAACTTAGGAAAAAATTATTGTGGATTTATAAATTGGACAGCTATAAGCTTTCCCTAATTTTTCTTAACCCCTAATCTCCCCCTAAATTAATAAATAATCATTTAATAATATTACCATAATTCACTGGCTGAAGTGTTCATCGCCCAAAAACCATCCAATTCCCTCAATTGTCCAGAACCAGAGATTCACTCTCTCCTCCTTTTACCATATACTCACAAAGCCTCACATCGCCATTTCCCATCGCCTCCTACTTCTCCCCACATTCCCGCCGAACCCCGCTTCCCCTCTGAGAAGCTGAAGCATCACCTGCGCCTGCATTTGAACATTTTTTTATTGATTGAAGCTAATTTCCACCGCACCCAGGTTTTTATTTCCCTCACCCATCAAGATTCTTCCCTGTTTGCTCACCACCAACACCGTTTATTGTTTCCGATATTAACACAAAGGTTGATCTTTGCGTTATGTTTTCAAAGTTTGTGGCTTCTTTCTGTTTTTTCCCTCACACCCAAACTTTGATAAATCAATGTTTTGATGAAATGTGTTGAAATTTGATGCTTTGGGGGTTTTTTTTTCAAAAGGGTATTCGTTAAATTGTGAAAAGTTGTTTTCTTTCTTGGTTGATCCAAAAATGCGTCTGAAATGATGTTATTTGTGTTGCAAGTTACAGCTGCTTCTTAGTTTACATTGAGCACAAGGCGGAAATAAAGCGAAGAATGCGAAAAAGGGATTGAATGAGAGGTTCTGTGTTGCCTTCGATCCAGATGAAAAAGTCGTTCGCATGGCGGCCGCAACTGATGAGAGATACCGTGATGTCTAAGTCAAGGTCACGCCCAGCGTTGAGAAGACCGACATGGATCATTGCATTGGTTTCATTCGTCTGTGTTTTTCTGATACTTGCCTACTTCTACTCTCCGAAAAACTCTGCCTCCTGCAATCTGTTTTCTTCTAGTGGCTGTCTGTTTGGAAGGACTCCCCCTAGCCCTGCGAGGGAGCTGACCGATGACGAGACTGCATCGGAGGTTGTAGTTAGGGAGATTCTCAAGACGCCTCCTCTTCAATCCAAGAACCCGAAAATTGCTTTCATGTTTTTGACTCCCGGAACTTTGCCTTTCGAGGAGTTGTGGGAAAATTTCTTCCAAGTAAGGCTATGGCTCTTTATGATTTTCGTTACTTTTATTCACCAAAGAATCATATGGATAGATGTATTTGTTGAACTGCATTCACAAGTTTGGTAGTCTAGCGTTACAATATTCATTCAACCTTCACACTCTATCCAAAATCACCGCTCAGTCAAGCAACTCTCAGTAAAGAGCTTCAAAAATCAAAAACTCGCACCACAAACCAGAACCATAAGCTAAATACCGAAACAAAACTAGTAAACATACTTTAAAGGAGTCAGGCATGGATGAAGGAGGCGTCAGGTCACAGGTGTGGAGGAAGAGGAAAACAAGGGTTTTTCCCAAAATCAGCGTTGTTTTGGGTTTAAAATTTAAAAATATATATATTTAAGCCTTGGTACCAAAAGCAGAGGTTTCTTAACTAAAATGCTTAAGTAATTTGGTGTAGTTAATGCTCGGCTCTGCAATGTAATTGTATCTCCTGTGACTGTAGTTTCGGTTTATCCAGTTAGAATTACTGTCAGATTGGTGCCAGTCTTTCGATTGCCTGAGAAAAAGGAAGTTGCTTTAGATTTCTTAGTATGTTAACTCAAAGGGACTTATCGAAAACGTATGTTATTTCAACAGATAGGATAAACATGTGCTTGGAGTTTTCAACACCTTTTTTCTGTGGAATATATTACCGCCTCTTGAATCCCCATTTATATAAGCTTGGTGTGGAATATATCTGCTAACTTTCGTTGCCAAGATGTTTCGTTATATATAGTGAACAGCTAATTCAATGTCTAACAAAAATGACATGGTTTTTCTAGGGCCATGAAGACAAATTTACCGTTTATGTACATGCATCCAAGGAAAAACCAGTACATGCGAGCCGGTATTTTGCTGACAGAGACATACATAGTGAACAGGTATGCAGAGCCTCTCGGATAATGCTTGCAGTACAGTATTATTTTTATTCCTGACCAATACACATGGTTTTCTTTAAAGATGCCATTAATCATAAATTCTCAGGTTGTTTGGGGAAAATTTTCGATGGTTGAGGCAGAGAAGAGACTTTTGGCAAATGCACTTTTAGACCCCGACAACCAACATTTTGTCTTGCTGTCTGATAGGTCATTGCATTGAAACAACTTTTGTAATGAGGTTCTTATGACGGAATTTTGCTAGTTCTTCCCATTGATTTTGTTTTACATTTTGGTTTCAGTTGCATACCACTGCATAACTTTGATTATGTATATAACTATCTCATGTACACAAACGTCAGCTTTATTGATTGGTAAGCAAACTATATTTTACAAAAGAAAACCTGATGCAATTCTCAAAATTCTTTCCCGCTAGTAATTGGGACTTTCTTATTCCATCTGCTTTGCTCCATGTCTAGTTTTGTTGATCCTGGTCCGCACGGAACTGGCCGGTATTCAAAACATATGTTGCCAGAAGTTGACAGGAGCAATTTCCGGAAGGGTTCACAGGTAATTCAGCATATACTTTCCATAAAAAAACTTTGAGATTACATATTTGGTTCGGAACTTCTGCGTAAGATGCATAGCTCTGGAAACAGTTTCAAATCTTGTTGCATTTGTAAAGTTAATTTCTTCTCAGTCCATTGTGTTAATGCTGGATGGATGAGGCAAGATGGCACATGAGAAGCTGGATTACTTGCTTTGCAAATATGGTTCTTAGATTTGTAAGATAATTTCTTATTTTTATTATTCGACTTCACAGAATCAGTAATTGTGTAAACTGGATATGGGAATCTACGCGATCAGTGACCTATGTTAGACATTTAAGCAATGCAAATTTTAGGTTGGATTCGTCTTCTATCTTGGTGCATCATCAGTCAGAATGATTTGATGCAAATGTATGTTTAACCGATGGGTGTGATTTTCTTTGTCAGTCGCCATATGAAACCAGAAAAAGAAGCCAGGTTACATGTTTCGTAAATATGTCTTTTACAGTGAATTAAACTTCTGTAAGATCAGTTTTCTGATTCATATAATCTTTTCACCTGTTCCAATTCACCTGAGCTCCTCTCCCCTATCTTTGTCCCAAGTGTCCAAATCATTGCAATGTTTGGATTGGTTTGTCGTTCTTGTGCACATTTATTTGTTTATATTAACGAAACACTGGATCAACAAGAGGAGTTTTGGTATATAACACGCTCATTGATCAGATGTAGATTTGTGCAAACACAGTTGATATTTCAAGATATAGGGTTGGATTTAATCGACATTTTTACTGCAGTGGTTCTCTATTAAGCGGCAACACGCAATTGTCATGATGGCGGACAGTCTATACTATACAAAGTTCAAGCTTTTCTGCAGGGTAAATCTCTTCTTTCTTGTGATGTGCTTTTGTCAACGTTCATGAGAAAAACTTCCAATCAATCTCTTGCTCATGATGTTTTTTTACTTTCTCAGCCAAACTTGGATGGACGCAACTGCTATTCGGATGAGCATTACTTGCCAACCTTCTTCAATGTCAGTACATTAAACTGTTTGTTTCTTTGCAATTCGAACTGTATTTTCACTCTCTTTTTAATTTCTTTGCTGCCGCCACCTTTCTTTTTCTTTTCCCATTAATGGTTTTCAGCTGAAAGATCCTGGTGGACTCGCGAACTGGTCTGTAACATATGTCGATTGGTCTGAAGGAAAGTGGCATCCGAGAGCATTCAGAACTCAGGATGTTACTTATGACCTTCTTAGGAACATCACGGTATGGTCTAGAGAAGTGCATTTTCTTTAACCCTCACTTCATTTTCTTCATTTCACGCTCTCATTTATCGATAATTTCTCATCCATTTCAGTCCATTGCTGAGAGCACGCATATTACAAGCGAAGACAAGGTACAATCTCAAACAACCCTTCTAGTGCGGTAACCATACGTAGTCAGTAACACTATGATCACCAATTTTGTATCCCAAATAATGTGTCAGCGGTATGAGCAAGCACGTTTGTTTATAACATGATATCATATCGTATCACCTGCCACGTCATTTGGTGAATAAATTTGACGACCCTTGTACTATTGTTGACTGGTCGGCGTTTACTTGCTGCAGAAGCGAATGCTGAACACTCCGTGTTTGTGGAACGGGATGAAGCGACCGTGTTATCTATTTGCCCGAAAGTTCTATCCAGAAACACTGGGGAAACTGGTTCAGCTTTTCTCCAATTACACAAAAGTCTGAATCCCTTCTAGTTTTTTGGCCATCCAATTGCTTCCTCATCAGCTCCAGGTCCTGGTATATATGTCTTATATGGGTTGGATTGGTGGGTTGAGAGACTGCTGGCTATTCCTGTAGATTGTTTAACCTTTTTTGTTGTTGTTGTTGTTATTTGTGTATTTTAAATTACTGAATTTTGAATGAGATTGCATTCAATATCAGGTTTTTTTTTACTTTCTGTAAGGAAGTTAATGAAAATTTGGATTTAGTTTTCAAAAGATGGTGACATGTGTAGTAAAGATTAATTATCTTTTAAGGGTTCGAGTTGTGGAAACAACCTATTTGCAAAGCAAAAGAAAATTTGCATACATTCCTCTCTGTTTTAGATATTTTAGTAATTGTACAGACTTTTATTTTGACTCAAGTGATTTAGTAAACAGCTTACATTCAATCAGTATCATTCTAAAATTCAATTCTCCTCAATTCAATGCCTTTTCAATCCAATTCTCCTCAATTACAAATTAATAAACAAACCATAAATGGAATTCCACCACTTTTATTTGGTTGTTGTTCAATCAATCGTCATATGCATTGTTGGATTAGTTTACATTAATGATGGATAATTGTAACGACCCATTTCGAAAATTTCATTTTAGTTAGTTAAAATTATAAAAATATCCATACTCATGAAAACTTTGACTTTCGTTGACCTTCGTCTGTTGACGTATTATAATTTTTTTCGTTTATTTTATTTCCATAGCTCTCATCGATACGAACATGTAGGCGCGATCGAAATCAAATTTGGAGCTAAATCGAAGCTTCTATGATTTTTGGAATGACAAGGGCATTTTGATAATTTCACAAGTGGAGATATTTCACCTCTTTTGGACCTCTACATGGGTGACACGTGGTACCCTTTGTTTGGTGCCATTTTTCTTCTTCCCCCGTGACCTATCTTTCATGCACTCTAGAACTTTCTCTCTCACTCTCTTTCACCCACACCTCAAACCTCTCTGAGAACAACCACTAAGACCACCTTCACCGGCTTTGCTCCCTCCGGCGACCACCACACCACCATCACCACTACTTGGACCTCCCTTTTCTTCCTCACCTCTCCGATCTCATTCTCGGCACTGTGCACGTGTTTTTCCTACGAGGTAAGTCAAACTACCCTTCGATCTTCTTCCCTAGTAGTTTAGAATGCTTAGTGACTGAATGAAAAATGGTTTTTGGTGAAGGTTTAAACTGAAAACTACTATGGAAGCATTCTCCATATTTTTCGGTGAACAACGTAGGTTGCAGGCCATTTTTCGGTCGATCTCGACCTCGACACAACCCCATCTTAGTACAAATCTTTTTCTCTCATGTTAAGCTTCATTTTGACTTTTGAATCATTGAAAATAGTGTTGATTTATGCTCGAACGGAGCTCGGGAAGGTTTACCCAGATTCCCATCGAACCCACGGCCTAGAACTTGACACGCCCAGATCCCGATGTCCTGTAGACATCAGGATGGTCACGTGCTGGCCAACACCTGAGGGGTGACGCAAGCCATTTAGAATGCATAAGAACGAGAAATAAGAATTTAATGGAACATTAATAAGCATTTAAGGAACGTGTTCAGAGCATACAACTAATTTGAAATACTAAAAGAAAGAATATAAAATTGAATGAACAAAAAGAGTGGGCCTACACCGAGAGGACTCGAAGATGTCGATGCAGAAGTGTCTTGACGCCGGGATTGTATGCCTCGAATCTAAGCCCTGAAGGGGAGCAAAACAAAGGTAAGTGGACCAATTTGATATACATATAAGAAACAGTTATCAACATACTAACCCCCAGGTTTTATGAAAACACAATTATCATGATAAACATAGGTTTTCTGAAACCTAGAATGTCATGCAATATCTCAATTCATAACTCGCATATAATAATCACTAGTGTCAAATGTCCACATATATCCCTCTAGGCCCTATGCCATCTCCCCGTCCATGAGCATATAGTCAGAGGAAAATATCGCTTCAGGCCCTATGCCAGCTCCCCGTCCCTGTGCTAAATAGACAGAGGAAACACACTCCAGACCCTATGCCAACTCCACCGTCGCCCGGGATGGACCGGAATCTATCCCTTCATCTCGTAGCGGAAATTGAGACCACTAAATAATACCAAACCATTAAACATATATATATTTAAAATCAACTTCATAGTATAAAGTCATCTATCATCTATACTATAAAAGAGGTGTTCGAAACGTATTCTAAATATCATATCATCCAACAGATATTATATAAAGAATACGGGTTATAGGAAAAATAGTAATAATTCAAACTAGCCTCATTAAGCATGTTATCTCACAAAACGTTTCATAAAACGTAATCATCAAATCATGCTTCTCATGTATGCATTTCTGCTAATAAAACATGTATTTTTAGAAGGGGTCCACTCATAGTACTTCGCTGTCGAAAGCTGCGCTGCTAGTGAAGAAACAATGCCACAATATATGCACCTAAGCACATAAATGGTCCAACTTAGTCAAACTCTATTCAAACGAATTTATTTGGGCAAACGAAATTCAAAAAAGGGTCCAGAACGTCGAAATTAGCCTAGAAGGGGTCCCGAATGAACCCAAAAAAGTCAACTCAGAAAGTCAACGTTGACCGATCAAAGTCAATGGTCAAAGTCAACGCTGACCGTTGATCGGGTCAACGGTTAGATCGGACGGTCAACGGGTCTAGGTCGGACTAGGTCAAATGGGTCAAAGGGTATTGGGCTTGGAAGCCCAGCCCAAAGGCTTTTGGGTTTTAAAACAGAAAACAAAATAATTAAAATAAAAAGGGTTTTGGGTCTTTGGGGTTTAAAACACACGGGCCTCAAGCCTTAAATAAATGGCCCAAGGGCCTTTAACTTAAAACAATTAAAATAAAACAAAAATAAAAGGAAAATGGGTTTGGGTTGGGCTCGGCAGAAAAGCCCAAAGGGCCTAAGGTTGATGGATCACTGGACCCAAGGAGGAAGAAGGCCGGAATTCGGCTTGAATTCTACCCTAACTTTGAACGTCCATAACTTTGTCAATACTCAATGCAATCAAGTGAAACAAAAACAAAAGTTGTAGTTCTCGAAGAGGCGAAGAGAATGGTACCTTACATGACATCTAACTCACTGTAGTTTGGCCGGAAAATGCCTCGAAAGCCGTCAGACTCGCCGAAAACTGGGTAAGATTTAAATGAGTATAACTTCTTCAATACTCAACGAAATTGGGTGAAACAAAAAGGAAAGTTGTAGTACTCGACAAGATGAAGCGATTGATACCTTGCACGCTGGCTGGTTTGGCCGGAAATTTCCTCAAAAGGGGCGGTGCTCGCCGGAAAATTTGGAAAAGCTTCCCTAAACTATTTTCTATTATTTCAAACGTAAACACAAATTAAAAAAAGCTTCAATCCAACCCTAAAACACATCCCAAGGGTTTTTAGAAGCTTACCAAAGTTGGAAAAATACGAAACTCGTTGGAGAATTTCTAGGTTCCTTTCGTTGTCCTTGCTGCGATGGGAGAGGGAGAAAAAGGCGAGGTTTGATAATGGTGATGGTGTCTTCCTCGCAGGTGGTGCAATTATGTGTACGTGTATGGTCACAGTGCAAGAAAGGAAGAAAGGTCAGAGGGTTTCAAGAGAGAAGGGAAAATGCAGAGAAAGAGAGAGACAAAAAAGAGAGAGTGAAAGGGATAGAGGATACGGGGAAAGGGAGAAGAAAAATTGGGGTGGGCCCTTTGGACTCACCATTTAAGACACAAACCAAATTTAAAATAAAAAGAAGAGGGTAAGGTGTAGCAGAACTAGGCCGACCCGACCTGTGACCTATGACCCAAACTAAAACCTAGCCCAAGACCTTGGGCCTATGTGACTAGGCCCAATCCACTTAACCCTGAGCCTAACCTACTAAACCTCCTTTAACCTAGACCGGACCCAAACCTAGTAGCCTAGGTCCAGTTTAACACTCAGCCCAATCCAATTAACTCGAACCCAAGCCCAAACCCAGATCTGGCCTGCCAGCGCGTGGAGCACATGCGCCTCCGTTGGAAGTACTATGCTCTGCCGCTATCCACGGTGGCGCCATTGACTTTTCCGACGAAATTTCCATTGACTTATCTCGACGCATGCCGTAATGCATGGTCGTCCGGGCCGCCGCCCTGTGGCAGCGTGTGCGGTGGCACGTGGGGGAACCTGAGGTCCTTCCTTAGATTTTTCGATGCGCCGAATTTGAATCCGATGTCCATTTTTCAAAATTTCGTCGTTTTAGTAGAGTTTTATTAAATGTACTTTCTTTGTGTTTAGGTGCAATGATTGGAAGCGATCCAGTCCACCCTAGTTCGAGTGACTTTCTGGTAAGGGAATACCTATGAGTTGACCCCTTCTTAACTTATATGTTTTTATCAAATATTAGCCTAGCATGCATTTTCTATTTCATGATTTGAGCATGTTTTATAATATGTATTACGAAGAATTTATGATTTCTTTAAATTGCATTTACGAAATATTTATGAATTATCGAATTTACGTTTTTACTAAAGGTGGTGAATTATTAGATTTGCATATATGAATTTCTATGAATTTCGAATATGATTTATTTTACAGATTTACGAATATGAGATTCCATGAATTTGCGGATATGATTTATTTATAGTGTACAAATATAGATTTTTGGTGGATTTATGTGATAAGCTTTGAGCTTTTGAGTTTTAGATTGGATATGAGATTTTTAAGTTATGTTTTCAGTACTTATCTAGTAGGTTATCATATAGCACATACACACAACACGGGAATATGACATAGGACACATATGAGGATGAGTGAGATATGATATGTGTTATACCCCCAGCTTCACTATCGAAAGTAGTGTCGGACAGCTTCACTGGCCCCTGCTAGTGTCGGTGTGTGATGTTATATATTTCTTCACCTTTGGGTGATGGGGTCTACTATATTTCTTCACTAACGTAACCTAGTATCATATAGCTTCACCTTCGGGTGATGGACAGGTACTGCCTTCGGGCGACTATGATACTCCTAGAGAGTACAGTATTGATGAGATTTATTGATTTGCCTTCGAGCGATGATAGCATCGTTATTGAGCATGGTTTTACTCATACGTGTTTTACGAATAATTTAATGGCATGCTAGGGTTTTCAGAAAAACCTATATATAGTATTATATGTGTTTCAAAACAGGGGGTTAGTATGTTCAAAAATAAAATGGTTTTCCTATTATTAGTATTAGTATTATAAACTTTGGTCTACTCACATTTTTCTGTTTTGTGCCTCCTTAGGACATAGCGATGAAGAGTACGACCTGAGCTTCGAAGCATTTCCCTACCAGTGACTTTGCATCTCTCCACTCGAATATGCATTCCTTTTATGATCATTGTTATTTGTTGTTCTACTTTTCACTAGCACGTTCATTTAGTAGTATGCTCTGGACATAGTCATGGTCCTTGGATACCTTGTTTTGTTCATGCTTAAATTGAATGTATTGTTATTATTGCTTCTTAATATTGCTTATTCGCTGTGAATGTTGTTGCTTGCATAATCCTTGTATTGCTTGTTCCTTCATTTCCTCATAGTTTCACACACTCATGGCTTTCGTCACCCTTGGGTGTTGACCAGCACGTGCTATCCAGCTGTCATTTGGATATCTGGGTTGGGGCGTGTCAATAATCATCTACTTATTATTTGAAGTTAGGTCATGAGTTCGAGTCATAGAAACAACCTTTTTCGCAAAGTAAAGGTAAGGCTACATATAATAGACGTTTATATCCCGACCTTTGCAAAGCGAGGAGCCTTATTGGCTTGGGATTGCCCCAGTTTTTTTTGTAATAGTTAGGTCCTATCTGTTTTGGAGGTTTGGCTGGTGTTCTTTCCTAGCTTCTACTGTTGTACCTTGTTTGTTTTCGTTAAGGACTAGCTACCCGCACCCAACATTGGTATGTCTCATTTCCTCACCATTGCCCCTTGGTAATTGTATAGATTTTCATAGTTTGATTCAAGTGGATTAGTAAACAACTTATATTCAATCAGTACCATTATGGAATTCAATTCTCCTCAATTCAATTCCATCTATTTGGTTGGGTTATTGGTTGTTTGTGTGTCAGATCCTCCTTTTGGCTTCTTTTTTTTATGGTTTTGTGGCTCATCTGACCGATCCATGGCGACACAACCTTCCATGACTAGATATGTGGCGGCCTTGTCTTGCTAGGCTCATGGTTGTGGCGAATCTCACTTGCGAAGTGGTAATGTTGTAGGTTTAGATGGGCTAATCGGTGGAGACAAGCCAATTGGAGGATTTCGCTTCTCGAATTAGTGTAAATCAGTGTAGTTTGTTTGAACCGCATTTAGCGGGTAATGTCTTGGCTTACGAATGATGTAGCCCCATGTGTGCGGTGGTTTTAATGTGACATCGTTTCTTAGCTATCATGTAACGTGGCCCTGCTTGTGTGGCCTGCTTGTGTGGTGGTGACATTATTGTGCTCCGGGATAAGTCTGTTGCTTCTGCCTTCTTTGTGGCAAATTTGTACCGGGTTATTTATGCTAGTGTGTGCTTTTGTGATAGCCAATTAGGGGATTATCATCACTATTTGTTTTGCGCGAATTACCTCCAAATCAAATATTTGGTCATTAGAGATTGTACTCCTGTGACAATCCTTGTAATTGTTATATTATCATTATTAATGAAAAATTGCTATAATTTTTTGTTAAAAAAAATACAAATTAATAAACGAATAATAATAGGGTTCTATCGCTTTTAAATTTGTAATCATTCAATCAATCGTTACATGCACTGTCAATTCAGCTTATGTTCGAAAAGATGCCTTACAAAAAAGGACTAAAACGCAATAAATTTTAAGCGAAAACAGTAATTTCTTGATGAGCGTGTTCGCAAAGGGGGAGAAATTGTGTGGACTTGGTTGGACCGCCGAAGGCCTTGTCATTTCCCATCTCGCTGTCCAATCGACGGTCCACACTCATTCAACACCCCTAAACTAATCCCCACCGTCTGTTCAAATCCACGAACAACAAAAGCGCGGGAAAATGGAAAAATATCTGCGAGCCAGGAAGTACAAAACGGCACCACCGGGAGCCAGAGGGAGTACCCACTCAGTTTTCTCACTTCGTTGCTAGTGAGAGAGGCTAAAACTTAGCGGTTCATCTCTCTCTCTCTCTCTCTCTCTGTCGGAGCTCCGTTAGGGTGCTAGGGTTTCTGGTTTTTGTGGGAATGGCGCCGAGGAAACGCAAGACGACTGAGCAAGAAGAAAAGCAGCTGGTGGCTCAGGACTCGGGTCAGCGAGTGACTCGGAGTATGGCTCGGCCAGCTCCGAGTGGGAGCTCGGCTGAGCCACGACCCGTTGCGCCGGCGAGGAAGAAGGTCAAGGGAGCTCAGAAGAAGAAAGAGCAGGCGAAGAAGGAAGAGGTGGAGGCGGAAGGGGAAGCAGTGAAGGAAGAGGAGGACAACTCCGGCGAGAGCAAGGCGGAGGCCGAAGCGGAGAACAAGAAGAAGAAAGGGAAGGAGAAAGTGGAGGCCGAGGCGGAGAACAAGATGGAGAAAGGGAAAGCGAAAGTAGAGGACGACGGAGAAGGTACAGAGGCTGACGACGACGAGTCGGACAAGAGGACCATTGTGATTGAGCATTGGTTAGGCAATTTTATTCCTCAATCTTTTTTTGGTCCTGTTTGGTTGCCGAGAAAATTTTAGGATACGCACGAAAATGTCATTTCGTATATTGTGCTTATTGTTGTACGATTTATTATTTACTTTCTTCAGATTATGATTTGGGCTTTGAGAATTTTGACACATTCATTCCAGGGAAAGCTCGATTGGATTTCCTAACCCCCTTTCGTTCTAGGGTTTGGAATCTTTAGGAAATTTGTTGGGGGTATTATAGACTTCTAATTTGCAAAAAGAAACAAGGATTGGATTAATTTAGCTAAAAGCTAAGGAGGATTTGTAGATGGGGTGGTGGGTCTAGTGGAAAAATTGTTAATTTACTCTGTGTGCAAGCCTTTTGACTCTCTGTTTTAATAGCTATTCGAGGGGCATGTGATTTAACTTAGTATCTATGATGCATGAACTGGTGATGAAATTAAGGTCTCTTTGTCACTAAACTGCGCACAGTTGTTGATTTAGCAGTCCGTTGCAGGAGTCTGTGGATTCTTTGGGAGAGCTTTTGATTCTATCATTTCTGAAATAAGTGAAAGTAGTTATGAGTTGGATTGTCGTGGTATCACAATCCAGCTGTTTCGTTTTATATTGTTGGAGTAGTTTCGTTGCTGGATAAAAGTTTACGGAACCTTTGCTCCCATTTGGAAAATGAAAACTATTTGTTGGATTTATCATTTATGCAATAGGATAATCTGTGTTGATGGTTATGGAGTGGCCCAAGCGACTTGGTAGTCGTGGGTCTTGATTGCAAAAACAGCCTCTTTTAGAAACAGTGTCTTGCTCTCCCCAAATCCCACATTAGTAAAGTCTTGTGCAGTCCGCCAACTTTTCTTCTTCTTCTTTTTTTTTTAAAGATTATGATGATTGTTTCTTAAGCAGTTAGTCCTTAGTTTTTATTGTGTCCGTTTTCCTTCCCCATTCCCCCCGCAATAGTAAGATCTTTGTGTACCTGCACTTCTTTTATTATCCTTATTGACTGATTTGTTTCTTTTCTCTAGCAAGCAATGCAAGTCATTCAAGATAAGAGCTGATCAGGTCAAAAATGGTTTGGAGAAAGGTGTTCCTGGCATCAAAGTTCTACTAAACCCTGATAAGGTATACTTAATGAAGGATATTAACGTTTTCCATGCATTCGAGCTTATATGGATGGAATGATTTAAAAGAAAGGATTTGGATATATTACAATAACGCTGAATTAGTAGAAAGACCAAAAACATTAGTTTTATGAATTCAAATTGAGTGCATATAAGGAATCACTTGAAACCATAAAGAATCAGGGGATAAGCATTGTTTGATACTTTTTTATATTTTGCTTTTTGTAGACTTGATGTCCTCCTACAGGATATTGAAAGTGAGTATTAGGTCTTAAGCTGTCTGTCGACTATTGTATCCTATAAATCACACTATTATCCAATCTTCACAACGTGAGATTAGAATCGTGCAAAACCTTTGCTGTTAGGAAAATAGTAAGTACATGTCCAAGACTAATCTGTTTCTTATCCAAGTGGTTTTTCAATCAATTACAGATTTAGGCATTATGGTTATAAGTAATGATCTAACTATTTCCTTCTTTTTTTGTGAATAGCCAAGAAAAGGATGCTTAGAGATACGGGAGGAAGGCGGCGAGACATTTCTCAGTCTTCTGGTAATTCTTACACCAATATTCTTCTATTCTTGCAAGATGTAATTTGCATTAACGTTTAGTCAATAAGTCTTTTCCATTTTGGAAGTCATTGGATAGGAGAGCGAAATAGCTCACTGTTTTTCCAAAAAGGTAAGTTTCAGTTTGAAAAAGGCTAAAGTGATTGATGAATTGCTAGGAGATAGTTTAAATCCATATTGATGATGAAACTTAACAGGATGATTATCTTTTCGCAAAAGGAAATATCAATATTCTGTATGATCTTCGATGATGTTCTAAGTAATTTATTTAGATGAAGAGAGGGTGATCTTCTTTATAATGTTATTGGCTTGTTGAAAAGTAATCAATTTTTCCGAGTTGTCATTTATGGGTTTTATTTTGCAGGACTTGAAACGACCATTTTCAAAAATGAAGGCACTGAACATGGAGGAAGTCATTAGTGATATAATTGAGAAGATCAAGTGAACAATGTGATACATCGCATTCTAGAGGAGCTTTTGATAGTTGGAGTAACTGTCTTTTTTTGGGGTAAACCAAGTTTATTTGGCGTTTTAACAGTAGGATGATTACTACTGATCTACATTTGATTGTGCTAATATTTTGGTCTGACGACTGTAAAGTTGAACCCGGTGAGGCCAACGATCTGGATATATTTTGAAAAAGGCTCGTATGATTAGCCGTTGCATACAAGAGAATGTAGATTACTGATGATATCGTACTCTTTTGGTTAATGCGTGAATGAAAGTGAGTAGAACTTCGTTGACATCACAATTTATTGATTTTTAATTTCCAATCTTTTGTGATTTTGTGCTCCATTCATTGTGCATTATTGAAAAAAGCTTCAGATCCATTTATCATCTCAACAAAATTGCTAACAGGTAAATAAAGTACTATCGTTTTAGAAGTAATAAAATTTTCAACAAACCATGGCAAAGCATTCTGTCTCCCTCTTTCAGTTATGGGGAACGAAGATGACTTGAGATTGTCTGCTTCCATTGACGATTGATAGCGATCCCCATGCTTCCTCTTTCTCCGTTTCTCTTGATGTGTTATAGTACTAATTGTGTTCTTTACAAAGCCATGAATGAGATGAATCCAATCATCCCAACGCAGAAGAAGCTTGAAGCCAGCTGAGTCGAACCAGAGCCCTCACGAGGTGGGGGTGCTGGCTTATGCCCAGCAGCATCAGGGGCTGGACCGCTCTTGAACATTTTTTTCAAGGCATCAGCAGCCCCAGCAGCAACACCACCAGGCCCTGGAGCAGACTTGAATATGTTGTTTAGTGCCGAAGCATCTCCCTTCTTCGCTGCATCTGCCACGGGCGCTGGCACCCCCAATTCCTTAATCATTTTGTCCAACTTGCCTTGACCACCAGGGGCCGGAGTATCACCACTCTTTGGTGCATTTGCCGCTTTCCCTGCTGATCCATCGATTTGATTAATGATGTTGGATTTAAGAATTTCGTCTTTGAGCGCGCCGAATTCTTTCAACCCTTCAGGGAGACCTGCTGGGAGGTCCAAGGCTTCAGAGATAGCAGAGCTGAAGAACACGAGGGATAGGGCGAAGACGGGGAGGAGGAGGGGAGAGGCCCCGTGAGTTGTCATGGTTTTTTATTTGAAAATTATGAAGGCTGTTTGATGGCGATAACGAACCTTCTGAGGGTTTTTTTTTTATATAGGCAAGATATGTATGCCAGAGGGATTGTAGTTGGAGAAGACAACCATGAACAATTGAAAATCCAAATTTGGAGGTTCTATTGTTTGTCCTCTCTGTTGCCTCAACTCTCAAACCCCAAATAACAACTTCAAAAACTTTCTTAAATTACATGTTTATTTTTGGATGTATTGTAAGCTAAACGCTACGTGTGCCGCATTTACAACGTGATGGTTTGGTACTTTTTCTTTCTTCCTTACACGTGATCGTTTACTAATGATATCGTACTCTTTTTTGTGTGGTGAAGAGAAATTCGCTCCCAGCCTTTAGGATCCACCAACATCCAAATTTTCTGTGTAATTATAGCAAATCAATCTGTATATAACTCCCCCAAATCCCCACTTGAGGAACCAGAGCTTTGGAAGATAAATAAAGCATTGCTTTCAAAGCAAGAAATAAGGCAAAGCAAGATAAAAAATAAAGATGGAGAACACCAAAGCCTCTGTTATCCTCTGCCTTGCCCTCTTCCTTGTCTTCTCTTCGGCCTCGGCCTTTGACATCGTCAAGCTTCTCGAGAAGCAGTCGGACCTGAGCAGCTTCACCAACTACCTCAAGGAGACCAAGCTCGGCGACGAGATCAACAAGCGCAGCACCATCACAGTGTTGGCAGTGGACAATGGGGGCATGTCAAGCATCTCCGGAAAATCCCAAGATGTGATCAAGAAGATCCTGAGCGCACACGTTGTTTTGGATTACTTCGACCAGAAGAAACTGACCAGTTTGGCTGGTTCCAGCAAGGAATCAACCCTAACCACAATGCTCCAGTCCTCTGGCCAGGCCAAGGACCAGCAAGGGTTCATCATTGTCGGTAAGAGCGATGGAGAAATTGCTTTCGGGTCAGCTGTCAAGGGCGGCAAGCTCAACGCCAAGCTCGTGAAAGCCGTTGTCTCTCAGCCCTACAACATTTCAGTTCTTCAAATCTCAAATGCGATTGAAATTCCCGACATTTCTGCTGCCTCTAGCCCTGCTGGCTCGCCAAAGTCCTCCGGATCACCAGCTTCTTCTCCATCAAGCAAATCATCCTCTGATGCTCCCAGTCCCTCTGATGACAGTGCATCACCCAAGTCATCAAAGGCACCCTCGCCATCGGATGAGGTTTCATCCCCACCGGTTTCTGGTGATGCTACACCTTCATCCTCACCATCTAGTGATGGACCAACCGGATCATCAAGCTCTGCACCTTCACCGTCTGCTGCTTCACACGTTGAGATGGCTTTTGGCGCCGGAGTGGTGATCATGGGTTTGGCTTCCCTTTTGGTTGCTTAAATTTTCTTCAGTAAATGAGGAGATGAAAAAGAAAATGTAGGAACGGAAAAGATTAAACTTAAAGGATACACGGTTAGTGGTTTTGTGTGGTAAATGTATAGAACATGTAAGCAACCATTGTTTTTATTTGGAAATGCATCAGATACCCTTTAAGTACTTTCTTTTTCTTGTGATTTTTCTTTTTCTGCTTTCTTCTTCACTGGTTTAATCCACAGTTTTGCTCAGTTCCTCTCGATCATTAGCATTTGCATTTGAAAAAAAATAGTTTGCTTGCAATGCAAGTTAGTTAACATTTGAGACCCTTCAAATCATTATGCACACCCATTTTCTCAAAGCATTGGGCAAGTTAACTAGACTAAAGAGTGGCATCCATCCATGCATCATTTTTTCAAAGCATTGGGCAAGTTAACTAGCTTCTCTTACCAGGCAACTACGTCAAGCGTGACCCTGCATCAACTTTTTTTTTTTCCAACCGATAGGAAGCCAATGGCCTAGATAGATTATTGGGTTTATTTTTTAAATTTTAATTTTTTTTATGTTCTTACTGTTTAGACCAATGGCCACAATACTTCAACCAAATTAATAATGGATTTTTTATTTAATTTTGCAGTCCTTACATTTAGGGATTATGTTATAAGGGCCTTCCATTGAAAACGATATTTCTTTAGGGACGTGAATATTTCTTTGAAGTCCTCAAATGTGGTAGTGGAATCCTAAATTAGGACTCTTATTGAGACGCTTGTTCCCCATTTAATAAATAAATAAAAGTGCAATTTTTTTTGCATTATTAAAAGATTTATTTTTATTTTTATGAATAGACATTGTACTCTTCCTAAAAAATACAAAAAATAAGAGCTACAAAGATTAGAAGCAAGAACAATTGTGAAAAGGTAGTGCTATCTACACACCCATTTTTATTTCTCACACTTCTCTCAATTTTCGACTGTCGGATCAATTGAATAGAAGAGATCAATAAAAAAATTAACAAGGGTGCATATGAGGTAAAAATGAATGTGTGAATAACACTATCCCCGCCAAAATGTGGGTTTCGTCCATTTTTGTGGTTGTGGTGGCCTGGCCGTGGGAGAGAAAGGGTATGAGATCCAGTAAGCAATAGGAGTGAGCCCAGCGGAGAAAGGCTTACAGAGAGAGAGGGCAGAGGAGTGTCGATGAAGATGAAGAGATCGAGAGAACAGAGAAGGTTAATTCAGTACAAAGGCTCTAAGGGGCGAGCCTAAGTGGATCACGAGGGAAAAGAGAAGTTTTGCGGATGTTATTCAAACCGCAAAAAAGCATGACAACGCGCTCCAGCCCTACTCCGAATCCACCGTGTGGAGGTGCGCCGTATCTGCAAGAAGCATCATAAGGTTCATTAAGCAGTGTAATCGAGGGAAGTCAACTAGTATCGCACGGTTAGGTCAAAACTCAGAAGCCAATTTGTGAAGAGCTTCTAACTTACAACATTTTGAATAAATAATAACAATAACACAGGGAGCAAAAGGAAAGGATACCTGAAAGAATCAATATATGTTGATATCGTCTTCACGTCAATTCCCAATGCCTGTGCACGCTCAGTCAATAACTCTGGAACGTGTACACGCTGTGCTCCAGAAATAATCTCCTCGCCTAAAGGATGGAGAATATACATTTAGAGTCACGTCACTACAAAACGGTTCACTGTATACTGGAGTACCCAAGTATAAAGAGAATAACATATTTTCTATCCAATATACCATCAGGAAATGTCGTCTGACATACCTAAGAATAAAAGATGCTATGATATACTTATAACTCTCCTAGCTCTGTTAACCCAAAATGCATAAAAAATAATTAACAACTATTTAACGTATCTATTGAGCACTGAAATTGTGAGCTTAAAACCAAAATCAAATTAGCAAAATGATTCAGGATACAAATGCAACAGTAACACTGATAGAAACAACGATGGTTTACCTCGAATAAAAACATCAAACGAATTACTGTAAGCGGGATTGTCATGGCAAGGCATTGTGTAGAATGGCCTAACAGCCAAAGGATAGCGGTGCAGTATGTAGAACTCGGTGCCATACCTATAATCAAGTAAAAATCAGTTCAAACATTTATGATGACAACGGAACTTAAATAAAATGACAACAAACTAAAAATTGGGTAGGACAAGCAAGATAAATTACTTCTCCAGAACTAGTTGGCCCAATTTTCTCTCATTCTCGGTGTTTAAGTCCCCAAAAGGATCCACTTCAACCCCAGCTTCCTGTAAAAAAACATCAAACTTAGAATATATGGAAGAAATCTTCAATTGAAAGCAGGCCATGCATGTTTCAGCTTCCAGACTTTTAGTACTAATAATGGCTCTAGACCATGTGATTCGAGAAACAACTCTGACAAAGTCTACAACCATGCATTTACTATTTGTTACTCAACTCAGAGGCTAAAAAAGAAAGGGTGGAAATACCTTGAGCATCTGAACACCTTCTTCAAATGTTAAACGTAGAGTCTCTGGCAAGTACTGAAAATTTGAGAAATGACAATAATCAGAATCCAAAAACTGTGTGGACATGAAACTGAAATCGTTGGCAACATTTTTTTTTCTGTAACTCAGAATATATAGATAATAAATCCATTGCTTAGGCAATGCTTCATTGACCATTCAACACCCAACATATCACAGTCCAAAATGAAGTCCGACCTTTAGCGGTTGGAATGGATACTGCCTCGCCACAGCTTCAAGCTCTTTTGCACAGTTCTTATTCAAGGAGTCGAACATTGCAACAAACAATGGACCAACAACGTCCATCACCTGAACAAACAAGTATATAATTGCTCTGTGAATTAACATCCACCATCATATGGGGGCATAACGGTAAACAAATGCCTAAAAATTATAATTCTACCTCAGAATAGTGCCTCTTGATCTCCATTTCAACATCAAGACCAGTGAACTCACACAAATGCCTATGGGTAAAGGAGTCCTCAGCTCTAAAAACAGGACCAATCTCGAAAATACGGCCAAAGTCACCACATATAGCCATCTGCTTGTGAAGCTGAGGCGACTGGGCAAGGCAGGCATCTTGACCCTTGTAATTGAGTTTAAAAACAGCAGCACCACCTTCACTTGAACCAGCAATCAGCTTTGGCGAGTGGATTTCAAAAAAGCCTTCAGATATCAAGAACTGCCTGAAGATCTACAGAACAACGCAACCAATTACACCTAGCAGTAATATCTTACTACAAAATCCTCCAACTTTGCAAAGAGAAACAACTGCAAATGGTACAAAGACTACTCACATTTCCAACTTGACTCTGAATGCGGAATATACCCTGATTCGCGGGTGTTCGCAAGTCAAGAACTCGGTTATTCAAGCGGGTATCCTGATTAACCCGAACAAGTGTTTCCCCGGCCTAAAAATCCATCAGACCACCCAATGAACATACACATACTAAGAGAAAGAAAGTCCCAAAATGCTTAACAAAGCTTCAACAACCCAATTCAAAGTAAAACTTGTAATCTTACTACCTGCAACGCCTTCTCGATTTCGACGTCACTCCTAGCAGCATCCTCAATGTTAATTGGTAAAACAGCAGCCCTACTCACACAATACAATTTCCTTACTTGAACTTCCACCTGCTTAAACCCAACATTTTGATAATAATCACTCAGCTAATTAAAGTTTTAATTAAACACAAACCAATCAAAAAATTGAAGAAAAAACGAAAATCACAAAACCTGCTGCGTGGTGCCTTTAATCTCGACACTAGGAACAGACACGACGCCTTCAACATCTATAATCGACTCTCTGCTTAACCCGGCGACGTACTTCACCATCTGGCGGCTCACGGTGTCAGGCTGCACCGTCACCACGCACTGCACCGTAAACCCCCTCTCTCTGACGACAACAAACGACATCTTATTCCCGACGGCGCGAATCGTCTGCGCCCGGCCACGTATCAGCACGGACTGGTTCTCCAACGCGTTGGTCAGGTTTCCAACCTCGGTCCAGTGGCTGACGTCCTCAGCCGTCTTCGATTGGAGCTCGACCAGCGCGACTTCGCCGTAGTTGGAGCCGAGCGGGTCCTGCTCGTCGACGGCTAGAGAGGGGGCCGCCGCGGCCGGGGTTTCTTTCTTGGCTTCTTTCGCGGCTTTTTTGGCGGCTTTTTTCGCAGCGCTTTTGCTTACAGAGGAGGCGTCTTCGGTTGTTGGGTCGGAGGCGGCGGGGTTTTGGGATTCCGGTGTCGACATTGGAATCGGAATCGGAGTGTGGAAATTTCAAAGAGAAGAAAAGTACGCAAGAAATTACAGAGGGCTTCGAGTGTGGAGTGGCAATGAATCTGCGGGCTGCGGGTTTTATAATGGGAAGGGTGGTCTATTTTGGGCCGTTGGATGATATCTGGACGGTTCAGGTTTGTAAACAGCTCTCGTGTGTTAGGAACGGGTCAAAAACCCGACTGCCAACAAACCGAGGCACATACAAATACAAATGGCGGCCGCATAGGGCCCCGATGAAAAGTGGGGAAAGTATCCTCCTCGTAATCCATCATGTTTATAGATTTGTATTTTTAAAATTTAATTTAACTTATTTTAAAAGTTATAATAACTTTAACTGTAATATTAAATTTTAACGGTCTAAAATCTCTGGACTTGATGAATTAAGAAGAAGGGATTCGAAGAAGATCCCTTTCAGAAAAGTGGCCCGAATTTTCCCTTTTTTTCTTTAAGCTGACCAAACTTTTATTCTTATTTTTAACCAATGACATTATTTATACGAAAAAAAAGGAGGTAAGGGGTTAATTACACTAACGCCCTTTGAGATTTTTTATATTTTCACAAAAATCTCTCACATTTGAGAAATATTACTAACACCTCACGAGGTTTTAATTCAATTTCACATAACCCCTTTACAGACATATATACTCTTGTAATTAAGTACTTAAAATTAAAAAAAATATATAAATAAATAAAATAAGTCTAGAAAATGGTAAATTAAATAAAAATACATGAAACACCATTAAATAAAACAAAAGAAACCATATGAAGCCATCAACTTATGAGATGCTTCAAGATCGGCATTCTTTTCAAAGCATCCGGTCCCCGTACTTAAGTCATCACCACAAACGGATCGCAAGAACATTCCAAAAACCCAACAACGATGCCGCACAAACAGGTCGCAACCTGACACGTTTGAACGGCGGTTAGCCAGATATTAGCCAGATTATCCATTGTTCCTTAGCCACGATTCGATCAGAATCACCCTTGTTTAGTGAACAAAACCAGCAGACCCAATGCACATACCATTTTTACATTAATACATCCCTCGCCAACCTCTGCAACTGCACCGCCGCTTTGGCCACTGCCGTTATATCAGAGTGAAAAACACTCGTCTTTGCAATACCAATTTTTTTTTTTTTGGTGGATTTTTTATTTCTGAAAATTAAAAATGATCAAATAAAATCTTTGTTTCCGGTAAATTATAAATAATATTAGGAGACTTTTTCGTTGTCATAGTATATGTTCTTCTTCCTTCTATTTCCATTCTCACAAATTGAGTATGAATTAGACCAAAAAAAGATATAAAGAGAGAGTTAATTATGAAACTTGAAAATATTGAAGGAAGCCACCAATAATCAAATACCAAAACCAAAAACCCAACACACACGCATCCCAGAATTCAAAGCCAAGAAGAATTCTACAATTTAGCCATTTATAGTGTTTAATGTGATTCTTTTTAATTTGATTTCTTTTTCTATTTATTTATAAAGATTTTTTATTTTAAGTAATTAACTACAAGGGTATATACATCTTTAGAGGGGCTATGTAAAAGTGAATTAAAATCTTAGGGGATGTTAGTGTACTTAACTCAGGGGTGGGTTAGTGACACGCCCGACCCTAATATCCTCCAAATATCAAGGTAGGTACGCTCTGGCTGACATCCAAATGTGACGAAGCCATACAAACATACATGAGAACTATGAAGAAAGAGCAAATATAAATAAAACCTCTAAACTTAACTATAATGAATATGCAATTGTGGAACGTGTTCAGAGCATACAACTAAATCAGAACATTGAAGAAGGAAAACTATATAGATGTACGAACAAAGGAAAGGGTCCTACACTGAGAGCATTCGAAGATACCGATGCGGGAGTGCCTTGACGCTGGGATTGTACGCCTCGATTCGAAGTCCTGAAGGGGAACAAAACAAAACATGAGTGGACCAAGTTTATATATATATATGTAATACTAAAACAGTTATTCTTTAACATACTAACCCCCAATTTTTGAAAACTCATATAGCATAATAAGTAACAGATTTTCTAAAAACCCTAGCATGCCATAAAACCTTCTTAAAAACATATATCAAATATAGTGTGCTTAATAGTAGTATCACAAGGCATAAAAATATCTTCCTTCACCTGAAGGCCCTTCATCACCAGCCCGTAGGCATATATAAATCTTCATTCGCCCGAAGGCACTTCATCACCAGGCCGTAGGCATAAATAAATCTTCATTCGCTCGTAGGCCCTACATCACCCGACCGAAGCCATGTATAAGTATAAATCGCTCGTAGGCCCTACATCACCCGACCAAAGCCATGTACAAGTATTAATCGTCCGTAGGTCCTACATCACTCGACCGAAGCCATATATAGATATCACTTGCTCATAGGCCCTACATCACCTGACCGAAGCCATATAATGATATCATTCGCTCATAGGCATATGTAAATAAACATAGAAAGTCATAAACATAATATTTCCAAGATATATCTTATCGTAGCTCAATAGCTCAAACATAATATTATAAAACCATAGGAGCGTTCTAGCTCAAATCATCATCATAAACCATGTTCATAGTATATAATCATAAATCTTTCAAAGTACGTAAATCTGATAAAGCATGATATTTCATAAAGCATGCATCCAATTTTCTCATAAACGTTTCATAAAACGTAGCCATACAATCATGTTTTTCATGTATGCATTTCTAATAATAAAATCATGCATTTTGGAAGGGGGTTCACTCATAGATACTTCGCCGTCAAAGAGTCATGCAAACTAGAGAAGATGGAAATGCCACAAACAAATGCACTTAAGCACATAAATGGATCAATTAATAAAACTATACTAAAATGATTAAATTTGGGAAAACGGACGTCATAAACGGATTCAGGACGTAAAAAAACCTATGAGAGGACCTCGAGAACCCGCACATGCCGAGTTAGGTCGTCAACGCCGCTGTCCATGGCGGAAAATTACAATATTTCCGGTGGAGGAGTGTGTGCTCCATGCGCCGTCTATGACAGGTGCCCACGCGCTGACTTGGGACTTATGATCCGACCGGATCAGGTCAGATCTAGGCTTGATTTCTAGGTTTGGGCCAAAGGTTTTAGGTTTAGTTTAATGGGTCGAAGGCCTGGGTTTGGGCTTGGTGGCATGACCCAACGGTTTGGGCTGAGTAGTAGTTAGGCTTGGACCGATTACTTGGTAGTGGGTTGGGTCAACCTGGTTTCAAGTCGAGTTGGCGGGTTTCCTTGAAGAAGAAAGCCAGAGCTTTCCAAGCTTCGTTCAACCCGAAAACTTAAATAAAACCTATCATACAATATACCAAAGTGAAACCCAAGGAATAAGGATTCGAATCGTACCATTAGTTTTCTTAGTCGTGGCCAGAGTTAGCTAGAAAATATTGGGTTTGATTTTCTTCTTCGTTCCAGCGCAATCTCGCCATTCCCAAAGTTTAACCACAAAGACGAATAAGGAAGGATCTAAGTACTCTGAGGTATACCCCACGTCAGGAAAATATTTTTAAAACAAATCCTTAGTAGAAATTTAAGCGAATCCTGTAAAAGTACTTTAAGTGCTTCTTACAAGAAGCATATATTTGCTGCTTCTTCCATTAGGCACTTAAAAAATATTTTTACAACCCAAAGTCAATTTTTACCAAAAACGCTTTCAATTATTCTAAAATCACTTTCAAATGAGTTAATTTATAATAGTATGGAAAGGAAAATTGACACACCCCGACCTGGAAAGTCCACTAGGACTCCGAAATCGAGATATGCTAGCCAACACCTGGAAGGTGACGAAGCCATAAAGTGTAGTGATGTGGAAATGTGAATAAATTTAAAACTAAAAGTGCCTAAATACCAGAGTGCACTGGTGAGCGGGAGCGAACCCATCTCACACGTGATGTTAAAGCATAAGTAAGGTGCATTAGAGCGAGTAAGAATCATACCCTCAGAAGTATCCACCAATCCTAAGGTTTGCCAAAAACCCTCGTCGAGACAAACTTTTAGTAACTACAACCTGGAGGGGCACAAAACAGAAAGTATGAGTAGATAAAAACAAACTTTGAAAACATCTTCCTTTTTAGAAGTACAATAACCCCTCATCGAAATCCGTATAAATCCCCAGACAATACCAATACATATGCATACAAAAATCATGTTGAAGAAGGGTAAAACCAAGGCATACCATGTCGAAGTATCTCAGAACCACCATATAAGCAGAATGAAATAAATCAATATAAAATGAACGTGAGTATGAGTCAACTATAGTGACCTCTGACCTGTACGACTCATCCACATCTCATCAATCAAGTGCTAGCACGTGAGTCGGAGTCACCTCTAATGACCTGTACAACTCATCCACATCTCATCAATCATATCTCATCAACCAAGTGCTAGCATATATCTCATCAATCAGGTCCTACACACGAGTCAGAACCACCTAAAATGGTTTATACGATAGGCTGGGTGTATATAAATACGCTCAGTGCTACGATCACGTGAAGGCTGTGCGACGTATTACAAGTCACCTACGAGTCGGAACCACTTATAGTGGTCTGTATGACAGGCTGGCACCTACCTTGAAATCCAAGGTGAACGTAAGGTGCGGGAGGTGAACGATCACGTGAAGGCTGGCCTTGGCCTCGGGCGAAGCCCTAACACCAGGGTACAGGACAATGAATTCTACTCAAATCCATTCATCACTAATTACCATTCGATCCTACTAACATTATGTACTCACATGAACTTACCTTGACCTCCGCATTGTTGTATAATGCTGTGCAAAGTTGTACTAAATCACATACTAAAATATAAACCAATTAATTATGACATGGCATAAATAAAACTTAAAATCACAATTTCTCGTTTCCTCACACAATGATTCATAACCCACATTAAACCACCAAATCATAAAACTAAAACTCACCTTTTTACCAATGTCCTTCACATTACTCAATTCCCAAACAAGGCTTTTGTCTCAATTATTGTATGGCTGCATCTAACATCTTGTTAGACTACCTACGTACCCTAAACAGGGATCAAGCCATTCGTAGTTCACAATAATTATTTATAGGTGATAGTATATGGATATATATATATATATATATATGATCCACATATCATATTTCTGATCCGTAACTTCCAAGGATACACATTATGCTTCTAGAATAACATATTAAAATTTCAGAACGATCCAACGGTCGAATCTCCACCAACTGCCAAAATCAAGTGGCGATTAACATTTTATTTTATGAACTTATAACTCCAATTCGGGAAGATCCGTATGTCAGATTCCCAATCCGTAAGTTCCTACATTCCTCAAATATTACGAATCATAACCTATTAAAGTTTGGTGACGATCCAACGGTCGGATCATTGATTCATACAATGACCTATTAATGTATCGTAGCGAATCTAGGTTCTAACGATCAATCTTCGTCAATCAATTCTCAAAACTAAACTCAAGGCATCTAATATAACCTAAAAAAAGCGAATCTAGGCTCGCCGAAAAAAACAACTATCTCAAAAAATTCTCAAAATTTGCAGAATTGAAGATCTCAATGAGTAGAACAACTTTCATACATGTGACCAAGGCCAATTTGGCTTAGAAAAGTCCCAATTTAGCTAGAATCGTACGGAACCCTTAAATTAGGTGTTCTCCAATTTGTCCTCAAATCGAACCCAACGCCCCCAAACTTGTTTGGGCTTTGTTCCTTGGGTTGAGGGGAATCTATTGGTGGTGGTAATCGAGGGAAAAAGCTTCACAAATGGTGGATTGAAGCCACGATGTCGCCGCACCCTACAGTCTAGATATCACGAAAACAAGGCCAAACATCTTCAATTTTGGGTTTAATAGATAGAGGGGACAATGAGGAATGTTTCCCAGGTGGTTACGTCATGTGGTTCGCCGGAAAAATGGCGAAAAATCGCCAGAAAGAGGAAGGTTCGGGTCGCGTCCGACGGTATTACAGGTCGGCCCTGTTTCCTCTCTTTCTTCCTCTTTCCTTTCCCCTCCTTATTCTCTTTTTTGATTGGGCAAGGCCCATTTCTCTCTCTTCTACCCATTAGTCACACACACACACACACCCTCATTTCTCACCTTATCCTTTCATCTCCACCACACATCTTACTTTCCTTTCCGTCTCAGCCACACATGTGGCACTCCAGATTTTCTGGAGTCTTCCAAATAAATGGGAAAATATCAATTTTTCCCTCAACTTCAATCATTAATAACTTCAAATTCGATTCCACTTGCGTCTACGCGTCAGTAACGACGAATACTATGAGAATACGCCAAGAAAATAAGTTTTACCTGACATGACATGGCGGTCAACGAAAGTCAACATCCTCGTCTCTAAGGGCAACTTCGTCCTTTCACTCCTCTAAAATTAATAAAATCATAAAATTGGGAACGTGCTGTTACAAAAATCTTTTTTTTTTTTAAATAATGCAACTGAAACAGGACAATATCTAGAGGATATTCTAGAATCTCGATAAGATTTACAGAAGCAAGTTCCCAACTAAATCAGAACTATGACACTCTCCCTGAGACTTTACAGCCACAATCTCAATTTGATGATATCAACTTAAAGCATTAACATGTATTACACAAAATGTTTTAAAAGCAATAATCTAAAATTAACGCAAATATGTAAGTGACTTATTCAAGGAACCACTTACATAGAAATGAAGTCCATAATGAGAGGATTAAACTTCTCTCTTAACTTGGTCAAGTTCTGATGAGTTTAACCAGAATTCGGATTTTTTTTCCAGCAAGAGTTGCTTCCTTTCTCATCTTGATCTGTCTTGTGCAGTGTTTTCTGGGGATAGTAAAGATGCCAAACATGTTAGGCTCGACGAGGGCTTGAATTTTGATATGAACATTTTATTTTAGAAAACTTTAACGAAAAACTCCATGTACTAGTCACTTTAATAATAAATAAATAAAACTATATTTTTACACTAAAAAATCAATCCTAGTACTATTCACTTTACCCTTTATTTTGTTCATATCGTTAAAACTAGGGATGGGCAACGGTTATGGCGGTCGGGTAACCGCGGTTATTTACCCATAACTGTTTATGCTCATACCCGCATAACCGTTTACCCGTTGGGTAATTGCCTAAACGGTTATACCCATACCCATAACCGTTTATAAACGGTTAACCATACCCATAACCGCATACCCATTTAACCATAACCGTTTAATACCTGTTTACCCATTTACCCTTTTAGGTCCCGTTTATCTTTTTTTTTTTATACCATTTCCCATTTTTCACCCGTCTACATGTTTTTTAACAACTTGAAAATTAAAAAAAAAAAAAAAAAAAAAAAAGCTTAGTGATGCAGGTTAATTGCAATCTTTGACTTATATTCTGGACCATAAGAAATTGAGAGGGTTCGTTGTGCAACAGACCGGCAATAGAACTCTTTGGTCTTTACTTTATCCCTCAATTTCAAGATTTTACTCCTGATGGTTTATATATGTTTTTCGTTATGAAATTGGTTTTGGATTGACAGAGGCTTTGTGGACGTTTTATTTGTTTAATGCAGGTGACTTGAAATTGCATGAAGCTGTTATGTTTTACATGAATCATGTAAAACCGTGATGGCTATGTCTCGGCACATAAGCATATATATGTTACCGACATAATCAATACACACTTGTAATTAGCATAGTGTAAATTTTACATGGTTTGTGTTAATTTTACATATATTAAATAAATGGGTAAACGGTTACCCGTTTCTAACCGCGGTTAATACCATAACTGCCCATTTAAATTTCGCGGGTAAACGGTTATACCCATAACCGTTTATTTATCTAAACGGTTACCCATAACCGTAACCGTTTAATTTAAATGGGCGGGTAACCGCGGTTACCCATAACCAATGGGTATTTGCCCATCCCTAGTTAAAACTCAAAGTTTTCAAGTTCTTTTTGTAACATCCCACATCACATAGGGGAGAGGATCGTGTAAGCCTTATATGTATATTCTCATCTCTACCTAGCACGAGACCTTTTGGGAGCTTACTGGCTTTTAAAGTTAAGCGAGTTCGCGCGAGAGCAATCTCAGAATGGGTGACACATTGGGAAGTTCTCGTGTGAGTTTCCATAAACAAAACCGTGAGGGCGTGGTCGGGTCCCAAAGCGGACAATATTGTGCTACGGTGGAGTCGAGCCCAGAATGTGGTGGAGGCCCGGGCCGGGATATGACACTTTTTATTAGTTTTTCTTTTATTTTAATTAAATTTTGATATAAGATTCATTGAAAAAGGCATGGCTTATAGAATAATCCCTTTCGGAATGTACCATATTGCCCATCAACTTAAAAAATATGTAACTTCTTCATTAAAGAATGTCCCTAATTCCAAAATCTCTAATAGTAGAATGTGAGAAGTGAGTTTTAGTGTCTCAAAGATTCACCAAAAATAGTTGAACACCAAAGCCCTTAAAAAAAATAAAAAAAAATAAATAAAACCGTAAGAGACAAAGAAATCAAGATCATAATTCCTATGGGTACTTTTGTAAAATAAAACATAAAAAGTAAAATATATAATAAATACAAGAGAAAAAAAGGAAAAATTGAAAGTGGGATTCAAACCTCCACGTTTCTTCCTCACACGCATAGCATTGCTTTTTCCCCTAACTTCTCACTCCCACATCAGTATTTCCTCTACGTCGCTGGCTTTGCAAATAGAGCGGAACGTTTATAAAGAAGAACGGTTTTGGTTTTTTTATATTTTAAGTTTACTTTTGAATTCATAAGTTAATGATTCCCTTGGATTTTTGTTTTGGTTCTCCCAATCACTCCTACAATGGGTAATTATCTTTTTCTATATTACAAATTCATGACGAAGGATTGGGATACGGAAGTGCACATTCATTCATTCACTCAACATTTTAGGGTTTTATGGTGTCAAAATCGCATTGCGATTTCACAAGGTATTAATAATGCTTATTTGTACAAAGGGTTTTTCTTTTCTTTTACTTCAAAATTGACTGAATCAATCCTTAACAGTTTGTACGTTGTACAAAGGGTTTAGACATTTATCACACATTAATAATGCTTCGTTTTATAATCTGAACGGTTCATATTATAATAAAGTACTAACTTTCTTGCACGCACTCACCCGCATGTGAAATTTCTTTTTTTAATCACAACTCGAGTCAACCAACTGAAATGCATCTCAAAGCAACTAAACTCGAATAAAATCGGTTTCTCACGTGAGTTCAGTCTTCACTTCAATCTCACTTCACTGTCGCGCCTCCACTGCCTCACTGAAAAGGAAAAATGTTGGCAGCTAAAACCCTAATAAACCCATCGCCATCACTCAAGCTCCCAAACAACCTCTCCCTCCGCCGCAAACCCCCATTTTCTCTCTCGATCCGCAACTCTCTCCCCCAATCCCCGTCGTCTCTTGATCCCACTCCGGGGCAACTCCGAGTCGACATCCTTGCCGAGTCTCTCCCCTTCATCCAGAAATTCCGAGGCAAGACCATCGTCGTCAAGTATGGCGGCGCCGCCATGAAATCCGAGTCCCTCCAGGCCTCCGTCGTCAACGACCTCGTCCTCCTCTCCTGCGTCGGCCTCAGGCCTATCCTCGTCCACGGCGGCGGCCCCGAGATCAACCTCTTGCTCCAGCGCCTCGGCATCGAGGCGACCTTCGTCGACGGCCTCCGAGTCACCGACGCCAAAACAATGGAGGTCGTATCAATGGTCCTTGTCGGGAAAGTCAACAAAAATCTGGTCTCCTTAATCGACCGGGCCGGCGCCAAGGCAATCGGACTCTGCGGGATGGACGGGCGGCTGGTCACGGCACGGCCCGTTCCGAACGCCGCCAAATTGGGATTTGTCGGGGAAGTTGCTCGGGTGGACCCCGCCGTCTTGCGGTCCAACGTCGAGGCAGGGTACATCCCGGTGATTGCGTCGGTGGCGGCGGACGAGACCGGGCAGCAGTATAACATCAATGCGGACACGGTGGCGGGGGAGCTGGCAGCGGCGGTGGGGGCGGAGAAGCTGATCCTGCTGACTGACGTGGCGGGGATTCTGGAGGATCGAAACGACGTGTCGAGTTTGGTCAAGGAGATTGATATCAACGGCGTGAAGAAAATGGTGGCGGAGGGGAAGATCGGAGGCGGAATGATTCCGAAGGTGAGTTGCTGCGTGAGGTCGCTGGCGCAGGGTGTGAAGACTGCTAGCATTGTCGATGGGAGAGTGCCCCATTCTCTGTTGCTTGAGATTTTGACTGATGAAGGAGCTGGAACTATGATTGCTGGATGATTAAACGTTAATTAGTTGCTTAAGTACTGAATGATTAAATGTTAATTAGTTGCTTAAGTCCTGGTTCAAATCCTTCCCTTCCCCTTAGTGTAGCAACGTCGATTGTAATAAACAAAGAGGTTCGACAATTATGAATTATCTGTTGCTTGCTCTAAGTCTATATCCTTGTATATTTGCATAACTGCTTGGAAATTCTCTGTGCGTGATTGATATTGTACTGACAATGTGTCCAGAACACGTCAATGTGTTTTGTTATTGACATGTTAATCGTTTTGCACTAACATAAGGTCTTGAGTAAATTCTGGGGCACTAGGACTCCCTAGCTCAGGATCACTTCGGAATGGCAGGTCACCTGCAGAAGTACTTACTTCATCAGAGAAACAAAAAGCTTTCCGCACATGTGTTGCCTTGCGGCAGTACTTCAGAGCACATCTTATTATGCTTGCGGATCCAAATAAGAACACTCGAAGTGCAGCTCAGAATCTTCCAAGTGTAAGGTCTGCTTTCAAGCCGCTTGACATCAGTAATGAAGCTGTGGATGCAGTAATCCTGCAGCTACAGAAGGATCGAAAGCTGGGTCCTGCATTTGTGAGAACTCATTGGCCTGCAGTAGATAAGATTTGGGTTCTAATGGACTTATTACTATGTTGGAGTTATGCCAGGTATAATATATTCCCCACCCTTGCAACATGAACGTCCAATATACTCTATTGCCTTTTCACTTGATTCCGTATCTGATTATACCTGATTTTTCTTTCTGCAGGCTCCACCTGTTGAGCGTTATTTACGCGATTACTTCAATATGCATTGGGTGTTCTGCATTTTGTTGCATTGGTCCCTAGCAGCCGCAAGATGATTCGACATTAAGCAATAATCGTGCTGGTGGTAGCTATCTGGACCTTGAGTTAAAGACCTGCTTATCTTACTTTGTTGTGTTGCTTTTCTGATATCAATGCATTTAATCTGATTTTCTATTTGTCCCAGATATTCAACCGGCGCTTAATGTGTTTGTCAATCTTGTTAGTCCTCCACCATCTATCAGTTATAAGGCACCTTTACTTTCACAAGGTCAGCAGTATCCCCAACCTTCTAGTGCAAAACCTTCCTTCGATTCTAACATACATGAATGGTAAATGCAGAGACTCGGCATCCGTTTGACTGACCCGAGTGGCCCAGTCTCTCCGGCCAGTCGCTATTATTTTCTTTTCTAGCTCATATTTCACCTCTTTTCAATTTTGAACTGATTTGACAATGTTTCATTTGTTTGTGTGAATTCCCTAAGCTTTTGAGTTGTCCAACGAAGTTGTAAATGGCTTATTTAAGTCGTTGATGTTATTATTGTAACTCATCTTTTCGATCAACAATCAAATGTCCTTTGGGATTTTTATCAAACTAGTGAATTCTAGAAACTTTGGTTCTTCAAGGTTTTACGCTTGTAATCTCATTTTTTCATGTTGCGTTAATTGGTATCAGAGCAGGGATTTGTCATGTTTTAAGGACAATTGATATGGGAAAAAGCAAACCTATATTCAATATTGATTGTGGGAGGAAGACTATTTGTGGCGCATCAAAGATCTTCTATGGTGTTTGCGGACAATCTTTTGTTAGTGCAAAACGCCCCTGAGGATTTGCCTCAAGACAAACCCGTCAACTTGATGTTGGGAAGAGTCATCGTTTTGACGGTAGTGAATGTGTGGAAGATTTTCTTGATTCAGTTTCAGTTGTGGATCAATTCTTCTGAGAAATAACTGAGGAGAAGATGGTCAAGATAGCTGCTTTTCGTTTAAAGAGAAGTATCGCTTTTTGGTGGGACAGTATGCAAAAGTCATAAATGAAAAAAAGAGAGGAAAGAATCATATCTAATCTTGGCGTAAAATAAGAGAATTATTGTAAAGTTATGGCTTTTGTTTGAATATAATTTGTATCTTTTAAGAACGGAAAACTTCATTTTCAAAGAAAAAGTTGTGGCGAAAAAGTTATTAGGTTTTATCATAAATGGTCCTTGAAATTGGCAATATTTAATTTATTTATGGGACCCAATTATGTGCAACATCAGCACATAATTGAATTTTTTACATAATGACCACATTTATTTGTGACACCTATCTTCAGGACCTATATTGATTTATTTTTAATTTCAAAAACTATTTTGATTGGATATGTCAATTTCAGAGATTATTTGTGATAATAATCCAAATTATTTAATGATCTCATATGCCAAGAAAAGATGGGAAAGAAATTGAAGAAATTGAAGAAATTGAAGTTGAATCGCCAAGAATAGTGATGTCATGATCGAAGAGGAAACCATAATAGAAGAAGACAAGTTGGAATCCATGTCAAACAAGATATTGATAAAACTCAAACTATTGTGGTCAATAGGTAAGCCATTATCAAACACGAGCATGAACTAGCAAGCATATTCAAATCTCATTTATGGATCGACTACATGGTTATACCATCCAGGTTTGAAGAAGTTTTGGCTCCTCGTGCTAGAAATTATATGTGCTTATCGAGCTTTGTGATTCCTAGTGCCATACAATTTTAAGATGAATTCAAGGTCGAGTTTCTTTCAAGTAGAATTATTCAAGTTCATTATCAGCAATCAACATATTGGTTTGAGGAGTCTCTTCATATCAAGGTTCTAAAAAATGTTATGCGCTAGTTGAGCGGTGGGTTGAAGCCTAACGCCTAGAAGGCTAGATGGGGCTTAGACGGATTTACATAAATTTATAATATATATATATTATAAAATATGAGTATTTGTGTATAATTTTAGGACTTTTTTTTTTAATTTTGTACAAAGAATAGTGGGCCTAGTTTGTTTTTTCTTTGAACAAAATGGTCTGAACTTGAAAGAAAAGCCTCTTTTTTTTTCTTTTTTTTTCTTTTTTTTTTCCAATTAAACCTACAGACCTCTCCTTTTCCACAACATTTCTGCAATGCTAGTCCCAATTAACCATCATTTGTTTAGTTTAGTGGCTCTAGGCTCTAAGCATTTATGCCTTTCTTTTCCTCATTTTTTCTTTCGACTCTCTCTCCTTCTTCTTTCTCTCTTCTCTTAAATAGATCCCCTTCTCTTTCTACAATAAAACCCAACGGAAGAATTATGTGTATTGTTCATCCCTGTATATTCTCAATCTACTTGGGTTCATCGATTGATGTTGGGTGCAAGAGCGCAGGTTTGAAGATTTGAGTTGTGGGTGGTGGATCGTGCGGATGCAAGAAGAGATTTGCAGCGAGAATGCAGTTGCATCAACCACCACCTAGACCACCACCTTGAGCGCCTGGAGATGCCTAGGCAGCCGCCTATGTCACGCCCCGATCCCGACATACATCCAGGATCAACAACGACGTCATTAAAAAACTCGTACATCTAACATACCCCGCCTCCGGGATGTGGGCCAAACTCAACTCACGATCCAACTATGTAGTAATTTTTTGTATGTTTTATGGCTGCATATAATCTCGTTGTTAAACAGCCTACGTACTCTAAACAAGGATAAAGCCATTCGTAATTCGTCTCGAAAAGACTCAGGAAAGTACTGCTCACAAAATGCTATCACTCGTAAGCCTCGCCCGTCAACATATACGCAGCAAGATCTACTTGCTCCTCAGACGAACAACGTAGGACGGTGAAAATCATGGCAATATAATTAATCCAAGGCTGGCTTGTGGGTACGGAACTCCCTATACAAAGACCTCCCACTAGTAGAAGTCACACGAATATGAGCCTGCATAAGCTGAACTAAATCTTCAATGGCCCCAAAAGCACCATCGGGTCTTTCCAACAACAAAAAAAAAAAAAGAAAAAAAAAAGCACCATCGGGTCCACCATAGTCATGTTCAGTCTCCTGATCGGTAACAGGAGCTATGTCATCATCGGAAACATCATCCACACTCGACTGGGTAAAACCATGTGGAGTCATCATCGTACGTCCGAAGAATGAAAGAAATCATTGTAAGCGAATAAATAAGACTCCGGACGAACCCACATAGCTTGAGAAATATTTGAGTATTATTACTGGGCATGTCACATGTCGTATTTAAGGTCATCTAAAGTCGTTTAGACTTCTAAAATGTAGTTTTAATTTCTATAACAAAATTCGGACCTTTTAATTTATGTCTGATTAATGTATTTAATTTTTGTTTTAATTCCCTACGCTTTTGAGTTGTCCAACGAATTTGTAAAATGGCTTATTTAAGTCATTGATGTTATTATTGTAACTCATCTATTCAATCAACAATCAAATATCCTATGGGATTTTTATCAAACTAGTGAATTCTAGAAACTTTGGTTCTTCAAGGTTTTATGCTTGTAATCTCTTTTCTTCGTGCTGCGTCAATTGGTATCAGAGTAGGGATTTGCCATGTTCTAGTGACAATTGATGTGGGAAAAGCAAACCTCTCTTCAATGTTGATTGTGGGAGGAAGACTATTTGTGACACATCAAAGATCTTCTATGGTGGTTGCGGACAATCTTTTGTTAATGCATAATGCAGCGGAGGATTTGCCTCAAGACAAACTCGTCAACTTGATGTTGGGAAGATTCATCGTTTTGAGGAGAGTGAATGCGTAGAAGATATTCTTGATTGAGTTTCAGTTGTGGATCAATTCTTCGAAGAAATAACTATTTCAGAGGAGAAGATGGTCAAGATAGCTGATTTTCGTTTAAAGGGAAGTATGGCTTTTTGGTGGGATAGTATGCAAAAGGCACAAATGAAAAAAGGAAAGAATTATATCTAAACTTGGCGTAAGATAAGAGAATTATGGTTTCCGTTTGAATATGATTTGTATCTTTTAAGAACGAAAAACGTTATTTTCAAAGAAAAAATAGTGCGGAAAAATGATTTAATGATCCCATATGCCAAGAAAAGATGGGGAAGAAATTGAAGTTGAATCGCCAATTCAAAGTGATGTCATGATTGAAGGGGAAACCATAATAGAGGAAGAAAATAAAGTTAGAATCCATGACAAACAAGGTATTGATAAAACTCAACTATTGTGGACAATATGGTTGTAGGAGGCAAGCCATTATCAAACACGAGCTAGTAGCAAGCATGTGAACACGCACAACAAGATGAGTCAACCACATATTCAAGTCTTATTTATGGAATCGACTTATACGTGGTTATACCATCCAGGTTTGAACAAGTTTTGGCTCCTCATGTTAGAGATCTAGCTTCGTGATTCTGTTTGGGCCCAAAGTAACATTTTGGGCCGAGGGAAGGTTTTCTCGGCCTAAAAGAGGGTTTACGTGGAACCCTAAGAACTAGGTAAGCCTAGGACGACAACTTTTCCTTAATTTAGGGTAAAAAACATGCCCTAAAACAAGGAAAAGAGAAAGCAAGAAAAGAGAAAGAAAATGGCTTCTTCACGTGACCCAACAAGAGAGGATTCAGATCCTATAAATACAGAAGCAATGGCAACATGCAAGGGACATCAAACACAACACACAAATCTGCCCTGCGCAAATCCTCTCAACACCCTTGAGAATTTTTACTTTCTTTTTCGCCTTCACATCTTCAGTTTGGATAAACAGCACTGTGAAGGCAACCGGTAAACACCTTCAGTTTGGATAAACAGCACTGTTGCCGTAGAACTAGCCGTCCGTGAAGCACCTTCAGTTTGGATAAACAGCACTGCGACAGGGTCGACTGGTTACTTATCCTAGTCTCGGCCGAAGAGGATTTTCGAATCCCCCTCGACAGAGGTCATCTCATTAGCCTTTCTCGGCGAAGTGAGGTGTTACTAATACCAAAGCTCGGTGCCTCGACGCCGAGTCGCTTTACGATTACGTACTCACAAGAGGATCTCAAAACTCAACACCGAGACGGCCGAACCACGTCTGTGGCCGAGGCCTTCGTCAGTTTTGAGTACCTCTGCACTTATACTCTAGTGTCGATTCGGCGTGGTCTCACCTTCATCAATACGGTGACCGTGGCCGAATTGGACGACCACAATTTGTGAATTTTGTAATTGGCAGCCTTGTCTTCAGGCTCTAGAACCTAAAGGCCGAGACACGTTCCTTTCTCGGCCGCAATCGCAAGATACAGAAGTTGGCCGCGCGCATCCATACCACATCAAGACAATTTACTTCTCGGCCGAAGCTCGGCCGACGAGTTGGCACGCCCCGCACACATTTGAAGGACAACAGTTAGACTACTATTCACTCGGCCTGCGCGCCACGTAGGCTAAGTAATATTTGTAGCCAACATTTTGGCACGCCCGGTGGGACCCAGTGCTAAAACTACGAAGTTCACATGATATATCAAGATCACAATCACGATGAGATTTGGCACCTACTCAAGGAAAGTGTCGAGCAACAAAAACGCCTTGACCGGATCCATGAAGCACATGAAGAAAGACAAAAATCTTTCTCTCAAATGATAAAGGTGAAGGTTCATCCCAGCTTGCAAGATCGATGGTTAAATGAAGACAGAGCTCGATATTGTGAGTGGCTCGATAAGAAAATGCCCTTTAGGTTCAAATCAATTCCATTTGAAGAATGGTTGGATCAACAGGCCGGGGGGCAATTTTTCGCCCCGGCCGTGACCACAATTCGGCCTAAGAAAATTGTTAACATGGCCGAAGAAACACCTGGGCCACCAATTATTTCGGTCGAGACCGAAAGTGTGGTAGGCCTAGAAGAAAATGTTCAAATTTCTGAGCCAAAAATTGACTCCGAAGAAGATTCGTCAAATGAGTGCTCTAATGACGAACAAGGCCGAGACATAGGCCTAGCTACAAAATCCACGCCAATTGATATGATTATTGGTGAAAAAGCCGATAAGGAAAAATCTTGTTCGGCTAGGTTGAAAGCCGAGATTGGTGAAATTATTATGCCTGGGGGGCATAGTAATTGTTCAACCCTCTCGTTAGCCGAAAATGATTTTTTCACCAAGTTACAAATATTTGGAGAAAATCATTTATTCAGCCGGGAGCAAAATCAATTTGAAACTTTTGATCTAAACTTATCTCGGCTTGGAATAAAACATCGTTGGCCTCCTCCTCTTTATTAGTTCGGCCACTTTCGTTTTATTTTGTCAAATAAGTTATTTCCTTAATCATTCGGCCGTGCAGGCCGAGACTTAAGAAAATAAGGGGGGCCACAACAGTGACAATCCAAATATTAGTTGGCCGAGGAATTAAAAACGGTTGTCTAGGCCGAGGCCGAGCGCAGAAGAAAATCGCCGAACGAGCGTACAATCAGCGTGTCAAACAAAAAACGTTCGGCGAAGGAGATTTGGTTTGGCTGACGGTTTTACCAGTTGGACTAAAAGACCCAAGGTTCGGTAAGTGGTCGCCGAATTGGGAAGGACCGTTTGTTGTTCATAAGGTTCTCGGCAAGGGGGCATATCATCTCAAAGATCGAGGTGGCTTAATGCATAAGTTGCCGATTAACGGAAAATTTTTGAAAAAATATTATCCGACCAACTGGGAAATGCGGGAGTAAACAAGTTTTTTTATATATATAGAAAAAGGGGTTACAAAAAAGGTGAATTCACAATCATAAAAAAAAAAAAAAACTAAGGAAGATAAGCCGTGAGGGCTGCCTTCAGCTCATACCACCTTCCCTCCCCCAAAGTAATCTCGGCTTCCCGCATCCTCATCTCTGACTTCATCCGCGCAACCCGCCGGGCGACGGCCGCAAGCTCCGTCAGCCTAGCCTTGTTAGCCTCAAATGTCGCTTCAAGAGATGAAGCGACATCCGACCGTTTACGTTGAAGCTCCGCAATCTGGTTATCAAGGGCCACCAGCTCAAGTTTTTTGGCCTTGATAACTTCAAGCTCCGGCCGGGCAGCCTCTTGGGCAGCCTCGTCAGCCTTCAGAACGTCGCCAGAACGGAGGGCGTTTTCAAAAATTGGGAAGAAGTCTCGAGTCTTCTCCAAAATTGAAGACAACTGAGCAACGGTGGCGTTGTCCAGATGACCTTCGGAGGCAAGAGCATTCAAGCACTCCCCAATAGTTTCAAGGCCGTTGCTCTGAAGGACCTCCAAGGCTGACAACGACAGAACATCGTGCAGCCGAGAGAAAGCCGGATGAACAGCAGCCTCGGCGGCAGATCTGGTTGGCGAGACAGAAGAGCCGGCTCCACCAGAGGCCGTATAAAATAGAACGTCAAGTTCGGCCTGCCAGGTAGGCTGAAAACAAAAACGTCAGAATTATTCGAGGTAAATGTCAAGGAATTCTAAAGAGTAGAAAACTCACAGTGGTTGGAGGGACCTCATGGGAAGGGATGGTGAAATTTGCGACCGAAGGGGAAACCACCGGTGCTGTCGGCGTTTTAGGCTCAACCGCGGCCTTCTTTCCTTTGTCAACCACAGGAGGATCGGCTAAGGGATTCTCGGCCGTTGGAGTAGGACTTGGAAGAAGTTCATCCTCATCCTAAAAAGATACTCGGTTAGGACCAAGTGCGAAAGATTAATCAGAGGAAGAAAAAGTATATACAAACCTCGTCGCTTTCCAAGACGACCGTTGATGCCTTTGGATACTTCGGGGGAGATTTGGCGGCCAAAGGGACTACTTCCAAAACAGGGGAGTCCCAAGTCCCTTGAGATATGGGGGACGTGATCCGCTGAGCAGGCTTCGGTACAGCCTTGGGGGAAGGATTAGCCGCGGATGACGACCGGGCTTGACCAATCCTGATTCCCGGCGAAGCTTGAGATGGTCGCCTCACTACCTGGCCAGAAGCAACGGAAGCCTCCCGTTCTCGTTGAGTGACCATTTTCTTTTGACGTTTTGGAGAACGGGAGGATTTGTCGGCTTCCTCGGCCTCTTTGTGCGGCCGTTTCGTCGCGGGTTTTGTGGCGACAGTCGTGATTGTTTTGGGGAAAAGGACGGTCTTTTTCTTCTTCGCCACAGTTGTCGTGGCCACCACTTCGGACAACTGGGAGGCACGACCGCCTAGAATAGACAACCAACCCAGAATCAGACAACCATAGACAAAGCTGTGTGGTGAAGGGAGGGTTTGAAACATACCTTGAGACACGTTTTTGATGGCAGGGGCAGTTTTTTTGGATCTATCCCCGAAAAGCGTCTTGACTATATCTTCGACCGGCTTGCCGAAGAAGTCTCCGGTGTAGGCCTCCCACCAATCACCAAAGGTGTCAGTACAGATGGCCTCAGGTTCGACCGGCTTGAGACGGAATTTAGTGCACCGCTCTTGGAAGTCTGTCTCGGCGGATTTGAAATCCTTCTCAAGAAAACCGGAAAGACGTCCTCGATCGAGAAAAGAGCGGGAGGAAAGAAGGGGCACCGGAGCGCCTTGAACATACCCAAGTTGCCGAGCTGTAAAGTTGGGATGATAAACTTCCCAGCTTGCTCGACGGGCCTCGCAGCCGAGAGGAAGATCTCGCGACAACACGAGCGAACCCCATTGTTGACGAAGGACGGAATCTGCTTCTGCGTCCCATGCCGTAGATGGGAGGCAGATCGACTGTGGGTAGGTTCGACGACGACAAATCAAAAATTCGTCGTCTGACAGAGTACTCAGACCGAAGAAGAAGGTGAAAATTTCCTCGGCCCGGTGTGGAGGTAATGGCAGAGAGACCAGCTGAGAGCCGAGCGTCTCGGTGGGAAGAAATGATGTCAGATCAGGCCGAAACACAGCAAAGTAGACTTGCAACCAAAGCTGGAAGAGCCAGAGAGGCCCACTTTGTTGGGGATCGATCTCGGCTGCAGTTGTCTCGGCCAAGCAACGGAAAAGGTTGGCAAGTATGGCCGGACTAAGGGCCAGGACACGACCACTCGCCAGGGCCTCGGCTACCGGCATGTTCTCGATCAAACACTTGTTCGACCTGGTACAACAAATAAATTTGTTGTACCAGTAGAAGAGGAAAGCCTCATGTTCTCCTTTCCCAGGCACGTCTTGCCCATGACCGGCAAAGTGGACGTAAAGGGTGTTGTAATTGAAGAAGTTCTTGAATCGCTTCTGAACTTCCTCCTTGGAGACTTCCTTATCCTCCGCTCTCAGAGATTCGGCGGCTCGAATTTCAAACAAGGCTTTTAGGTCTAGCCTTCTCGGATGTGCAGAAAGTGTGGCGTCGATAGGGGCACCAGAGGAGGGAGTCCCCAAAATGGCCGAGACGTCGAGGACGGTAGGGCCGGCCGGGCCGAAAGGAAGAACCATGGTGTTGGTAGCCGAACACCAGAAGTTGAGAGCTGCCATCAACAGCTCCTTGTCCATGGTGATTTCCAGAGTAGAAAGCCAGATTGCATCGTAAATGCCCAGAGCCTTCCATTCGGCACCAAAAAAGTCTGACATCCGTTGTACCCAGCTGGTCCAGGTCGCTGGGGTCGAGGGCCAGGAGACCTGGGGTTTGGCCGAGTCCCATTTGGACCAGGCAATTCCAGAAAACAAGGGGGCAAGGCAGTGATCCTTGCACAAGCCGATGACAGATGCAGGGACGGGGTCCCGGAAAAGCGGCCCAAGGATGAGATGAGGCACGTCCATTTCAGTGGCAAAGCGCACAGGCTTGACATCAGATTTGTCGATTTTGCTTTTTCTGCATTCGGCACTCAGTTTGGAGATGAAGGAGGCCATTGGAGAGGGTTTCGGGTTTCCTAAGAAAATTTTCTGGGTTGTAAAGTTGGGAATTTTAGAATTCTGCTGGGTGTGGGAGAGAAAAATCAAGGAGAGCAAGAGAATTTTGGAAGCGTAAAGAGGTCTGTGGAAAGAAATCTGGGTATTTATAGGTGTTTTGGTAGGAAGATGGGACGTTTGATTTTCAAAATTCAGACGGAATCAATTGGGAAAAGCGCCAAGATTTTCCGAACAATTGAAGGAATCCAGGTGAAAAGACCGAACATCCCACGCGTACATTATGATGCACGATTGCGTGTGGCGGCGAGTAATAGTGGAAAACGGTTCAGTAGCTGCGCGTGTTGTCGATAGGGTTGCTGAGAGCATTAGGGTGTCACACGTGGCAAGGAAGGTCAAGAGGCAGGAAAGGCAAGGGGCACCGATCGTTCTCAAGATCAACGGCTTCAGAGATAGAGGCGTTCCCGCTCCTTCAAGGCCGGGCTCGGTCATGACCAGCGACCTCAGGAGCGAGGGGGCAAATGTTTGGGCCCAAAGTAACATTTTGGGCCGAGGGAAGGTTTTCTCGGCCTAAAAGAGGGTTTACGTGGAACCCTAAGAACTAGGTAAGCCTAGGACGACAACTTTTCCTTAATTTAGGGTAAAAAACATGCCCTAAAACAAGGAAAAGAGAAAGCAAGAAAAGAGAAAGAAAATGGCTTCTTCACGTGACCCAACAAGAGAGGATTCAGATCCTATAAATACAGAAGCAATGGCAACATGCAAGGGACATCAAACACAACACACAAATCTGCCCTGCGCAAATCCTCTCAACACCCTTGAGAATTTTTACTTTCTTTTTCGCCTTCACATCTTCAGTTTGGATAAACAGCACTGTGAAGGCAACCGGTAAACACCTTCAGTTTGGATAAACAGCACTGTTGCCGTAGAACTAGCCGTCCGTGAAGCACCTTCAGTTTGGATAAACAGCACTGCGACAGGGTCGACTGGTTACTTATCCTAGTCTCGGCCGAAGAGGATTTTCGAATCCCCCTCGACAGAGGTCATCTCATTAGCCTTTCTCGGCGAAGTGAGGTGTTACTAATACCAAAGCTCGGTGCCTCGACGCCGAGTCGCTTTACGATTACGTACTCACAAGAGGATCTCAAAACTCAACACCGAGACGGCCGAACCACGTCTGTGGCCGAGGCCTTCGTCAGTTTTGAGTACCTCTGCACTTATACTCTAGTGTCGATTCGGCGTGGTCTCACCTTCATCAATACGGTGACCGTGGCCGAATTGGACGACCACAATTTGTGAATTTTGTAATTGGCAGCCTTGTCTTCAGGCTCTAGAACCTAAAGGCCGAGACACGTTCCTTTCTCGGCCGCAATCGCAAGATACAGAAGTTGGCCGCGCGCATCCATACCACATCAAGACAATTTACTTCTCGGCCGAAGCTCGGCCGACGAGTTGGCACGCCCCGCACACATTTGAAGGACAACAGTTAGACTACTATTCACTCGGCCTGCGCGCCACGTAGGCTAAGTAATATTTGTAGCCAACAGATTCCTAGTGCCATACAATTTTAAGACAAACTCGAGGTCGAGTTCCTTTCGAGTAGAATTATTCAAGTTGGTTTGAGGAGCCTCTTCATATTATGCAAGTTTTGCTTATTGAGATTTGTAATTCTAGTTCATTATCTTAATCACTTGTGCTGATTCGAGTGTACCCGAATTTGCTAAAACAATATGCTTCTTATTCTGCACTCCAAGTTCATATCTCTTCTCGTAATTTAGATGGAGTCAATTAAAATGCAGTTTGGCATGCGGTCCAATATTTTAATGAATAGTGTGTTGGATTTTATTCAATGCGTTCCTAATTCGAAACCCTACGCAGAAAATACCAATTAATTATTACCGGGACCACATACAATGTTACACTATCCGATAAGGAAAGTTATAAAGGCGATGCTAATTAACAAAATAAGATAAAAAAATGATTAGAAAGATTTTAATTTATGCTTTTTTGGAAATATTTGGCTTTACGCAAACGGACGTGATACATATAATTCCCCAATCAGGTAGAAAAAGTATTATCTTATACATTTGTGACAAAAAATTGATTAGTATAAGATTTACTTAGCCCTCACACTTGCACAAACAATTAGAACTATAATCTACATATAACAAGAGGCAATAGCCTCCTGTTGTCTCTCTTCTCACTTGCAAATGTCGTCGTGGTCGGCAACTGCTTTGCCGCTGCCTCTGCTGTTCCGGAGGCGTTCGGGCGGGGAGATTAGGAATTTGGCCTCGCTGTCAAGCAGCATCTTACCGGCTTTTGGAACCATTGTCGATGAAGCCCACTTGCAGCTCAAGAAATTTGTTATTGCTCCTTATGATAGGAGATATAGGTAAAACATAATGTTCTCGCGGATATCTTTTTCTCTTATCGTGCAGTCTAAAATACGTTACATACTAACGCAATTAACCATGAGTGTAAATGTCCATTTTGATTCGCAGTCTGACAACACATTTTCGTATCCATGAAGGTGGTGGCAAGCGTTCTTGGTGGTGCTGGTGATATACTCAGCATGGGCCTCGCCGTTCGAACTGGCCTTCAGAAAGGTGGCAACTGGATCACTCCCGCCCGTAGATTTGGCTGTAGATGCATTCTTCGCCGTTGATATCGTCCTAACTTTCTTCGTGGCTTACTTGGACAAGACAACCTACCTCTTGGTACTTGATCACAAGAAAATCGCTTTGAGGTAATCATTCTCATCTCTCTTCTCCTCCTGGATTTACTCCCGGCCTTTTTAGGAGTGATTTACGGCGTCGCAAATTAGATTTTTTTTTTGCATTTTAGAAAAAGATTAATTTGATACCATTTATGATTTTTTATTTAATAGGAAACATATTTGATTATGCAAAATTCTTGTTAGTATTGCCATAAAATTTAAGATTTTTTCTTTAATTGATGAGATTTGAAAGAAAATTTCAAGAATCTTGTTTATACTATATTGGATGGTTTGCTAGATAGACCAACTTACTAAAATAAATTTTGGATACCAATTGGTGTCATATTTTCTTATTGAGTTATTTGTCGATTTTTCCCCGAACTTACGAGAGAACTTCAATTTTAGCCAATTTTTCTCTTGAACTTTTATAATCGGCCAATTTCCCTCTTGGCATTATACTTATGAAAAAATTTATCCGCCTTGATTTTTTTTCTTTTCTTTTGTTAGTACACTCTGTACACTTTGAATTTTATCCCTAATGTGGACAACTATATATGAATATTCTCCATGGCCTTACTTTTTCAGCAACATGTCGGAAGCTGTGATGACATTTCATTAGTCTTTCTTGTGACTCGTCTCAAAAAATTCATTACTAGAAACTAGCCAATTTTTAGTGTCCAATGAGTAATCAACTAAAATTAACAATAGGAGGAAAATTATCTTAAAACCAAATGATTGTATGGAATTTATTTCCTTTCTTCGGATCACACTAGCATAGTCAAATTGATTCTTATTAATTTATCTTACCTCACCACTTGAATTGTTTCTTTATTTCGTATTATTGTGAATTATCTTACATACAACGAGTTTTATACCCAAAAAAAAAAAAAAAAAAACTCATTGATTGCCAAAGTTAGCCACTACCAAATATAATTTAAAATTTAGTTTCTAAATTATTACCTAAGTAAAAATTAGATTCTTAAACTATTTTTTTCAGAAAAATCAATGATTGAATTATAAATATTTACCAATTACATCCCTAATGTTAGATTTGAAGTTGCTATATTCAATTTTCCATCAATTTAAGTCACATTACTTGCATATAATACACATTGGAGGGTATATTGGTAATTTTATTATAAAGAAACAGTGTATAGAGTTAGCTTTGGAGAGTAAATTAGACGTTAGATTTGCAACCTATATGAAATGTTAAGAGCTTATAAGCAAGAAAATGACGATATTATACTCTAAAATGTGTCAAGTGACTTAAGTTGACGAAAAATTAGATAAAATAGCTTTGCATATAATAATAGGCATGAAATTAGCAATTTTTAATGAATTTAGAGACTTATTTTAATGAAAAAAAAATAGTCCAATGACCTAATTTTCACTAAGGTGATAGTTTAGGGACTAAATCAGCGTTTCATCCTTAAAAAAAAGCTAAGAACAATGATTAATTAATCTTGATACTAATACAAATTATCCATTTATGTTGGCAATTATAGGTATGTTACAAGAATATATTTTCCTTTGGACGTTGCATCTACTCTACCATTTCATGTGATATATAGAATCCTTACCGGCAATATGCACCATCAACAAGTCTTTCGCTTCATCAATATGCTTCGCCTATGGCGTCTCAGGCGTGTTAGTGAACTCTTCAAAAGGTACTTTAGCTCTTAACTACATATTAAATCCCCAATCACACATAATTAACATGTGATTAAGATCCTAGCGAAGATTTTGGGTTTAATCCACATGCAGGCTAGAGAAAGACACACGCTTCAGCTACTTTTGGGTTCGATACATCAAACTAATTTGTGTGAGTATCTAGTTTCCTCCTTCGAGCTATTGTTTCACTTAATATATTCACCATGTGACAGCATAATTAGGTCGGAATTCCTATTATTATGGATCATAATTAGCTGTCTAACAACTTAATATGTTAGTTGAAGCACGCTTTACCATACGTTTTTTATTTATCAAACACTTTATATGTTAAGACATCTTATTTTATTATACATCTAGAATATATGATGTATGCACATTCAAAGAAGCATGATTTCATGTAATCAACAACCTAATTCACGGTCTAACAACATAATTCGTAACAATGCACAGAGTTCTAATCAACCTCTATTTTTCCCTTGTGGGGTTTTGGGGCACAGGTTGCACTACTCGTAGTGCACTCATCAGGTTGCTTCTTCTTCTGGATGGCAACCCATCAGAAAGAAGCAGCAGACACATGGATCGGGATCCAAATCAACGACTTCGAGACCAGAAGCATCTGGTTGTGTTACACGTATTCCATTTACTGGGCCACCGTTACTCTCACCACCGTTGGATATGGCGACATACATGCGGTCAACTTCAAAGAGAAGATTTTTACCATCTTCTATATGCTTTTCAACATTGGCTTCGTTGCTTACATAATTGGAAACATGACCAATCTCATCGTCCATAGCGCTGTCCGAACTTTATTCATGGTACCATTTCCTCCTCTTCGCATTTTTCTCGAATAAACTAAAGAGAAATCAGTTTTCTAAGGACATTAACTGAGACGATTGATGCATGAATGCCGATTGAATGTGTAATAATAATCAGAGTCTAGTAACATAAACACATTATCTTATAAAAAAAACTTTACTCAGTATTAATCTTGAATGCATGTCGGACCCACTTTGGAATCCATAACCATAAGAACCACCCATATGTGGATAATTGACCCAGCATTTGGATACGAAAAATCATTTATGCACACATTTTTCTCTTTCTGCACACTCTTGTTTATTTTTGTTGTTTGATTATTCTTCAATATATACAATTTAAAAGCCAGAAATAAATATGGGTGTGTAGGGAGCGAGAAAAATGGTGTGCGGAAATCGTGGATAAGCTAGACGCAACGTCGATTACCTATATAATAGACTAATTTGAAGTGACTAATTGTGTTAATTTTGTTGAATGTGGTTTGTAAACAGAGGAATGCAATCAACGAGAGATTGAGATACGCGAGTAAGAACAGACTTCCAGAAGGGTTGAAAGAGCAAATGCTGGCTCACATGCAGCTCAAGTTCAAGACTGCAGAGTTGCAGCAAGAAGAAGTGCTTAATGACCTTCCCAAGGCAATCAGATCCAGCATTGCCCACCATCTTTTCCAAAAAACCGTCGACAGAACCTACCTATTCAAAGGAGTCTCTGAAAACCTTACTGTCCAATTGGTATAGCTACTCTTTTCTCTGCCCTCTAAATGCAATGATCTGCTGTAACAATTCATCAAAGAACGTTGTTGTTTGCAGATTTCAGAGATGAAGGCAGAATATTTTCCGCCTAAAGTTGACATCATCTTACAAAACGAAATCCCAACAGATTTCTACGTTCTAGTAACTGGAGCGTTGGTATACTCTCTCTCTCTCTCTCTCTCTCACACACACACACACACACACACACACATATTGTGATCTTGGTCAATTCTATATACGCGATAGTAGAAACATAAACTTAATTGCACCGCATATTTGACATGCAGGAGGTGCTGAAGTACAAGAACGGCACAGAACAGGTACCCTTCAGCACTTTATTGTGAGCATTCCATAGAGTTTCGGGTTCCAGAACCTCTCTTGTATGGAAGATGCAATTTACTCTCTTAAGGTTCCCCGGTGATGAACGGTGAGATGTAAGTTGCATCTTCCATACAGGAGAGCATCTGCCTAGAAAGTTTTTATAGAGTGTACTGTGTTTGTATGTGCTAGTTTAACTCTGAAGTTCTGGACATGAAGAAGTAATCGTGAAGGGCTGATAAACATAAAAGGCTCGATAGTTAAGAAATCATCGTAATATAGTAAACATGAAATGCAAGATGACATACGCGTGTATAGAACGAAATTCACAAAAGTATCTCAAACAGCTCCTACTGTGTATCTCTCTATACAGAAATTAATCAATCCAACCTAGAGCCATAGCTTTCTCACATTGAGTTATGTCTTTTAAGCTTCCAACAACCTACGGAGGCAGATGAATAACAATCAATAAAAATTCAACTTTGAACTGTAGCTCGGAAAGGATACTCTACTCGTGAGAATGGCTCATCTTAGATTTCCTCTTCAATTAAGCAGATACAGTCTGAAAAATGAATATAAAGAATAGATATGGTAAAAGCAGAAACCATGAACTACCTATACCCTCTCTTCCCCTAGCTTTAACAGAGAGAAAAAGTAGCATTAAGCGGGAGATTGCTAACATGTTAAACTAACTAACGGATGACCTATGAATCAACCCTCGAAATTCCAACACAGAAACGAGCTATTACAACAATGTTGACAATGAGAAGCCTTTTCTTATGTATCTTATTGTGATTCAACTTGCTTGTATTTTCAGTTTTTATCAAACCTAGGATCTGCAGACATGGTAGGAGAAATTGGGGTATGTTTCAACATCCCCCAACCTTTTACAGTGAGAACAAAAAAGCTTTCTCAGGTTATTCGGATCAGTCATCAATCATTCAAGCAGATGGTACAGTCACAGAATGAAGACAGCAAGATAATAATAAAAAACTTAATCGAGGTAACAAATCTATCTCATTCCCTCCTCGATATTATCTTGACATTGTTTGGAAGTTTTAAGAAAAAACTTGATGAGATTTAAGTAAATTCTCAAGCATATCATGTCACTTACACATAGAGCTTCGCATTGTGACCTAAATATCCATTGCTCTCGTTTTGTTCTTTTAAGATATACAAATAACCCTAGCATGCATAGGCAGTTGTTTATTCTGACTCTTTCCTTTTCAGCACTTGAGAGACTTGCAAACAGAGGTGCGAGAAGAAATACCGTTTCTAACAGAATTGTTGGATGACCTAAATATAGAGGTACACATCTCCATTTTTAACAGGGTACTTTGACTGTAAATCTGAGTCTACTTATATGGCTTTTCCTTAGCTTATATTGTCCATCAGAGAAAAACATCGTGAACTCACACCAATGTAAAAGACTAAGAATTTGGAATTCTTCCAGACATTTTACTTAGATTAACTTCAACTGTGTTGAAGGAAACCCAACACTGAGTAGTTTCAGTTCACGCTAATGATGATGATTTTATTTGCAGCATATACAACCAAACGAATCAGTGAACTACCAAGGAGAAGCGAACATGGAAGGTAAACTCATCCCTTAGTCAAATCGAAAATGTGAAACACAAATTTTCTTTTGAAGAGGATGAACATGTGGACACAGCATTACAATACTATGCATGAAATTTTTCAGGATATTTGTCATCTTAGTTTAAGATTTTGTTATCATGTTACAGAAACAAGTGAAACTTCCACTCCAAGGCCAATAACTATGAGAGTCATAATTCACGGACATCATCCAGATGAAGGTGACACGAATGGAAAACTCATTCATTTGCCCGAGTCAGTGGAAGACCTTCTGAAATTAGCAGGTACTACCATGTTTGAGACACATACCTCCACAAAAATTTGTTCAAGGACTAAGCTAAACGATTCCAAAAACTATAAAATGGCCGGAGATGATTAGTGGCTAATACAAATGGTGAGAATAAAATCTGCCACAGAAGGCCGGAGAGTTCACGATTCAACCTATGGCCAAACAAAGTAGAATATCACAATCTTCTCAGTAATACTAACATTTACCAATCACTTTCATACCAAACAAAACACTAATTTTCGACCTTGCTCACACTTCCGTCACAAGTTGATAACATATTCGAACTTACTAACTATTTTACTGTGAATGCAGAGAAAAAGTTGGGAAAAAGAGGGAGCACGGTTGTGATGGCGGACGGCTCACGGGTCGAAGAGCTAAACGCATTAAGAGACAACGACCGCTTGTTTATCTTTTGAACACAAACACTATGTATGAACGAATGAAGACTAATCAATCAGTTTCGACCATCTTGTAAACGAAATTTTATAATGTAATTCATGGAAAAGATGAAGATTCAAGAACTTACAGCACCTGTGCATTCTATGCTCGGTTGTTGAGCATCTCCAAAACGGCATAAGCGGCCTTCTCGACTTGCTCTCTGGCTTCCTCTAAGCCTTTCTTCTTCTCCAGAGCAGATTCCTTGCACTTCTCGATCTCCTCCGAAATCCCGACAGAGTTCTCATCAATTTCGCTATTAAAAAAAATTAAAAAAATAGATCGCCTTTCATAACTTCGGAAGATTCGAACCGATCAAAGAGTTCGTTGAAATTGAAATCAATTGAAAACTGACCTCATCATCTTAAACATGTTCTCCATCGCACCCTGGACTTGCTGTGAAATCACTGCGCCATTTTATCCAAAATTTAATTTAAATTTAAACAGTTTTTTTCTTGGAGCTCAAAATTCCATTTAGAAGGGAAGAAATCGTAGAACGGAATCGCAATTGATAGTGAAATTGAATTGCACAAGAGAGAAGTGAAATGACCGTAGACGATGGATGACATCGGAGACTCGGACTCCGATTGGAGTTGGAGCTGAAGGTCCGACTGAGATGGTGAAGCCGCCATTGGAGTGTGGATCTCGCTCTGTGTGTGTGTGTGTGTGTGTGTGTGTGTGTGTAAAGTTTGAGCTCTTGGCAAAAGCAGCAGCTGAAATGGAAGAAATGCAGCGTTTGGATTTTAGATTCTGAACTGCGCTAATTGCCAATTTATAGAGTACTTTCAAAAAAAAAAAAAAAGAGGGAAACTTAATAAAATGTTAAATTTGAGTTTATTTCTTTATTAATTTCTGTGATTTAATCTTCTTCAATGCATTCTATCTGACGGTCAGAAACTAAGAAGGTGTGTGAGAAGTGGAAAAAAGTATGTGGATAGTACACTCCTATTTAAATCTAATCAGTTAAGTTTTAAATTTTAAATCGAGTTAGCATTTTGGTATAGTGATCTATCTTTCCTTCGTTTTAATTTTTTTTTTCAATAGTTTTTTTTTCTTCTATTATTGTGAACCAAAACAAATGGAACTTGAAAAATAGGGTACAGACAATAGTTTTTTTGTTTTTTTTTTTTCTGTTTACATAACAACTATTTTAGAATGTTAATAACAATTTAGTTATAATCGCTTGACATATCACATAGTAAGAGAAGAGCTGCATTTTATTGCCAAATCCATAACCGTGTAGTTTCTTCAATCAACTACTAGTTTAAAAAAAAAAATTGTTTTATGACTTGTTGACGTGGTTTTTAGGGCGGAGCTATGAAAAAAAACACATATGTTCAGTGAAATTGGAGTGTTGGAATTTATTTTTTTTATTTTTTAAACAATCCAAACTCAAAACGGTGTTGTTTTGGACAAGGTTTTTATAAAATTCATGCTAAGTTTATATGTTTTCAACTTAATTTCTATTAGTTTATTATAATTTTATAATGTAAATTAAGAAACTAACTTAGTTTCTATTAGTTTATTATGATTCTATAGAGTAAATTAGAGAAATAATAATAATAATAATAATAATAATAATAGTTAAATATTTGATTGCTTCGCATCGTTGATGATGAATATTTTGGATAAATGCTGTCGGTTAATTCCGACACTTTTTAAAAAATTCTGGCCAGCCCTCTTCGATTCTGTGGAGCCTTCCCAGATTCAACAGCCATCTGGCCTAACTCTTGGTTGGAGATGGCCTTATGGGCTTATTCTCCCCTTCCCCAAATATGAAAAAGCTCACTTCTTTAATCCCACTAATTTGCAAATATTGGAAGGAAGAGAGCAAAAAAAAAAAAAACAAATGGGTTTTGCGCACCAGCAATTAATGACTGGACTTTGTTCTCACTCTCGATGTGAGTCCAGTGGTGGTGGTCTCAAGCCTCGATTGTTTGCTGCGATGCCAGAAAATGGCTGGAAAACTCGCGGCCTACTTGAGTTTCGATCCTAACGATCAGGGATGAAATCGTGACAAGGCTAGGTGTTTTGGACTTGTGACAAGATGATATTGGTGGTGGCTTCAATTTGGAAGGTGTTGATCGGGATGATAGTGCACCGTGTGTACACATTGAGAAGGTGAGAAAGGGTGCATGAGGGAGAAAGTGAGAGAAGAAAGAGAGAGGAAGGGAGAGAGAAATAAAAAAATGACAGGAAATAGCTCATTCATATAATTCTATTTTTGTCTGACTGTGGTGCATCCCATGTGCATATTTGAAATTGTCCTATTTCTGTCCCAAGATTAAGAAATTGTCCTATTTCTGGGTATGTTCTAAAAAATTATGTTCTCAATCACTTTGACAAAAAATAAATAAAAAACACTTGGGTCGAAATACAAACTCTTTTTTTATTGGTAAATAAATTACAAACTCTTTACTTATTTATAAGTGAGAAGTGTTATATTCGATTCTCGTTAAAAGCGAATTTGAATTATATTATTACTAGTTTATTGTGATGTTAAAACCTCATTTCTTATCGTTTAAATAAATTCATTTGTTAAAAAAAATAGAAAATAAATTTCAAACTCTTTGTGGATGGCTCCTTGGCATCCTTAACCGAAGCAACTAGATACCAAAATTAGAATATTGAATTGAACGATTGAATTTTTTAATTTTTAATTTGAGAACGATTGAATATTTGATGAGGTCATATTTTCTTGTATTTTTATGTAAACGGTGAGAGCACATACCACCAACAGCAACAGGCCAACACTGTGTCCACGTGAAGTATCTACCCAGAGCGTCTACCGAGGACAAAAATGAAACGGTAATTTCCCAACAAATATAGTTTTATTTATTTGTTTATTCCTTACACTGGGAATTTTTTGGAACTTGTGGAGGTAGCAAACAAAGCATGATATAATCGTATTTCTTAAATTAAATAATATTTCACAAATATTATTTTGCTTTTCTTACTTTCTGTTTGGGTAAGTAGGAAACTTCCAGGATATAAGGTTTTGTAATTACATACGATTATGTAATTTTTTTAGTTGAAGTGTGTTTATAAATTATTATTTTTCCTTAGAAATGTTGCTAATTAAGCACCACATAAAATCTAATAAAGATAAAATGGAAAAAAAAGAAATGCTAAATGGACTCCTTCAAACGGAGAGTTCTCTATGAAATTTATGTCACGTTTTAACTTTAATTTTCATTTAACATTATAAATTATTGTGTCGAAAACATAAAATGGCAGAAAATTTCACTCTTAAGAGTGATCCTTAAGGCCGATTTTATAAATTGGATGAGATTGAACCTTAGAAATGAAATTTAATTAGCAAAAATGGGTTACGCAACGCATATATGTGGCTGGATTACATAATTATTATATTTTCTGTTATTTCAGATTTATAATCAATACAATTGGTGTTACAATTTTTCGTACCAAACTTTAACTGTGCTACAAGCCAATTTAAGTGAAAATAGCACATTCCAGCTTGCACGGGCCCTAAGTAATTTTAAAAAAAAATCCAAAAGCAGCCGAAAGCACCACGAGTTGAGTGAAACGTACATTCATTGTGCTCCTTAATTTAAATGGGACCCACACGAATTTACCCAGATCCCAATCTGTGATCAATCCAAAGAGTCGGTAGACGGTTGGAATACGTTTTCTCCTTCGTATTTTATTTTTGTACCTATACGAATTGACATTTTGAAAAGTATTTGAGTTTTCTTATATAGAAAATATATTGTAATGTGGTAACCTCGTTTTTTTTTTTATAATTTTTTTTATAATAAACCAGATCAATGGTGAAAATATGAGGAATAATTAGAAACAGGGAACATGGCATTAGCTTACTATTAATTATAAAAAAATACATTGTCATTTGGTACTATAGTTTAGTGATATTTATTTCACTTATAAGTAAGAGGCGTTGTGTTCAATTCTTGTCAAAAGTGATTTTAAATCATATTGTTGCTAGCCTATTGTGAGGCTAAGCCATTTCCTTTCTTAATGTAGATAATATTTCGTTGAAAAGAAAAAAAAATTAAAATAAATACATGATTCAATACCTAATAAACAAAACATTAACTTAATACTTAATTTAATAGAAAATTTAAATAAATAATTTTATACTTCAACTTAGATTAATAGCCGTTTTCATTATTTACTGTAGATATTTAAAAATATTTTCTAAACCATGGGTAATGTATTTTAACATAAATACGTTTGAGTAAAAATGATGTTCCACCTAAGGTCCAAAATTCCCTTTTCTTCACGCAAAGATCCACTTGGAGTTCATGCTGCACAGCAGCACTCAGTTCTTACCACTTAAGTTGCCCGACGGGTCCATCATTCCAGTCCCTATATGTGAGTACATGCACTCAATATTTAGTGAATCTTTATACTGAAAGGACTCACTTTCCGATTCATTGGAGATTTATTTTATTTTTATATTTGTTTTATACTCATTTCGGTGGTTGTCCTTATTTAGGGACGCCATTGAAGATGCTCTAAAGAATTGTATTGAAACTTATTAAAATGACTCAAAACATCGTGTGCAATAGTAAATATTTTTAATCAACTAAATTACAAGCATTTTTCAAAAAGAAATGAATTATCCTACTATATGAACTTGTATTGTATATGAACGTGGCCTATTAGACTGATTTAATGACCCAAATATCATTGTTGATGTTTGGGTGTTGGGTAATGTATCAAAAGTAAATTAGCTGACAAAGTTAAACATAAATATACATAAAAAGAAGTAATGCCGTTAATAGGAAGGGAAAGTGCCATAGGACCAAACTCTCAAAGGCCCTACGACCACATTGACAATAATTTGGGGGATTTCCACAAAACCCTAAACATGCACACGTACTTGCATTTGTTGTGGTCCCATATATGTTGTTATGCTTCTCATAAAAGCTAGAATGTAGTCATCTGACCACATTGACATTATTGGATTGCCAAATAAGAATCCAACTCTTTTGACATAAAGAAACCCTAAAAAACATGGCAGTGCTTCGAAGTTTAGCTTCAATACAAACACTCATATGGAATTGTCATTCCGTGTTACATTTTATAAAGTCATCACCTTTTATCATAACATGGAATTTTTTGACACTCAAATACATGGTGGAAAGCAAACATATATGTTTAAAGTCCACCTCCACCATATGCTTAGCAAAAGTACATGGAGTCAATTTTTTGATGGGGTTTTAGCCAAAATAGTTCTTGAGATTGGTATAACTTCTCACTTTGGTCTCTGAGATTTGAAATCGATCGAAGTAGGCCTTGAGTTTTTCCACAGTCAATTATTTTGGTCATTTCGTGAAAAATCTCTGTTAAATAAGGAACAAAATGAAAAATATACACTTAATTTAATAAACAATGGGCAAAATGATTTGACAACAATTTGGGATATTGTTGTCATTTTATTTATTTAACGGAGATCTTTCACGGAATGATCAAAATGATTGACAGTAAACAAACTTAAGGACCACTTCTATCGATTTTAAATCTTAAAGACCAAAGTGAAGAGTTATGCTAAGGTGTTTCTATTAACACCCCACAATCTTATGAAAACACTCCAAGTTCAAAATTATTTTCTAAAATTCCAATTTTAGCCTTTTATTTGCTGCAAACGCCCCACCTTTTTACAATAGTTAACAAATGAAAACCTTTCAGCACCCTGTCTCAACTGCTCCCCGCCGCCACCTTCTTTGTTAGCGTCGTCGACCAATGATAGCCACCTCCTTCCCGCCGTTCTCTCTCTCTCTAGAATTCTCACTTCTGCTAATATTCTGCAAGACATGGAATACCATAAAATTAAAAATTTTAAAGCCAAAATCAGCCTAATCATGGATACTTACATGATAGGCGGGAAAAATCTGGAAAAATGTTACATGTAGAAAAGCAATCCTTCTGTAGTCAACTAGGAATTCACTTTCTGTGAGTTTAATTGTAAGTGACTAGGAATTAACTTTCTCTGAGTTTAATTGTAAGTAGGCATATGTTTTGGTATACTTGAGATCATTTTGTTAATGGAGGTGCTGCCATGGTGGGTGGCTGTCGAGGAGTATTATAGTGAAGAAGGTGGTGCTGATTTTGTTTGTTTGCTTTTATCTAATTTAAATAAGGGTAAAACAAGAATTCCAAACCAAATAAAAAAAGTGGGGTGTATTCATAATATTATGGGGTGCCAATAAAACTACCCTTATGCTAATCTCATGTATGATTTTGACTCCTTTTTGTTTAATTACCTAGCCTTATGAAAAGTGTCATTTGTTCATATATCTTTCAAATAACTAGAACGGAAGTGAGTACAACCATAATAATTCCCATTTTAGATTATTCATTTGTTTACTTACAATGAAATGTACCACATTAAATTAGGAGTCTAAAGAAATGCTTAGGAGACTCTTTCAAAGTAGGACTTTTTATAGATTTTCTGTCACTTCATAGTTTAACGTCAATTTCTATACTAACATTACCATATTGTATCAAAAACATAAAATAGTAGATAATCAATAGAGTGTCTCACTTTTAAGAGAGTTTCCTTAACATTTCTGAGTCTTAACTTTTGATGCGAGGGAATTGAATTCCATAGAGGGAACACCACAATACCTATAACCTACCCCCTCAAAGTTCAAACAATCTCGCTCCACCGCGTCTTAGGTTTCCAATTCTTCGTTCGGTATATGATGAAGGTCTCCAGTATTAGTCATTTATTGATTATTTTGTATGTACACTTGGTGAATTTTTTGTCACTCATAATTTAATATTACTGTCAATTTTATAAAATATTATATCAAAAACAAGAAAATTTTACTTTTAAAAGAGTCTTAATATTTCTCTTACCTTAGTTTAACATTAATTATTAATTAATTAATGGATCAAAAAGGCCAGCGGAAGAAAGCAAGGCCAAATGCATGTAATAATTACTGTAACTTGATCAATATATGAATATGAATATTATACCCCACGTGTCCCCCTTGGGACAAAAAGCAAAATCCCAACCTCATTTTAATTTAAAAATAGGTAAATTTGGCACATGAAGTAAACATGGTAACAAACACCTTTTACAGGTATAAAGCAACTCTTTTACTTTAATCAGCACAACTATTTACATTTTTTATCTTTCATCTGTTGTTTTTTTTCCGTATGATTAAATACTACTTAGTATTGAAAGTTTTTTTTTTAAATATCTTTGATAGAGAAAAATTAGAGATCGTATGATAATTATTTTTATTTTTAACTTTTTATTTTTTATTTTTACATTTTTTTCAGTTGAAATTTTGTTTAGTAAGTATTTTCATTTTTAAACAAAAAAAAAAGTAAAAACTAAATACTAAAAGTAGTTACCAATTTTATTTTATTTTTATCAAATTACCAACTTACGCACTTTGATTAACCTCAACAAACAAGGAATTTTTTTATTAAAAAAATTAAAAAGAAGAGAATACATAATTTTGAATCTAACATAATATTAAGAAAATAGGTAACATGAAAGGATGACAACGGGTCGAGGAAATATATAAATGTGAAAATTATTCATATTTATATTCAACGAATGAACCATTTTATTTCTCGTATCTGCACATATTAGAAAAAACTTTATTCAAATTCAATTTCTTATAATAAAAAAAAATTCAACAACAATACAAAAACAATTTATATTAAAAAAAACTCATAGGTATGGAAGTATCAGCACGTAAGTGTGATAGCCCGTCCCAGAATATTTTACTGATAGCGTGAAATGACTTTCTTACCCTTAAGCGTTAGTGGTCGTGTGTGTGTGTGATTGGGCTACGTTTTGGGCCCATTGGATTTCTTCCTACATCTGTGGACCTATTTCTTGTTTTCTCTAAGTTTTGGACCTAATGAGAACTTGGGTTTGGGTTGTGGTGATTGGATAAAAACTACACACACACACACTCACATGCACACGTGCACATCCATTTTCATTTTCTGGTTGTCTTCCTCTCCTCCTTCTCGAAAATTCTTCCATTTTTCATCCCACCGTACGGACAAGCATACGTCCCACACTTCTGGACACAAATCGAGGTTTAGGTTAACATCTTTGGACTCCTTGCAACCTTGTGAGTTCAACTATACCTTTGGTTTAACGTAGAACCCTCGAAAACCCTAGAAACCCGAAGACTCCAATGATGGTACTGTTCACGTGCTCGTGATCAAGGAAGTTTTAGTGGATTTTAAGAGCATAGGGAGCTTCTAGACGTCTTCATGAAGCTCGGGGAGTAACGTTAACGCATTTTGGACGTCGGGATAGCAAGTTTCAGTTTTGGCCGACTTGCATGAAATTTTTCCGGCGAGATTCCGGCGACGTTAAGCCCTATAAGTGTTGTTTCGCATATATGTGAGACCTATCTTGAGGACGAGCGCAGCCACGCGAGACTCAGGGGCTACGATCCTTCTATGTATCAGTGAGTGGGCTTTTGTTTTCAGTATATATATATGCTTGGTATTTTCCCATAAATTTACATTTTTAAATGGTTTTATGAATTGGAAATGCCATGTCGAATATCATTGATATTTATTATGATTCGTGATGATTATTGATTGGCGCCGCAGACGATCAGGTAAGTCAGGTGAGTATATTTGTTAGTGATGGTGTTGATGATGACGATGGTGAGATTGGTATATAGCTCATATTCCTGCACCCCGGTGTTTGTGCTCCGCTAGAGGTTAAGGCTTAGCCTTCACGTGATCGTTCACCTTCCGCACCACACGCTCACCTTGGATTTGCCAGCCTGTCATATAGACCACTATAGGTGGTTCCGACTCGTAGGTGACTTGAGATATGTTGCACAACCTTCACGTGATCGTAGCACTAAGCGTATTTGTATACACCTAGCTTGTCGTACAGACCACTATAAGTGGTTCCGACTCGTGTACAGGATATTGGTTGATGAGCTATAGATTCAACCGTACAGGTCACGTTAGGTGACTCCTGCTGACGTATTGATATTGCCGGCATATTGTGGTTATTGATTTATCTCACCTGATTGATGCTTATATCTTGGTTGGATATTTGGACATGGCATATCTCTGGCATGGCATATTCGAGCTTTATCATTTTCCAGCATGATTTGGTATATGATTACATATGATATTTTCTGGGAAAGTATACGGGTTTTACAGAGAGGGGTTATTACTTTTTGATATTGAAATGGTTTTAGGAAAATCTTTGTTTTTGCCCACTCACGTTTTCTGTTTTGCGCCCCTCTAGGTTGTAGGTAGCAGTGACCGTTGGTGGCAAACGAGGCATCAAGGACAGTTCTGACAAAGCACCATCCATGTAGGATTTCTCTGGTTATCTGCTATCTAGTATTTGTTTGTTGGACTGCACCTAGGTTATTTGAGCTCTAATGTTGTGTTTTATGATTTCGTTTTCATCATTCTTACTCACTTATCTTTTCATTGTAAATTATTCGGTTTGGCTTTTATTTCCTCACATTTTCACTTCAGTACTTCCGCACAGCGCACTTGGCTACGTCACCTTCACGTGACGGCCAGCATGCCCCGATATTTTGGGTCGGTGTGTGTCATAAGTCTCAGTATGATTGCATCGGTACATAAGTTTTGGTAAACATGTATATGTGCATAAGTTTTAGTACACATGTATATGTGCATAAGTTTTAGTACGAATGTATTGGTACATAAGTTTCGGTACGATTGCATTGGGACATAAGCTTTAATATGATTGTATCGGTACAAAATATCTCGGCACATAACTATAGTACATACAAAGGTACGTTATATGCATATATATAGAAATTTACACACAATGAAGAATATATGATATATGTGGCTTTTTCTATTGTGGGAACTTAATAATAATTGTCAAATAATATTTTTATTGTTTATGAGGATCAATATAAGTTATATAACCTACATACAAAATGTGATAACCCGTCCTTAACTTTACGATTTAATTAATTTTAAAGGAGTGAATTGATGAAAATGCCCCTTGAGGCGAGTTTGCTGACTTTCGTTGATCGTCTTTTCCTAACGCATACAAGCTATTATTTTATTGTATTCTCAAAGTACTCGACAGTACGAACACGTAGGCGCAAGCGGAATCAAATTCGGAATGACAACAAAGATTTTATGAAACTACGAATCCGAAAATACCTTTGTAAAGACTACTATTTTATATATTATATTTATTCAAAGTGTTTTTTATATTTGGCCGTGGGACCCACACCTCACCTTTTTCCCACTACCCATGTCCCATTTCCTCACTCAAGCACACTCTCTCTTCTCTCTATCTTCTCCATCATCTCTCTCTAACACCTTTAGCTTTTTCTTTCATACACGTAAACTAGACGCACACATCGCTGGCCACTGACCTCCAGCGACACAACCACCACCACTCTTTCCCTTGCGAGTCCTATGAATCCAGAATGGGGAGAAATCCCTCGTTTTTTTTTTCTCTCTCTCTCTCTCTCTCTCCACAGTACCTTCACTGCGCAAAAACCTAATCTGACGAGTTCCCGCTGTCTCCGACAAGGTAAGTTTGAAAACCACTCTAAATCTTCATAGATTGTGTTTAGGACTACGATTAGGTTGTTTTTTAGACAATTTGGTGGTGTTTGGACACATAAACCATTTGGGGAAAACACTCCCCAGTTTTCCAGCGAGGAACCCGGCATTTGCAGGCTTTTTTTTGCCCAATCCTAACCTCGACTCAACCTCATTTTGGTATACTCTTGTTCCTGATCTCTTAAGCTTCATTTTGACTTTTATTTCATGGAAAATAGTTAAGAATCGAGCTCGAACGGAGCTCGGGAAGCTTCCCGGCCGAACTAGCCGGTTCTGACTTTCCTCTTTGTAGAAACCGATGACCGGATCCCAAAAAAAAAAGGGGCCTTAAGCCCAAATCCGGCCCAAAACCTGATCCAAACATGGCCCAAAGCTTTGAGCCTTTATTTTAGTTGGCCTAGTTTTGAAATGGGCTCAAAATAATTTTGGGAATATTTTCTAGAATATTGCTAGAATATTCTCTTAAATATTCTTTGTGATGACTTTTTTGAAATTTTCTCGAAAACCCTCTTATGCTAATTTCGACGTCCTGAGTCCATTTTTGACACTCATTTAGTGAAATTCCAAAGTTTTAACGTGGTTGACCACCAGGGCGTCTCAATTGACTTTTTACGAAAATTACCCGGGACCCTTCTTAGCTTATTTTGATGCGCTGATTTTGAATCCGCCATCCGTTTCTCCAAATTCAAACGTTTTAATTGAGTTTTACTAATGGGTCCCAATATTATGCTTAGAGGCGATTACTATCGGAGACTTCGACTATCCTAGTTCTAACAGTTGCGACCTTGTAAGTATCTATGAGTGGGTCTTTTCTTTGATATATACATATATTTATTTAGTTTCCATATATACATCTAGTAATGAATTTTCTATGTGATTGCTGTAATTAAATTAACATTTATAGGAAATGACGTAACAATGAGAATTAGAAAATCATAATAAATTCTACGGGATGCCTCAATTAGAATTACGACTATGGATAATATTATGTCGACTAGAATGATCGAATCACTGTGGCATGACTATATTTATGTTATATGTTCATCATTTGTTGCATCGGTGTTAGTACTCGCCTGGGCCAAGGCCAGTCTTTCATGTGTATGTGCACATCGCACCGTACGCTCACTTTGGATCCATTGTAGGTACCAGTCATGTCCTAGATTGCTATAGGCAATTAGGACTCATATGTATTGCGCATAGCGCCAGTCTTCGCGTGATTGTAGTACTAGAGCGTATATCATTGTTACACCCAATCATGTTCATGTCAGAATATCTCTGCATGGACTCATGTGTCAGCATCTGTCGATGAGCACTCGATATGATATGTTTATTTATGTGAGAATATGTGATTGCTGACATCCATGTACTTATTTTATGAAAGTTGGTGAAGTATTGCATTCTTGAGATACTACTGGCTCTGGTAATTATTTTTATGCTATACTTAGTATGTATATTTTAGAAACTATACTTGTTAGTATGTTTTTGAAAAGGTTTTCACAAAGCTTTATTTTCAGGCCTACTCACCCTTGTTTTTCGCCCTTCTAAGTTTTAGTGAAGGAGTTTTCGTGTCGACGAGGATTTTTGGCAAACTATTGTTGTGGGAATACTACCGACGGTATAATTCTCATCCTACTTTATTGTACTTTACTTATGCTCTAACATCACGTGTGAAATGAGTTCATTCCCGCTCACAAGTGCACTCTTATATTTAGGCACTTTTAGGTTTAAATTTATTCACATTTTCCACATCACTGCACTTTATGGCTTCGTCACCCTTTGGGTATCGGCTAGCACATTTCGATTCGGAGTTTATTATAAAAATAATCTTCTTCAATGATTAAAATGCGGTTAACAAATTATACATATGTGAACTCATAGCAATCGTCATTAATCAACAAAATATGTTATTGAAAAACTTAAAAATAAATAAAATAAGGAATTGTCACGTTCATGGGATTTATGAGAGAAACACAAAATTGAGGCTGTAAGGAAATGTCATAATCTCATAGCATGGAAATGGTCCTACTTATTTTTTCCTTTGTATTTTGTTTTGATTCATTTGCTTGCTTGCATCTAAAGTTTCTAACCGCCGTTAACTTCCAATGGAGTACTTGAGAAGAAGAGTAGGGGCGATGTTACATATACAGTGATTAGTTGAGAATTCCCTTTGTGAGGATCCACATTATATATGTTCATATTTTATCGTGCGGTCAATTTTTATTATGTATTGTTTGTGTTTACTTTTAAATAAAAAAATTCAAAATAATTTCTGACCGTATAATATACAATGAAATGACAAAATGTGAGGATCCTAGATGAAATGGTAAGATGTGAGGATCCTGGATGAAATGATACTAGGATCCTCACAAAGAGAATCCGGATGGGATCCAAATCCCATTAATAGATGCACACCACACGTCAAATTAAATAAATCTGTTTTTTATTTTCAAGACATTTACATACAAAAATGCACAAGAGGCTGTAAATTATTAGTTAATTACAAATCAATTCATTTGTTGATTTTCGCTCTCAAACTTGTAAAGAGTTGCCAATTTCTCCTCAAAACTTGATTGTATTTGATTATTTTCCTGAATTTTTATAATTAGCCAATTCATTTTGGTCACATGGATAACACATGACAAATTTTTTAAGGCAATAAAGAAATTTTATCCTTATGTGAACATCAAATTGTTTTTTTTTTCTTTTTCTCTTCCCCTAGTTGACTTCGTATTTTATGTTTGAAGATTAGCCATGGGATTCTAATTAGCAATTGCAAAGTATTGTCTTTGCCTCTAATTTATCAAAACAGAGTTACTCTTTTGCCTTTATACAGTTGCCATGTGTTGTCCACGTAACTAAAATAAATGGAAAATTGGATGAAAGAATTCAAAATCTAATGCAAGGGAGAAATTGTGTCACATCCCAGATCAGCTCTGATGTAGCACGATATTGTCAGCTTTGGGCCACGCCTTTATGGTTTTGTTTCTGGGAACTCACACAAGAACTTCCCAGGAGGTCACCCATCTTAGGACCGCTCTCGCCCGAACTCGCTTAACTTCGTAGTTTCGATGAAATTTAAGGCCAGTGAGTCCCCAAAAGGTCTTGTGCTATATGGTACATATAAGGTACATCACCCCCTCTCCGTTTGTCAATGTGGGATGTTACAATCCACCCCCTTAGGGGTCCGACGTCCTCATCGGCACACTCGCACCAAAAGGCAAAGTGGCTTTGATACCATTCTGTTACATCCCAGACCGGCTCCGCCGTAGCACGATATTGTCCGCTTTGGGCCTAGCCCTCACGATTTTGTTTCTGGGAACTCACATGAGAACTTCTCAGTGGGTCACCCATCGAGGGATGGCTCTCACCCGAACTCGCTTAACTTCGGAGTTCCAATGGAATTTGGAGCCAGTGAGCGCCCAAAAGGCCTCGTGCTATATGGAGGTGGGCATGTTACAAATTGACTATTTATAACAGCTTGGGGAGGTAATGAGTTAAAATTAAAGTTTAAGGGAGAAATTGGCAACTCAATACAAGTTCAAGGACAAATTGATTAGAGAAATGCTAAAAGGACTCTCTATGAATTAACGTTATTGTGAGGTGACAAAAAGTCCTGGAAAATCACACTTTTGAGAAAATCCCCATATCATTTTTCAATTGACAAATAGATCTAATTCTTTCAATGTTTACCCATCGTTTTAAGCTAAGAGGCCATTAAATATAACATAATTGTTTCGAAGCTAATAGATACTAGACATGAAGAGTGCATTTGTTTCATCGAACTATTTTGGATTGGACTAAGTTCAGGGACTAAACTGGATTGGCTTGGCATGGACTAACTAGCATAAGAATAATGGGGCATTTGGTACAATGTCAAACTAAATTGTAGTACATTGTAAGACTAAATTAATTTTGCGATCTAAATATTTTTTTGTCATTTTTTTTAATTCTCTCCCCCTTATTTTTCTTTTTCTTTTCTCTTTCTTTTCCTTTCCAGATGCGTCTTCTTCCTTTCTATTATTTTTCTCTTCCTATTCAAATTCAGGAATCGGGAACAACCCGATGAACCCTAACCAGATGAAAGATTTGCCGATGGATGCAGGCGTTAGAGTTGCAGATGGTGTGGTTGAGCACAAATGCGCAGATGAGAGTCGGCGTCAAGCTTTTGGTGAATGGCAATTTGGATTTGCTCACCCAAGGAGGCACTGTTGTCGAGCAAGACGTGGAGAGGGGAGAAAGTGTGGTAGTCTTGTTGTGTAACATAGAACAAAATGTCGGTTCAATTCCGACCGGTTCATATGTGAAGATCATAGCAAGAGGGCAGAAAACAAACAAAGAGGAGGGAGGTCTCAGTAGTCCTATGGTTATTTGGGGAAGGTTGGTTGGTCTCGCTAAGACCTCCTAGTGAAAGGATTTGTCCATGCGAGTCCCCTTTAGTCTCATTGGTCTTAATCTCAATACGGAACAAACACAAGACTGGACTAATACCTAATGTAGTCTAGTTCGATGATTGTTAGTGAGACTAAACAAACACACCTGAAATGCACTAAAAAGTGATGGTTTCAACAACTAATAAAGTTATCGTGCATAATTGTTACATTAATTTCTCTCTTAGCACTCTGAAAAATAAAGAAGCTAGATAAAAGGAACATTCACAAAGAGCGCATCCACTGGCGGAGGCATACTAGGACTAGAGTAGTCCTAGGCCTACCCTCACTTGTAAAAATAAGATTAGTATTACACCTTGCTTTGCAACACTTCTCAACACTTTAAACAAATCCAATCATTATCTATTTTTAATCCAACAAATTTCATTCCAAAATTAAGTATAATATTTTAAATCGTCATTTATCATAAATCAATAACATTTAAATGGAGCCCATCATTCACTTTTAATTAAAAAAAAATTGTCTTTCACTTATGCATTGGCAGAGTTATTCCCCTATTCTTCTTGAATTTCATATATTTAACCATTCCAAATCTCAAATTTATTGAATAAAGAACAATAAGATTTGTAAAACTCTACTATCATTTATAAAACATTTGTTTCTATTCTATCCTACCTTTTACTTGAGTTTTATGTGACAACCCGTCCCGATACATATATTATTTAAGTTAGGAATTGACGAAAATACCCCTTCGGGGTCATGTACGTATGTATGTGTTTGTGTGAGGACCAATTATTCAAGGCCCTCAATAATTGGAACCAATGGGATATTTTTTATATCCTTTACATGAATGGATGACTTTGGTCCACACAAACCCATTCCCTCTTTCTTTCGTACCTCTCAGTCACTCTCAGTCTCTTCCTCTCTCTCGCTCCCCTCTCGAAAACACTCTATCTCTACCATATACGTACGGACAAGCCACAAACCCCTCGGTTCTTCACAGATCGAAGCAACCAAGACCACCATCGTGATCCTGAGGTCCTTGCGAGCACAATGATACCCATTTCAGGTATAAACTTCATCATTTTCACATCGAAAATCAAGCACCGAAAATGGGCACTATTCATGAACATTTTTATGGTTGATTTTCAGGACAATCTGAGATCACCACGAGCCTTAAAGGGTCCTTTAGAAGCTCGGGGACTATCGTTTGCTAAGTTTTGACGTCGGGATAGTGTAGAACAAAGGTGGCTAGTTTTGGAGAAATTCCCGACAAGATTTTAGACGTTTTTCGAAGTTTTTGAAGGTATAGACTTCTTCCTCATTTGATTTTGAGAACGTAGGAAGAAAAATGGGTTAAAATGGTGTAGAAACGAGGGAGAAAGCGAGCTGGAGGTAGAAGATGACACGTGCCAAGCACGTGCCGCTCGTGGGGGGCGTGTGGGCCACCCAAAAATTATTTTAAAAATATGTTGACGTCCGTGACGTCGAGTAGGTCGCGTTGGTATATTCGTATGCCAAAATTGAGCTATGTATGAGAAGTTATTTCTGTAGTTGTGTATATGTGCTTAAATAACGTATTTTTAGTAATTTCTCATATAGGTGAGACTTATTCTAAGGACGAGCGTAGCCAGGCTAGACGTGGGGGCTATGACCCGGCGACCTATCAGTGAGTGGGCAACTATTTTTCTTTATAAACCTATATATATAATGATTTTCCCAGAATCAGCTTTTAAATGAAAATTACATTTTTATCACCATGCATATAACTTAGTATTGATGCATGAGTATTCATATATACATTTCATGCATATGTTGGTTCCGAGGATGCCAGGTAAGTATCAGGTAGGTGCATGCATTATTAAGAAAAAACAGATGAGATACGATGTGATATGATGTGATATGTTGTTAGCTCATAAACCTGCACATATTGTTAGTGCTCACGCCCAGAGTTAAGGGCACAGTCTTTCACGTGTCGTTCACCTCTCGCACCGCATGCTCACCTTGGATCCAAGTTAGGTGCACAGTCCTGTCGTATAGACCACTATAAGTGGGTTCGACTCGTAGGTGACCCGCGAATCCCTCGCATAGTCTTCACATGATTGTAGCACTATAGCATTCTTATATTGATACAGTGATGTGATGATGATCTTATGAGGATATTGATGTATGTGCAGAGTATATATATGATGAGATTGAGATATTATGAGCTATATATGCAGCCGAGGGCTGAGTTGATACCTAGTAGCGATATGGTTCTCCAGACGCATTGCATGATATGCTTTTTGAGATTCAGAATGATATTGAAGTGCATTGCATGGCATAGTTTGAGATACGTTTAATAATTAATAATGCTGAGAATGTTTGAGATATATATGTACGTATTATTTTCTGGGAATTTATACAGGTTTTACGGAGAGGGATTATACTTTTGAGAAAAGAATGATTTTGAAAATATTTGTTTTGCTGACCCACTCAATTTTGTTTTTCGCCCCTTGAGGTTTTAGATAGCTAGAGTATCTTTGGTGGCTAGCGAGGACCATTCGGCAGTTCTGACAGACTCATTCTTATGTAGGACACCCGTTGGTGTTATTCGAATTTAATTATGCATGCTTGACTGCATTTTGACTTAGTACACTCTGGTTTTATATAAGTACTATTTTATCACTCTAGCACTATCTCTTTTAGGTTGCAAGTGGATTGGTTTTAATTAGTTCGTATTCTGTTAATGATTCTTGCTTCCGCACTGTGCACTTGGCTACGTCACACTCACGTGTCGGTCAGCATGCCCCACTTATGGGTTGAGGTGTGTCATTTAGGTTTGCAAATTTTTAGTAATTTTCTCTATTGAGTTTAATAATTCTTTCAATAGTATAGATGACATCAAGGGGTCTCAAAATATAAAATTCGTCGAAGATAATTGTCACATCCCGACCCGGGCCCCCACTACAACCCAGGCTCGACTCCGCTGTAGCATGATATTGTCCGCTTTGGGCCCTGACCACGCCCTCACGGTTTTGTTTCTGGGAACTCACGAGCAACTTCCCAGGGAGTCACCCATCCTGGGATTGCTCGTGAGTTCCTAGAAACAAAATCGTGAGGGCGTGGTCGGGGCCCAAAGCGGACAATATCGTGCTACGGCGAAGTCGGGGCCGAGTTGTGGTGGGGGCTCGAGTCAGGATGTGACAATTTGGTATCATAGCCAGGTTTCGATCCTAAGACCTGTGGGTTATGGGCCCACCACGCTTCCGCTGCGCCACTCTGATACCAACTGACACACCCCGACCTAAAGTACGGCGTGCTGGCCGTTATGCGAGAGTGACGTAACCATGTGCACAATGCGGAAGCAAAATTAATAAAGAGAAATACAAACAAATTAAAACCAAGCAACTAGCGGCCCTAACTAAGGTAATGTGCTAGTGCAAGATTAAGTGTGAAATACACAACGAGAGCATAAGCAGCTTAATCGCAGTCCAACAGGATATACACTAATTATACAACACCCAAAAGTGATCATACATTTGTGAAATCTGTCAAAACCTCCGGATATCCTCGCAAGCCACCAACGATAGCTTCTACCTCAAACCTGGAGGGGCGCAAAACAGAAAGTGTGAGTAGGCAAAAACAAAGCTTTTCAAAATCATTTAATTTCTCAAAAGTTCTAACCATTCGCCGTAAAACCTGTATAGTTTCATAGAAAATAAAGTATATACTCATATATCTCAAAACCATGCTCATAATAGATAATCAAATGTATGCCAGGAGTATGCCATGCCAAAGTATCTTAGTGAACAAATATGAATACTAGATATCAAATCATCCATCGGCTGAATCTATAGCTCATAACCAATCTCATTCATATCAAATATTCCTGCACACGAGTCGGAACCACCTATAGTGGTCTGTATGACAAGACTGAGTGTAAGATAAATATGCTCAAGTGCTACGATCACGTGAAGACTGTGCGAATAATTGCGGGTCACCTACAAGTCGGAACCACCTATAGTGGTCTGTACGACAAGCCTGTGCACCTAACTTGGATCCAAGGTGAGCATATGGTGCGGGAGGTGAACATCACGTGAAAGACTGTACCCTAACTCTGGGCGGGAGCACTAACACCGGGGTGCAAGTTTATGAGCTCTCAATTCATCACATCATAACTCGCATAACTAAACAATCTCATAACTTTAATTTATAAACTTACCTGACACTTACCTATGCGTCCGCAGCACCAATCATAAATATATGCAACTACTAATGCATAAATAAAATAGGCAGATGCTTTGCATGGCATTTCAAAACGTATAATCATTCAATTTCATTTTTTGAGAAAAATAGCAAGTATATAGGTATCTACGGAAAACCAAAAGCCCACTCACTGATAAGTCGAAGGATCGTAGCCCCCGAGCCTTGATTAATGGCGCTTGTCCTCAGGATAGGTCTGACCTATAGGCGAAATAACTAAACGAACATTATTTAAAGCACATAAATTGTGACAGCCCACATCGCCCAGGGGTGAGGATCCTGTAAGCCTTATATGTACATTCTCACATCTACCTAGCACGAGGCCTTTTGGGAGCTCATTGGCTTCAGAGTTCGTCGAAACTCTGAAGTTAAGCGAGTTCACGCGAGAGCAATCCCAGGATGGGTGGCCCACTGGGAAGTTCTCGTGTAAGTTCCCAGAAACAAAACCGTGAGGGTGTGGTTGGGGCCCAAAGCGAATAATATTGTGCTATAGCGAAGTCGAGCCCGGGAAGTGGTGGAGCCTGGGCCATGATGTGACAATTCTCTCAAGGTGAAATAATAGGCTGAATAAAACCTTACCAGTTTTATTTGCGAGGATATCCGGAGGTTCTGACAGATTTCACAACTATATGATCACCTTTGGGTGTTGTACAATTAGTGCATGTCATGTTGGACTGCACTTAGGCTGCTTATGCTCTGGTTGTGTATTTCACACTTAATCTCGCACTAGCACATTATCTTAGTTAGGGCTGCTAGTTGCTTGGTTTTAATTTGTTCGTATTTCTCTTTATTAATTTTGCTTCCGCACTGTGCACATGATTACGTCACTCTCTCGTGACGGCCAGCACGCCATACTTTAGGTCGGGGTGTGTCAATAATTATGATTACTATGAATAGATAAAATTATCTATGGATATGTTAATTTTGACTATTTAATTATTTGGATGTAATATTATGATGTGTTGCATTTGTAATTTTAAAACCACTATTCATTTTTTTTCTTCTTCTATACTTGTGTGAGGCCCCTCCTCACAAGTTCTAGGTCCGGCACTGAGCGCATCCATGTTTTTTATATAAATGAGTTCATTACGGGGTTAATTTTTCACCCATCTGCTTTGAGTTTGAAAGATATTTTTACTAAACGGTGTTTTGAAACAAAAGTAATTCAAATATCAAGTGTATTTTCCACAAAAATAAAAATAATAAAGTGTTTTTTAATACATCGATATTTTTACACTAAGGGAAGAGGAGTTCGGTTAAACCATACAATGGGCAACCTAATTTGGTATCGAATTAGCCATCTATGAGATTCGAACCTAAGACCTCTCACTTCCAAATAAAGAGAAATATCACAAGACCGTAGTACTGAGTGACAAAAAAAATAAAAATAAAAATCAAGTGTTATAAAAATGAAATGAGTTAAACGACCCCGTCAAGTCAAGCAAACGGCCCCCGTTAAGAGCCGTGAGGGTCTGTCAGTTAGTCTTTTTTGGGACGAAAGGTCTGTCAGTTAGTCGGTCAAAATTGAAACCATGACTCATTAGGCATTTTTGTCGTCTTGTGATGACTCAGCAAAAAGGGTAAAGAAAAAAGTACTGAATCCTTTATCTCTTTTCTTAATTGCCCCTTTGACCCATTTCACCCCCTCAGGGCCTCACCTCACCTGTACTTTACATTTAGTCCAATTATTACCAAGTTACCCCACCATTTTTTACTTTTACCACTTCCATACCTTCAAAAAAAAAAACCCAATTCCCTTTTTCTTTTTCTTGTACAAGAAAGTTACTATTTCGTGTTTGATCTTGATCGTGGATTTTGTTTTACTTATTAAAAAACTAGAAAGAAAAACGAGCGTGTGAAAAATATTTCTCTTGTTAAATCTAATTTTGAAGCTAATACACGGTACACAAGTGAAAAATGTGTAATTAATATATATCAAGAAGTCTCTTCCATTGTTATTGTTGATTAAAAATGTTAAAGGACGGAACTTAAACTTCTACGCAGAATGCGACGTTAACTGTTATACTGGAAGTAGCATTAGCTCTTAAAAAATAATTCCATTACTTATGTATTATTCGAAATTCAATGTAGATTAACTTTGATCAATAGATTTCGAGAAAAAAGATACAAACCTATATATTCGTAAGTGATAATAAACGTTCTTAATCACTATGAGCGGCACACAATTCAATGTAAATTGATTATCAACTAGATTGAGATTGAAAGGGTTTTACTCCAAATAATTATCTCAGTTACTATTACATGCATTCTTCCAAAATTTCCCAAAAATAAATCGGAAGGTGGTCCAAAACCATTTTGGTGCTGACGTGGCAACAGGAAGAGGAAATGATGTACGTACAAAAGCCATTTCTGTGGGCAAAAATACATTGTTGCATACAGACATAATTTTATTCTAGAGAGAGAAGGCGAGGCCAGAGAGAGAGAGAGAGAGTGAGGAGTATTTCAGAAGCTCACTGCTTCGCTGATTTTGAGGCACGAAATAGAGGGGAGAGAGAGAGAGAGAGAGAGAGAGAGAGAGAGAGAGAGAGGAGTGGAAAACAAGTTTCACACACAGATAGAAACACCGATCGTCAAAAACTTGATATATTTACTACATTTGGGCCTTCTTCTTCCATCTGAGCCATCACCTCGCTGAAATTTCCAGAGCTAGAGAGAGAAAGAACCTAGGTGGGTTTTTTCCTCCTTTTAACTCATCGTCCATCTCAGTTACTCTTTTTCCTTGAATCCAATGCTGGGTTCTTCGAGTTTAATCCGTTTATTCTATTAATTTTTTTCTGGGTTTTGCGGATTGAGCTAAAAGATTCAAGCTTTTTGTTTTTCTTGGGGATTAATCGCCTTCTAATGCATGTTTGATCGGATTAAAAGGGTTTTTTCTATCTGGGTTTTCTCTGTTGCAATTGATTAAGTTGATTTTAATTATTTGTTGGTAATGCATTAATGATTTTTCAGGGATTCAACCCCCTTTTCTCCCTACAATGAGTTTTTACCAAGAAAGTCATTTTTTCCTCTGCCTTGGATTTGATTAGATATTTCTCTGTCATTCCAGACACCCTTAATTGCTCTCTAATAATCGACCCAATAAAGAAAAAGAACATAAAAATCTTTATATTATTCATTTGGGTGATCCAAAACCACCACCAAAACATATCTTTCAACTGAAAGGCATCAAGTTCTTTGTGTATGTGTGAGGATTATTGATTTTTGTGTATTTTCTCCTTTATTTCTGCAATGCAGCTCATGGATTAAGCAGATGATTAATGGGTTATTAGCTGTTGAATCATCTTTGATCAGTTAGCTTCTGAATATGGTAGAAATAATGTATTTATTGATTTGTAAAACTTGCTGATTTTTTTTTTTTTTTTTTTGGGTCCAGAAAAGGGGGCTTTTGGTTTCCCAAAAGGGGGAAATTAGAGAGAATGCTGAGGAAGAGAAGCAGGTCAGTTCAGAAGGATCAGCACCAAATGGGTCATCTGCCAATTTCTGATGCTGCTGCTGCTGGGTCTGATGTTTTAGGGCACAACCATAAAAGCAACTCTTTTTTCAGTGTTCCTGGTCTGTTTGTGGGGTTGAGTCCTAAGGGTTTATCAGATTATGATGCAGTTAGGAGCCCAACTTCTCCTCTAGATTTTAGGGTCTTTTCCAATCTAGGTTACCCCTTTAGGTCCCCAAGGTTCAACCATGATGGGGGGCAGCAGAGGAGCTGGGGTAGCAGTAAAGTAGGATTAAGCATCATAGATTCTATTGATGATGTGAAATTTTTCGGGAAGGTTCCTCAGTCATCTGAGAGTAAGAACATTCTTTTTGGACCCGGAATGAGGATTAATAAAATCCCAGAGCCTCAGCCCAAAGCCAAGTGTTTTGATTATTCTCCGAAATCTCTGCCTAAGAACTATGCAATTTCCCCTCATTCCAAAATCAAATCTCCTTTACAGAAGGGTAGTTCTGATGTTCTTTTCGAAATTGGAGAAGCCCCATCAGAACCCGAGTCATTCGGGAAAATCGGGCCCTGTTCATTAGATTCTGGTAGAGCATTTTCGACCCTATCAGGATTGAGCAACCTTAACCCCAACTCCGCTTCTGGAGATTTTTGCCCGGAAAATTTAACCACCCATCAATTTATTGGAGGAAGCCCCAATTTAGCCACCCAAATGAAAACTGGATCCATCGAGTCGAGCAATGGGTTTGTTGGGTCTCTTTCAGCAAGTGAGATTGAGCTTTCTGAGGATTATACTTGTGTAATCTCTCATGGTGCCAATCCCAAAAAAACTCACATCTTTGGTGACTGCATTTTGGAATGTCACTCTGAGGACGTGAACAATTTTGGTAAGAATGTGGAAAAGGAAATTGGATTTGCCCACCCGGGTTCGAGCTTGGAGAATTTTGGTCACTACCCTTCAGACAATTTCCTGAGCTTCTGTTACTATTGTAACAAGAAATTGGAAGAGGGCAAAGATATATACATATACAGGTACATTTCCTGAAACAGACACATCTGCTAGCCTTCTTATGATATGCAAAAGCTTTGCTAAATAGTTTTGGTTTTAGTATGATTGTAATCATATGACTTGTTGCAGGGGCGAGAAAGCATTTTGCAGTTTGAGTTGCCGGTCGGAGGAAATTTTGATTGATGAGGAGTTGGAAAAATGCAATGACCAGTCTTCTGGGAAACCTCTGGAGTCGGATGAGGAACTTTTTGAAACTGGTCCGCTTGCCGATAAAAAAGAGATGCCTCTCATCCTCGGCCACCATGCCTGTGATTGACGAGCCTCTCGCAGACGCAGCTGATCATCCGTTTAGAAAGAGCTGTTCATGTGCATCGCCCGGCAGCCATGGATGATCGTTTTGTAAATTCACTCGTTTGCTAATCGTGTTTTCAGCTTTCACGGTCTTGGTGGATGATAGGATTCAAAATTAACTAGTTTTGCTTTCCATAAAATGAGACATTTGATGTATGCCATCAAAGTACTATATTTCCTTGTAATTCAAGTAAAAGGGCGATCGCCGTCTTTTTTGGCTCCCCATTTTTACTGCTTGAGCCTTAAGTCTCTCTTGCGGCCAGAGTTGCTGTGTAATCTTGCACCAGTTTTTGACTGAATATATCAAAACTAGTACTATTACATACAAGCCTTTCTCTTCATCTTCGAGTTTTGGACAAATACTCCCCAGTATTGAATAACAGCCGTTGAATTGGATCTAACGGCTCCAAGTGGCGGAGTATTCGATGCCTCGGAGCGCTGTTGATTTTTAGCAAATTTTGATTGATCTTTAGAGCGGATGGAAATGAAAGTTTCCTGAGCATATAGATTGAAATTATCATATGAATTCACCAACAATCTCTACAAGTGCAGTTTCCGTCAACGAACCGGTGGAATCTGTAGTTATCTCTGATTACAATCTCTCTCTTATACGCCTGCGATATCAGTTTCATAGCTGAATGGCAATCTCTACATATCTGCAGATTATTCACTACTCGAATCGGAGTTCTCGGAGGGTTGCTTATGAGACCAAAAGCAACCGCCAGTCTTTCACTGTGATAAGCTGAAGTTTCTTCCAGCTTCTGCTTTTGTAGTAAGCACTTTATCTCATCCAGCATTGCATAAATCTCAGCAGATTGAGGGTCTGAAAAATCCCAAGCTGTAAATGCATGTACATTTCCATCCTGTTCTATCAGACTGCATCCTGGCTGCTTTCTCACTCCTAGTTCATGCAGCTTCTTTCTTGCCCAGCTCACGTCGTCCAATCTTCCAGCTTTTTCATAAATGTTGGAAAGAAGAGCATAAGCAGAATCACTCTGAGGGTCTATTTCTATGATCTCCTGAAATGCTTTTTCCGCAAGCGTTACGTTCCGATGGCTTCCACATGCTCTCAACAAGGAACTCCATATAGAGATATCTGGTTTAATGGGCATGTTTTCGATGAATTTTACTGCCTCGTCTAAGCACCCGACGCGACCTAGGAGATCAACCATACAACCATAGTGCTGGATCTTAGGAACAATGTTGTAGACATTACTCATCTTGTTGAAGTATCTGTATCCTTCATTGACTAAGCCTCCATGGCTACAAGCAGATAGAAGAGCTACAAAAGTGACGTGATCCGGCTTTATTGATAGGGCTTCCATTTTTGTGTAGAGATCAATAGCTTTCGTGGCTTGCCCTTCCATGGCATGTGCTGCTATCATAGCAGACCACACAAACACATTTCTTTCAGTCATCTCTGAGAATATCTCGTAGGCTTTTTCGATGCTTCCGCACTTTCCATACATGTCGATCAGAGCAGTTCCCAACATGTTATCTACTTCAATGTGTTTCCTTTTTATGTATACATGAACCCAAATGCCATGATTCAGGGCTGCAACACTGGCACATGAAGATAGTACACTGACTAACGTGACATTGTCGGGTTGTACATTTGAACTCTGCATCTTACGGAACAACCCAAACACTTCCCCGAATCGATGAGACATAGAATAGCAGTTGATCATGGTGTTCCACGAGACCACATCCTTCTCAGGGATCTCATTGAAGAAGAGTCTAGCTTTCCTAACATCTCCACTTCTGCAAAAGGCATCCAACATTGAATTCCACGAAACGACACTCTTGCAAGGCAGCTGCTCAAAAGCTAAGCAAGCCTCGGACAGCCTTTCACATTTGGCATACAAATCTATCAGAGCATTCCCAAGAAATCCTTCAACAGTCATTCCATATTTGACAACCAGACCGTGAATGGATCTGCCTAACCCGGAATCTCCCTTGTGAACACATGCCGAAAGTACTGTGACCATAAGAACATCATCCGGGATCAAATCTGTTTCCCTCATTTGCCTAAACAACTCCAGACTTTCCTTATAGTAACCTCCTTGAACATAACCCGAAATCATCGCCATCCATGAAATCAAGTTCTTTTCTGCCATCTGATCGAACAGGCGCCTAGCAGCACATATTTCATTAGATTTCACATACCCACCAACCATAATAGTCCCCAAAACAACATCAATCTCAGAGCTTCCTCTACCAACAAGCTCAAGTGCCTTATCCATTCTTCCACACTTGACATACATATCCACCATACAATTCGACAAATTCCCACCAATTTCCAATCCATTATCTTCAATATACCGGTGCAACTCCTCCCCCCTTTCCAAATCCCTCAGCTTTGCGCATGCCGAAACTAAGCTAAGCATCGTAATCCCATCGGGTTTAACCCCATCAGCCAGCATTTCTTGAAACAAACTCAAAGCCTCACAACACATTCCCATGCGCACATTGCACGATATCATCGTATTCCAACTAACGACATCTCTCTCAGGCAATACCTCAAACAGCTGCCGCACTTCATCCAACTTCCCAAATTTCGAATACAATCCCATCAAATTGTTAACCAGGGACCTATTGTCCCCCAACCCATTTTTCAAAATCCGTCCATGGATCTCTGTCCCGTGTCGAAAGGTCAAAAGCCTCGAACAAGCATGAATCAAGAAGTGGAAAGTGGATGCATCCAAAGGCACTCCTTCACTGACCATATAACAGTAAGTTACAAGTACATCTCTAAAAGCTCCATTTCGGAGCTTGTTTTCCATAAGGGTGTTACAAATAACGGTCTCTGTCTCGTGGGTTCGGCTGAAAATTTGATGAGCATGATGAGAATGTTTGATGGTGATGAAGAACCAGAGAGCGTGGCTCGCCGTGAAGGGGTCACGGATGAGGTTTGTGGTGATTAATCGGGCGTGGATCGGTGCGAATTCTCTGAGGTTTGAGCAGGATCTCAACAAGGTGATGGCGCAGTTTGATCCTCGGGTAGTTTGATTAAAGACTTCATTTTTGGTTGTTTTTTGTGTGGAAGATAAGATTGAGCGGAGAGCAGGAATGGCTACGGCCATCCTTGCATTTTTGGCCGTTACTTCCCTCCAAATTTCAGTTTGTAGCATCTGTAAGTTTATAGATATATATAGATATATATATATATATATATATATATATATATATATATATATATATTTTTTTTTTTCCTAATGCCTGTATGAATTTTCTCGGCCACTAGAAGGAGTGAACAACCGTAGTTTGCCACCAGTTTTTCCTTTTTAAAGAAAAAAAAATTAGTGTTCATGGATTTGATAATTATGATTAGTTTGGGTCATGGATGGATGATTATGATTAGTTCATCAATTCATTTATTATTATTGTGCCGTGCAAAATATATGAATTATATTGTCTGCATATATCATAACACATCAACTATTATTATTGTGCCGTGCAAGATATGTGAATTATATTGCCCGCATATATGATAACACGGCGACTAGTAACAAAATTTCCGTACAAAGTATACTTTGGTGACTTGAGTCATCAATTTGTAGAGGCAATGAGAATGTACAATTAAATTAGAGGGCAACTAATGTACGGTACAACATATTAACTCCAAATCCATGCGTATCGAAGTAAGGCGGATGTACATTAGGACCTAAGTGGTCCGAGGACTAACCGAAGTTTAAAAAATACATATAGAAGTCTTTCAAGAACTTTCTGAATGTTTAGAAATAGTTTGTTTTTATGTCCATCAAGCGTTTAATTAATGTGTACTAAGCAAATATCGACAGATTAAGTTGACAACACTAAAAAAATTCTTTTCATTTATCAGATTGCTTAAATATGTCGATATTTGTTGAGACCCCGTTTGCCAAACAAAAAAAGCCCCTTGAGACCCCAAGTTCGAGCCGTGGTACTATTACAAAAGTGCAACCTCCCCGCCCATTCCCCCATATGCATACTCCTCTTCTTTTCGTCGAGTTAGCTTATTAAGCAAATAAGGTAATATCGCCCCAGAACTAATAATGGAGAATGATAATCCAACTGATTTACAACTATACCAAAAACACTTGGTTGCTTCATACCGGAATTTATCCAAAACGCTTAACAAGATTCGATTCGATTCGATTCGCTCTATAAAAAGACTAAAATGGCTGTACAGGGCAGACGGGGACGACACAAAATCGAAAGAGAGAAACGAGAAAAGAACATTCAGACGGTAACTTGAGAAACCATCACAGCTACTCTTGCGTTAATTACGAAGGAAGGCAACACATACAAAAACATGACAAGAAAATACAATCAAATAAAGCACGACGGTGCACCCCCGGCCAGAGCACTCCCAACAGAAGACAACACGGAGGACCACAATTCCTTTCTTTCCACCACCGATATGGCCAGGGAGTTCAAAAGAGTCCGGAGCCTTTGTTGCGAGTCTCGCGACACATCCCCAGCTGCACAAGGATAATCAATGCCAAAACCAACTTGATTGCAACCACATTGCCACCAGCTCAGCCTCTGGTTTGGCGAGTGTTGTAAGATTTACAGTTTAGACATTTCCGGGCCACAACATGGTACTGCACCTGTGAGCTTTTCCCGCAGTCGTTGCATAGGATCGAAACCTGTCCGATAGGATCAAATAAGAAGGAATTCTAACCACAATACTTACACACTAGGAGAACTTTGAGAGAGAGAGAGAGAGAGAGAGAGAGAGAGAGAGAGAGAAAGAAAGAGAGAGTACCAATTTGTTTTGATAGGGTTCGGGCATCGGTTGAGCTGCAATCTCCCTGTCATATTTCTCCCATACCTTAGACATATCGCAAACTGACTTGGAGCAAAGAGGGCAACCGTATCTATCATCAAATATGAACGACTGGGTCAATTCGATAGTTCTACTTATGATGCTCAATCAGGGTAAATAAACGGAATCAAAACACGAAATCCGTCATATACTCACTGATAATGGTCCCTCATCTCTTTTAAGCAATTCTTGTGAATTGTGTGCCCACATGGCATGACAGTAACATCATTTCTTGTTTCGAATAAGAACTGCAAAACACCAATGTATGTTCGGTAAGTCATCAACAATATCAAAACAGAATACTTAGTATCCGTCATAACTCATAAGTGGATAAAACCAAAAGTCGAGTCTTACCTCAAAGCAAACAGGGCAGTCGTGATGCATTGCTCCCTCCACACAGGGGTGGCTGTTCTTCAACAGCATTGAGTAGCAGCAACCTGACAAGAAAGTTGGTTTACATCAGTAATGCGACGATAAGAAGGATGCTAAATCTCTTTGAAAATAACAGGCAGGCATTGCTTACCACACTTGTAGCAGTGAAAGAAATTCTCGCGCCCCCCAATTCTGTCACAAAAGAGCACCCGATTGAGTGAAACAGTAATTAAAATTTTCGGTGGCACATAAAACTACATAGAAAATGGTAAAGGCAGACAAGAAAACGTGTATGAGTAAGTGTCGCAAGAACCGATGCCTCAAAAAGCTTATTGAATAAAAAGACCGTCACATTCTGGTGCCAAAAATTAATAAGGAAGTGAAACTTGCATAATAGGTAACGACAGTTCAGTCGCCAGGCTTTTCAAAAAGACAATTATAACAAGGATATGGAAATTCTACCTGCAAATCCCACAGCCATTGCAATGGTACTGTTTCTTAGATACCTGCAAACAAAACAAAAAAGGTTTATCTGCCTGCACGAGCTCGGCACTTAAATGCATTATAATTTCCCATGCCAGGCTTACACCACTATCCTAATCATATATAATCGAAAACGAAAACGAAAACAGCTTTAGAGAAAGTGAGGCACTTACATCATCATCAAATAGCTTGCAAGTCTCACAGAAGTATTTCCCCATACATACACCACAGTTGACACAAACTTGTTGAACCTGGTAAAGAAGCAGCATACAAAAGACACTTCAGTAAAATTCTCAACCCTACAGCATCTTCTTTTCTGCTACACCAACTTAGTTTCACAATTGTAACTATCTTGATTAAGGACTTGAAACAAATCCAAAAGCAATAAATCTGTCGATAACCCAAACTCACCTCTTGCCCAGTGTCGCAAAGTGAACATATCACCTGAAATATCATGCATATTTTGTCAGATTACGAAGCAGAACAGTATAAGTTAGCCTATTAAGAAGCAAAGATAAGGAAATGCACCAACACATAAACGGATTTACCTGTTTCACTTGATGACGCGGCATGTCATGTCTATGCTTCTGATCAACACTAATATCATTCTGTACACCAAAATGAAAAGTCAATACAAATCGACATAAGTGTTTATAATGGCTTACACTCTGAAACCGTTTAAAATCAAATACTCACCTTAGCTTCATTATGACAATGGTGACAATCAAAAATCCCATTGCAGCAAGGAGCTCTAATACTGCACCTTCGCCGGTAGTGTGGACATCTGGAAAAATAAAACCATCTTATCTTAGTGGCAACCAAATAAGAAAAGAAAATCAACAAAGAAATGAGTAAGAATAATTACCCATACTGCATGTACCCTTTCTCTAGCAATTCAGTGGCCTCCCCAGTAAACTTTGATTCAAGTCTGAGCTTATACTCGCCATTTGATAGATTACAGTGGGCATCCCCCATTATGTTCTGCCTAACCATTATTTCTTGCATATCTCCAAACGGATATGGCAATACTTAGAAGCTGGAAATAAGCCTAAGGCACCTGCATGTACAAAGTTTAGCATCACTTGTTAAACCTCAGAGGTATTTAGTCACCCGATCAAGGCACGCAAACACAGCATGCCACTGCTTTCTTCTATAATGCTGCAGGCATTTGAAATCAGCAACAACAAATCCAAGCAAGGTTGAACAGCTCCAATCAGCATTTCCCCAAGAGAAGGATTCATCAAAACAAGTAGATATATAAACAATAGCTACAATGCAGCGCTCGGGAACTCCAGAGATTCCATCTTTGGAAAATAAGAAATAATAATGCATCACTTGATTCCTTGAAGAAGTCGCATAACCAAATCCAACTAGACTGGGCATGACGACTTGACGCCCCAACCTATGGTACAAACAATAGATCACACAATCAAATGCGTTTTAAAAAGTTGTAACAAAATAGGGAAAGAACGCTAGAGATGGAAAAATGTGTTTTGTTGATTGTCCATAGAGGACAGGCCTACCTCATTTGGAATCCGGCACCATCTCTGCTTCGAGTACTGAACTCACACAACAGGCAAAATTTTTAAGCACTATACCATCAGATTTTGAGTAGCTCTGCTCGAACCTTATAAGTTCTCTCATTATCAACATCTTGAACTACAAAAATAATCACAACTTTATCTCTTGACTTCCCTGATAGAAGATAACCCACCTTCAAGGGCCACAGCCTCACGAATAATACCCTCCTAACCAAAAGAATGGGTGCCAAACCCGTCTCACTACCATAGTTGCAATGATAGGTTTGAAAGACTAATGACCATAGAGTATGAGCATTGAGACTCATAATACCAAGAGTGGATCAATGCTCGACTAGCACTTGTTTGGGGGGATGGATGAATTCAACCCAGAAAACCATGCCACACCAGGAATTTCAGATTTACGCCATATGGCAAACTCACAATGCTGTGACAACAAAGAAGTGGTGACAAGATCAAACATGTAATATAAGAAGCCACATTGGGATAGAGCTTTGGAGACCCAGTTTTTACTTTTAAGACATTCAAATCCCTCAATCAGAACCATGATAAACAAGCATATACGCTCTGCACTTGGCGATTTCACCTCTGGTACAGATACAACAGCCCTGCAGATACTGCCGTAGAAAAACCGTCAAATACTACATCTTTACTCACGGAACGCTCACTGTGTCCATACTCGAAATTCACTCATTCTCCACTTCTTCAGTAACACTCACGTTTCAACAAATAAACCAAATTCGGAAACTACAACAACATGTCTTCACCATACGGCTAACATTTCTCTCGAAAATAAGCTAACCAAACACAATCATTATCGTGCCACTTAGTACTACAGTCTATTCATGTTCCTTCTCACTTGTAAGTTAGAGTTCTTAGTTTAATTCTCAAGGCGATTTTTTTTTTTAATGCAACGATAGATGATTTTCATTAAACAAAGGTCATTACAGATGGTACACTAAGGCAGAGAATATAGTCCCACCATGGGAAACTGTAAGACCAAATCTAGCTAGACGATGGGCAACCGCGTTATTGCTAGATCATGCTAAGTCACATCACTGCTAGCTCATCCTGATGCTAAGCCCACCCCCTCCTCTCCTCTCAATTTAGATAATATCGTTTGTTCAAAAAATAAAAATAAAAACAATCATTATCGTCATTAGCAACAACCACCACCAAATTACATCACTCAGTAAGCTAAGATTATCACAAAATTAAATACTACAGCAAGTCTAATCCAATCAACAATTCACCAAATCAAATAAACCACAGAGCACGCAATGCACCATAAATTCACACAATTCATTGCACGTTACCATGAAATCAAAAGTTTCAGAATTCATGCAATAACACACCAAACAGACCTAGAGGTTAAACAGAACCACAAAACAACACAAATTTCAGCAATTTCAGAACCAAATTAACTACAATTGTAATCAATCAACAAGCAAACCAAATCCAATTCAAATCAAATCAAAACAAATTACGAATTATACGAACTTCTTAAAGAATAACGAACTTCCAATCTGCTGCGACACAAAAGCGGTGCAGTTGCCGATCTGATTACGATGGGGATCCGATTGGATATCCGGAGCTCCGACTGAACCTAACAGAGAAAGTGGTAGAGAGAGAGAGACGCAAGGGAGAGAGAAAGCGATGCGGATTGATGAAAGAGAATATGAACGCGACCGCTATTTATAGCATTTGCGAAGATAAGATCCCTTCGCGAGCCTTCGAAATTGGCCCGAAATGGAAAGCGTGGGGACCACTGGTGACAGCTCTCAGCATTAAATTGTCTGAAAATATCTCCGCTTTTTCCGTATTTAATAATAAGGTATTCATTCCTATATGTCATCACCCAATGTATTATCCTGCACATGCGATTCGAACAGTCCTCATATCATAACTTTGCATCCAACAGTCATAAAGAGAGGGATCGCAGTAGTTACAGTGAAGACGACTGCAGTATATCATTATCCTTTAAAAGTCGGTGATTTACGTGATCCAAGCGTACTAGTCACGTGATGGGGATCCAGCTTGCAATTTGGATTTGGGTTGACGACACGTGTTACTAAATTTGGTCAAGGTGCTTAACTGCTTGCCCCGTGTGCGGACGAATTAAGTTACTTGACGTGGATGATTTTGGTGGTATCAAATAGATGGAAAGGGATCCTCTCCGATTCTTTCCATCAAATTCACAAAATTCATCGTAACACTTAAAATTTGATCTAACAATTAAAATTATTATAATTTTTAAAAGAGTATTATGACACTTCTATTTGTCAAAGTAGGATTTTTTTTAATGTATTTATCACTTGTATTATGACACTTCTATTTGTCAAAGTATTATGACACTTATTGTATTGGGTCTCGTTTGGCACGCTGTATAAAGGATTGGATGATATTAATAATACGGTAGCAGTTGTTTGGTGCTTACTTGTACTAATTAAGCACCGGATACACTAAACTAGTCCCACCGTTTAGTACCCCCCTCACACCTGCTAATTTATACTCTCCAAAACCTCCGTATAATTAGCCGGGTCACAAATCATCGCGAAATCCTCATCCAAGTATTCCTTCTCTCTTTCTCCCTGTCCACGTCCGATCAACATCGAGCACATCCAAACAGAAAATCAGAAGTGGCAAACTAAACCCAGGCCATGGCGTCTTTATTCAGACATCTATGGTGACAGATCGAACTAGAATCGAAAAGATGTTATCTGGGTTTTTGTCATGATGGTGGCGGTGGTTGCCAGGAGGTTGAATTCAAATTTATCACCTCCCATCTCTATGTTTCAGATTTTGAATTTAACCAAACCTAGAGAGAGATCTGCAGTAACTCACCTGTAAAACAATTTTCTACTTCTTGTGAGCAAGCACCGAGTCTGTAATTAGAGGTTGCTCTCCAGTTTTGAATTGGTATCTTGAAGGAAATTGAAGGTGGTTATGGCGGTGACTAAAATAGTCAGTACAGTCCGAGTTGCCAAAGGTGGCCAAGAGGATGACATAGCAACTGTGACAAAGGATTGTAGTTGAACCGACTTTCTCGCCCTCGATCTGTTAGCGCTTCATTAGAAGTGTTTTTATTAGAAACACATTTGACATTTTATTTATAAAAAAAAAAAAAAAAAAACCATTTAAAGTTTGACATGCATAATCAAACCATTAATGTTGTTACGAGACTCATGCATCTACAACAGCACGTAGATTGTCAACCATTAATATGTACAGTTGAAAGTTGCGTCTGAATGTGATGCAAATGTCAACTGTTATGTTTCTAGGTCTAATACGCGTTATCTAGGTTGAAACACGCGTTATCAACTGTTAATAGGTTCATCATGAGACTCGTACGCATCAACGGTTAAAAGTTATCTACGATCATAAACAACCGTCATTAGCTCAGCTCAAACTCTTAATTATGTTTCCTCACGATAAATCCTCCTAAAATTATCGTATCTTTACAACACACACCCAGCTTGGCCACCTAAAGTGGTGTCAAAAACTTGATCGAGTCCAAGATGAGCGTTAAAATGGGAAACCACCCCAAAATAACGGTGTCTATGTTTGGACTGATCCAGTTTCACACAGATGTAATAAACACATGCGCTCATCCTCACTTCCAGTAAATCTAGTTTTGTTACCCCAAACTGCTACTCCTCGTACACTTGGAGTACAGTGAAAACTGAAGATTTACCTAATCAGTGTCACTGAGCTTTTTTTACTTTTACACTGAAGAATTTGATCAGTTTTCCACCTCCATACCCCCCCTCTTTCTCTCTGATACCTGCTGAGAAAGCTAGCACATAGAAATTGAACCCATTAGATGTGATCTCTTGCATGAGATGAAGAGAAGAAACATTCACATTTTTGTACTCTCCGTTTTCCTCATACCGATCTTTTTCCTCGGTGCTCCCGCTGGCAAAGAGCTTCAGATTTCGTACAATGCCGGCCTGAGAGACTCGTTGCGGACGTCACATTACAAGCAAAGGCAGCTTTTGTATTACATTGACCAAGATGGGTCACGAGGTGAGACTGTGACAGTCCCAGACTCCCTTGTTTTTGAAAACTCAAGACTCAGAAGTGCCTACATTGCCCTCCAAGCATGGAAGCAAGCCATGGTCTCGGATCCTCGGGATCAAATATCCAACTGGGTTGGATCCGATGTGTGCAAATACACCGGAGTCTTCTGCGCCCAAGCCCCAGATGACCCGTCAGTCCAAACTGTTGCCGGCATTGATCTAAACCATGCTGACATTGCTGGGTTTCTCCCAGAAGAGCTTGGTTATCTCTCGGATATTGCATTGTTTCACATCAACTCAAATCGTTTCTGTGGCAAAGTCCCAAAGAGTTTCAACAAATTGCAGCTGCTTTTCGAGCTTGATCTAAGCAACAACCGCTTTGCTGGGGAATTTCCTGATGTTGTTCTTCAGCTGCCAGCACTAAAATTTCTGGACCTGCGATTCAATGAGTTTGAAGGTGAAGTCCCCAAGGAACTGTTTGATAAGGACCTTGATGCAATCTTCATCAACCACAACAGATTTTCCTTCGAATTGCCAAATAATTTTGGGAACTCGCCGGTCTCAGTCATTGTTCTTGCTAACAATAACTTCCATGGATGTGTACCGGCCAGCCTCGGCAACATGTCCAAGAATTTAAATGAATTGGTGCTCACTAACAATGGGTTCCACTCGTGTTTGCCAAGGGAGATAGGGATGCTAAAGAGAGTGACAGTGTTTGATGCAAGCCATAATCGGTTTGTGGGAGAGTTGCCGAAGGAAATGGTTGAAATGGAAAGCTTGGAGCAGCTGAATGTGGCTCATAACATGCTCAGAGGGACTATACCAGAAGGTGTTTGTGAACTTCAGAATCTGGCAAAATTTAGCTTTGAGCACAACTTTTTCACTGTCGAGCCACCAATGTGCATGAAGTTGGAGGAGTTTGATGACAGCAAGAATTGCTTGCGGAAAAGGCCAAAGCAGAGAACCTTGTTGCAATGCAAATTGGCTTTGTCTAAGAAAGTTGATTGTAGTTCTTTTGGATGTTATCCTCCTTCGCCACCATCACCACCACTGCCTCCACCATCACCACCACCGCATCCTCCATCACCACCACTGCCTCCACCATCTCCATCACCACCTCCACCATCTCCATCGCCTCCACCTCCACCATCACCTTCGCCTCGACTATCACCACCATTGCATCCACCACCACCTCCACCATCTCCACCACTGCCTGTGCCATCACCTCCACCTCCATCACCATCACCGCCTCCACCATCACCCCCACCGCCTCCACCATCATCACTGCCACCGCCTCTGCCATCTCCTCCACCTCCATCACCATCACCGCCTCCACGATCACCACCACCACCTCCACCATCACCACCACTGCATCCTCCGCCATCTCCATTGCCTCCCCCACCATCTCCACCACTTTTACCGCCATTAACATCGCCTCCGCCTCCATCACCATCATCACCACTGCATCCACCATCACCACCATTGCCTCCGCCATCACCACCACAGCCTCATCCTCCTCTTCCTCCACCTCCACCATCCTCACCTCCTTGCCTTCCCTCACCACCACCCCCTCCACCATGCCCTCATCAGAATTCACCACCACCTCCACTACCTTCTCCCCCACCACCACTACATTCTCCTCCGCCAACACATTCTCATCCTTCGCCGCCTTCACCACTTCCTTCGCCTCCTTCACCTCCTTCACCACCTTCACCTCCATCGCCACCACCATGTGTGCTAACTTCTCCGCCTCCTCCATCCCCACCACCATGTGTGTCATCTTCTCCGCCTTCGCCTTCACCTTCACCACCAACTCCAGCAAATGATGGCCTGTTAAATTGAAGAACCCTCCTACCCTTCACCTCCACCACCACCGTATTATTAGTGATTCCTTCCATTTCTTCTCCACCTTCCAGACAACTTAGAGACCAATACACTATAGTGAGTAAACTCCCACAACTCTGAAAAGCATTTCAACTTTTGAAATAATTGCCAAGTCTTTATCTCTACCACTGCAACCAAAGAACACAAAAGAAAGCCATCGACTATCAAGTTACATGGTGAAGGTGAACACAAGAAGAACAAGGAGACAATGAACATGGAAGGTTATTCTTTTTTCTTCTTATTTTATCTTTTCAAGTTGTTATGGATTGTTTTTTTTTTTTAAGTAGATAATAAGTTGGAAGATGTAGTACTAGGCTACTTGGAATGTAATTACAGAGATCTCTAGATTCATAATTCAGTAATATTAAGAGCTTTTTTTTACTTATATTTCGATCTAACTGTATTATGCAATGATGGATATTGGATTGAAAATGCTTAAAAATCTTTAGGAAAAGTTAGGTCTCAATATTACCTTCTGCATTGCTCCAATATTCATGAATCAGAACAAGCAACCATAGAATCTTTGTTCCATCTTTGCTGCAGGCAGAAGAACGTCACCAATCTTCATTTTCATTTAAGAAAGGAAAAATAGAACGGATAATCTAAATAACAATTAAAAAATCAAACTCTAGTGAGAAAGGCTCAATACTTGAAAAGCTAAATTTAAAGAAAAAAAAATTGTTTTCCTTGTCCTTAATCTCAAAAAGCAGATGACAAATGAACAAAACTGATAGCAGAAATGAGAAGCACGAATGCAAAAGAATTTCAAAGCTCACTGAGGCAAAAAGCCTGAACTGTACTTTGAGTTTTACCATGAGCCATATCGAAGACCATTACTTCAAAGCATCATGCATGCGAGCATCTCCATTTTGATGGCCTAATCAATCAAGATGAGGAAAAAGTACATTGTCTGTTACATGTGAATTAATCTCCGAAGTTAAAGGCTGGAGCAAACCAGTATTAGACAATACTTCCAAGGCTTTAATGTCCTGGTGCAAACGGGTCGCATGTAAAATGGCATGATCAAGAACTAGAGGATCATATGGGATATTTTGAAGAAGAGTAAGCAAGGCCTGCCGATAAACTTGACCAGCCAATAATGGTCTTGCAACCTGCCGATCTTTACATGAGATTGCTACCTTGATGACATGCTTACAGAGATTTCCCAGCCTTGACGAAGGGCAATCACAGAATGAGAATTCCGAACCAGGGTTCCAGATAGTGTATGCCAGGCTTCTGTCCGTTTGTGAGATGACCTTTGCATACTGAAGATTTTGCTCATCTAGTATGACATCAACATCTAGGATCTGCAATGCCTGATACCAAGCATTCATTGAAAAAGACTTGTCCCTCAAATTTTCAAAATACCCAGTCTCCGTGCTATATTGGTCTAACCAATACAAAGAGTGAAATTCAGTTGTGAGTGTGTGTATCAACCAGTCGACTCTCAACCAGGAATTCGCATATTGTTCATTGAAAAGCTTGGATTTCAACCTCGCATGATAGGACTCAATTGCAGCATTTGGCTCTGGACTGGCCAGAGGAAGAGACCTTATGCAATTCACCCACAACTCTGGACAGCAAGAGCATTTACAAATTCAATGTTTGGGATAGCAACATGATAGCTTAAAATATTTGAAAGGGCCATTGTAATGATTATTGGTCACAATATCTATCACATCAATTTTCATTTTGTGACCTTATCACATTTCAGTATTCATGTGACCACACAGTTTATACTTCGCGTGTCAACTACCTAACAGGCCACAATACCATCCTCTCACTGGGTTTGAAACCAGCCGTGTAAAATGCAAAGCATAAAAAATTATATCAAAGAGAGTTGAAACACAAAAACCAGCAGTCTCAGACAGCATTGGCCGTTTGACAGAAAACACGTACTTGGGCCTGACTTCTGAGTAAGAGCAAAGATGTTTTCTTTTATGCATAAAGATCAGGCACAGAAAGGAAAATACCTAAATTTGGTAACCATCGCCTCTTAAAATAATCCATAAAGGCACATTGATCAACAAATACTTGTGTAAACTCCTCAACTGCATCCATAGCATTCGACCCGCTCCTTGTGCTATACAAAAGCCAGCCTAACTGCTTAAATACCTCTCGCTGCACATCAAAGTTGCAGCATGTCTTCAAAATCCGTCTTATCCAAGAATGCCGAGCATGCCAGATAGATAATAAGACCCGGCATTGGAAAGCCTCCCTGGAATAAAGAAAATAATCCCAGTGTAAATTCAGTTCAATGTAAAAACAAAATAATCCCAGTGTAAATTCAGTTCAATGTAAAAACAAACTCTATGAGAAACCTGCAACCCCCCCCCCCCCCCCCCCACAAACACACACACACTAATGATATTACCTTAATATCGAAATCTCAAAGGAAGGATCATCCACTAAAAAGGAATCGGGTCTCCATCCTGGGTCCTTGGTTCGGATTCTTTCAGCCAGTGGCCCAATCCACTTGTGGATATCTTGACTGATGAAAGAGGAGGTAATGATCCAAGCAACTGGTATGGCATTCCGAGATGGGTTGAAAACAAGTAATGTACACAGCGGATACTGTTAACAGGGGCCAAAAATCACAATAAGGATATGACATCTAATAGAAGGGGTAAAAAATCAGGTATTATGTCATCAATTATATGCATGACAGCTAACAACATGAAAGAAAAGGATCACATGCAAGTAACTATAATTCAGGATACCTTAAGTTTCTTTAAGCCAAATGTTGAATGGACAGCTATGTAATTATTATGTCCATACTGAAGCATCTGTTGCAGCTGCCAATCTGTCTGTATCCCTAAAACAAATGGCTCCGAACCAGAGCTATCTTGAAAATAGAAAACATGCTTGCGATGGCGTTGAACCCACATCTTTATACTGTATCCATCATCTGGATGTAACTGAGGAGAAGAATTACGAATCCCCCTTTCCATGTTCCGAACATCGTTGCGACTTAGAAAATCATCACGGTTATGAGGTCCACCATGCCCCTCGACCAGCTCCATGTGATGCTGAATTATATTGTCTAAAGGAATTCCAACATAAAGCATAGACATCACTTTCTGGCGTTGCTCCTCTGATATTCGTGGAGCATACATGGCTCTTGTTCCCATAGCATCCTGATCAAGTATACCATGGCACGGAGATCCTAATTTATCTACATGATTTCTCTGGTTATAGATTATGAGAGCAAGGAGTGGCCGGGTATATAAGCGCTTTACAGTGAAATGGCATAGGCAGCCTCTCATCATGTGACGCCTTCCAGGCCTGCTTCCCTTTCCGGATGCTGGCTTTGTACTAGAACCATCCACCAGACCAGATTCATTCTCTCGGTAGTCTTCAGGACCATATGAACACCAGTATCTGATGAATCACCATATACGAAATTATGTGTCTTAGGTTTATGTTGATGATCACTTAATGCTTTTAATTTAATGGTATACGGTTGCAGCTACCTATGATTGCAGTGGATTCAATAGTTAACGTTCCTGACTATTGCACTCAAAATAAAAAATAAAAAAAGTTCCTGAATATCAATTTTCTGAAAGTTATATCTAATGATTTTAAATTTCAAATGAATTCCTAATTTTGCAAGTGTTTTACAAGCTGTTCGCAAACATATTAGTGCAGCAAATCAAGCAGCCATTTTCAACACGGTTAAAGGAACAGTGAACTCCAACACACAAGACAACAATAACTAAGTACAGAAACAACATACAGTGTATATTCAAGATAACCGTCAACCCTTGGCTTGCTGATGCTCCCCTCAGGTCTCTTCCTTCTTGACTCGACACGGAAGCTGGCAGGGCATTCGGCATTTGAAGATTCTCCTTTTACAAAATCACCCACCCTAGCAAATGGGATTAGGGCAATATCATCGCCACCTTGGCGACCACCTTCTACTTTCACCCACTTGATATGAGTAGCAGAAAACTCGGCACACGGAGGATCTTGTACCGGAAGGTTTAGAATGTCCTCCATTCTTGCCATCTGTGTAAAAAAATGAAAACCCAAATCACAATTCTTCTAATTTTAATATCTTATGCAGCAAAAAATTCAACCTAAGAGTTTAAAATAACTGGTCTGTGTTGGTTTCCAAATTCCAATATTCACAATCTCATATGCTGCCTCTTTACTCAATCTAAACATGCAAAACAGCAAAGCTAAGAAATTTCAAAGCTATTTGAGATTACCATCTAAATGTGCTTATAATTTAAGCCAAAAGCACAATAAGAACTTCTCAGACTGAAAAAGTAAAAGCTGTTTACCAAAAATTTACCTTGTGTTCATGGCCCTTCATGCTTCTCCAACTAGCTCAAAAAAAAAATGTAAATTCTGAAACTTTTACTCTGCAAGTAATAATTTTCAAAGTTTAAACTTTACTCAAAACGAAAAGAAGCAAATTGGGCAGCTTTAGAAAGAGGAAAACCAGAGAGCAGCAGGTAAAATGCAAAAAGTTACAGCTTACAGAAGTGAAAAATCCGGGGGGCGAATAAAAGCAATTGAATCTAAAGTAAAAGTAGTAAATATGAAGAGGGTAATTTACCTCTAGGGTCTGCATTCGAATGGGAAGCCATGGGAGGAGAGTGATTCAAGGTCTTCCATGTTTTTCAGCGGAGTGGAGCTTTTGCTATCTGGGATCAATCATCAGAGATCAGACAAAGCTGTTAATTTACCAGAATGACCTCAGTTTTCCTACCTCTATTTCCTTTGCTTGTTGGGCTAGCAATTGGGTCCAACCCAAGGAAACACGTTGGCCCATAAGATTCGTAGACTATCCAAGTCCGAAATGTTAGTGCCATTTTGGAAAATGCCGGGGGGAGAAGCTCACGTCATGGTGTAAGGGTAACACTCATTTTCATCTCTGTGATAGTGGGTCGCTTGCTCCTTTTATTAATGTTGGTGATGTAATCTTTTTTTTGTCAATAGATAAACTTTATTGCATATTGGAAAATGCCGGGTAGAGATAAACATTTGGGTTAGTACTATCATTGCCCAAAGTGACTAAATTTTGAAAGAAAACTTATATACCATAATCATATTTAGTTTTATTACAACAATAACAACAAAGCTTTATCTTACTAAGTGAGGTCGGCTGTATGAATCCTAGAATGTCACTCTGCTTAGTTTTGCGCAAAGTCTTCCTCTACCTCTTTTGCCCTTAGTCTCTGCCTCATAATCACATCTTCTAACTGGAGTATCAATAGGTCTTCGTTTATCATGTCCAAACCACCTTAACTGATTTTCTCTCATTTTATCTTCAATTGCGACAACTTCTACATGAATTTCCTCTCATCTTACCTCAAGCGAGAGTAGGATGACTAGTGCGTGGATGACCAGCACATCTACATGGGCTGGGTTCATGGGACTCGCGCAAGGTATCTTGTTAGAACTTTGTTTATTTTTTTTGTCCTAACCATTAAATAAAGTTATTTGAATGTTTTTTTTATGATTAAAATTTAAGTTTTGAAGTCATTTTTAATAGTTGCCCTAAAATAAGGCATCATCATTCATCAACAAAAACAAAGTAAAACATGAAAATGTTGTAAAATTAGTGGGATGAATACCCACATGCATTTGGCAAAAGATGAGAAGACTTTAGAATAGTGAATTAATAGTGGAGGTGTGATATTGTCAAAAGGAGCAATGATTTCCCTCATTTGTATATCACGGTTGTGGCTCTATAAATAGAGCACTCCGTGTGGTATCAAAATACACACTGCGAAAGAAAGAACTAAAGAAATAATTAGGCCTGGGCACGGTTCGGTACGGTTCGGTACCGGAGTGGTACCGAAACCGAACCTGTAGTAAAATTTCGGTACGGTTCGGTTCGGTCCAAGTGTAGGTTCGGTTCGGTTTTCGGTTCGGTCCAAGTGTAGGTTCGGTTCGGTTTTCGATTCGGTAAGGAATAAGGCCTACTTTTCAATTTTTGTAAAAAAAAACCCCAAATTCGGTACCGAACATAGAACCGAAACCGAACCGACTAAGTACCAAACCGAACCGATTTTGTACCGATACCGAATGAACCGAAAAAAAGAACCGAACCGACCGAGTTCGGTACGGGTTCGGTTCGGTTCTCGGTATTTTTTGCCCAGGCCTAGAAATAATATCAGTATCTCTCCCTCTCTCTCTCTCTTTATCTGCCATCCTTTTTTGTATTATAGCTACTAAAGTTATGATGTGATATTTTACATCTGCTTCGCTCCTGTCCCTAGCAAAAATTATTTCTCTAACTTTTGTCTATTTATAACAGCAAACTCTTACTTGCTCATATATATTGGTCCTTCATGAGTCATGACTCCCTTTATAGCGAGAGGGATGACTTATTTTCTTAATGTTGTTGATTTGCCTTTTTTGCGGAGCAGATAGGTTTGATCTCTTAATGTACACCTATAAGATTTCCTTCTTTCTGCTTGTGCAAATCTAAAAATATTCCATTCGTAGCTTGGTCCGTTCAGCTCCAAAATTTAATAGGAGATAACTCATAAAAATCGAACGTTTACATTGACGTCGGCATCTAGGATGTTGAAAGGTCATATCAGCTCTGAAAACGACCCCATTTGAGTTCTGAATCGCTTGGCCCTTGCGCAGAGACAGAGTGACCCTTCGTGGGTTGTAGAGTGACCCTTTTGGCTGAATATATTCGCATGATGTTAAGAGAAGGAGAGAAAAGGAATATAAATACATTATACAATCCACCACAAATGATCTCTTCCCCAGATAAAGAATCCAGTCAACTAGTAAACTCCACCCAATTTGATGCTTCATTGATTTCCAGTTTCGTGTACCACATCTCCATTCCTTAATTAATACACTTTGACTTTTGCTATCGTTGGAGTTGCTTTGTAGTTAAGGGGTTAGATAGTTAGTTGTTAGGAGAAGAGAAACTGATAGAGAATGAAATCACACTAATTTATGTCACTACAATAAAACGTCATTTGCAAAAGCTACAAATAAGGTAGTGAGCATTACTACTATTTTTTGTTGTTGTCAAATGACAGATTTGTTAGATTAAATGTTCAATTAGAAAGTCAACGAGATTCGAACTTATATTATCGTGCAATGACAAGACTTCTATCCACCAATGTTGCAAAAGGCCGCATTACCACCACTTTAAGCAAGGGAGTAAAATGCAACCCTTATTTATAGGAAACTAGGATTCTCGTTCCTCCTCTTTTCATCCCCTTCCATCCCCTCCTCTTACACTCTCTATTTTATCTTTATTTTTCTATTTGATCCTTCTCCATTTATAGGATCCACATTCCACACACTTGAAGAAGAGTGAGAAATAGGGATTTTCCTAGACATACAGTACAATCAATATGCCAACAGATCACTTTTCTCCATGTAAAACTAAACAATATAAATACATCACACTACCCTAAACTATTCGCATTAAACAAAAACCACATTCCATGGAGCCCCAAAACCACCAAATCCCTCCAACCCAAAACCCTCCTCCTCCGCCCAGTTTCTCAGCCAAAGTTGCAGAACAAGTAAAATCCAACCTGGTTTTCAAGTCCAAATGGGCAGAGCTAAATGGCGCAATGGGTGACTTGGGCACATATATTCCAATTGTTGTGGCCTTGACTCTCTCAAGGGACTTGAACTTAGGCGCGACCTTGATCTTCACCGGCGTCTACAACATTATCACCGGTGCAATTTACGGTGTCCCGATGCCAGTCCAGCCCATGAAGGCCATTGCCGCGACCGCTCTAGCCAACCCGGATTTCGGCGTGCCGGAAATAATGGCTTCTGGGATTTTGACAGGTGGAACCATGGTTGCTTTGGGTGTCACAGGTTTGATGCAGTTGGTGTACAAGCTGATCCCTCTCTGCGTTGTGAGGGGGATTCAATTGGCACAGGGCTTGTCATTTGCGTTAACCGCGGTCAAATACATAAAAAAAGTCCAAAATCTCCCCAAATCTAAGGCTCTGGGAGAGAGGCACTGGTTAGGGTTAGATGGGTTGGTTTTGGCTATTGTTTGTCTAGGGTTTATAGTGCTTGTTAATGGTGCAGGTGAGGAAGGGCAGGATGGTCATACCGATCATGTGGGTCCCCGTGGGGATGAGGAAGAGAGACCCAGCAAAAAGGCCAGGTGGAGGAAAAAAATAACTTCACTACCTTCTGCTTTTCTGATTTTTTTGCTGGGTGTGATTCTGGCTTTTGTGAGGAAGCCAAAGGTTGTGCATGAAATTACGTTTGGACCCTCTTCCATGGAGGTGGTGAAGATTTCTAGGCATGCATGGAAAGAAGGGTTTGTAAAAGGTGCAATCCCACAACTGCCCCTGTCAATACTGAACTCAGTGGTTGCTGTGTGCAAATTATCATCTGATCTTTTCCCAGAGAGGGACTTTTCAGCCACTTCACTTTCAGTGACGGTAGGGTTGATGAACGTGGTGGGTCCTTGGTTTGGCGCCATGCCAAGCTGCCATGGAGCCGGTGGGTTGGCTGGGCAGTACAAGTTTGGGGGGAGGAGTGGTGCGTGTGTGGCTCTGCTGGGTGCAGCTAAATTGGTGCTGGGTTTGGTCTTGGGGACCTCTTTAGTGACGATTCTGAACCAGTTTCCCGTTGGGGTTCTGGGGGTGCTGCTTTTGTTTGCCGGGATTGAACTAGCCATGTGTGCTAGGGATATGAACACAAAGGAGGAGAGTTTTGTGATGCTTATTTGCACTGCAGTTTCACTGGTGGGTTCCAGCGCAGCACTAGGGTTTGCGGTTGGGATGGTTGTGTATTTGCTTCTTTGGCTGAGAAAATTGGGCACCGACAAACCTGATTCTGTGATGTCTATGGATGCATGATCCATAGAAAGTTGTTTAGGGACTTTAGACTTGTGTTTATTTGGTGCAGCATATGTTCTTCAAGATGCACGACGAGAGCAACCTTCATACCGCGGGAAACAGTAACATCATTAAAATGTGTTTTATTTGCTTTTTGTAATATTTTCTTTTCGTGTAACTTTGCCTTCTTCTAACGGTTTAAGATTGGTAAGTATATATGTTTTATAATTTAAGATTTCTTTCAACTGGAAAAAATGGATGGAAGTAGGTAGCTAGAGCTAGTCTTGATTGTTTCACCAATTGAGCCCCCACCATGCTGCAAGATATAAGTGAATAAATATTCTCGAAGTAATTTTTTTTCCCTTGATTATATTAAAAGATTATGATGATGGTTTCCAGCTGCCATATACATACATCCCTCCTCTTTTTGGTAAAGAAGATACCCTGCTTATATGTACTAGGCTTTGAATATAAAGAAAACTAATGAAAATGGCTTAAAAACTTTGTGTTTTAACGATAAGGACAAAATAAAAGGCAAAGTGAATAGTATCAGTATTGACTTTTTAGTGTAAAAATGTGATTTTTCATTAAAGTGAACAGTACCGAGAACTTTTCGTTAAACTCCCCTTGAATATATTCACTACCGCTCATAGGGTTTTGTCCTTGTTTAGTTCAGGCAGAGGCGACCCAGGGACAAAGCGATCGAGGCCTGTGATGTGGGTCTTACTTTGAACCAGGCCTCATAATATCTTAAAATCTCTAAAAATATGTACGTTGAAATTTGAAAGCATCTAACCTACCTTGCAAAACCATTCGTATCCAAGTATGTTTTTTCTTAAAACCAATGAACAAAAGCCACAAAAATAGAAAAACAATCGGATCAACTCCCTCTCCCCTCCCCTTGATATGATTTCTGATATTCGAGTATTTGATTACGGTCAGGTACCTACACGTGTGTGAGTGAATTTAACTGTTAATAACTGCAGAGCCTTTTACGCATCAATGGTCAGTTAATTCAACACAAGCATCCCTCTTACTTCCAATACTCTATTGTTTTAATAATATACAAAATACTACTGTGATGTGAGAACATATTAACTGATTTTTAACAAGATGCTTGGAGGTGTTCTCTCCTGAAGACTTCCCTCCATATGGATGCAGTCCTCCTGAAGATGCCTGGAGGCCGAAATAACTTTCGATCATCCAAATGGGTTTCCTCTCATTGGAAAATAAGTGTCTAAGGTGCTGCTGGGTGCTGGGTATCTGACGCTTGGTTGCTGAAATGATTGCTGAGTTGTGGTTAGGGATCCAAAAGCAGCTTCGTCCCTGCCAAAGCCGCCGACTCCCTGTGGTCTGCAATGATGACAATGACCGAAAAGTAGAGAAACTGAGCACATAATTACAGACGAAATGGAGGATAACAAACACATAAGAGAGGGAGAAGAGAAGGAAGCAGAGACACGGTGTTCTAGTAGCACATGCTCTGCAAAATATGGGAAAGACGACACTGGTGGAGCTGTCAAGGGCTGCTAATGTCGAGCAAACTTACGTCCAGATAATATGTTACAGAAAAAAGATAGCTAAGAACGATAAATTACCTTAAAAATTGCACATTATTAGGTAATTGATGCCCCATGTATGCCCCTGAGATGATAATATTAGACATAAAACAAGAAAAGAAGCCAAGAAAGAAAACATAAGGTAACAAAGTGAATTTACTCGGAGAGAAAGCATTTGCAAACGAAGGCGAGTGTGAAGGCATCGTCATGGATTCGTTGGACTCAAATTGCGACATAGTAGGAAGGCTCGAAGCATGCATCAAGCCTGGTACTGGAGCATTAGTCAGAGCTCCTTGCAATGAAGACATGGAAGGAAACTACACAAATATAATACTCCAAGGTTAAAATGAATATTTTATCAAAGATCTGAACTCTAACTTATCAATTTCTCGATAAGAAACAAAAAATGCTGATAAAAATCAAGTAAAAACAGAAAACTAAGAGCATAAACTGTAGCAAATTTGCAAAAAAGAGATAGAACAAGATACAAGAGGTATCAAATTGAATGTTGTGCATACATGTGTGGAAGTTACTAGGCTTTTTTCTTCACTAAGATCAAACGGGTTTTTTGGTTTTGCTGGACCCGGAATTACTGGAGCCGGCTGTAAATGAAAATAACATGTCAATAGCCTCCATATTTTAAGCAGAAATTAATACACAACATATTCAGCTTTTATAAATCTTTACGCATTATATACCGTCGAGGTAGGGTAATACTGCATGTTGTACCCCATTCCCTGAGCTGGAGCAATATGCCAGCCTGAAGCTTGTCCAGGGGCTGATGAGTAACTTGCAGTAAAAAGGTCCTGCAGAAAATTTAACATACGAAGATGAAGAAACATTTTAGCCAAAAAAAATTTATATACATAAAGCAAATAATGTCCAAGTTCACTAGAATCTTCAATCAATATGAAGAAAATAAGACAATTTCATACTGCCGGGAGTTCCTTTCGCATGCTAGAATTCATTTCCACTTGGGATCCAGCTCCACTGCCACTGTCGGTATGTTCAACTGGATTCAAAATAGATTGAGATGATTTTTCAGCAGGAATACTGAAAGATCTTTGTATGCTTGGTGCCAGTGATAAGTTCCTCAACTGCAGATGTGTACATTAAGCAACAACATAATAAAGCCACGAACTAGATAAGACATTTAAAAATTATTATTTGCATTCATGAATTTTGAGAGTAATTAATTAAGGAGAAAGCTATTCTCATCCTACCTCGGCGTTTGAAGCTCCAACGGCAAAATTGACATGTGAAGTAGAACCGCTATCTGCGGTGAAGAATATAGAAGACTGATCTTGCTGTGTACTTAGTACTAACTGCTTCTCATCAGTACCTTTTACAGTGGTGTCACCGCCAAAAATAGCAAGATCTTGCACAGGACCTGCATCAGCTGGGGAATGACCACCTGCAGGCATGGTGTTTATAGATGCAGTTGACGGAGCACCATCATTGTGTGGTTTCTCAGATGCATTACTCACAGGAACAGATGAGGGAGTTGACAATTCAAATAGCAAAGACTCCAGAGGGTCTGCATTTGGAACCGCAGTTGGAACTTGAGTTGCCTTCTCCGTTGTAGATGATCCAAATGAGGCCCAGTTGTTATCCTCATTGGGTGGAGGTGTTTGCTGCAATTGTGATTCTGTAGCATGTGAGGGCTTGGAATCAGTATTGAAATCAATCAAGCTTACTATATTTTGTTCGGTCGCATTCCCATCATGGCCACCAGTAGATTTGGTTTTCTACAAAGAAAACCGAAAAAATTTAAGTGCATATTTTTCTTGAAAACTGTTCAAAAGAGTAGTATGAAGCTCGATTAACATTTTGGTAATGTTGGGCCATTATATGCCATTAAAGTGCCCAGGTACATGGATCTCACAAAAATAAATTGAAAGACAGCATTGCAAGAATTTGGACTCATGATTTCCTGATTTGATACTGTTGGAACATCACTTACACAGAACCCCTGGTTTAGAACTACATAAAAAAAACCTGTAGTTCAAACAACTAACCATCATAATGTAAGCAGGAACACACCTGATTATGAGCAGAACCATCAGTATCCTTCTGATTTGCTGTGGAGCTTTCACCAACCTGTGGAGGAGGCACGGTTTCTCCTAGTTTATCTTTAACAGGAGGCACAGCAGGAGAATGGGACCTTTCTGCGGTCTTCTTTTTGTCTGGTGTCCTGCTTTGGACCTTGGATTCTCCACTTGAGGATCCACGTTTTTCCCCCCGAATCCTGTTATCAACAATCTCAAAACGTAGAGGAGCTCTAAAAAAACCACCATTTCTTGAGTTTTCTGGAGAATATCGAGGACTTCTTCTCTCATCATAGTAATATCTTAAACTTCTTCCACCTGGACTATTACTATAACTCTGTTCCAACCTGTCATCATCATGGAAGCTCCTGGATCCACTACGATGTCCACCAACCTTCTGGTTTTCATCAGACTCCTCAGTGCTCTGTATTAAATAAATAGAGGCAACCGATAAGAGCCTTCGCATCAAAATTAAAATGAGGTCTGTACTTGTAGTGCTTGCTGCTGTTCATATTGTATGCAAATAAGGAATGACCAAGCTTTCCACAAGGAAAAATTAGAACTATATGAAATAGAAATGTATTGAATGGGGAAATCTTATAAAAAAAAGGCTCACCAATCGCAGCATTGGGAGCTTGTTGCCACTCCTCTCACTAGTGTAGATACTCCTCTCACCAGTGTAGACACTCCTCTCGCCAGTGTATTTTCTATCAACATATACATGCTTTATAAAACTCCTGAGTCCATGAAGATTACTGCAAAATAGTATGTAAATTAGAGAACATCCGATACGAAGTATTCCATACTAATCAAAGAGTTACATGCTTAAATACCCGGCATCAGGGTAAGAATGGTACTGAGGATCCCATTCTTTAAAATAAATTTGTCTTGCTCGCTGTAAATGAACGTTTCAGTGTGAACGTTAGACAGTGGATGAGAAAGAATAATAGTGAGACGAATGAGTGTAAGTGCTCACCTCATTTCCCCCTGCTTGAAGTGCACTAACTTCTTCTGCATTAAATTTAGCCATTGACACTGATTTTACTCGGTGAGTGAACTCCCGACTGGACAATTTGAAACCTTAATTGGTCAGCACTGAGAAGATGCAAAATCAAAACGATGCCATGCAAAACTTATGATCAAAACTAGATATGGCTACTCACTGTACTCCACTACACTTTGTACAGACAAATGTCAAGAAGGTCGTGCAAACATATTGCGGTCCCTGCACAAAGAATACATTTTTAAAACAATCGTTGAACCAGTATCATTTGTTTGTAGGAGTAGGTTTGAAGGAAAAACTCATATTTACTTCCGCAAGAAAATTCTTATTTATCTTTCTAAGCGCATGAGCATGCATTTGTGGATTTCAAATATTAATTTGCAGAACTTAATAAATACAGTGTTTTCTACTTTTACTGATTTAATGCTGCAAATGAAGAACCATTAATGATGCCAGTATTTTCACTTATTTGGGAACAATATAACAAGAAGATGCCATACCAAGCTATTGCAGTTGATGCATCTTTTATTCTCGGGAAGTTTTAAAAGACTGCGAATTGTTCTTTCGCTTTTCTCATCTTCCTTCAACCCCTTTCTCATTTTTCAGAAAATTATGAAACCTGAACAAAAAGAAGAGAATGGAAAAGTAATTATTGCAAGAACCAAGACAACCACTGAGCTTAACTTTCTCTTCCTCATTTTTTTCACCAAGCTGATGGATACTCACAGGGAGAAAAACCAACCTGATTGTAGATTATATCGATTTCAGCATGAAGAAAATACATTGTCATCTTCCTAAAATATCGTTGATGAAAATAAATTGAAATACCATGTCCTCTCTCTCTCACACACGCACACTTTCCTTTTTCAACTAACCTATCATACCAATGCAATATATTACATCAACATCAATTTGCTTCCTTTACATTTTCTCAGCAACCAAACGGATGAAAAATCAATTTATCCTTCCAATTGTTTTCAAAATCCGATCAAATGAAGCAAAAGGGTTTAACAAATGCAAATGTTATTACCTGAACATCAATTACCTTCCTTTACTTTTACCACATTTTCTCAGCAACTAAACAGATGGAAAAGCAAGTTCTCCTTCCAATTGTTATCAAAACCCGATAGAGTGAAGTAAAATAATTTAACAAATGCAAATGTTATTACACGAACATCAATTACCTTCCTTTACTTCTCCTACATTTTCTCAGTAACCAAACAGATGAAAAAACAGTTTTTCCCTCCAATTGTTATCAAAATCCGATGAATTGAAGCAAAAAAAATGCAGAAAATTCGAAACCAACCTGATTATATGACCAGTGTAGCAACTCGAATCTATGTCTGCATCCACAAGCGGGCAGAGAAGAAACCCTAGAAATTGGGAACCGAGAGAGAAATTGAAGATAGTAAGCGTTGCGGAAGATGATCGGAAGAGGCTGAGAGTCGGACATTTTTGGTGGGAAGTCGGTTAGAGAGACAGCGGAGGGAAAGAGGTCAAAGGGAGAGTGAAATTTGCCGATCTTACAGCTTAACGATTATAGCCGTTGAATCATTGCTGACTTTTCAACGGTGTTTCAAATTTCCTTTTATTACCAAAAACGCCCTCCAAGTCTCCCAAATTAAACCATTAATCTTTTTCTTGTCTTTAATAAACTATAGGATAATTCTAGGCTAATTTATTTAAATAACGAAAACTGAGATTTAAACTTGAGTGCATAAAGAGAAACACACTGCTCTAGCAGACTTAGAAAAACCAAAGTCGGAACCATAAACATTTCACTGGTCGCAAATCTTGAACAAATTTGAAAAAAAAAATGCGTGAACCATTATTCTATACCATTAGACAAGTCATTTTGCGTTATTAGGAGAAATTTTAGGGATAATCACCACTTCCATTGTCGTTAACGATGGTAAATCATTAAACAGGAGCTCGGTGCAAGAAGAAATGCTCTTAATTTAGAAGCGACTGGCCTTTTGAATTGTCACTCATTACTCTTTTACCTTGGCTCGATCATGCAATGAACGTGACGCTTCAGCACAGCAAACTAAATCAAGGCCAAATCACACAAATTATCCATTTCATTCGAGTTACATAACAATAACTGTTATTGTTCTGGTGAGGGAATAAACTCTTTATACTACCCGTGCGGTTGAAATTATGGCTTTTATAGCTTTTTCCGCAACCGCACGGGTAAATATTAAGGGATTTTTCACCCCACTAGCCGTTAGTTTGGATCAAGGCGTAGTATCTCGAGTAAAAAACTAGATTGTTTGACAGCAAAAGGCCATATATTCCTTTCTTTCTTTTTTCAGTAGTTGTATTATGTGGGCAAACTGCTCCTTTAATACCAAACGCTTAAAAAACTGGAGGTTAATGGGGGAAAAGAACAGAGGAAAAGGAAAAAAGATCTGTACAATGAGATTGGCAGCCAAAATTTCATATACCCTTTTCTTCCCTAACCTGCAGGATGCCGATGATGATCGGTGATACAACAATGGCTGAAGTGAGCACAGACAGACAGAGACTTCAAGCTAGTAAAAGAATCTCGCCTGTCGAAGAATCAGAGGAAGTTGAAGCATCCGAGCATCTAAGCAGTGAGTTCTAACCCATTCTTGCTGTTCATGGCTCTCATGTTAGTATTTCTCTATGGTATCTCCGTAAAAAATACCGAATAAAAAGTAGCCACCACTATTGACAAAGTAGAACCAGAACCAAGACCGATTCCACCAAAAACACCGTCGGAGTCTTATGTAGTAGAGTCTCTATGGGCTGCAGAATGGCAAGCTGAAAGGGATTCGGCATTTTCATTGTTATCATCTCACTCTAAATTGTGGTGTTCTACTCTTCATCGTCACTGGAGTCCTCAGAAGAAGTTTTGATCGCTTCTGCGGTCATGAGAGAAACCACGGCCCTGTGTATTGCTAGATCTGCCCTGTAAAACAATCTCTGAGCTCTCTCTCTCTTGAGCCTTGCCATTTTATGTGCATGTTGGGCGGCACCAGATGCATCACGCATTCTGACCTCATCGGCATCAGAATCATCCAACAGTCGAATGCCATGACTCGGAGACACTTCTGGTTGATAATAACGCTGGCTTGACCAATCAGGGATATCCGCATTCCATCGATGAAATTCATTTCTGTTTCCTACGACTCTAGGACTGTATGAAGACACCATCTGGGGGGCAACATAAGATACTGTCCTTGCAAATTTCTTTGACTTGCTTCTATGAATTCTGCGGAGATGATTTCTCTCAAACCCATCATTGCTCACCAAGATGTTAGCTGCATCCCTTGGTGAAAATACCCCAGGTGAAGTCTGAGACAAGGGGGAATCGTCTAAAGAGTCATAGTTATGGCCTGGATATACCAGCCTTTCATCACCGAAAGCAAACCCATTTGATCTTCTTCCTGAGAGAAGAAATAAAACCTAATTAAGAAAAAATGCTTCCAGAAGAAATTAGTTAAACAAAAAAAATGTAGCGTAACGATTTCAATTAAACATACTAAATAAGGCAAAAGAAAATTACCAATAGCATGGAAACCATCGTGATCTCCTAACATGGCACCATTATGTCCAGAAAGCGAAAATTTCTTCTGTGACCGTTGTTTTGATCCCTTGTTGGGAACTTCTAGTCCCCGTGGTTTCAGACAAAAAGCAAACATTGGTGGCTTCTCAACTGATGCAGGTTTCCCGTAGCATCCATTGGGGAGGGTGGTATTGGTTTTGATCATAGCTTGCTCCCACTCTTTTACTTCTTGTTGATACATTTCCCATGATGGTGGCTGCAAAGGGAAAAATGAATTTTATGTAATGCATCAGATGAACGAAAAGACAGATGACCTTTCCCCACAAGGAAAAGAAACAAACATTCAAACACGGCCAAGAAGTAATACACATAAGCATCCAACCCCCCAAAAGATCCATAATTTGGGTTTCAAATTACATAAAGAGTTACGGTAAAAAGGAGGGAGGGAGGGAGGGAGGAGGAAAAGGGAGGAGGGGGCGGTGTGTATTTTCAGTAAAAACAAAAATGACCCGTTAAGAAAGAATATGTACCTGAAGATGTCGGATTAAAGGCATTCCCTTCCTCTGCCTTTTCTGTAGCCAATGCTCATAAATGGACAAAATCACATCCATGGGCCCAACTCCCGCACCAGCCATGAGCTCTTCTATTTCTTCAGATGTGAACTCATCACACTGTTGATCATATGCAGCCTTTTCAAACATGTCCATTGTTTTCTCAAACATCTCCTCGTCGATCTCCGTTGAGCTACTGTTGTGAACTTCAGAAGAATTTTGAAACTTCAAAATCCACTGCTCATCATCACTATCCATATCATACAATACCCGAGATGGGTCCAAAGCCATTTCAACATCTGTTTCTATTTGCCGGAAATACTTTGCAGAACTGCGAAGAAATGATATTTCAATTGAATTATCATCACTTTCTTCAATTAAGCGGACACCAGGAATAGGAATGTTTTTTACTGAAGCAGAGCGGATATTCCGTTTGTAACACTCTTCATGCATCTCCCTAAAAAGTGCCCACTGACTCCTATCTGGAAACTCTAAACCCCAATTCCAGTCCTTTCCTCCTTTCCAAATCATAGCATGAGTGTAGCGGTTTGTTGTCCCAGGCTGCAAAAATTGATGTGCTTTGTATGAGTACTTTGTAGTCCCTGAAATTTTTACAGCAAGCTTCCACTCATTGTGATCAAAAAGCTCTAATACAACATGGGCCCCACATTCCCTCCACCCTCTATCACTGCCATTGACTAACACATTTGCTTCGCATGATAAGAGTTCCAAATTTCTTTGGGAACCTCTGGAAGCATCTGATAACCTCTTCTCATTATTAGCCCTCCTGATTCGTTTATGAGAAAGCCCCTTCTGGAGGTTTCTTTGCTTCGAACTAAAGTCAAACCCTCCGCAAGGCAATGTATAGGACACCTGAGTTCGAGGCTTCTTTGGTCCACTGCCAAAACCATTATGGAAAAGGTCAGCTTTTCCATCCGTCCAACTATTTGAGAGGTGTCCAAGTGATGAACTATTTCTATTTCGGTGCCCTGTACTTCTGGGAGCAGTGGGGTTAGGGCTGGGAATAATGCTACCACTCATATTCCAAGAAAATTCTGTAGGCTGTTGAGCACTTTGCACCTCCCTATCCACAGGCTTCTCATATCGGTCAAATGATGGAATTTCGACAGTGAGACCATTCAGAAAAGATTGGGAATCAGTGTCGGACTTGTCTCTACCAACCAGAGGCCTTGGGGATAAAGAACATTGATCTGACTCTGGATGATGGCTTTGCAACACTTTCAACTGTACAACTTCTGTTCCAGTCTTTTCAAGGACACTAGTACCATCAGAGGATACAGAAATATTAAGACTGCCATTTTGGAAATGCTGAGATGACTTTGTCTGAGCTCCATGGCATACAGAAATAGCATTGTCTGCATCTAGCTTGGCACAGGATCCATCAGAAATAGCATTACTGGGTGAAGCCTTCAAATTTTTCTCAGGAGTAATCTTCGAACCTCCGTTAATAAAGTCCTCGACAACAGACCAGTCAACTGACAACATATTGTCACAGTTTTCGACATGCTCCACTGAATCATGGTCCCGAAAACAGATATTAGCAACACAATTTTCCATAAGCAGCTTAAGATGCAAACTAATGAAGAAAGTAGGTGCAGCTGCAAAAGAAAGGGCAAGTGGAGGAAGTTTTCTGCAGAGCTCATCATCATGAGAAGTAGAATGACTACTATTTACAGATATAGATTCCCTGAAACTCCCCTTGAAGTTAATACCCTGCCTGGGCCTACTCCGTGTACCCTGGTTGATGAAAAAAAATTATGGAAGTCAATACCTTCATAATACAAAGACATTGAAGAATAATATAATTCTATACAATACAGAAGACGGAAAAAAATTCAGTTAGAACCAAAAATTATATTCAGAAATGTAGAGAACATAAGACAAATACCTTGACAAAGGAGGAATTCTCGCAAAGAGACATAAAAGGTGACTGATTTCTTCCATTTTGAAGTGCTTTAATACTATCATAGGTGCATTCAGACGGGGGCAGTTTCTTGGTAAGCAAACAATGGCTCGTAAGTTTAGAGTCTAGGTACTTCCACTTTGAATTCTTTATTTCAGAAAAGTTGTAGAATGCAAACACAAGTTGCTTCCCAAGATGCTGAACACTGGAGAATTTAAACCTGATTGAAGTTGCTGGTAAGTGGAAATCAATAAACTTCTCCGGCTCATTAGGTTGATGAAACAATGACAGGACAAGAAAAACAAAGGCCACAGCCTGCTTCAAGCAACCTTCAAACAAGAGATATCTCAGTCCAACTACATTGTCGACAAAAAGCATCTCCAAATAAACCTTTGGCCATGAAATCACCACTGCACCATACTGATGCAGCATTGCGGCATGAAACAACCAAAACTCTATTCTAAAGGAATCATTAATAATTGAATGCACTGGAAGGCCTAACTTGAAAGTAACTCTTTCTGGTTCTATCCGTGGAGGAGTTAATTTCAGCAGTCCTGCATCATCAATAGACCACAATGGTCCATTGGCATCCAAGCTTCCCAAGAAATCATATAGTGACCCAAGTTTACTCGCAAAGTCATGGTCATCCTTGGAATAATGAGACAATTCAGACTCATTCTTCCGAAGCCGCCTTCGAACATAAACAATAGGCATTTTGCTATCTTTGGAGCCAGTGCTGCCTTGTGAGGTAGGCTTTTCTTGCATCACATCATCAGATGATCTGCCAGGATCGCGAGAATTTTTTTTATCCCTTTTAAAGGAGCCATCACCCAAAGATTCATGTAAAGGGGCATCTTCATCAGACAATGGTGGCACAGGCTTTATAGATAGACCAGATGTTTTTTGCTTCTTCACAGCACAGGAAGGAGACTTGACCCGACCCGTAGATCGTGCCAACCATGAAATAATGGGTTCAGTGTCTATATAGCTGCCTATGCCACTATCATCCTCCGAAGTCAAGTCTCTCTTTTTATTTTCTTTTCTGCATTTCATGTCTCCTTTTCTCTCATCAGGACTTCTATTCCGCACCTTTGATTTTTTCCGCTCTGTCCTACCGGGAACTTCACTAGGGAGTAACAAGAGTTTGAACCTCTCATTTTGAAGGTCAACCCATTCTTCGTCACGGTCATCGTATTTCACGTGATGAAGTTTTTTTTCCTTGTCATAGTCATTAATAAGACCATAGTACCAACTTTGGTCTAAAGGCCAGAAGACTTTGATTCTCCGATTCAATACCCAGTAAGCATCCAAGTTCCCAAAGAAAACTTCATAGAAATGGCGCCTTTTCCGCGAATGTCCCTTTTCATTGTGTTGCTTCCTCGGCCTCAATACTCTACCAGAATTGTCAACCGAAGGAGATTCTGACCCAGAAATAGACTTTGACCTATGGCTATCAAAATCCTGTCCAGAAGACAACAGAAAAGACAACCCATTTGCAGAAGCCTTGTTGTTTGAAGAAAACCCAGTGCAGCTGGGATCAAACCTTGATGAAAGCATCCTTGCTGCATTCTGTTCAAGATTCTCCTCATCATCTTCTTGTACATCACGGCCTTTTTTCATAGAACTATCAACCAAAGGCTCAGCTTCCTTTTCAGAGCTTTTACTGTCAGGTGCCAACTCCTTCCTCTTCCTACGTTTTCTCCGAGACTTCTTCAAAGATGAATCACCATTGCTTACAGCTGAATGACTTGTAGGAACGTCTTCTTTCTTAGCATTTGGTGCTGAATTCAACTCATTATTTATGTTTTCTTTGAAATCATGCTGACCCTTCTTTCGTTTAACTTTCAAGGACTCGGATTGAGTACCTAAATCATCACCATTTAACTTGGCTATCTGATGAGTCTGATCAACGACACCCACTTTACCAGCAGATTCATCTGGCAGATTCGGTGCCTGAACACCATCAAACTTCTTCCTCACTAGAAACCCCCGTTTACGCCTTGGGATTTGAATAACCTTATTATTCAAACTAAGTGACGAAACACCATTCAACCCACTACTGCTATCCAATCTATCACTCGACCCAGATTTCCATGACTCTGGATCATGTGAACCAGAATTCAACCTGCTATGATACACTTTATCTAAACTCTTTTTGCTACTAGTATTAACATTCTTCAAACTACTAAGAGAAGCCTCTTTCTTACTCTTCTTCGTCTTGCCCCCGTTCTCATCCTCGGCACTAACTTTTCTCTTCAAGCTCTTGTTTTCAACATCTTTCCTACTTCTCGATTTATACAAACTCTTCAGATCCAAAGATCTCGATTTTTCGGGAATTTCAGTGCCATGTGAGTTCTCTACTCTCTTTTCCATCAACAACCCCTCAATCCAACCCAAACCGACGAACCCAAATTTTCACATTCCATCATACACGCCCCTACACATTTCTCAGATCTGTTACACCAAAAACAAAGCAAAAAAATGACAAAAATCCCTATAAGAAACCAAAATCAAACGATCACCCCCTATGCCCCAACGCATTCAGATAATTTCCAGTAAAAACAACAAAAAGAACATCAAATTTCAGATTAATCAACTCAATCGCACGCTTACCTTAACCGCCAGAATATGAATCAACGGTCCCTCGAATGAATCGCGAAGATCACGAACGCAAATCATGAATTAGGGTTCGAATCCGCACCTCCCGATTTGAAACCCTAATGTAATTCCCCAATTCTCGAAATTAACTTTCGACAATGGTTGAAAATTTGCCCTTTTTCTTAACCGTAAAGAGACGGAAAAGAGAGCTAGGGTTTCTTCGGTACCGCGAGACTGAGGATTTTGATCCAAAAAATAGAACACAAAATGGAAAAATATACGAATCCTCTGTATAACGACACGTGGCGAAATCTGGGATGTTCGATTGGTACGTACGAGGTGCGCATCCACTTTCTGTGGTTCAATTTATATCACCGTCGGCTACATAGCATTGCAATTTCGTGACAAAGAAGCTGAAAATGGACGGTCGGATTTCGTACCAAATACATGGACCGTTCAGATTTCATGGTTTTTTGCGGTTTTAAAAAGTTCCCTGAAATATCCGAAATGTCATAGCGTTTGAGTACTCGCTCGAGTGTCTAGTATTTGACAATAGCTTTGTCCAAGTAACACGTGGCGTGTTGGAGGAGCGCGTGATCACAGTGCACTAGCAGGCGGTGCCAGTACCGGGTGGAGGTTAATAACCGTACATAGTGACGTGGCAGCGGCAGCAAACAAATTAAGTAGCTACAGGTAAAAGCAGCAAGAGATTATTGTCTGCATCTACCTGCTGGGTGGTGAAACTTGTCACCTGCAGTGCGGACCCCACGTAATGAGATGGAAAGATGTCACGTGACGTGCCATATCATTAACATTGGTGATGCTCACCACTCATTTCAAAGTCTGCCACGTGTTGCATCTCTTATAATTTGTTTTTTTTATATATTTCTTATGATCAAACGATGGTTTTTTTAACAAATTTACGATATTCACTAAGCAAATTAAACATAGTGTGTATAATAGCCCTTGATAAAACCTTATTCGAGATTTTAACCCGATCGAAAGGAAAAGAGTGTCCCGCACAACAAAATAACTTAGCTTCAAATGACAATACATTACTTACAAGTGAAGATGAATACCACTAGACCGTAATACTAAGTGGTCTCTTAACTATAGTTAAAAAAATTCTTAAAACTTAATGGGGAGAGAAAAAAAATATAAAACTAATTTTGCGTCCCTTCTTCTGCTTTAGACCATCTTTGTTTCTTCTGCGATCAACCCCAATATTTTATTTATGCACCATATAATTGAATAATTCCACCCACACTACAAGTTAAAAACTTGAAATGTTATTTTTCCACTCACTTTTAGTTTTAAAATAACCTATAACATATATGTAAATTCTTTTTTAATTTTTAAAAGGACAAATGTTAAAGTGTTGAAGACGTCAGTCGAGCCTCCACCTATTGCAAAGGCCTCCCTTCCTGATTTTTTATTCCGATGAGAATTTCAGTATCCGGTCACTTTCCAGATCTTCAATTGATTGCAACTCTCATTTCTTCTCTCTCCATACCCGCAACGCAACCCCCTTTCATCTCCCGTCCAAACCTCACAACTAAGCCTTTACAAAATTTTCCCAAAATTTCATCCTTATGCCTTATGACGAATATCCAAATTAGCGACAACCAAATCCCACCCCTCGTAGCTCAATTGCTTCTTTTGGTATCGCATTTCATTTTTCAAAATTTTAAATAATTATTTCATTAGTAAATGTTTTGAATAACTATTATATATAATTAAACTAAAGAACAGAAAATGAAGAAAATATTTATTTAAAGGAATTGATATAGTTGCAGAGAGATGGTGAACTGAGATGAAAATCTTTTTTTTCTCTTTGGTCCTTAGATATCAGTTAGAAATATAGAAATATGTTGGAGTCAGGTGCAAATTATAGACACTGAGAGACCATTGTACAAAAATACCCTCGTATGACAAAATTTTCTTCATCTACAAACATTACCGTGTCACAAACTTCACGACACCATTCTTTGTTCTAGCAAAAATTAAAACTTTCCAATATTCCAATTAGATCCAGCCATTCACACTACTAGAATTATGCTCACAAGACACCATTTTTTTACACACCATTTGTAATTGGTGGCCATAGATATATAAAGCACTCACTCTTACTATTTTTTGGTGTCTTTACAGTGGGATGCCGCTGATATTGGTGGCCTTCAACATTGAGCCACCAATGATTGGTGTCTGTTAAATAGCTTTATTTCTTAAAATTACTTTTCTTCTACTTTTTTATTTTATTATTTATTTTGTTGGCATTGAAGTGGCGCTGGTTAATTTTTTTTTTTAAAGTTGGGATATATATTGCTTCTCAGGACCTACGGATGCAAGTGAAATACAAAAGGGAGATAGAGGCCAAAACCCATAGAAGGACAGAGCCTTGGACCTTAATCGCATCTCTCGGCCATTATTGCATCAGTGATGAAGTCGGGCAGTTTCGCGAACCAGTCGCACTCGTAGGATGCGGACAGGGCGTAGCGGCCAAGATTGTGAGCGACCTCATTTAGTTAGCGACGGGTGTGGGCAGCGGAAGCTCCACTCCCAAGATGCTGGTTATCTGCTTCTCAAACCTTGCCATTTCAATTTCTCAACAGATTAAGCTCCTTGGTTCATTATTTATTTTCAGTTAGGTTTCGTACAATCAATTTGGGGTTGCAACACATTGAATTGATTTTGGGGAGTAAAAACAGGTAATTTTGTGTTTCTTATATTTAATATTCAGAATTTTTTAGATCAAACTTTTCAATTTGTTTATTAAGTCTTCGATTCTTGGGAGTTTTTAGAAGTTGGGTATGAAGTGCTTCTTCTATTTGTTCAAGTTGGATCAAACTGGAAACCGTACAGTGTTTAAGCTTATAATTGATCTTGCATATAAAAGCTAGGTGTTCGTTTCTTGTTATATAAATATAAGAATTCCTTTACTGTTTCCACAAAAGCACGAGTTAGGCAAATCGCAAATAGGTTTTTTTTTTCAAACTACTATCCTTAAAGATTGTAGAAACTGAAAGAAAAGGGATATAAGTAGAAATATCTATGTAAAGTTCCACTCTTGGTTAAGCTTATGCTATAAGGATATCACATTTCTTATGTTCCGTAAACACAATAAAGGACTTTGGTAGAGAAAGTCTAGCTACGAACTTGCATATGATATTTTGTGTGTTTTTAAGTTTTGGTATGATCTTTAGCTGAAACCTACTACCACTGCATGAAAACTAATAGTTAAGCTAGATTCCATGCTTCATTATGTGGTTTAAAGCTTCAAAACAATGTTATTATTAGTGGACGAGGAAGCGACATGACCTCTGTTGGACAACTCCCTGCTATTTACCTACGTGCATTCATTTTGTCTCATCAATAGATATAACTAGGAGATTTCCCCTCATTAGAGCTTTTGCACCGCTCTCCAAGAATGATGGATTAACATTCAATAATCCCAATGGGTTTTCGACATGCCTTTGCTAAAGAGCTCTGTCTTTCTTCATTCAAGAAAGATGTTAATGAGCTTACCTTCTATACATTACATTAGTAGGGTAGGAGTTGATCATTTTGTTGTCAACCGTTTTGGAAGTTTGAGACTGAATTCAAATGGGTAGATATATATTTCTTGAAGTCGTGCCTCTTAATCAAATGGTGCAAATCAAGATATGTGAGGTTTTGAATGGTTTTTTTAACCATTCTAGAATGGAACACTTAAACCTCTATAAATAGAGAAGAATTTGGAAGGAAACACAATTAACATTCCTACAAATACTATACAAATGCTGTATACAAAACATAGTTATTACCTCTACCTTTTTTTATTGAGAAACCAAAGCAGTAAAGACCAATTTTTTGTAAATTCTCTTCTTGGTATAAACTTGAGTGTTTCTTGTTATTTTGTGTGTGTTTGAGATTTGCTTCAAGAGTGTGAAAAACTTTGAAAAACAATACGCGTAAGGTCAGACTTAATTAAATTTACTTGGCATATACGCATCATGCTTATTAATCGTTCGATTCTCCAATTACTCACATTTTAGGGTTCAACTAAAGAATTTCTTTGTCGGCTTCCTAGTTTCTTGTCCTTTATGTTCCCCTGTTTTTAAGCTTCGTTATATTAATGACTGCCCGACCGACACTATTAAGTATATGAACTTTTTTTCTTCATTATTTTGGTGAATTATATGAACTTGTTACCATCCTCTGCACCCTAAAATCTATTGCAAGACTTATACGTACAATGTCACTCATAAAATCGATTGAACTTTTGTTTTCCTATTACAAATGATTCGTTCGTACAAAATATACTCCCCCTTGCAGTTGCATTTGTAAATTTGTTCCTTTTTTTCCGCATACTATATTTACTTAATTTGTTTCAGTTACACATTTTACTTGACTTCTTAATCTTTAGGCACCTTATTGTTCCAATTTTGGAAACTATTGATTATATTCAGTCGTGATGGATAAAAGTTGAGCCACTTTGAATCCGTTTACAGAGGATTACAGAACAAGGCTAGCAAAATTTATCTCAAACTTATTGCAAGTTTCTTCTCATGATGGCAACATCAAATGTCCATGTGCTAAATACTTGAATAGGTTCTGGTTAAGTAACAATGAAGTCAAAGTGCATCTAATTATTGAAGGTATGAACCGTTCATACTTGGAAGGCTCATGGGTATGGCATGGAGATACATTTGGTGATCCTCTTCCAAGCACTGTTCTAAAAATCCCCACCTATCGCCGCCTAGGCGTTAAGCGGCTGGTCACCGACCCGATTAATGCCTAGGTGTTTGAAAATTAAGAAAGGGCGCCTAGACCACCTAGGCACCCGCCCAGACCCGCTTAGGTTGCGACTCACTTAGACAAAAAATAGATAACTTTCAATTTGCATTTTATTTTTTTCAATAAAATTGTAAGAGACTTGTTGAGTACTTAAATGAGCACACAATATATGTTTGGTCCCTATGTTTTCATTATGTTCCAACACTTATAATACATATGTCATTCTATTTTGTAGTTTATGATGAAATTATATATATTTTAAGTATAAATAGACCCTTATTTACACAAAATATAATGAATTTACTTAAATCCATCTAGGCGCCTGCCTAAACCCTGCATAGCAGCCTAGGCACTAGGCCCTAGATCGCCGCCCGACTAGTGCCTAGCATCTTTTAGGACCTTGCTTCCAAGTAGCCAAGCTTCACAACAAATTGTTGCTGTTAATACTCCTCATTGTGAACTAGGCCCCTTACTTGAAGATATTTTCTCGGGTCCCAGTGTAATGGATGGCATGCCTATTAATAACCACAGCGGGCAGGAAGCTCTAATACCTGCATATGCACATAAGTTTGAAGCCATAGTGCAAGATGCCAACACGAAATTATATCCGGGTTGTGGTATGAAGAAAATGGGTTTCCTAATACGAGTATTTCAAAACAAGTGCTTATATGGGTGCAGCGAAAGTGAAGTACAAGCTAATCTTCAGCTTTTCAAACATATACTCCCAAATGGTCATTCTTTACCGAAGAAGGTGATGAGTACATAGGGATTGTTGAAAATTTTCATGTTGCCTCACTAAAAGATCCATGCATGTGAAAATGATTGCATGTTGTATTGGAAACATAACAGTGGTTTATATGTTTGTCATACATGTGGTGTGTCTAGATATACAACATAGGTAGATGACACAGCACCAAGCAGTAAAAAGAGAATACCTCAGAAGGTGCTAACATATTTTCCTATTAAACCTCGCTTGCAAAGGCTTTACACGTCTCGACACACCAGTGAAGACGTGTTGGCATGGTCTTTCTTGCCCCAAGGATGGCTTCTTAAGACATCTAGCCGATTCTTTTACATATAAGCAATTAGATATGAAATTTCCAACATTTGGTGGTGAAATACGTAATGTACGTCTTGGGTTGGCAAGTGACGGATTCTACCTCTTCCAAAAATGCAACACCGACTATAACACCTGGCTAGTATTGTTGACCATATACAATTTACCAATTTGGTTGTGTATGAAATCACCGTTCATATTGATGGCTTTGTTAATACCGGGAAATGATACTGATGTATACCTTGAACCATTAATAGACGAGCTGAATGTATTGTGGACCTCAGGGGTTCCCATTTATGATACGTTTAGGCAAGAGACCTTCACCTTACGCGCAGCTATTTTGTGGACTATTTGTGACTTCCCCGCCTATGGGAACTTGTCCGGTTGGAGCACACATGGGAAATTAGCATGTCCTCATTGCAACTACAAGATTGAGTCGACATGTCTAAAAAAAAAGTAGGAAACATTGTTATATAGGTCACCGTCGTTTCTTGCCCATGTCACATGTTTTTTTTCGACAAAGGAAAACCTTTAATATTTCTGATGAAAGAAAGCAGGCACCTTCCCCTATGACCGGATGGGAATGCCTTCGGTGGTTGTCCATTTTACGATTCAAATATGGTAAGACTCCACGGAAAGAGGTTTGAGAAAAAAGACCACCACCTAGACCAACAGTTGAGCCAAGGAAGAAACATAGTATTTTCTTCAAATTGCCGTATTGGGAACATCTTGTCTTTGTCATTCGACACTGCCTTGATGTCATGCACATTGAAAAAAATGTCACTGAAAGTTTGGTTGCAACTCTGCTGGGTATTGTTGGGAAAAGCAAAGATAACTTGAATGCAAGGTTGGACCTAGCATTGATAGGCATGAAATTGGGATATTATCGATATCGATAAAAATTGAATAAAAACCACGGAAATTGTAAGAAAAACTTGGAAATTTTTATTGAAATTTTGTAGGATATTTATTTAGTCAATTATCTATTAGTTTATCACAAAAAATTGGAAGGAAATGCATTGCATGATGGATTTAACTGATTTAAGTTGATTATATAGCGAGCTGGCAAACATTGTGAGTGTAGAAAATATGTAGTAATTAATGAAAAAAATTTAAACACACCATAATCATTTATATATAATGAATTAGTACAATATTTTACACTTTATACATTACTCTGTGTGTAATATAAAAAAATTTGAAAAGAAAAAAAATATAATATGAAAGAGAGAAGTTAGAGAAAAATGTGAGAGAGAAGGCAAAAGAGAAAAAAAAAACGTGGGGGTTTTTAATTTTTTTTTAAATTAGGAATATGCTTTGATAACATGTAAGTGGAGAAATAAAAGAAATAGTAAAATTCTTGTTACGTGAAATTATCTTAATTCTTATATTTTTCTTTAATATTTTAATAAATTAGAGAAAAAAAATTATTATTTCAATATTTTTTAGGTGAGAAAAAAGTTTCTATAGTCAAATTTTTATTTTTTCTTTTCACATGGTGCAGCACACCATTCCAAAACCTTTTTTTTTTTATTATTATTTCTTCTTCTTTTTTTTTCTTTCTTTTGGCAAACATTTTTTCTTCTTTTTTTCAGATGGTGCCAACACACCACTTCTTTTTCTTCTTCTTTTCAGATGGTGCCAACGCACCAATCCAAAAACCCTTCTTTTTTTTCTTATTTGCAGATGGTGCCAGTCTCTCGATCCTTCTCTCTTATCCCTTCTCCCTTCTCCCCTACACACACGCGCAACAGCAGGAGGGGCTTCACGACTTGCAGGTTTCCGACTTGAGCAGAGGGCGGACAATCACACATGGGCTTCATTTCCGGCCAAGGGAGGGGCGATGTAGCTTTTCCTATGTTCAGATCCAAATTGTGTGGCCACGGAAGAACGGAGGTGGTGACCAATAATGGCAGCAGCAGCGCTTTGTCGGGGGCAATGGGATGCAGGATCTCAGGTGCTATAGCGCATCCTACGCGTCCTCAGTGCACCCGCAACAGCAGCAGCAAACCCAGGCGGGAAACAACAACGTGAAGTTTAGGAAGGAGAAGTCGGCAAACAAGTCGATGACGAAGAGCAGGAGCTTGAGCGATTCGGAGCTGCAGAGGAAGAAGCGATATTATCGATAATATCGCAATATTTTGACGAAAATCAATTGGATATGTGTAGAAATATCGGACTATCACAAAAACGATAATATCGGTGAAATATCGCCAATATTATTGATTTTTTATACCTTGATCATAACTGATGAGGCTCGCCATTTTGTGTACGTTAATGTATTAGGGCCTGAGAGAAACAACTTATGTGGTTTGACGTGCTAGGTATTATAATTGAGAAAAGGGGAATTTGTAGAGAGGTTGAAGCAATTAGGGCATCATATAAAGAGCAAAGAAAAACTGCTAATATTGAAATTGAGAGACTTAGGATAGAGGCAAGTGAGAGAGAGGAAAGGCAAAGGATTGAGTCAACAAATGTGATTGCACAATTAAGGAAAGAGCATACCGATTCAATGGTGGCACACAACAGATAGGTGGACTTGGAAGTGAAGAACATGAAGCGTAAAATGAGGGCTGAAATTATGTCTGCGCTGAAGATGACTGCTAATGGAGGCATGGTGAAACCAAATGGAGTTGATGTGACTCAAGTTTGTGTCAATAGAATTGAACAATGGACTGGTTTGGAGATCCAAGTAAGTGGAGAAGTTAAAGATGAAGGTTTTGTTATGCTCCAGAATATTGGCACAGATGATGAGATTAGGTATCGTCCATGCATGGTGAATGTCATTAGCTTCAGTAAGTGAAAAATTAACTGTGATCCTTTTTGTGAATTTTGCTTGATGTATATAGTACACATGCCATAGGGAAAGCATATAACCAATTGGGTGGATTTTGTTAGTTATTAGTTTGATGTTGGTGGATGTGCATAGGTACATAGGGGTTATAAAATGTAACGTCATCACCCTTGGGTACTTGGTTGTGTTGGACAACATCGTTGAATGTAATATGCTTTCTTATATAGCACAAACCTTGTTATTGATAAATCTATTGGATATAAAGTATGGTTGGTTAGAAATGTGAATCCTTTTGCAAATTTAAATTTCATGTGAAGTTTATATTAAGAAGCTGAGTTTTAATATAGTACAGAGCTATTACTAAAATGCATGTAATACAATTCGAACCTACTGGCCATTTGGAATGCTGTAGATTCACACCCATTTTGGTGCCTATATCTTAAAAGCCACTGATCCTAATATAGACACATAGGATTGGTGTGTGTATGAGTATGAAAGGCACTAATGTTAGTCTCAAATCTAGCCACTAATAAGAGGGACAATGGGATATTTTGAATTTTAGAAATAATCTTGGTCTTAAAAATGTTGTACTATTAACATACACATCAATGCAATATTGGCAGCCATTGTTACAATAGAGTCCTCTACATAAGACATGTTCTCTAGTTTAGTGGCTGCTTGGTGGCCAAAGAGGTTTGCCACCACTGTGAGCGGCAACACTTCACATTAGACACCAATAAAAAGGGTGGGTTTTAGCCAAATTTCTAGTAGTGTCACGCGATCTCGATCCAGACGCAAAGTTTCTTCATTCCCGCGAGCTTCAATTTCGATTTAGTTGTTCCTCACTCTGCTCACAAAAACCTCTATTCCGTGAGTCTAGGGTTTTAGATCACACACCTATGGAGGTAATTTCCCAATTTCGTGCTAAGTTATCTTTTTTACTATTTGGATGCTCGGAAAGTTGGTGAAGGGAAAAAAATTGGGGTTTTAATAAAGTTTTTCAATCAAATTCCGCATCAATTAGACAAATTAACAAAGGTGAAATTTATGTGATGTGGATTTTCTAATGGAGTAGGCATCTAAGTATTGGAGTATATTTATGTAGTTTCAGGTGGTTATGCTATTGTAGAATTCAAATTTTAGGGTTTTTTTAAGAATGCATGCTAAAGTGGCACAATCGTCATTTCGAGATCGGATGCAAGAGTTTTAGAGAGTAACTGCGAGGCTAAAGAAGTCATTTTCATCAAGGCCGGGGCAGAATGGGCCAAGTAGTTGATTGAAATCAAAATCAGATGAGCATCATTTTGCGGTTGCCATTCAGTAGGTGTTCAATAAGAAGGCCTCCAAAATTAGGTATGGGGATACATCAGATGTCGCAGAAGCTTGGAAAGCAGACGAAGTGTGAGTTATTAATGATTGGTAGTATAATTCTTTGGTTATTGTTATTTTTTTAGCTTTAAATTAGAAACCATATGAATTGATTTATGTGGTGTGTAATTCTTGTTAATGTCGTGATGCAGCATGTCGTCCTCGAAATTTGTATTGGTTGTCGTGATAGTATTATGATTCAAGATATTGAAAGCGTTATAAGACAATCTTGTGTTACAATTGAAAGAAAAAACCAGTAGCTTTTGCTATATGAACTTTGTACCTAACTGTTATAGGGAAAATCTTGGCTCAAAGTTGCTAAACCATGCCTCTTGCATAAAATATTGTAATGTGTAGGTTCACAATGGCATAAGGTGTTGCTACTACTTTTATCCTCAATTTGGTAGATTGAGAACTGGTGCACCATGCTTCATCCCTCATTTCAACGTTCTGTATGAAGAATTAAATTAAATTTAACATTTATTACTAGATTTCTTTCCGCTTTAAAGTTTGAATGCCTAAAACGGTGTAGAAATTGTTTTAATATTGGTGGCTTTTGTGTTTCTATGTCTATAATTCATCAGGTTTCAGGGACAATTATGTATTTAGTCTAATGAATCTGTCTTGTCATGTAGTGGCAAAGAGGACTTCCGTGTTTGATGATCTTACCATGGAAGAGTCATCTTGCACTCCTCCCTCGTGAAAACAATAACGGAGGGAGGAGTTGAAAATGTCTTTTCTAGAGTGCTAATGATAACAATTCCCTTGATAAATCCTTTTAGAATATTATAAATTTGCATTGTAAAATTTCTGGTTTATTATCTTTGAAATTTGCAATCAATGTCGCTGTTGCTTGCACTGACCCCTTTCTTTGTCCTTTTTTTTCCGTTATGATTTAAATAATTTGAAGGACCAATTATCACAATTTACAATATAGACTTATAAACTTTTGTATTCTTTCATATTGATTTGAAGATGATGTTTGATTATTCTTTTTAATAATTTCATTTTTCAAATTTTGATTGTGTCTATTTCAATCGTGTGGTCTATAACTTAATAATGGAGGCGCAAAACAATTGAGATGTGTTAGTTTAGATATAAAATTTGAGCTTGTATCGTAGTTACACATTTATTGATTTCTGAATCTACAAGAAGCAGATGGATAAGGATAGTCAACCATTGTTCCAACAACAACGATATAAGCTGGTCCTAGTTCAAGACAGTTACATGCAAAGCTGAGCTGAAACTTTGCAAAATGTTGAGTCCACTATTCATGAGCTAAGCAATATTTTTAACCAGCGTGCAACCTTGGTTTCTTAACAAGAGGAGGTCGCCATCATGTTTTACTCATCTCTAATATCTTCCTTTGATGTGGAATTCAGTTGGTAGTATTCTAAGCAGACAGTACTAATAGTAGATCACTTTATATTTTTTTAGTGTTTCACACACTTGGGTTTTTATTGTTGCTGGTGATGCAATTGGTAATTTGTCATTGTAAATTGTAATGGTCATCCATCTTAAAAACTGAAAAGCTGCGTTCAAATATAACCTGCGCAAGAAGCTCTTTATCTAATATTTCTTTTGGCCCAAGAAATAATTATATATATAATTGAACAAACATAAGTAACAAATTATTCTTGACCAAGGGTAAAGCATTGCACTATAAACGGTTTGTCTCTTATAGTGGTTCAACATTTTTCCTATAAGATGGGTAGCTGAGCTGATCAACCAAATTTGTGCGCATTCAATATAATCCCGACATTTATGTCTGTTGTTTTCGTTCGGTGCTAAATTTTCTTTTCAGACAAAATATGTATTTTGAAGTTTTCGGAAATTCTTAATCTTGATGGTTTTAGGGTCAAATCATTTATGTCTGCATTGTGTGATGTATGTGCATCTATTGGGTGATTGGACTTGGATTTTCAATTATTAATTATGATGATGGTATTTCTTCCTGCGAAATTGATGAGAACATGGAAGACACATTAACGAACGTAGAGGGCGTACAAGGGGCGTTGCTCAAGTATCTAAATAGCAAATCATCCAACATGTGGCTGATGATCAAGATATTCTTTGTACTAAAATTTTTCGTCATGGTTTTCCTTTTTTTTTTTGTGGCATAGTCATTTGCAGAGAGAGAGAGAGAAATGGAAAGGAAGAAAATGATAACGATTTTTAGTGATTTTACTGTCGATAAAGCCCTTTGTATTCTTTTCATGTCATGTTTTTGCTTCTTCGAATGTCCATGTTTTCTTGTTGTAATATATATTTTCGGGATACATGTAATTGTAACATTTGTTTAGAACAATGTGACTCTAAAAAACTATTCGTTTATCTGCTCAGTGATTGTTCTATATTGTGCTTTTTTAATTAAGTTCCTCGAAAGAATGCCTTCTACTGATTACAGAGAAACTTAGAAGGGCTATCTAATTAGACATCTATCTCAGCACATGAAATGGCCCAAAAATTTATGCCAAAGACAAAAAAACACTTTGTAAACGTATTTTTCAATATCAATGACAACTAAATAAACAGATCTAAACTATACATAACAAAAAAAACTAATTGTTTTGTGAGTTTGATTGCATTGGAGGACCAAATTCACAAATATAATAAAGTTGGAGGTCCAAATTCACAAATACAATAAAGTTAGCGGACCAATTAGTAAAAACAAAAAACATAGCCTAGCTATATAACCTGTCTGATTCGGTAATCCATTACACTATCCAATCCTCATCAATTTAGCCTTACTTCCATTGCAAATGTAATTCATCATCCAATTTCCCTATCTCCCTCTCCATCTTCCTGTAAATCCAAATCCTTAATTTCATCATTTTCAATCTCCTCTAAACCCTACTTCCCCTTTCACGATCCTTGCCAAATCTCCAATCTCGATTTCCTGCAATCAATAATTTCATACCATCATCGAACTCTAATAATTTTTAATTTTTTCAATAATAAGATTATTTGGATTTCGCACATCGAAAGCTCGAAGCCTTAATTGTAAAAGATTTCAGCTGATTAGATTTTCTTGAGTGTTTATAAATTTGTTATCGTCGATTGAAACAGGATGGGCGAATGCTCACTGGTAAGTAAAAAAGAGCAAATGGTTGACGATGTCTCAAGCGCCATGAACACCTTCGCGTTGTTAAAGATTTTTGCTTATTAGATTTTCCTTGCTCGATTTTTCGAGAGAATGGCTGGTGGTGGAAACAAGAGGGACGAGGGCTCGCTCATCATCAACAACACGAAGGTGTTCATGGCACTCGAGATTCCCAAGGCGCTAGAGTCGCAAATGGTCTAGGCGCCGATTCATTTAGTCGCTAAATTGTGGGCCGATGTGGACAATGAAGATGATGATGATTATTACGCCACCATGGCTCCACCTCAGGCCACTTGGGGATTGTTGGAGTCGCAACAAATTAAGGTGAAGCTAAATGTAGAGGTCAGAATTGAAATTCAATTGGTCTTTCGGCTCAATGTTTGCTATTTGAATTTTATGGTTTTATTGGTTTGTATTTGATTTGTTTTCTTAAAGGTTTTTTTTATAGAAGGAATTGAATTGATGAATATAGATACTCTAATTGGCGTTTAATCTTACTCTAAGGGCTATAAGAATGCTATTATGCTAAATTTGTGAGGGGAAGACGAACGTTGTTTGATGGTTGAAAGAATGATCTAAGTTAGTTTGGGTCCTTAATTGTTCAAGGATGAAGTTAGTGGAGGCATATTGGATGATTCATTATTTGATCGAAGTGTTGATTTTTGGTGGATGACAAACTAGTGGCTGTAATGAATGCAGAAGTGAAGGTCGAATTTGGTATCAGGTGAAAAAATGATTAGGTATAATTGGAATGAGGATACACTGTGTCTGAAAAAAGTGTTGCAGTATATAATTATGGTTGATTCAAATTAGGAAAATGGCAAAATAGTTGGAATGCAAGGCCGAAAATTTTCCAATTACGATTGCCAACGTATATAACTTTATATAGTTATGCATTTGTCATGACATTATAGGCAACGACCTGAATGGAGTTATTATAATTGATTGTTGATTTTTTATTATAGGAAAGTCAGAATGAAGAAGATATTATTGATAACGGTGATGATGATGCAGAGGAAAAGCAAGATCATGGACTAGAGGTGCCAATAAAACTAGAGCCAGTGGTGAAGAAGCCTATTGATGTTCATGCACCACCTAAAGAGGCAGAAAGGCAACTTTTGAAAAAGGAAAGAAAGAAAAAGGAACTTGCAGAACTTGAGGCTCTCTCTGTCTGATTTAGGAGTCACCCTATAGGGAGGGTGATATTCAAGATGATTCATCAGGTAATAATGAATAACTATTTCAGATAAATTCTGCTATAGTGATCTGTGATCGCTTGCTCTTCAGTTTTTCTCTTTTAGTGCTTTTTGTTATGTTTGCTCTATTTTCAGCATCTAAGATTCTATGTAAAGAGAGGATAAAAGCCGAATCTTAGTCATTCCATCATGTCAATTATGAATTGAAATTCCAATTTGGACATAACATAGATGTGAAAGAGATAGTTAAAATTTCTATATACACTTTACACATTCATGTATGCGCATAATACTCCATTTAACCTGGTATTCTTGTTCACTGTATCTTTCACCGCTTGTATCAATTGCAAAGTAAGCTTAGAATTAAATGACATACTTACGTTTGAAAGTCAAGTCCTTGTATATGTTTTATGTTCATAATTATTGCAGAAGTTGCGTCTTGGTTTTATTTGTTCATTTATTGAGAATCTCTATTGTAAAATATTTGGATAAGGTTTCTTTGGTGCCATCTCTTATTCAGTATCTTCTAGCCAACAACCGTCGTTATGTTGCATTTGTAGGTGTTGCACAAGGAAAGGATAATACGCCAAATGTAGATGGAGAAAAGAAGGAAAATTAGCCAGCAGAGTACAAGTGCACCAAGAAGAAGAAAAAGAAAGATAAAGGTTCCAAGGAGGTCAAAGAATCACAGGATCAACCAAACACTCATGGGCGACTAATGAACTGAGTGAAGTTACTAAAGCCAAACAGATAGAGGAGGATACATCAAATATTGACATGAATGAGTGATTAAAAAAGGTTGTATCAGTGAAGAAGAAGAAATCTAGTAAATAGTTGGATGCTGTAGCAAAAACTGCTGCTCAAGAGGCAGTTACTAGGAGAGCACGACTTGCTGCAGCTAAGAAGAAAGAGAAGAATCATTACAACCAGCAACCTATGCTGTAAAAAGCCCAAACTTCGTTCAACATCGTTATATACGAACATGTAATTTCTCTTTGTTCATATGAGTGAAGTTGTGCAAAATAAAGAGTGGGTTTGGCGACTCTGGGTTAAATTTTTTATTGCGCGGTGGACTAGTAGGAAGTTTTCGCATTTGGCTGTTGTCGATCATTTTTTGTTGCTCGGTTGTCATGGGGACGTATGAAATTTGTCAGTTTTGCTTATTGGATATTCCTTCTTGGAGAAAGTCAGTTTTAACTTGATACATGTATGTATAGTAGTTGTTCCTCCGCGTTGTGTTGCTATTACAAACTTGTGTATGAAATTCTATGAATGGACGGACACAATCAGAAATTATTGCATTTCTTCTTTGTGTGAGTTGAAGGACAAAACTGGACGTTTTGGAGATCGTTTAATAAGATATACCAATGTACTATTGAAAAGGCTTATATTTCATTGTCATCATAGTGTCCCGACTTAATAATGCATTATTGATTGTAACATTATACGACAGTGAATTTGTTATAAGTAATTTGAATGACATGCAGTAAATCACGAGCGATAGGTAAAGATGCAATTGCCACAATTGGTTCTAGATTATGAGCTCATTATACTTCTATCAAAATGCTTATAGTAAAAGTGCTTTTTATTTTTCAATTTAAGTAATGACATGGTGTATTCCAATTATCACCCTCCATTTTAAGAAAGGATGATTGATTGGTAAACAAATGGATGAGATGAGATGAGACTTGAGAGGTAGGAGAAATTTTTAATTTTAACGGAAACACAAGTGGTACACCACGTGGGCCGATCACAATGAAAAATCTGTCCAGAGGGATGGAGTCCTGATTGATCCACATTGTTATTGCTCAGGCTGGTATGCTATCGCTAGATAAGGTCATTTCTGACATTTCAGGTGGCCCACGTGGCATTTCCGTTACACAATAAAAAACCCTTTTCCTCCCAAGTTGTCGTCACTCGTTCACCATGAAGTAGCAGCAGCAAGCAGAAGTAAACACAAACAAACCGGCGATTCGAGCAAACCGTCTCATCTCATTCTCTCCTCTCTCTCTCTAGCAAGATTGAATCCCGCAGAAGCAAGCAGTACCTGTGAAATGCTCCATTTCAACACTCCAGGTTCTAATTTCTTCAAACTAGCACGTTTTGTTTCCGAAAAATGAAAATTGTATCGAAAGTATTGGAATCTTATGAATAATTGTGTGTTTTTGGGTTCGAAACCAGCAGGGAAACAACAAGTTTGGATTTAGATTAGCTCTGTTATCTCTAGGCTATTGCCTCTCTGCTGCTCCTCTGAGTCAGAGTGACAAGCAGTATTAGGGCTGTTTTTTTTTTTTTTTTTTTTTTCAATTAGCGAATTAATCGGAGTAAAATTCGCAATTTTGAGGAGCTTTGCGGGTGTTCGAGAAGGAAATTGATACAGTATGTATGTTTTGTTGAATAATGATTTATAACTGCGATTGACAGATGGTTTAGTAGGAAAATCTTGTGTGCCATGTCTTAGTATTACTCTGATAACAAGTAACTGAATTGTCCATTGGTGCTTCGTAACAATTAGCTTTCGGTGGTTCTAAGTCCGTTATTCTATCTTTTACTTTATATCCATTTGATGATTGTTTTGGGTTTGCTGTGGATTATTGATTCAATATCAACATCTGTTCCCGTAGGGTTCAAATGTCTAGTCGCATCGTGATTTTCTGATTTGTTAGGGGACTAAGAGCTGCTTCTTGGTCCCTGGTCGATGACTTGCAATTGGATGTTCTTGCTTAAGGGAAGATAATGAGCAGTAAACTCCTCTACCCATTTATTGGAGTTTCACTTCACGGCTCTTTAAATGGTAGAAACAATGGAAATTTCATTTATTGGGACAGAGGGCGTGCGGGAAAAAGGGCTGCTCGTAGGTGTGTATGTGAAAAGCAGAACTATTGGATTTCTCAAGCCATTAAAGTTTCACATTTTTGGGGAAAAAATGTGGAATTATTAAGGCGAACCTTTGAGCTAAAAAATGGGATGAAGGTGCAATGTGTTAAAGAGCCCTTTTCTCGAAGCAAGGCTTTGGTGAGGTCTCTGTCTCCTCTGTTGGAAGAGGGGTTACTTTTAATTAGGTGCTCTGTACTTTTGGCCGTCATATCTGGGGTGTGCTTATTGGTATGGTACGGCCAATCCAAAACCAAGGATTTTATTGAAGCCAAGCTTTTGCCTTCTGTTTGTTCAGTACTTAGTGAATATGTTGAGCGTGAAGTTGTTTTTGGTAAGGTTCGGAGGTTATCACCTTTGAGCATCACACTGGACTCTTGTTCAATTGGGCCTCATAATGAGGAATTTTCTTGTGGTGAGGTCCCATCTATGAAACTTCGGCTTCATCCTTTTGCAAGTCTTAGGAGGGGAAGGATTGTGATTGATGCAGTTTTGTCGCATCCGACGGTCTTGGTTGCACAAAAGAAGGATTATACTTGGTTAGGGATACCCTCAACTGAAGGTGGTCAACAGAGGCACTTATCTAACGAAGAAGGAATTGATCATCGAACCAAAATCCGAAGGCTTTCTAGAGAAGAAGCGGCTGCTTGCTGGGAAAGAGAAAGAGATGAAGCGGCAAAAAAAGCTGCAGAGATGGGTTACATTGTTTCTGAAAAGGGTTCCAATCCTTCAAATGGCAATGACTCAAAGGAAGGTGATAGCCATTCAGTAGATTTAACAAGTTCTGAGTCATTTCCATGCATGGATGAAAAGATGCACTGGAGGGATCATTGCATGGACACAGGCGTTGATTATGAAATAAAGCATGCAGATTTGGAGAAATCGTTGGGTGTCAAAATTCCTGGGTCAGGGCTTAAATTTTGGTCCAGAGTGATAAAGGGGCCTAAAAAGCACAAATTTAAAAGGAAGGGTTATGGGAGTGATATCTCTGCATCCGGTATTACTGCCAAAAGAAGAATTCTTGGGTACAGTGCAGCAAGGGCACTTGCATATTTTCAGGATCTATCGCATCGGAAGTCTGACGAGCCTTCACAGTCATCTGGAGGTTATGATGTGATGAACCTTGACACCTATTTGTTGAACAGTATGGTTGATACTAATGCTGATGCTTCCATCACAAGTATTGGTGAAAAAGCTGTAAGAGATGACAACCACAATGGAAAGCATTATGGAGATTCAGCAGACTATCCTCTTAAAGAAAATGAGAATGTCAACAGTCATTTAAATAGTTCTGATTTCATGGATGATCCGCTTCCTATGACTTTCGATAGGTCTAATAGAGATGGGACGTCCAGTAAAACTTTCCCATTCACTGAAAATGTTGCAGGTGCTAAAACCATAAGTAGTAATGTAAACGATGAGGATTTTGGAGTCGATGTTGTAAATAAGCATACTGAGATATCAGAGAGGCAAAGAGGTCAGATTCTGCAGACTTAAAATTTTGCAACATACAATCAAGTTCCTATCTGGCCCCTAAGCCTGAAATTAGGTTTTCCCTCCTTTGCAGGAGAGCCATTAGCCTTTCTCTCTGGACCCATTCAAAAGCTGACGTCTAGTGTGGGCCCCAGAGTTGAAGATATTGTTGCAGAACTTGTCGATGGGGTCGGTGTTGGGCAGTCTGAAGGCATTGAGAAGATGCTTCCAGTTACACTAGATTCTGTTCATTTCAAAGGAGGAACATTGATGCTACTTGCATATGGCGACAGGGAACCTCGGTAGGGTCACTTCTGTTATAGATTTTCTTGTTTTACTCTTTATAGTAACATAATTCTCTTGCTGACTTGTCATAATATGATTTACTTGTTGTAGATGCTAGCTTTCCTTTAACCATTGTGCTGAGTTTTATCTAGAAAACCTTTTTGCTGTTGGGATTTTGATATATCAGATAGAGGTCTAACTATACGAATTAGAATCACTCATCTTTTAAGATGTTTCCACTTTTATGTGATTAATGGTAATGCATTATCTTATGCAAGAAAAAGTTTATAACAAGATAAATTTTGCATTAAGTTGAGCATTTATGATTTTTATAAAATGTTTATAGAGAGATGGAGAATGTCGATGGACATGTGAAGTTTCAAAATCACTATGGCCAAGTTCACGTACAAGTTAGTGGAAACTGTAAGGTGTGGAGGTCTGATAACATATCTGAAGATGGCGGCTGGTTGTCTACAGATGTTTTTGTTGACATTGTTGAACAGAAATGGCATGCCAACTTAAAAGTTGCCAACTTGTTTGTTCCGGTAAGGGAAACACTACAAAATAAAATATGACACATAATTAAGATTACAAACACCTTTGTATTTCCAATCTGAGGTCACAAAGTTGGTTCACGTGCCTTGTGTGCTGGTTGTCTCTTCTTCTGCAGCTTTTTGAAAGGATCTTAGAAATTCCAATAATTTGGTCTAGAGGAAGAGCCACTGGTGAGGTGCTTCTCGAACTTAAATGTGTACTTTATTGTTTTCTATTATAAAATTTTATGGTGGCACATCTCCAGTTTATGCCTGTTAATGGGTTATATTGTTTCTGTAGCTGAAATTAACATGAATTCACTCTTAGCGGCAATTGCTGCTAGTTGATTATTCCTTTAGTTCTAAGGTTATATAAAATTCTGTGTATCTAAAATCATAAGATGTCACATTTCAACTGTATTTTCTCATTTGACATTATGTAGGAGAAATAGAAGTTCATTGTGAGATTTTATTTTGTTTGTTTTGAGATATATATGTACTTTTACTATTTCAGGTTCACTTGTGCATGTCAAGTGGAGAAACATTTCCTAATCTTCATGGACAGCTTGATGTGACAGGGTTGGCTTTTCAAACAATTGGCGCGCCTTCATCATTTTCTGTATGTCCCGGTTATACGTTTTTGTTTCTTTTGTTGAACCTATATGGATACAGTATTCTTGTTGCGGTAGATGTTCCTTCTCCCTGCAAATAGACTTGGTAGATCGCCTAAAAAAAGGAACTACTTCCGGTTCCAATATATCATGAAAAACTGAATCTGTCCAAATAGCTATCAATTTAATGGAGTGTGTTGTAATGCATTTTGCACATAATTTACTAGGGATTTGGTCTTTTATAATCATACTTGTCGTCTTGCATGTTACTGTTTCTAACAGCACATAATATGCAAAACGTTATAGCTCTATGGTTCTCAAAACATGCAATAGGTTTATGGTTGAAACTTGAAACCATCCCTCATGTGCATTGTCTGTCATGTTGTCCTTGAAATCTAAATAGTTGAGGATTAGTAGGGCTGGCCCACCATTTATTTAGTTTTATATTTATAAATTCATTGAATCCAACTGTTAAGATCTAATTTATAAAATTTAACGGTCCAAATTTAAATCTAACGGCTAAAGTATTTAAAAAGATTTGTCTTTTATGTGTTTCATATTTTTTCATAGTGTTTAACGAGTTTCATGGTGTTGGTTAGTGATTTTTCAGTATTTGTCAGAATTTAAATATCTTTATGTTAAAATGTTCATAAAATTAAATTAGGATAGTCTACATAATTTTTTCTTTTAAAAAAGTTACTTTAAGAAAAAAAAAAGCTTAAATTTATTCTTTAATAATCTGGGGCTAAAATTTTAGGCCAGAAGGGTTGGAGCAGAAAAGCTGTTTCTAGATTAAAACCTAAATTTTTTGGGCTAAGGGTTGGAGATGGTCTTATGGCTTAAAATTTTAGCTCGAGACTATTAAATAATAATTTTAGCCTAACTTTTTTTTAGGAAACTTTTTAAAAAATAAAATTTATGTAAATTATCCTAATTTATTTTTATGAACATTTTAATTTAAAAATATTTAAATTCTGATAAGTAATTAAAAATCATACAAATACATAGGTATTTATAAAGTTTTAAGTTAAATTTGATTTAAATTATTTTCTTAAATTATTTAGATGCCACTGTGCTCGGTTGGAGATGGTCTAAGTGGGGGTTGGCTTTATGAATCCTAGAATGCCACTGTGCTCGGTTTTGCGCCAAGTCTTATGTGAGCTCCAAGTACCCTATGGACTTTTCCTAAAATCCATGCGTTTCTTTTATGCAGGATATTTCAGCAAGCTTATGTTTCCGTGGCCAACGGATATTCTTACACAATGCAAGTGGCTGGTTTGGTGATGTTCCCTTGGAAGCTTCTGGAGATTTTGGCATTAATCCTGAGGAAGGAGAGTTTCATCTTATGTGTCAGGTATTTTCTTCTTGGATTGAGTTTGGTAACAGGCAGTTAACTTGAGCTTGAACTGGCAGCACAAAATGTCTTGTTTGGTTTCCTTTTTGTTTTCTTGATAATAGTGCATCCAGTTAGAAATCTTTTCATACCAATTTCTCTATCTCCAGGTTTCTTGCGTGGAAGTAAATTCCCTGATGAGAACTTTCAAGATGAAACCTCTCTTGTTTCCGGTATGTGTGTGTTGTGTATGCTGTGTGTGTTGCATTGCATCTGATTGTCTGTACGCATGTATCTGTCTTTTTCTTTTTTCCTGTGTGATAAAATGGAAATACTAAGCTGTAGTGCAGATGCTAGCTTCTCCCTGGTCCCACCATGTGTAGACAGTAGAACCTATGACTTCTCATTTAGAAGGGAAGGTTCAAACGCAGACGGAAGTGCTACACTTTGACATGGATATGAAACTGGCACTTTCCTTTGAACCTTTAGAACACATTATCTATGTCAGAGTGCCTGCTCGCATGTGATAATTATGGGTTGTAAAACATTTATTGAAAATAGCACGACAGCCTTAATAGAACTTCTGGTTAATCATAGTTGAATGAAATAGAATTCATTTAAAAGCCTCTGTATGAGTCTCATACACTGGCCAATGAGTGCAGATTTCGGCTAGTAATTTGATACAAATCATATTATCAGCATCTTAAAATCTTAGGTGACAATTATGGGTTGTAAAACATTTATTGAAAATAGCACGACAGCCTTAATAGAACTTCTGGTTAATCATAATTAAATGAAATAGAATTCTTTTAAAAGCCTCTGTATGAGTCTCATACACTGGCCGATGAAATGCAGATTTCGGCTAGTAATTTGATACAAATCATATTATCAGCATCTTAAAATCTTTGGTGACAATTATGGGTTGTAAAACATTTATTGAAAATAGCACGACAGCCTTAATTGAACTTCTGGTTAATCATAGTTAAATGAAATAGAATTCTTTTAAAAGCCTCTGTATGAGTCTCATACACTGGCCAATGAGTGCAGATTTCGGCTAGTAATTTGATACAAATCATATTATCAGCATCTTAAAATCTTAGGTGCTTATATCGGCTAGTAATTTGATACAAATCATATTATCTGCATCTTAAAATCTTAGGTGCTTATATATATATATATATATATTCCTTTATTTTTAAGTTTGATTACATTTTTTATGAATTCTCTCAAATACTTTTATTAGCCATTTGTACATGTCACTCCCTACTATTATTTTTCCAAATTCCATGTAATAATGTTGGGTGCATTAGTTTCTTACTTAATTCACACAAGAAGGAATGCAGTGATAATAGGAAAGGTGATGTACGGCATATTGACACATCTCTTTGAATTTTCCCCATGTAGCTGGCTGGTTCAGTGACTGCTGTGTTTAACTGTCAAGGTCCACTGGATGCACCTATATTTGTGGGAAGTGGAATGGTCTCTAGAAGGATATCTCATTCAGTTATTGATTTTCCTCCGTCCTCTGCATCTGAAGCAGTTTTGAAAAGTAAAGAAGCCGGTGCAGTAGCAGCATTTGATCGTGTACCATTTTCATGCGTATCGGCTAATTTCACTTTTAACACTGATAGCTGTGTAAGTTTTTGAGAAGCAACTAAATGTGTATGTCCAAAATTGTGTGATGATTCTTCATCTCATGCCACTGTTTCTATACCCTTGTAAGCTTATACTGTATTTTCTATAGGTTGCTGATTTGTATGGAATAAGAGCTAGTCTTGTAGATGGCGGTGAAATTCGAGGGGCAGGGAATGCATGGATTTGCCCAGAGGTATTTGTTGAAAATTGTGGCCAGTTTTTCTCTATTCATATTACTGAGTCATTATACTAGCAAGCTAGGTCTCTCTCTTTCTCACTGAGGTGATTATTTGGTAACTAGAGCATGTGTATTACCATTTTGTTTCTATTTCTAAGGGGAAATTTTTTTTAAGCTATCTTCAACCTATAATGCTACTTTAGCTTTCTTGTTAAATATAAATCTTTGTGATGATGTAGCACTCAGCACTTAACATTTCTATTTGAAAATTAATTTTATGATGTTACACACAGGGTGAAGTTGATGATACATCAATGGATGTGAATTTCTCCGGAAGTTTGTGTTTTGATAGAATTCTGCATCGATATGTACCTGGGTATCTTCAACTAATGCCACTCAAATTAGGGGTTTTAAATGGAGAGACAAAACTTTCTGGTTCGCTTTTGAGACCGTAAGATTCACGTGTCCCTCTTAACTGTTGATCAATAACTATTTATGCTGCTTATTTGCTTCATCTGCTTTTTGTTGTGGTTGTTATCAAATTATGCTGATGATAATCTGCATTCAAAGTTAATCGTTCTTCAGGTTCACTCACATGTTTTCCTGATTTATTTTTTATATTATTTTTTCTTAATTTAGGAGGTTTGACATTAAATGGACAGCTCCAAAAGCTGAAGGGTCCTTCAGTGATGCTAGAGGAGATATCATAATCTCACATGATTCCATTACTGTTAATTCCTCATCTGCTGCTTTTGATTTGTCATCGAAAGTTCAAACATCTTACACTGATGAAATCTGCTTGCACAGAAAAGATGGTTATGGAAAGAGTGCCATGCCATTTGTTGTTGAGGGAATTGACTTGGATTTGCGTATGCGTAGTTTTGAGTTTTTTACCGTGGTATCACCTTATACCTTCGATTCTCCAAAACCAATGCATTTAAAAGCAACAGGCAAGATCAAGTTTCAAGGCAAGGTTGTAAAGCCTTGCAGTTTTGAAAATGGACAAGATTTTGGTCTAGATAGAAATAAGCTCCCTGTGGCAATGATATATAAAGAAAAGACAGACAGTCTTGTTGGAGAGGTTTCGATTTCTGGTCTTAGATTGAATCAGTTGATGTTGGCGCCTCAGTTGGCTGGATCATTGAGCTTGTCACCTGAGTATATCAAGGTAATGAAAATAACCTTAATGCCTTTCACATCTAGTTTATCTTGGAATTGCGCTGACGATATTAAGCTGGTCTTGTCCTCAATGTTGCCAATCTAATTTTTGAAATTAAAATGTTGACTCACATATTTTTATATATTGGTTTTGGATTCATGGCATTTTGCATTGTAGAGCATAACTGGTGCTAAGCTTTACAATTATATTCCTTCTTATCATGGAAGTTCTTTGTAACTTGAGCAAAAGATACATGTTAGTGAGTAACTTTATTCTTAAATGGCATGCTTAAGATTTGGAGAGCCAATTTCTCAAGTTTGAAATTGATTAGATTGCCTTTGGCATGCCTATGCCTAAGTAAAGCATTTGGACACATGTTTCTGCTGCATATTTTCGCATTCCTACGCTCTGGGAAATGGAAATCATGATAATTGATTCAGTTAGGGATTTTAAGATCAATGCTGTTGTTATTGAGACCGACACCTATGGAATCAGATATGGCTAAAGGAAGAGTTAAGACTTGGTGCATTGATCAACTATGTTGATGCTCTATTTTTTTCTAATCTTGTTTCTTATAGTTTCTTCTGAAATACTACACTTTTTCTGGCAGTTGGATGCCACTGGTAGGCCAGATGAAAGTCTTGTAGTGGAGTTTGTTGGGCCATTGAAGCCTAATAATGAAGATAATTCCCCAAGTGGACAGTTGTTATCTTTTTTGCTTCAAAAGGGGCAACTAAAAGCAAACATTTGCTTCCAGCCATTTCATTCTGCTAGTTTGGAGGTACATGTATTTCTGTAGAATATTCTTTGCTTACTATTTTAATTCTTGTTAATTGAGCTTATTCATAACAAATTGTGTACTCTTCTTTTTTTGTCTTGGCATTGGTTATAGATACGTCAGTTACCACTGGATGAGTTGGAGTTGGCCTCACTCCGTGGAACAATACAGAAGGCAAGCGAGCAAGCATTCTAGATTTAAATGTTTTCTGTTCCCATATCTTCTCCTTCCTTGCTCATCATGAGTGCACATTCGACCATTATTAGGTGGCTGTCAAGAATGGTTCAGAGACTTGCACAAATGTTTGATACATATATGTTTATCCTAACAAAGCCTTAAAAAATAAAAGGAAGAACAGGCATATATGTTTATTTCTATTGTTATAAGACCAAATTTTTTCTTAAGAAACTTGGGATGTAATTTAAGTATCTTGTTTACCACATTATCTTTATTCATTGGTTCAAGGAAATTCTCATAGGTAGAAGAGAAAAGTAGGTAAAATAAAACCTGAAATGACTCTTTCCACATCTTTTTCCTTGGGCATTCTGGATAATAATGCCACTGATTATTTTCTCTTTTTCTTTTTTAATTTTTTTTGCCGACCCCACTTAGTGGGAAAAGGCTTTGTTGTTGTTTTTTTAATTTTTTTCTATCTATTTGTTCATTTTAACTAGGTTGTGGTGTTGAGGGAAATCATAATTTTGTTTATTTTTTTCAATTTTTGAAGAAAAATCATAATTTAGTTGAAGCTTCATAAGTTGATAGAAGTTGTTTCTAGTCAGTTGCTTTTCAGTTCTAAAATTTTTAGCTGGTTATTTGGTTTCAGGCAGAAATTCAACTTAATTTTCAGAAACGAAGAGGTCATGGACTGCTATCTGTACTTCGACCGAAATTCAGTGGAGTGCTAGGTGAAGCCCTTGATGTCGCTGCTCGATGGAGTGGAGATGTTGTGAGTACTTCTGGCTTTTGTACTTTTCATCTACCTTTGTGGATTCATTGCTGAGATTTTTATTGAGAAGATTGTCTTCTTTCTCCTCACATGTTTTCTGTTGTAAATGTGGCTTCTGCTATTATTATGATCTGTCTTCCTTTTGTCACAAGGGTTGGTGATTTCATGCCACGATCGTGATGCATACTTTTCTCAAGCTTTCCCTACTTGATGGTTATCCGTGTCTTCCTTTAGCTTAGTCGAACTGTTCTTGCTTCTCTTGCAGCCTTTGCATTAGTTAATATCCCATAAATGCCCACAGATTCTTTAGATATATTCAACTCTGATATATCAACTAAACACCAGGAGCTTCAAGCTTCTTGTTTCAATCCTTTAGTTTAGATTTACAATAATGAAAGATGCCTTACCTTATGGAGCTTGGCCAAAATCTTTTTGGATGAATTTGTATCAACACATTGAAAAACAATATACTTTTTCTTCACTTATTTTAGGGCTCGATTTGGTGTTACTTTCTTATTCACAAGAATCACAACTAAATTTTTTTGCATGACAGGCCTAACATTGGTACTTGTTAATAAACTATTATACAGATCACTGTTGAGAAAACGGTCCTGGAGCAAAGCAATAGCCGTTATGAGCTTCAGGGTGAATATGTGTTGCCAGGCTCACGAGACCGCAACCCTGCTGGAAAGGAAAAGGGTGGCTTGTTGGAAAGGGCAATGGCTGGGCATCTGGGAAGTGTCATATCTTCTATGGGAAGGTGGAGAATGAGACTGGAAGTTCCCAGAGCTGAGGTTGCTGAGATGCTTCCCCTAGCCAGACTTGTTTCTCGAAGTACAGATCCTGCTGTTCATTCCAGGTCAAAGGTTGTATTCCATTGAAATAAGTTGGAAATAAGTACATATAGTAATTATCGACTTTTCAGTCGAGCCGAAAACATCAATTGACAAGCAGTTTAATGAAAAACTCATACTCTACATTTTTGTGTGAAATTTGCATGCAGGATCTCTTTGTTCAGAGTTTGCAGTCTGTGGGATTATATACTGAAAGTCTTAAAGAACTACTCGAGGTACTTTTTGGATGAAACGCCATATGTCAATTTCCCTTTTGAAGCTATATTACTTGATGCTGGTGGACATGACTTTGGGATTTGATGCCTTGATATAATTTTTTTCTGTTTTTCATAATGAGATAAGCGGGGGACATTATGTATTTTTGACTGTTGGTTATCCATTATTTCAGGTTATACGGGGACATTATACTCCATTAAATGAAGTTATTCTAGAAGACTTAAATCTTCCAGGTTTAACAGAGCTTAGAGGTAGATGGCATGGCTCTCTTGATGCTAGTGGTGGTGGCAATGGGGATACCATGGTATCTTTCCAATTCCTTCACAGTTCAAATATCAAACATCTTTGCATGTTGAGAATTCATTTATCAATATCTAAATTGTAAAATATGTATAATCATTTTTTGGACAATTGGATGTTGGCAGACAAATAATAGTAATAGAATGAGGTTTTCCTGTGCTCTTGCATAACAAGTTGGTGACCACTTGAACATTGGTTCTTGATAATCTTAGTTCTGTCTACAGTTGAAGTAAAAGCTACCTCCCCCTGAGAAATAAGCATAAACCTTTTCTTGTTTTTGCTAGTCCAACTTAGGAAATATGGTGGCTACATATTGTGTTTAACCTGCAATATGTAGCTACCATGGTTACTCTTTTGGTTCATGGCATGTAGGCTTTGTCCTCTACTAATTGGTTTTATCATTGTATCTTTTTGTCAGGCAGAATTTGATTTTCATGGGGAGGATTGGGAGTGGGGTGCCTACAAAACTCAGCGAGTTCTGGCAGTTGGTGCATACAGCAATGATGATGGTTTGCGCCTGGAAAAGATGTTTATTCAGAAAGATAATGCTACAATTCATGCAGATGGGACTTTATTAGGGCCTAAAACGAATCTTCACTTTGCTGTTCTAAATTTTCCTGTTAGTCTAGTTCCGACAGTGATTCAGGTGATTGAATCTTCTGCTACTGATGTGGTTCAATCTTTAAGGAAGTTTTTAGCACCAATTAGGGGCATATTGCACATGGAAGGCGATCTCAGAGGGAATCTTGCAAAACCAGAATGTGATGTGCAAGTAAGGCTCCTGGATGGTGCCATTGGAGGGATCGATCTTGGACGAGCTGAAGTTGTTGCTTCTCTAACTTCAACCAGTCGTTTTCTGTTCAACGCAAAATTTGAGCCAATCATCCAAATTGGGCATGTTCACATTCAAGGAAGTGTTCCTGTTACTTTTGTTCAGAATAACATGTTAGAGGAAGAAGATTTAGAGAAAGATAAAGGTCGAGCAAGTTGGGAAGGCTGGGTGAAAGAAAGAGGTAGGGCATCTGTAGATGATGCCAGTGAAAAGAAACTTTCAAGAGAGCGAAATGAAGAAGGTTGGGATACTCGATTAGCAGAAAGCCTCAAAGGTTTAAACTGGAACCTACTGGATGTAGGGGAAGTCAGAATAGATGCTGATGTTAAAGATGGGGGCATGATGCTGTTAACTGCTTTATCGCCTTATGCTAAATGGCTTCAGGGCAATGCTGACGTCATGCTTCAGGTGGGTCAAGTGAACATGGAGTTTTTTTATTGTCTATGATTCGTTAAACTTTGTTTCTTTTTCCCTAAAAATTGTTCTGTTATGTTTTGGTTTAAGGCCGTGTTTAAAATTTTGAGGATTGTATATAAATAGGTCAGAGGCACAGTTGAACAACCGGTGCTGGATGGGTATGCATCATTCCACAGGGCATCTATATCATCACCAGTTCTCTGGAAACCACTGTCAAACTTTGGTGGCACAGTACATGTGAAATCGAATAGGTTGTGCATCACTTCGTTGGAGAGTAGGGTAAGCAGAAGGGGAAAACTATCCGTGAAAGGAAACCTGCCCCTTAGAACAAGTGAAGCATCCCTTGGAGATAAAATTGACTTGAAATGTGAAGTTCTGGAAGTGCGGGCAAAGAATATTCTGAGGTACTTATAATTCACCATAAATAAAACTCCAAGTTCATTGGCATCATAAACTAGGTTAACTTTTGGATTCATATGCTTGTTAGAATCTTTGAATTTCTTGATTTTGGTGATGCTACTTTTGAATTTTCTATCGGTCCTTATTTGTGGTACAAATCCAAAAATGTAAAACAAGAAAGTATGAACAACGGAAGAAAGAAGAAATGAGATAACCTTTCTCTGGAAGTGTTTTCTTTCCCTGGGGTTATTTTTTTGTAGTCTTAGCTGCATATTCCTTTTATTTGCCGCCCAAAGAAAACTCATGTGTTGAGTAAAATTGCAGTGCCCAGGTTGACACTCAGATGCAGATAACTGGTTCTATATTGCAACCAAACATCTCTGGAAATATTAAATTGAGCCATGGTGAAGCATATCTACCACATGATAAGGGTAGTGGGGCTACTTCTAATAGATTGGTGTCAAATGAGTCTAGGCTTCTAGCTACTGGTGTCGATCGAGCAGTTGCCTCGAGGTATGTTTCACGGTTTTTCAGTTCCCAACCTGCTGCTTCGAGGACAAAATTCTCTCAACCCTCAGGTAATCACTGCCTTTTAGTCTTATTCATTGTGTGACCTTATGACCATTATACTCTGCATCAAACCAAACATTTTTTGTACATACAGTTGGTAAAGTCGATGTCTGAAAACCTCAAATTCTACTGAATCTAACCTTCTACTTTCTGGATTGGCAGTTGAACCAGCTGAAAAGGAGATGGAGCAAGTGAACATCAAACCGAATGTAGATATTCAGCTTAGTGATTTAAAGCTTGCTCTAGGACCAGAATTGAGGGTAGTTTATCCTTTAATTCTCAATTTCGCAGTCAGTGGAGAGCTTGAGTTAAATGGCCCGGCTCATCCCAAATTGATACAACCTAGAGGAGTCTTAACTTTTGAGAATGGTGACGTGAATCTTGTGGCAACTCAGGTGAGTCAATTTATTTCTCATATTCTTGAAGTCCACAGTATCTTTTCTTCTCGTGGGGAGTTCAAGCTTATTGGTTCCTCTGTTTTTTGGCTTGTGCTAGTCTTATGAACTTCCCAATTGCAGGTGAGGCTCAAGCAAGAGCATCTGAATATTGCGAAATTCGAGCCTGAAATTGGACTAGATCCTATGCTAGATTTAGTTCTGGTAGGTTCAGAGTGGCAATTCAGGATTCAAAGTCGAGCCAGCAATTGGCAGGACAAACTGGTGGTGACATCCACTCGCTCTGTGGAACAGGATGCCCTCTCACCGACCGAGGTACTAACTTTCAATATTGGCGGATGTCAATTTTCACTTCCTATACTTGCAGGCACTTTCGTCTGATCCATTTTTTCCGTGTGCATAGGCTGCTAGAGTCTTTGAAAGTCAACTGGCGGAGTCCATATTGGAAAACGATGGGCAGCTTGCATTCCAAAAGCTTGCCACTACAACACTGGAAAAACTAATGCCAAGAATAGAAGGGAAGGGTGAGTTTGGGCAGGCAAGGTGGAGGCTAGTATATGCACCGCAGATCCCTAGTTTGCTTTCTGTTGATCCTACGGTGGATCCTCTCAAATCCCTGGCCAGTAATATTTCCTTTGGTACAGAAGTTGAAGTCCAACTCGGGAAACGTCTTCAGGTAATCTTAACGAAACTCTTTAACCTGCTTTCAATTATGTTGCTTCTCAAATTTGATGGACACCTTAAGGTCTTTCATTGATGCAAATCGTAGAAACTTTGCAGATATTGTGAACTTCTTTTCGTGCAAAGTACGTTAATGATCATTTAAGATTATTTTTCCTACCAGGCCTCGATTGTTAGGCAAATGAAAGACTCAGAGATGGCAATGCAGTGGACGTTGATCTACCAGCTTACGAGCCGCTTGAGGGTTCTCCTGCAGTCTGCTCCGTCGAAGCGCCTCCTTTTCGAATATTCTGCCACCTCTCAGGACTAGTTTTTTCTTCGTCTTACGTTATGCACCTTTTTGGTTAGCTTTTTGGTGTATCATTATTCTTTGCTCAAATATTGAATGGGCTCCTTTGTAAGTTGTACGTGTTTCTCTTTGTATATACTTCCATATTTTATCAATGAAAGAAAATCATAAAGTTGTAATGGCATTTCCAACACTCTCCAACTATGTCTGATTTCAACTCCATCCATTTAAAATTAAAGGTTACACTTTACAGTAGGCCTCACAATTTCTCATACGACTAGAATTGCGCCGACCAAAGGCGAAGGAAATTGAGTAGTTATTCTATGAAAATAATAAGTTTCAGGTTAACTTGTTAACAAATCGGATCGTTATCGAGTGCTCTGTTAATAATTTGTTAACGTGTCAAGTTGTTATTGAGTACATGAAACTACACTATTAACAAATCTGTTAGAAACTACACTGTTATCGAGTGCTCTACTAATAATCTGTTAATAATTTGTTAGAACCAAATAAGAAAAGATATTTTTTTTACTAGATATAGACAATTAGGCATGTCAATTTTTGACGCCAAGCCTACTCTCCAAAGTGTTTAGAAGCGTATATGGAAGGGCCCAAATTCTTTTGGAAATGCTTATCTAGAAAGTACTTTCGTTTGAGCACTTTTATTAGCAGTACATGAAAAAATTACTTGGCTTCAAGTTAACTGAAAGTGCATTAGTGCTTTCAGAAGACGGACTATAAAAGTAAACCTTTCTTATACTAAAATTTAGTCAGGGGCCGCGCGAACACGCAGGCCCCGCTGTCACAAATTACGACTTTGGTTCTCCCTCTTGGTAAGACCATAGAGTTGCACCCATCCTACGTGCAATGGAGATCACCAACTCGAGGTCATGGGTCTCCTTCACCATTTTTACACCCAATCTTCTCACCCTCCTCTTTGCTCTCAGCCGATGTGGGATTTGTCGAAACACCGAAACAACAGAATCAACCAGCTAGGAATAAAATGCAACCAATTGTTACATACAAAATTTGTCAACTACCCTTTACTCATAGTGAACCCGAAGATAACGTAATGGAACTGAAGGCCAAAATCTCGACAGGAATATAGTGACTCTGTTTAAAAATCTTGAGTTTTGCACTAGTGGGACGACAAAATTGAATGAACTTGTCACCAGAATCTCCACGGATCCTGGAATGGAGGAATGTAGTTTTCTGTGGGAGGGAGAAGGTGAAATGAAGCTACTGTTTTTTGTAAGATAGGCCCCACCTGCATCACATAACATGAACATCAGTATAACCTGGAAGCAGAATTATATAAACATCAACAAATTCGATTGAGAGAGAGAGAGAGAGAGAGAGAGAGAGAGAGAGAGATTTACTATGTTCCACTGCTTATTGAGGGTTGAAGCATTAATGGAGCACACGTAACCTGCAATCGAGTTTTCGCACGATTCAATGAGAGGTTTTAAATTGTATTATTATCTACTTTTTTAGCCAAATGGCATCGCCTCCTGCCTCCCCCTTAAGAATGCATAATCCGTGGAGGATGAGAAAAGAGAGTGACATGAAAAGCATTTTTCCTGCCGTCTCCTTCAGTTGTTGAGGCCACATAGTGTCTATAATTGGTAGATTCGTCAGCCTGCACGATTTGTAACTGTCGTAAGAATCATGAAGAAATCAGAACAGTATATCAAATATCTCTCCTCCGAAAACTGATGTTAAAAAAATGCTTACAGTTTTTTGTCTTGTGATTTTATAATCTTTGAATTCGGGGGAGCTATCTGAATAAAAGGAAATTCAATTATAAACCTTTGCAATGTAACTGAAGGGATTTGCACTTAACGAGTAGTGATCTTATCAGGAGTTACCGAAATAGAAATGATGAGATTATCAACAATGTCAACACGCTCAGAAGCAATGCGCAGGCGCGCATCAGCTGCATAATATATAACACAGTGCCCAGTGAGTATGAATAAGTTCGACGTCCATGGCCATTACCATAACACGGATACAGATATATGGTGATCATCCTTGTACATACGAAGCTGGAACTTACGAGATAATGGTGCAGCTGATGAATAACGCTCTGGCTTTCTCGATTCCACCCTCGAAACAGGTGAAAAGAGTCAGGTTCCTGCAATTTATACGCCAACGATAATTGCGAAGAACTCAACTAGTTTGCTTACCAAAAGCTAATATCAGCATTTTATTTAAAGGGGCACAATACATACCACTTGAAAAGGCCTTCTTGGATGGCAACTCCGTAGGGTATAGATAAGAATATTAATTTATGCCATTGAAAGAATCGCAAACAAAGAGTAAATTGCAAAAATAAAATATAAATGTATCACAACAGTACATTTTCAAATAAGTAAATGAAATGAAGATAAATTTTCTTACTTTCTGTGTATTTTCCATGAAAATAAAACCCTACTTTGCCAGAAAAACAAAAGGTCTATACATTTGAGAGGATTGTGGGATCGCGAAATGCGCTTGTGACCACGTTTGGTAGAAGAAATTAAACTACTTGGAGAAAGCACTTTCTTGTTTAATAAAAATTTCGACTTGGTTCTAAGAAAAACACTCCTAGCAAAAGATGTTATGAGTAGAAGTGCTTCCTACGTAAGCAGTCCCAAAGGCACCCTAAATTATTTTCACTTTTTTCACAAATAACAAAGCAAAAAACCAACCCATGCAACTTCAAAAAGGTCACCTGAAGCTGGTAAGACTAGTAAAACTGGAGCAGAAATGCCAAACAGCAGTAACTCTCTCCTGCAAAACCCATCTTGTAAACTGGGTTTTGAGTTCCCACCTGAACTTATTTGCCATTTGTTCAGCTGCTGCATCGCAAACCTACTTTGCTCTCTGAATTACCAATAAAAATAAAAAAACTTTAATGAAAAGGTTCCAATACTATTTATTTTAACAAAAAAAACTACATTTTAATACTAAAAAATTAATTATGATACTATTTACTTTATTCTTTATTTTATCTTTACTGTTAAAACCTAAAATTTTTAAACTATTTTCATTAGTTTTTCTTAAAAATAATAATTTAGGAAGATAATTATTTTAAAAAAAAACTACAGAGAAAGTAAGTAGATAAATTCAGACATGTGAAAAAGTATCTGGGAAGGAGATTTGGAGGAAGAAGATGGTTGGAAGTGAAGAGGGAGAGAGAAGGAGAGAGAAGAACCATTGTTATTTCTTTTGTTTTGCTTTTCTTTCTCTTCTGCCTTCTTTTTTCTGTTGCCTCATCCCCTCAATTGTTCTAAACGTCTAAAGTATCCATAATATATCGATATTTTCATCGAAATTTTCGTATTTTTGGATTACCGATATTTTCAATGTCATCAATATTTCTCTCAATATTTTCGTGTTTTTTTAAATTTTTATATTTAAAAAAATACTAAGAGAATTCGAACCCTTCCCATTTTACTCCTTCAACACCTTGACCACCATATCACTTATGTTTTTGTGAAAATATGCTAAAATATTTATATATATGGTTTTGTTTTGAATTCTTTTTGCAAGAAACAAATTTGCACATGACAATAAATCTTCGACAATTTCTTTTCAAGTATCTACTTTTGAACTACTCACCACGTTCACTCACCTAACTAATTAGTTGTAGTTATATTTCTACATATATGGACAACATCAACCAATCTCAGATCTATATGGGTGGAAAGAATCCGAGACTCAATCTTCAAATGATTTTGCTTATGGACAACGTCAACCAATCTCGGATCCATATGGGTGGCATGTTAACAATTACATGCAAAACTATTTTGGGGATTTATCATTTGATGACTACTCTTCACAATACACGTACTCTACACATAGAGATGAAGATAGTGAAAATTTTGAATCTCATAGGAACTCTATGTGGTACTAAGTCAATCATGTATCTTACCATGCAATGTATAAAGTGTAAAATATTGTACTAATTCATTATATATAAACGATTATGGTGTGTTTAAACTTCTTTCATTAATTACTACATATTTTATACACTCACAATGTTTGCCAGCTCGCTATATAATCAACTTAAATCAGTTAAATCCATCATGCAATGCATTTCCTTCCAACTTTTTGTGATAAACTAATAGATAATTGACTAAAAAAACATCCTGCAAAGTTTCAATAAAAATTTCCAAGTTTTTCTTACAATTTCCGTAGTTTTTATTCAATTTTTATCGATATTGATAATATCTCGATATTTCCATCGAAATTTTCGTGTTTTTAGACTACCGATATTTCCAATATCATCGATATTTTAGACTTTGCCTCAACCGATGTTAAGAATTCAGTTTCATTTTACAAGTGTGTACTTGTAATAAAAAGGGTATTTTGGTCTCATTACCCACTGCCCAATCATTCCCTGCCACATAGTGGTGATTAGCCATGAAACCAAATACCGTCCAAACTGTCACGTATTATTATCAGTTTATTTATGTCATAGCAATTGTATTTATTCACGATTCATGAAACAAGTAGGACTAAATTGGAGTTTGTAGATTTGCCGCATAAGTGAGCCGTGTAGGAATTTATCATGAATTAATTTTCTTTTGCTAGATCTAAGATGTAGCTTAGTTATGAATACTAGAAGCTTATGCTTATATTAATTTCTTATTATTATTTCATGTTAAATGTTAGTTACTGCTCATAATGCTTGCAATTAATTGACCACTAATTGTTTGATTAGAATAATTAGGTTGAAACTAAAAGGAAATGTCGAATATATAGCTTCGTATAATGAATGTTATGTCTTGAATGAGAGTCAGGAATTAATGTACTAACATAATTCGTGCAGTTTCTTGCTTGGAAGAGAATGAGTCGTAATCACCAATATGGATTTTCCATGGTTCATATGTTTTAATCATTGGATCAATTTAGTCCTGGTATTTTCAATTTGGCCAATTTGGTCCTCGTAATTATCTCCGTTAGCCAATTAAAGACATTTCTATCCAATTTTTATAATTTTTTTTATAAATTATTATAAGCTTATTTATAAAATTATTTGTTGATTTAAAATATTTAAAAATGAAATAAAATTAAAAATTAAAAGAAAAATGATTCTCCTCCCTCCCTGACCTCCTCCCTAACATTACCCCCTCTCTCTTCTATTTAACAACCTTAATTATTTTTTAGATTGGAAGTTTTATCTCTTATATATGTTATTTCTTATTATTTTCATTTTTCTGTAAAGAGAAAAGGTAATTATATCTCATATAATTTTTCTTATAAATTTTGTAAAAGAGATCAAATGAAATGTTCTTAATTGGCTATAATTTAAGGAAAATCAACCGTCAACATTGATAGTAATAGTGGTTAATCTGCTATAAAAATTGGGTGATATTTGTTTAAGTGACGTCAACGTCTTAGTGTTTGTTTATCTTGCTTTATTTGCATTCATTTTTATCTTTACTTGTATTTAGTTTCTTTGCTTATCTAGTTTTGTCATCATAATTCTTATTTTATTTATTTTTAATTTGCAGTTATCACAATACTAAATTTAGATTATTTAGATTCTTATTGGAACAACATTTTACTTGTCATGTATTACTTAAATGATACGGTACACTTACAATTATTACGACAGTTGAAAAACTAAAAGCACGTTAAAGATTTTTAATAGAAATTCATATATTGTTTAAAAAAAGTGTGACATCCCGTCCCGAATTTTCTATACGTCGAAGTGAAAGGACGATTTTGCCCTTACCTACGCGCGAACGGGTACGTTTTGGACTTAGTTTTGGGCCTTGGGTGTCTTGAGTAATTAGGCCCAAAAAAGTTGGGCCGTTGGTAATTGAAATCATATAAACGTATACACACGCACGCAAGGCACACACGTGCACCGTTTCTTTTTCCTGTTTCTGTTCTTATCTCTCTTCTCGAATACTCTCCTTCTTCCTCACTATTTCACACGGACCTACACCAAGAACTCGATCGAGGCACGGATCGACCTCAAAGATAGTATGTTTAGACTTCTGGGAACTTGGTAAGTGTAGTACTATCTTTAGTTTAGCTCGGGATATCGTAGAACTTAGAGAAACTCGAGTTTTTCATTAAGGCACTGTTCATCAACTTTGGATTGGCTTCGTTTTAGGTGAAACTAAAATCACAGAGAGACTCTAGAGGTCCCCACGAGGCTCGGAGTACCTCGTTTGCACGTGTTGGACGTCGGGATCGTGGGTTTCGAGATCGGCTGGTTTTGGAGAAATTCCCCGTGGAATTCCTAGTGGTTTTTCGAGACTTTTGAAGGTATGTACTTGTTCTACACTAAATTTAGAGCATGTAGGAAGAAAAATAGACGAAAAAGGATGAAAAATGAGTGAGATATGGGAGTTTGAAAGTTCGCCGGAAACCGGTCGCCGGAAAAACCAGTCCGGCGACGCGAGGAAGAAGAAGATGCGCGTGGGGGGCGCGTGACCCCGTGGACCCCTGGGCGCGTGGGGGCGCGTGAGACACCCCAAAATTATTTTAAAATTATCACGACGTTCGTGACGTCGTGTAGGTCGCGTTGGTATATTTATATACCAAAATTGACCTTCGTATGAGAAGTTATTTACGTAGTCCGTTTATGTGCTTTAAATTCGTTACGTTTCGGTAATATGTCAAAATATGAATCGACGATCCGACCGTTGGATCGTCACCAAAATTTAGTATGTTGTAGTACATAATATTTGAGGAATGTAGGAATTTACGGATCGGGAATCCGTCTAACGGATCTTCCCGAATTGGAATTTGTAAGTTTGTAAATAAAACGTTAACCGCCACTTGGTTTTGGCAATTGGCGGAGATCCAACCGTTGGATCGTAACGAAACTTTGGGATATTGTTCTAGAAGCTTAATGTGGATTATTGGAAGTGATGGATCGAAGATTCGTGATACGGATCTTCCGGATCAAATTCGTAGGGATGCGTTTATTATAAATTTCATATTCTCTCAGTACGGATTCTGAGATATGAATTGATATTTATGCTAGGCAGTGATCAATTGGAATCATTTGGGATATCTCGAGGGTTGTGCTAGGGGGCTATAGCGTGGAGTCCAGGTGAGTGGGCTTTTGCTTTCAGTATATATATATATATGACGTTTTTCCCAGAAACGTAAATTGATTGATTTACGAATTGATTGGATTTGATAATTAGAATGCCATGTCGAATGCCTGCTATAGTATATAAATATAATTATGATTGCATATATTGTGTGCTGATGCCGAGGACGGCCAGACAAGTCAGGTAAGTACTGTGGTAGTGTTTGAGATGTGATAGATTGTGATTTAGTTAATCACCTGCACCTCGGGTGTTGTGCTCCGCCAGAGTAGGGCCTAGCCTTCACGTGATCGTTCACCTCACGCACCGTACGCTCACCTTGGATCCAAGTCAGGTGCCTAGCCTGTCGTACAGACCACAATAGGTGGTTCCGACTCGTTGGTGACCCGCGATTCGTCGCACAGCCTTCACGTGATCGTAGCACAGAGCGTAATATTATACACCTAGCCTGTCGTACAGACCACAATAGGTGGTTCCGACTCGTGTGCAGGATGATGATAATGATAATGATGATTGATATGAGTGAGTATGTTTGATGAGCTATAGATTCAGCCGTACAGGTCATTAGAGATGACTCCGGCTGATAGGGCACTAGGGACACCCTAGTTTTATGTGACTTGCCTGATGATGATAATGAGTTTTCTGAATTGATATATATTGACATGGCCTATGATTACGTTTGGATAACGAGATTTGATGTTAAGACGAGTTTTCGTATATAAGTTTATATACGTACTATTTTCTGGGGAAATTATACTGATTTACAGCGAGGGGTTATTTATGAATTTATGAAATGGTTTTGGAAAACTTTGTTTTTGCCCACTCACATTTTAAGTTTTGCGCCCCTCCAGGTACTATGTAGCAACGTCGTGGACGGCTAGCGAGGCACCAAGGCAGTTCTGACAGATCACCACTTATGTAGGATTTCTTTTACTTATGCTTGACTGCACTCGACCTAGTACGCTCTGAATATGTATAAGTATTAAATTATTTCTAGTACACATCCTTATTTAGATTGTTAGATTTCGATTTTAATAAATTCGTACTACGTCATCGATCTTCGCTTCCGCACAGCGCACATGGCTACGTCGCACTCACGTGACGGCCAGCATGCCCCACTTTCGGGTTGGGGTGTGTCAAAAAGTGCTAAGTTCTAAGTGTTTTTTCAATTCATAAGTGCTTTTAACGTTTGTTGTTAAATGTTTTCTTTTGGCTAAACCAAAGAGAATGAAACGTTGAATCTCAACGTTGTCAAACGTTAGCAAAAACGCTTTTGAAATGATAAAATCTAAGATATCACGTTGCATTCAATGCTATTAAAATGAGCGAGTTAGATTTATAAAAAAAAAAAAACAATTTTAATACTTTGCTCGCCTTTATCTACCCCTTAATAATTTAATATTTAATTAAACTTGATGTCATAGGATAACGCCACCATACGCATTAATATGACGTGAAATTAACGTCACGTGGAAGTGTAACAGTAAAAAAATCATCCCAAATAGTAAACCCAGTAAAACTTCCGTGTCATGTATACACAGCAAAATGAAAATATAGAAATAGAATTCCCCAAAATATTTTTGTTCCAATCATTTGCTCTCTCTCTCTCTCTCTCTCTCTCTCTCTCGTTTCGTCTCTCTCTCTCTCGTTTCGTCTTCACAGCGATCTCGGAAATTAGGGTTTCGGAGTCTCCGGGGTTGTCATTTGCTTATCTGGAATTTCAAGATCCCCTCGCACTCGGTGAGCTTCCATTGACCTTCGTTGATTCATGCTGTTGATATTATCTTTATCTTAGATTCTTAATCGCAATTCGATTTCAAAATTGCGGTGATTCGTGTTTCGCAATTGCTTTTCGTGATGGGATTCGAGTTGATTTTGGTTAAGTTATTGCAATTTTGTTGATCTCTGTGTGTGTGTGTGTGTGTGTGTGTGTGTGAACAAGGAGGTGTTCTTGTTTGACTACGAAGAGGAAGGTTTAGATTATTGAGGAAAGTGAGATTTTATGCTTAATTGCTTGAATTTTGGTGAAAAAAACAGTAATCGGATGTAAATTTTGATTAAAGTGAATCTTGATCTGCAGGCTGTTTGCTTGAATCGTATACTCTTTTGTTTAAGAAAATTGGATTTTTGGATGTGAATTGGGTATTGGATAGTGATCTGATATTGTCTAGAGTCAGCCTTCGTGTGTACGTTTGGACATAGAGTTGAGTTCTAGATAAGTTGAGGTACTAACTTTGACTAGCTCGGTTTGTAAAGGATTATGGATTTGGTAATTTGTTTTCTTTAGTTGTTTCGAGTAGTAACTGTTGTGATTAAAACACACACCTGTTCGTGTTTGCAAGATCAGTCCTCAAGAGATTCCTCTTGTCATGTAATAAAGATCAAAGATATGATATGGGATTGGCCTCCTAATGCTAAATTGGTAACTTCAAAAGATGGTTTCAGATTTTTAGAAACACTCTCACCTCTATCTGAAAGTTCTTGGTGCAACAGTTAATTTGTGCTTTGAGTAACTTCGCAATAATAAACCACGATATTTGTGGAACCCCCGCCTTTTTTTTTAATATGGCTTGTTTAGACATGGAAGCTTACCATTTTTGTTTCTTTAATGATTATCTTCTTAATGTTGTCTGATAATATCGGGTTTTCCGTTTCCTTCAAAATGGCAGATTTTTATGATTTAAGACCATGAAGCCAGGACTTTCTTCTTTGAATCCCTACGCAGCAGCATACATTCCACTCTCGAAGAGAGAGACAGATGATAGAACTTATGTGACAACAAAAGATTCTAGCCGCAGCAATGAGTCAGTCTGGTTTGGGAACCCTCAGAATTTTACCCATAATCAACACCATAGCAAAGCTTATCTTGAATCTGATGCCCCTGGTACTGCAACACTCCAGAGTCCACAGTCATATGCTGTAAAGAGCTACCCTGCTCATGGCTATTATGGTTCATCTTCGCATAATGTGAATAAAGTGTCAGAAAATGAAGATTTTGATATGGATATGGAATATCTTGGGATGTCATTTCCTGGTATATCTGATCAGTCCCTTAGTGATGTGTATTTGGCAAATAGGGGCGACCTGGATGCCACCATTGACATGCTGAACCAACTTGAGGTTACTTTCATATTTTTTTCTTTAATGTTGATGTTGTTAAATATTATTCATGTTGCAAATATCATACATTATCCTCTACCATCTATCCATCTACTGTTATGCTGCTGTGCATTACATATAAATACTCAAATACTGCTGCTTGCAATTCTGAAAGCAGTTGAATATATAGAATCTCTGTTTACTTAGATTAGTTCAGGTTGTGTTGTTGTATCATTTATAACAGGTCAAAACTGGGAATTCTTTCTCCAATTTGAAGCAGTAACTGTGTATGTGCTGTGAGTTTGTGGCACACTTCATGTCACCTTTCATTAAGTAAAAAACAGTCCTTTCCCTTGACATATTCTCTATTGCAAATTTCCAAGTTCATTTGACTTTGCATGCTTTGTCATGGTTGTATTGGCTTATAATGACAGTAATATGTTTTCACTGTATACTCTATTTCTTTGACATGGTAGAAGTCCTTTTTCTACTGTAAGTGTTTTGGTTCTTCATGACAAGTCTTATTTGTGTGCGAAGCGTATTCATGAAAAAGAATCATCTTGTTCCATTGATACGGTGGGCCGGTGGTCTGTTGAAATATACGTATTTTAAGCAAATAAAAGAATCACTATTGATAGGATAGAGTGCATAGAACTTTTCCTTGGTTCCAGGTCTGGGAATCTCCATCGCTGGTTGTTTGTTAACTTTAACATTAACATCAAATGTATTGGAGTTTGATTTTTATGTTTATGAGTATCAGCACTGAAATAAACTCTGCCATCCGACTTACTTGTTTTATTATTTACTAAAAGTCTCTGTTTCTTACTGCAGTTTGAATCTTCTGAAAGTCTTCCAGACACTTTGGACATTGGAGATGTTTCTGAATCTGGGTTGGTGGGCAATAATAGTGCATGGAAGCTGAAAAATGTAGCAGGTGAAGCCAGCAGTTCGCCCAAATCGTAGGTCCTAAGCCAGTCTCTTGTTTGATTTTGTGGAAACCAAAGAAATGTCAGTTGTTTTACTCTTTTGACGTGTTTGGTTATATGGGTAAAAGAAGTATATAAATAGAGGATATATCTCTTGGGGGAGCATCAAATGCACACATAGTTTGATGATATGGTTGTATAGTTGTTAGATGCTTGTGTTTTTTTAGACATCTTCAGGTTTATGAGCCGAAAAAGCTCACTGTGCAATTCTCTTGCTACTCGGGGTTTTTTTTGAAATGAAAGTGATGTGCTTCTTCATGACATTTTGTTATGATATTAATGTGCTTATGGTGCTTTAAAGCTTCGATATGGCGAAAATGTTAGGCTCCTCGTGGTAGTCGTGAGGCGTGCACAGGACAATTTGACACTCTGAAAGGACTTCCATGGCACGTACATCACCACTTTCTCGTCCAGTGCCATGGAAGTTGCTCTCTCCTGCCATTACATCATGTTTACGTCCACATAAACTTGGAACTTCAAAAACTTATAACATTTTCCATAATGCTACATAATATTTAATGCTATAGGGTGTTTTAGTCGTTATATTTGATTTATATAGCAGTTTATTTTCATTATTAATCTCAGTCATTCATTTCATTTACCGTATCATTCAATATAGTAATATTGAAGAAAATTTCTATTTTCTAAGCAAGTGAGCAAACATAAAGATTACATATTATTACACCTCCAAAAAGTACAACTAGAATATAAATAAAATGCGGGCATGATTTTTTTTTTATCTGAACAAACGATATTATCTATATTAAGGGAGAGATTGTGAGCTTAGTCTCACAATGGACTAGCAATAATATATTTCAAATCCACATTTGTCCAAAATCGAATCTAAAACCTCTTACTTACAAATAAAGAAGAATACCATCAAACCGTAATACTAAGTGGCATGCGAGTGATTTTTATATCTCAAATTGCATCTAGTTAGACTTTGTGCCGTTGAAGTTGTTGAGGTCTTACAAACATGTCCGTGATCCTCGGTAATAAAAAAGAGGATAAGATAAAAATATCTACCAAACGCGGTCTTAACAAACCTTTATTAAACAGAAGAAAATTGGTGTCAAGAAGGAACTGCGACGTCGCCTGCATGTATACAACATTTTAACATTCTCTTTCTTGCAATAAAAATTCTCAACAGATCAGCATCCACCTAATTGGAAAACCCCATTTCCCCATTTGCTTCTTTCTAGAGAGAGAAAGAGGGGAGGTGGATGCTGATCTGGGTTTTTGTGACAGGTTCCAGCTTTGAAGAATAGCATCTGGTGATCTCTGAGTGATTGAATTTGGAAAATTATAGAACATGGGGGTGGATTATTATAACGTGTTGAAGGTAAACAGAAATGCCGGAGAGGATGATCTGAAGAAGGGATATAGGAGGCTGGCAATGAAATGGCACCCTGATAAGAACCCTAATAACAAGAAAGAAGCGGAAGCCAAATTCAAGCAGATCTCCGAGGCTTACGAGGTATCTTCCTTTTCTTTCTGCTTTTCTTGTTGCACAATCATTCTTCCATTTTATCCTCATAATTTGTAATTTACAATTCTGCATGACGTCCTATGGTCGCGTTTATAGACAATGATTGTTGTTTTTTCTGGTGTAGCATCTGTCTTGTATAATTTAGACGTTAGAATTTAGACATAGGTTTCTTGTCTCAAATTCGGAATTAGGTTTCTAGTCTTGAATTCGTTAAATGAGGCTCAAATGAAATGGAATCGCTATTGTTATACATGGTTTGTATGTTCTTTCATGTCCGAAAGAGCTGAGTTTCATTTGTCAGTGAAAATAAAAGATTGGAGAAAATGTATTTGTGAATTCAGGTCTTGAGTGATTCTCAAAAGAGAGCGATTTACGATCAGTATGGCGAAGAAGGATTGAAAGACATGCCACCTCTTGGAAGTGGTGGTTCCCCGTTTGGAAATGGCGGCAGAGCTGGATCAAAAGGGTTTAATCCCAGGAATGCAGAGGATATCTTTGCCGAATTCTTCGGAAGTAGCCCTTTCGGATTTGGATCATCAGGAGCTGGGAAGTCTATGAGATTCTCGTCTGATGGAAGCGGAGTGTTTGGGGGATTTGGAGGCAATGAAAATACTTTTCGATCATATAGTGAGGGTGTTACTCGAAAGAAACCGCCGGCAGTGGAAAGCAAATTGCCTTGCAGCCTTGAAGAACTGTATGCTGGATCAACGCGGAAAATGAAGATATCAAGAACTGTCGTTGATGCAAATGGGTAATTCGTTTTAAAACTATCCCTACTTTTCCCATTGTCCATACATTGATTGTTACTTGAATAGCAAGAAATATTAACCATAGCTTTCATATGATAATCTAGACTTTTTTGTTTGTCTGCCCCGTGCTTTAACGAAAATCTCACTTGCAAATGTGTAGCTTCACCCCTCGTGTTTTCATTTCGTGTCCGAAGTTATCCCATTCTGTCAAGTTGTTTACGAAAATCGTTAACGTGGCTGATGTGGCATATAAACAAAAATGCCTAGCATCTACAATGATGTTTCTTTCTTGATTTCAAGCCAGATGACGTTCATAAATGATAACCTAGCTGACAAATTTTGTTCTGGAAAAACGAAAATCGCAGACGCCAAGTGCTGGAGCAAGAAATATTGACGATCGAAGTGAAGCCAGGATGGAAGAAGGGAACCAAGATTACGTTTCCTGATAAGGGTAATGAACAGCTTGGCCAGCTGCCGGCAGACCTTGTCTTTGTGATTGATGAGAAGCCCCATGACACTTACAAGAGAGATGGCAATGACCTAATTGTGAACCAAAAGGTGTCGTTAGCGGAGGCGTTGGGGGGAACCACACTACACCTTACCACCCTAGATGGTCGTGATCTATCAATCCCGGTGACTGACATTGTGAGCCCCGGGTACGAGCTACTTGTCGCCAGGGAGGGTATGCCGATAGCAAAAGGGCCCGCTAGCAGGGGTGACTTGAAGATCAAGTTTGAGGTGAAGTTCCCTACAAGATTGACCCCGGAGCAAAGATCTACACTTAAACGAACTTTGACAGGCTGAAGAGTCCTCACATTTTGCCATTGTAAATTAGTCAACAGTTTGAAAGCATCCATTAGAGCTACTGGACCTAGTAAAGACGGAGAATTCCTCGAAAAGAAGGCGGAGAAGCCCTCGAAAAGAAGGCGAAAATCGGGCAGAAGCTCTTTGTTCTGCTGACAGTTTGAAAACTTATTGGATATATTGTACTGAGTGATTCCACTCCATTGTTTCTTCTTTTTCTTTCTCTTTTGTTATCTATTTTCTTCGTATATTTTGTTGTAATCAGTGAGTGTTAGATTGAATTTAAACTGTATGTATTGACAGCTCTACATGTTTTGTTGTAGAATATAGCTTGTTATAGCTAGTTATATACATATATTTCATGCGGAATTTAAGAATATTTTTGCTTTTTTTAAACATTTTTGTTTTGTTGTAGAATATAGCTTGTTATGTAGCTTGGTGTGTGTGTGTGTATCATGCGGAATTTAAGAATATTTAAGAATATAGCTTGTTAGAAATCAAACACAATTTAAGAATATTTCGTGCAGAAATATTAATAAGTAAATGCTTTTTACTTTGTGTTACTGTTCTTTTTGGGAAATATTTCGTGCGGAAATATTAAACCAGAACCGTAACAACGATACGGCAAGAGAAAGAGATATTGCTGTGGCCACAATCAATCAGGTAGTTGAAGGTGTAACCATCACCACGTTCGTAGGTGATCCTTCTCATCGAACCGTCCAGCGTCTCCAGCCAATTCAGAGCCAGGCGGGCCACATCCTCCTGATCCTGGTCATTTGAGCACTCCGCAAGTATAACCGTCCTGCAGATCAACGATGGACCCATCGATTCTATTCGATTCTCTTCAAACCCTAATCATACGAGAGAGAAAGAGATAGAAAGCGACAGAGAGAGATTGAATTTCAAAACACGTGTGAGACAAGTGACCATTTTATTGACAAAACTACAGGAAAACTAATGAAAAAGGCTTGAAAACTTTGTGTTTTAATGATAAGAACAAAATAAAGGGTAAAGTGAATAGTACCAGTATTGACTTTTTAGTGTAAAAATGTGATTTTTCGTTAAAATGAACAGTACCGGGAGCTTTTCGTTAAAGTTCCCCAAAAATACGACATTGCGGCAGGTTTGGGGAGAGAGCGACAGTGGTGGAGGAACTGTTTGCATTATTTTTCAAGGGACCTGTTTGTATTTGTGTTATAGGCCCAGTAGATAAGAAGCTTCCATTACTTCTTCGTCCAATCGAATACAAACGGTCCTGGTGGTAAAAATATTAGGAATTTAAACCTTAGTAAATTCAGTCCATTAGTAATTTTTTTCGTTAATTGTCTCTTAAATTCGTGTAAACAATCCAATTCTCATAAAAGAACGGAGAATTGAATGGAGACTTTAATCATAAAATACAAGCTGGATGGATGAAGTAGAAGAGTGTATTTATAAGAGAGAATGAGGAAGTGGGCCGGCCCTCTAGGGTTTAGGGGTGGCTGGCCCTAGGTGGTATTTTTTGTGAGAATATTCTAAGATATTTGTGTAAATAAATATCTTGGATTAATTAAGTAAATATCATAAATAAATAGAACTAAGATTACTTACTTAAAAGATGTATTCTCTGATTAGGAATGTATTTATGATAAGAATAAAGGATTATTCTATCATAAATACCCTTGACTTTTCCTTTGGGTAGCAGTGCCTTGAGTAGTGGTTGATAACTACATGCTCTACCTCAACTGTGCGTGGTGAATGAGGCTGCTCCCTGCTCATTTAGTAAGGGCAGTCTCGTCCTTCTTGAGAAATAATCCACGTGTCACTCCACGATTTTTGGGATTATTTTTGGCTCCACAGCTGACCCTAAGCCTAATTCAATGCCAACCCAAAGCAGTCACACTGAACTTACGGACAGTAATTCATGAGTGCTAGATGATTTTTATGAATATATAATGAATGACCATTAAAGAAGGTGTGAAAAATAAATTGTGGCTATTCATTTTGTATGCAAGATGTGTTAATTTTGAAGGGGATGAACTATTATTTACCCGTGGCCATAGTAAGTTTTTCAAAGTTTGTGTGGGTCACAACAGTGATGGAATGTGTGATCAACTGCGGGGTGACATGTTATGAGATCTTATGAACATTTCTGAATAGATAGGAATGTCTATGAAACTTTTACTTGCAAGACTTACTTAAGCTTGAAATTACGATATAGTTACAAAAGTCCCTAGAAAGTGTACATAATTAGGATGGGAGCAAATATATAGGAAGGGAGATAAGAGGCTAAGCATCCATGGGTGTGTTGTGAGTCGCCTTCACATACTTGTGTTCGGTGTACTCACCACCATCTCTGACGATGTCTTCCACTTGTGAGGCCATAATGCAGTCCCAATCATATCCAGACTGAGCCGGATGGAGATAGGAACGAAATTTCTCAAACCCATCATAGAAAGCAAAGTCACACTCTTCTTGGAGTTGCTTCGTCTGCCATGAATAAATTGACCTTCGACATACATCTTTCTTATCTTTTTCAACTAGTTCTTTATACTTACACTTTTGGCTATGTATTAGGCGTTTGTACTTTGCTGATTTGCATAACACCTTGCTCAGCTATTGTTGTAAAGCAACCAATGTGGACTCTTTTTCGAGGCACTTTTGATGCCACTCATTAATAGAGCGTGAGTTGGGAGAAAATTTGACCTTTGATTTTGCAATTTGATCAGTCGGATCATCGGAGTCATCAGAGTCACCGTTACTCCCTGAGAGAGCCACGACATGTGTGCCTAAACCATGGCTATTAAATTGTTCTTGCATGCATTTTATAGATGATCGATTCAGATGTAATTAAATGGCACTGCAAGCCATAAATGGATGGAAACGGATTGTCTACTTTCAACTAGTTTGTCAGCAACACTCATTCCAATTGCTTATCTTTTTTGTGTAACTACATAAGGAATGTATTGTGGACAAACCAAGTGTTGTCCAATGACTTGTCCTTGGTCTCCATTTGTTGATGATCAATTTAGATGTCATTAAATGTGAGACCAACAAAAACTGGATGGAATTGACTAATTCATGACTGTGTATTGTGGGTATATGATGGCTTGTGAACAATGGTGTTCAAGCTGTCAGAAACTGAGTTTACAACTTTTGTTCATAAAAAATCCTTCCAAATCCTAAACCTTTTACTGTAATAATATTAAGAATTTGTTATGGTGGCAACCAAATGTTAAGTTCGTATACTGTCACATTTAAGAGGGCAAAAAAAGTGTCGCTTTTTGTGTATATGTGTGTTTAAGCGTCATCAATACAAATTCGTCTTACCTAAGCATCAAGTAAAGCAATGTAAGTAATCAAATCAGGAGAGCACCCACTTCCCAAAAACCAAATTCATGAATATAAATCTCCTCAGTTCCTTATCCATAAACACAAAACTACCATTTGTACAACGAAAACAAAAGGAAGAATACTGTAGAATCGTACTATCAATTGTGGCACATGATTGGATTTACAGACTGGTGAGTCAATGCACCTCAAGCAACAGTGAACGTGCATGATGAACTTAACAATGTGATTATGATCATTTCACAATTCACTTTGTTTTTGGAAAAAATGAAAGAACTTTAGCTAGTCTCTTTTGGGTAGCATAGTCATATCAAGAAAACCCCTTGCATATGATACATTACATGTCAACTCACTAACAAGAAGGTAGTAATCCATAAGCACATTTTGCACATAGTTTCTTAGTATCTCACAAACACATTTTCACTTGGTGCCATGTCTACCTAAATTCATTCGAAATGTCGATAACAAGCTGGAAAATTCACAGAAAGATGCTAGCTTACCTAGTTTTGGTGCACTAAATAGAATAAGAAGAAACACTACCAAATCGACAAGAGAGAGGACGTTGCAATTGATAAAACCAGCTGCAAGAAAAAAAAAATGGTAACTTCATGAGTTGCAATCAACTTTCTACGAAAACATTGGTAAAAAAGACAAAGGCATTTGCATTTGAATTTGACTACCAGTTAGCAGCAGCAGAGGCAACACAAAACCTCCAAGAAATCTCCCCATTACACAAGACACATTCAAATATTCAATACCCGGCTAGAAGTATTTCAAACAAAGTTTACATGGATTAAGTTCTGAAAACTATCGAACATTTTCATAACCATATGTTAGGTCACTGTATTCTTCCTTAATGATGATATGAAACATATTGTGCAAATATAAAACCAATCATAAAATTCAACCACAAATCTTACGGAATTTGTATAGGTAGAGCATCAAGTTCCAATCTATTTGAAGTCATGGCAACAATTGGATGCCAGCTTCTCTTGCAAAATCTCTCTGAGTGTTGTTAATCCACATAAAAAAATACCTCACCTGTTGCCAAATTTGTAAACGTGTCCTTGAAGATTATTAAGGACTAAATTTTTTTACCTTTTCCCTGGAATCCTCCATTTTCCCAGCAACCAAACACAACACACAAAGCAATGAAATTTGAAACACAAAGCGGCTAGTGTGGTGGGAGAAGGATGAAGACGAGGAGGGTTTGGACGATGCATATTCGCCGCCGGAGTCGGCTAGTGGAATGAGACACTGACAATCTCACTGTTCTCTGTCTTTACTCGCCATTACGATCAAAGACGCCAACTTCTCATCGCCCATCACCAACACACTCCCAAATTGATATACAACGCCGTTGGGGGTTTGAGTTTGTCGAGTAAGGGTCGCGACTCGCGAGATAGGTTTTCAGACAAGGAAGGAGAAAATGCTAACTGGCCTTTCGCAATAACCCATTTACATGGGAGGGCAAATTTGGTCATTTCAAGTTTTAGAGCAATTTTATTTCTGTCATATTATTGTGCATGGTCTATGCTTGTTGGAAAAATCATATTTCAGTCCCAAGATTAAGAAAATGTCTGAAAAATCATATTCACGTATATGCAAGTGTATCGGTTTCAATCTAGTTAATAATACTTCAACTCAATCCAACTCATCGAGTGAACGGATTGTTAGATTTTAACCTAAAAATAAATGGTTAAATTTACAACCCAATCCAGCCCAACCAAATTCAGTTTGGTTGGTTGATAAACCCACCCCTACCCTAAATCATACTCATGCTTCTTGAGCCCCTTTGTTTAGGGCCTACATGTCGGGGGTTCTTTTTTCTTCGTGTTACTGTTCTTTTTGAGCCTCTTTGTTGGTGATTGTCGCTCTTCTCGCTCTTTGGAGTTTTTACTTATTAATAATTTACAACATCAACAACCAGCACCAAGTTTGATCCCACTAAGCATATATTTGAGAACGCCACTGAATTTTACTGAATAGTAATTTGAAATCAAATCATTGAAAACTATAAACACATACAGCATTTCAATATTCCCAAATCCACTTGACTACCTACCTAGGCAAGTCAAATAAGGCCGTATACAAAATGTCATAAAAGTACAGCGCATATCTCATTTCTTGTATCCCATATTTGCTTCTCATTAATACTCGTCCTCCTCGTCATCGTCATCGTCATCGTCATCTTCCTCCTTGTCGTGGTCATCGTCCTCCTCCTCGTCCTACAATGATCAATAAGAAATGCAAGAATATTTTTGCCTTTTTAAATACGTTCGGATGTATCTTGAATTATAAAATCTCTTTGCACGATGTCCCGTATTATACAGTAAAATCTCTGTATACATTTTGGAAACTATCATACCGTAAACAAGGAGTAAGTAGAATTATTTTCCGACTTTAAGGATTTGAAATTGCATAGGGGCTAAAACGATAGGTAGAAAAACTTGCAAGTGTTTAGGGACTTTTTTTATTTTATTTTAACAAACGATATCTACACCAAGGAGGAGGGGATAAACTTAATCTCACAATAAACTAGCAATAATGTGGTTCAAATTTCGCATTTGGCGAGAAATGAACATATGACCTCTCACTTACAAATGAAAAGAAATACTACACCATAATACTAAGTAGTATAAGTGTTTGTAGATTTGTACGAACGCTTTTTGAAGAAGCTAACATGTATTTCTTCAAAAACCACTTTGAAGTATTTTTATAGAAAGGAGCTGAAAGTTTGAATGAAAATAAATACCGTCATTTTCTTAAGAAACGTACTTCTAGGCTTCTAGAAATGGTGCTTATGATGTTTCTAACAAAAGCAGTCTTAACGGAGCAAATAACTTCAATGTCAAACAAAAGTTGTGCAGCTAAAAATGCCTACTTTATGGTTACTTTGTCTACCACGACTAGCGAGCATAAGAGCTCACCTTTGTGTTTGGTAAAAAGACTAATACAAAGGAAATGATTTAATTTACAAGAAAAGGGAAAAAATCAAATCAAATCAAAATTCTCTACTTCTAGCAACATTTTGGCGCCAGGCTATCCCCGGCTGAGCAGCCATTCCTCTATCTGGTTCGCCATAAAACTGACCAGCTCCCTGCGCCGGTGGTGACGGGGCCCACCAGCCTTGCTGCACAGGAAGATTAGGGTTTTGTAAGTTGGGTGCCATAGGCTGAAGGGACTCCTGCTGGTGTGCTAAACCGATATTGGGTCTCAGCATTTGTTGCTGGGCGCCGTTCACCGGCAGCCTCGATTGCAAACGCTGGTACTGAAATTGGGGTTGGGAAGGTACATTAGGCTGCCACTCCGGTATGTCATCATCGTCGTCGTCGTCGTCATTCCACGGATGAACCGAAACCCTACTTGCCTGATGAAATGTACTACTACTACTACTACTATTGTTTTGACCATATTTTTGTATCAGCTCTCTCATTTGATCTACCGGGCGAGAAGGGGTATGGGACTTGAGATAGGAGGGCTGCGCTGCCGTTCCAGGCCCCCTAGAGGAGGGCCTTCGGGCAGAAAACTGATTCGACCCACCAGCGAAATTGAATTCAGGGAGATCATCTTCATCCCGAGAAGCACCAGGGCCAAACCCGGGAGGAACATCATCGTCATCATCGTCATCACGGGCAGGGGTAGTGTGGGTCGGAGGTAAGGCTGGGGACGGAGCCGTCTTAGACGTGTAGTTTGTATCGTGCCGTCTCCTAGATGTAGTAGTAGTACTAGTAATAGAAAACTGTTGCTTTTTCGAAATGTGTTTGTGGTGAGATGATTTCGGCGACGTTAATTTTCTCCACACAATAACACCAACAAGGCCATTATCAACACTGTTAAGTGCCTCAACGTGTTCAGTCTGAATAACCTTGCCGAGCATATCTACGGTTTTATTATGGGGAGGGCAAAAATAAATTTCCACACCCGAACACGGCTCAGAAAAACCGACTCTCTCATCCGTCACGTACGAGTCAGCCACCTGCAGGCCGGAACAAGTTTTAGTATGGAAAGAGTAGACCGGGAGTTAAAGAACGGGATTTTACAAACATATCATTGTATTTGATGTTACCTCACGAATGCTTGCAGACTCCGATTCCGACGATCCCTCATCCGGAACAAAATGCACGACCTGCACAAAACCAAAATTAGTAAGCTACAGAGCTGTGTCGTACAATAATTGAAGTCATAGATAAATTGATCCAAAATTTCTAATGAACGAAAGAGAGTTCATGCGTCATTTCGGTACAATCTTCGCCGTCCAAAACCATTTCCCCAAAGTAATGTTAATTAACTCCTAAGTTATTGAAAGTCATAATGCTTTTATCTAAGTTTCATCTGCCCGATAGTAACTCAAGGACAACCCAATTTAACACTAGTGTCTTGAATCTATCTTAGAATTCGTTTCAGACGCTTACCAGACAGGAGCCCCCCCCAAACAATCATATAATGCCATAGATCCCTGCTCTATATGTTAGAAAACTACACAATCGATTTCCCCTTCCTTCAATTTTGTATTCGCGAAAAGAGACCGCACGGCATGTTAGAAGAACTAAGCAACAAACATTTAAAAAGATTTTCCTTTTCTGAATTGTCACAACTTAACACAATACAAGAATCTTTAAACAATAAAAATAAACTTGGAGATACCATGACAGCACGACTTCGGGATTGTGGCAGCTCTTGCAGGAATTTCTCAAACGCATCCAGTCTGACTCTTCCCTTGATATCAAGACAACCAGGCCAATCTTTTGCCGTGGCTTTTTCACCGCTGCAACAGAAAAGTTGGATTAGCATGAATCAGAAACGAAAACTTTAGTATTATACAGATCACATAACACTTGAAGTAAACGTTGATTGAAAGAGCAGTGCACCAATGCAGTGGACAATCCAAAAAGAGAATCTTCTTTGAACAAATATGTAAATGGAAAATGCAGAACAAGGACAATTTACGACAAAATAAATGTTTAAAAGACATACCTTTTATAGATCCCAATAACGGAGGCCATGGGTGAGAGATTCAGTTGCAGGGAGCCACTCCAAACACGTTCACCCTTCGGTGTGACAACTAGTCTAGATACTGATTTTTCAGGACTGCCAATGGATTTCACAACAGCACTGACGTCATGGGATTTTGTATCTGCGCTATCACTGGTTTTCATCACAGAATGACTGTCAGTTAGAATCCCAGCAGAACTGTCAATTTTGATCACAGGAGGACTGCCACTGGTTTTCAAGTCAGCATCTGAAGTCGTATCTGTTGTACAAATTTCATCAACCTTCTGTGGAGAGGCATTAACGGTATCCTTGGGGCTTGGAACCAAAGACTGAGACTCAGAGTCATCCTTGTCTGAGGTGCGTGTAACTTTCTCAGGGAGAATCTCAAATGGAGGCTCGGTGTCCAAGGATTCCATGAACTCATCTAGGGAGACAATTGGAGGAAGATCCTTCGATCCGTCATCCACCATCAAGCCTTGCATAAAATCAGTAGCTTCAGTAGAAGGAATAGTAAAGGGGTAGACACTTCTGTCTTCTGTATTACTCTTCTTACCTGCAGCATTTACTTTGTCCTTGGGTTTATTAGGTTTCGAAGGGGTATACACTTCTACCTCCTTGCTTCTTGGTTCACTATAATTATGTGATGTTGCATCAACTGGAATATCAACTGAAGCACTATCATATTGTTCAACTTCAACTTCACCCTTATGTGTTTTTTTCACTAAACGTCTCATATCAACTTCCGAGTCTGGTAAAACAACCATTTGTGCTAGTTCTTCAGCCTTTGCCATCCGCCATTCAGAAAGCTCCTTTGAAGCAAGTTCTTCTGCAGTCATAGAACATAATTGTTCTGGAGCTATTTCTCCAGACATAACTCTCTCTCTTAGATCTGGATTATTACGATCTTTAAGATTGAACAAAAGGGACCTTCCCTTCTCTTTATACTTCTTATTCACACCTCCAAATAGTTTGAATAGTTCTGCTTCAATTCTAAAGGCCAACTCTTCTGGAGACTGAACTACTTGTTCATCTGGGGGTCCAACCAATTCCTCAAGATCCATCATCTGTCCTTCAGCAGGTTGAATTTCTTTCCTTTCTTCCATTTCCATTTCAGAATCCAAAACCCAGGACAGCCCATTTCCCTGCAAAAGTTCATCTTTGACAAACAAGTTGTCACCAAATGAAACATTTTCACGAGGAAAAATATCATTTGATTGGAATTCATTCCCATCACATGTTGAGGTCATTGTGGAAACATTTGTAGTTGCATCACCCAAAATCGTTTGGCCCGCACCTTCTCCATCATTACTTTTCCTAATAGAACAAGTTTTGCTGGAAGGAGAATTCTCCTTGGGCTCTTCAGATTCAGGTTTAACAGGATGGGAGCCAGGCTGGGGAGCCTCATGTGTTTGCCCCTGAATTGCTCCAGCCTCCTCCTCAGACTTCTTTCCTGAATCCACGCATTTATCTTTCGGCTGATTAACCAATGCCAATGCAGCCGCTAACGATTCCCTCATCTTGGATCTTACAGATTCAAATGATTCATTTTGAAGCTTCGATGGTTGTACCCGCGGTGTTTGATTCTTTTGACTAGAAGACCGCTGAGACCCAGACCTACCAGAAAAGGATTCTGTCTTTACCATTTTCTTATTCGGCACTGGCGAATGAGGTGACCCTGGCACATTCTGCACAGGCTCCATGGACTCCATCTTTACCATTTTCTTATTTGGCGCTGGCAAATGAGGTGATCCTGGAGCATTGTGCAGGGATCCCATTTCTACAGCTCTTCTGTTTGATACAGGCGCTTGCTGCAACCATGGTGTATGTTCCATATATGCCACACGCTTGTTTGGCATTGACAACTGAGGTGTCGCTGGATTATTAGTCATGGGTTCCAATGGCGCCTTTCGCTTAGTCGATGACAACTGATGTGATCCCAAATTATAAGGCAATGATCCAATCTCTCCCAGTTGATTGCCAGGTGTTGAAATTTTCTGAAAACCAATATTCCCATTTGCACGATCAATGTGTCCCATTTGGATGTATGACATTGATAAGCCATGTGACCCAGGATTGTCAGGTACAGGATCCAACATCAGTTCCATTTGCTGAATTGATACTGAAAGGTTCTGTGTCTCAGGGTTACTAGATACAGAACTCATCCCTACCATTTGAAATTCTGGCATTGATGAGTCCATACCTTTCAAAATGGGGTCAATCTGACCCATTCATGGTGACAGAAGATTGGTTGACATGCTAGATCAGAAACATCAAGTTTCCTGAAACTCAAAGTTTGCTCCTTGCCTTCAAGAGATGTAACTCCAAAGAGAAACATACAAACTGCGATAGAAGAGAAAAGAAACTGATCAGAACATGTTCTTCCTTTAACAACTGAAAACAAACAAAGAATATGCAACAAAACTCAATTCGTCAAAAATCAGAGCAAATTAGACCTCAACAACACAAGAAATGATGAGAAAGGAGAGCAGAGATCAAAAAGGAACTAGTGTATCCAATCATTAGGTGCATTTGCGAGAATTGGTTGGTGAAAAGTAGAAATAAAGTTCTATCAATGTCTACTTAAATACAAACCTAACACATAGCAACCATTTAGGGTGCCTATGGGACCCTTCTTTCAACCAGTTTAGTCTTTTAATATTGGGAGGCTCAAAATGGTTTAGTTTCAGGTCTATAAAATAGACATGGCTCACTGAACCTCAAGCCTTATAGTAGGACAACTTCCAGGCTCCCGATCAGAAACATAAATAACTGCGTCTTTCTTTATCAAATCTTTGCGACATTCATTCCGTACCTATCGGGCCACAGTTCACCACTAACAATACATGTTTAGAACCTAAGCCAAATGATGATGGATAATTTAATCTCTCAAAAAAACTTCATGCTGAAGCTATCGATTGTTTGTATGATAAAACTTCTTTATAAACCAACTTCAAAACTGTGTATAAAAAACTTTCTGCTGAGTTTTATCAAATTAATTATTTACTAATTTTACTTAGTCCCTAATTATAATGAAAGATAAAGCTATTGCATTTGTCTTGGAACCCAGAAAGATTTCACACTGACTAGGGACTCTGGGTAGCTCAGTAGACAAGACAATCATGCTTAATTGCATTCAAAATTTCGAATTCCAAAAACATTCAATTTATTAAGCTGGTATTACTAGTTGCATAAGTTCTCTATTTTCTTTCTGGGCCTAAGCACAGGCACTAATCAACAGGGGTGGAATCCCCTTTACAACCCGTGAAACCGAAACAATCATAAATCCAGCAGAGAAAGGACAAGCCAGTCGAAAGAAAAAATCTGGAAGCAGCAAGACCAACCCTCTACCAGTTTAGCAGAAGAGGCCTTTTAGCACTCCAGTTTCCTGTGAATCGACACCTTGTCAGCTGCATCGATTGAGCATTGAACTGGTGTTGGTTTATACGCTGAAGTCTTCATCACAGTGTACAATAACCCTCAAAGAAATTCTTCATTTTTGCTAAAGTAATTCCACCATTGAGGGCCCAGAGCTTCTCATATATTGGCAAAGCAGCACCAAACATTGCATACAAAAACTGCCCAACCAGTAAATCCACCAGCTTAAGGTAATCTCTTTTATCATATTAAAAAAAGAAACAAACAATTAAAAAGAGAACGGAAGAATAATCTCTTGCAGACACAGTACACCAACTAATTTCCCTCAGCGGAACAAGTATATGCAAAATTGAATCTTCTCGGAAATCTACGAAAACTTACTCAAGAAGCATAAATTGTTCTTCAAGAAAACATAATACATACATAAACGGGTCTTTTAGGGGGAAAAAAACGTGTCTTTAAATACCATAGTCGTCAATTTTCATAAAAGTAACCCTAATTTTAAAACACACGAGCAAAACCAATTCAAGTAGACTGACCCAAACACGAAGAAAAAAAAAAATTAATCAACATACACAACAACAAAAAAATCAAATCTAATGGTAATTATCTCATTCAACCCACATCAATCCGAGTCCCAAAAAACCCTAATTTCATAACCATAATAGCGAAACCAGCACGAAACGACTGATAGCAAATAAAAACGACGGCAACCATTCCCAGAAACAAAAAAAATCTAATCAGAAATTACCATCAATCTAATCTAGACCGTATACTTACATGAACAAAATCGAGCGGCGGTCGGAGAAACTGATGGGTGATTGGGCGGGAAAGTCTTGTGCGAGCTGAGCTGAGGAGGAGAGTCGGCTGGAGTTGATGAGGATTAGGTTTGGGTTGGTCTGGAGGGCTGGCCAGAGCGGAAAATAGAAAACCCTAATTATTATATAATAATAATAAAGAGATTGGACACGTGTGACACCCGCCAGGATCCATGGCCCACTTTGGATGACATCCTGACTCATGGAACCATTGTGACCATTGGACATATGAAAATAGGAGTGTGACGTTCAAATTTTTTATTTATTTCTCGTACACTTATTATTAATTTTTATTATTTGATTTTTTCAATTCATTTGATTCGACGGTCGAAAATTAAGAAAATGTGTGAGAAGTAAAAAAAATGTGTGGATAGCACACCCCATGTAAATAACATAAGAAACAACCATTTTACACAAAATTATACTAAATATTTAAATTTTGTTATGAATAATATTTATTATGTAATGTTATGTAGCATGTAAATAGTTGAGACATTTTCTATGTAAATCTTAATCTCATAAATATGCAATTTAATAAGAAGTAAACACGCTTTGAGTTCTTCTCCATTTTGAATAGTGTCCTACTCTCTATTTTATTTCCAACATTAGCACGAATGTCTATATATTTTTTCTTTTTGTTCTATTTATGAGAGGATCATATACCACGACCATATACAAAATTTGAATGGTGTGATAATTCATTTATCAACTATCAAGTGTGTGATGTGGATTTCGCTCATACTATTTGTGGGAGGATAAAATCCGGTTTTTCGACTCATGGGCCAGTAACAAGGCAGAAAGCCTGAAAGCCCACCAGAGACGCATGCAAGGAAATGCCTAAGTTAACTACCCACTACGGAAGAGTATTACGGAAGAGAAGTGGGAATATCCTGTCAAGGCACTTATTCCCAAAACATGCGGACGTGCGGACGTGTGACGGAGAACCACCAAGGAAGTAGGAGAGTGGAACTTGGAGCCCAAGACTTGAACGCCTATAAAAGAGCAATAATCCCATCAGCATGGGGGAGAGAAAGAGAGTAGTTAACTGACTTAAGCATCGGAGCGTCTTTTGCAGGTATCTCCGGCGAGTTACGAAGGACGATTACTTTGGGACACCCCAAAGGACGGATTCGGCGAACGTGTGGATTGCGGTCAACAAATCTGTGGAGGTATTTCTTCTTGTGAGAAATTACACTCCAACAGTTGGCGCCGTCTGTGGGAACGAAACAAAATCAAGTTACAAACATGACTGGATCCGCACAAGAAGCTCTGAATCCCTCTGAGGACACGGGGACTCGACCAGCGCATGTGAGGTCCCAGTCCCAAAGTAGTGAACCCAGTCTTGCCGTTGAACAATTAAGAAGGCTAACGAGGGAATTGCGTGAAACAAAGAAGACAGCAGAGGAGACGTTGAGGAAGGCTGAAGCGAAAAATGCAGTAGAAGGTGCAACCGGCACCAAGAGACAGCGTGGAGAAGAGGAAGATAAGGAGGGCAGTTCTAGTAGCGCGCCATCCAGTGACCGTGTAGAGGGGATGAAGAAGCATGACGAAGGGAGTGATAGGAGAAAAGGGTCGAAAAAGATAACTGATGTTGATTTGCAAGAAAAAATTGAGAAGATTGTGAAGGGGTACAAGCCGCAGACCCCGGCGGAACTCGCCTTGGAAGCGGCCAGAGGGATTTGCAGATCGCCGTTCACGGAGGACATCCTGAAGGCCAAAAAACCCGCCAAGTTCACCCAACCGAAGTTTAGGCTATTTGAAGGCGCAACTGATCCCGTCGAACACATTTACCACTTTCAACAGCAGATGGCGCTTGAAGGGGACAACGAGGCCCTCCTGTGCAAGTTGTTCCCCTTAAGCCTTTCGGGATCATCGTTAACTTGGTTCAGACAGCTGAAACCAAAGTTTATCGGAAGTTTCACAGAGCTTTGCGAAGCGTTTATATCTCAATATGTCTGCAATCGGAGGCCAAAAAAAGATGTTACGATCTTGTTCAACACCAAACAGAATGTTGGCGAGAGCCTCAAAAGTTACATGACTAGGTTCACTGAAGAGATGTCCACCCTAGAAGAATGCGATTCCCATACTGCGTCTTTAGCATTTCGAGAAGGGGTGTTACCTGGAACTAAGATGCGTAGGTCATTAATCGAAACACCACCGTTGGACATGAGGGAAGTGATGGCACGAGCTGATAGAATCATTCGACTAGAAGAAGAGGAACTTGTCCAATCGAAGCAGGCCACCGCGACTATTGTTGTGTCTCCAGCAGGCACTGCTGCGCCTACCTTGAAATCCATGACTCAACTAAAACAGGAAGGAAGATTCATGCGTGGTCCGAATGAGAGGTTTAATGAAAGATCTAGACTTGATCGCCCAAACACCAAGCTAACAGTGAACTTGGGCAAAATTTTCCACGAGAACAAGGGGAAAAGAATATTTCGTGCGCCGGCACCGATTCGAACGCCGCTAGAAAGGCGAGACAGGAACAAGATGTGTGCTCACCATAACGACTTTGGTCATGCCACCAATGATTGTCGAAGCCTCAGGAACCAGGTAGAAGCTATGCTGAAGAAGGGGATGTTGTCACAGTACCGCGTGGAATCAAGAGACGAACGTGAGAACGACGGGGGGCTAAAAATAGCAGGGAGCATCGGAGCGGACGAGAGGTTGCTGGATATCAATGTCATACATGGTGGACCCCAACCCCCTGAGGGACACGAGGCACGTTCTCGGTCGCAGAAATGGGAAGCTGAGAAGTCTAGACGCGTACATAACATAACATCAGCCCCTAAAGCATCCAAAGCATTAGAGAACCTCAGAGTCATCTCCTTTAGCCAAAGAGACCTCGAAGGAATTCAATTCCCTCACAATGACGCGCTGGTTGTGACGCTGCGCGTTGCCAATTCAAGAGTGAAAAGAATAATGATAGATGGGGGAAGTAGCACATACGTTCTATTTTGGAGCACATTGAGGAGGATGAAATTAAATGAGAAAGAGATAAGGCCAAACCCAACTCCCGTCTATGCGTTTGAAGGAACTAAGGCTCGGCCTATTGGAGACGTGACCTTTCCCGTCACGGTGGCAGGTAAGACTCTTTTCGTCACTTTTGTTATCATTGAGGCACCTAGCGCGTATAATGCCATCATGGGAAGAGATTGGATCCATCGAATGGATGGTGAAGCATCTACCAGATGTCAAGTAATGAGGTGTCTGTCAGCGGATGGGCAAACGACAATCGACATCAAAGGGGATCAGCTGGAAGTACAATGGAGGTAACTGGATAAATGCAACAGAGCACGAACCCGCGTGAAAATAAACCGTTATAGCAATTAACGGAGGACCCACCACAACAGGATCAGAAAAACGACGATCAAGAACCCCCGACTTTAGAACCACTGAAGGAAGAGGTTTTGGATCCAACCGATCTTGAGAAACGAGTATGGGTGGGTTCCCTCCTATCTGATGCGGAAGTCGAAGAGTTGTTGAAGTTTTTGAGGAGCAATGCTGATGTTTTCGCATGGTCTCATAGGGACATGCTAGGAATTGACCCGAAAGTGGCATGCCACCAACTGAATGTTGATCCGAGTTATCCTCCACACCGACAAAAGCAGAGGAGATTTGCACCAGAAAGAAATCAGATTATCAGCGCAGAGGTCGATAGGCTCGTCGAAGTTGGATTCATTCGTGATATCTGGTGCCCAACTTGGGTTTCAAATGTCGTGGTGGTGGGCAAGAAAGAAAAAGGAAAATGGTGGGTGTGTGTGGATTATACTAACCTGAATAGAGCATGCCGGAAAGATTATTTTCCAATTCCAAAAATTGACCAGACAGTGGACGCCACGGCCGGGTACGCACTATTATCTTTCTTAGATGCATATTCCGGTTATAACCAAATTCCTATGGCCGTTGAAGATCAAGAGAAAACTGCTTTTATTACTGAGCGAGGATTATATTGTTACACCGTTATGCCTTTCGGACTCAAGAATGCCGGCTCGACTTACCAGAGGTTAGTGAACAAAATGTTTAAAAATCAAATCGGAAGTACAATGGAGGTTTACATTGACGATATGGTCGTCAAAAGCCCAGAAAAGTGCCAGCACATCGGTCATTTACGCAACACTTTCGACGTATTGAGAAGATATCGCATGCGGCTAAACCCGGCAAAATGCGCATTCGGTGTATCATCTGGGCAGTTCTTAGGGCACATAGTGCACAAGCGAGGCATTGAGCCGAACCCAGCGAAAGTCGAAGCCTTGTGTAGCATGCCGGATCCAGTAACACCCAAAGACATTCAAGTATTAACCGGACGGATCGCTGCCCTTAGTCGATTCATCTCGCGGTCATCCGATCGATGCAAACCTTTTTTTCAAGCCATACGAAACAGGAAATGAGATGTGTGGGGGCATGAGCAAAAGGAAGCTTTCGAACAACTGAAGAAGTATCTCACAAGCTCATTGCTGTTGACCATTCCCAAACAAGAGGAGCTGTTGTACATGTACGTGGCCGTAAGCGAAGGGGCAGTAAGTGCTGCGTTATTTAGAGAGGAAGGCTCGGTCCAACAACCCATATTTTACATAAGCAAAAGTCTAATTGATGCAGAGAAGAGGTATTCGCTCGCTGAGAAGATGGTGTTGGCTCTAGTAACTGCAAAAAAGAAACTCCGCCAGTACTTTGAAGCGCACACCATTGGTGTGTTAACTAATCAACCGATCAAGGCTATCTTATCTAAACCGGATTTATCAGGGAGGATAACGAGGTGGGCTATCGAACTTAGTTCCTTTGACATAAAGTATCGGCCACGAAGCGCAGCCAAAGGCCAGGTAATTGCTGACTTTCTTGTAGAGTGTTATCCTCATGAAAGTTTACAGAGTGAATGCGAAGAAACTACGAAAGTCGATCCTAGTGAGACCACATGGGAGCTTTACGTGGATGGGTCATCCAATCAGGCAGGAGCCGGAGCAGGGATCATCTTAATTTCCCCTGAGGGTATAGACTTAGAGTGTTCAGTTCGGTTGGATTTTCCCGCAACAAATAACGTGGCGGAATACGAAGCCTTGATACTAGGCCTTGAACTTGTAAAACAACTGAAGATAAGCCGCCTTACCGTACATAGTGATTCACAACTCATCGTCGGCCAGGCAACTGAAGAGTATGCGACTAAAAAAGTGAGGATGGGAGCATATCAGCAGTTAGTTAAGGGGTTAATAAATGGATTCAAGTATTTCAAGCTGAAGCAAATACCTAGGGAGATGAACGAAAGAGCAGATCAGCTGGCGTACACGGCGTCAGCCGCACAAGAGAACATGCGAGTAACTGAAGTAGAATATTTGCATTCCCCGAGTATCAGAGCGGTGCAAACAGATGTGATGCAAATCGACGGGCAAAGGTCGAGACTTGACAACTCATTGCCAGAGCAAGCTCAAGAGGAAGATAATGACTGTTGGATGACGCCGATTGTAAACTACCTGACAAAGGGGATCCAGCCGGATGATCTCGTGGAAGCGAGAAAGCTCCGAATGAAAGCAGTGAGGTATGCAATCCTTGGCGACAGGCTCTATAGGAGGTCATTTTCAAGACCTTACCTCAGGTGCTTAAATCTGAGACAATCTGAGTGGGTTATGAGGGAATTGCATGAAGGAATGTGTGGGAACCACTCAGGAGGAAGAAGTTTAGCGCATTGAGCATTAACTTAAGGTTATTTCTGGCCGTACATGGCTCGAGATGCGGAGCAGTATGCCAGGAAGTGCGACAAATGCCAGAAGTATGCCCCGGTTGTTAGACAACCTGCAGAAGAACTTAATCCAATCATAGGACCATGGCCATTCGCAAAATGGGGTATGGACATCGTAGGCCCGTTGCCGAGGGCGCCCGGGAGTAACAGGTTTGTTCTTCTCGCCACAGACTACTTTACTAAATGGGTAGAAGCAGAAGCGTATGTTTCTGTTACCCAAGAAGACGTTGTAAGGTTCGTATGGAGGAACATTATATGCCGGTTCGGCATACCAAAGGCGATTGTGACGGATAACGGAACGCAGTTCGAAAACCGAAGATTTAGAAGCTATTGCGCCGAGAAGGGGATCACATTACAATTCTCTTCCAGAAGTTACCCCCAAGGCAATGGTCAAGCAGAGAAGACAAATCGAACGATCTTTGATTGTCTAAAGAAAAAGTTGGAACAACGCAAAGGAAAGTGGCAGGAAGAACTCCCTAATGTACTATGGGCTTATCGTACTACAAAACGGAAGCCAACAGGAGAAAGTCCATTTTCTCTCGCTTATGGTATAGAAGCGGTTATCCCCACAGAGGTTGGCTTACCCACGGTCAGAACATTAGTTGCGGAAAGCAGCAGGAACGAACAGCAACTAGCTCATAACCTCGACTTAGTCGAGGAACAAAGAGAAATCGCCGCACTACGACTTGCGAACTACCAGAACCAGGTTGCTACTTACTTCAACAAGCGGGTAAAATCGAAGAGGTTCAAGGTAGGAGAGTGGGTATTAAGAAAGGTCATTGAAAACACAAAGGAGCTGAATACAGGGAAGCTGGGACGAGTGTGGGAAGGGCCATACGAGGTGACCGAAGCCTTCGGAAAGGGAGCTTATAAACTCAAGCATGTTGGAACAGGTCAGTCTGTGCCGCGTCCATGGAACGCAATTCATTTGAGAAAGTACCACATTTAGCTCTTATTTATATTTTTCGTATTTAAAATTTCTATTTCCAGCAATGTTGAAAGGTAAATTCCTTTTTATTTTCCTTGCATATCAAAGGGTGTATCCCTGGATGTCTGTTGGCATCCCCTTATTATATCATAAATAAAGTTGCACTTTGTTCGAATCTTATATTATAGAATAGAACTAAAGAGTACAAACCAAGGAATGAGGATCGAATCCAGATCGGAAATCTAAGATCGAGTGGGAGATGACAACCCCAGATTGGATGGGCAGAGACCCAATCAAGATCGGAAACTTAAGATCGAGTGGGAACGGACAACCTCAGATCGGATGGGCAGAGACCCAATCAAGATCAGAAACTTAAGATCGAGTGGGAACGGACAACCCCAGATCAGATGGGCAGAGACCCAATCAAGATCGAAAGCCTAAAGATCGGGTGGGAGAAGATAACCCGTGATCGAATGGACGAAGATCCATCCAAGATCGAAAATTCAAGACTGAATAGGTGAAAATTGATAAAGAGTCAGAAATGAAATGGTTAGTTCATTTTGACAGTCTCATAATAAATCTGATTTTGTAGACTCAAAGATGAACAGTTTTGAGATCGATAACGAGATGGCGAATCTAGTAAGTTTGGTTTTCCTCCTCGTGTTTGCAAAGGAAAATGAGGCGTTGCGTGTGCAAAGGTAAAAGTTGAGGGACGTTGTTTTCCTGCTGTAAAACAGAGTATCTTTTATTTAAAAGAGGAAAACCTCTTGGATGTTGGCTACATATTACGATAAAATATAAGAATAGAAAAATAAGCCTGCTAGTAGAAAGGCAAAAACGACAACACTACGAGATACCCTAGGGATGGTTGGACCTAAGGGTCCAACTTATTATAAGCAAAGTGACATCTAGTCTAACGGGGTGGAGAGACTATCCCAGTTTACAAAAGGAAAGACCGCTTTCGCCTTGGAGCAAAAATATTGAATGCCCTGTTTAAAGCCGTCATGAACGCCATCCGAATGAGCAGTGGACACTGCGCGATCAGCAGTCATCAAATCCCCCCTGAGGCGATCCACTTGATGTTCAGCACGTTGCAAGTACCCTTTCAGAGTTCCACGCTCATCCAAAAGCAGGGAGTAGTCAAGGCACCGAGGACAGTGTGGGTGGCGATGGGGAAGTACGCGAGAAGGACCCGCTTCGTCCCTGGCATAAGGGTCGGGAGAATGAGCGATACAGTCAGGAGCCCGAGTTGCGTAACTTCTCCCCGGAGAAACCATACCATCAATAACAGAATTATGGGCTCGGGCGGAGTAATTTAGCCTCGGAGAGGTCCTTCCACCGGCAATGGAGTCTAAAGCCCGTTCACCCGACCTTGTTCGAGACCGGTGCGTGGATTCACGAAAAGTGTTGGGGACCTCAGAAGAATGAGAAGCCCTCCTTGGTGAACGAGAAGAGGAGTCAGAACGTAACTCGATGACGTTCCTAGAACCCTCGGAACCCCTCCTCCGGGAACTTCCTCTTCTGGGGACATCAGCATAAAGCCGAAAGTTGAGCTTCACTCTTCGATTGTTGGCCATGAGATCCAGGTACTACTTATTGACTCGCAAACATCGATTTATATAGAGACAGTTCGAGGTTTGATAGAAACAAGAATTCAAAATTTAAGGTGATCGTATCTTGTTGAGTTAGGCTAATCTTTATTTTGAAAACTCAAACTTAAGGTGATCGTATCTTGTTGAGATAGGCTAATCTTTAGTTTGAAAGCTCAAACTTAAGGACGGAAGATCTTAATCACATTCGATTGAAACTGAAAATCAAAAAGAACGGCCAAGATTGGGTAATGCAAGGGCGAAGGCCCCACTTGAACGACAGATAATAAGAAAATACAATAAATACAAATATAGATGGGTTTTGGCCCATGAGAACGGATAACGCGAAACCTACTTGGCCCCAAAGTAAGAGCTGGATTGAAAACCTCCAAAACCTAAACCCGAGATGGGTCCGGAAGAAGTAGCAAATCCGCTGCCTGGGATAGGATCAGAGGAGGCAGGTTGGTCTGGGTGTCGTTGATCTTTAGGATCCATTCCTTCGTACCACTCATATCCATCAGGCTCAATCCCCATGTGATGGTCATATGCGTCGGGGTCAGCTACAAATCGATGTTCTTGACATTGCTGACTTTGCACCCAACCAAATCTGAAGCTGGACGCCATCTCCTTGCGTATTTGCTGCGTGTTCATCTCACGCTCAGTAGCCCTCGCTCGCTTGACCTCGGTCAGCTCTTCCCTCGTGCGGCGTGTTTCAGACGCCGCAGCATCGCGAGCTCCTTTCAGACTTGCGATCTCTTCCTCATATCCGTGAAGTTTAGCTTGGCACTTTTTAACCTGCTGCCGGTTGAGGTTGAGGGTGCCCAACCTGGCAACCAGTCTGTCTGATTTTTCCTTTTGAAGTAGGGCCAACTGAAAACAACGGTTGAGTTAGAGCTTACGCAGAAAGCAAATACGTGAGAGGATGAAAGAGTACCTTCATAAGGCAGTGAGATTCGTAGGAGTCAACTTCGTCGTCAAGCATTGCCTCGAAGCGACTGGCATCGTTAGGATGGGTCAAGCCTCTAGCCACAACAGTAGCAGCGCTCGCATTGTCCCACAGATCCTCGCCATGGGTGACGAGACTCCCGTCTTTCTTTGTGAATTCAAGCCTCCAAGCCTGAGACGAATTACTAGAACCACCGCTAGCTGAGCCGAAGGTAGGAATAGCTGATTGCCATGGCATAGGCCTAAGGGTTACGCCGAAGTTATTCGGTAGGCCACGCCTAGGTTTTTTGGGGCAATCCCCTTGAGGACGTTTATCCGACCTGCTTGCAATTCTGGGCACAGGAAGGTCATGAGGAGGCGATGCGACGCGGCGGGGCAGTGAAGTATCAGGTGGTGAGGCCATCGTAGGAGAATAGTCCGAGTTAGAATCTGGGTCCGTTTTTTACTCCTCGTCTTCTTCTCCTCCGCTTTCCTCTTCGGAGCCTTCTGATTGGGAGTCGGACACCAGTACGGAGGACTCTGCGTCGAACTGAAGATCAAGGTTGAGGGCAAAGATGGATTTAAGCAAGGGGTCTGGGGGCAACGACCTGTCTACCAAACAATATGGGAAATAAATGATGGAGTTGCGGAGAGAGGTGATCTGAGTAAGAGTGTCGGCGAGTTTGCTAGAGCTCCATATCTTCCTTGTCACAAATTTCTTTAGCCAGCATTTCCGGGCAGTAGAGATTACCCGGTCAGGACCATTCGATAAATCTGCGACAAAATTCATGGTAAGTAAAGTCCACATACTTATGGAAAACAAATAATAAATGCGAGTTTATATACCAGGTTTGTGACCGAAAGCAGAAGGGACAGATAGTTGAAACAGCTCGGGAGCTTTCCAGTTCCCTGAAATCAGAAGAGGGCGGTTTTTCCAATCTCTAGCTCTCGAGGGACCCAGTGACAAGAATTTCTTGCGATATCTGGGTTTGAAGTTAAAGAAGTTAGTCTCGCCCTTAATGACCGTCAAGTCGAAGAGATATAAAAAATCCCTAAAACCTAAGGACACGCCTAGCTTCAGACCCAACGCTAAAAAGGTCGACATAAGCAAGTAGGAGTTGGGGTTCAGTTGCATAGGGTGAGTATTGGTAAAGAATAAGATGAGATGGATCATGGGGTGGAGTGGGAAACTGATAACACCTAAGTGATCCGAAGATAAAATGGTAGACCCAGCTGGGACACCGAGGCCCGAATGCATGTCGACTCCGGCGGGAAGAGGATTAATGTGTACATCATCTGGAACATGACCCAAGTCACGAGCCTTGAAAATTTCAGAGGGCGGGGGAGTACCACCGTATTTAGACCAGGGTGCACGTCTTGACATGATAAGCAGGTGGAGATTTACCGACCGAAATTGGTGAGGTAAGACAAATTAAGACGAAAGAATAATTTGTGTGCTCATAAGTGGAAAGTTTGAGATATTCTTGCGAGAAGGCCAGAAATGGAAAATTACTTGTGAGCTAAGGTCACTCTGAAATGAGAGCTTGACTCTGAAATGAGAGCTTGAAGAAAGAACTAAGCAAAGAAAGGAAGAAAGCAGAAAAGATGGCAGAAAAGGAAGTAAAGAAAAGCAGAGATAAGAAATGCAAGGTAATGACACACATATATATATACACGCGTGCATATAGAGATATACATGAATATATGAACAATATGCAGGGATATGCGCATATACACATACATGCGTGCGTGGGCACATGCATATCTGAAAGTTTGTCGCTATATGTATATACAGATAAGTAAATAAATAAATATATATATATATATATATATATATACATAAATACAAACGAATAAATATATGTATATGAATATAAAGTACTTGAAAACGCATGCAAAAGCAGGGATAAATATATAATAAAAAATAAATAAAAAATAAAATAAAGTAAAAAAAAAAAATAATAATAAAAAAAAAACGAAAAAGGCATGCAAAAGCATGCAGCAGCTTGAAAAGCAAAAGCATGCAATAGCTTGAAAACAAAAGCCTGCAGAGGTCTAAGATCCGTAGGAAAAACAGGTATATATATATAAGTGGCCATGTGCAAGTTAGGTAAGGATGTGATGTCTGCTAAGTGAACAATGTGCCAGTGTGTATGCGTGTGTGTGTGTGTATATAGACAAAAGCGCAGAAAACTGTGCAGAAGCATACAAAAATCATATGAACGCGTTGCGTTTTCAAAACTTCTGCGCTGCTGTCAGTCATCTTTCGTAGAATTTTCTCCGCTGTCAGTCCTCATTCGTAGTGTCAGTCCTCTTTCGTAATGTCAGTCATCTTCCGTAAAGTTCCTTTGTTCAGTTCCCCTTCGTAGTGTCAGTCCTCTTTCGTAGTGTCAGTCCTCTTTCGTAAGTTCCTTCGTAGTGTCAGTTCTCCTTCGCAATGTCAGTCCTCCTTCGTAGTGTCAGTCCTCTTTCATAAAATATTAAGACGTCAGGTCCTTCGTGGTGTCGATCCTCCGCAGGATCAATCCTCTTCCGTAAAGTTCTTTCGTAGTGTCAGTCCTCCTTCGTAGTGTCAGTTTTCCTTCGTAGTGTCAATCCTCTTTCGTAGTGTCAGTCCTCTTCCGTAAAGTTCCTTCGTAGTGTCAGTCCTCCTTCGCAGTGTCAGTCCTCTTCTGTAAAGTTCTTTCGTAGTGTCAGTACTCCTTCTTTCGTAGTGTCAGTCCTTCGTAGTGTCAGTCCTCCTTCGTAGTGTCAGTCCTCTTCCGTAAAGTTCTTTCGTAGTGTCAGTACTCTTTCGTAGTGTCAGTCCTCCTTCGTAGTGTCAGTTGTCTTTCGTAGTGTCCATAAAGTTCCTTCGTAGTGTCAGTCCGTAAAGTTCTTTCGTAGTGTCAGTACTCCTTCGTAGTGTCAGTCCTCCTTCGTAGTGTCAGTCCTCTTTCGTAGTGCCCGTAAAGTTCCTTCGTAGTGTCAGTCCTCTTCTGTAAAGTTCTTTCGTAGTGTGAGTTCTCCTTCGTAGTGTCAGTCCTCCTTCGTAGTGTCAGTCCTCTTTCGTAGTGTCAGTCCTCTTCCGTAAAGTTAGTTCTCCTTCGTAGTGTCAGTAGTGTCAGTCGTAAAATATTAGAATGTTCATAATGTCGAACTTTCGTAAGCTCTTACTGAAGTCATCCTCCGTCGTAAATCCTCGTTCGCAAATCCACGTCAAGTTCAAAATGTGACGGTACTCGATATCTAGTCTATTTTTGTGAAAACTTTTGTGGCATGCGAAGTGTGATTTTGAGGCCATACGATCGAAAAACTTTAGTTTTCCCCTATTTTACATACGTAAAAAAGGAGAAAAGGGGGCATTGTGGGAGGATAAAATCTGGTTTTTCGACTCATGGGTTAGTAACAAGGCAGAAAGCCTGAAAGCCCACCAGAGACGCATGCAAGGAAATGCCTAAGTTAACTACCCACTACGGAAGAGTATTACGGAAGAGAAGTGGGAATATCCTGTCAAGGCACTTATTCCCAAAACATGCGGACGTGCGGACGTGTGATGGAGAACCACCAAGGAAGTAGGAGAGTGGAACTTGGAGCCCAAGACTTGAACGCCTATAAAAGGGCAATAATCCCATCAGCATGGGGGAGAGAAAGAGAGTAGTTAACTGACTTAAGCATCGGAGCGTCTTTTGCAGGTATCTCCGGCGAGTTACGAAGGACGATTACTTTGGGACACCCCAAAGGACGGATTCGGCGAACGTGTGGATTGCAGTCAACAAATCTGTGGAGGTATTTCTTCTCGTGAGAAATTACACTCCAACACTATTATTCGTTCTCTTTTATGGACAAAAGCCTCCATATTTTTTTTTATTCTACACGATATTAGGTTGCAATATGATAAGGGGTGTGATATTCACACACCTCATTTTACTTCTCACACACATTTCTAATTTTTGGCCGTCGGATCGGATGAATTAAAGAAAATCAACAGACATAAATTAACAAGAGGTGTGTGAGAAGTAATTTGGGGTGTGTGGATCTGTCCATGAATTGCAACATGTGTTATAAATCATGGTATGATATTGATACATACAATTCCAAGCAAGAGTCATCAATCATTCATTGAAATATTTATATTTATTATTTTTTCTTTTGAACTAGAGTTATCACGTGGTTTAGAGTTTCTTGTACTTAACCATTAGACTTCAACATGCTTTTGAATTCCTTTTCTTCCCTTGAGTTTTCACATATCCAAATTATATATGTGAAATTTTATTGTATGTAAAGACAATGAATAAGTCCACTAAGGCATAAGTGACATTTTTTTATTATCGTTAAATTATTTATCAATTTGCAAGTACTTTGATCATTCTTTTAATATGTTAATATGTATACCCTTTGACATATCAATTGCCAGGTTTGTATCTTCTCTAATGGGAATATTGGTCCATTGCATAAATTTCATTAAACTACTTTAACTATGAGCACATGATAAGTGACATTTCATGTCCTTTATTTTAATAACGATAAAAGAACTCAAAGTTAGTTGGTTTAATTTCCATGAAGTCGTAATGGACATTCATGTAAGAGATGAGGACCCGCAGTCCCTCTAACTTTCATCGTATAACAAGAATGTGACTTCAACCTGTTGACCTTTGGTTGTCATCCAATGATCTGTGTGAGGCCTACAACCCCTAATAATATGAATTTAAAAGCTCATATATATTGATGCAACTTAAAGCCTAAGCTTGTTGCACCCATAACCAAATGGTTATATGAATGTGTCAGACCAATGGATACACCATAATGTGAAGGTTTATTACCGACACTCATAATAAATTATTTGTCCCTTTCTTTCTAGGAATGAATTTCTACATCGTAGATGATAAATTAGTCAATTGAATCGGAACTTCGCACTTGTAGATTCTAAATGATTGAGGGTCTAAAGTTCCTCGAGTTTTCATTGCATAACAAAACAGACGAAATTTTTTGGTAGATGTACCGTCACGCCCCGACCCCTGAATAAGAACTATTCGTGAGGTAGGGTGTGAGCCTTATCTTATCTATAGAAATAAGTTCTATAACCAAGACACGGTGGAAAAATTAAAATAATATTATTTGAAACTAATTATACAATACATCGTATAACAAATTCTACATAATAAAGGCTTGTGTTTACAACATATAATTTATCGAATACGCAGCGGAATAAAACTAGTGCACACTTTCTTCACCAAAAGTACAAACAAATTAATTGAAATGAGTAAACTTTGAAAGTACATAAAATATATGCAAACTGAGAGTGAGTACATTCATGCATCTTATTTGCATGTATTTTATGTATTTGCAAGGTTTACTCATTTCAATTAATTTGTTTGTATTTTTGGTTGTGAAGTAATTGTGCACTAATTTTATTCCGTTGCATATTCGATAAATTATATATGGTAAATTCAAGCTTTTATTGTGTAAAATTTATTATACGATGTATTGCATAATCAGTTCCAAATAATTTTATTTTAATTTTTCCACCATATCTTGGTTATAGAACTTACTAGCTATAAGTACTTGCGAGTTGTTGCGGGTTTAAAAAAACGACCAAATTGTGTATGAAAGACTTGAAAAATGGTTTTGGAAAATAGCAACAATATTGATAACAAATAAATTGGAAAATCTTTACAGAGAAAAGGTTCAATTTTGTGAAATTAGAGACAAACATGAAAGTTTTCAATGACATTACAGCAGTTAGAACTGTTTGGATCAGCACCATCATATTTACAGACAAAAAATGAGCAAATAATTTCACATGGTGATACAAAAAAAAATATAACAGCTATATATGCTGGCTTAACAATTCCATGTGTCCTAAAAACTAAACTAGCTTATGTACACAAAAAAAATTAACAAATGCTGGTATATGGAGGTCTAGGAAATATTGTCTAGTTTTGAGGAGAAAGAGATAAAACTACTAAACATGTTAGATGTTATTGAAGATATGGTAACAAAAGATGCAAAATATCCTTCAACAAAGCAAGAAAAGTGTTGTTGCAACAGTTTCATGAGTGTTAACATTGACAACCCAAGCTATACATACAGAAAAAGAATGAAAAGCATTTAAACAGTGATTAGAGTCACAATGAAGCAGATCTGAAGCAAAAAGTTGACCAAAATGAAAATATACTTACTTAGTCATTTTTTGAAAGGATGCTATTTGTTTTTGTAGGAGCTGGAGGCGATTTTTTTCCAGTGATTTGATAGGAATTTCATCAAATTCTCTTAGGTCAACTTCAGAAATTTCTTATGCTTCACTATTTTAAATGTGTATACCAAATGAGTACTTTTTGATTGGACAAAAAGAGAAAATGTTGCCTAAGTATAATTAATTGTATTGTTCATTTGGAAAATTTTTCTTTAAAAAAAATGTTTAATAAATATATTTCAAACAAAGCAAGACAGTAGAAGATATAAATTTTTGAAGCCAAAAAAGCAAAACGAAAGCATTAGATTTGATGATAGCATGGAAGTCGAATGCAAACCTCTGTTCACTGCCATTAAAAAGGGCTCTCCTCACAAATTCCCTCTTTCGTTTATGTGATTGATCACTTGTTTCAGGTGGTGAGGTCGAAGATGATACCGTATTGGATGATAGTGCTCTTTCTTTTGGTAGCATTTGCAGGGTTATTGGTTCGATAGCTGCATCGTCAGAGACATTATAATTAGCACATTGCTTGAGTTGAAAATGTTCCTTCTATTTCTAAATCGCAAGTGAAAGATCTTCTTTTGACCAATTAGTCTCAAAAACTCATTTGACAACTGCTGTTGGTCAACCAATCTCTGGTTCAAGACTAAATTTTTGCAAGGCATATAAAACAATTTTTATCTAGACTTGCCAATTATCAAAGCAATAATTTCATTAGTGTTGTCTTCAAGAATTAAATTAACTTTATACCTACATTTAAAAATTGAATTGCATCAATTTTTCATGCTTTATAACTCATTGGCCACAACCAGAATAACCAATTTGAAACAATAGAGGTTACATATTTCAAGCAATTTTTGATTTGTAAAGGAACAGCACAGTGCCAAAAATGCAAAAACATTAAAAAAAAAGTGGGAAAACAATAAACTTGTATATTAATCATTACTAAGGTTTTGGTATATGGTTGAGGTGTTTCTGACAAATGAGCTGTCCAGTTGTCAGATCTTTTTGCATTTTCTTGACACAATTGAGGCAAGCACTATACCACCAATTATAACGTGTGTCAAAACGTTTGACTGATGCCTTACACAAAAATGTATCATTTTATAAAATGTTCTGTCACACATGTCCAGCAAAAAAAAGCAAGAACAAACTTAGTTTTTGTTAAATATATGACACACCCCGACCCGAAAGTGGGGCGTACTGGCCGTCACGTGAGTGTGACGGCCAGCACGCCCCACTTTCGGGTTGGGGTGTGTCAGTTTGGTATCAGAGCCATCCTTGGCCGGAAGTGTGCCGACGAGCTCAGGGGAGTGATCCTTAAATGTATATTCCCATCCCTACCTAGCACGAGGCCTTTTGGGAGCTCACTGGCTTCGGGTTCCATAGGAACTCCGAAGTTAAGCGAGAAGGGAGCTAGAGCACTCCCATGATGGGTGACCCACTGGGAAGTTGCTCGTGAGTTCCCAGAAACAAAACCGTGAGGGCGTGGTCGGGGCCCAAAGCGGACAATATCGTGCTACGGTGGTGGAGCGGGCCCGGGAAGTGTTCCTACCCGGGCCGGGATGTGACATATATAACAACATAAATGCTTGCTATTAAAAAAAGATACTAGCAAATAAATTGTTTTTATTATACCTTATATAGATCAGGATCTAAAAAGTTCAACTCATATATTATTACTTTTCTTGCAATACGCAAAACTTCAACCTCATTCACATGTTGTGGATGCAAATTTCCGCCGCTTTCTTCTTGGACAAAATTGCACCTACAAAACAATTAACACCTTTCGTCAAAGCCAAAAGCCTCACGCGCTCACGATAAATTTGGGGGGGGGGGGGGGCTTTGGCCGAAGAACTTCCGATGCCAAAGTTAGAATTTAGAGAGAAAGAGTGTTTAGAGAATTTTGGGATTTTTGCAAGAGTGTTAGAATGAGTGTTTGGTGAAAATGAGAGGCTTTTTATAGGGCTAGGCCGGTCCACTTTGGAGAGAAAGTGGCCGTCCATAATGTGGTTTTTTGGTGAAATTTTGGTTTAATTAGCCAATTTATTGGCTAATTAAACATGAAAGAAATAAATGGGGGGGGGGGGTTATAGGATTAATTGACTAACTTAATTTGGGTAATAAAGTGGAAGAAATAAAAAAGGTGAAGAGCAAAGGGTGTGGCCGGCCTTTGACTAGCTTTAGGGTTGAATTGGATGTATTTTGTGGTTAATTGGTATTTAATGGATTAATTGGGTAATTAATCCATTAATTAACCAATTAACATAATATTTTGGAGGTTACCATGCAAAAGGGGATTTGATGAGATGGACTTTGGATTGTTTACCTCTTTCGGAGCATTTTTAACTTGGTTGAGGGACGATTGCCCGCTGTTCGCGTGTAGGAATCCCAGTATGCCTCAAGGGTATTTTTATCGTTTTTTACTCAAAAATCCACGTGTCGCATTGTGATTATTTTTGGCTCCACACATGTCTTGAAAAAGGGGGCAGTTTTGTACATTGTCACATCCTGGCTCGGAGCGGACCACTTCCCGGGCCCGCTCCACCACCGTAGCATGATATTGTCTGCTTTGGGCCTCGACCACGCCCTTACGGTTTTGTTTCTGGGAACTCATGAGCAACTTCCCAGTGGGTCTCTAGCCCATTCTCGCTTAACTTTGAAGTTCATATGGAACTCGAAGCCAGTGAGCTCCTAAAAGGCCTCGTGCTAGGTAAGGATGGGAATATACATTTAAGGATCATTCCCCTGGGCGATGTGGGATGTCACAATCCACCCCCCTTAGGGGCCCGACGTTCTCGTCGGCACACTTCCAGCCAGGGATAGGCTCTGATACCAATTGTCACATCTCGACCTGGGGTTGACCATTTCCCGGGCCCGCTCCACCACCGTAGCACGATATTGTCCACTTTGGACCCCGACCACGCCCTCACGGTTTTGTTTCTGGGAACTCACGAGCAACTTCCCAGTGGGTCACCTATCATGGGAGTGCTCTAGCCCCATTCTCGCTTAACTTCAGAGTTCCTATGGAACCCGAAACTAGTGAGCTCCCAAAAGGCCTCGTGCTGGTAGGGATGAGAATATACATTTAAGGATCATTCCCTTGGGCAATGTGGGATGTCACATACATGGCGAGAACTTGTAAGTTTAAAAAGACGATAACCAATTTTAAAAAATGAGTTTCTTTGTAGGTATAAATAGGAAGCACAATTATAGATGTCCACTCACATTGATTTGTATTAGTTAACCTCTGGGATGTTCGGGTTAATGAAAAAAAGTAAGAAACCAATACTATTCAAGATGACATTGTCTGTAGATCCCAAAAATAATAACAAATATAAAACAAACATGAGTAAAATACCAGAGATGAGTAAATATATTCAATTTGACGATATATGTTTAGAAGTACGAGAAAAGTTATAATCAATAGGTTTAAGAGTGTGGGAAAATAATTTGAACATGCATGACTAAAAACGAAACACAAATCGCAATAAATACATTGAAATAGTTGGTAACCAACAGATAAGAAACAAAACAAATGCTTTGTCATAAAGGATAGGAATGCAATACACTAAAATTACATAATGATAAAATACTTGAACAGTGCAGAGCAACTAATGTAAGAAGATAATAAAATAAAAATAGAAGATAATAAAATAAAAATAGAAAAAATGGGTTTCAGTTAAATCAGCTACCTACATAAAGCTTGACTTTTAAACTTTTAAATACACCAATAATGGGCAAAGATATTGTGTGGATCGATAAAGAAGAAAAAGCTTCTGCAACATCTTCCCACAACGTAATAGACAATTCTTCTTTTCTATATAGAAAATAAATAAAAAACAAAGATTAAATTTTTTTTCCCACCGTAACAAATGAAGTATTATTAATAATTTAGAACTGCAATGCTGAGACAAAAGAATAACCTGATATTCTCAATGCGCATATCAAACTTCTGGGCTATTCTTTGTTTAATTTTTTTTGGTTCCAAGTGCTAGACCGTAGTCAGATGGCCAATTAAATCTTACAATTTAAAAGGTTAACACAAAAACTATGTTAGAACTTATTTCATTAAAAAAAAAAGAACAAAAATGTTTTTAGTTAATGCACACGTAGACTGATAGATATATATGTTTTAACATTACTTGTAAGAATATCATCTCTATTCAGATGCGGATAAAGCATGTTAAAATCTAGTAGGAAAAACCGATGTCACAGAATGGGCGGAAAGACAACAGATAGAATTCTAAACACTGTTTTAGCAGTGAATATAAGCTGGGTATCATGTGGCACGACTTTATACTGCCCTCTGATTTTGATCGTTCGAAAATTGATGACTTCGTAGCAATCACCAACCTGAATCATTGAGGCAACAACTTCATAATCAATGTTTGATGCAGAAGCATCAACTGCATTGCTCTTCACAATTGATCACATCCAAAAAAAAGAGAGCAGAATTAAAAAGTAATCAACAAAAAAAAGGATTAAAAAACATTATATTTTGATACAGAGAGATTAAATCGCCACAATTAGTAAATAGATTCATTAAAAATATGTAAACCATCAGAAGGAAGATTTATAAAGCACTTTATACATGCAAAAAAATGAAACAGAAGAGAAAATTATAAAAACATAAATACAAATCAACAAATTAATAAACGAAAAGAAAACCAATGATATAACTAGTATTGTTAAAATTCCTAAATAAAATTATAAGACAATGATCACTTACTGTTTCATCAATTACGATACAGTGTAATGTCACGTATTTTTTGAATAGTTCCAGGAATGCTTGATTTCCATACCCTACACACACGAATCTTTATTTTGTCTGCTTTAGTGTAGGGACATAATTAAGCAATAGGGGTGACCTTTAAGGTTTCCATTTAACCTTTTAAAAGTGAACATAAATTTTACAAACTTAAGAATCACCATAAGACAAATTTGAAAACAAATACGAAAGAAAAGATTGATTTGTTCAAAAAAAAAAAGGTGAACTTGGCTTATCAACTAGAGGATTTACCATTTAAATGCAGTTTGTTACAACAGGAAGATGAACAAATTCAAAGAAACAAATGCAGCCACAATTTGGAGTTATATAAGATAAAAATTAGTAGAAATTGAAAAGTAAATACCTCAAACAATGATAACACCAATCTTCGGAGTTACTTTAGTATGAAACCTATAGTTTGCAAACATTAGTAAAGCCAAATCCCCAGCTGATGTTTAAAGTGGAAAACACTTGAAAAACGAAATCAAAGTTTGATCATCATCTACTGAAGAAAAAAACCGATAGAAGGAAATAAATACGCAACTAAAACAGTTGATCCATGCTACTTGTAAATAGGTGCATATATACATTTCTTTTCTTTTGACACAAATATATTTCCAGCTATTTTTATGATCTAAACTACAATTTATAAAATATGAACATACAAATATTATATCTCCTTAAAAAAATAATAACACCAATCTCTTTTTTTTTTTTGTACAAATAAGGTGATCATTGCGTTGAAACACACCATTTCTTATGAGTTTTTTTTTCTCATTTTGCCAACATTGATACCATTCATTACTCACTCAGGCAATAACCCACAACAACACCATATCTAAAACAGTTCACAGGTTTTAATATCAGTTTCTTACAAACAAATACAGCAGTAAGCTCATCATTACCAACCTCATTACCAATAAAAGACACATTATGTTAAGACACCAAATAAAAACTAAACACAACTCCACACACGATTTTCACAACACAGAAAAGCAAAAGAAAACCTGCAAGTTCATTCTTAAAATAACCACCCAGCTTAGTTATATAAATTTTTTAAATCAAATTACACAAACAAATATGAATTACATCTCACAGTCATCAAAAAATACTTTTAAGAACACCGTGCTCATCAAAAGATACTTAAACAAATAATACTTTTAAGAATTCAAATAAACAACACTGCATCTGAAACACTTGACACTTATAAAACCTGCATGACCTTTAAAAAATCTCAACACCTCGTTCAAAATAAGTTTTTTATAAAGTGCATCATAAAAACTTGGATCCCATAAGAAAATACATGCTGTTACTGTCAAAAGTGAGAGCAAGAAAGAAGATAAGTTTGACTTAGTTCAAATTCCATTCATCACCAAACAGCAAAAAAAAAAAAAAAAAGAAACAAAAAAAAGGGTAAAAAATTAGTACTTTCTCACAAAATCTTTATCTAAGACAAATATATAAATTTTCCTATTTAAAAAAAAAAAAAGCTAAACAGAATAGATAACAAAGAGGTAAATCCATGTTTTTTTTTATATGAAGAAAATAATAACATGACACACCCCGACCCGAAAGTGGGACGTGTTGGCCGTCACGTGAGCGTGACGTAACCATGTGCACAGTGGAGAAACAAGATTAATTAAAAAGATACAAATCAACTAAAACCAAACGGCTAGCAGTCAAAACTAAGGTGACGTGCTAGTGAGAGAATTTATAGTGCTTTTACAAACCAGAGCATAAATGGTCTATGTGCAGCCAAGCAGAAAGTACTAAATGGAAATAACACCCGCAGGTGATCCTACATTAGTGAATTCTGTCAGAACGTCCGGGAGATCCTCGTATGCCACCAACAACACTACTTAATACCTGGAAGGGCGTAAAACAAATCTTTTTCAAATCATTCTTTTCTCAAAAGTTGTAACCCCTCTCCGTAAAACTTGTATAATTTCCCAGAAATAAAATATACTCATATACATATATATCTCAAAATCATGCTGGAAATATTTGTATGTATGCCATGCCAAAGTATCATAACTAATATCTCAACTGTTTGCTCATATCGTAAATCTGTGATGTGAATAAATATCTGATAATCATCTCAGCCATTGGCTGCATATATATAACTCATAATCATCTCATCATATCATCTCAGCCTTCGGCTGTATAATAGCTCATAATCAACTCATCATATCATGTCTATCAATCTTGCACGCATAAGAATATCACCACTAGTGGTCTACTCATCATCACTGAATATATATAAGTATGCTCTAGTGCTACAATCACGTGAAGACTGTGCGAAAGATTCGCGGGTCACCTACGAGTCGAACCCACTCAAAGGTGGTCTATACGACAGGACTGTGCACCTACCTTGGATCCAAGGCGAGCATGCGGTGCGGGAGGTGAACAACACGTAAAAGACTGTGCCCCTAACTCTGGCACGGGAGCACTAATATCAATGTGTAGGTTTATTAGCTCTAATCACATCACAACACATCGTTCATTCTCATTCTCATTACAACCGTTATCTAAACTTACCTGACACTTACCTGTGCGTCCGCAGCACAATCACAATTATATGCAACATAAATGCATAATTAAAATAAATAGATACTTTGCATGGCATCTCAAATCATTTCATCATTTAAATTCATTTTCTAAGAAAATAGCAATATATATAGGTATGTACGTTAAATAACGTTTATTCAGTTACTTCTCATATAGACGAGGCCTATCCCGAGGACGAGCGTAGCCAGGCTAGGCGTGGGGGTTACGATCCGGCTATTTATCAGTAAGTGGGCATGACATCCCACATCGCTTAGGGGAGTGATCCTTAAATGTATATTCACATCCCTACCTAGCACGAGGCTTTTTGGGAGCTCACTGGCTTCGGGTTCCATAGGAACTCCGAAGTTAAGCGAGAAGGGAGCTAGAGCACTCCCATGATGGGTGACCTACTGGGAAGTTGCTCGTGAGTTCCTAGAAACAAAACCGTGAGGGCGTGTTCGGGGCCCAAAGCAGACAATATCGTGCTAAGGTGGTGGAGCGGGCCCGGAAAGTGGTCTCACCCGGGCGGGGATGTGTCATAACACAACTAAGGTAATATTGCTAAACCTTTTTCATCTCACTTTTTTATTTGAATAATATATGCTAACATAAAAAATAAAACTAAAAAGAATCAAATACCCTTATGTTCAATCTAATTGGATCTTTATTATGCTAAGTGTATTACTTACATGGAAAACATCTGAAAACTTGAAGTATCGAAACTAACAAAAAATTGACCAAACGCATTGATAAACCAAAAGGTAACAAAACTTATATCAATTTAATTTTTCATCTCAAAAAACTGCTGAACAACAAATATTTGTAATGATCTAAACAGTCATTAAGTTAAAGAATTAAAAGCAAAAATCAAACCATATAACATTGCACAATCAAAACAACATCCACGAAACCACAACAGGAAAATACGGTCGAAAATCTAGGTGAGAGACCAGAACAACACCATATCTCAAAAGTTTGATACACACACTCATAAAACCAAAACAGTTACACCAACGTTGACAAAGGTTCTTTCTCAGTATAAGCATGCCGTCACGAGTTAAAACCCTTTATCACTTTCATCAGCACATGTCAAGGAATTCATTTTGAAATCCTAAACACGCAAATGTTAGTTTGCTAATTAACAAAGCAATACAAAGATTTTAATAGATCCAAACACATAGGTCTTGGTTTGCTAATTAACAAAGCAATACAAAGATTTTAATAGATCCAGACACATAGGTCTTGGTTTGCTAATTAACAAAGCAATACAGAGATTTTAATACATCCTTCTTCAGTAAATAGAAACAAAACTATAAAATCGAGCATCACTTTGTTGAGTCTAAATCATCACAAAAAACTTCAATCAAATTTCAATGGTAATCAAGTCACATTCTCCATCAATTGAATATCATTAACCATGATTTGATTCCAATTAACAAAAAAGGAAAAATAATCAATAACATCTTTTATACCTGTAATAAAGTGACGTATCCTGAAAGGGCGCTTGTTTGGGTTTGAAATAGGTACACCTTGCTTTTTAGCTGATTCGTATACTTCACTTTTCTTTCATTCTACCTTAGAGTAAATTGCCTATTAGTTAAACACCATCCAAGCATATAAGATCCACAAAAGGTAACGTAAAGAATTGCTACACAGATGAAAAGAAATCCACAAAATTTAGCCAAATGTAATCTCTAAAGACTTTGGAGAACACCAAGACCAATTTCCCCTAGTTTAATTTTGATAAATGCAAAATAAAACAAACAACTCAGCAGAAAACACCAAAGCAAAAAAACCTAAAAACAACAGGATCAAAACCTCAAAATCTCTTAAAAGGTAGCAAATGTTAACAAAAACATGAATACACACATATCTCAGTTCTGAAAACAAACAAGAAACCATTATTCACCAGGCTCTTCTTAGCAAGAAGAACAACAGCCTGAGAAAAACTTATAATGGATTCCCAATATAAAACTGTATTCTCTATATATAAATTCAGGGTGTGTGTAAAGCTTGTCACTTGGATTCAATTGGGATTTTAGAATTTTTTTTTTATTATCAATCACATCTTATAGTGCTCAATCAAGACTTACAACACACAAAAATAAAAAAATGTGCAAAACCCCAAAAAAACACTCACCTTTAACATATGCAGCTTCCAAACCTCCAAACAAAAGCACGACACAACCAAAGATTAGTTTCCAACGAAATGAAGAATAAAACCACAGAAAAATCTAGACAGAACCATATCGAAATCCCATATCGAAAAACTAAGGACAACAAAAATGGTACGTTCCAGCAGCCTTCCAAGGGAAGGAGTGACAGAGAAAAGGAAGAATGCAAAGAAAAGGTAAAGTTTAGTTTTTCATTCATATCCTCAAAAGGGAATTACAGAGACTGTATACAGCTTCCACCCACACTACAGACAAAAGACTTGGTAACCCTAGTGGTGAGTCACCCTTTTACTACTACCTCAGTACAATATCAGTAAAAGTAAATAAGTCATGGTAAAATCCTAACAGGGCACGCCCCTTAAAACGAGCTTGTTCTCAGGCGACAAACTCCGGAAAACGGTGCAAAATGGAATCTGCATCCTCCCAGGTAGCATCATGCTCCGGCAGACCCTTCCATTTGATGAGCCAACGAGTAACCGCCTTATTGGCACGCTTGAACATGCCGCGTTGTAAGATAGCTTCGGGAAACCAGGTGAAAGCGCCATCCGCCGAAACTGAAGGCAGAGTGGATGAGGCCACGGTGTGGGTGCCCAACTTGGGTTTGAGGAGGGAGACATGAAATGTGGGGTGGATGCGAGAGTGAGGAGGAAGGTCCAATGTGTAGGCGACCTGTCCCACCCGAGCCAGCACCTGAAAGGGACCATAGTATCGAGGAGCAAGTTTGGGGCAGTGAGATTGGGAGACCGAGAGCTGTCGGTAAGGGTGGAGCTTGAGGAAAACCCAATCACCAATGTTGAACGTGCGCTCTGAGCGATGTTTGTCCGCCTGTTGACGCATCCGATTTTGGGCCAAGTGCAGGTTCTCCTTCAGTTGGGTGAGAAGGGCGTCCCGATTGCGGAGAGAGACATCGACGTCGTGCACGGGGGAGGAGCCCGGGAGGTAGGTGGAGACAGTGGGCGGTGGGTACCCATAAACAGCTTGGAATGGTGTCATCTGGATAATAGATTGAAAGGTGGAATTGTACCACCATTCCGCCCATGGAAGCCACTGACTCCAAGTACTCGGCCTGTCCAATGCAAAGCACCGAAGATAATGCTCCAAGGTTCGATTGAGGACCTCTGTTTGCCCATCAGATTGTGGGTGGTAGGCTGAACTTTTACACAGTGTGGTGTTTTGGTGTTTGAAAAAAGCACTCCAGAACTCACTGATGAAGATGGGATCTCGATCGCTGACGATTGATGCCGGCATACCATGTAAACGGAAAATTTCTTGAATAAAGATATCTGCAATTTTTGGGGCAGAATAGGGATGCTTGATGGGAATGAAGTGTCCGTATTTGGATAGGCGATCAACAACCACCAAAATAGCATTGCGACCGTGAGTGGGCGGAAGGCCTTCGATAAAATCCATGGCTATGTCCTGCCACACCTGTTGTGGAATGGCCAAGGGCTGCAACTTACCGGGAGGTTTGATGGTTTCATAATTGGTGCGTTGGCAAATATCACATTCAGCCACAAATTGTCTAACTTGCTTCTTCAAACCCGGCCAATTGAAGTTGAGCGTGAGACGCTTGTAGGTGCGCAAGAAGCCGGAGTGACTCGCCGACGGGGAAGAGTGGAACTCCTGGAGGAGTCGAGTTCGCCACGGGGAGGAGGGTGGCACAAAAAGTCCCGATTTGTAATAAAGGAGACCTCCTTGGAGTGTATAAGGGGGCCGACTGGCAGGGTCTTGTGACAACTCGGTGAGGAGGGCCTTCGTGTGCGAGTCATCCTTATAGGCAGCTTGAATCTCCGTGACACACTCAAAGACGGGCTGAGAGAGTCCCATCAAGGAGAAAAGTTCTGGTCGGCGGGATAAGGCGTCGACGGCGGCATTCGAAGAGCCTGGGCGATATTCTAATGTATAATTGTAGCCGAGTAACTTGAGGAGCCATTTCTGTTGGGCTGGCGTGGTAATGCGTTGGTCGAGGAAGTACTTCAAAGTCTGATGGTCAGTGAGGATTTTGAAGTGGTGGCCTATTAAATAGGGCCGCCATTTCTGAACGGCAAACACCACTGCCAACATTTCCTTATCATAAACTGAAAGAGAGTGGTGTTTCGGTGCCAAGGGCTTGCTGAGAAACTCAATGGGATGACTGTCTTGGGAGAGCACGGCCCCAATACCAACATTGAAGGCATCACACTCTAGAGTAAATGATTTTGAAAAATTCGGAAGGGCAAGAACGGGTGTGGTGGATAAGGCCACTTTGAGAGCAGCGAAAGCCTTGTCTGCCGCCGGAGACCACAGAAACCCGTCTTTTTTGAGTAAGTCCGTGAGCGGTTTGGCGATAATGCCAAAGTGACGGACGAACTTCTGGTAATAATCGGCCAGACCGAGAAAGCCGCGAAGAGCACGGATGGAAGGGGGTGTCGGCCAGTCGACAATTGCTGCAATCTTGGACAGATCCACCGTCACCCCGGCGGCTGAGATAATGTGGCCCAAATAGGCGATTGAGTCCTGCCCAAACAGACATTTAGAAAGGTTCAACTTCAAGGAATGGGTCCGAAGGATGTCAAACACCGCCGCTAAGTGTGTGACATGCTGTTGGACGGAGGCACTGAACACCAAAATGTCATCAAAGAAGACAATAACAGACTTGCGCAATAGGGGTTTCAAGATAGTATTCATTAAAGCCTGAAAAGTCGCCGGTGCATTTGTAAGCCCGAAGGGCATCACCGTGAACTCATAGTGGCCCTCGTGTGTGCGAAACGCGGTCTTATGAATGTCTTTCTCCAGCATTCGGATCTGGTGATACCCAGAGCGGAGGTCCAATTTGGAAAAGATGGCGGCGCCGTGGAGTTCGGCTAAGAGTTCATCTATTATGGGAACTGGAAAACAATCCTTAATAGTAACCGAATTGAGCACACGATAGTCGACACAAAAGGCCAAGAGGCGTCACCCTTGGCCACTAACAGAGCTGGCGACGAGAAGGGACTCAGACTGGGTCGGATAATGCCAGCCTCCAACATTGCATCAACCTGTCGTTCCAGCTCCGCCTTTTGGGCATGACCATAACGGTAGGGACGAACATTCACCGGGCCCGTGCCCGGAAGTAGGGGAATTTGATGGTCGATATGCCGGTGTGGGGGCAAGGAGGAGGGCAGGTGAAAGAGAGCAGGATATTGATCGAGCACGGCCTGAAGAAGGGCCGGTGTCGGGGAAGGGAGGCCTGTGGGGAGCGGTAGACTGGAGAGTTGGGAGAGGACGGTCGTCAGATCCCCCGAGGAGTCGTCAATGCTAGGCGCCCGGGTAAGTGTGGGGGACGAGCCCACTAACCTGTAGTTGGTCCCACAGACCGAAAATTCCATGACCCGAAGTAAAAAATTCCAGCCAATGAAGCCTAAGGTTTCGAGCCAGTCCACCCCGAGGACTATGTCGCACCCGGCGACGACTAAGAGGTGGAAGTCATTCTAGAACTCGTAACCCTGAAGGGTCACTGGAACTTGGGAAGCCACTCCTTGGGTGCGAAAATAGCCGCCTGTTGCGACCATGACGACGGCAGTGCGGGATGTATCCATCTCTAAGCCCAGGCGTAACGCGACCTGGGGTTTGAGGAAGCTCTGGTTGGCACCAGAATCGATGAAGACTTGAATAGGGGCCTGAAGAATAAAGCCTTCGAGGCGCATAGCCCGGCCTTTGGAACGCTTGGGTGCGGAGATGGCATGGAGGGCAATAGGCAACTCGGGTTGCTCCACGACCACTGGCTACGGGGAATCGTCCGAGGCCTGGTCCAAGGCAGGGTTGTCATCGTCGGCGAGCAGCATAAGGATATGGGACTGGCGGCACCGGTGTCCGGGACGATATTGCTCGTCACAATTAAAGCACAAACCCTGTTCTCGGCGAGCCCGCATCTCGGGTTGGGTCAGGCGGAAGACCGGTTTGACAGAAGAAGGGGTGGGTAGTGTGGGTGGTGGGCGAGACGTGGAAGGGAGGGACGGGGAGGTGGGTGAAAACTGGGCGGAGGCTTTAGGTGGAAGGGTCGGGGAGCGAGAGAACCCCGGGCGAGGAGCGGGTCGCCTGCCTTATTTGTGCTCGTAAATCCGAGCCAGTTCGATGGCCCGTGCCAACGAAGAGGGTCCCTGAGCCAGGACATCATCTTGGATGTCATCTTTGAGGCCCCCTAAGAACGCCCCCAGGAGTTGGGCGTCTGTCTAGTCCGGGGTCCGACACGAGAGGCGGATAAAGTGGCCCACGTAAGCTTCAACGGGGCCGGTTTGGGTGATATGGGATAACGCCATATTGAAGTTTAAGGCATCAGTAGGCCCAAACCTCTGGAGTAACTGAGTGGTGAAGGTGGCCCAAGAGGAGTGGGGAAACCGCATCTTGAACCAATGGAGCCAGTGGGCCGCATCCCCACTGAAGTGAAGGTCCGCCACAGTCACTTGGCGGCTGTCGTCGACCTCATGATAGTCCAGAAACTCCTCTGTCATCGCTACCCAGCCATAGGGGTCCTCCCCAAAGAAATGGGGAAGCTCGATTTTCAAGTGTTTCAGGCCGGAGGAGGTGGGGGAAGAAGGATGATATGGGTGGGCGGTGTACGGTTCATAAGGCAAGGGAGGAAAGGGGAGACTCATGGGTGGGGGGTGGTAGCGAGAGGTGGAGGCTCTGGCCGCCATCTGAGTAAAGGAAGGAAGGGGAGTAGTATAGGAGAGGGGAGACGGGCAGAGGGATCGGTGGACAACGGGGGACGGGGCGGAGGAGATAGGTGGGGTGGAGGAGAGGCCCCACGTAGGAGGAGGGACGGTGGTGGGAATGGGAGCGAAAGGGGTGGAGCCTAGAGAGATCGGAATAGAGCCGATTGGGATCTGGGAGGTGGGTGGGGGTGGGGGAAGTTGTTTGAGGGAGCGAAGTTCTTCAAGCAAGGTTTGCTGAAATTGTTCTTGTCTTACCCTATGGACCGACAGATCTGCCAGAGAATGTTGGATATCCGTGATGTTTTGCTGAAGATCATCATGGCGGAGGTTCATCATGGACATGGATTCATGGAAGTCCTGGATTTGGGAGAAAATTTGTTGGTGCTGGAACTCCCGGTCAAGCTCCTCGTCAGTCGCATCGGGCACGGCGACTGTATACAGCTTCCACCCACACTACAGACAAAAGACTTGGTAACCCTAGTGGTGAGTCACCCTTTTACTACTACCTCAGTACAATATCAGTAAAAGTAAATAAGTCATGGTAAAATCCTAACAAAAAAAACCCCCAAAATCTGAAAGCACATACCTAAATAGGAAACCCATTGGTAGAATAGAAAATCACAAAAAAGAAAATCAAAATCCTGCACTAAGAAAAGCAAAGAACTCACCAAGAGAATTTAGCTTCTGCAAGTTCAAGATCCGTGGAACCCAACCCACCAACCCAAATAAGCTACTAGTTGACGAATTTCTCCCCAACAAAATGACTCCACATCGGCAAACACAAAGATCAGCAAAAGAAAAGGCACCAAGGGTTAAAAAATAGCAGAAAACAATAGGGGAGAGCGGGAGAAGTCGAGAAAAGGAACGAAGAAAAATGAAAGAGCAAGGACAAAAAAGAGAACAAAAGTAGAAATAGGTTGAGTAGCCGATGATCAACAAACGTCGAACATGGACAAAACCGTGATTTTTGCACCCCAAAGACCGAAGATAAGAACAACCGGAGGAAAAAGCGAAGGGCAAAAACATCCACGCACTGGTCATCCACAGTGCCCACCCCTGTTGACTTTTAGTATATAGGAGTTTTATAACTAAGATATGACTCACACCCTAACTCGTGAATAGTCCTTATTATTCGAAAGTCAGGGCGTAACATGTACTTATGCTATTACAATTATGCATCGAGCACGACTCTATCGTACACAAAACATTTTGTGTATTTTTAGCATGTATTGATTATAAACAAAGGGAGGTTTAATAAAACACCCTCGGTATTATTTACTTTTAACGAAAAACCGCTTTTTTACCTTTAACTGTCACTATTCACTATACATTTAAAAGTGGTTTTTCGTTAAAAGGAAAGTTTTCAAGTCCTTTTCGTTAGTTTTCCTTATAAACAAAAGACAAATGGTTGAGAAAATTTGACATTTCTCCCATGATTAATTTTGTACTTGGTAGATCTAACCCAATTGGAGATTTCAAACTTATTCTTCTTTATGAAAAACCATTTGATTCCATTGTTAGTGGTTGAGTTTCATCTCCCACATTTTTTTGACTTAGCAAGACATTGTTGGTTGAGTTATCTCATAATAGTTTGTTCTTTCATTTTATTTATGTTATTTATTTGTTAGCATTTTTTTAATATTTTGATTTCAATTTTGTTTATTTTAGTCCGTATATTATTATGAATTTATTAATGTGAGAACCGTATTTTTAGATTTTTTTTTCAGCTTGAATGAGCCACAGGAGAACTTATTTTAGATTGTTTCATCTTTTGGTTCGACACATCAGTATTAGTAGGCTTTTAATTTAGTTAGACATTACCTACTATCTTAAGCTTAACCAATTTGTAGGCCCATTTTCTTACTTGCATGGCCAACCAAATTGGACTAAATAACCTACAAGGCATACCCCTTTTTCATTTTAACGGACTTCTTTTAATTCTTATCAAGTCCAAGATATCTTCAGTAGATATGCTACCCTACAAGGTTGAGTATTGGAGGGTATTAGTTAGACGTGGCTTGTTTTGGAGCAATTCAAATATAGAGTTTGGAATTGTCAAACCTACATTGCATGGAGTTGTAAACTTTAGCAGGAGCTGTGATTGCAGCCAGTGGCGAAGCTACAGAGGGGCAAGAAGTGGTGGGCGCCCTTCCCCTCTGTAGAAATGAAGCCCAGGAGCGAGTATTTGTCCTTCCTCTCACCGGAAATGAAGCCTTGATTTCTGCTGATGCGCAGGCGCTGCGCACGATGGTTCATTTTCTGTAAAACTTAGGCCAAAACAGAGTCATTTTTTGGACCTTGGGAAAATGAAAAACCCCTTTAGTAGAAAGGCGTCGTTTGCATTCTTTGAAAAAAAAAAGAAAAAAAAATAAGATCGAGTCATTGACATATAGAGGACCACTCGTCCATATTGCCCCCTCGGCGGCTTCGCCCTTCTCTTCCAAGTTCTAGCCTTCAAGCCAAGCCACTACCTAGCTTCAAAGCCAGCTTTCATAGCTTACCTGAATTCCTCGAAGTTCCTTAATCTCAATTGAACCTCCAAATGACACGATTGAAGTCAAGAACACTTGAAACATGAGATTACAAACTAGTTTCTAAAAAATCCTGAAGTAAAAAATAAAATTCGAAATCTGATTGCATGCCAATTTAGCTGAGCTTTGCAGAGAAGAAGAGATTGCAGAGAATATGAAGAACCAGATTGCATTTTGGTTTAAAAACCCACGTGGCTGACTACACTCTGGATTTTTTTACTTTGTAATGTGGTACAACTAGATTGCGCCATGTGTATCCCTCGACTCTCATCCATCTCGAGTCTAGTGAAACATAAATAACCTTTACTAGGGTATCTTGGTGGATAAAGATGTTATCCATAATGTTTATATGATCAAAACACAATATATATATATATATAACAATCGTAAAGAACTGATATAAAAGACTTACTTGTTGAAGGTGTAGAAGCCATGGTAGTATTACGCAATTGATAGAACACCCTAGCAGTTTGTCGTGACAAATAGAAAACACCAACTTTTCTATAAACTCCTAGTCTTATGACAATGCTCTATGGGAAGCCTTAGTTGTCGTATCTAGGGTTAGCAGGGAGCGTTGTTTATATACTAGCCAAAAAGTCTTAGATTCCGTCATAAGGGAAAGCTAAAACTCTCCTTTCTTGGCTCTCAAGTAAAATATCATAATCATATATTATTAAGGATTCAATCAAAAACCTACTTATAATGTAAGACACTTAATGTAGGATTGATATAGGGATATCAAATCGCAACTTAACTGATCTCCAACTTATACATTCCTATTACATATAGTAGACCATTTATGGTTGATTTATATTGAATAAATCCAACATTCTCCCACTTGGTCTACTAATTGTAATGATCATGCTTCAAAACATATGTCGGAGATCCTTGTTTCTTTAATGGCCATATTACTGTGATCCAAATCTATCCTTAATTCAAATTTCAGTCAAATGGACTTCTCAATGTAGAACTAACAAGGTTGTAAAGATATTTTATCTCAGAGCCTTCATAATCACATACATTGAGTCAACCATTCACATGAAAACCATCAGATTATGATCTAGAGATGAACTTTAACTCAAGAATTGTCTTACTCTGTATCATCTCGGTCCACTTTATCGTAACTTTCATAAGTCAGACCTTATGCTTTTAAAACGGTCTATAAGTTTACCAATTCAAACTTTTTACCATTCCAAAGTCACGCTTATGCTTTTAAGCAGTCCACATGTTTGCCAATGCAAACCTATTGTCATTCCAAAATGACATGTTATGCTTTTTAAGCATTCTGCATGTTTGCCAATACAAACTTTTATTATTCCAAAATATACTTATGCCAAAAGAATCAAATATGCATGCATCATGTGAACACAAATAATTAAAACAATTTTTAGTCAAACCCAACCTCGGAAACAAACCACATCTCAAAACTCAAACTCAGTGAGTTTTGCTCACTTATTTTACTGCAGCTAAAAACCAGTTTTCTACTCCCACTAACTCAACATATCTAAGTTTGAGATCAATCCCATATTTTCTACATGCTTCTTGAAAGACATGACTGGAAGTGGCTTGTTCAAGGGATCCACAAGCATCTGTTCAGTATCAATATAGCTAATCTTTATGAACCATTGCTTAATCTTTTCCCTAACCAACTTATACTTGATATGCATGTGCTTAGTCCCAAAAGATCTCTTGTTGTTCTTGGAGTAGAAAATTGCAGCAGTACTGTCACAAAATATTTTCAATGGATTTGTGACAATATCGAGAACCTTCATTCCTTCTATGAACTTTCCAATCCAAACTGCTTGAGAAGTAGCTTCATAACAAGCCATATATTTAGCCATCATTGTTGAGGTAGCTATGTTTTTCTGTTTCATACTCTTCCACGAGATTGCTCCTCCTGCCATCATAAAAATGTAGCTAGAAGTAGATTTTAGTGAGTCTTGACATCCTGCAAAATCTGAATCACAGTAGCCAACCAACTCAAGCTTGTCACTTCTCCTGTATATCAGCTTATAGTCTTTGGTTTTCTACAAATATCTAAGCACCTTCTTTGCTGCAATCCAATGGGCATGTCCAGGATTCGATTGATATCACCTTAACAAGCTTAATGCAAAAGCAATGTCAAGTCTTGTGCATACTTGTGCATACATTAAACTCCCTACAACTGAGGCATACAGTTTGTCATTCATCTCAAGTTTTTCAGCTTCAGTTCGAGGACTCTGCAGCTTGCTTAACTTATCTCTTTTAGTTACTGGCACATCACAACCACTACACGTTGACATATTGAACCTCTTGAGTATCTTGTCAATATATCCATTCCGTGATATTCCAAGCAAACCTCTCTCTTTGTCACGAGTTATTTCTATCCCCAATACATAGGCTGCTTCACCCATATCCTTCATCTCAAAATTGTCACTGAGTATTATTTTGGTTTCATGCAGCAAGGTCAAATCAGTGCTAGTTATGAGGATATCATCCACATATAGCACCAATATGGTGAAGTGTCTCCCACTGGATTTAAAATATATACATTCATCTTTTGAATTCTCAGTGAAACCATGTGATTACATTACTTCATCAAACCTCAAGTACCATTGCCTTGATGCTTGTTTTAGGCCATAAATCGATTTCCTGAGTTTGCATACCAATTCTTGACCGTCTGCATCAATGAATCCCTCAGGTTGACGCATATAAATTTCTTCCTCCAAAGTACCATTCAGGAATGCAGTTTTTACATCCATCTGATGTAAATAGAGATCATAGTGAGCCACCAAAGCCATTACGAATCTGAAAGAATCTTTTGTTGAGACTGGTAAGAATGTTTCAGTGTAATCAATTCCCTCTTGTTGAGTGTATCCCTTGGCTACAAGTTTAGCCTTGAATCTTTCAATTTCTCCTTTGGAATCCTTCTTGGTCTTATACACCCACTTACATCCGATTGGTTTTGCTCCTTTTGGTAACACTGCAAGTTCCCACACTCTATTCCTTTCCATGGATTCGAGTTCACTCTCCATGGCCTTCACCCATTCTTCTCGCTGCAATCCATTTATTGCCTCTTTATATGTTACAGGTTCACCAATATTAATATCTGCCTCGCTAAAAAACAACCTAAAATCATCTGAGATTGCTGATTTCTTCAATCTTGTGGATTTTCGAAGCACATGTGTGAGAACTCCAGGACTTGGTTCTGTGACTTGAAACGGTTTATGTAGAGCATTAATTGCGACATTTTGTTCTTCCATGTTGCTTAAGATATCAACAGTAGCATCCATCATATCATTTGGCACTATGTTTTCATTATGTTCAATAACTGATGGCATGGAAAAATTGTGACTTGTGTTTGAAGTTTCAACACCAATATCTTCTATATTAGATTCTTCTTGTTCTTCGAAAACCAAACTTTGATTTAAGACTCCTTCTGTCATTTATTCTATGAACTTCACTTTACTTGTCTCAATGAACCGCATAGAATTTCCAGGACAATAAAATCTATATCCCTTGGTTCTTGGTGGATAACCAATGAAATAACAACTTACAGTTTTGGGGTCTAACTTCTTTTCATGAGGATTATATGCCCTTGCTTCTGCTTTACATCCCCATATTCTCAAATGTAACAAGCTAGGTTTTCTGTTGTTCCAAAGTTCAAAAAGGTTTGGACATAACAGATTTGCTCGGTGCCCTATTGCAGATATAATTTGCAGTTTTAATTGCATCACCCCATAGAAACATTGGCAAGTTGGTGGTGCTCATCATGCTCCTTATCATATCTTTCAAGGTACGGTTCTTTCTTTCAGAGACACCATTCTGTTGTGGTGTTCCAGGATTTGTATACTGAGCTACGGTTCTTTCTTTCAGAGACACCATTCTGTTGTGGTGTTCCAGGATTTGTATACTGAGCTACAATTCCTTCACTTTGCAGATAAAGTGCAAAAGCCCTTGGGTTTCTGCCATGTTCAGTGTATCTCCCATAGTATTCACCGCCTCTGTCAGACCTCACAGTTTTGATTTTCTTATCCAACTGTTTTTCAACTTCAGCCTTGTAAATTTGAAAAGCATCCAGAGCACTAGACTTCTTAGTAAGCAGATATAGGTAACAGTATCTCGAATGGTTATCTATGAATGTTATGAAGTATTTATAACCATCATAAGTAAGTGTAGGACAAGGGCTACATATGTCAGTATGCACAAGCTCCAATAATCCATTGCTTCTGGTTGCATCTTTCTTGTGTGAACTTACCATTTTTCCTTTTATGCATTCAATACATGTATCCGGATTGTCAAACTAAAGTGGTGGAAGTATACCACTTTTACTTAGATTTTTTATTCTCTCAATCGAAATGTGCCCTAGCCTCTTGTGCCTAAGAGTGGAAGAAGTCTCATTATGATTTAATCTTTTCTGACCTATCAAAAACGTCACACTGTTCGATTCATTACAATTCAATCTAAACATGCCACCAATGTGCAAACCATTCCCAACAATATGTGAGTCTTTGTAAATTAAAAAGCCACTGTTATTTATTGAAAATACAAAATCCTTCATGACTGGCTGACTAACAAATACTAAATTCCTTCGAATTGAAAGTACATAGCACACATTTTCAAGGTCTAATGTAAAACCAGACCCTAACTTTATTCTAACTGTTCCGATAAACTTAACAACAGCTATTCCTCCATTCCCAACAATCACTGAGACTTCATCCCTTCTTGGCACTCTCTTGCTTATGTAGCCCTGTAAAGAGTTTGTCATATGTATTGAAGCACCACTATCAAGCCACCAAGAATCTCTAGCATATTCGACATTATTTGTTTCAAAACAAACTAAAACTTCACCTTTAAAAATCATGACATTACCTTTTCCCTTACCACTGTCAAGCCACTTTTTGTATTTCTGGCAGTGTCTCTTCATATGCCCAGGTTTCTTGCAAAAGAAACACTTGCCCTTAACAGCTTTGAACCCCTTGCTCGCACCAATTTTGGAATGATGTGATCCCACTTTGTTGTGCTCTTGTTTCGTAGTGTTGTTGTGGTGATCAGTTACCATGTTCACTTTCTTTTCAAAACTTTCTTGCCTTATGTGCTGCTCCTCATGCACGCAAATTGCAATCAATTCATTGAGACTCCACTTCATTTGTTCATTGTACGTGCTCTTTAACTGTGAGTACTCATTTAGTAGTGAGTTAAGTGCCACATGAACTAAGAAAGGATCACTCATAGGGACTTTGAGAGCATTTAATTTAGCACCAATATCTAGCAGTTCTAATATATGTTCCCTCACACACCCCATACCATTATACCTTTTGGTCATAAGTTCATTCATGAGATTACCAGTTTCTGCCTTATCTGATTTTTTGAACTTCTCATCAATAGATGCCAAGAACTCCTTAGCATTCTCGGACTCAGGAATGCTGCCTCTCACTGTGTCAGACATTGATCTCTTAATCACTATGAGAGCAATTCGATTAGCCTTCTGCCACTTTTCATATTTTGCTTTGACATTAGCTGCAGCATTAGAAGCAGGTTCTGGAGGAGAAACTTTCCTTGTTGCCATGTCTAAATCCATTAATCCCAGACAGATTTCCAAGTCTTGTTTCCACTTTTTGCAGTTTGTTCCACTTAGGGTTTGAACAGTGTTCACAACATTCATCACTGAATATATATATATATATATATATATATATATATATACACACACACATACATACAACATGCATGCATTGATTAAACCATTCCCAAAACTTTATAAAAACGAAATTGATCCAACACTTGTGAGCAAGATGAGAACCTTCACTACTGATATAGCATATAAATCATGTCATACCATTCATATATGATCAAGAAAACAATGATCAACACTTGTGAACAAGAAGAACAGTCTCTATATCATATATTGAATGCAATTTTATGAACAGCAACTTTACTACATGATTCAATCTATCATGATAAACGGATGTAGCTTGTTTATATGATTAATTGAATTATGCAGATGATGTCCATATCAACTTTTTAAGTACGAAAGTACTAATAATCAAGCAGAATAGTTAAACTGACATGAATTAAACTATGCTAAACACTAAATGTTTTTGACAGTCATCAAATATAGTTACAACTTTAAACATGCAAGTTAATCAATCGAAAACATGTGAGGTATTGATTCTTTACAGGTTTTAATCATACAAACAATGGCTCTGATACCAATTGTTATCCATAATGTTTATATGATCAAAACACAATATATATATATATATATATATATATATATATATATATATATATATAACAATCGTAAAGAACTGATATAAAAGACTTACTTGTTGAAGGTGCAGAAGCCATGCAAGTGTTACGCAATTGATAGAACACCAACCCTAGCAATTTGCCGTGACAAATAGAAAACACCAACTCTTCTGTAAACTCCTAGCCTTATGACAATGCTCTATGGGAAGCCTTAGTTGTCGTATCTAGGGTTAGCAGGGACCGGTGTTTATATACTAGCCAAAAAGTCTTAGATTCCGTCCATAAGGGAAAGCTAAAACTCTTCTTTCTTGGCTCTCAAGTAAAATATCATAATCATATATTATTAAGGATTCAATCAAAAACCTACTTATAATGTAAGACACTTAATGTAGGATTGATATAGGGATATCAAATCACAACTTAACTGATCTCCAACTTATACATTCCTATTATATATAGTAGACCATTTATGGTTGATTTATATTGAATAAATCCAACAAAAGAAACACAGCAAACTGTTTCACATAGGGTAATCTGATTTGATTATTTTTGCTCTCAAACTATACATTGAACCAACGTAACATAAATGTCTCAAATGGTTTGATTTTTAACCTAGTAGTAACTAAACTACATTTCATTACTAGTTTGGTTTTATCATTTCCCCTCAAAAGCAATTTTGAAGATGCATACTAATTTTTCTTCATTAAAAGAATTAGTCATCTTTTAAAGGAATTGGTGAATATGAGAGGTGTGAAAGCTGTAAGTTAGTGTATAAGCTTCTTACATGTCTGTAGAGTTACCGGTTGCAACCACTTGGGTGGATATAGCGTATTTAGACCTGGCATTCGTGTCGTTTTCGTGTCATACCCGATAGCTTAACGGGTCGTGTCGTGTAACACCCATTAAAATAAACGGGTAATATGACCCAACCCAAAATCGACCCGTTAATATTATCAGGTAATATGACCCGACCCGTTACCCGTTAAGAAAAATATTTTTTAAATCAATAAATAATGAAAATGAAAAACATAATTTGACCCTAAAAAATGTAAAACATAATACTAAATTAGTATATACATACCATATTGTCACATAAATACTAATTCAAAACATTAATAAATAAATAAATAAAACATTTTTCTTTCAAGTTTACATACCCCAAAATAAGAGTCTAATGAAAAAACATTAGTGCATACTACAAAATACAAATGTTCAAAGATATGCAAAATGAAGAGAGTTATACTTAATGAAAGTATAAATAAACTCTTAAGTGTTACTCAATCTATCGTTTTGATGGGATACGAATTCTCTTAAACTAATTTCAACGATCACAACCGTCAAACTTGTTTGTATATGTTTCGAGATCACATTAGCAAAAAATCACAAAAAACAAACATTCAGAGATCAAGTAACAGGACAAAACTTTTCGACGGTTATAAACAAAAAATCACGATTTAACGGTAATTTTAACTCTGATTTTGATGATTTTATACAGCTACACTCCTTGACCCTATATGAATACAATAAATGAATTCGATCTTTAATTTAAAATATTTACACAAGTGGATACCACAAAATCTTATGTTATACTTAATGAAAGTATAAATAAACTCTTAAGTGTTAGTTAATCTATCGTTTTGATGGGATACGAATTATCCGAAACTAATTTCAACGATCACAACCATCAAACTTGTTTGTATATGTTTCAAGATCACATCAGCAAAAAATCACAAAAAACAAACATTCAGAGATCAAGTAACGGGACAAAGCTTTTCGACGGTTATAAACAAAAAATCACGATTTAACGGTTATTTTAATTCCGATTTTGATGATTTTTACAGATACACTCCTTGACCCTATATGAATACAATGAATGAATTCGATCTTCAATTTAAAATATTTACAAAAATGGATACCACAAAATCTTATGTTATACTTAATGAAAGTATAAATAAACTCTTAAGTGTTAGTCAATCTATCGTTTTGATGGGATACGAATTCTCCGAAACTAATTTCAATGATCACAACCATCAAACTTGTTTGTATATGTTTCGAGATCACATCAGCAAAAAATCACAAAAAACAAACATTCAGAGATCAAGTAACGGGACAAAACATTTCGACGGTTATAAACAAAAAATCACGATTTAATGGTTATTTTAACACCGATTTTGATGATTTTTTACAGATACACTCCTTGACCCTATATGAATCCAATGAATGAATTCGATCTTCAATTTAAAATATTTACACAAGTGGATACCACAAAATATTATGTTATACTTAATGAAAGTATAAATAAACTCTTAAGTGTTAGTTAATCTATCGTTTTGATGGGATACGAATTATCCGAAACTAATTTCAACGATCACAATCGTCAAACTTGTTTGTATATGTTTCAAGATCACATCAGCAAAAAATCACAAAAAACAAACATTCAGAGATCAAGTAACGGGACAAAGCTTTTCGACGGTTATAAACAAAAAATCACGATTTAACGGTTATTTTAATTCCAATTTTGATGATTTTTTACAGATACACTCCTTGACCCTATATGAATACAATGAATGAATTCGATTTTCAATTTAAAATATTTACAAAAGTGGATACCACAAAATCTTATGTTATACTTAATGAAAGTATAAATAAACTCTTAAGTGTTAGTCAATCTATCGTTTTGATGGGATACGAATTCTCCAAAACTAATTTCAACGATCACAACCGTCAAACTTGTTTGTATATGTTTCGAGATCACATCAGCCAAAAATCACAAAAAACAAACATTCAGAGATCAAGTAATAGGACAAAGTTTTTCGACGGTTATAAACAAAAAATCACGATTTAATGGTTATTTTAACTCCGATTTTGATGATTTTTTACAGATACACTCCTTGACCCTATATGAATACAATGAATGAATTCGATCTTCAATTTAAAATATTTACACAAGTGGATACCACAAAATCTTATGTTATACTTAATGAAAGTATAAATAAACTCTTAGGTGTTAGTCAATCTATCGTTTTGATGGAATACGAATTATCCGAAACTAATTTCAACGATCACAACCGTCAAACTTGTTTGTATATGTTTCGAGATCACATCAGCAAAAAATCACAAAAAACAAACATTCAGAGATCAAGTAGCGGGACAAAGCTTTTCGACGGTTATAAACAAAAAATCACGATTTAACGGTTATTTTAACTCCGATTTTGATGATTTTTTTACAGATACACTCCTTGACCCTATATGAATAAATGAATGAATTCGATCTTCAATTTAAAATATTTACACAAGTGGATACCACAAAATCTTATGTTATACTTAATGAAAGTATAAATAAACTCTTAAGTGTTAGTCAATCTATCGTTTTGATGGAATACGAATTATCCGAAACTAATTTCAACGATCACAACCGTCAAACTTGTTTGTATATGTTTCGAGATCACATCAGCCAAAAATCACAAAAAACAAACATTCAGAGATCAAGTAACGGGACAAAGTTTTTCGACGGTTATAAACAAAAAATCACGATTTAATGGTTATTTTAACTCCGATTTTGATGATTTTTTACAGATACACTCCTTGACCCTATATGAATACAATGAATGAATTCGATCTTCAATTTAAAATATTTACACAAGTGGATACCACAAAATCTTATGTTATACTTAATGAAAGTATAAATAAACTCTTAAGTGTTAGTCAATCTATCGTTTTGATGGAATACGAATTATCCGAAACTAATTTCAACGATCACAACCGTCAAACTTGTTTGTATATGTTTCGAGATCACATCAGCAAAAAATCACAAAAAACAAACATTCAGAGATCAAGTAGCGGGACAAAGCTTTTCGACGGTTATAAACAAAAAATCACGATTTAATGGTTATTTTAACTCCGATTTTGATGATTTTTTTACAGATACACTCCTTGACCCTATATGAATAAATGAATGAATTCGATCTTCAATTTAAAATATTTACACAAGTGGATACCACAAAATCTTATGTTATACTTAATGAAAGTATAAATAAACTCTTAAGTGTTAGTCAATCTATCGTTTTGATGGAATACGAATTATCCGAAACTAATTTCAACGATCACAACCGTCAAACTTGTTTGTATATGTTTCGAGATCACATCAGCCAAAAATCACAAAAAACAAACATTCAGAGATCAAGTAACGGGACAAAGTTTTTCGACGGTTATAAACAAAAAATCACGATTTAATGGTTATTTTAACTCCGATTTTGATGATTTTTTACAGATACACTCCTTGACCCTATATGAATACAATGAATGAATTCGATCTTCAATTTAAAATATTTACACAAGTGGATACCACAAAATCTTATGTTATACTTAATGAAAGTATAAATAAACTCTTAAGTGTTAGTCAATCTATCGTTTTGATGGAATACGAATTATCCGAAACTAATTTCAACGATCACAACCGTCAAACTTGTTTGTATATGTTTCGAGATCACATCAGCAAAAAATCACAAAAAACAAACATTCAGAGATCAAGTAGCGGGACAAAGCTTTTCGACGGTTATAAACAAAAAATCACGATTTAACGGTTATTTTAACTCCGATTTTGATGATTTTTTTACAGATACACTCCTTGACCCTATATGAATAAATGAATGAATTCGATCTTCAATTTAAAATATTTACACAAGTGGATACCACAAAATCTTATGTTATACTTAATGAAAGTATAAATAAACTCTTAAGTGTTAGTCAATCTATCGTTTTGATGGGATACAAATTATCCGAAACTAATTTCAACGATCACAACCGTCAAACTTGTTCGTATATATTTCGAGATCACATCAGCAAAAAATCACAAAAAACAAACATTCAGAGATCAAGTAACGGGACAAATCTTTTCGACGGTTGTAAACAAAAAATCACGATTTAACGGTTATTTTAACTCCGATTTTGATGATTTTTTACAGATACACTCCTTGACCCTATATGAATACAATGAATGAGTTCGATCTTCAATTTAAAATATTTACACAAGTGGATACCACAAAATCTTATGTTATACTTAATGAAAGTATAAATAAACTCTTAAGTGTTAGTCAATCTATCGTTTTGATGGAATACGAATTATCCGAAACTAATTTCAACGATCACAACCGTCAAACTTGTTTGTATATGTTTCGAGATCACATCAGCAAAAAATCACAAAAAACAAACATTCAGAGATCAAGTAGCGGGACAAAGCTTTTCGACGGTTATAAAGAAAAAATCACGATTTAATGGTTATTTTAACTCCGATTTTGATGATTTTTTTACAGATACACTCCTTGACCCTATATGAATAAATGAATGAATTCGATCTTCAATTTAAAATATTTACACAAGTGGATACCACAAAATCTTATGTTATACTTAATGAAAGTATAAATAAACTCTTAAGTGTTAGTCAATCTATCGTTTTGATGGAATACGAATTATCCGAAACTAATTTCAACGATCACAACCGTCAAACTTGTTTGTATATGTTTCGAGATCACATCAGCCAAAAATCACAAAAAACAAACATTCAGAGATCAAGTAACGGGACAAAGTTTTTCGACGGTTATAAACAAAAAATCACGATTTAATGGTTATTTTAACTCCGATTTTGATGATTTTTTACAGATACACTCCTTGACCCTATATGAATACAATGAATGAATTCGATCTTCAATTTAAAATATTTACACAAGTGGATACCACAAAATCTTATGTTATACTTAATGAAAGTATAAATAAACTCTTAAGTGTTAGTCAATCTATCGTTTTGATGGAATACGAATTATCCGAAACTAATTTCAACGATCACAACCGTCAAACTTGTTTGTATATGTTTCGAGATCACATCAGCAAAAAATCACAAAAAACAAACATTCAGAGATCAAGTAGCGGGACAAAGCTTTTCGACGGTTATAAACAAAAAATCACGATTTAACGGTTATTTTAACTCCGATTTTGATGATTTTTTTACAGATACACTCCTTGACCCTATATGAATAAATGAATGAATTCGATCTTCAATTTAAAATATTTACACAAGTGGATACCACAAAATCTTATGTTATACTTAATGAAAGTATAAATAAACTCTTAAGTGTTAGTCAATCTATCGTTTTCATGGGATACAAATTATCCGAAACTAATTTCAACGATCACAACCGTCAAACTTGTTCGTATATATTTCGAGATCACATCAGCAAAAAATCACAAAAAACAAACATTCAGAGATCAAGTAACGGGACAAATCTTTTCGACGGTTGTAAACAAAAAATCACGATTTAACGGTTATTTTAACTCCGATTTTGATGATTTTTTACAGATACACTCCTTGACCCTATATGAATACAATGAATGAGTTCGATCTTCAATTTAAAATATTTACACAAGTGGATACCACAAAATCTTATGTTATACTTAATGAAAGTATAAATAAACTCTTAAGTGTTAGTCAATCTATCGTTTTGATGGAATACGAATTATCCGAAACTAATTTCAACGATCACAACCGTCAAACTTGTTTGTATATGTTTCGAGATCACATCAGCAAAAAATCACAAAAAACAAACATTCAGAGATCAAGTAGCGGGACAAAGCTTTTCGACGGTTATAAAGAAAAAATCACGATTTAATGGTTATTTTAACTCCGATTTTGATGATTTTTTTACAGATACACTCCTTGACCCTATATGAATAAATGAATGAATTCGATCTTCAATTTAAAATATTTACACAAGTGGATACCACAAAATCTTATGTTATACTTAATGAAAGTATAAATAAACTCTTAAGTGTTAGTCAATCTATCGTTTTGATGGAATACGAATTATCCGAAACTAATTTCAACGATCACAACCGTCAAACTTGTTTGTATATGTTTCGAGATCACATCAGCCAAAAATCACAAAAAACAAACATTCAGAGATCAAGTAACGGGACAAAGTTTTTCGACGGTTATAAACAAAAAATCACGATTTAATGGTTATTTTAACTCCGATTTTGATGATTTTTTACAGATACACTCCTTGACCCTATATGAATACAATGAATGAATTCGATCTTCAATTTAAAATATTTACACAAGTGGATACCACAAAATCTTATGTTATACTTAATGAAAGTATAAATAAACTCTTAAGTGTTAGTCAATCTATCGTTTTGATGGAATACGAATTATCCGAAACTAATTTCAACGATCACAACCGTCAAACTTGTTTGTATATGTTTCGAGATCACATCAGCAAAAAATCACAAAAAACAAACATTCAGAGATCAAGTAGCGGGACAAAGCTTTTCGACGGTTATAAACAAAAAATCACGATTTAACGGTTATTTTAACTCCGATTTTGATGATTTTTTTACAGATACACTCCTTGACCCTATATGAATAAATGAATGAATTCGATCTTCAATTTAAAATATTTACACAAGTGGATACCACAAAATCTTATGTTATACTTAATGAAAGTATAAATAAACTCTTAAGTGTTAGTCAATCTATCGTTTTGATGGGATACAAATTATCCGAAACTAATTTCAACGATCACAACCGTCAAACTTGTTCGTATATATTTCGAGATCACATCAGCAAAAAATCACAAAAAACAAACATTCAGAGATCAAGTAACGGGACAAATCTTTTCGACGGTTGTAAACAAAAAATCACGATTTAACGGTTATTTTAACTCCGATTTTGATGATTTTTTACAGATACACTCCTTGACCCTATATGAATACAATGAATGAGTTCGATCTTCAATTTAAAATATTTACACAAGTGGATACCACAAAATCTTATGTTATACTTAATGAAAGTATAAATAAACTCTTAAGTGTTAGTCAATCTATCGTTTTGATGGAATACGAATTATCCGAAACTAATTTCAACGATCACAACCGTCAAACTTGTTTGTATATGTTTCGAGATCACATCAGCAAAAAATCACAAAAAACAAACATTCAGAGATCAAGTAGCGGGACAAAGCTTTTCGACGGTTATAAACAAAAAATCACGATTTAACGGTTATTTTAACTCCGATTTTGATGATTTTTTTACAGATACACTCCTTGACCCTATATGAATAAATGAATGAATTCGATCTTCAATTTAAAATATTTACACAAGTGGATACCACAAAATCTTATGTTATACTTAATGAAAGTATAAATAAACTCTTAAGTGTTAGTCAATCTATCGTTTTGATGGGATACAAATTATCCGAAACTAATTTCAACGATCACAACCGTCAAACTTGTTCGTATATATTTCGAGATCACATCAGCAAAAAATCACAAAAAACAAACATTCAGAGATCAAGTAACGGGACAAATCTTTTCGACGGTTGTAAACAAAAAATCACGATTTAACGGTTATTTTAACTCCGATTTTGATGATTTTTTACAGATACACTCCTTGACCCTATATGAATACAATGAATGAGTTCGATCTTCAATTTAAAATATTTACACAAGTGGATACTACAAAATCTTATGTTATACTTAATGAAAGTATAAATAAACTCTTAAGTGTTAGTCAATCTATTGTTTTGATGGGATACGAATTATCCGAAACTAATTTCAACGATCACAACCGTCAAACTTGTTTGTATATGTTTCGAGATCACATTAGCAAAAAATTACAAAAAACAAACATTCAGAGATTAAGTAACGGGACAAAGCTTTTCGACGGTTATAAACAAAAAATCACGATTTAACGGTTATTTTAACTCCGATTTTGATGATTTTTTACAGATACACTCCTTGACCCTATATGAATACAATGAATGAATTCGATCTTCAATTTAAAATATTTACACAAGTGGATACCACAAAATCTTATGTTATACTAAATGAAAGTATAAATAAACTCTTAAGTGTTAGTCAATCTATCGTTTTGATGGGATACGAATTATCCGAAACTAATTTCAACGATCACAACCGTCAAACTTATTCGTATATGTTTCGAGATCACATCAGCAAAAAATCACAAAAAACAAACATTCAGAGATCAAGTAACGGGACAAAACTTTTCGACGGTTGTAAACAAAAAATCACGATTTAACGGTTATTTTAACTCCGATTTTGATGATTTTATACAGCTACACTCCTTGACCCTATATGAATACAATGAATGAGTTCGATCTTCAATTTAAAATATTTACACAAGTGGATACCACAAAATCTTATGTTATACTAAATGAAAGTATAAATAAACTCTTAAGTGTTAGTCAATCTATCGTTTTGATGGGATACGAATTATCCGAAACTAATTTCAACGATCACAACCGTCAAACTTGTTCGTATATGTTTCGAGATCACATCAGCAAAAAATCACAAAAAACAAACATTCAGAGATGAAGTAACGGGACAAAGTTTTTTTACGGTTATAAACAAAAAATCACGATTTAACGGTTATTTTAACTCCGATTTTGATGATTTTTTACAGATACACTCCTTGATCCTATATGAATACAATGAATGAATTCGATCTTCAATTTAAAATATTTACACTAGTGGATGTGGATATCACAAAATTTTATGTTATATACTTAATAAAAGTATTATTTTCGGGTGTAGATGTAATACTTAAACGACAAATGTTTTAATGTTTTGAAGTAATATTTATGTGGCAATGTGTGGTATGTGCAATTTTTTTTAAAAAAATCTTATTAATTTTTGACTTCTACAATATTATTAATTTTTCACTAAAAAAAACATTATTCATGAGATTTGGAGGGTTTTAAAAATCTAAACGACCATGTAACGATTGTCTAAGGGTAGAGGATGCAATCATGAACATTTATATAAGGGTATGCTATCCACACACCCCATTTTACTTCTTACACACCCCTTGTTAATTTCTATTTGTTGATTTTCTTCAATTCATCCGATCCGACGGTCGAAAATTAGAAGGGTGTGTGAAAAGTAAAATGGGGTGTGTGAATATCACACCCCTTTATATATGCTTTCACATTTTTCAGACTTATACATTAATGATTATGAATTTTATTTATTTTGAACTACCTTAAAAATACTTGAGGGTTTGTATAGTTTTAAAATTCATGTACGCACCTTTAAAGCGTAGAGGATGCGATTAAGAGTGCTTGCATATTTTTTTCACATTTTTTGCACTTGTAAATTAATTATTTTAAATATTTAAATGTATTTGGTATTTTTTAAATTACTTGATGTTTTTATTTTTAATGTGTTTTATAATTTTTTAATCTCACTCTTTGCACATAATATTTTATAAAATAAATAAATAAAACTGAATTTTTTAAAATTTATTTAGAATAATAATACAATAATAATTAATGAACAAAATATATATATATATATATATATATATATATATATCCACTATATTTATTGTATTTTATAGTAAGTTTTTTTTAGTAATTAAAAAAAATTAAAATCATCAAAATAACTTTTTCCTTTTCGTGTCAAAACAGGTTACCCGCGTGTCACTCTCGTGTAAACCTGTTAAGGACCCGTTATTAACGGGTTCTTAACGGGTTACCCGATAATGACCCGATTAGTTATCGTGTCGACCCGAAACCCGTTATTTTCGTGTCGTTTTCGTGTCGTGTCATCGTGTCGTGTCAGAAACTGCCAGGTCTAAGCGTATTCTACTATAACTATTGTGAAAACACCACTACATAATAAAATGGGAGATCAATTGTTGATGGATATTATAGTTGTTTACATTGAGAGATATATTTTTGCTTTTCTTGTTAATAAGCCTTTTTTGCGATGTTTTTAGAACTAAAACCTCGTCGACAACAATTGTAATTTATTTATATTGATAAATTATGAGCGAGATTAATATTGTCTAATATATATCTAAAAGGATTGAGTAATGCTAGGGAGACTAAATTTTTTAAACCAAATGATGTGTCACCAATAAGAAATAAGCACGTTAATCGACACTTAATTAATAATCCAATAATCTACAACCACATCATTTAGTTAAAAAAATTTGGTCTCCTTAGCATTACTCAAAAGGATTTAGTTGTCTACATTTTTTACGACCTTTTATCCTTTTATATTTTGCCCCTCTCCTCAAATATTTCTGGCTTTGCCACTAATTGTAGCCATGCATGTATTGGTTCTACATGCAGCGCCACCTAGCAAAGGCATACATTTGTTGCTATATATTGGTCTCCTTTTGATTGGACGAATCAAAGACTTAGCCTCTAAGTATTTAAGCTGCTGCAGTTTCAACCAATTAGAGCCTTTGAGTAGCCGCCTCCTATCCCTATAAATAGGAGCGTTGCTCCATTATTTTTAGAAATAAGGTAGCATGCAATGCATGAAGTACGTAGAAGTTGGTGTATATATATAACATGTATGAATGTGTGTGTGTGTGTGTAGAGAGAGAGAGAGAGAGAGAGAGAGAGAGAGATATTAGGTAAGAAACGAGAGTGGAAATTATATATCGTGTTGGTTGTGATCAACTTCGTAGAGCTTGGAACTTGGTTGGAACACAAGGTTTTAGGTTTTCAGATTCAAGGTATGGGTTTCTTTGGGAACTTATCATTATTGGGGTATTTATCTTGTTAAAGCTTTGTGAAATATGTGTTATACTTAGTATATGTATAATTGATATAATTGTTTACATTGGAACTTTGACACATTATTGTTATTTTCGAGAATGTGGATATCGTTATAATGTTGATTACATGCATATGTCATTGCATATTGGAGTAGATGAACTTTGTTGGAATATTTGAGATTGGAATATGGAAATGGAACTATCTTTTGTGTGGTTGAGTTCAACTCTCGTAGGGACCAGCAAAGGTGGCAAAAGTGAAATTATAGGAGTGGTACGAAGTAATAGGGACCAAGGTCTAAAATATCGCTAATATCGGAAATATCAGTAGTCCAAAAACACGGAAATTTCGATGGAAATATCGGGATATTATCGATATCGAGCAAGGAAGTCGTGGCAAGGAAGTCAAGGCACCCACGGGTGTGTTCTTCCAAATTTCAAGGCCAAATTTCATGATTTTTGGGGTGTAATAGGGAGATGGAAGGTCGTGGAGGAGTTCCCAAGTGTTTGTTTGAAGCATTCACCGAAAAAGGGGTGAAAAATCGTCGAAAATGGGTGTTGCCACCGACCGGGTTGGGACACCAAGACCCGGATCCCGATCCTCCGTGTTCCATTTCCCTCATTTTCCCTCCTGGTTCTCTCTCTCCATTGGTCACTCCTCCCTCTCTCTTTTCCTCATTTGTCACACTTATCTCCCATCTATATCTTATCTTTGCATCTTCACTATCCATTATTTCTTCCCTTTCATCCTAGCCACACACGTGGCTTTCCTGATTTAACCCAAAAAAATCTGAAATTCTCTTATAATTAATTAATTTACTAGAATACCCCTAACTTCAAACATTAATAACTCCTTCGTTATAACTCCAAATTGCGATCCGTTTGCACCCACACGTCTGTAGCAACGAGTACTACAAGGATATGCTAAGAAAATGGACCTTACATGATACCACACGACGGTCAACAAAGGTCAACGCACTTGCCTCAAAGGGTATTTTAGTAAACTCACATATTAAAATTTAAAAAATCACAATTTTTAGGAACGGGCTATTAAATTTCACATGCTCACATGATTCAATAGATTAACCCAACTATATTGTGGACACCCTTAAATGGAATGCCTTTAATAGAGTTAAATACTAAGGACCTAACCACAAAACAACTATGATGTCTTAGCTCAAAGGACTACTTTGCATTATCCCAACCATGAGTTCTCATGTGACATGAATATGAGAACTCCTTGTTGTTCACATTCAGTGGACTCACTCTCTATTTAGCACCTACACACTTATCTTCGTGTTATCCACACTAATGACTTGAGACCAGTTACTATCATGTGAGAGAAGAAATAATATATGTATTAATTAAAGAGAAAGGTCTCATGATCAGGAACATTTACGATATGTGTATTAATTATTATTGATCTCTCCGAATCGTCAATGCCCAATTGACAATCTTATGATCAGGAACGTTTAGGATATGTGTATTAATTAAAGAGAAAGGTCTCATGAATCTAACTTCTTTATATCACATTCTCTTAATTACATATTCATTTGACTTCGTTTAAGTGGATAGCATTTAATGAGATGGCTTTAAAATAACCTTTCCCCTACATCAAACTAGATTAGTTAAAACATGAAATGTTTGTAAAGTAATCATCTTATGATTGGCTTTAGGGCACATTTCCAATAATTGTGCACTCCAAAAATTTTATATTTAGAAAGAAAAAAGTTTACACTTATAAGGAGTGCATAATGAGATTTTAAAGTGCTAATAAAAGTAATTTTTCAATAAATATAAAAGATTTTATGGAAAAAAAATTTTGGGGGGCCCTTCAAATTTGGGCAATTATGCGATTGCACCTTTCGCTCTCAACAAAAGTCACCTTTGATTCAGAACACGAGTTTGGGACACCACATGTCATAATAAGAGTAGAATGACGCTTAAATTATGGTGTACTAGCTCGTGTTCTTGGCACATGAAAAATTTCTCAAAGTTAAAAGCATATAGGTTAGACCTGACATTCGTGTCGTGTTTCCCGTGTTTGTGTCGTTTTCATGTCATATCCGATATCTTAACGGATCGTGTCATGTAACACTTGTTAAAATAAACGGGTAAAATGACCCGACCCGATAATATTAACATGTAATATAACCCGACCCGTTACCCGTAAAGGAAAATATATTGTAAACCAATACATAAACAAATGAAAAACATAATACTAAATAAGTCTATACATACCATATTATCACATTCAAAACATAAAAAAGCATTTTTCTTTCAAGTATTACATATTTACATACCTAAAATAAGAGCATAATAAAAAAAACAAAAAAAACAATAGAACATTACAAAATATCAAATGTTCAAAAGATTTGCAAAATTAAGGGAGTTATGTTTCAAGGTTTGGAATCTTGCACATTTTCTTACAATCAAACTCTTCAATTTTCATCAATCACCATAGGAAACGGTATTGAAACTTTGGCTTGATATATTGTCTTCAAGAGTTATATTAATGATATTTTTAGTAAAGCTTTTTACATTAGCACTCTCTTCTCATTTATCCTATGACTATTGTTTAAGTAAAGTCTTTAATAATTTTTTAATTAATGTAGAAGTGTGAAAAATATATATAAACGCTCGTAATGACAAGCTTTACAACTTTCGTGAAGGGCTTCACTTTGAAATGTGCCACTATAATCATATAAATAATAGATAAAAAATTTAACCATCGATTGTTTTTTACATTTATGCTTCATTTTTGTTTTTTTAGATGTTCTTTTTTGAAAACATGATCTATTAGAGGATACAAACTATATAAAGTCTCTACAAACTATATAACATCAACTCATATTTCAATTAACCATAAATATCGAGACATGATATCAAAGATCCGAACTATTCATCTTCCTACATACCTCAGAAGATCATGTTTTCAAAAAAAGAAAATTTTAAAAATGAAATTCAATATAAAGAATAAAGCCTAAATGACAATCGACAGTTAAGTACAAATTTAAGGTTTATGGATTATAGTGTCGGATTTCGAAGTTGACCCCTTCATGAAATTTATAAAGCTTGTCACTACGAGTGATTGCATTTTTTTTTTACATTTCTTACACTTGTACAATAATTATTATTAATTTTATTACTTTTACACTCAAATAAAAAAAATACTATTCATGACGGTTTAGAGGGTTTTAAAAATCTAAACGATAATGTAAGTGTAACCATTGTCTATTTGTGGAAGAATGATGAATCATGAGTGTTTATATATTCTTTCACATTTTTCATACTTGTAGGGGTGTCTTATTACCTATAATAATACTATACTAGTTGATTTTAATTTTGGATAACATGTTAAATAAAATTTATCCTATTAATGAAAATAAGAAACTCTCATAATAATAAAAAAATAAATGAATATAAATTATATAGAATAATATACAATATGACTATTGTATTTTATAATAAAAATTTTAGTAATTAAACTTTAAAATTAGAATTTATTTTTCTTAACGGGTCGAAATGGGTTACCCACGTGTTACCCAGGTATATACCCGTTAAGAACGGGTTCTTAATGGGTCACCTGATAATGACCCAATTAGTTATCGTGTTGACCCGAAACCAGTTATTTTCGTGTCGTGTAACAAATTGCCAGGTTCAATATAGGTATCAGAAGCCCAATTTGCCTTCTTGCTTTAGCTTGCTTAACACACCCAGGTTAGTCAAAGTAATTTTTTGTTTGGACAATGCTTGTGTTTCCCCTATAAAACTTGTGTTTCCCCAATAAAGGAACCTACTTGTCCCTTCATTACGATTAACGAATCTTTACCGTTCGAAAATCATAATCAAAATTGTTCATTCTCTTTATCATTCAATTTGGAGACCTTTTAGTTATACATCCATACATGTCAAACCAATCAACGTTTTTGGTAAAAATAGATGAATAGTATGGAAAGAAACATATTATTGAACAACTTGATAAAACATAATACAAAGCATTGTTTAAATAGTAAAACCTCAAGCAAACCCTGATAAACAAAATAATGAAAATACCCTAACAAATAAAATACCCAAAACAATAACTCAAATAAAACCTTAAATTCCAACACCCCTCATCAAACTCATGACGGTATATGACATGAATTTGCCAACAAGCAGATGTGGATGCAGGCTTCGTCAGGGGGACAAGCAAGCAGGCACCTAGGCAGACAAGCAAACAAACAGACATGATCCGCTATGTGGACAAACAGACTGGCTCTGCTACATGGAAAAAATGACAGACAGATAGGCTCCGCTACGTAGACAAGAGCAGGGACATGCATGCATCACCAACCAAAGTCGAAGTCGTCGACATAGTTAGTTGTAGCTAATTCCAAAGTTAACACGTCCAATGCTTTTAGTGGCTTAGTTTAAGCAACTGTAGCGGTTTCTTAAGTTTATACGGACAATCCACTTTCCAGTGCCCTTTTTCCTTGCAGTAAGCACACTCATCCCCAGCAACAATAATTTTAGTATGAGTTCTCGGTCTAATAGACACAACCAATGCGGAAGAGTTCAACATAGTTGAAGAGAGTCTATGCGACTGTGATTGCACACTAACTTCTTCAGCATGTAATTCACTAAGAACAGAATCAACAGATGGAAGTGGAGTCCGATGTAGGATAGAGCTACGGAAAGCCTCAAACTCATCTCGAAGAGGCATCAGAAACTGAACAAGACGTTGTTCTTCTCTATATTGAAGATAGAGCTCCATAGTACTAAGTCTTTTAGGTTCAGTCAGTGCAAGTTGGTCTCAGAGACTGGTCAGTTCGTTATAAAAATTTTGAATACTTTTATCACCTTGCTGGATTGCACGAACATCCATTTTTAATTGATATTGCTTAGCAAAACTGGCCTTGGTATACAACTTTTCTAAGTGTGATAAAATTAAATGCACACCACAAAGTAGCACACAATTGTCCTATTAATTTTCCTTATTAACACTAAGTTTTGTCAATTGTAGCATATGAAAATAAGAGCCTTTCCTGTAGAAAATTGTTTTATCTAATTACTTAAAATGTCACAAAAATTGAGCTGATGTCCCTACTGACCAGCCACCGAAAAATAATTATTAGACTAACTTATACTTATCTAAAGTCTACAAAAGTTTATATGCAGATACTAGACACACTGATCGGATCATATTCATATATATTTTTATATCAAATTCACTCGTCTTTTCTTAGTTAGTTCGTTATATTTTGAGCTATTTACGTTGATTTTGTGTTTTATAAGAATTTATCAAGCTAAGAAAATAAAAATAGAATAAGTAAAATGTTAAGTAATAAATTCATCTAAACTATCTTGTCTGTTGAATTATACTTATCATTTGGAAAATAATAAATATATATATATATATATATATATATTTATATATTTAAATATAATTTGTTGTGTGTGAATGATTAAAAGGATTCGGTGGAAACAAAATGATGAAAGCAGCTGGGGACGGTGCAAGAATAGAAAATAATAAAAAAAAAATAATTGGAATCCAAGGCAGAGAGGCGAGGCAGCTTGAAAGAATAGAGGAAGGAAATAAATTGGAGAGAGAAGTCTCGGTGAGGAGAGGAAGGTCTGGGGGGAATAAGCTGCCATTTTGGGCAGCAACACCAAGGAGGAGAGCTGCCATTTGGCAGCAGATAGGAAGCAAAGCAGCGCAAGCAGCCAGAGCACCGAGGATCTGCCAATAAGGCAGCTTTGTGAAAGGGCAGAAAACTGTGCGAGGAGAAGGCAGAGGCTGCCTTAGCAGCCAAAAGGCAGCGCGCCAAGCTGAGGAGGCGCCCAATCCAAAACCAGCTGCCTAGCAGCAAGTCAGCCAAATATAGACAGCTACCTCGGTGGTAGCATAGCAAAGGCACACGGGACAGTCAGCTTGGCAGTGCACAGAAAATCAAACAATCTGCCCAGAGGGCACACGGAGGAAATCTTGCACATCCTCAATTCGGTTTAATCCTCCAAACTCAGATTTTAATTTCTGTTTTAATAATGTGTAACTAATTTTATTTTGGCTAGAGGTTAATTCAAAGCCATGATTATATTTGTAATATAAATTGATACCTTCAGTTGTGATTTCTGAGTTGTGATTTAATTTGCTTAACTGCTTGATTAATAGCTTATTTATGTTTGTCGATTAAGAATGCATACTTAATTTACATGCATGAATTTGATGCTAGAATATAAGTAAATTTCACCTAATCGTTATGAACTTATATTCATGAGTAGTGAAGGTTGCTAGTCACAATCGCGTTAAGTAAATTCCTGGCAAACGTATCACGCTGTTCATAGTTACGAATGCTTTGTCAACACTTATGATTTTCATAGAACATAATGATCTTTAATCGTATCTCTATTGTGCTTTTCACGTAGGGAACTTTTGGGGAATAATTTGAGTTGTTGTATGCTGCTCATCCAATTCAATAACATAAGGAAAATCTGAAGGTTAATTTAAGCGTACCTAATTAATTTGGGGTGTTGAGATTTACAATTTCTTGAAAGAACAACTGAAGGTCAATTTAGATTGCATATGTGTCTTGTGTGGAGAAAAACCCTCTAGCCAGTTCGTCGCCTATCCATTCACTTTTATTTTATGTTTTTGTCAATTCTGTAATTTATTTAGGTTTAATTTACGTCTCATCAAAACAAACCCACCGCCCCCCCCCCCCCATTATTAAATTATATTATTTATTTAGTTTTCATTGTTTTTAATCTTTTAATTAAATTTCCGTCCATTTCAATTCCTAGTGTTTAATTTAAATTGTTTTTATTATTTTGAGTCATTTTAAGTGTGTTTCGAGTTTTTAGCTTAGTTTGTGTTTTTTTTAGAGTCTTGAGTTGTTTTGAGTCTTTTGATTTGTTTTAGTTTATTTGTTAGTTTTATTTTGAGTTATTCTAGTTAAGTGTTTTGATTTTAGTTTAGCGTTTTAAACTTTGTTTAATATTTTTAATTTAATTTAGAGTAGATTAGCAATCCCTCCTAATCCCCGGCCTAGAACGATACCCTACTTACACCTATACTACAATTGTCAAAAAGAGGGTTAAATTTGTGCGGTTTTAAAATCCCGTCAAATTTTTGGCACCGTTGCCGGGGATTAGCAACTTTGCTAATCCCTTTATTTTTGTTTGTGTTTATTTTTATATTTGTGTTTGTGTATTTTACTTTTGGTATTTTATTTATTTTTCTTTCTTTAATTTTAGGTAAAATTGGAGCAAGACATGGATTTTGCTAGTATTCAAGCTCAATTGGCGCAGCTCACTGCTCAATTGACTAATAATGCCGAAAGGACCTCAATGCCAAATGTCCCGACATTTGATGTGCCCTATGGGCAAGGATATCAGACTCATCAGTCTCCTCAATTTTCTGCATATGAAGATGAATGGGGATATCAAGGCCACAGTCAATCAAGGGGCAACATGTTTTCCAACGCTTGCAATTCGGATTGGAGAGGTTATTCAGATCAGATGTGGGATGAACCTCAGCAATTTCAACAAAGTGGATATTGGCAGCAAGACGAGTTCTATTCCAGACCTATGCAGCCACCACAGCATCCCCCACAACAATTCCAATCGAATTCAAGTATGCCCGTGAATTATAATGAAATTCTTGAAGGACTAATTTCTTTAACGCAAGGCTCACAAAAAGAAGAACAGTTGCAGCCTTCGGAAGAGTCCTATCAGTGGCCATATGAACCATTACAGCCACCACAAGAATCTGCCCAATTCAATTCAGGTACATCTGTGAATAATGATAATATTATTCAATTACTCATCTCTTTGAACCAGGAAGTAGAAAATCAAACCAAAGAGATGGGAGAATTGAATAATCAAATGGGGCAGATTGTGGAAGTCAAGGCACAGATTCAAGAGCAACGTGAACTCTCCAACTCACCTATTGAAAATTCAAAGGAAGATTGTGAAGTTAATGAAGCCATCACTTTGGAAGGTGATATGGAGGATGAAGCTGTTCCAGAACCTTGTGCACCAAGAAAAATGGTTGAAGATATCGAAGTGGCTGAAGACTATCAAGAATACATTCAAGAGACTGTGCAGACAATCAAGGCCCAAGAAATTGAGATCGATGACACGGGACATGCCACAACCATCATAGTAAACCTGGCCCAGTTCAAAATCCCTGAAATATCCAAAGGCGTAGTTTTTATAATTGAGTTTGTGTCGGAGAAATACAATAAGCCATTTTCTCCAATTTTAATTTTAATTTTAATTTATACTAACACACTGATTTTAATGATTCAGGCACCCGCTCTTGAATTCAGACCACTGCCGAATCATTTCAAGTATCACCTCCCATTGAAAGATAAATTCCATGCTATGGAGCCGAGGGGAGGTTAATGGAAAGAATCGTCCGGCTAAAGACGTTAAATCAAGCGCTTCTTGGGAGGCAACCCAAGCAATCAAGGGCAGTGTTTAGTTTGTGTTTAAATAAATTAAGGGCAGTGTTTATTTTAAGTGCGGGTAAATAAAGTCTTTTTGCATTAATTTACATATTTTATATTGCTTAAAATAAACTTAAAAAAAAAAATATATATATATATACATTTAAAAAAAAAATTTACAATAATACGAAAACTGATAGAATTCATTGGTCATTGGTCATTGGGCAGGTGGTGCCTCAGAGGTCGACGGAGCTCCGGGAAGACGAAGAGCCAGAGTTGGGATCTCCGGAGCCGGAACGCTTGGTGCAACTCCAGAGGACGAAGGCAACATAAACCTCGGGAGTAACGCCATGAACCTTTCATGATCACTCTGGATCCGACCGTCCGACTCCTGCAGCTGGTCCAGCTTCCTCTTCATGCTGGTCGAGTAACTAGTTGCAAGCATGTGCAACTCCTTGTTCTCGTGCCTGAGTCCTCTGACCTCTTGCCGAAGATTTGCCACCTTCGCCATCAGCGACTCCACTTGACGAGACCGTGCAAGCAGGCGCTGGCCCATGTTTGAAACTGAGCCTGCACTTTGGACGCTGAGAGCTAGAAATTCCTGAACAGCCAGCTCGTCTGACCGCCTGGATAGCATCATATTGTCCCTTGGAGTGAGCAGATTTCTGGCAATGACCGTAGCGGTTATTTCATTCCTCATCATTGTGTCCTCGACTATAAGAGGACCATTAGGGGATATGAAGGACGGATTCCAAATATTGTTTGGAGAAGACGAGTCATCATCTTCTCCGACATTCAAGTTTAGGCGACGGTCGGAAGGGCAAGACATTTTTTTTAGAAGATGTTGAGGAGGAAGAGTTCGGAAAGATTAGGATTGCAGAAGTGCAAGAAGAGAGCGGAAGGAGTAAGAGGGCAGAAGAGCAAGAAGAGAGTGTTTACAGGAGGGAGTTCAAGTGTGAGGTGGAGCAGAATTAGCGCCTCTATAAAAAGAAGCAAATCAAAGAGGCGCTCCTCTCGCAAATCAAAGAGTGACGCTCCTTTCTCAAAGGCCGGATTCTTGTCTCAAAAGAGCCGTTTCCTTTCTCAAAAGTCGGGATTGCCCAGAATCACGTGGCGCTCAGCTTATTCAGTTTTGTCGTCGCTCGTCACATGCAGCTTGGAGCTTTGCGAAAACCACGAGCCGAACCCGGATTTGAACCCCGGTTTTCAAAAGATCATCATTCCAGACGTGTCGTCACTCGTCGCATGCGCAGTTAGCTTCGCGGAAATTACGGACGGCTTTGTCAGAAAGCGCATAACGGGTACTGTTCATCCATCCACCGGCTGCCGACAAATAGTGAAGGAATAGTTCCAGTTGTGAAGCCAAATTTCTATAAGTTTCGACCTTCGCCTTCCACAGCAAAGGCACACCCTCTCAACCTCTCTTCATCTCTTCCTTTCTTCTTCTCCGAGAATGTATTCCCAAAGAAACCTTTCGAGTCACTCAGTGTTCTTCATCCCTTGGATCACCCCAGAAAACAAATCATCCAAAGCAAAAGTATTTCATATCAAAAAGGTTAAAAGCAAAAGTATCTCATATCATGCTTTCTTCTCACCTTCATCTGAGGAACGTGGAGAAAGTGAGATCCTGATTGCTTACCTAGTCTTGCTCTCGAGTACTCATCTCAGACCCCTCCCAGCCCACTTCAAAAATAAACCTGTGTAGAGGTGCTTCTTCAAAAGCAAAAGTACCTCACAGACGAAGCAGGAGGATTCTGAGTTGCTTCGAAGAGCAGATGAGTCTGGGTTGATCCAAGAGTTCAAGAAGATGCCACACCTGCGTGGAGACCGGACTACTTGAAGCATGTGGAGACAACGTGCTGATTCATCCTCAACTAAGCTGAGGAGCACTTGCAAGAAAGAAGGCCCATCCAGTTCAAGATGAAAGCTGTTGTTGCCTTGCAAGAAAGAAGGCCCATCCAGTCCAAAATAAGAGAATGCCAAGATTTCCTCCTTCCTTCCTTCCTTCCCCAACGTTGTTGCCTTGCCTTTTTTCTTTCCTTTCCGCTGCTACCTGCAACCTTCTTTTCTTTTTCTTTTTTTTTCTAAATTATTTTTCTCTTTTGCCGCTGCAACCTGCAGCCTTCTTTTCTTGCTTGCTGCCCCAGTTTGTTCTCCTTAACTCACCCACTAATAGCCATTTAGTGATGACAATAAGTGAGATGAAAATTGTAAAACAATTGTAACTTTTTAGGTAGCCTTTATGCCCATTACTTCAACGTAATCCTCATCCTTAATTCCATTTCCTTTGAAATTTGAATAGGTGTCAGCTGACTTGTTTTTGGCTACATCAGTTTTGGTTGCTAGATTTATTGGGTTTATTGTTTTCAATGCTTTCTTGTCAGTTACAAACTGCTCAACCTCTTATGTACCTTTTAGTGTCAAAATGGCCATAACTTCTTCTAGAAAAATGATATTAGCAATCCGCTAAATGCTCCAGAAAATAGACATCTGTAGCTTTCCAAGAATATAAGGCTCATTCTCTAATTCACTATAATCTGTTCGCAACTTGCTTCCAAAGTCAGCTGATCTGCATAGGCAGTTTTGATGAATTTATTACTTAAAATCCCACTTGTGCTATTTTTTTTTTTTTTTTTTGCTTGACAAATCCTACAAAACACAGAAACAAAGTAAATAGATAAAAAATATAAGGAACTAACTAAGAAAAGACAAGTGAATTTGATGTAAAATATATATAAATATGAGCTTATCAAAGTGATCCCAAACTTCCTTGGATGTAAAGAACTTAGCAATTTGTATTCTAATAGCCAAATCAACAGAGTTATTAATCCAAGTAATAATCTTTGAATTATTCATCTCCCAAGCAGCAACCAAGTCTTTGTTTTTCATCTTTAGGGTTATTTGGAATGGAAACTTTTCCTGACACATAGCCCCACAATCCTTTTCCAATTAGAATATTCTTCATCACATACGCCTAATACACATAATTATTTCCATTTAATTTCACACCAATAGCTTGCAGGGAATCATCTTTTGAAGATCCCATATTCACAATGACAGTTATAACAAAGAGATACCTGATGTGTTGGTTGTGCAAATCGGTATAGTTTCAAATCTGGTGGCAAGTGGTGTACAGTACAGTGTGCAGGTTAATCAGGTAGTAGCAACAACAAGTCGGGTGGTTTCAACAAGTCTACAATTAGTTCAGATGGGCAGTTTCAAGAAGAACAATGAACAAAACGAAGACGGCAAGGAACAACAAATGGGGCATCAAGGTAGTGCGATCAGCGATCTGGGCTTTGTCAGAGAACGGATAGCGGTGCAGTGCAGTGATATTCCGATGGTGGAGGTGTGGGCTTCCGAACAACATGATGCGGGTAATCTAATATTGGGCAGACGGGATCACTGATTTAACTTTCTAGAATCAGGCAGGTACATTTTCAAGCTAAGTTCAGTGGTTCAGAGACAGGTCCAACGAACCTACTCTTGATACCAAAATGAACAGTACCGAAAGAAACATATTATTGAACAACTTGATAAAACCTAATACAAAGCATTGTTTAAATAGTAAAACCTCAAGCAAACCCTAATAAACAAAATAACGAAAATACCCTAACAAATAAAATACCCAAAACAACAACTCAAATAAAACCTTAAATTCCAACAAAAAGTAGCATCTTCATGATAGTGAGCATTACTTTAAATGAATTCCTTAAAGGATAGTGAGCATAACTTTAAATGAATTTCTTTTGTTTTACATTATGCAAGAAATCAAGTGTGGGGGAGGGAATGGTTGTTTTTTAACTTAATTGAATGTTTTGGGCTTCAAAAGAAAAAAAGAAAAAGAAAAACAGAAAAAAAAGAAAGAAAGAAAAAAAAAAGAGAAAAAGAGTTTGAAAATATGAAAGAATAAGTGTTGAAGTGTTGATTGTTGAAGGAAGGGTCCAAATCATCAAATCTGGCCCTAAAATGAGTGAAATTTCCCCTTTTTGTTCAAAGTTGAGTTTGCATTCAAAAGTGAATTCTAAGTTGATTTCATTGCTTTGTTTACTATCTCTTTAAGAACCCTTTTTTTTCCATATCCTTTCTTTGCTAGCCAAACGCCCTTAGCCCCGTTACAACCCTTACACTTCCATTTTGAGTGTTATGTGTTCAATATGTGGAGTTTGGGATTTGTATGAACATATGGTGTCAATGGTTCTTGCATCTAAGTAGTAGCATTCCATTCATGAGATCATATTCATACATTCACTTATAACTCCAGAAAAGTTCTTTCTTTGTTATAACGTATGTGAGTATTACTTTTCATGTTTACATCAATGTTCTCACATATAACTAGTGTAGGGAGTATAGTTAGAAAACCTAGTGAAAATTGAGTGCATATCTAGTAAGAATTTGAGGGAATTCTCTAAGGCATGTTACTACATTCAAAATGTTGTTTTAATCGACTAAATGTGAACTAGTGAATGGTGACTGTGGTGAAGTATGTGCTTAAGGGTATGAATGGCCAAAATCTGTGTAAGTGATGATTTTTAATGAGTTGTGTGCATTGGAAATCCCTGAGGTAATGTTGGAAGGTTTTGATTGAGTTTTGTTTCTTTTGTTGTTGTTTTGCTCGAGGACTAGCAAAAGCTAAGTGTGGGGGAATTTGATAGGAGCATATTTATGTGACTTTATTAGTTTGTTTCCTTGCATTTACTTAGTTAGTTTCATCTTATTAGAATGTTTTAAGCTATTTTCGTGTGTTTGTAGGTCCTAATAACAAAGTTGGCAAAGAAGTGCATTTTGGTGCAATTTGGAGCAGTTTTGGGGTGGAATGGATTGCATGCATGTGGAGCATAAAGGATGGACGTTTTGGTGCTTAAAAGGGCTTCAAACATATGCTAAAATCTAGACACAATAAAGAAGAGACCTTGCAAAGACCAAGCATGTGTGTTGCTAGCTGTTTTAATCATGAAAACACAAGTGCTAGCTGTTTCATCACTTGGGAGCCCACGACATGGACCAAAGAATGCATGTTGCAAGCTGTTTCATCATGATTTCTGCAAAGTAACATGTGCTAGCTGAAATGCAAGTGTGCTAGCTTTTTCATCATGAAGATGAGTCTATTTCTAAAAAAGAGCATGTGTGCTAGTTGTTTCATCATGAAGATGAGCCTATTTCTGAAAAGGAGCATGTGTGCTAGCTGTTTTGAATGATTTAATCTTTGCTTTGTGTTGTTTATTAAAACCACTTGTGTGGTTCTTTACTTTTGAGCACCTATAAATAAGCCTTCTTGTAAGGCTTAGAAGGACACCATTTTTCCATACAACACACTTAGAAGGAGAGGAGAGTGCTTGGACGTGCTTGCTGTTCAACTTGGATCGTTGGAGCGTTTAGGTGTTTTCTTTCTTTTGTTTTCAATGTATAAATCTATTTACCTTTGTTTTACGTTTATGAGGAACTAAACCCCTCTTTGCTAGGGGGGATTCAAAACCATGACTACACTTGTATTATGAATTAATTACTTTTGGTTGTGATTTCATAATTTGTGATTTCAATTCGCTTAACTGTTTGATTGATAACTTATTTGTGTATGTTGATTAAAAGTGCACGCTTAGTTTTCATGCATAAGTTTGATGCTAGAATATAAGGGAATTTCACCTAATCGTTATGAACTTATATTCATGAGTAGTGAAGGTTGCTATCCACAATCGTGTTAAGTAAATTCTTGGCAAGAGTATCATGCTTTTCATAGTTACGAATGCCTCGTCAATACTTATAGTTCTCATGAATCTTAATGATCTTTGATTGTATCTCTATTGTGCTTTTCACGTAGGGAACTTTTGAAGAATGTTTTGAATTGTTATATGCACTTTCCCATTCAATTCATTAACTTAAAGAGAACTTGAAGGTTAAAAAAGTGCTATCACGGTTAACCCGGGGTATTGAGTTTCATAATTTATCGAAAGAACAACTGAAAATTGGTTTATGTGCAAGTGTGGAGAAGAACCCTCTAGCTAATCCATCAACCATTTAATTCATCCAAATTCGTGCTATAATCTGCCCTAGTTTTCAATCTGTTTGTTTTCAAGTTATTTTCATCAAAACCCAATCCCCCTTTTACATCTTGTGTCTTTTAATTTGAATTTGCCATATTTAGTTTCTTTTGAATCTTTTTGAGTTAATTTAGGTTGTTTATTTTTATAGTTTGAATCTTTTCAATTCAATTTTCGTCCACAAACAACCCTAGAATCTGTTTTGAGTTTATTTGCTAGTTTTGGGCTGTTTTGAGTCATACTAGCCTATTTTGAGTTGTTTGAGTCTAGTTAAGTGTTTTGAGTTTAGATTTGTGTTTTTGAAGTTTTAATTAGTGTTTTGAGTCAGTTTTACATAGGTTAGCAATCCCTCATAATCCCCGGTTTAGAACGATCCCTACTTGCATATATACTACAATTGACAACAAGAGGGTTTAATTTGTGTGTTAGCATATTAACATATCAGTACTAACCCCTCTCTGTAAAACCCGTATACTTTCCCAGAAAGTAATACGTATGTAATCATATACCAAAACAGGCTGTAAAATGATAAAACTCGAATATGGCATGCCAAAATATCCAGCCAAGAAATATATGCATCAATCAGGTGAGATAAACCAATAATCACAATATGCCGACAATATCAATATGTCAGCCAGAGTCACCTAACATGACATGTACGGTTGAATCAATAGCTCCTCAACCAATATTCTGCACACGAATCGGAACCACCTATAATGGTCAGTACGACAGGCTGGGTGTATAAAATATACTCAGTGCTACAATCACGTGAAGGTTGTGCGACGTATCGCAAGTCACCTACGAGTCGGAACCACCTATAGTGGTTAGCACGACAGGCTGGCACCTGCCTTGGATCCAAGGTGAGCGTACGGTGCGGGAAGTGAACAATCACGTGAATGCTAGGCCCTACTCTGGCGGAGCACAAACATTGGGGTGCAAAATTATAAGTTATATACCAATCTCATCATCATCATCATCATAACCATCACTATCAAACATATACTCACTTGACTTGCTTGAACGTCCTCAGCGCCAAGCAATAATCATCACACAATCATAATAAATATAAACGATATTTGACATGGCATTCTAATTTATAAAATCATTTCAACCGCATTTTCTGGGAAAAATACCAAGCATATATATATATATACTGAAAACAAAAGCCCACTCACCTGGAGTCCACGCTACAACCCCCTAGCATGACTATCGAGATGTCCCAAATGATCACTGCCTAACACAAATATCACATCACATCTCAGAATCCTTACTGAGAGAATATGTAATTTACATATAACGCATCCCTACATAATTTGATCCGGAAGATCAGTATCACAAATCTTCGATCTATCACTTCCAAAGATCCACATTATGCTTCTAGAACAATACCCCAAAGTTTTGTTACGATCCAACGGTTGGATCTCCGCCAATTACCAAAACCAGGTGGCGGTTAACCTTTTCATTTATGAACTTACAATTCCAATTCGGGAAGATCCATACCACGGATTCCCGATCCATAAATTCTTGCATTCCTTAAATATTATGAATAACAACTTATTAAAGTTTGGTGACGATCCAACGGTCGGATCGTTGGTTCATACATTGACCTATTATCGTATCGTACTGAATTTAGGTCTTAACGATCAATCTACATCAATCCATTTTCAAAACTAAATTCAAGGCATTGAATAACGCCTAAAAATATCATTGGCGGCCCTCTGACCACTCGCCACCGCCCCGACTCGCTGAAAAATTCAACTTTCTCCAAAAATTCTCAAAATTTGTAGAATTGAAGACCTCAATGAGTAGAACAACTTTCATACATGTGGCCAAGGCCAATTTGGCCTAGAAGTGATCCAATTTCATCAAAACCCGTCGAAAACCCTAAGGTGGGTGTCCCTTGATTCGTCCTCAAATCGACTCTGACGCTCCAACCATTGCTTGGGCTTTGTTCTAGGCCTCAAGGGGATGCTATGGGTGGTGGTAATTGAAGGAAATCATTTCGGGATTGGTAGATTTTCGAACATGTCTCCCGCAGCACCCATGGGGTGTTCTTGGTGAAATCTCCACCATTTCTTGTAAATTTCGACTAGAATTGAATGTTGGGACATGGTAATGAGGTTTGGTGATGGTAATTGGGTGAAAATCGTCGAAAAAATGGGTGAGAGTTTCTGGAATTAGAACCGAGTCAAGAAGGGGGCGTGGGTCAAGGTGCGGGTCGGCTGGTTGGGTGCTTTGCACCCCCATCCTTTCCCCTCATTTCTTCTCTTTCTGATTGGGCAACCCATTTCTCTCTCCTCTACTTATTTCTCCACTTCTCTCCCTATTCATCCTTTCTTTTCCATCCACACCATCCATTTCAAATTCTTTTAATATGGGCCATACAAGTGGCTCTCCATATTGTATTCCAAAAATCTGGAGTTTTCTAGAAATTAATAAATTTATAATTTTTCTCTCAACTTCATTCGCTAATATCTCCTTCGGTATAGCTCCAAATCACGTTCTGTCTGCGTCCACGTGTCCGTAGCGACGAGTAGTACAAGGATATGCCAAGAAAATGAACCTTATGTGTCACTACAAGGCGGTCAACACAAAATAACGTATATGCCTCGAACGGCATTTTCGTAAACTCACTTATTAAAATTATAAAAATCATAATTTTTAGGGACGGGCTGTTACAATCTACCCACCTTTAAAAAAATTTCGTCCCCGAAATTTAAAATCACTTACTAGACAAAAATAGTGAAAAGATAATAGAAAAATAAACGCATGAAAGAGATATCAAGGTAGAGCGGCTGCATACAAGAGAATGTCATTCCGTCGCGATCGGAGTGCAGTGATTCCTCTTTTATGCCTCCCAGCTCAACTTTCTTTCTCATTTAGCATTATACTAAAATCCAGTACTTAGAAAAACATAGTATTAAAATAAACGTATGAAGGCTGGAAGTGTGTCGATGAGGACGTCGGGCCCCTAAAGGGGGTGGATTGTAACATCCCACATCACCCAGGATAGAGGATCCTGTAAGCCTTATATATATTCCCATTTCTACCTAGCATGAGGCTTTTTAGGAGCTCACTGGCTTTGGAGTTCGTCAGAACTCTGAAGTTAAGCGAGTTCGCGAGAGCAATCCCATGATAGGTGACCCAATGGGAAGTTCTAGTGTGAGTTCCCAAAAACAAAATTGTGAGGGGGTGGTCGGGGCCCAAAGTAGATAATATCGTGCTACGGTGGAGTTGAGCCTAGGATGTGGTGGCAGCCCGGGCCGCTGACACAATTAATCAAAATTTTGGCCAGCTCGAGGTTGGCTGGAATGAGCCAGCCCTTTGGCCATTTGGTCCTTTCAGATTCTATGAGGCCTACTAGCCCTCGGTTGGAGACGATTATTGGGCAATGTTCGCCCCTCTAGCCCTCTAGACCCTTCGGTTGGAGATGGCCTTAAAGGGTGGGTTTGTTACACTAGACCTAATCGGACTAGACTAGTTTCAAGGACTAGATTGGCTTAGACTAGACTAAATTGGATTGACTTAGTGAAGCGTTTGGTGTAGTGTTGGACTACAAATAACAAAGTACCATATAATTTTTATTAAATTAATTTCTTTTTTATCAAAATTAATTTCTTCCTACAATCCTTTTCCCAGCAAACTCTGCTCTTCCCCTTCTCGATTTCTCCGGCAAGCTCCTCCACTTACCTTTTTATCTCCACAATATCACCATCTCTCTCACTTATTTTATAGTTATCTTAACTTTTAAAAACTAATTAATTTTCTTCTTCAATCTTATTAGCAACCAAATCGCTTGAAAAATGAATAGATTCCCCCAACCTGTAACCAAATAATCAAATCGCATAAAATTGAACAGATCTCCCCAACCTTTATCGTTAACCTCTCGATCTACTTCTTGTCAGCAACGCCCACCAATGGTAGCATTGCCAGGTCCCCCATCAACTCGCAATTTTGGCCTACAGCAGCGCTGCTTCAGCTCTCCCAGGCTTGGGCAACGGAAAAGCAAGCACCGCTGATGAGCTAGCCATAGTGACGGCGCAATAGAAGAAGAAGGAAGAGTGGATGTCAGGGTGTAGCAAGCGTTGACCTCATATTCCATTTTAGTCTCGCTTAATACCAAGCGAAAGCTCCGGACTAAATAACGAGCTTTAAAAAATCACATAGGGACTGCTATTCGGAGTAAGTCCTATTTATTATAGTCCAGAAACATACCAAATGTAGGATTATAGTCCTACTTAAGCCAGTCCAAGCCAGTCTTACCTAAGAAGGTGTAACAAATGCACCCAAAGAGTCTTCGCTAAAGTATATCATATATGTATGTACTGTATATTTTATAAGTTTTGTAACAACATTCTATGTCATCTTTAATTACTTGAATTGGTATTAAACTTACTCAAATTTAAAAACATATGGCCTATTATTATTCGTATTCCAATAATTGAAATGTTATGAATTAGATCATTATGGGGGAATTGTTGACCATATTTTAATGGATGTTTTCAAGTGCTTTGGCGTTTATCGGTTGATTGGGTAAGTTGTTGCACCATCTCTCTATTTCATGCATATTCGTTTTTCTCACATTTATGCAAAGGAAATCAGGTGATAGATTCTTTAGCTTTGGTGTTGATTATTTTAAGATTCATTGGTGGGATTCTTGTCCACCATATGTAGCTGCGACACTTGTCATAATATTTCGAGGCTTCTAAATTTTTGTTTCTCTTAGGAGTAGTCTTAATTGATTTCTTTTTTCTAATAGTTTTCTACATCTTGTTACGGTAAGCCTTCATGTCTCCTCAAATTTATTGTATCTTTATTTTTTTTTCTTCAATAAATTAACAACAACTTCTTTTTTATTTTATTTCCGGTGATAGCAATATTAGAGTAAAAGTGACATTATTATTATTATTATTATTATTATTATTATAAATAAATAAATAAAACTCCTATGTTATGGTTAAATTCTTCGCAATGAAACCTAGACATCCTTCATTCAATAAATAAATCAAGTAAAGCGAAAATTTTTCTACTTGATTATAAACGGAAAACTTTTAGAGTGATCTTTCTACTGTCATTTTGCGTTATAAACCTAAAGATAGAGCGTATTTTGAGTGGGTCGGTTATAATCAAGGTCTAAAATATCCATAATATCTTGATATTTCCATCGAAATTTTCGTGTTTTTGGACTACCGATATTTCCGATGTCATCGATATTTCCATCGAAATTTCCGTGTTTTTTAAATTTCTATATTTAAAAAAACACCAAGGAAATTTGAACCCCTCCCATTTTACTCCTTCAACACCTTGACCACCATATCACTTATGTTTTTGTGAAAATATGCTAAAATATTTATATATATGGTTTTGTTTTGAATTCTTTTTGCAAGAAACTAATTTGCACGTGACAATAAATCTTTGACAATTTCTTTTCAAGTATCTACTTTTGAACTACTCATCACGTTCACTCACCTAACTAATTAGTTATAGTTATATTTATATTTATATATATATGGACAACGTCAACCAATCTCAGATCTATATGGGTGGAAAGAATCCGAGACTCAATCTTCAAATGATTTTGCTTATGGACAACGTCAACCAATCTCGAATCCATATGGGTGGCATGTTAACAATTACATGCAAAACTATTTTGGGGATTTATCATTTGATGACTACTCTTCACAATACACTTACTCTACACATAGAGATGATGAAAATAGTGAAAATTTTGAACCTCATAGGAACTCTATGTGGTACTAAGTCAATCATGTATCTTACCATGCAATGTATAAAGCGTAAAATATTGTACTAATTCATTATATATAAATGATTATGGTGTGTTTAAACTTCTTTCATTAATTACTACATATTTTCTACACTCACAATGTTTGTCAGCTCGCTATATAATCAACTTAAATCAGTTAAATCCATCATGCAATGCATTTCCTTCCAATTTTTTGTGATAAACTAATAGATAATTGACTAAATAAACATCGTGCAAAGTTTCAATAAAAAATTTCAAGTTTTTCTTACAATTTTCGTAGTTTTTATTCAATTTTTATCGATATCGATAATATCCCAATATTTTCATCAAAATTTTCGTATTTTTGGACTACCGATATTTTCGATATCATCGATATTTTAAACCTTGGTTATAATAAACTGCGACATATTATTTCATAAACGTATGATATATTCTAATAAATAAAAACATGTATTAAATATCTTTGAATTAATAACACTGACGACAGAAATGCTCTCCTAAGGTCCTTATTTTGAGGACCTGTGAGGTCCTTTTTCATTTCAACCCCTAAAATTAATCTGATTGTGAAATAATCCAAAATATAATATTATCCTTGTTACAACATAACAAAATAATAATTTTGATAAAAAAAAAAGAAAAAAAAAAGAAGAGTTTCAGGCGTGAATGTCATATATCTGTCATAACAGGGATAATATCATATTTTACATTATTTCACAATCAGATTAATTTTAAGAGTTGAAATGAAATAGGACCTCACAGGTCCTCAAAATGAGGACCTTAGGAGAGCATTTCTGCACTGACGATAGGGTATTCAAACACGACATTAGTTCGAGTGCGACTTAGGCCAAAAAATTTCTCTTTCTAAATGTCTCAATCGATTAGAACAAAAAAAAATGTCTCAGTATTTAAATTTTTTCCTAAAACATTGAGATTCACAAATCCACCAAAACATTGAGAACAAAAAAAGAAACTACCATTTACGTGTTCAATCTACCTCATATACTCCATGCCAAAACCAAAACCCCTGTTTTTTTACCCACCAAATTTTTAAGGGTTTTTCTTAAAAAAAAAAAAAAAACTAATTTTACTTTTTACTAATTACACCTAATTTCACTTTAATAACTTACTGCCCCAAAAGAGAACACCCTGCATTCCCGAGAAAATGCCACAATTTTCTCTCCCATCAAACAAGAAAAAAGAAAATTAAAAATTACAGCGAGAAAGGAAAACAAAAAACAGTAAAGTCCCACAGATGGAGATGACAAACAACAATCAGCATCCCATAATCACAAAATAAGCAACCCAAAAAACAAAAAGAACAAAAAAAAAAAAATCCTTAGATTTCCATCTCAGAATCTCTGTCCTTTTTCTTCAATTTCTCCAACAAAAAATATACCCCCTTTTGTTCTAAAGTTCAAATCTTTCTTCCAATTTCAGATTCAAACCTTCAACAATCTGAAATTTGCCCCCACTTTTCATGTATATGTACATTTCTTCCTCTCTCTCTCTCTCTCTCTCCATATTTATTGAGAGGTTTCATGTTTGATTGGTGAGTTTGCAAAGTAATTTGAATGCTCTCAGAGTTTTCCGTTGTTGTTGCTCTTGCTGGTGTTGGTTTTTGGAATCAGAATCTGGGGACCCACATTGCCAAGATCTGATTTTTATTCAATGCCCTCAATTTCAAACATTTCTCTCAAGAAATTTCAGAAATTGCCTCTGTTTTCCCCCCAATCTGAGCTCAAATCTATGACAAATCTAAATTAGGGTTTTGTTCTTCCCCAATTCATAAATTATTTTGCTGGCAAATTATGGGTTTGTTCTAAAGTCTCCGTCTTTGGTGATATTTTGATAAATTTTCACAATGCTCAAGCAATTCCTCAGTAAACTGCCGCGGAAGGCCTTGAAATCCGACGAGAGGCCGGAGTCGCCGCGGACGAACACGCCCCGCTCCGGGAGCCGGACTGGGCCGTCTGGCCTCGGCGGGGGCACCCCTCGATCCAACGGTGCAAATAGCTCGGGCCCGGGTAAAGCGAATGCCCCGAAACGCATGTCGTCTGCAGTGTTTCCAGCTAGTGTGGTAGCCGGAATCGAGCCTCTGGTGCCGTTCAAGGACGTGCCGACGTCGGAGAAGATGAACCTCTTCGTTAGCAAGGTGAGCCTTTGTTGCGTAACGTTTGATTTTACGGACCCAACTAAGAATTCGATAGAGAAAGATGTTAAGAGGCAGACATTGCTCGAACTTGTGGACTTTGTAGCAACTGGGTCGATGAGATTCAGCGAGCCTGCCATTTTAGCAACCTGTAGAATGTGTGCCATTAATCTGTTCAGAGTTTTCCCGCCAAATTACCGGTCGCGTTCCAATGGTGGGGCGGGTGAGAACGATGATGATGAGCCTATGTTCGACCCCGCCTGGCCGCATTTGCAGATTGTGTATGAATTGCTGCTTAAATTCGTGACTTCTTCGTGTCTGGACGCGAAGATTGCAAAGAAGTATGTAGACCATTTGTTTATTTTGAGGTTGCTTGAGTTGTTTGATTCCGAGGATCCTAGGGAGAGAGATTGTTTGAAGACCATTCTGCATAGGATTTATGGCAAGTTCATGGTTCATAGGCCATTTATTCGCAAGGCTATCAACAATATATTCTATTGCTTTTTGTTTGAGACAGAGAGACATAATGGGGTTGCTGAGTTGCTGGAGATATTTGGGAGTATTATTAGCGGGTTTGCGTTGCCCTTGAAAGAGGAGCACAGGGTATTCTTGTGGAGGGTTTTGATTCCTCTGCATAAGCCGAAGAATCTGGGGTCTTACTTCCAACAGTTGTCCTATTGTGTCACGCAGTTTATAGAGAAGGAACTGAAGTTGGCTAGTGTTGTTATAAAGGGTTTGTTGAAATATTGGCCAATAACAAGTAGTCAGAAAGAGGTGATGTTCTTGGGTGAGTTAGAAGAGATTTTGGAATCGGTTAACATGGTGGAATTTCAGAAGATCATGGCCCCTTTGTTCTGCCGGATAGCATGCTGCATTAACAGTTCCCACTTCCAGGTAATTTTCGAGTTTAGTGTCTCGTTTAAAAAGAGTTCTATTTATTCTTCGCTTTGAATTTATTATGTTTATATTATAGTAGATTTTGGACCTAGAAGTTTTAGGATAACTTTTAGGAATGCAGACATTTGCATTGAGGAATTTGATGATTGCTTTTTGTGTTTCTCAGGGAATGCGTTTATTCTTTTCTTAAGCTCATTCCTCGGAAAACAATTTACTATTTACTTGTGTTTAAATGTTTCAGGTAGCTGAAAGGGCCCTGTTCTTTTGGAACAACGACAACATTGTCACCTTAATTGCGCATAACCGTCAAGTAATTCTGCCGATCATTTTACCAGCCTTGGAGAGGAACTCCCATAACCACTGGAACCAAGCAGTTCTAAATTTATCTTTAAATGTCCGAAAGATGTTTGTGGAGATGGATGAGCAGCTATTCCTCTCCAGCCATGCCCACTTCATGGAGGAAGAAGCAAAGCAAAGCTCGGCAGCCAAGAAGCGAAAGGAAGCATGGGAACAGTTAGAGAATGCAGCTAGTCTCCAGCCAGTAACTGGAAACACTGCTGTTCTGGTAACGCCTATAGCAACCTCAATCGCCTGTTAAAAATTTAACTTTCGAACTGATGCTATCGCAGCCGATGTTTTCCCTTATTTCCTCCCTTTTTATGATGATGGGGAGTGACGAGATTACGAGAAATGTATGGAAAATGGCTGTAGTTTCAGGGGTGGGATTGTATTTTTGTAATGATCCTGTGACAGCCAGTTGTTTTAACCTTGTTTTTAGCTTCCCCAGATAGGTGTTTCTGGGGGAGGACTTCCCCACAATTTTCTGTACTACTACTAGCTTAATTGGCTGATTCCTTTTTTGCCCTCTGTAATCTTTGATGTTCGAGAGCAACTAGCATGTAACAGGTTTTCTCCTGCCGTGGCATTCCGATCCATGTAAGTCGTTCTCTTGATGTTCAGCTATGTCTTTATGAGAACTAAGTATATATCCATGTGTTTGTCAATGCCAAATTATTAACCAAATTATTGCAGGCACTTTTCAGTTATGGTTTTCAGATCATCTGATTTAATGGGTCCCTATAAATATAAGGCAACCTGATATGATGAAAGACATGAAAATAAGAGATAACTAGGTAAGGTGGTCACATCATAATCCATGATGGGTTCCCTGTTGGTTGGCATATTGTTGTTTGACGAAAATAATTTTGCAATGATGAAGACTTTCATGCACCCGTTTCATGAAACATGGGTCACATTCGTTACATTGTGCAACTAGTAGATGGTCATGAATGTTAAACAACTATTTCATACAACAACTGGTGCATGAAAGTTTTTCTCTTCAACGAGGAACATCATTGATGTGTCCATTGCAATTGCATTAGGTTAATGGCTCATAACACAAGGGTTTTCAACATCTTGAACTGAGTAGTTGGTTTGTATGGAAAGTTGTTGGATTTTGGCTTGTTTGGGATTACTTTTCCAAGAAGCACTTGTGCTTATAAGTACTTTTGTTGGGAGGGATTTCATTAGAATCCAAATGCTTCTTGAAACAGCACTTCCAAAAAATGACGTTCATTTGAAAGTGCTTCTTAAAAAGCATCTGACAGGTGCTTCACCGTAAAATGATTCGATGACCCAAAAGCTCTAATATACACTTATCACCTGCAAACATATTACCTCAGCTGCTTATTTTGATGAAGATATCTACATTTTGTATCAAATAGAATCACACCAAAATGATTGATAACTATTTTCGACTTTTTATTTTATTTACTCCATATATGAAGTTTTAGATACAAACAATCAAGGAGCCACATTTCCTGTTTGAAACATGCAACCCCAGTTACAGTAGCTCTTAAAACCTCCCTCGGGTGGTGAGAACTTGTCTTAATCTAGAAGAAGTTGAGGCTCCAACGACAAATCTGGAAGCACCAGAAACATTTAACAACAAAGGAAGGGCGGACAGGTGATAGACAGACAACAAAGTTAGATGGGAGGTTAAGGACTTTCATGTTGGAGATCTGGATGTCCCTCAAACTCGAAATACCCAAATGCAGAGAGCTTTTGCTAGCTGATAAATATCCATCGCGATTCAGCTCTTACAGAAGAGTCAGCGAATTATTGATCTTCGAAAGAGTGAACCACCCGTTGTTTGGAGGTCAATGCAGCCACAGACTTAAACTGTCAAGACAATAATTTGAATCAGAATACTTAGTCTAAATGATGTGAAACTAGATACGAGTAAACATGATCAATTAGAAAACAAACTTATACAGTCCGAATACCTTCTGGTGTTTATACTTGTCGCGAATTGAATTTAGGAGGCAACCGGTGGTGTTCAGTTGCAAATCTTCCAGTGCAACAACTGTAGTTTTGAGCTGTGAAGTTTTGTAAGAGGTGTAGTGCTCTAAAGTAGGGTTCTGCAAGACGTAAGCATGACATTCTTCAGACAATTTTCAATTAAGATTTACGAGAGAGGCACAGAATTGCAGACCCATGGATGTTCTGACTGATTGAGTGTCCATCTGGCGAGGAACACAGCAGAGGCGGCTATGGGGAAGGTAGGAACTTCAGGAAGTCGTATTCAACAAGAGCCAATTCTGCTAAATAATTTGCCAATAACTCCAGTTCAACACAAGGAACCTGCATAACAGAGTAATTGAAATACACCTCTTTTCATGCATGGTAATTGATTTTTCAGAAGCTAAAGTGCGGACAACGTATAATTTAGAATACCTTATAAGATGCTTGAGCTGCATGAATGAACCTCCTGAAACCCAAAAATCGGTTTATTCAGTTCACTTCAAACGGCGTTAAGCAACTTAGATAAACCTTGGTGAGTGCATTACCTAAGAAATGTTTTTATGGTGGGAACAGATAACTGCAAGTGCATGAAATTTAGAACTTGACTCTCCATTTTTAAAAACTGCAAGATTTAATCACGAAGTATGTATCTCAGTACGTAACTAGTTATACCAATGGAAAAGAGTTAGAACGTAAGCATGAGGGTGGGCATTGCCATGTGAACTGCACACCAAGGTTTTGCTTTCGAATTATGCTACCTAAACAAATCAAAGTTTTATGAGGTCTAACGTAGACAAAGTTTATGACCAAGAACATACCTCCTCTCTTGAGTAAGTATTGTCTGTGATGATGCAAAATTCTTCCACTCGAGGTGCACATATTTCTTCATACTTCCTTTGAGTCATAAGAAAAACACATAAACCTCAATCAATGTGATGATAAAATAATTAAAAGAGTACTTTCATTGCTTCCTCATCTACACTCACGTGCCAATCCACATACAACCCACATATATACAGGAGTTTGTCCAAGTCTACCAAAGATGACGCCATCAAATAAGACAATAGAAAGCACCACCTATAAACCTAATATAGCACTTACGAGGCAATTAACATGCAAGTGACTCCAAGCAGCTGGAGCCTTTGCTTTTCAACATAATTTTGGGAGAGAAACCGATCAATGAGATTTACTGTGAGATAAAGTGTATCTGGAACCAGCTTATATTCTTCAGAGACCTGAAAGAGACGTAAGATATTAACACTAAATCACATGCAAACGGAAAATATTCTTTAGTAAATGGTGAAAGAATAGTTCGCCTTGTGCTCAACGCTTGGCTCCGTTGTGAACCGAAAATATTGCCTATCCATGGAATAATAAAATTCAGATTTTCTTGACTACGATAAAAAGCTCCTTTTGAAATAGGCAAACAACCACACAAGGGTCATTTTAAATGGAACAAAAAAATGGCTCAATCTCTGCAAAACAAGAAGAAAAGTTGGACTTTATTCTTTGGGACTGAAGTCCAGGTTTTTCAGTATCCCTATTAAGAAGAGATTAGCATGGATGCCTTTAAGCAAAGGCACACCATATCGTAAAAGTATCAGAGCCATTTGAATAAGTACCTCCACTAGCCAATCAATCAAAATTCCTCGCATGCTGGGAGTGATATCTCGCTGCAATCTTTCCATATAATCAGTTGGTGGTCTTCGAGCTACCTGAGGAAGAATAAATTTTCTCTAAAGTCAGAATCAGTAATGTTCCTGATGATATTTTAACAAGCACAGATAGCCCTTTCCTTTACTATGCACCAGCATAATTAGATAAATTATTTCAATGTTTAATTATATAGGAAACCTTACACATCTAGGCCTTTCAACACAAGCGAAGAATAGATATTGCTATAAGATTACAATTAATAATGTCATGCTTTCTGAAACGCTAACCTCTGTCAGGCATATATTGCTGTAAATATCAGGGGCATACAAGCTGCACGCTAGAGGATCCTTTAAGTTTGAGTCAATATTCACAATGTCCAGGTCATTTGAAGATCCTACTATCTCCCAGACCATATTTTCTTCTGCACAGTCCAATCAAAACATCATTATGCTTCGCTAAAATGATTTCAAGTTTCCACTTGTCGTTTTAGACTTTGTAAGCATCACTCGAACCAAGTATAGGCACAGGCACGAAAAAACTAGTTAGTTTAAGAAGATAAAATATACCATTCTTTTGGGGGTTCCTAAGTTCAGCAGATTTGGCGGGAGCCTGTATTGTAAGGATTAAATCTGCTTCTCCATGCTGTCCCAAGGTATGACACATACCCTGGGGTACTGCCTCTTTTGGTAGAGTGGGCTCTAAATGTTCTGCCACCCCTATTTTGGATAATTCCTCCGCTAACTTTGCTTTTACATCGTCTTGAACTATTGGAATTGCTTCAGAGACATTTAACCCCACCTTAACATTCTTTCCAAGTCCTCTTCTAGCCTGCTTGTTAATCTGCCATTACCAACAAATTCTAAGTTAGACAATCAAGCATATCATCATCCCCTTTGTCAGGTATAAGGGTAACAGTTCAATTAATTCGAAATCATGTGAGGTTTCTTGACAAACATAAACATTCAGACACATTTCAGTACTTTTGCACGTAGGGTTAGAAACTAAAACATTCAAATGTATACCTGAATCTGAGATGCATCAGTGCAATTAGCATATGAATTTTCAGAGGTGATGTTTCCTACATCCTTCAGCACTGCCCTTCGTTTATGCAGCAAGCCAACATTAGCAATTGAAGATGCTTTGTTCTCATCTGATGCTGCTCTTTTGGGATTCGCTCGAAGACCACGCTTCTGATCCAACTTCAATATGATTTGCTTTGGACATGATTAGAATCCAAGGCCACAGCAGAGATATTATCACAGTGTAGTAGGGGAGTATATGAACTAGAAAGATGCAGATCCTTAAGTAGTTGTTGTATCCACACAACTTCAGCAATGGTAGTATCCATTGCTCGATATTCAGCTTTTGTAGAGGACCGGCTTATTGTATGTTATTTTTTAGAACTCCAAGAAACCAAATTAAAGCCTGAAAACACAACAAAACTAGTGATTGAACAGCTATCATTAAGATCACCAGCCCAATCCGCATTTGTGTATGCTTTAATATCCATGAAACCAGGTCTAAAACATAAGCCAAGACCAATGGTACCTCGAAGATATCTCAAAATCCTTTTTACAGCAACAAAATGATCTTCAAGAAAAGAATGTATAAAATGACATACTTGATTAACAGAATACCCAAGGTTTAGACTTGTGAAGGTGAGGTACTGTAATGTTGCAACAATAATTCTGTAAAGACTTGGATTCAAAACAGAAGAGCTACCATGATTTAGTAACTTGTGATTTGGATGACAATGAGTGATGCAGGGCTTGCAATGAAGCATGTCAGTTTTCTGTAGAAGATCTGTAACATACTTGGACTGATGAACAAAGATACCTTGAGCTTGATATTCAATCTATAAACCAAGAAAATAGTGCAATAAACCAAGATCTTTCATGTCAAATTCTTTGGTCAATTGACTGATCACAGCTTGAACATGGCTCTCAACATTCCCAGTCAAAATTATATCATTGACATACAAAAGTAAAACAACAATAGACTGGCTAGTAGACTTCACAAACAATGATGGATCAACATACGAGGATTTAAACCCTAAGGATAAAAGAAACTTGGTAAATCACTCATTCCAAGCTCTCAAAGCTTGTTTTAAGCCATAGAGAGACCTTTACAGTTTACAAACATACTCAAGGTGATCAACATCCACAAATCCTTGTGGTTGAGCCATAAAAACTTCTTCATAAAAAAAAACCATGTAAGAAAGCATTTTTGACATCTAGTTGTTTCAGTTTCCACCCTTTTGAAGCAGCTAAAGATAACATAAGCCTCATTGTAGTAGGTTTAACTACAGGGCTAAACGTTTCATAGTAATCAAGGTCGGCTTCCTGAGAGAACCCCTTAGCTACTAATCGGGCTTTATAACGAGCAACCGTACCATCAGGATGCTTTTTGACGTTATATATCCATTTACAGCCTACCACATTTTTATTGGGAGGAAGTGGAACTAAACTCCAAGTGCCCTGTTGAATTAAGGCATCCATCTCCTCTTGCATAACTGTTTTCCAGTGAGCAATTTATGATGTTATAGAGTAGGACTGAGGCTCACTAACAGAAAAATCTTCTTGCACATGAGCACGAAAAACTTGCTTCTTCTTAATAATACCAGACTTAGATCTAGTCTACATCAGATGAGCATTTCCTGAGGATAAAGACACTTGTTACTTTGTTGCCTGAAACATGGACGCATCTGGATGTAACTCATAATGTGGCACTTGTGTAGAAGTAGGGACTGGACCCAACTGTGAAGAGCCACTAGTAGAGACAAGGTCACTATATGACTGAGAACATGACTGAGTAACATTTGTTGGAGGTAGACTATGAAAACACTTGTGGGAAAGGAATAAGAACCAAAGGTGGATGATGAAAAGTAGTGGGATGCACAACTAATGGTTTAGGTGACTGAAAGCTAGTGGTCTCAGAACTAGAAAGCTTATGGAATCGAGGAAAGACATGTTCATCAAATAAAACATGTCTGGACATAATGATTTTATGATCCCGAAGAGAATAACAAATAAAGCCCTTATATTGTGCTGCATATCCCAAAAAGAAAAATGCAAGTGGTGGTCTTAGATTCAAGCTTATTAGTCTTATAAGGTTTCAAAGAAGGATAACAAGCACAATCCAAAGACCCTCAAATGATCTAGTGTAGGTGCTGAATGATACAACATCTCAAATGGAGATTTCATGGACAAGACAAAAGTAGGCATCCTATTAATGAGGTAAATAGCTATGGCACAAGCATGATACCATAACTGTGAGGGTAGTGATGCTTGTTGAAGAAGTGTTATGGCAGTTTCAATAATGTGATGATTTTTTCTTTCAGCTAGGCCATTCTGTTCAGAAGTGTATGGACAAGACTTTTGATGTTGAATACTCTTACTTCTAAGAAAATTTTGAAACTGAGCACTCACATACTCTCCACCAACATCACTTTAGAAAACTTTGATATTTGTAGAAAACAAATTCTGTATAAAAGCTTGAAATTGAACAAAAGTCTAAAAAATAGCAACTTTATTCATTAATGGGAATATCCAGGTGTATATGGTACATTCATCAATGTATGAAACATAATATCTAAAACCCTCGATAGACATACTAGGAAAAGGTCCCCAGACATCAGAGTGAATGACTTCAAAAGGAACAACATATTTTGAAGCCATTAAAGGAAATGGAAGTCTAGTAAACTTGCCTTGCAAGCAAGTAGTACAGGTATGCGGGGTATTAGTACAAGAAAAAGGAATGGCTACCTTACTAAAAGCTACCTTAGTGACTGAATTGGTAGGACGACCCAATCTGCAATGCCAAAGTGCATAGTTTATTTTCTGACCTATATAAGCTGTTAGAGATGCTTTGGAAGACTTCGGCACAAGAATTGGATAAACGGCATTGTTACTCAGTCCTTGATAGAGAATTTCTTGAGTGACCTTGTCTTGTATGCACATAGAGAATTTATCAACAATACACCTACAATTATTATCTTTACATAATTGATGCATAGAGAGCAGATGTTGAGACAACTTGGGAACATGTAAGAGAGATTGTAAATGAAAATTATGTGACTAAAGGGATAGATTGGATTTGCCAATATAAGCAACCAATACTCAGTTTAGGGTGTAGAAGAAGAAGCACTGGTTTATGCAGTCATTGCAACAGAGGGCATAATTTAAGGCATCATCATTGGAGGATTATAGGAAGAAGAAGCCATCATGTTTAGAGCATGAGTACAACCAGACATGACATGATTATGTGCATTGAAAGGCATACCAGAATGGGAAGATTGAAGCTGCTAAGAATAAGGTGGAAGAGTATGTTGTAAGGGCATAGATGGACCTGGAGAAATGTTTATATCAAAACAAGTTGCAGCCATATAACCAACTGTGTGACATATTTGGCACCCTTGTTGAAAACAAGTAAGAGCACTATGGCCTTTCTTGTTACAAGTTTCATAGAACTGAAACGGTTGAGACACTTGTCATGTTGACATTGAACTGCCCAATTGCTGAAAAGACTGAGATTGTAGAGGGTACTGTGATGATGAAGAACCATGTGCCAAAGGTTGCTGAAATAATTGTGAATGACCAGAATAAACCTTCTTCCCTTTATTTTTGGTTTGAAATTAGCACCTCGAAAGTTGTTATATGTCTCTGAACCCATGTGAGTCACATATGCAAGAGATCCATTCAACTGGGAAAATTGCATTGGTTGAACTGAGTGCAATTAAAGTAGCTGTTGCAATTGAGGCATCTAAGAAAATGGAGGCATATGTTGATATGACTTTGATCCAGAAGAACTACCAACCTCAAAACAAGAGTTTGGAGAATTTGCAAACATGGCAGTCATCATAGGAGTTTGCTTAATCACTTCTTCCAATGTTGACTCTTCAGCTCTTAACTGTGATCAAAGTTCTTTAAGAGAAATAAGGGTTTCGTTGCCCCTATGACATCATTAATAGTATTATACTCCAGATGAAGACCTCGAAGAGCTACAATGACTATATCTTCATTTGAAATCAACACACCCACAACAGCAAGTTAATCTCTACAATATTTAATTTGCTGAAAATACAAATCAATAGATTCCGGTCCTTTCTTGATATTCTGTAAGTTAATTTTCATCTGAACAATACTAGTTCTTGTCATAGTAAAGAACCTTTCTTTGAGATTAGTCCACATTTTTCTGGAACTTTGATAGCCAATAACACATGATAACGCAACCGTGGATAATGTGGCAGTGATAAGAGTCATTAAAGCTTTATCATGAATCTTCCAAACCTTGTATGCATCAGTAAGCACTGGTGGATTTTCGACAGTCTCGTCTGCAAAATCAGAATCTACATACTGATTTGGACAATGGATGGAACCAATAACAAACCCAAGAATTCCATTGCCATCTAACAAGAGTTCCATTTGAAAATTCCATGTAACATAGTTGGAATCATCAAGTTTCACAGCACAGTATTTCCAACACTAGGACTCAACGAAGAGATCAGTGACTGAGTGAGTGCTAATTGAGCAATAGTCAACGAGATACTTTGCATCAAGAATAAGAAATCAACAAATTGACAATCGAAGAATCAAGAATCAACACCAGCACACTACAATTCCAGCAAATAGTAACACAATCGACACTGAAGGAAGCAAGAATCCAGAAATTAATTATCGACTTACAGAAAACCCAAAGAAATTAGGGTTTCAATCACCAACTTTGCAAACTGACTTAGCATCGACGTAGCTTTAGACAACAGCAACAAGTGACAGAGACGTAATCAGATGCACCAACAACGGTAGAGACAAGCGCAAGCAGAAGCACAAGGACCGTCGTCAACCGGAGGAGTTACCCATCTCAGGAGAAGATACCATGTTAACAAATCTTACAGAGAGTTTTGAGAAAGAAAGAAGAGAGAGATGTATATTTCTTTAATATTTCACTGCATTAACTAATGAATTATTACATCACTTGTTTATATATAAATACATCTCCATATAACTAACTCATCCAATATACTTGTGACACATGGCACACATCTAATACATAACACTTGGCACAATCCTAAGCTAATCTTTATAGCCTAACAGACACGGTGAGTAGCGAGAGATGTGAACCTCTTGGAATGCGGAAGAGCGTTGCTGCAGAAGAGGAGAGAAGAAGATGAACTTCTTTTTCTTTTTTGTCTTTTTAAGTTTTTAATTATATAAAAATAAAAATGGTTTACCATTTAAATATTTTTTAATCCAAATGATAATATTTAATTAAATTTGTGGGATCTAGTTACGTGCCACATCATCCCTTAACAGAAATTTTGACGGAAAGACCACATTGATTGGCGAAACCCATTTTCAGAGACTACATTGATCGATTTTCAATTTCAGGAATTATTTGTGATAAAAACCCAAAAATAATTGATGGACGACTCACTTATGAGGATGGTTCGGACCAGCAAGTCATATTAGGCCACCTCCAATGGTGGGCTAAATGCCATTTCCCCACCCCCCACCCCCCACCCCCCAAAACCCTCAAACCCATGCTAAAATATTGGGCTAAATGCCAAATACCAAAGCTGGGCCAAATACCCCCCCCACCCCCCAAATTCCCCCCATGCGAGTGGATTCGCGGCATGTTGGGCCACTCCCAGCCCACTGACGCGCCAACGCGCCCTACGCATGGGCTGTTTCTTGGTCTTCCGACACGGGTGGGCCTCGCTGACAGGCGTTATCGACCAGCCTTTAATATCCCAACGGCTCTTTTTTGAAATGGATGGTTGTGATCATCAGGCCGTTGGTTAATCCAACGGCCTAGATTCAAATGTTTTTTGTTTTTTTTTATATTTATATATTATTGAATCCAACGGTTGAGATAGAATATAATCAAATCTAACGGTAAAAAAAAAGATCTAATGGCCCAAATTTAAATCCAACGACTAAAATGCCGAAGAGGGTGGGGAACTGATGTGGACCAACAATGGGGAAGATTATTTCAACGTGAAGCCGCACAGACAAATGCCGAAGAGGATGGTGTCGATGAAGGTGTCAATGAAATGACACCATCTCCTTCTTTTGAACGGTTGGTAAATTGAAAATTAGCCCAGAATTGAAAGATTGGTGAATGTTGAAGGCTTGCTTTGTGTCAAATTTAGTGATTTTTTAATATTTATCGAAATTTAATTTTTTTTAGATTAAAATGTTCATAAAATTAATTTACGATAGTCTACATATTTATTTATTTTTAAATTTAATTTAAGAAAAAAAATAGCCTAAGTTCATTCTTTAATAATTCCGGGCTAAAATTTTAGGCCACAACCATTGGAGCAGAAAAGCTGTTTCTGGGCTAAAAGCTAAATTTTCCGGGCTAAAAAATTTGGTTTTTAACCCAACCATTGGAGATAGTCTTAGCGTGGTAAATTTATGCTATTAAACAAGAAAAATAGAACAATTTGAATAATACAAAACTGACACACTCAGACTAATTTTATATACTTTCTATATTAAAAATAATTGATGGAAGACTTAGTCTTATTTTATAACTACCTTATAACCAGCCAAATTATAACAGCACATATTGGTTACTAATATGGACCATATTTTTGACGACTTCTGTAGTACAAATGGGTCCCACATAAATGTATAGAGTCCACCTCTATTAGAGATAGGCCTGGCAATTCCTGACACGACCCGATAACACGACACGACACGACACGAAATTAACAGGTATTCGGGTCGACACGATAACGAATCAGGTCGTTATCGGGTAACCTGATAGCACTTGTTAAGATAACGGGTTGATTCAGGTATACAAGTGGGTAAACACGATACACGATAAGAAGAATATTAATTTTATAATTTTATAACCCTAAAAAAATACTATTATAATTATATATATTAATTTAACAATTTTATACCCCTAAAAACTATAATAAATATATAGTTATATATATATTAAATTAAGTTAAGTTAATTAACTATAATAATTATAATAATTATATATATATATATATATATATATTAAATTTTGAATTAAATTTTATAAAACTATAATAATTATTAATTAATAATATGCATGAATCCATGAGCATGATGCATGCATCCAAGGCCAACCATAATCGGACAATCCATTATTCATGATTCATTTGATTCCATTTCAACTTTTAAGTGCCGCCCTTTTTGAAGAAAAAGGGAGGAAAAATAAAAATGATAAAACAAGTTGAAAATGAAACAAAAAAGAGAGGGAATTAGGGAAAGATGGGTAGGCTACCGAAGGGAAAAGTGAAAATTATAATAAAAGTTGAAAAGAAAACAAAAAAAAGAGGGAAAATGGAAATTAATAAATAAATAGATTTAAATCTACTTAATAAATATATATATCTATTTAATAAATATATATATATATATATATATATATACAATACACACCATTGATTCATTGAACTTGACGGGATACGAATTCTTTGAAACTAATTTCAACGATCCCAACCGTCAAACTTGTTTGTATATGCTTCGAGATCACATCAGCAAAAAATCACAAAAAAAAAACATTCAGAGATCAAGTAACGGGAAAAAGTTTTTCGACGGTTATAAACGAAAAATCACGATTTAACAGTTATTTTAACTTCGATTTTGATGATTTTTTACAGCTACACTCCTTGACCCTATATGAATACAATGAATGAGGTTGATCTTCAATTTAAAATATGTATACAAGTGGATACCACAAAATCTTATGTTATAATTAATTAAAGTATATATAAACTCTTATGTGTTAGTGAATCTATCGTTTTAATTGGATACGAATTTTTCGAAACTAATTTCAACGATCCCAATCGTCAAACTTGTTTGTATATGCTTCAAGATCATATCAACAAAAAATCACAAAAAAAAGAACATTCAGAGATCAAGTAACGGGACAAAGCTTTTTGACAGTTATAAACGAAAAATCACGATTTAACAGTTATTTTAACTCTGATTTTGATGATTTTTTTACAACTACACTCCTTGACCCTATATGAATACAATGAATGAATTTGATCTTCAATTTAAAATATTTATACAAGTGGATACCACAAATCTTATGTTATACTTAATGAAAGTATAAATAAACTCTTAAGTGTTAGTGAATCTATCGTTTTAATGGGATACGAATTTTCCGAAACTAATTTCAACGATCCCAACCGTCAAACTTGTTTGTATATGCTTCGAGATCACATCAGCAAAAAATCACAAAAAACAAACATTCAGAGATCAAGTAACATGACAAAGTTTTTCGACGGTTATAAACGAAAAATCACGATTTAACGGTTATTTTAACTCCGATTTTGATGATTTTTTACAGCTACACTCCTTGACCCTATATGAATACAATGAATGAATTCGATCTTCAATTTAAAATATTTACACTAGTGGATGTGGATATCAGAAAATCTTATGTTATATACTTAATAAAAGTATGAATCAACTGTAATAATTATATATATTAATTTAACAATTTTATACCCCTAAAAAAACTATAATAATTATATATATTAAATTAAATTTTAAAGATTGATGACCATTGGATCGGCTGAGATTTGATCTCAGCCATCCATTTCATTATTATTTTATTTCTTTTCATAATTATTTTGTTAAACTTCTCATAATTTGAATGATTTTTAATGTTTTATTTTTCTATACTTAGTTTATGTGGAAGAGAGTTCTGACGTGGAAAACCTTACTGAAAACATCATCAACATAACTCTTGAAGGTAATAGATCAAGCCAAAGTTCCAATACAATTTCATGATGATCGATGTAATTTGAAGATTTTGTAAATTGAGGTTTAAACTTTTGAAAAAGATTTACAACCTTGAAAACAAAAACTCTTTCATTTTGCATATCCTTGCACATTTAATATTTGTAATAAATTAGTAGTGTATGTATTATTTTTTTATTAGGAGCTTATTTTCGAGTGTAGATATAGTACTTAAACGACAAATGTTTTAATGTTTTGAAATAATATTTATGTGGCAATGTGTGGTATGTACAAATTTAAAATTTATTTTTTCTTAACGGGTGTGACACGACCCGTTAAGATAACAGGTGTTACACGAAAACGACACGAACACGACAGACACGACCCGTTTGCCAGGCCTAATTAGAGAGGCGGTTAACAATGTGTTCAATTAATATGGTCCATCAATGCTCTTGAAAAAATTTGTCAGTTTCCATTTTATGATTTAAAGGATTGGATCTCTTGTTGATAATTGAAGATCTTAAGTACCATGAGTTCTGTGATAGATCCAAAAAACAACGTGGATTATAAATTTAATTTGCTCACGTGAGAGTGTGACACGTAGCATTTAATAGGTGTGTTAAGTTAGAGAATAGATTTCTGCACTATCATTTATCTTTTGCACTCCATCATTTGTTTCCGTCTTCTTTTGATTTGACCAGAAAGAAAATTCTCCTCTGATTAATTCAATTTTCAATCCAACATTTTGAACAAAAAAAGAGTGCAACAAGATTAATAAGGAAGTGAGACTAAAATGCGTTGCGCACAACAAAAGGTGCACGCTAGAGGAAAAGACTAAAATGCGCGGGATGCAAAGTGAGATTGGATAGTTTTTTCCTAAAGAAATGATATTATCTACAGTAGGAGGATGAGACAGTGGACTGAACCTCACAATGGGCTAATAATGTAGTTTAAATTTACCTTTCGCAAAAATCGAATCAAAGACCTCTCACTTATAATTAAAAATAAATATCACTAAACCATAATACTAAATAGTAGGATACTGACATACATGGTGTAGAGCTCGATCTTGTTATCCAACAACCGACATGACATCCTCAACACTCAATAGCTTATCTCCACCAGATACGACCTGTCGTTTCACGGGTTCGGCAGCTAACCCGACCACCACCAAGGCACCAACCAAGCAATCACAAAATTCCAAATGAATAACGGTCAAAAGCGATCTAAATGCGTCTTATTTGATAACGTGACCAAAAGAAATAGGACATATTGCATTTGCATTCAAATGAGTCTTATTTTATATACTTTCTATATAAAAATTAATTAATGGAAGACTCAGTTATGAGGATGGTTCGGACCAATAAGTCATATTAGTGTGGTAACTTTATGCTATTAAACAAGAAAAATAGAACAATTTAAAAAATACAAAACCGACACACTTGTAGAGACCTCGGTAAAACTATGTATCAGTCTTGTTTGTCCAAATCACATCACTACTCCAAAACAAAATACATACTCTCTATTTACAGTTTTAGCTTAAAATACAAACTCGTGACACCTCCTGCACTCCCTCAAGGCCAGCCATGTGTAATAGGTTTTTTTTTTTTTAGTACAATGACATACTTTATACTAAGGAGAATCGAGAGTTCGGCTCAACCACATAATGAACAACCTAATTCGGTATCAAATTCATCATTTACGAGATTCGAACCTAAGACCGCTCACTTATAAAATTTGTGTCTAGTATCATTATATCAAGTATCAAGTTACAAGATTCCTAGAAACAAAAAAGGACAAATAGAATATATATATATATATATATATATATATATATATATATATATATATATCTGAGGGTGTTTCTTTTCTAATTTACTAATAGGTATAGTTGGTTGTGTCTCGTATCACGTTGCAAGATTCCTAGAAACAAAAAAGGACAAATAGAAAATATATACATGAGGGTGTTTATTTTCTAATTTACTAATAGGTGCTGTTGGTTGTGTCTAGTATCACGTTGCAAGATTCCTAAAAACAAAAAGGACAAATAGAAAAAAAATAAAATATATATATATATATATGAGGGTATTTATTTTCTAATTTACTAATAGGTAATATATATATATATGTATGTATAGTTGGTTGTGTCTAGTATCACGTTGCAAGATTCCTAGAAACAAAAAAGGGTAAACAGAAAAACAAAAACAAAAATGTATATAAATATATATATATATATATATATATATATATATATATATATGTTGTAGGCCTATTTGATTGAGCGATCTAGGGTTAGAGAGGGAGAGGGAGGCCGGCCACTTTAGAGAGAAGAGAGAAAGATTTAATTGTGAGGTGTGTTTTAATTCACCCCATTGTGCCTCTATTTATAGTGGTAGAAATGACAAACCCTTTCCCATAAGGATTACAATACTTAATGAGTAATCTACTCCTAATAGGAATATAAGATACATTCCTAATCTATTAAGATTTACACAATTACATTCCTATACTAAATATGACTGCAACACTCCCCCTTGAGTGTGTAAATACTCAAAGCACCATTGCATTAGATCTTCAGCAGATAAGGTTGAATAGTTGATGAAGCCATCGGCACAACGGGTATTCGCGAGTCTCAAATTTATGTTGAAGTATGCATTTGTAAAAACTCACAAAAAACCTGACTATGGTAAAACCCATGATAGGCAAAACCCATAGACTAAGGAGAAAAGTAAGAAAGTATGCATAATGTCTAAAACACTCGTCGAACTGGACGAAGGTAGTGAACTCAACGGAGTATGATCATCCCAGGATGGGTGCCTCGTTAAAACCTAGTTAGGTAGCAAAAACCTAGTGGGAAAAATGCTCCTAATCGTAGGAAAAAAGAGTACATTAAGATCATGTGAGTATACTTCTAGATACTCCCCCTGAGTTAGACATAACTTCTAAATAAGAGAACTACAAGCGATTTAACTCAGATAATTTACGCATACCGATTCCTTGGACGAGCTTCTGGAAAGTAGACTTGGGCAATGACTTGGTGAAGAGATCAGCCAAGTTGTCTTGGGAACGAATTTGCTTGACTTCAATGTTCTGATGCTGCTGCTGCTGGTGTGAGTAAAAGAACTTTGGCGCTATGTGCTTGGTGTTGTCTCCCTTGATGTATCCCTTCTTTAACTGCTCAATACATGCGGCATTGTCTTCAAAGATCGTCGTAGGAAGGCCAACGACTGATGTAAGACCACTAGTACTTCGGATATGTTCCATAACTTCTCTCAGCCAAAAGCATTCACGCGTTGCTTCATGTAGAGCGAGAATCTCAGCATGGTTCGACGAAGTAGCCACTAGTGTTTGCTTGGTAGACCTCCAAGATATAGCGGTGTCTCCAACGGTAAAGACATAACCCGTTTGAGAACTTGCTCTATGTGGATCAGACAGATATCCAGCATCTGCATAACCAACAAGGCGAGAATCATCCCGAGGACCGTAAGGGGCGGCAACACTCGGTGATTCGTGGGTATAGAACAAGCCCAAATCCGTTGTACCCTTGAGGTAGCGGAAAACGTCTTTAACACCATTCCAGTGCCTGCGTGTGGGCGCATTGCTGTATCTTGCCAAAAGATTAACAGCGAAGGAGATGTCAGGTCTAGTGTACTGAGCCAAGTACAATAAAGCCCCAATTGCACTCAGGTAAGGAACTTCGGGTTCCAAAATCTCTTCCTCATCCTCCTTTGGATGGAAGGGATCTCGTTTAGCATCTAGAGTCCGAACGACCATTGGTGTACTCGAAGGCTTCGCTTTATCCTCATTAAAACGACGCAACACCTTTTGGGTGTAGTTCGATTGATGTACTAGGATTCCATCCGAACAATACTCGATCTCCAGGCCGAGACAGTATCGAGTTTTTCCAAGATCCTTCATCTCAAATTCCGATTTCAAGTGTGCAGCAATTCCCTCAAGCTCTGCAGGAGTCCCAATGAGGTTCATGTCGTCGACATAAACTGCAACGATTGCAAATCCGGAATGTGACTTCTTTATGAACACCCATGGGCATAGTTCATTGTTCACATAACCCTGACTTGTCAAATATTCACTAAGACGGTTATACCACATCCGCCCAGATTGTTTCAATCTGTAGAGTGACCTCCTCAACCTAATTGAGAGAGTGTTCCGTGGTCTAGAACTATTTGAGCCAGTCAATGGAAGTCCTTCTGGAACTTTCATATATATTTCCGTATCTAGATCCCCATAGAGATACGCGGTTACCACGTCCATAAGCTGCATATTCAGTTTTTCGGAAACTACCAAACTGATTAGGTAGCGGAACGTTATGACGTCCATTACGGGAGAATACGTCTCCTCGTAATCAATTCCAGGGCGTTGAGAGAAGCCTTGCGCTACGAGGCGTGCTTTGTATCGCACTATTTCATTCTTCTCATTACGCTTCCTCACGAAAACCCACTTGTAGCCAACGGGCTTCACACGTGGTGGTGTAGGAGCGACTCGTCACTTTACGTTTCGCGAGCGAATCGAGTTCGACCTGGATTGCTTGTTTCCAGTTTGACCAATCGGTTCTACGTCGGCATTCATCGACGGAACGTGGTTCAATGTCATCGCTAAGCATGATGTCAGTAGCTACTGAATATGAGAATGCGTCGTCGACGATCATCTCATTCCTATTCCAAACCTCATCCAATACTGTGTAATGGACCGAAATCTCGCGATTCTCGAGAGGCCGGCATGTTTCATCTGAAGCATCACCGTAATCTAGAATAACCTCATGCGTTGGAACGGATGAGTGAGCGATGGTCAGATTCAAACTAGGGTCACTAGTTGGTGCCATTTTCCTCTTCCGGGGTTGTGAATCCTTTGAACCAGGTGGTTTGCCACGCTTCAGGGTCGGAGCAGATGATTGGCTAGCCGCCAATGTACCGTGCTGCGTGGAAGTTGCGGCCTCCCCTCATTCGGGGACGGTCCGGCCTTCCCAGGCAGGTTGTTGATGTACACGGGGTACATCTATCCTTGCAGGTGTGTTTGCAGCGGGTATATGTGATCTTGTCACTTTAGCTAGATCATTAAAAGCATCTGGCATGCTTTGAGCAATGCTCTGAAGATCTATAATTCGACGCACTTCAGTTTCAGATTGAGCAGTGCGGGGATCTAAATGAGACATAGTGGGAGCATACCACGACAATTCGCGGCGTTCTACGGGAACGTTAGCATGCTTATCTCCCCCTAACGCCGGGAAGATTGTCTCATCAAAGTGACAATTCGCAAAACGTGCGGTAAAAAGATCTCCTGTCAAGGGTTCTATGTATCGAACAATTGATGGCGAATCATAACCGACATAGATTCCCATTTTTCTCTGAGGACCCATTTTGGTACGTAGCGGCGGCGCTATTGGCACATAAATGGCGCACCCAAACACCCGTAAATGCGAGACGTCAGGCTCGTATCCAGTGACCAACTGTAACGGTGAATGTGGTTGGGTAGCGGTGGGCCTCAGGCGGACCAACATGGCTGCGTGCAATATTGCATAGCCCCAGGCAGATACCGGCAGTTTGGTTCTCATAACCAAAGTCCGAACTATCATTTGAAGGCGCTTTATGAAAGCTTCTGCCAGGCCGTTTTGGGTGTGAACATGGGTTACAGGATGTTCCACATCAATCCTTACTGACATGCAATAATCGTCAAAGGTCTGTGACGTAAACTCTCCAGCGTTATCCAATCGAATCGACTTAATCGGATAATCAGGGTGGTGAGCCCTTAGCTTAATAATTTGAGCTAGGAGTTTAGCAAACGCGGCGTTGCGTGTGGACAACAAGCAAACATGTGACCATCGTGTCGATGCATCAACCAACACCATAAAATATTTAAATGGTCCACAGATGTCCCCTTGAATCCTCTGAAGAAATTAAGGAGGGTTGTGAATAATCTTTGTATATGAGGGTTGAATATTCAACTTCCCCAAAGAACACGCTTTGTATGGTGGGAGTCCTACATAAGGATGTAACTTGTGCCTGTGTGATGATTTGAGGATACGGCGCATCATGTCACGTCCAGGATGTCCCAAACGGTCATGCCAAAGCAACAAAGTGTCCTGGAACTCAGGCATAGGGCCGGCCACACTGTGGGCTTCTATGCCCCGAATGGTTGTGATGTACAACCCATTCGGCAGACGTTCCAACTTCTCGTGAATACGCTTCTGGCCATATTCGTATGAAGTGATACAAAGAAATTCAAAACCATGATCTTCAGTGGTTTCAATATGATATTTATTATCTCGAATATCTCTAAAACTCAGCAACGTTCTTCCGGAACGTGGAGAATAGAGTGCCTCCTTAATGGTCAAGTGAGTACCATTAGACAACATGATACGTGCCTCTCCGTATCCTTCAACCAGGTTGGATGGACCTGAGAGAGTTGTCAAAGGAGATTTCTAGGGTATTAAGTTAGTAAAATAGTGTTTTTCACGCAAGATGGTGTGCGTGGTTGCACTATCTGCCAGACAACTAACTTCCCCACTAGACATACCTAGAAATAAATTGATTGAATTGGTCACATGCATAAATATAAGTCCATTCATTCAATTAAGCAATTCGAGAAAAATAATATCCATTTAAATAATAATCCATAATTCAAAACAAATCAAAACCAAACAAATTATTCCAAATACTTAGGAAAATTGTTCAAAAATTTTAAACCATAAACCTAGATAAATAGGGGGTAGGGCCGGCCACTCCTAGTGGGTTTGGCCACTAGGGGTAAACACCCTAAAAACATGTCTAATTTATTCTTCCATAGGGGTTGACGCCTCCTGAAAATCTGATATCTCCATGGATGTGGTTGCATCTTCCGGATGATCCACAGCTGCAAAGTTAGACTCACGATGTGAATGATACTTGGCAATAGCCTCAGGGGAAGCTCGGCATACGCGTGACCAATGATCCTTTGATCCACAACGATAGCACATGTCCAGTTTAGTAGAAGCAGACTGACCAGGAGCTTTGCCCTTGTTCTTGAAGTTTGGGACCTTAGGGGCGAGTGGTGGACGCTGCTGGGTCACAATCCTTCCCTTAGGTGCAGCTCTCTGTTGACCTTGGGCTCGTGGTGGAGCTTGCTACCTATTACCACGACCACGACGATTCTGTCGTCGTTTATGGCTACCAGAAAATATGGCATGTGCTTCAAGCACAGCGTTCGAGCCAGTCGGTCTAGCTTGATGATTTCTCATCAAAAGCTGGTTCTGCTTTTCAGCGAGAAGTAAAACAGAGATCAAATACGAAAACTTGGTGAATTTCTGTGCCCTATATTGTTGCTGCAGGACAATATTGGTGGCATAGAAGGTCGAATAGGTCTTATCCAGGAGATCTGATTCGGTGAGTTCCACTTTACAGAATTTCAACAATGAACGGATTCTACAAACTTCAGAGTTGTATTCATTCACAGACTTAAAGTCTTGGAAGCGAAGATGCTGGCAATCGTGTCTTGCTTCAGGCAAGTAGATGTCTTTCTGGTGATCGAAACGGTCGGCCAGAGCAAGCCAGAGGGTGCGTGGGTCCTCCTCAGCGAGGTACTCGGTCTGCAGTGCATCATGGATGTGTTTTCGAATGAAGATCATTGCAGTAGCCTTCTGAGCTTCGTCAACAGGTTTGTCAGTGACGGGTGCCTCGATGGTGGCTCTAATACCTTTTGCAGTTAGATGGAGCTGCACGTCTTGAACCCACTTCAGATAGTTTCTTCCAGAGACTTCTAGAGCGGAGAAATCGAGCTTGTTCAAGTTCGACATGTCCCTAAAACGGAGGGAGAAAAACGTGAGTAGTCATATGGTAAGCCATAGACTTATATCTTAGAACATACAGGTTCTTTAGACATGTATTGGTTTAAATTATGCATGAAAATTGCAGGTTTCATGTGGTATCTTTTGAATGAAAACTTCAGGTTTCAAAGGCACTAAATTTGAAACTACAGGTTCAATTTAGTTTTATGAACAATTAGTTCATAATGAGAAGTTCCTGCAAGAAACACAGAATGCAATATACAAATATACATATAGTGGATTTGAGGTTCTTCGGGAACTCAAGTGTGAGAGCTTCGTTACTACGAAAGTATGTGACGGTTCAAAGTATAAAAATAAATTATTGAATCGTTAATGTCCAAAAATGATATTCGGGTCAATAATTTTGGATTTATTACCAGATTAATGAACTGCAGGTCAATTTTAATTAATTCAATAAATCGGGCCATACAGGGTCGATTATAGAAGCAAAATAATATTAAAATAATATTGTTGAGTCGAAAATATAGCCCCAAAATAATATTGGGCTTGGTGCCGTGGGTTAAGAAGGCACGGGTGTGGGTAAGGGTGGTCTGCAGGCCACGGGGAAAAGAGAAAAACCCCAGCCGTGAGCTGGGTTTTAAAATTGGACCAAAAAAATTGGGCACAGGTCAAGGCCCAGCAAATGCTGGCCTTGGGTTTGCGCGGGAGAGCCCAGCCGCAAGGCTGGCTGTGTGTGTGAGGGAGCAAAGCCCAGCTACATGGGCTGGCTTCATGCATGCCGCAAGAAGAAGGCCCAGCCGTAAGGCTGGCGTGAAGAATACAGGCCAAGGCTTGCAAAGCCCAGCAACCATAAAGGTTGCGGCAGGCAGGCCGGGGGACAGGAAGCCCCAGCAAGCCAAGCTTGCGGGCAGTAGACCGAAAGGAATAGGGCTGCAGGCCCGTGGTCAACCAAACAAGGCCAAAAGCCTGTGGTGCCCTAGCAGCAAAGCTGCTGTCGAGGTCCAGAGGGCAGGGTGCCCAGTTTGTGCCGCAATGGTAGAATTAATTTTCCCAAAATTTTCGAAATTGTTAGGGTTATACAAACCCTAATATGCTTCTAATTTAATTTTATAATTTGACTCACAAATTCCACATAACAATTTAATTGTGCGATGCATGAAACAAATATATATATTGACAAATATATGATCATATACAATATATATATCGAAAGGAAAATATAAACATAGAGGGGTTCATGCATCATGGGGAATGTTTTCATGCTTCGTGGACGTTTCAAATATCTTCATTTATTTTAAGCGTACCTGATTAGCAGAAAACAAATAAGCCTTTGAATTTGGTGGATGAAAGCCTCCTCCAACGATGCGTCAATTCCTTAGCTTCTGGCAAGAGCGTGCTGATAACGTGTTGTAGGCCTATTTGATTGAGCGATCTAGGGTTAGAGAGGGAGAGGGAGGCCGGCCACTTTAGAGAGAAGAGAGAAAGATTTAATTGTGAGGTGTGTTTTAATTCACCCCATTGTGCCTCTATTTATAGTGGTAGAAAGGACAAACCCTTTCCCATAAGGATTACAATACTTAATGAGTAATCTACTCCTAATAGGAATATAAGATACATTCCTAATCTATTAGGATTTACACAATCACATTCCTATACTAAATATGACTGCAACAATATATACATTTTTGTTTTTTGTTTTTGTTTTTCTCTCTAGTATCATTGTATCAAGTTGCATTTTTTCAAGAAAAAGTATCAAGTTAAAAGATTTTTGCCATTTAGTATTACGGTTTAGTGGTGTTCTTCTTCACTTATAAGTGAGAGATTTTAAGTTCGATTCTTGTTAAAGACGAATTTGAACCACATTATTGTTAGCACATTGTGAGACTCAACTCGCTCCTCAACCCTCTTAGTATAGATGATTTTGTTTATTCAAAAAGAAAAAAAAAAGTTGCAAGATTCCTAGAAACAAAGAAGGCCAAAAAGAAAAACAAATTAAATTGAGAAATTTTGACCAGACACTTGAGTTATCAAGAAAATGTCAAACCAACCCAATATGATATAGGACACTAATTTTGATTGTTGTTATAAAAGGAAACGGGTACTAGCATTCATCTCACTGCAATCTCTAAAACTATATCCCTCTTGCGCGTGTCAAACCAACCCAATCCTTTTTGCTCTGTCACTGATGGCGCCTCTGCTTAAGAGTCATGAACCTCAGAAAGAACGAGGCCTAGCCAAAATACTTGCCCTTAGCACTGGAAACCCACCCAACGTTTACTATCAAAAAGACTATCCTGAATTCTTGTTTCGAGTCACTAAAAACGAGCACAAGACAGATTTGAAGGAAAAGTTCGAACGCATATGTAGGTGTAATTTTAGAAGATCTACTTTGTGCATATGTACAATGCATGCATGAAATTACCATATCCACACTACCAAAGTATACCAAAGTTAATAAATGGCTCGCATTTGATAATGATTTTGCCGTATGTGTTAAAGTATATTCCACATGAAAGGATAGTTTTATCTTATGATATATAATATTTTTCTCTCTATGCATTATAAAATGATTCTGATTTATGTGTTCTGATTTCATGTTGGGAGTATGTATTCCACGCATCATGAAGTGTACATATTCCACACGTCATGAATGTATTATGTTCTTTGTTCTTTGGATCTGCTTGGCTTTCTTTTTAAGCATGCAACGTGATTAAAATATTTGAAAGAGAAACAAAACCTATTTGACAAAGTAAATGGTAGAAGTTGTTCTATGATTTTTTAGGTCAACACTGCATAAGTAGGAGTCTTCTTGCTCATATGATTGACGCAAACAAATGTTTAACTTTCTATTTAACAGGTGAGAAATCAAAGGTAAGGAAGCGTCATTTGCACATATCACAAGAGATTTTAGAAGCTAATCCAAACATAGGCATCTATGGAGCCCCATCACTCGATGCGCGCCAAGACATGTTGGTTCCTGCCGTACCAAAGCTTGGCCAAGAAGTAGCACTGAAAGCCATCAAGGAATGGGGCCAGCCCATCTCAAAAATCACCCACCTCGTCTTCTGCACAGCTTGTTGCGTTGACATGCCAGGTGCCGACTTTCAACTGACCAAGCTCCTCGGCCTTAACTTATCAGTCACCAGAACCATGATATACCAAGCCGGCTGCTACGCGGGTGCAACCGTCTTGCGGCTCGCCAAGGACGCGGCGGAGAACAATCCGGGTGCACGTGTCCTTGTGGTGTGTTCCGAGATCGGAACTATTTTCTTCCACGGACCAGATGAGAGCCACTTGGACATTTTGGTCGGACAAGCACTTTTTGGTGACGGAGCAGCCGCTTTGATTGTCGGGGCCGATCCGGACCCTGAAACTGAAAATCCACTGTTCGAGATTGTGTCGTGTAGGGAGACGATCGTACCCAACTCAGAGCACGGTGTGGTGGCTCACATTCGTGAGATGGGGTTCCCGTACTATATATCAGGAGATGTCCCAAAGTTAATGGGTAAACACGCAGTGGAGCTTCTGGAGAAAGGGTTTGAAAAAATTGATGGTTTTAATAAGGACTGGAACTCCCTGTTTTACAGTATACATCCAGGAGGTCCAGCAATTATCGACCAAGTGGAGGAGAAGTTGGGGTTGAAGGAGGGGAAGCTGAGAGCAACAAGACATACATTGAGCGAGTATGGTAACATGGGGGCTCCAACTGTGCTGTTTATTTTAGAGGAGCTGAGAAGGAAGTCCATTGAGGAAGGAAAATCTACAACCGGTGAAGGTCTGGAATGGGGTTTTATGATCGGAATTGGACCTGGACTCACTGTCGAGACAGTCGTGCTTCGCAGTGAAAAAATTGAATGAAATTTATTTGGTGCATGTTGTTTCTAGGGATGGATTCCCTTGGCCTTCCAAGTGTGCTTTGTGAAACCCTGTTTCCAACAAAAAAAAAAAGAAATAAAGAAAAAAAAGAAATAAGAAACCCTATAAATGTGTTTGGTAGGTTCGAAATCCTAGCCAAGAGACGAAACTAATTTCTAGTTGACCAACACGGTAACAGCCCAGCTTTGATACTGTTCTTGATTTTTATTATAGGAAAACTAATGAAAATGGCTTGAAAACTTTGAGTTTTAACGATAAAGACAAAATAAAGAGTAAAGTGAATAGTACCAGGTTTGACTTTTTAGTGTAAAAATGTGGTTTTTCGTTAAAGTGAACAGTACCGCGGGCTTTTCGTTAAAACTCCCTTTTATTATTTACTCGAAACCTAACACATAATACAAGAACTTTCGGGTCCCCTTCCACTTGAGGCGACCGCCTCTTCTCACAACCCTCAGAGGTGGCCCTGTGAATAAGTAGCAATAACCAAGGACCAAAATGCTGATAAATCGCCGATATTATCGGAATTTCTCGTGACCGATATTTTTTTAGGTTTCCAAATGGTTTTCGTCCTAATATCGTAATATTATCGATATTATGGAAATATCGCGAAATATCGGAAATGTCATAATCGGGAAGAACGCCGGAGGATTCAAATTGCTAGGAGGAGAGTCAGGGCGGAGTCCTTGAGCGACTCGGAGTCGACGAAGGATTCAAATCGCTGGGCGGAGTCCTTGAGCGACTCGTAGCCCAGGTAACCGTCGTCATCGAACGGGCCAGTTGACCCGGTGGTCGGGACTCGGGACTGAGTCGTCTTCGGGCTGACTGAACGGAGAGAGACGGCACCGCCTAGACTGCGTGTATTTGTCGGTCTCGGACCCTCGGTGCAGAGAGAAAGGACCCGGTGGTCGGGACTCGGGACTGAGTCGTCTTCGGGCTGAGTGAACGGAGAAAGACGGCGCCGCCTAGACTGCGTGTGTGTGTGGGTCTCGGACCCTCGGTGCAAAGAGAAAGGATCGAGAGGGGAGATCTGTGTGTGTGGAAGAGGGGAGAGGGGAGAAGACTCAGACAGAGAAGACTCACAGAAGAGGAGAGAAGGTTCGAGAGAGAGCGAGAGAGAGAGAGAGAGAGAGAGAGAGAGAGAGAGAGACTGAGAAAAGGAAGTGTGTATGTGTGCGATGTATGCGTGTGTGTGTTGTGTGCGTGTGTGTATGTGTGGTTAATGCCTTTTTTTTTTCTTTTCTTTTTGAAGGACATTATTGGATGCCTTATTGGACTGACTACTTTTACAAAGCATTTGCCTTTCAATCAGAACATTTGTGGTTTGATAGTAGATATGGACAAAATTTTCGTTTCTTCAAAGCCATTCAAAGCATTTTCAAAGTAATCAAGTATCAGAGCCATTCAAAGCATTTTCGTTTCTTCTTCCCTTACTTGCAGAGCCATTCAGAGGTTGTTTCCCTTACTTGTAGAGCCATTCAAAGGTGATATTCTTTCACATACTTGCATGTTAATTTTTTTAAGTAATTAAGTAATGTTAACAATGACATGTTAATTTTTTTAAGTAATTAATACTTGCATGTTACTTTTTTCAAGTAATTAAGTAATGTTAACAATGACATGTTAATTTTTTTAAGTAATTAATACTTGCATGTTACTTTTTAAAAGTAATTAAGTAATGTTAACAATGACATGTTAATTTTTTTAAGTAATTAAGTAATGTTGTATAATTATTCGCTAGGATAATTTTAATATGTTTAATGTTATTTATTATTTTATTAATATTAGGTTTTATTATCAAATTGGATTATTATTCATTATTATTCATTAATATTAGGTTTTTTTTATTATCAAATTGGATTATTCATTAAATTGGATTATTATTCATCACTATGTTTGGATTATTATTCATCACTATGTTTAATATTAGGATTTTTTTTTATCAAATTAGATTATTATCAAATTGGATTATTATTCATCACTATGTTTGGATTATTATTCATCACTATGTTTAATATTAGGATTTTTTTTTTATCAAATTGGATTATTATTCATTAAATTGGATTATTATTAAATTGGATTATTATCAAATTGGATTATTATTCATCACTATGTTTAATATTAGGATTATTTTTTTTATCAAATTGGATTATTATTCATTAAATTGGATTATTATTAAATTGGATTATTATCAAATTGGATTATTATTCATCACTATGTTTAATATTAGGATTTTTTTTTATCAAATTGGATTATTATCAAATTGGATTATTATTCATCACTAGGTTTAATATTAGGATTTTTTTTTTATCAAATTGGATTATTATTCATCGCTATGTTTGGATTATTATCAAATTGGATTATTCATTAAATTGGATTATTATTAAATAGGATTATTATCAAATTGGATTATTATTCATCATTATGTTTAATATAGGTACGTTTAAGATGTCCGGTGGAGTTACTAAACGTGATCCGACTTGGGAACATGGAGACCCAATAGACGGAAACAAGCATGGCACAATTTGCAAATATTGTGGTCGGGTAATGAAGAGTGGCGGAGTGACACGACTTAAGTACCATCTCAGTGGATTAGATCCAGCAAAAAATGTCCAACGATGCGATAGTGTCCCCCCAGAAGTGAAGGCATTCATCAGAACATTATTAAAAAATAAAAAACAGCAGCAGGAAAAGATAACACAGGGAATGGAAAATATTCGAGCTGGGCTACGAGGAGAAGTCATTGGCCAAGCGGTTGACAGTGATGATGATGATAATGATGAGGACGAATGTGATGATGACATGGGACCTGAAGAACGACGCAGTTTCAAACAAGCATTACGTGCCTCCAAACAGTCAGCATGGGAAAGAGAACACCTTCATAAAATTCCTAATAAAGCACAAGGTTTCGGGTCAAGTGGTGGTGCACAAATGAGACGGGGATGAAGTCTTAGAAAATCACAACCAACACCACCAATAGCCCCAAGTTTATATAAGTCATCCAAAGCACGTCAAAAGAGTGTTTGGAGTTATTTAAAAGGAGGTAATGTGAAGGAGGGAATGGGGCGTCTAATTAGCAAGTTCTTTATCGATGACAATGTCCCTGCTGAGAAGGCATCATCACATCATTTCAAAAATATGATATTGGGATGTCAACAGGGCGGTGTTGGAGTACAACCTCCCACTCTCTATGAGGTAAGAAACAAATATTTGGATATGGAGTATAAAGACATTGGCGAGTATGTTAACAAGTTGAGGTCAAAGTGGGAAACTAATGGTTGCACAATCATGTGTGATGGATGGACTGGCCCGACCAGATTGTCTATCATAAACTTCATGGTATACTCCAATGGAAAGACAATTTTTTTGAAGTCTGTTGATGCTTCAGACCATATAAAGAACTACAAGTATATTTACAAATTATTAAGGGATGTAATCATGGAGGTGGGAGAGCATAATGTTGTTCAAGTCGTGACCGACAACGGTTCTGCATTTGTCAAAGCTGGAAAAAAAGTTAATGAAGCATGATCGGATCATATTTATATACATTTTTACATCAAATTCACTCGTCTTTTCTTAGTTAGTTCGTTATATTTTGAGCTATTTACGTTGATTTTGTGTTTTATAAGAATTTATCAAGTTAAGAAAATAAAAATAGAATAAGTGAAGTGTTAAGTAATAATTTCGTCTAAACTATCTTGCTTGTTGAATAGAACTTATCTTTTGAAAAATAATATATATATATATATATTTATATATTTATATAAATATAATGTGTGTGTGATAACAGGCAGAAATCTGTCGGTGGGTTTTTAAAAAGATAAGCTGCCTTGGCAACTGGAGAGCAGAAGCATAAAAAGAGCTACACAGCAAGGCAGTTTTCGGTGGAGAGCACTGGGAATAATTAGCTAAAGGGAGAGGAAAAATAAAATAATAAAAAGGGAAACAGAATAATGAAAAGGGCACGAGGTGTGAGGTCCTCGCGGGGGCCTTGAAGGCAGCAAGAACGTGAGGCAAGGGGAATAATAAGCGGCCATTTGGGCAGATTGAAGAGAAATATAAGAAAACAGAAGAGAATAATAAGGGGGAGAGGAGTGTGCTGCCTTTGGAGGAGATTAAGGGAGTGACGGAAGCTGCCTTGGGTAGCTAGAGAGACGAGAAAAAAAAAAAAAAAAAAAGGGGGAAAGCTGCATTCCAGGCAGCTGGAAGAGAGAAGCCGAGAGGAGCTGCCATTTGGCAGCGTGCTGAGAAGGAAGGGAGAATTCAGTCAGCTTGAAGCAGCTCTCGGTGGAAGAGAGTGCGCTGCCCTTGGGTGAAAATCACAAGGCAGAAAAGCTGCCAACGCAGGGGGGAGAAAACGGCACACGGAGCAGCTAAAAGAAGGGGGAGCTCCTCGGGGCAGTCTGTGAAAGCGCAGGGAGAAGGAATCTGCCAGTCAAGGCAGTCAAGGCACAGACAACCGAGAGACAAGCACAGAAACAAAATTTCACAGTGCACAGATCCTTACATCCCCAATTTGGTTTAATCCTCCAACTTATGTTTTATTTCTGTCTTAAGTTATAAATAATGTGTAATTAATTTGTGTTGGCTAGAGGTTAATTCAAAGCCATGATTATATTTGTAATTTGAATTGATACCTTCAGTTGTGATTTCTGAGTTGTGATTTAATTTGCTTAACTGCTTGATTAATAACTTATTTGTGTTTGTCGATTAAGAATACATACTTAATTTACATGCATGAATTTGATGCTAGAATATAAGTGAATTTCACCTAATCGTTATGAACTTATATTCATGAGTAGTGAAGGTTGCTAGTCACAATCGCGTTAAGTAAATTCCTGGCAAACGTATCATGCTGTTCATAGTTACGAATGCCTTGTCAACACTTATGATTTTCATAGAACATAATGATCTTTAATTGTATCTCTATTGTGCTTTTCACGTAGGGAACTTTTGGGGAATAATTTGAGTTGTTGTATGCTGTTCATCCAATTCAATAACATAAGGAAAATCTGAAGGTTAATTTAAGCGTACCTAATTAATTTGGGGTGTTGAGATTTACAACTTATTGGAAGAACAACTGAAGGTCAATTTAGATTGCATATGTGTCTTGTGTGGAGAAAAACCCTCTAGCCAATCCGTCGCCCATCCATTCACTTTTATTTTATGTTATTGTCAATTCTGTAATTTATTTAAGTTTAATTTACGTTTCGTCAAAAACCAAACCCCCCATTATTAAATTATATTATTTAGTTAGTTTTTATTATTTTTAATCTTTTAATTCGATTTCCGTCTATTTTAGTTCCTAGTGTTTATTTAATTTGTTTTCTTTGTTTTGAGTCATTTTAGTGTGTTTTGAATTATTAGAGTTTTTAGCCTAATTTTGTGTCTTTGAGTCTTGTTTAATATTTTTAAATTAATTTAGAGTAGATTAGCAATCCCTCCTAATCCCCGGCCTAGAACGATACCCTACTTACATCTATACTACATCTGTCAAAAAGAGGGTTAAATTTGTGCGGTTTTAAAATCCCGTCAAAGCATCATAATGTGTTTTGGACATCATGTGCAGCACATTGTATTGATCTCATGTTTGAGGCAATGGGGAAGAGAGAGAATGTTGCTACTGTCGTCAAAAGAGCTAGAACGGTCACAAATTATATTTACAATCACGGTTGGTTGTTGGCAAAGATGCGTGAATTTTGCAAAGGAGAAATTATTCGTCCAGCCACCACTCGATTCGTCACCAACTATATTGCATTAGATAGCCTACTTAAGAAGAAAGCAGGGTTGAAGTAACTATTCACTAGTGACGATTAGGCCAACCACAATTTCAGCTGCTCGAATACAGGTCGTATGGTGGAAAGTATAGTGCTTGATCAAGCTTTTTGAACTCAATCAGAACATGTGTGCCAAGTGTTTGAACCTCTTTACAAAGTTTTACGGATCATTGACACAGAAGTGTATCCTACTATGGGGGCAATATATGAGTTGATGCGTGTAGTGAAGGAGGAGTTGGAAAGAAAACATGGTGCAAAGTGGGTCATAAAGATAATTGATGACCGATGGTATAAAACATTATACCACGATTTGCATGCAGCAGGTATAAATTATGTCATAATTTGTAATTCATTTCTTTAGTTGCATAAGTATTATTTCTCTTATTAGAGTATGTGTTTCTTTGAACAGCATATTATTTGAATCCTTGATACCAATACAGACCCGGTGTTGGAGATGATGGTAACCTTATACGTGCTGTACATAATGTATACTCTAAATTAGACCCTGCATCACCAGCAGTTGGCCAATTTGGAAATGAGGTACACAATTACTTAAATTATAATAATTACTTTGTTGGATTAAACTAACACGATTTATTGAATTAAGCTAATATGGTTTAAAGATTCAAGAAGAACTTTTGGAGAACCAACATCAGTTGCTGCTCGAACAAAAATATCTCCTAGTGAGTGTAAACATATTTCATTATCAGTTTATAATAGAATTTGTTGGAGTTATTATCAACATTGTTTTTCATTGTAGCTGAATGGTGGATCATGTATGGGACTGATGCACCAACTGTGAGAAAGTTAGCAATCAGAGTATTATCACAAACAGCTTCCTCATCTGCTTGTGAAAGACATTGGAGCACATTTGCACTCATACACACAAAGCAAAGAAACAGGTTGGCTCATAGTAGGTTGCAAAAATTAGTTTATTGCTACTACAACATGAAGCTTCAAATTCGAGATAAGGAAGCAGAAATAGATCATGTCGACCGTGGTGACCCACTAGATGTGTTTGATATTGTTGCTGAAGATGATGATACAGAGGGTAACCAACTTTATCAATGGATTAGACCTCTTCATTTAGATGATGATGAAGGCAACCCAGCTCCAAGAGTTGCTAAAGAAGCACGTAATGAAGGGATAAATGTAGAAAAAGTATTAGAGGAGGAGGTGGGATCTAGCAGCGCTGACTCTTTCGAAGAACTTTTGCGCCCAAGACCAAAAAACACTGGAATTCCACCTTATTCCAATCCTACACAACCACAAGATCCTGCTGATACTAAAGATAGCTCTAGTACAAGATCAAGAGACTCACCTACCACCGGAGGTGGGAATGATGAAGGATATAGTGGAGCTGGAGGTAGTGGTGGAGCTGGAGGTAGTGGTGGAGGTGGATACTATTATGGAACACCTCCCGGATTTATGAGCCCCTTCACTAGTGAGGCAAACTTCACGCATGCAACACAGGATGAGGACCATGGCAGTAGGCGGGCAGGACCAGGAATTGGTGCCACAGGGAAGGACTATACTCGTAGAGAAAGAGGCAAGGGGACTTTGTCCCGTCAAGAAGATGACTCGTTATCTATAACTTCGGACTCTGTTGGAGTGGGAAGTAGTAACTATGGTCAACCATTTCCCTACCCTTCATATCCCATTCCTGTTGGGATGGAATCGAGCAACTCATGGAAAGAATCTGAGACTCAATCTTTAAATGATTTTGCTTCTGGACAACGTTAACCAAGCTCGGATCCATATGGGTGGCATGTTAACAATTACATGCAAAACTTTTTTGGGGATTTATCATTTGATGACTACTCTTCACAATACACTTACTCTACACATAGAGATGATGAAGATAGTCAAAATTTTGAACCTCATAGGAACTCTATGTGGTACTAAGTCACTCATGTATCTTACCATGCAATGTATAACGTGTAAAATATTGTACTAATTCATTATATATAAATGATTATGGTGTGTTTAAACTTCTTTCATTAATTACTACATATTTTATACACTCACAATGTTTGCCAGCTCGCTATATAATCAACTTAAATAAGTTAAATCCATCATGCAATGCATTTCCTTCTAATTTTTTGTGATAAACTAATAGATAATTGACTAAATAAACATCCTGCAAAGTTTCAATAAAAATTTCCAAGTTTTTCTTACAATTTTCGTGGTTTCCATTGGATTTTTATCGATATCGATATTATCCTGATATTTCCGTCTATATTTCCGTGTTTCCGGACTACCGATATTTCCGATATTATCGATATTTTATACCTTGGCAATAACTACATAAATATTTTTTTTTAAATTACATAAATATTTTCGATAAAAAGAAAATCAAACGGTGAAAGCTTATAATTCAATCGAATGAGTGTACCCTGATGAATTTGAGCTCGATTTTGGGTGTTTTGAGTGGAGTCGGAGATGAAACTGCTAAAATACTGGCGAAACGTACCAAGACAGTTCCTTCTGGGGGGAATTTGGTGGGCTAATGGCAAATTTTGGTGCTGGCACCGGACAGTTGTACTAGCCAGAACGATACGGCGTTTGGGAAGTGCATGGAAATCATTGTTTGATGCATTGTTCTAAAAATCTCGGCACTAGGTGGTTAGTCACTGTCCCGATTAATGCCTAGGCATTTTAAAATTAAGAAATAACGCCTAAACCTGCTGAGGCACCTGCCTAGGCACCTGTTTCGGTTGCAACTCACTTAAACAAAATAGAAAACTTTCATTTTGCATTTTATTTATTTTTAATAAATTGTAAGAAACTTGTTGAATACTTAACTGAACACACATTATATGCTTGTTCCACATGTTTTCATTTTGTTCCAATACTTCATAATGTATATATCATTCTATTTTGTAGTTTATGATAAAATTATATATATTTTAAGTATAGGCACACTTATTTACACGAAATATAATACATTTACTTAAATTCACCTAGTCCGCCTAGGCGCCCGCGTAGGTGCTAGGCCTCAGTCCGCTGCCTGACTAGCGCCTAGCGTCTTTTAGAACCTTGGTTTGATGTAGCTCACTCGACGCTCTCTTCAATCCTCCCTAGCCTTTTCCTATCATTTGTTTTAAATTGGAGAAAAATAGTTTTCTAAAAGTTTATCAGGATTTTTTTACTTTCGTCCCTAAAGTTGCATTTTTATTTTAATCCAAGTCCAGTTCGTCTACTATATTGATTATTTTATCCTTTATCCTTCTTGACGCTACTACATTTGTAGTTTTAGTGAAAAAAAATACTTTCCCAAAGGGCCGAAAAATAGGGCTATATCCATCACATGGGTTAGAGCAACCCCAATAGGGGACTTATCCTCTATGAGGCTACTACATTTCAAGCCTTAGTGAGAAATTTCATCCCTAATGAGCCGAAAAATAGAGTTGGCTCCACCACTGAGGCTAGCAACTTCCTTTCTTTGGTAGCATAAAACTGAGCTACATCTAACCCCAAAAAACAGTGGGTCTCACAAAAAAGTAGCAACCCATGTGAGCAAAATTTTGTCACTCTCCCTCCACTTACGAATATACTTATGGGGTGTTTGTTTACCTTCACTAGCCCTCATTGAACTAGATTGGACTATCTATTAGTCTAATCCTGTGTTTGTTGTTTCACGAGACTAATATTAATGAGACTAGCTGGGATTAGCCTAGACTAAGGACATCGCTAAAGGTTCTTAGCGAGAGTCCCCGGAAACCATGGGACTAGCTAAGACCCCTCTCTGCTCTATGTCTCACAAGACGACAACCACATCGTTCCCACTCTCCTTCTTACACCACCAGACGACCACCACTCTCTCCCTCCTCGCCCTGAATCCACAATCATGAGACCTCAAATTCACCCATCCTCGAGATGCTTTATCGCCGCACTCGTTGTCAAGAGGAAACACTTATCTGCTTAGTTCCTCAGCTTCATCAACTTTCAGTCTCGCTCTCCCAAAACCATTTTCAGACACAGATCTAACGGACCTGCAACACTTCACCATACAGCTTTTGAATTTGATCTCTCCTCATTTGATTCGTTGTGGGTATTTTGGTCATTCACTCATAACTCCACCAATTTGCTCTTGGAAAAGAATCAGCCGTTGCCATGTTTCTGCTGGACTGCTTCTACAGGTTGTGGCAGAATGAGACCAAGATTCGATTTCTGGGTTTGAATGGTGATTGGGATGATCTGGAGACTAGGTTACTTTAGACGTAGAACAAAAGATGGGGAGGGAGAGAATAGAAAAATGGAGAATTGTTATGAAATAAAGAATGGAGTATACTCATAATATAATATTAATATATATATAGATTAAATAATATGATATTAGGATTTTTTTAATTATTCTGCTTCTTAGTACGACACTGCACCAAACGCTTCACTAAGTCAGTCCAGCTTAGTCTAGTCTAAGTCAGTCCAGCTTAGTCCCTGAAGCTAATCCGGTCCGAGATAGCCTGACGCAACAAATGCACCCTTATACTCTCCTTTATTCTTTTTCTAATTCTTTTTTTTTCTTACTTATTTTCTTGCAATTTGACTAATTATTGTTTTAAATTTCATAAGAATTAAAATTTCAATTGATTTAATGTTCATGGGCATTGCTGGGTGAAATTTTCAAATAATTTTTTTTCAAACGGTTCATAAGTGATGAAATCTAACTTTGTCACAATTTAAACTTTTTTAGGTTGAAAGGTTCATGAAAAAAAATTGAGATAGCATGTCTAAAAATCAACTTAAGAAAAGTTAACAAAAAAAATTATATCATAATCAAACTACTACATAAATAAATAAATATATATATATAACCCCACATAGAGCCCAAAAGAAATAGCCCCTCATTAGGATAGATTCTTTTATAAAGCCCAAAAGATTCTTCGGAGCTCTAAAATGGGCTATATCCACCACTTTTCCAGCCCACATGGAGCCCCTCACTAGGATGCTCTAAGCAACTTTATTTCTTAGGTAGTAAAAAGTTAGGCTACATCTAGCCCTAAAAAGCAGGACGACCCACACCAAATTGAGGGCCCCATCTTGGTTTTTATTTTTCAACCGTTTGTTTGATTAAGAAAACATAAACAAACGCAATTTTTTGAGTTAGTGGTTAAGAAAAAAAATGTTGTGCTTTGTGTTTCATTTTCTAGATTGAAAAGTTCATAAAAAAAAAGTGATGAAATTTAACATACTTAAATTGTGAGGGCATTACAATTTTGTTATTTGAAAAGGTAAACAATCAAACAGACTTGAATTGTAAAGTTATTACAATTAATGTAATTATTTAAATGCTAAAAACACAAGACTTAGCCTCACCATTCATGTTCATTTCACACTTGTGCAACCAAATTATTTCAGAGGTGAAGTGGTGATCGGATCATATTTATATACATTTTTACATCAAATTCACTCGTCTTTTCTTAGTTAATTCATTATATTTTGAGATATTTACGTTGATTTTGTGTTTTATAAGAATTTATCAAGTTAAGAAAATAAAAATAGAATAAGTAAAATGTTAAGTAATAAATTCGTCTAAACTATCTTACCTGTGAATTGAACTTATCATTTGGAAAATAATATATATATATATATATATATATATATTTATATATATATGATGATTGTGTGTGTGTGAAAACAGAAAGAGTCGGTGAAGTGGAGAAACAAGCAAGCTGGAAAGGGCGCACATCAAAACACTCTGAGGCATAAAGAAAAGAATAAAGCAGGAAATCATGAAGTAGGCAGCGTGAGTGCTACCTTTAGCAGCTCAAGTGGGCGGTGCAAAAGAAATATATAAAAAAAAACAAAAGAGAATAAGAGGAGAAAGGACGGACGGTGAGGGAGACGAGAAAAATAGAAAAAATATAAGAAGGGCAGCGCAGGGGAAAAATAAAATAAGCCTCGGGGCTTATCAAAGGAAAAATTTGCCTAAGGAGCGTTGAAAATAAAAATAAGTTGGAGCGCACTCGGGGAAGAAACAAAGGGAGACAAGCTGCCTTGAAGGCAGCGCTGGCAGTTTTGAACAGAAAGTGAGAAGGAGATCTCCTCGGGGAGGTCCTGGGAAAAAAAGGGCAGTTCACGAGGAGTCGGTGAAAACCAAGAGGGCAGCAGCGAGAGGGAGTTTCTGGAGGGACAGAGCTGCCTTGGGTGGCTTCGTGCAGCTAGCAAGAATCAAGGCAGTGCTGCCTTTGGTAACCAACAGGGAGCCACGGTGCAAACTTGCCTTAGCAGCAGCGTGAGAACCAATCTGCACAGAAGGCAGCAGCTTGCGACAGAGGATAAGGAGGCTGCTTTGGCAGCGTAAAATCCCGAGAGTGAAACCAGGCAGTGCACAAGCTCATGGTGCAAAAGTTTTTGCACTCCTTGTTTCGGTTTAATCCTCCAAACTCAGATTTAATTTCTGTTTTAATTTATAAATAATGTGTAACTAATTTGTTTTGGCTAGAGGATAATTCAAAGCCATGGATATATTTGTAATATGAATTGATACCTTCAGTTGTGATTTCTAAGTTGTGATTTAATTTGCTTACCTGCTTGATTAATAACTTATTTATGTTTGTCAATTAAGAATGCATACTTAATTTACATGCATGAATTTGATGCTAGAATATAAGTGAATTTCACCTAATCGTTATAAACTTATATTCATGAGTAGTGAAGGTTGCTAGTCACAATCGCGTTAAGTAAATTCTTGGCAGGAGTATCATGCTTTTCATAGTTACGAATGCCTTGTCAACACTTATGATTTTCATAGAACATAATGATCTTTAATCGTATCTCTATTGTGCTTTTCACGTAGGAAACTTTTGGGGAATAATTTGAGTTGTTGTATGCTGTTCATCCAATTCAATAATTTAAGGAAAATCTGAAGGTTAATTTAAGCGTACCTAATTAATTTGGGGTGTTGAAATTTACAACTTATTGAAAGAACAACTGAAGGTCAATTTAGATTGCATATGTGTCTTGTGTGGAGAAAAACCCTCTAGCCAGTCCGTCGCCCATCCGTTCACCTTTATTTTATGTTTTTGTCAATTCTGTAATTTATTTAAGTTTAATTTACGTATCGTCAAAACCAAACCCCCCCATTATTAAATTATATTATTTAGTTAGTTTTTATTATTTTTAATCTTTTAATTCGATTTCTGTCCATTTTAGTTCCTAGTGTTTATTTAATTTGTTTTCTTTGTTTTGAGTCATTTTAGTGTGTTTTGAATTATTTGAGTTTTTTAGCCTAATTTTGTGTCCTTGAGTCTTGTTTAATATTTTTAAATTAATTTAGAGTAGATTAGCAATCCCTCCTAATCCCCGGCCTAGAACGATACCCTACTTACATCTATACTACAATTGTCAAAAAGAGGGTTTAATTTGTGCGTTAGTTAATTTTAGCGCATCAAGTGGGTATTTAAATCTTTCACTACACTTCGATTACTTAGATATTGATGCACTGTTGCAAGGTTTCGGTCAACTTCACTGAAGGCTACTTCCACATGATATTGCGAAGGATCATCCTCATAACCTTCCCCTTCTACTTGACGGTTGTCTTCCACAATCATATTATGAAGAATTATGCAAGCTTTCATGCTCTTTTGACATCCTTTCAATGTGCCATATGCATAATGCAGAATAATTGTTGAAATTGATGACTCCTTCCATGATCCTGTCAAACAATTCACGCCTCATGCGGAACCTAGCTCGAAAGAACCATGGTGGATACAATGGAGAGTTAGAGAAGTAATCATGCATAATTCATACATGGCTTTCTTTCTGATCTCGATTAACACTTTGTCTGCGCAATGAGGTGCCACCGTGTTCGGCTCATTTTGCACTTTGCAACCTCCAAATGTCTCTAGAAGTGCTGATACATGGCCCCTGCCATTGCAAAAGTAGCATTATCCTCATCAAATGAAGGGTTATGATTCCATAGTTGGGCCTAAATAGTTTGGTGGTTGAGAGGTTTTTGAGAATTAAGAGACTGGAAGCTTATGTAGTCTTAGTGTCATTTATATTGAGTGAATGAGATTAGAAGTAATGATCCAACAAGTTAGCTTGAGATGAGAAATTTGATCTAACAGTTAGTGGAAGATAAAATCTAACTTTGTCAGAATTTGAATTTTTTTAGGTTGAAAAGTTCATAAAACAATTTAGGATAACACATCCAAAAATCAACTTAAGAATAGTTAAGACAAGAATAAATTTATTGTGTAACCAAATTACTACATAAATAATAGATAGCCCATATAGAGCCTGAAAGCTATATAGTCCCTCATTGGGAGAGATTATTTTTTAAAGCCCCAAAGATTCCTCAAAACTCTAAATTGAGTCATCACCACTTTTTTTAGCCTCGTATAGAGCCCTTCATTGGGGATGCTCTAAGACAGACTAAATTGACAAATGGTAAGAACAATTTAGGTGTAGGCATCGAATTGTTTGGGTTGGGTTGAGTCTTAGTCGGATAGTACTTGACCTATTGGGTTCGAGTAGGTATTCACACAAACTATTTCTACCGAGGCAAATTGGCAAATCAACCACCCAACTCTTTGTTAGACGGGTTGGGTTAGGCGTGTTTCCCGTGATTGAAGATTATTAAAGGGGTGTAATATCCATACACCGTATTTTATTTATCACATACTTTTTTAATTTTCGACCGTCATATTGGATGAAATGAAGAAGATCAACGGATAGAAATTAACGTAGGGTGTGTGAGATCCACACATCCCTTATCAAATATGTCAACAATATGTTTTGTAAAAACAAACATTTCAATGGCCAGTTAATCCTTGTTAAACCATTACATGTCTACGAATTACCAAAAAAAGACATTTAATTAGAGGTCAACAAAATCTTTACTAATTACCTCTACATCAATGACCAATTTTAATTTTAATTTAACATAATCAATTAAATATTTATAAAATAATTATGCATAGGACAATGAAGCATGCCACATGAGTTTAAGCTACTTAGAAAATAACTATGATACCCTTCTCTCTTCACTTTATCTGATTCTTTATCTCATCCCCTCTTACAAGTTACAACCCAAAAATCCAAAACACAAACAATCCACGCATTGGATTTAATGGATGAAAGTTGGTGTCTTGGGTGGGATTACCATGTAGGGTTTGGGAACAATGTGATTGACGAGGATGGATTACCCACAGGCTCACAGTCGCAACTACAACAATCCTACCCATGTTTCTCTACTGTTGCAGAATCAAATCCAAAGTTAATGTTTGGTTCCATGGTCTCTTAATTATATTGTTACGATTGCCAGTCCAATTTTGATTTGTCCTCCCTACAAAGCCCTAATTGCAAATTTTTGGTGCTTCTTGACATTTGATTAATTTTTTTTTAATTTGAGCAGCAATTGTAGTTTGCAAAGAGTTTTGCAGTCTACAATTCAGGATCACGAAACGGATATAGTGTTTGAATCTAAATGTAAAAACAGTCGCACGAGGTGTGAAGCATAAGAGCCGTGTGAGTGATGTAATAAAACAGAACCAGAAAATAGACACTGCAATGCAACGGTTGAATGCAATAAAACCAGAATCAGCAAATTGCACTTCTTGAATCTGGATTGACCTATTCCAAAATATAAAAATATGAGAAAGAAGTGTCATTTGAAGTGGGTGCCAACTGTAATGGCAGATTTTGTAATTTTTGTTGGGTGGTGATATCCCTATGCCCTTTCTTATCTCTCACACTTCTCTTAATTTTTGGATGTCGGATCAAATAAATTGAAGAAGATCAAATGACATAAATTAACATGGTTGGCTAATTAGTACTACAATCTAGTGATACTCCTCTTCACTTGTAAGTGAGAGGTCTTAAGTTTGATTCTCGCCAAAGACGAGTTTAAACTACATTATTGGACACTTGTTTGTAATTCCTAAAAGTAATAACTTCCCTGCTTTGTTCACTACTTCCCTCACAACTAAGCAATTAGAATATGTCTATCATTGAATGAACTATTTCACCTATGGGAAAGAGTTTAGTATCTTAGGACATTGTGACTCAAATAATTCGTCCGAATTTTTTTCCACTTAAGGATTCCAACATCATATCTATTCTTTGGCTATATTTAGTAGAATTTCCAGATTCATGCATACACGGGTAAAGAATTTTCGGAGCAACCATATCCTTGAATTTGGAGCCTCCACCCTTATCCCGAATGCCCTTGCAGTAGTCATGATCGAGAACAAGACATCAACTTGAGTACCACATTTTATAAAACGGATTGAAAGCAAGAAAAGTCGTGCCATCAAGAAACCCAAAGGGCTTTACTGTCTCCAAATCACCAGTTTCAATTTTGGAGAGGGTGAACTTTGTTTCATTTTTTTCTGTTCTTATTCATACAAGCTTCTAAATGATGCAATCCCAAATTACCAGCATATTCCCTATCAATGATCATGGAAGGATCAAAACCCACCTCACAGTTGACCACCTTGGAATACTCAGAACACATAACACAATCTTTATTCTTAGACTTCGAATTGAAGAGCCATTAACTAATTGTTTCACCCTCGTCACCAACGGACAAATAGAAGCCAAGCTTCAAAGAAACAATTTTGACTGATTGCTTCATTCCAACTAACACATGGTGGGCATACATATTGGAGAGTTGACCTTTTGTAATTAGTTTAGTTACCTATTTGAGTCCTTGTAATCAGAATGTAGTTTGGTTATTTGATGTTTCTTTCCTTGTAAATCACTCTTGTACATTATATATTTTCCTCCTTGGTGAGAAGAATGATATCAGAAAATTAAACCCTAAAATAAGCCCTAATTAGCATGGTATCAGAGCAGAGATCCTAGGATTTCTACTATGCTTGTTCCCTCAAGAAAACTCGGCCCTCCAATGGAGAACCTACAACCACTCCACGGTGGAAACAACCCCATCCTAACTGATTCTACTCCTACACTAAACACTATAAAGCTAAACACTACTACCCTAACCGATCCTACCATGAATCCTACCCTACCTATACCACAAGTCGTTACACAAATTGTCCATCATGATTCGTCTATTGTTTCGATTGGCATCAAACTCAATGGTTCCAATTATGGAGTTTGGTCTCAAATTATTGAGATGTTTGTTGCTGGAAAAGACAAGTTGAGCTACTTGTTTGGTAGTAATCCCCAACTACCTATCGACGATCCGGCCTTCACCAAATGGCGTATGGAAAACGTTATTGTAAAGTGTTGGCTCATAAACTCTATGGAACCTAATTTGATTGGGTACTTTCTTCAACTATCGATGACAAAGGAAGTGCAGGACGTGGTTGCTCGCATGTATTATGACGACTCTGATATCTCTCAAGTCTATGATCTTACCTGCAAGGCCTTTCGCATGAGGCAAAATGGACGACCGGTGGAGACATACTATAGTGATCTTCAATCTTTGTGGCAGGAGATTAATTATCGTCGACCCAATTCGATGAAATGTGGTACTGATATTGAAATTTTTAATAAAATTGTTCAAACAGATCGTGTGTACACTTTGCTTGTAGAATTGGATGAGATGCTGGATAAAATTCGTAGTGATATTCTACGAACTGAGCCTCTTCCTTCCATCGAACAAACTTTTACCTATGTTTGTCAGAAGGGAATGCGACAAGCTATGATGAATACCGGAGGACAGCTGCCAAGTGGAGCAGCTATGGTGGCTCGGCCTGCCACATGAGCCGTAGCTCCACCTCGTCACCGCACCCTAGAAAAGTCACTTGCACCTAGCTCAGGACTGCAACCCCAGGCTACTGCCCCAAGCTCACGACCCACCATGGGTCCCCGTCCTCCTTGTCCTAAACCACTTGTCCCGGCTGGTGGTTGTACTTATTTCCGTAGTGAAAAGTATGGCCATGATAATTGCTTCTAATTGCATGGCTATCCTGACTGGTGGGAACTGTTGAAGCTTCAGAAACAACGGGAACGAGACGAGCAAGCCAATCTTGCTGATAGGAGCATATTTATGCACCTTAGTTTAGCTTGTTCTTGTGCATTTATATTGATTTTCTTAGTTAAAGTAGTCTTTTAAGCTAGTTTTATGTATTTTCAGGTTTTAAGGGCAAAATATGCAAAAGGATGCATTTTGGAGCCTTTTGGAGCAAATTAGAGCTTGGAATGAAGATCATATGCTTGGAGCCATGAGGATGGACGAAATTGAAGACTTGAAGATGATGTTTCCTACTTGAGCTAGGTTTCCTAGTTGAAGTAGGAAAATACTTAGAAATATGGAATCCTAGCTAAATTGGGAATCCTAGTTGAAATGGGTTTCCTAGTTGAATTGGGAAACCTAGAAGATTGAAGTTCCCTACTTGAACAAGGTTTCCTACTTGGAGTAGGAAATGTAAACCCCAAATGGCATCAAGTTGCAGCTACAATGAAGATTTCCAAGTCCAAGAAGGAAAAGGTTTCCAAAGTGAAGAAGGAGAAGAATTCCAAGTCAAGGAAGGAGAAAGACATGTTTTCCTAATGCTAGAAGGACTCCTAAGTATTGTAGGACACAAGTTGGAAGGTTCTAGAGTGTTCCACCCCTTTGCCGCAAGTTCTAAGCAATTTCCTATCAGTTTTGGGGCTTTCTAGAAGCCCTATCCCTAATCCCTACAAAGGTGCCGACCCTAGCCTTCTAGATGGACCTAATCCCTTGCCTTGCAAGGCTTTCTAGAAGCCTTAGCCTAACCCTACAAACCTGCCGCATGTTTCCCCAAAATCTGTGAGGTTTCCTAGCTTCTAGAAGGCCTATTCCTATAGGATTTAGATTTTATTATCCTTCTCTGATTCCTAACCCTAAATCAGCCCCTAAACACTATAAATACACCCCTTGGCCGCACCATTTAATTCATTCACTCTCCCACATTCAGAAATTCGCCAAAACACCATCCTCCCTAGTTCTAAGTCTTTGCCGCAGCCACCACCATACCTAAACACCATTATATCCTTCCATACCCATCCACCCATCCACATAAGGTCCTAAACTTGTCTCTACACCCTTTGCCGCACCAAGGAGGAGGAGAAGGAGTCTTGGAAGTTCATGCAATTCAAGTTCACATCACTGGAATTTCTAGGTGTTTCTTTTCCTTTGATTTCAATGTTTAAATTTAATTCTCTTTGTTTTGTGCGTATGAGGAACTAAACCCCCCCTTGGCTAGGGGGGGATTCGAAACACATGTTTATGCTTGCGATATGATTTGATTACTTCTAATTGCGTTTCATAAGTTATGAATTCAATTTACTTATCTATGTGAATTACATTGATTTGTGTGTGTTGGTTGAGAGTGCACGCTTAATTATCATACATGAATTGAATGCTAGGATATAAGGAAATTTCACCTAATCGTTATGGACTTATATTCACAAGTAGTAAAGGTTGATGATCTCAATCGAGTTAAGTAAATTCTTGGCATAAGTTTCATGCAATCATAGTAACAAGTGCTTCGTCAATGCTTATGGTTTTCATAGAACTTAATGATTCTTGCTTGTGTCTCTATTATGCAATCATGTAGGGGACTTGTGGGGAATGCTTTGGGTTGTTGTATGCAATCATCCAATTCAATAACATTAGGAAAATCTGAAGGTTAATTTAAGCGGACCTAATTAACTTGGGGCATTGAGAATTCATGGTTTATTGAAAAGCAATTGGAAATCGTTTTGTATGCAAGTATAACATGTGTGGAGATGAACCCCTTAGCTAGCTTTCCATCCATCTATTTTAAAACCAAAATCGTTTTCAAATCTGTTTGTTTTACAAGTTTTAAGTTTTGTTTTCAAATTCGTCAAAAACCAAATCCCCCTTTGTTTTGAAGTGTCAAAATAGTTAGAAGTGTCTTAGTTTGTGTTTTTGAGTGTTTTGGGTCAAGTTATAAAGTATTTTCGTCAAAATCTTCCTTTAGAGTCCAAAACTGCCCAGAAAGTGTTTTTAAGCAGTTTTGAGTGTTTTTGTGCTGTTTTGAGTCTTTTGGTTTGTTTTAGAGTTTTAAAGTATAGTTTTGCTTTGTTTGAGTCTAGTTAGTGTTTTAAACTTTGTTTTTACGTTTTTGAGTCAATTCCAAGTGATTTTGCAATCCCTCCTAATCCCCGGTCTAGAACGATCCCTACTTACATTCTTCACTACAATTGATAAAAAGAGGGTTTAATTTGTGTGCGTATAATTATCACATCAAATTTTGGCGCCGTTGCCGGGGATTAGCAACTTTGCTAATCCCTTGGATTGTATTTTCGTTTTGTTTAAGTAAGGTCAGATTCTGAGTTGTTTTTGTTTCTTGTTTAGGTACTAGTTTATGACTCGGAGTTCTAATCCGATTCACGAACATATTCTGGACTTTGACGACGATTTTGAGCGCGAGTTGAGACGAAAGAGGAAGAATCCGGAACCTAGTGAATCAAGTGCAAGTTCCGAGTCCGTTTCTGAATTTGAAGAGGAAGTGGAAGACATGGCAGCGGACAACCGGACAATCAAGGAGCTTTCCGCTTCGGGATTGGACAATGCCACACCTCTATGCATCCAATATCCTAGGGCAGCTCCCGACAAAACCGCCGAATTCGAATTGAAGTCAAGCTTGTTACATCATATTCCGAAATACCATGGGCTATCCATGGAAGATCCGAACAAGCATTTGAAGGAATTTGAAGTAGTTTGCTCGAGCATGACTCCGGTGAACGTTGATGAGAGCATATTGAAGATGAAGGCCTTTCCCTTTTCTCTCCTAGAGAAGGCGAAAGATTGGTTGTACGAATTGGCTCCCGGAACCGTCACATCTTGGGAGAGCATGAAACGAGCCTTCTTGGAGAAGTTTTTCCCAACTTCTCGAGTCATCCTCCTACGCAAAAGGATAAGTGGCATTCAACAAGATGAAGGTGAATCTTTTCCTACTTATTATGAACGTTTTAAATCTCTTGTTGCTTCATGTCCACAGCATCAAATGAAGGAGGAATTGCTTCTACAATACTTCTACGAGGGACTTCTACCAATTGAACGTCAAATGCTAGATGCCTCAGCGGGAGGAGCTTTGGTAGACAAGACCCCCACGACAGCAAAGATGTTGATTGCCAACCGAGCGTTGAACGCTCAACAATACGAAGGAGTTGGACAAAGAGGAACCCCACGGCAACATCAAGTCAATGAGGTAAGTGCCATAACCGAACTTCAAAATCAAATGGCTAACCTTACTACGTTGCTTTCTCAGGTGGTGGAGGGTCCAAAAGTCAAAATCGTAGCTTCGTGTGGCGTATGCTCCATGCAAGGCCACCATACGGACAAGTGCCCACAATTGATCGAGAATGGAGGATGGGAAACCCTCAATGCCGTGGGTTATGGCAACCAATACCAACCACGTGGTGATCCATTTTCCAATACTTACAATCCCGGTTGGCGTGATCATCCAAATTTCAAATGGCGAGAACCCCAACAAGGCCAACAACAAAGCGGATTTAGGCAACAACCCCCGGGTTTCTATCAAAAGCCGTTGGCACCACCACAAGCCCAAGCACAACCTGCCCAAAGCAACCAAGGTAATTCAAGTGATAATGATAAGATTTTTCAATTACTTACTACTTTGACGCAGGAAGTCCAAACTCAAAACAAAGAGAGGCAAATCCAAGACAAGAGGATGGATGAGTTGGAGAAACAAGTGGGACAAATTTCCGAGTTCTTGGGGCAATTTCGTGAGCAAGGAAGGTTGCCTAGCTCAACGGTGGTCAATCCGAAAGGTGGATTCGAATCTGCAAAAGCCATAAGTTTGCGAAGTGGACGACAAGTAGGATCTGACCTTAAACCATCCAAATCACGCTCCAACGAGGAGGAAGAGCAAAGGCCACTCACGGCCAAAGGAGAACCACCATTGCCGCAAGTCCCAAGTGATCCCAATTCGTCCAAATTGGCCAATAAAGGTAAAAACGTGTCAAGTTCAGTTCCTACTAATGATTTTCCTTCAAATGTTCCCTTTCCTAGTAGGTTCATGCAAGCAAAGAAAGAAGAGGATGAAAAAGACATTCTGGAAACGTTTAGGAAGGTGCACGTCAATATACCGCTCCTTGATGCTATAAAGCAAATCCCGAAGTACGCCAAGTTTTTGAAGAAGCTTTGTACAACAAAGAAGCGGATTCGGGAGAAAGAGGTGGTGCATGTAAGTGAGAATGTCTCTGCGATATTGCAAAGGAAGCTGCCACCTAAATGCAAGGATCCGGGTAGTTTCACTATCCCTTGTGTAATTGGTAATACACGGTTTGAACATGCTATGCTAGATTTAGGTGCATCAATTAATGTCATGCCATATTCTATTTATGCATCTATGAATCTAGGAGCGCTTAAAAATGATGGTGTTATTATTCAATTAGCCGATCGATCTAATGCATATCCGAAAGGAGTTTTGGAGGATGTTTTGGTGCAGGTAGACCACCTGATTTTTCCTGCAGATTTCTATGTGCTTGACATGGAGGATTCGGCCCACTCTCCATCATCACCACTTTTACTTGGCCGACCTTTCATGAAAACGGCTCAAACCAAGATTGACGTGGCCAAGGGAGCAGTTACTATGGCTTTTGGTGGTGATATGATTAACTTTAAGATTTCTGAATCGGTTGAGAATACTAATGATGTTCGTTCTTGTTGTGCTATTAATGTAATTGAAAATATAGGGCAGGAATGTTCAACGCTAGCCAAGAAGAATGCGCCTCAACCCACCGTCGAGGAAGGAATTGGAGTGCACAAAAAGGAGTGCACGGCCCCAACTTTACAATCACGAAATCTGGCCCAGACCACCCCTTGTGCAGCTGTCCATTGTGCTACCACTTCCTTGCCGTACAAAGGTAAGCCACCTATTCCAATTTCGATTCCCATTTCAACTAAAAGGGTGTTACCTTTTATGGAGCAGGTACCTAATCGACTTCAACGTGGTGGGAGAGTTCGTGTTGATTTAGAGAAACCAAACACCACAATCAGAAAGGACCATTATCCCATCCCATTCAAGGACCCAAAGTATGAAGTATTTCCGAGGGCAGATCGTAGACAATACACCTCTCCAAGCCGTGGGGTCCAATAAGCTTCAAAGGAGTTTCGTCCGGCTGTACGACGTTAAAGCAAGCGCTACTTGGGAGGCAACCCATGCATTCAACAAAGGAAGACCGAGAAAGCACTCCAATTCCAGATTTGCGTTCCTAAACCCTTCTCTTTGTTGCTATTTTGTTTCTGCCATGTTAGGTTGTTTAGATGTGTTTTGTTTGTTTGTTTGTTATTTGTGTGAGTCTATGCTTGAAACATTGAGGACAATGTTTGATTTAAGTGTGGGGGGGTAACCAAAGTGTTTTGATGCAAATTCGTAGGGTTTATCACTCATAACTTCTAAATGTTGGTCCTTGCTGTTTTTAAGTGTTTTTAAGCTGTTTTAGTGTGTTTTGACTCAAAAATCCGAAAATCCCATAAAAATTTGAAAAATTGTTTTAAAAAACCCAAAAAGAGTTGTTTTTATGTGTTTGTTTGTGTCTTAGGGTACCTTCCAACACAATAATGAGGATTCGGTTTGTAATTGCATGACTGTTAAAAAGAGTTGTAAACATGGATGAAAGTTTGATTTACTCTTTGGTTTATGCTTGGTTATGGTTATAACTTATGAATTCACATATAATCATAAAGAAAAAGAAAAATCAATTTTTGTAACATGCTTGAAGGAAGGAACTCAAACTAACGCTACAACCTTGTGAGACTTGAGCCTAAACGTTTATTTGGAGAGTTAATAATCTGTGCATTGTTGTTTCCTAAAGTCGTTGCATGATCTCATTATTCTTTGCTTGGTTATTACTTAGAAGGCGTTTCATCATTTCGTTCCAAACACTAGAACTCATGCCCAATTCATTCAAAGCATGTTATTGATTTGCATAACACGTATTCAAGATAAAAGCTGTGTAGTAACCACCATAGCCAAATGGCCATATCTCCATATTTCATTGTGTTTTGTAGGTTTTAACCCCGTTGAGCCTTGTTTAGCCTATATTCTTTGTTAACCCACATTATCCTCACCGAGCCTAGATTAGGACTATCCATACCCTTGTTTTTGAAGCATAGTAATGCATGACTCAATATGAATTCCTTTTTAACCAATGCATGGCAGAAAACAAGTGTGGGGGAAGTGAGTTTTGTGTGGGTGTGCCAAAGTCTTGAAGAAGGCACGAAATAGAAAAGAAAAGAAGAAAAATTCGTGGAAAATAGAAAGAGAAAAAGAAAAGTCGTGAAAAGAATGAAAAAGGAGTTGAAAAGATGAGAAAAAGAGTTCTTAAGTGTTGTTTGTTGAAGGAAGGGTCCAAAAAGTTGAATTTGACCCTAAGTGTTGCTTAAATTTTCCCCTTTGTGTTTAAAAGTTGATTTTTGCATGCTAATGGGAATTCTAAGTTCAATTTCATTATGTTGCTTGCTATTGCTTTAAGAACGTTTGTTTTCCCTATCCTTTCGTTGTGAGCCAACTCCCCAAGCCCCGTTACAACCCTTGACTTTAATCTTGAGTGTTGTGTGTTTCAATTTGTGGAGTTTGAATTTGGTATGGGCATATAGGTGTCACTGGTTCTCGCATCTAAGTAGTAGCATTCCGTTCATGAGATCATATCTAAACATGTTAGTTACTCCGGAAAAATGCTTTTCTTGTTATACATATATGTGAGCATTCGTTTTCATATTTACATCAATCTTCTCACATATAACTAGTGTAGGGTGTGTAGTTAGAAAATCTGAGTGAAAATAGAGTGCATATCTAGGAAGGAATTGAGGAAATTCTCTAAGGCATGTTACTACATACAAACATCGTTTTAATTGGTTTAATGTGAACTAATGAGTAGTGACTATGATTAAGTATGTGCTTAAGTGTAAAGATGGCAAAAATCTGTGGGAATGATGATTTTTAACATGTCATGTGCATTGGAAATCCCTGAGGCGATTGTTGGAAGGTTTAGGTTGTGTTTTACTCGTTTTGTTTCGTTTTGTTTTGCTCGAGGACTAGCAAAAGCTAAGTGTGGGGGAATTTGATAGGAGCATATTTATGCACCTTAGTTTAGCTTGTTCTTGTGCATTTATATTGATTTTCTTAGTTAAAGTAGTCTTTTAAGCTAGTTTTATGTATTTTCAGGTTTTAAGGGCAAAATATGCAAAAGGATGCATTTTGGAGCCTTTTGGAGCAAATTAGAGCTTGGAATGAAGATCATATGCTTGGAGCCATGAGGATGGACGAAATTGAAGACTTGAAGATGATGTTTCCTACTTGAGCTAGGTTTCCTAGTTGAAGTAGGAAAATACTTAGAAATATGGAATCCTAGCTAAATTGGGAATCCTAGTTGAAATGGGTTTCCTAGTTGAATTGGGAAACCTAGAAGATTGAAGTTCCCTACTTGAACAAGGTTTCCTACTTGGAGTAGGAAATGTAAACCCCAAATGGCATCAAGTTGCAGCTACAATGAAGATTTCCAAGTCCAAGAAGGAAAAGGTTTCCAAAGTGAAGAAGGAGAAGAATTCCAAGTCAAGGAAGGAGAAAGACATGTTTTCCTAATGCTAGAAGGACTCCTAAGTATTGTAGGACACAAGTTGGAAGGTTCTAGAGTGTTCCACCCCTTTGCCGCAAGTTCTAAGCAATTTCCTATCAGTTTTGGGGCTTTCTAGAAGCCCTATCCCTAATCCCTACAAAGGTGCCGACCCTAGCCTTCTAGATGGACCTAATCCCTTGCCTTGCAAGGCTTTCTAGAAGCCTTAGCCTAACCCTACAAACCTGCCGCATGTTTCCCCAAAATCTGTGAGGTTTCCTAGCTTCTAGAAGGCCTATTCCTATAGGATTTAGATTTTATTATCCTTCTCTGATTCCTAACCCTAAATCAGCCCCTAAACACTATAAATACACCCCTTGGCCGCACCATTTAATTCATTCACTCTCCCACATTCAGAAATTCGCCAAAACACCATCCTCCCTAGTTCTAAGTCTTTGCCGCAGCCACCACCATACCTAAACACCATTATATCCTTCCATACCCATCCACCCATCCACATAAGGTCCTAAACTTGTCTCTACACCCTTTGCCGCACCAAGGAGGAGGAGAAGGAGTCTTGGAAGTTCATGCAATTCAAGTTCACATCGCTGGAATTTCTAGGTGTTTCTTTTCCTTTGATTTCAATGTTTAAATTTAATTCTCTTTGTTTTGTGCGTATGAGGAACTAAACCCCCCCTTGGCTAGGGGGGGATTCGAAACACATGTTTATGCTTGCGATATGATTTGATTACTTCTAATTGCGTTTCATAAGTTATGAATTCAATTTACTTATCTATGTGAATTACATTGATTTGTGTGTGTTGGTTGAGAGTGCACGCTTAATTATCATACATGAATTGAATGCTAGGATATAAGGAAATTTCACCTAATCGTTATGGACTTATATTCACAAGTAGTAAAGGTTGATGATCTCAATCGAGTTAAGTAAATTCTTGGCATAAGTTTCATGCAATCATAGTAACAAGTGCTTCGTCAATGCTTATGGTTTTCATAGAACTTAATGATTCTTGCTTGTGTCTCTATTATGCAATCATGTAGGGGACTTGTGGGGAATGCTTTGGGTTGTTGTATGCAATCATCCAATTCAATAACATTAGGAAAATCTGAAGGTTAATTTAAGCGGACCTAATTAACTTGGGGCATTGAGAATTCATGGTTTATTGAAAAGCAATTGGAAATCGTTTTGTATGCAAGTATAACATGTGTGGAGATGAACCCCTTAGCTAGCTTTCCATCCATCTATTTTAAAACCAAAATCGTTTTCAAATCTGTTTGTTTTACAAGTTTTAAGTTTTGTTTTCAAATTCGTCAAAAACCAAATCCCCCTTTGTTTTGAAGTGTCAAAATAGTTAGAAGTGTCTTAGTTTGTGTTTTTGAGTGTTTTGGGTCAAGTTATAAAGTATTTTCGTCAAAATCTTCCTTTAGAGTCCAAAACTGCCCAGAAAGTGTTTTTAAGCAGTTTTGAGTGTTTTTGTGCTGTTTTGAGTCTTTTGGTTTGTTTTAGAGTTTTAAAGTATAGTTTTGCTTTGTTTGAGTCTAGTTAGTGTTTTAAACTTTGTTTTTACGTTTTTGAGTCAATTCCAAGTGATTTTGCAATCCCTCCTAATCCCCGGTCTAGAACGATCCCTACTTACATTCTTCACTACAATTGATAAAAAGAGGGTTTAATTTGTGTGCGTATAATTATCACATCACTTGCCACCTCTATGTCCCAATTATCTTTGATATCTCAAGATTATCCTCCTCCTATTTCGAGTTCTTCCAACATGTCTCTAGAGTCCTGAAGTAACTGTGGTTATGTTTTTAATATGAATAGTGATGCTACTCTATTCGGATGGATCATTGACTCCGTTGCCACATACCATATGATTTATGATTCCACTGATTTAGCTTGTGATACCATTCCATTTCGACGTAATATTACTAATGTTAATGGAGTCACCTCACCAGACTTTAAATGTGACACTTGCATACTCGCCAAGAGTCACCGTGTATCTTATCCGCTGAATTCTAATAAAAGTGTTATTCTTTTTGGTCTTGTTCATTCGGATGTTTGGGGACCATCTCTTATTACTACTTCATCTGGTATTCGATGGTTTGCAATGTTCATAGATGATTGCACACGGATGACATGGTTATATCTTCTTAAGCATAAAAGTGATGTTTTTTTTCTTCAGCTTTTAAGACATTCCGCACCATGGTTCAGACACAATTTTCAACTAAAATATAGATTTTGCGTTCTGATAATGGTGGTGAATATGTTAATAATAATTTTTCCCATTATTTAACTAATCACAGAATTCTTCACGAAACTACATATCCTCAGACTTCTCAACAGAACGAGGTGGCTGAGCGCAAAAATCATCATTTCTTAGAAACAGCTCACTCATTCTTGATTAGGGCATCTGTTCTCCGCTCCTCTTGGGATGTTGCTCTTCAAACTGCCACTTATCTTATCAACTGATTGCCATCCAAAGTCCTGAATTTTCTTACCTCCTTACAAGTCCTTGCTACCATTGTGCATCTATCGTCAGTTTTGGTACTCCCACCTCGGGTTTTTGGATGTGTTGCATTTGTTCATTTTCATAAACATCAATGGACAAAACTTGAATTGTGTGCTCTCCGTTGTATTTTTATGGGGTACGGACTCCATCAGAAAGGGTACCATTCCTACCACCCTCATTCCCGTTAAATGTATGTTACAATGGATGTCACTTTTTCTGAATCTGAGATGTATTACCCTTTAGATTGTTCCAATCTTCCTCCTCAGGGGAGACGCGGCATGACAAGAAAGATTGGACCATGAATGATACTGTTGATCTTCCGCTGCCACTAGCCGAGCCTATAGCGGTTGCACTACCAGCCCAGCCAACATCAGCCTAGTACTGCCCACAGAATTAAAGGAAAGCACGTCAATGCCATCCTCACCCACGACAACAGTGCTGCCACTTGTCAACTTTAAGACTTCTACTGATACTACTCCCCATCATCTCCAAATATAGTACCACCAGATGACCATACTCCTAATAATATTTCTAAAGTAAGCTCTACCATCTCTATTGATGTATATGTTGTTCTGAATTATCAATTACCTTTCAAGCACAACTGGGGAAAGCCACCCAATCGATATTCACCAGACACAATGAAAGGTTCTAAATACCCCATTGCCAACTGTGTGTCATCACATAAGTTATTAGAACTCAGCAAAGCTTTTGTACAACAAATATCCAATGATAGCAGACCAAGTTCATTGAATGAGGCACTATCGAACAATCGATGGACCAAGGCAATGGAGGAAGAAATGGACGCACTCTAGAAAAATCAAACGTGGGATTTAGTTCCACTTCCCCAAGGAAAAAAGAGAGTTGGGTGTCGATGGGTGTACACCATCAAGTACAAAGCTAATGGGTCCGTTGAATAATACAAAACACGATTGGTGGCCAAGGGATACACTCAAAACGTATGGTGTTGATTATACAGAGATATTTGCTCCGATAGCAAAGATTAATACGGTAAGAGTATTGCTTTCATTGGCAGCCAACTTAGATTGGCCATTACAGCAATTTGATATGAAAAATGCTTTCTTACATGGTAATCTTAAAAAACAAGTGTATATGGATATTCCACTTGGTTATGCATCGATTTTACAACCCGAAGTAGTGTGCAAGTTGAATAAAGTGTTGTATGGGTTGAAGCAATCACCTCGAGCATGGTTTGGTAAGTTCCGGATGGCTATGAGGAAATATGGGTTCAGGCAGAGCAATTCCAATCATACACTTTTCTTGAAACGTCGAATGAGGAAATTGACGGCACTTATCATCTATGTGGATGATATGATTGTTACGGGTGATGACAAAGAGGAAATCTCAAGGCTTAAAGATTACCTAGCAACCGAGTTCAAGATGAAAGATCTTGATGGTTTGAAATATTTCTTGGGGATAAAAGTAGATTGATCTAAACAGGGTATATTTCTATCTCAAAGAAAATATGTTCTAGACTTATTAGCTGAAACCGAAATGCTTGATTGTGAACCGGCTGACACCCTCATACTCCAAAATCACCATCTTACTGTACACCCTGATCAAGTTCCCACTAACAAAGATCGTTATCAAAGGTTAGTTGGGAGGTTAATTTATTTATCTCACACAAGGCCTGATATTGCATACGTAATAAGTGTTGTCAGTCAATTTATGCATTCTCCGAGTGAGGCACATATGGATGCCGTTGAACTCATCATACGATACTTGAAGTTCTCACCGGGTAGAGGCATCATGTTTTCCAAGAATGATCATTGTCAAATAGAGGGTTACACCGATGCAGATTGGGCAGGCAACGTTACTGATCGTTGGTCCACATCTCGTTACTTTACATTCGTGGGAAGAAACTTAGTGACTTGGGGGAGTAAGAAACAGAAAGTGGTTGCTTTATCAAGTGCAAAGGTGGAATACAGGGGTATGGAAAAAGGAGTTTGTGAACTATTATGGCTTCGAAGGCTACTTGGTGAGCTCAAGTATCATTCGAATTCAACCTCAGATTTATTTTGTGATAATAAAGCAGCTATCGATATCTCACACAACCCAATTCAACATGATCGCACAAAACACGTGGAAGTTGACAGACACTTCATTAAGGAGAAGTTGGATGGGAATATTATTCAATTCCCGTTCGTAAAGTCAGAGGATCAATTGGCGGATATCTTAACTAAAGATGTTGCAAGTCAAGCGTTCTACAACTCACTTGTCAAGTTGGGCATGAACGACATTTATGCACCAACTTGAGGGGGAGTGTTGGAAAATTGACCTTTTGTAATTAGTTTAGTTACCTATTTGAGTCCTTGTAATTAGATTCTAATTAGGTTATTTGATGTTTCTTTCCTTGTAAATCACTCTTGTACATTATATATTTTCCTCCTTGGTGAAAAGAATGATATCAGAAAATTAAACCCAAAATAAGCCCTAATTAGTAATACATTCCAACCAATTCTTTTTGGCATTCATTCTCAAGAATTAAGGGTTGTGCTTTGCGATTATCATGGATTTGTCACTTTTCTTATCTCAAAATTTGAAATAACCAGTTCAATTTTGTCTCAAAAATCCGTAGTACTATTTTGCAAGAATTCACCATTACAAACAAGAAATTTTTAAAATTGTAATCATCTTGCACTTGGATCTCTGACGAAACTGAGAGAAGAAATGATCTGCTTTCTCTCGGGTCCGAATCTTTTCCTCGTGGAAGGATTGAAGCTTGAGAACGACTTGATTCGATTTCACAAGAAAGATATGAGATGTCATTTTGATGAATGGCTGACGCACCAATGTAGCTGCAAAAGATTCACAACTATATTTCGGCATAAGCAACTGCAATTGAAGAAGAATTAAATCCTTGGTAGTCTTAAATTCGTTCCGGAATTTGCTCTAAGAAGTTTTGAATTCATCGAACTTGGTTTTCTAGATTCCATGGTTTATACAAGGAGAAGGATTGAGAGGAATGAACGATTGGCTAATACCAATGTTAGAACCTAGCTCCACATCTTCATTAGTTGCACATAAAGAAGGTATAACATAACAACAATGCAATTCATTGACTGTTTTGCCTTCCTTTACAAGCCACTATTTATATTCTAACAACCCATCTTCAAATAACCTAGCTCCACATCTTTATTGTGCCATTTGTTGTGGTATCGTAACACATGTGTCTTTGTTTATCTTAAATGCATATAAGTATCACAATACATGATTAATCTATTTATAATTAATACTAGTCATATGGACACATGTTATACGTGTGTAATTTAAATTTGTTATAAAAATATTAATATCACTTCTTAAAAAACAACTTGTAAAAAAAACATTTGGGCATGGAACTTTGAAGAAGCGGTTAAGGGAGTGATTTTAAAGTGGGAGACATGGGTTTAAAGGAAAAAAAACCTCCTCCATTTTTTTTTTTTTTTTTTTTTTTTAAAATGGATATGTTATCTTTACCAAGCTGTGAAGTTTGTGTAAAAAACTGAAAATTTGAGTAGTATGCAATTACTAAATTGTCATGTCTTTTAATTTTGTTTAACTTTGATGAGAGGGTTAAAATAGTAGTTTTATGAAGTTTTGGTTGACAAACAGAGTTTTATTAAGGGGTGTGCTATCCACACACCCCTTTTTACTTCTCACACACCCCTGTTAATTTCTGTCCGTTAGATCTTCTTTAATTCATTTGATCTGACGGCCGAAATTCAAAAAGGTGTGAGAGAAGTAAAAAGGGGTGTGTGGATATCACACCCCTTTATTAATTAGTAGAAATAAACAGTGTTAATATATTGTTAATATTAGAATTTTTATTGATTTTATACAAAATAACTCTAAAAATAACGAGCAAAATATATCTAAAACTAACAATAAAAAAAATAAAAAATAAACATTTGAATATTTCAGAAAGTTTTTCTTATAGGACCCTACAGGCTAAATTGAACTGAAGAAACAAATCTGGAGCCGAGTCTCTGAGTTACCAGAGTCCACTGGTTGTTATGCCATCTTACAATCCCCGCCAGTTTTTCTCTCTCACCCTCTTCCTCTTCAAACAAAACCCTAACCTCTATCTTCTCTCTCGCTCGCCGCGGTTCTTCTCCAACCAATCATGGCTCTCCGTACGCGGCAACCCCATCATCAAGTGGCCCTCACCCCCCGACGTACCCTGCTCCCTCCCGCACCCAAACATCGCCCCAAACCCAAACCCTAACCATGGCTCCGGCCCCAGTTTTTCGCCGATGGACTTCTCCACCATCGCTAACTTGCTCACCGACCCAACCATTTCCCCCGGTTCATCGCTCCAGAGCGCATTGGACCGGACCGGAATCGAGCCGGGTCCGAGTCTGGTACAAGCTGTGTTCGACCACTTCGATTCGTCGCCCAAATTGCTGCACACTCTGTTTCTTTGGGCGGAGAAGCTGCCCGGGTTTCGATCCTCCGTGAAGCTCTTCGGGTCCATGATCAATATGCTGGCAAAGTCGAGAGACTTCGACTCCGCCTGGTCTCTGATTCTCAATCGGATCGGAGGAGATGAGGTGCCCGGTTTGGTTTCGGCTGATACGTTTGTGATCATGATCAGACGGTATGCCCGCGCAGGTACATTTCTATGTTATTGTATACATGTACTTAATTGAATTATGTAATGTAAATTTTGAGTTTAGTTATTAAATTTGCACGTTCAATTGGACATTTTGAATTTTGAAATGGATTGTATTTGGTAACGATTTAGTGCAATGTGCGATATTACGTGTTGGTAATCTCTGCGTAAGTTTTGGCCCCGCACTATTTGAAACAGATTAAAAATATGAACTTGCAACTGTTAGTTAATTGGGGCAGCCTGTAGTTACTGAAATCATATTTGTGTTTACAGTTATTGATATCGGGATAAGTTCATTTGATTTTTAAATCCATCATTTTTTCTCGGTGGTGGTACAATTTATGCAGGCATGCCCGAATCAGCAATTCGGACTTTTGAGTTTGCGAGTAATTTAGACTCATTTCTCAACTCTGAAGCAGAAATGAGTTTGTTTGAAGTATTGTTGGATTCCCTTTCTAAGGAAGGCCTCGTTAGGGTGGCTTCGGAATACTTCGATAGGAAAAGGAAGTTGCATCCGAATTGGATTCCATCAGTTCGCGTTTATAATATACTGCTGAATGGGTGGTTCCGATCAAGGAAGCTGAAACAGGCAGAGCGGCTTTGGGTGGAAATGAGAAGGGAGAATGTGAAACCTAGTGTTGTAACGTATGGTACACTTGTGGAAGGATACTGCCGGATGCGTCGCGCTGAAATTGCAATTGAGTTGGTGAGCGAGATGAGGAGGGAAGGAGTTGAGCCCAATGCTATTGTGTATAATCCAATAATTGATGCGTTGGGGGAAGCTGGGAGGTTCAAGGAGGCGCTGGGGATGATGGAGCGCTTTTTGGTCCTGGAATCAGGCCCCACTATTTCAACATACAGTTCTCTGGTCAAGGGCTATTGCAAAGCTGGAGACCTTGTAGGGGCTAGTAAGATCCTTAAGATGATGATAAGTCGGGGTACTGCCCCTACTCCAACAACCTATAACTATTTCTTTAGGTACTTTTCAAAGCATGGGAAAATTGAGGAGGGAATGAACCTTTATACCAAAATGATTGAATCTGGATATACCCCAGATCGGCTTACTTTCCAACTTTTGTTGAAGATGTTGTGCGAGGAGGAGAGATTGGATTTGGCAATTCAAGTTAGCAAGGAAATGAGATCTAGGGGATGGGATATGGATTTAGCTACGAGCACCATGTTGATTCATTTGCTTTGCAATATGCATAAACTCAAAGAGGCTTTTGAAGAGTTTGAGGACATGATACGGAGGGGTTTAGTTCCTCAGTATATTACTTTCCAAAGAATGGATGATGTGTTGAGGAAACAAGGAATGAATCAAATGGCTCGGAAGCTGTGCAAAATGATGTCTTCTGTTCCCCATTCAACAAACTTGCCGGATACATATGTCAGAGATGAACATGCATCTCGCGCAAGGAGAAAGTCTATAGTTCAGAAGGCTGAAGCAATGTCTGATTTGTTAAAAACTTGTTCAGATCCAAGAGAACTTGTCAAGTTTAGAAGATCGCCTGAAAATCTTGTATCAAGAGTGAACCAGTTGATAGAGGATATTAAGAGAAAAGCTAACATCCAGTGATATTCAGTTTCTTTTCTTTGGTATTAAACATTAAATTTTGGATTCTGTTGGCATTCTTTGCGAGGAAGGTGAGTTAACTGCAGGTGCAGTAGAAAGGCAGTTGAGAGTTATTTCAGGCAGAAGTAACAAAACATCTTTATTCATGTGCCGATTGGTAAAACTTTGATATTTATATGAGAAAACCTGTGGGGCAACTACTTTTGGAGGATTTCTTTCATGAATTGAGATTATTAGTAATGTTAAACTTCTTGCAATATAGATATGAGTTCTGAATCCTAATGGGCTTCTGTTATGAAGTCAAGTGGTTTGAATACAGGTTCACTACCTATACAAGCTAAATTGTACGGGTGCAAGTAAAAGAGAGACCGAAACATAAGTTGAATGTCCTAAATGAAGCTTTGGTGGGATAAAATTTCCAGATGTATCCAAGATGCGAAGTGGACTAGTGGCGAGGGGGCAACCAACAATGCTTCTTTTGTTAAAGTTAGTGGAAGCTGGATTTTGGAGTCTTTTGGGTTCTAGCATAGCCCGAAAGGATGATGAGGTCAGTGTTTCTGGTAAATATGCTGGAGTCAACCACTGAAACACACTGTATGCAGGTAAATGTCCAACTGTTGACGTTTTAATCAAGAATATTATTTTCGGTGCAGTCAAGTCTAACTGCTTTAGTTGGTTTATGCTAAACCTAAATTAAGAGTATAATATTTTTAACACATTGGTAAACATGTTATTTTTAACTTGCAGTGGCTAATAACGTAACTTGAAGGATGGGGCACGACATTAATAGTACAACTGATATCTTTCTTGGACTTTGTCTTTGAACCAGGCTCTGTTTGCATGTGCATTGGATTTTTGCATTTAGAGTTTGTCGAAGGGCTCCAAAGAGCACACATTAACGGGGTATGGGTTGAATTGAAGACAAGTTGAAGTTTTTTCTCGTATTTGTAAGTGGAAATTGAAGAAGCTGAAGAACCCTAAAAACGTAGCTACCTGCCGTTCTATGTTTTTGTGGGAGTGTCGTATTTTACTGGCAGCTTTTCTTTACAATTTCTTTTGTTATGGACAAGGCATTTTCATCATTTGATATGTTTGGTGTTTAGAGGATTGTACAGTGTATACTAGATGCTAGATGAAGTCTTATCCCTGAATATATCACCACCACGGTGTCTTGTGCCATGTAAGTTGTTCTCCTCATCCCAAAGAAATTTGGATGACTAGCTGATTTTCAATTCGAATAATTTTCTGTACGGATGATCTTCAAGTGAAGATTAAGAAGTTGAACGGTTATGATTATGAAATTTATATAGTGAAAATATGTTATTCAAAAACATGGTGGAACGCAAGTTTTAGTATTGAGAAAAGGAAAGTGATTTTCATACATCTTTTTTAGCTTTTCACACATTATTCTTATACTAAAACCCAAACCAGAGTTCACTGTTCACAGACAGTGAGCAGACTAAAATGCCCTCCGTTTGGTTTTCCGTCAGACTTTTTTTCTCTCTGTTGCACAATCAAATGACAGAATTGCCCTCCTTTGCCACGTGTGTTCTTCGCGGACCACAACTCTTTTTCTCTTCAGGATTCTTCTTTCGATTTCTGTCTCTCTCACAAAACTTTTTGTTTCTCTCAAACCTCTCTTTGCTTCGCTCTCCGATCTCCAGTTCTCTCTGGCTTCTTTCTTCCAAAAAACACTCAAGTTAGTCAAATTTGTTTAGATCTTTTTGTTGGGGGCTACAAATCGCAGCACTCTCTTGCTAAAATAGTGGTCTTGATTTGAAGAAAATTTGAAGCCCATAAAAGATCGCGTTTCCTGCTACCGATTTGGTGTGGGTAATTCTCTGCTTTGAATGTTATGTGCTTGGGAGTGTAAATTTGGATTTATAAATGGGTTTTTTGTTAAAAACTTTTGGTTGTGATTTTGGGGATTTTGTTTGTAGCTTCGGATTCTGGGTGATGATGGTTAATTTGGTTTTGTTTTCTATTTCAGGAGATCGGGTTTTTCAAATTTATGATTTTTCTTTGAAGCCTGCGAAGACCTCTGTGTTTAAGGTGAGTGCTTTTCAAATTCCACGGTTTTGATTCGATTTGCAGCCTGAGGTGTGATTTTAGATATGAAATTTTTAGGCTTCAGATCCCTTTCTGCCTTTACTACCACCAATTCACCCATACCTCAGCTTTTTTTTTCCACGATTGTTAAGTCCACACCGGTGCCGGAGAATCAACCACACCGGTAGCAGGTATATGGGTATGGCGAGAGAGAATAGAGAAGAAGCAAAAAGGGATATTCTATTAATTCTCAAATCTAACCATACAATCAACTCGGAAGCATGTATATCAACAATGCCACCTGGACACAATTACTGAAACTTTCTAATAACTATTGGCCCTTACAATTAAACCCCATACTTATAACTCCTTACAATTTAGTCCTTACTGTAATCAACTAAAACCTCCCTGTGATTAGGCAATCATAACCAGTTCATAACAATACCCCTCCCTTGTAGAACCTTGTCCTCAAGGTTTGTTCACAGAGGAAATGAAGGGTATTTAGCCTTGAACTCATCAAAATCTTCCCAAGTAGCCTCCGATTCCTCCTGATCTTGCCACTGCACTAGCAACTGGACCCCTGCAACATTGCCTTTCTTATAAACCCTCCTCTGCAACACTGCCACTGGTATGTTCCCTGCTAGCCCATCTTCGACTACCTGAGGTAGGACATTCTAAGGTTCCACATTACTTCCCAAATGTTTCTTTAAATGGCTCACATGGAACACAGGATGAATCTTGGTGCTAGGTGGCAGATTCAATTTATAGGCTACCTTACCAATTTTTTCACAAATCTCATAAGGACCAAAGTACCTTGGTTGAAGTTTATGGTAGCTGTGAGGGGATAAGGCCTGCAACTGGTAAGGAACCAACTTGAGGTACACAGAATCTCCCACTTCAAATTGCCTCTCAGATCTCTTTTTGTCATGCTGCACCTTCATACGATTCTGAGCCATCTCCAGGTTGTGTTTTAAGACAGATAAGACTTTGTCCCTTTCCAAAAGGCTTTGTTCCACTGTTGCTACCCTTGCAGTACCAAATTCATAGGGTATAATTTGAGGAGGTGGGAAGCCATAGACTATCTCAAAGGGTGTGAATTTGGCAGATGAATGGTAGGAAGTGTTGAAGCACCATTCAGCCCCCGGAAGCCATTGAACCCATCTCCTTGGTTGACCTCCAACAAAACTCCTCAAATAGGTTTCAAGGCACCTGTTCATCACTTCAGTTTGCCCATCACTTTGGGGGTGGTACCCTGAGCTCATACACAATTTCGACCCTTGCAGTTTGAACAATTCCTTCCAGAAGGCACTGACAAAGATTGGATCTCTATCACTGACCACTGAACTGGGCATGCCATGTAGTTTTAGGACATTATCCACAAAGGCCTGAGCTACAGTGATTGCAGTGTAGGGGTGAGCCATAGCTATGAAATGAGCACTCTTGGATAATCTGTCAACCACCACTAAAATCACAGACTTGCCCTTGCATAGGGGCAATCCCACTATGAAATCCATGCTAATGTCAGTCCAAATTCTTTGTGGAATTGGTAAAGGTTGTAGTAATCCTGGTGGGGCAATGGTCTCCACTTTGTTTTGTTGGCACACTTGACAATCTGCCACATAGTTCTTGATATCATTCTTCATTCCTTGCCAATAGAAGCTCATTTTGATTCTATGGTATGTTTTGAGAACCCCTTGGTGACCAGCCGAGGGAGTACAATGGTGTTCCGCTAAAATTTTGCTTCTCCACTCCGAGTGAGGACTCAACACCACCCTTTTCTTGTAGAGCAAGAACCCATTTTCAACAGTGTACTTTTCCAAGGTAGATCCCCTTGTACCATTCGTTGCAAAGTCACCCACTTCTTTTTTCTTTGCTGCAATCCACTCATCTTGTTCAGTACTTCTCCTCAAGTCATCTATCCAACCATTGTAAGGGTAAGAAATAGCATTACATTCCTTAATGGACTCAGGAACAGGTTCCTATAATTGAGGCACCCCCTGTACTCGAGACAAAGCATCTGCAGCTGCATTTTGGGATCCATTTTTGAATTGTATCGCATAATCATACCCCAATAACTTGGAAACCCATTTCTGTTGGAATGCAGTGTTAGCTCTTTGATGTAGGAAGTATTTAAGACTGCTATGATCAGTCTTGATGATGAAATGCCTTCCCTGCAAATAATTCTGCCATTTCCTTACTGCATAAACCACTGCAATTAATTCTCTCTCATAAATGGAGAGTGCTTGATTCCTTGGACCAAGTGACTGGCTGGAAAAAGCAATAGGCCTTCCACCTTGTTGCAACACAACTCCGATGCCACTACCAGAAGCATCACATTCCAATTCAAACGGTTTAGAGAAATTTGGTAGAGCTAATACTTGTGAAGATAGCATGGATGACTTGAGCTTGTCAAATGCTTGCTGAGCTGCTGCATTCCAAAGAAACCCCTCTTTCTTTGTCAATTGGTATAGAGGCTGGCAAGTTTTGCCAAAGCCTGGCACAAACTTTCTGTAGTAGCCTGTTAAACCCAAGAATCCTCTCAACTCCTTAACAGTTTTTGGTATAGGCCAATTTTGTATAGCTTGGATCTTCCCAGGGTCCGGTGCTACTCCTTCGCGAGAGACAATATGTCCCAAATATTCCACCTTCGTTTGCCCAAAGGAACATTTAGACTTCTTGAGGAAAAGTTGATTGGTCTGCAGTATCTCAAAAACCACCTTCAAGTGAGCTAAATGAGCTTCCCAGGTCTTACTGTAAATGAAGATGTCATCAAAGAAAACTAACACAAATTTCCGCAGGTAGGGCTTAAACAACTCGTTCATTAAACTTTGGAATGTGGCAGGGGCATTTGTAAGCCCAAATGGCATCACTAGGAACTCGTAATGGCCCTCATGAGTCCTAAATGCCGTTTTTTCAATGTCTCCAGGCTGCATTAATATCTGGTGATATCCAGATCGCAAGTCCAACTTAGAGAAATAGAGTGATCCATGCAACTCATCCAACAGATCATCAATAAGGGGTATAGGGTACTTATCCTTAATAGTGAGGGCATTGAGCTCTCTGTAGTCAATACACATTCTCCAGGTGCGTTCCTTCTTCTTCACTAACAAAACAGGAAAAGAGAATGGACTATGGCTTTGCCTTATGAAACCTGCCTCGAGTAACTCTTGAACTACCGTCTTTATTTTTGTTTTCTGTAACGGACCATAGTGGTATGGTCGAATGCTTGGTGGTTTGGCCCCGTGCACAAGTGGAATGTGATGGTCATGGTCTCGCTGTGGAGGTAGCTTAGTAGGCAATGCAAAGATAGCCTCGAATGCATTCAACAATTGTTGCAGTTCCTGCAACTGGATTGAATTCAATTCACAGGATTCTAACTGTTCTTTTCCCATGGAATACAAGAACAGCCCCAAATTAGAGTTAGCAAACTCTTTATCTAGTTGATTCAGTGACACTTCTTGAATTCCTGAGGCATAGGAAATTTGATGGGACAGTTTATAAGTGTGGTGGTTCTTTGTGAACTCCATTGTGAGGAGCTGGAAGTCCCAGAGCACAGGACTCACGGTGGAAAGCCATTGCACTCCCAATACTACATCTCAACCACCCAGCGAAAGTGAGTACAAATGTATTTGACAGTGATACCCCGCAAGGGACAATTCCACAGCCTGGCAACAACCAGAACTTGTAACTTTGCCTCCATCTGCTATCATGACCTCAAAAGTCTGGGTAGTTGCTGCTTACCATCCCCATTGTTTAAGCAATTTGGAATCAACAAAGTTGTGTGAACTACCCGAATCAAGTAAGATTTTCACAGGGTGACCATTAATCTGACCAAGCACTTTCATAGTTTGCGCTGTAGAGCTTCCATGAGTGCCATAAAAAGCACATTCACTCAGCTCCATATGCTGCAACTCAGGTTGTAATGTTATGATCCCACATTGACTACACTTATGGGAGTGTAGGGGTTCTTAAGTCCTTGGGGTCCTCCCACCTATTGGACTAGTCTTTTGGGTTGGGCTCTTCCCTTGGGCTTGAGTACCTAACATTGGTATCAGAGCCTAGGTGCCCGACGCTACGGGTCTTGGTGATGTGACATGCCGCCTCGTGATTACCGCCTTGGGAGTATGGGCTCCAAGGGACTTGGTGACGAGGGACTGGGCGATGTGATTACCGCCGTGGGCGTCGGGTTTTCCGAAGGGTGGACCCCAACCCAAAAGACTAGTCCAATAGGTGGGAGGACCCCAAGGACTTAAGAACCCCTACACTCCCATAAGTGTAGTCAATGTGGGATCATAACATTACACCACCCTTCGGAGGACCCGACGCCCACGGCGGTAATCACGTCGCCCAGTCCCTCGTCACCAAGTCCCTTGGAGCCCATACTCCCAAGGCGGTAATCACGAGGCGGCACGTCACCTCACCCAAGACCCGCAGCGTTAGGCACCTAGGCTCTGATACCAATGTTAAGTCCACACCGGTGCCGGAGAATCAACCACACCGATAGCAGGTATATGGGTATGGCGAGAGAGAATAGAGAATAAGCAAAAAGGGATATTCTATTAATTCTCAAATCTGACCATACAATCAACTCGGAAGCATGTATATCAACAATGCCACCTGGACACAATTACTGAAACTTTCTAATAACTATTGGCCCTTACAATTGAACCCCATACTTATAACTCCTTACAATTTAGTCCTTACTGTAATCAACTAAAACCTCCCTGTGATTAGGCAATCACAACCAGTTCATAACAACGATTCCTCAAAACGTTCATATCGGTACGTAAACTCAACTCGGATTCTATTTGAAAAGATTGATTATTTTCCTCTTTTTTATTTTTCAGCAAAAAGCACCATCTTTGTCAAATTTTTTTGAATTTTTCTCAGGAATTCTAGCCCATTCTTAAGATTTTCTATATGGGTTTTGGTTCTTTTGGATTTGGAAGCAGATGGAGATCGAAATTCTAGCCCATTCTTATTATCTGTTTGATCGCCGAGAGTGGAGAATGATTTCCTGAGTTCTCTTGCGTTGATTATTTAAGACTGAAAATAATGATGATTTTGTTGAGAAATAAGCTTTTAAATGAAATTAAGCTGCAGAAACAAAGTCTAGGATAAGTTGAGGGGTTTGAGAGAGTAAAAGTGGGATTATGAAGGGTTAAAGAGGAAAGTAAGGGTGGGATTAGATGAAGGGTTTGATGGAAGCTAACTCTTAAATATGATGCCGTTGAAAAACAAAGTCAAAGATAAGTTGAAGGGTTTGAGAGAGAATGTGGGATTAATTGGAACTAAAATACTCTTATGTGTATTTGAAATACAAAGTAGCATAATACGTGATGTATGTGGTTTATACTTTCTATACTCTTTCTTATATCTTTTTATGCCTTGGTCCAATTACCTTTTGAATTTAATCTGTTTTTTTTAGGAACTTGGTTGCAAGAAAAAGTTGGAAAGGCAGCATAATTGGAAAACTGGGTTACCACAATCACCTAACAGTAGAGGAGTCTGCATTTGATGTTATTTTCAACTGGGATGAGAAGATTGGAGTCCCGATAGCATTCATAATTAGAATGGCCATCAGAGTGAGTTTTATTTGAGTTCATAACTTACCTTTATGTGCATTTTTGGTTTGGCTCTTATTTGAAATATTTTTCTAATTTTGACAATTGTGCCTCATGTTTTGTTTAGGATTTTGATATTCTAATTTCTTCTCGATAAGATATTGATTTATGTATAAGATTGGTGTATGTGTTGGGAATTTTGGGTTTAGTCATTTTTTTGTATACTATCACAAGATTTGTGCTTGCACTTGCTATTCTCTTTTGCTACATTTGTATATATATGATACTGATGTGGTTATAAGAAATAAGAAAGTGATTTCAAATGCCCAGTTCATTTGAGTCTTTATCTTTTCCAAGTGAATATTAATAATCAGATCAAATTCTTTGAACTAAGCTGTAAATTTTGTGGGTTGAAAAAAAAAAAAAAAAAAACCCTATGAATTATGTGAAGTGGAATGAAACCATAGGTTTTTGTCATACATTTTGGAAATGAACATTATTATGCTTTTGTAATATGATGCTCTCTTAATTTTATTATGTAATTTGCTTCTGTAATACGATGATCTCTTAACTTGCTTTTGCAGATCTTCTTTGGTTCCTATGCTAGCTCAGTGTGTCTCCATCTCCAAATAATTTAGTTGATAATCGTTAATACACATGGAAATTTGACAGGGTTTTGGTCTTTGGATGGGTTTAAAATGTTTGTTGGTGGTTGGTTGTATTGCTGTTAAATATTTGTTCGATAGTTTGGAATGGAGAAGTTGGTTGATTTACAGAAACTGAATACATATGGAACCTTGGAAGAGTTTTGGTCTTTGGATTGGTTTAAACTACGTTGTTGACAATCAAGAGTACTGGAGGGAACTTTTGGTGTTCCATTGAACATTTATTGTCATATTTTATCAATGTAAATGACATAATATTTCTTAACATTTTTTGCATGTAAATAGCCCAAAGTTTCATAATCTTTTGTATATAAGTACTACTGTCGATCGAAAATCACAAAAACTACCTAAGTGGAATGTGTTGATCTAATCTTTTATATACATAGATAGCAAAATTTCTACGATTTTTGTGTGGAGTATCAATTAAATATAGCAATGAATTGTATTGATTTCTATGACACAATCTTTTATATCTTTCAAACACAGGGATTTTTACAATTTTTAATCCCGCAACAACGTGCGGGCAATAATTTCTAGTCTTTACTAATGCCCATCAGGTGAATAAATCAAACTAAATGAATGGCCAAGATTAAACAGTGTAATAAGTTAAAATTGTAAGTGAAAATCACTTTCCTGGCAAAAAATTTAGTATGCTACGACGTGTAAGAGGGAGTTTTTGTTATTAGATCTCTGTCATTAGACTTTGATTAAAAATCGAATAATGAAAATTTTTGGCATATAGATACACCGAAGCATAATAGATAATCTCAAGAGGATTGTACAATTTGTATTACATGTTAGATAATGCATCATCCCTATGGAAGTTGGGGTCAAGTTGGATGGATCTCACAGTGGTTTTTGCACTTATTTTGATCGTGCTAGTCAATCATGCTTGAAGAGACCCTATATGAACAATTGGATTGGATAATGTATGTCTGAGGACCAAATTTACCCACAAAGTCTCAAGAGATCCGATCTGATTTGGATTGTCAAGCGATTTGCTTTCAGCCAACCCCAACATACTAAATGAGTGCTTCCAATGACAAAACACTGACTAGTACCTCTTTTCCTGATAACAATAAAGATAAACGTATGATGCAACGACTATTTTAGCGTGACAATAACAGCTCTGTGTCCTTATTTTCGAGACACAATTGTATTTCTTCTTGACTGTCTGTTGTATGCATAGCAGCATCGAAGCCAACGATCGAAACTTTGCCATTGCCATTACAAACAAGAGAGAGAGAGAGAGAGAGAGAGAGAGAGAGAGATTAAACTACTAAATGCATGTGGAATTCAACGATGTTTGAACGGTTTGATTGAGTCAGTTAAAATTTAATTATGCAAATTTAATCGTTTAATACGTTAATGCATTTCATATACCGGAGTACTGTAAAATTTTATGGAGATAATTTGAAAGATGGATCTTTTGAGTGATGGAGTTGGGGTGGAGGGTTCGGCGCGATGTGCCTCAAGTCGGAAAACGACGGCATCGGGCTTTTGGTTTGATGGTGGTTTAATGGGCTTAGACCATCTCCAACCCTGGGCTAAAAGCCAAATTACCTCTCAAAATTTCCCCCCAAACTCACTCCAACCCAAGGGGAAAATTCGGGCTAAATGCTAAATGCTAAATCAAGGCCAAATTCCCCCCAGAGTTTAGCCCAGAAATCGGTGTGGGCTCCACCAAACTGAATGAAAATATTTATCGAAATTAAAAAAAAAATTTATTAAAATGTTCATAAAATTAATTTACGATAGTCTACATATTTTTTTTTAAAAAAATTAATTTAAGAAAAAAAATAGCCTAAGTTTATTCTTTAATAATTTCGGCTAAAATTTTAGGCTAGAAATGGTTGGAGCAGAAAAACTGTTTCTGGGCTAAAAGCTAAATTTTTCGGGCTAAAAAATTTGGCTTTTAGCCCAAGAGTTGGAGATGGTCTTACAGTCAAAAAAATTACTTGAGATATTCTTCCCCCACTCCACTCGTCATGTTTTGGTTTGTTCCACCACATTTTAGACCAAACCAATTCCTCTCTCTCTCTCTCTCATCTCTGTGTTTTGATTGAATAATGACATGAGGTTCACCCAAAAAATAATAGTTATATTAAACTCAAATATATTTTAGTGCAGAAAAGGTGAGTTTTGATCATGGATTTAAATATCGATATTATCGGCGAAATATCGCCGATAATATCGATTTTATCACCAGCCGATATTTTTTTTGTTATCCATATTGTTTTCGTTATAATATCGCGATATTTCCTATAATATCGCGATATTTTTTAAACTGCTACTCGGAGAAGAACGCCGGAGGTGCACGACCTCGCCGGAGAATCGGAATAACTCCGAGCAAGAACGAAACCTGCAACCACACGGAACAAAATCATCACTATCTTTCAACAAAAATCACCACTTTATACCAAAATCAGTGACAAAATTACACTAATCCGAGAAGTAAGGGCTTGAATTCGAGCAAGATCTGGAAGAAAACAGTAGAAGCTGAGAAATCGAGTACCTGACCGGCAGTTGCAGTGCTAAAGATCATCATCTTTGGAAGGCCGCGGATCGGACGGAGCTGAGAGATCAATGAGCAAGCATTTCACAGATCGTATTCGATCAGCGGCTGAAAGAGAGGAGAGAGAGAGAGAGAGAGAGAGAGAGAGCGTCAGAGGGAAGAAGAAGGTGAAAAACTATTGAGGAACAGAGATGCATCTGTGAAGATGAGGGAGGAGACGGTGCGGGGAGAGAGAGAGGAATAGAGACGCATTTGTGAAGATGAGGGAGGAGGAGGAGACGGTGCGGGGAGAGGGAGAGAGAAAGAAAGAGAGAGAGACTTTAACATACCACCTTGGTGGACGGGAGACTTAAACAAACAAAACCATTGGCTTTGATGGTTTTAGACAGGTGACGTGAAAGAGGTGAGGTGCACCTCTAATGGTTTTAACTTTTAATAATGAAGGCCATCCCTTTATATTTTTAAAAGTTTAGGATATATATATTATATATATATATATATATATATATATAAATGTTATATAAATTATAAATTATTTAGATAATATTTTGTTTTTTTTTACTAAGCAAGCAGATTATATTTGAACCCTCCCTTTGTCAACCACGCACCTGGGTCTTATCCAACTCGCTACAGATGTGTTTGTGATTACATATTCAACCTGTAATGTTTATATGGTCGTTAAGATGTCTGCAAGGTTTGCAAGCTAATATTTATTATCTAGGATAAATTTCTATATTTTAAAAAACACCAAGGTGAAAATTTTGAACCTCATAGGAACTCTATGTGGTACTAAGTCACTCATGTATCTTTCCATGCAATGTATAAAGTGTAAAATATTGTACTAATTCATTATATATAAATTATTTATGGTGTGTTTAGACTTCTTTCATTAATTACTACATATTTTCTACACTCACAATGTTTGTCAGCTCGCTATATAATCAACTTGATAATGTTAAATCCATCATGCAATGCATTTCCTTCCAATTTTTTGTGATAAACTAATAGATAATTGACTAAATAAACATCCTGCAAAGTTTCAATAAAAATTTCCAAGTTTTTCTTACAATTTCCGTGGTTTCCATGTAATTTTTATCGATATCGATATTTTATCGATATCGATATTTTATCGATATTTCCGTCGATATTTCCGTGTTTTCGGACTACCGATATTTCCGATATTACCGATATTTAAATCCTTGGTTTTGATACGTCTTTTTGTAAAATACACATTATGCTTCATAATATGATTGAGACATGCATTGTTTTTTAATGAACACTACTTAGGTGCATCTCAATGCGAATCTCTTTATCCATTTAGTTGTAATTTTTTATGTTACATATTTTATAATCGGTATTATTGTTAAGACCTAGCTCGACGTCTTCTATGGTTGTACATAGAGATGCCAAACAACAATACAACAACCAATATTTCATTAACCGTTTAGCTTCTCTTACAAGCCAGTATTTGTAGTAGATTCTCCCTAACAATTGTAACTACTAACTAAATATTACAAACTAACTATTATATCCACAACGTACACTTGGCATAACAAGATGATGCCAACTGTCAGCATCCTAACAACAACGGTTGGTATCCTTACAATATCTCCCCCTTGAAACAATGCTTAAAACAAGCATTAACAAATGGACAGTGTAAATCACAACATAACCAAAACAGGAAAGTCATGAAACACTAAATAATTCCTTCACAGATGCTCAACTTCAGGAAATTTGGGCTTTAAATCTTGATACAACTCCCATGTAGCATCCTCCTTGGAGTGATTCTACCACTGAACTAGAACTTCAGTTGCTGCAGTATTACTCTTCTTGATGAGTCTTCTGGCTAAAATGGCAACTAGGACATCCTGCAATACTCCTGAATCTGTTATTATAGGTAGTGGCACAGTAGGTTGTACATTTACTCCCAAATGTTTCTTCAAACATGACACATGGAATACTGGATGCAATTTGGAATGCTCTTGCAAGTGCAGCTTATATGCCACAGAACCAACCTTGGCCACCACCTGGAAGGGTCCATAAAAGCTGGGTTGTACCTTATGGAAGGGATGTGATGCAAGGGACATGTATTGATATGGCACCAACCTCAAGTAAACCCAATCACTAATCTCGAATGATCTTTTAGTTCTATGCTTATCTTCTTGAGCTTTCATCCTACCTTGAGCAACTGCTAGATTATTCCTGAGCAATGATAACACTCTGTCCCTTTCTTTCAAACTGCAATCCACATTAGTCGAACCACCGTCATAGGCAGAAATAACTGGGGGTGGTTGACCATAAACTATCTCAAAGAGAGTAAGTTTAGAAACAGTGTGGTAGCTGGTGTTGAAGCTCCATTCAGCCCAAGACAGCCAATGAACCCATTTCTTAGGTTGTAGACTACAAAAACATCTCAAGTAAGTTTTCAAGCATCGATTTAAAAACCTCAGTTTGTCCATCAGTTTGAGGGTGGTACCCAGAACTAAAACATAATGATGAACCTTGAAGCCGAAAGAACTCTCTCCAAAACTTGCTCAAGAACACTGGGTCCCTATCACTAATTATCGAACGAGGCATGCCATGAAGCTTAAAAATGTTGTCAACAAAGAGTTGAGCAACTAATGAAGCAGAATAAGGATGGGCGAGTGCAATGAAATGAGCATATTTTGAAAGTCTGTCCACTACCACCCAAGTCACTATTTTTCCTTTGCAAGGAGGCAACCCAATGATGAAATCCATTGAAATATCTGTCCACACTTTTGTAGGAATGGGAAGATGGTGCAATAGTCCGGAAGATACAATATCTCATATTTATTGTTTAATAAAAAATTTCATGCCCTCCCAATAGAAACACTTGGAAATTCTTTTGTATGTCTTCATGAACCCTTCATGACTAGCCATAGGAGAAGCATGATGTTTTGCAAATATTATGTCCCTCCATATGCTTTGTGGACTTAATGCAATCCTACTTTTGTATTTCAGAAATCCATTATCCACCTGATACTTGAAAGTGGAAATAGGTACGGAATCACTGTTAAGGGACAATGCTTGCTATGTTTGTTCCATAATCCAAGAATCCTTCTCGGATCATCTATCCATTCAAAGTAAGGATAGGAAATAGCTAAGATCTCCATTTCATCAATTCCATTTATTTGATGCAGAGAAGAATCATCCATAAGCGCAAGTGTTCTTGATAAGGCATCTGCAGCTTTATTGTCACACCCTTGCTTGAATTGTATCTCATAATCGAAACCAAAAAGTTTAGTAACCCATTTTTGCTGGAATGGTGTGTGAGCTGTACCTTGGAGGAAATATTTCAAACTATGATGGTCAGTTTGAATTATGAAATGGTTGCCCACCAAAAAAGGCTGCCACTTATGAATGGCATGTATGATGGTCAACATTTCTCTCTCATATGCTGACAATGCTTGGTTCCTTGGACATAAAGCTTTACTGGTAAAGGCAATGGGCCTCCATTCTTGTTGAAGCACTGCTCCAATTTCGTGACCCAATGCATCCATTTCAATAATGAAAGGTTTGCTAAAATCTGGCAAAGCTAACACTTGGGGAGACATTATAGCCTGTTTAAGAGTTTGAAAAGCTGTTGTTGCTTCATCATTCCATGTAAAACTGTCTTTCTTGGTAAGAGCAGTGAAAGGACTGATAATCTTCCCAAAATAAGGGATGAATTTTCTATAATACCCCGTTAAGCCCAAGATCCTTCTCAGAGCTTTGACAGAAGTAGGGACATGCCACTTGGCAATGGCATCCAATTTCGTATGATCAACGAAAACACCATACTGAAAAACTATGTGACCTAAATATTCCACCTGTGACTGCCCAAAAGCACATTTGGATTGTTTGACAAACAAGGTATGTGCTTTCAATGTATCAAAAACTATGCTCAAGTGTTGTAGATGCTCAAACCAAGAAGCATTATAGACTAATATGTCATCAAAGAAAACCAGGATAAATTTTTTGAGATATGGTCGAAAAATTTAATTCATTAAGCACTGGAATGTTGCAAGAGGATTTGTTAGGCCAAATGGCATCACTAAAAGTTCGTAGTGGCCATCATGTGTGCGAAATGCTATCTTCTCCACATCTTGTGGATGCATACAGATCTGATGATAACCTGCCCTCAAATCAAGTTTAGAAAAATATTTTGCACCATACAATTCATTAAGCAATTCATCAATAAGAGGGATAAGAAACTAATCATTGACGGTAATACTATTAAGCTCCCTATAGTCTATATACATTCTCCAGGTTCCTTTTTTTTTTCTTGACAAGAATGACAGGTGAGGAATAAGGGCTGTTACTGACCTTTATAAAACCAGCATGTAGTAATTCTTGCACACATTTCTCTATTTTGGTTTTTTTGCACAAGACCATATCTATAGGGCCTTGTGTTGGTAGGTTTGCTACCTTCTATTAATGGGATCCTGTGATCATGTACACTATGAGGAGGCATGGAATTTGGAGTGAGAAAGACTACCTCATATGCTTGTAATAAGTTGTGCAATTCTTGTTGCTGTTCTATAGAGATGTTCTGGGCAGTTTGGGAATGAACTTTAGCCAACTCAGAAGTAATATCCAAGACATTATCTGCTTCATGTTCAATGTGGTAAAGAACTGCCCCCATTGTTGTATCTTTTTGTAACAATCTCTGTATTTGAAGTACTAAGATATCGTCAATGTTATCGCCAGAAGATGCAGAAGCGGTGATACAAAAAGTTTTTTCATTCCTAGTAAGCTGCATGGAAAGCTTGTCGAAATCCCATAGAATCAGTCCCAAAGTCTTGAGCCACTGAACTCCCAACACAATATCACATCCACCCAAGGTTATAACATAGAGATCAGAAAAAAAATTAAAATCTTGAATCCTGATATGAGCTTGGGACAATGTTCCTTGTGTAGCAACCTTTCTCCCATCTGCTATTTTGACATTAAGCACATACCCTTCATCCAAATAACCTCTGAGCCCCTTTACCAACTCCAAATCCATAAAATTGTGGGAACTACCTGAACCTATAAGGATGGTAACAGGGCAATTCTTGATATACCCAGAAACCTTCATGGTGTTAATAGTAGAGGTGCAGGGGTTCCAAATAAAGCACAAGCCATGATTTCAAGTTCTTAATTCTCCTGTTCATCCTTAGGACCCAACTATGATTTATAGTTTGCAAAGGAGATCGAAAATTGGGTTGAATTGAAGGAGTCTTGGAAAATGACTTCACCTTAAGATTTGTAAGCTTTGCATCCAGCCGCTGAGCAAAAGCAGAAGCTTCAAGCACATAGCGGGGCTTCAAGATCTTGACATCATGTCGCAATTCTGGTTTGAGTCCTCCCATAAAGCAAGATTTGAGAAATGCAAGGCTGATATCTTGTGTTCAATTAGATAAACGCCTAAATTCCATCACAAATCACACAAGGAACCCGTCTGTTGTAGATTGACCAAACTCTCTGCCGAATTGTCCAATTCTGAAGGACCAAATTATTGGCACAATAACCTTGTGAAATCATCCCAATTTGGGTAATTTTTCAAACACCTAGCCCATTGGAACCATTGGAGTGCATCACCTTCCATGTGAAAGGAAGCCATCTTTACTTTCTTTGAATCTTCAATATTAAAGAAATCGAAGTAGTGTTCCCCCTTGAAAACCCATCCCACAGGATCATCGGTGTCATTGAATCTTGGAAATTCCATTTTCAAGAATGGAGGGCGAGAAAACTGATGGACATTTTTCCCTAATTCAGGTCAATTGGAATTGAGATTCATCCTGTCACGAAGTTGGGAATCACTGTGTGTAGCTTCAAATGATTCACCCAATGACCCACCATTTAGTCACGCCACAATTCCTGGGTGGATTTGAGATCCGACTGTTCTGATCGAAATTCATCCTGAGACTTCTTGAATTCGTCAAATTTCTCTTCGAGGCTTGTAACTCTTGACTCCATGGATTTACGCAAAGCTTGCCGTGTCAAACAACAAAGAAGGATTGAGTGATCAAAACTACTGGCTGTGATACCAAATGTTAAGACCTAGCTCTACATCTTCTACGATTGTACAAAAAGATACCAAACAACAATGCAACAACCAATATTTCATTAACCGTTTAGCTTCTCTTACAAGCTAGTATTTGTAGTAGATTCTCCCTAAAAACTTGTAACTACCAACTAACTATTGCATCCACAATGTACACTTGGCATAACAAGATGATGTCAACTGTCAGCATCTTAACAACAATTGTTAACAATTGTTGGTATCCTAACAATTATCAGTACTTTTGGTGAAAGTATTTTTCTAAGATTTACTTGTATTTTTACTAAGGATTGATTCCAAAAACACTTTTTCAGTCATTTTAAAAGCACTTCGCAAACGAGCCTTTAGATATCATTTAGTCCTTCATTCGTACCTAATAAATAGATAATTTTAAGTAATAGTTAAGATCATCATATTGATTGTTCATTTATTTGGTACATGTGGACACCCAAACCATAAGCACCAGTGTGGAGGCGGAAATCATCTAAAAGGCATAGAGTCAAACACTGGTCTCGACTCAATTGAGGTTTCTCTAATTTTCTTCTATTGTGTGCATATTCAAATATTTATTTTCTATTTATTAGTTATAGAAATTTAACACCTGGGTGCCCTTGGGGTCTAAACCTATGTATTTCACCTTTTTAATGAATAATCTTGTCTTCTTTTGTAGCATCACATATCTTAGTTGTTTTACCATTTGATTTCATTTCATGCGCGATACAATGCACAAAATGGTGTGAATTATGTAGTAGTATTCTCTTTCCTTTTTTTTTTTTTAATTTTATTTTATTTTAATCTCTCTTTGTCTCTCTTCCTAATTGAATGGTCACGATTAAGCCACGTCAACATCTTACATTTATTTTTTTTATAGAGAGAAAAACAAAATAGAAAGTGTGAGAGGAGAGGAGAGAAGGGGAGGAGAAAATGATTATATGCATGACAAACCATTTTAGAATTTATAGGTTCACATTTTTATCCAAGAGCTAAAACCTAGTTTTCATCAATTTTTCTTCTTCCAATGCGTAGAAACAAAAAATTGATAACAAACCAAACAAATCCCAAATACATATTTATGTTACCTTAAGGACAACTCATATACCTATATTGATATAACTTTTAAATCTAAAAGGTAGATAATATGTAATTACTCTTAAAATACGCTAATTTTTGACAAAAATAAAACTCTGCTAATTTACAAAAGAAATTTTTTAATTTTAGTACAAGAAGACGAACACATGCCATAACAAACATGAATTGAACTTTCAAAGTTATAAAACATCAAAGAATATAAGGGTTTTTTTTTTTTTTTGAAGAAGATATGTTGTTAAATGCAAGAACATAAATTTATGCAAAACAAAAGGATGCTTCATGAAAAAGCTTGCAGTGGGAGTGAGCCACGTTAGTGCATACACACTGAAACACAAAGCCTCTCTCCGCACCTATCTACCTCAGCTCTCCATTGCTTCTTTCGTGAGACTTGACAATTTCTTACACGACGTGTTAACACAACACAAAAATGAGTTTCGGATTAACACAATAACTAATCGGATCATTAGCATGTTATCCATTAAAAACCCATTATTAACGAGTTTACACATGTATAACCCATTGAGAAAAAAGTTAATTTGGTAACTTTAAACTACTAAAAAAATCTTACTAGTTACTACATAAATTGCTAAAGTAGTATAGTACATAATCTCACACATAAGTGAGATTAAAATTTTTCAAAGCACTTTAAAAATACAAAAGCCAGTCAAATTTTTCATAATAATACATTTACAAGTGTGAAAAATATGTAAACACTCGTTATTGCATCTTTTACGCTTTGACGATGGTTACATCATTATTCGAATTTATAAAACCCTCATGAATAGTATTTTTAGAGGGAGTTTAAAATAAATAAGAAGTCATAATAATTAATGTACAAATTGAAAAAATGAGAAAAAATATATATATAACTCGTGATTGCATCCTCGGCGCTTAGACAATGGTTACATTGTTAATCTTTAAAACCCTCCAAACCCTCATGAATAGTTTTTTTGTTTGAGTGCAAAACTAATAAAAATTAATAATAATTCATGTATAAGTACAAAAAATGTAATATATATATACACACACACACACACACACAATCTCACATAATGAGAACCTTTATAACTTCCGTAATGGGCTCAACCTTGAAATTTGACACCATAATCTACAAACCTTAGATTTATATTTAACTGTTGATTGTCGTTTAAGATCTATTCTTCTCACCAAATTTCGTTTTTCAAATCTTCTTTTTTGAAAACATGATCTTTTAGCGGATGCAGAAATATAACGGTTCAGATTGTTTATATCATGTTCCCATGTTTACAGTTAACTAAAATATGAGTCAACGTTATGTAGTTTCTAGAGACTTTATAAACTTCGAAGAATATTTTCACTAACCGTAAAAATATGAACGTAATATCAATTATCCGAACCATTCATTTTTCAACATTTGCTAAAAAATTATCTTTTAAATAAAGAAAATTTGAAAAAACAAAATTCATTGAGAAGAATGGTGCATAAACGTAAAGGACAATCTATAGTTAATTTTAAATCTATGGTTTATGAGATTATAGTGGCGAATTTTGAAGTTGAACTTTTTACAAAAGTTATAAAGCTTGTCATTACGAGCGTTTGTATATTTTTCACACTTCTACATTAATTAAAAAACTATTAAAATAAGATACTACACTACTAGCTATAGGATTTACTTGCAATGAATGCTCGGGTTATTCTGCGGGATTGAAAGAAGAATACAATATCTTGAATAAAAGTAACTGCGAAGGAAATTAACAGTTTGCACCATTGAATCGAACTAAAAACATAGTAATGCCATTAAATCTCTCCTCTCATAATTACATATCATTGTTTATATGGTTCGCTGTAAATACTAGAATTCAACTAAATACTTTCAATAAGAACAGCTGATGACATCTAAATGGTAATTCAAACAATCCCTACACAATTGACAAAGACGGTTTGAAAAGGAAAAAAAAATCTATATTTAATCATGCATACAGTTGAAAGCATGGTTAAGATGTATTCTATGTTAAAAAACCTTTACTTTCAAAATCTAAATTCAAGAAAGGGCCGCGACTCGTGACGGTATCTATTAACAATTAACCAGTTTGATATAGTTCAGTAGAATACAAAAGGAAAATCTTTCTCTTTTGTCTATTATATGAAAAATCTAAATAAGAGATGGCAGAAGAGGACTATGAAAAAAAATATGTGCGTATGAGTTATGCATCTTTCTTGAATGATTCCTATTAATGGTAATTCCCCAAATCCAAACCCCAAAGCCAAACAAGGCAACTACATATGTATTAAATTCATGATAACACATAAATAAATTGAGCAAAATTTACCTCCATCAAGAAAAATTTAGCATCTTCCATCTTCACCATAGCAGGTGGACTCATCTAAACCTTAGCTGAACCAAACCAAAATCAAGAATACCAAAGTTAATTCCAACCGTTAACTTCTATAAAATCATACCTCAAAAGGTAAAACAAAACGAAATTGAAGGGTTTTACATGGATTTGCGAATGCAAGAATTTGAATTTTCGAAAACCCACTCCAAAAAAGAAAGAAAATTTCCAAAAAATGAAACCCTATACACTAAAAGCCCACAAATCCGCTCTCCATGAGGAACCATCTGAGATTCAAATTGAAGAAATTGCACAGAAAGGATTGGAGATTATCACATACTGAATTGGAAGAAACAATATTCGGGCAAGAAAATCGTGATCTGACGATCGTATCAGCTTCATCTTCCTCGGTTCATGATTTGAATGCTTCGATTTTTGAGCTTCTTCTCCTTCTCTGGCTTTTAGGGTTCCTCCGAAGTGGCGTTTCAGACTTCTGAGCTTCTTCTTCAATCATTATGATTCAGCAAGTCGCAAGAGCTCTCTCCCCCTCCCCCTTCTCTGTAAGCCGAAGGCTCTCTCTCGTAACTCATTCCCTCACTAAATCCCACACAGCCGTTGATATGTAAACCCCATCTGATGGTTGGTCCAACACGTGTATAGGAGGGCACTCAAACCCTACGGACAAATTTACCATCCTATCTTTTAATAATTACCCTCTAATCCAGATGGCTTTGTGGTAAATAACGTGAAATTAAGTGGCAAAAGTTTGATTGTAACTAAGCTACAGTCAAATCCCTCATCAACTTTAGAATAGATAATATGATTATTTCTAATAAAACTGATATCTGATAAGGTTCCACAACCATAAAAAAAAAATTAAAAAAAAACCCTTTATTTTCCATATCCTTGAACATATGATATTTTAAAGTAATTTACTAATGATTTTTCATTTAAGCTATTATTTTGAAGTATGTAATACTTGAAAGACAAATGTATTATTATGTTTTGAAGTAATGTTTATATGACAATGTGGTATGTATATACTAATTTAGTATTATGGTTTTCATTTGATTACTTATTGGTTTAAAATATATTTTCTTTAACGAGTCCAGTCATATTATCCGATACCACTAATGGGTCGATTTCAGGTCATGTTATATTATCCGCTTATTTTAACGAGTGTTACACGACACGACTTGTTAAAATATCAGGTATGTCATGAAAACTACATGAACACGAGAAACACGACACGAATATCAGGTATTTCTCTCCATATGTTGCTAAATTTATTTTTTAACTAAATAATTTTCTTGCTTCAAGAGAGTTGGTAAACTTATTTTTCACCTGTAGGAGTTGCACTACGCTCTTTGGATTTGGAGAATTTCTAACCAAGTCTCTAAACATTCTTTTTTAATGTGATTTTTTTTTTGGAAACTTCTTTTTTAATGTGTTTTTGTCAAGGTTCTAAAAAAAAACTAGGCGCTAGTCGGGCGGCGGGCTAGCGCCTAGTGCCTAAGCGGATTTAGGTAAATTTCTTGTATATCTTGTAAATAAGTGCATATTGACACTTACAAAAAAATTATACTTGTATGAAATCCATGGATAAGATAATGAAAGAATGATAAAATGCAAAAAGAGTATCCAACAAGTCCAAAATTTAAAAACACATTAAGCTTATATGCCATATAACCATAGTGAGGAGTATTGTAGGATGACACTTGTACAATAAGTTCACAATTTAAAACCACATAAAATGCAAAATAGGAGGGAAAAAGGTTCTAAAAGAAGTTAGGCGCTAGTCTGGCGGCGAGTTAAGGCTTGGTGCTTAAGCGGCTAGGCGGATTTGTATTTTTAAAGTAAATTTATTATATAATATATGAATAAGTGCATGTTTACAACAACAAAAAAAATACTTGTATAGGAAATTTGAGAAAGATAAAATGAAAAATAAAAGAATACATAAATAAATATTTATGATAAAATATGTGTATTGTGTAAAATTTTAGAAATTTTCTAAGATCATAAGTTTTAAATTATTATTAGGCCTCACAAGACTTCTAGTAAAAGAAACCCTAACCACAAAGCAATAGCCGTCACCCACCCACCCCACTTTTCTCTCAAACGGCTAAATTTTCTAGACAATTGGGCCAAAGAAATTGTTAATTAATAAGTTTTTTTAATATTTTTTCTTTTATCTGGCATGGGAGACTGGGATTCACCCACCTACTCCTTAATCCTTGTCTATCTAATAGCTTTAATAAAATAGATCCTTTAAGTAGATCGCAAAGTCTCTCTCCTCTCTCACTCTCTGCAATTTGTTCTCATACTTCTCTCTCATTCCGTCTCTGCAAAACCCACTTTCACTCTCATCCTCCTCTTCTAGGGTCTTTGCATAACCCAAATTCAGAACCACATTTTGCATAACCCATCTTCACTTAGTAAAGCATGAAAAATAAGTTTGAGGTTGTTGGAAATTGCAGATGCAAGTTGCAGATGGTGAATCGGATGCAGATGAATCGAAAGTTGCAAAACCCGCCTAGACTATTGCCTAAGGCCGCCCAGACCGCCTAAAGCGCCTAGGCAGTCGCCTAATCCTCTCCGCTTTTTGTAAATGTCCTCGCTAGAATCGCAGCAAGGCTCCGTCGCCCAGCACCTAGTCAGCTATTTAGGGCGATTTTTAGAACACAGGTTTTTGTCTCACTATCTACATCAATTAATTAAAAAAAAGGTGACCAGCTTGTTTCATATTAGATAGTACATAATACAATATTAAAATCTATAGAGTGTTGGTAAACAAAATTGTGTAGTAACAAATTTTACTTTTTAAATTGTCACCAAATCAACAAACTTGCATTTAAAGAGATATTTATAAAAATGGTTAATGTTAGTGTACTACCTTGAAATTTCTTAGTTTTCAACATTTTGTACATCAAGTTTTTTTCATCCCTGTTTAGTACCTGAAGTTATAATTTTGGGACAGTTTTGTACTTCTGTGAGTTTGACCATTAACTTTTCTGTTAATCGATTATGTGGCGCTAATGTAGATATTGAATGAAAGTCACGCTATTCTAAAAATCTTCGCCTAGCGCCGCCTAGGCGGCTAGCCACAGCCTCAATTATTCCCTAGGTGTGTGAAAATTAAGAAAGTGCACCTAGACCTGCTTAGGCGTCCGCCTAGTCTGCCAAACCCACCTAGGTCACTATTCTCATTTAGACAGAAAATCGTCGACTTTCATTTTGTATTTTATTTTGTTGATAAAATGTAAGACACTTGTTAGATAACTGGATGAACACTCATTATATATTTGTTTCCCATATTTTCATTATGTTCTAATACTTTATAGTTTATATGTTAGTTTATTTTGTAATTGATGTATAACACTACAATTATGTATTTTTTTGGTATAAATGGCCACTTATTTACACAATAAATAATAAATTTATTAAAATCTGACTAAGCTCCTCCTGGGCCCCGTCTAGCCACCTAGCCTCTAAACCACAACTCGTCACCAGACTAGTGCCTATTTCCTTTTAGAACCTTATTTAGCTCCGTGTGGACATTAAAAAAATTAAAATTTAAAACTAAAAAACTAAACCCTAAAAGCTCAAGCTTGCTATAGACATTCAAGCAGCTCAAATTGTGGAGCTTAAAATAATCTCAAAAATTCTAGAGGCGACCTGTGGATTTTGCTCAAGAAAGACAATATTGCTCTCATTAAATAGGCAGGTTAGCTCCTCAAATACTCCTATGAGCAGCTCAACACTCGTAAAGGTCTATGCAACTGAATATGACTGCCCGCAACTCACATGCCCTTGTCAAGGAAAAGTCAAAGTATTAAAGATAAGGATTAATTAATTCAAGTAAGTAATTCATATTTAAATTAATTAGGGATATTTATTTCATTATCTCAAGATATTATTTCCTATTTAATATCTTGAGAGTATTCTCTCCATAAACCTTGGCCAATATGATGCTGCCATGTGTAGGGTAAATTCAAAGGCTTTTATTTGTTTTCTTCAACATTTAAATTAAAAGGCTTTTATTTGTTCAACATTTAAATTAACTGAAGGATCGTATGAGGAGGCTTTCTTCAACAAAATTCAAAGGCTTTTATTTGTTTTCTGCCAATCAGGTACGCTTAGAATAAAGTAAGATATTTGAAACGTCTATGAAGCATAAAAATATTCCCCATGATGCATGAACCCCCCTATATTTATATTTTCCTTCCGATATATTGTATATGATTCATATATTTATCAATACACACACACACGTTTCATGCATTACTCAATTATTTTGCTGTATGGAATTTGTGAGTCAAAGCATATAAATAAATTAGAAACAATTTAAGGTTTTTCAAACCCTAGATATGTCAAAAAAAAATCTAGGAATTTAATGTGACATTGCCGCGGCTCATCACCGCACCGTCGCTGGCATACCGCAGAGCACCGCATTGGTCTGCAGCCCAACCACATCGAGCACGCCACCAGGACGACATCGTTGGACATTTGGACCATAGCAGTAGCTTTTTGGGCTTTGCTGTCCTACAAAGACACACCAGGCCTTTAGCCTAGTAGGGTAACATGGGCCTGCAGCCCAGCCCGACTCTTAAGAAGGCTTGCAGCTCTTCTTGGACCCGTTTATGTGTCCCCAACCCAACCTGCCAGCAGCCTTATGCTGTTGGGCTTTGTTTCGTGCCATAAGCCCGTGTTGTTTGTTGGGCTTCGCCAACCCTTAGCTTACTTGCCCACAGCTTATGATGCTGGGCTTAACATGCGCTAACCTAAAAACTCAAAACCCAGCCTTAGCTGGGCTTCCTCAAACCAACCCATAAGCTAGCCTTAGGTTGGGCTTGCATCGTGCCTCAATTTTAGGCCTAAACTAGCAACACCTGTTGTTAAGATTACCCAGATCACACCGCTCAGAGGCCTGCAATCCTTCCCATAGCCCAATGACCTGTAGCCATGCAGCAGTGCCCATTCTCACATCACAGCTAGCCCACTTTTGGCTAGGCTGCATTATTTTTTCGACCCAATGCCAATTTTTGGCATCCCCATGTTATAAATCATACCCAAATATTTTTTTGGCTACTTTGGTTTATGCTAATTAATTTTATGCTAATTAATACTAATTTAATTATCACTTGGTTTATCACCAACTGAAGCTAATATGACTCGTCTGTTATTATTTTGTTTCCACGATAGATCATGTTTGGTCCTGATCTATTGAATTAATTAAAAGTGACCTGCAGTCCATTAATTTGATAATTAATAAAAAAAATATTGAGATCACTTTTGGACATTAACGATTCAATAATTTATTTTTCTACTTTGAACCGTTGACAACCTTTTGTAGTCCTGAAGCTCTCACACTTGAGTTCCCGAAGCAACTCAAATCCATTACTCTCAAATCAACATATTGCATTCTGTACTCTTGCAGGAAACTCTCCTTTATGAACTAATCGTTCATAAAACTAAATTGAACCTGTAGTTTCATATTTAGTGCCTTTGAAACATGAAGTTTTCATTCAAAACTTACCACATGAAACTTGTTGCTTTCATGTTTAAATTAACCAATACATGTTTATAAAACCCTGAATGTTCTATGATGTATATCTATGGATTACCATATGACTAACTGTGTTTTGTTGCACCCTCCGTTTTAGGGACATGTCGAACTTGAACAAGCTCGATTTTAACGCTTTGGAAGTATCTAGAAGAAACTACCTAAAGTGGGTTTAGGACGTGAAGGCTTGCGGCAAGAGTTGTTCTAAGCTACCCATATCGTCCTCATCCTCTTCTTCTTGCAGTAGCAAGTCATCCATGTTCGGGCTATGTTTGGACGGTTCTAGGATAGCTTCATCCTCCATATCACTTCCCAAAGTGATGTCTTCATTGATTTCAACTTCTCCCTTTGAATTTGCAAAGTTTGAGTTGGAGAGTTCACATTGCTCTTGAATCTACGCCATGAATTCCACAATCTGCCCAACTTGCGTTTCCAATTCGTCCACTCTTTTGACTCGGTCTTGCATCTCTTTGTTTTGATTTTCTACTCCCTGTGTCAAAGAGGTGATTAATTGAATAATATTATCATTATCCACCGACGAACCTGAAATTGGTTGGGAAGATTGTGGTGGAGGTTGTGGTGGTGCACATGGCCATTGATAGAACTCATCTGATGGCTGGAATTGTTCTTCTTTTTGTGAGCCCTGCGTCAAAGAGATTAGTCCTTCAAGAATTTCATTATAACTCATGGGCATACTTGAATTCGATTGGAATTGTTATGTGGGAGGTTGTGGTGGTTGGATAGGTCTTGAATAGAACTCATCCTCTTGCTGCCAGTATCCACCTTGTTGAACTTGTTGAGGTTCTCCCCACATATAATCTGAATAGCCTCTCCAATCTGAATTGTAAGCGTTGGAAAACATGCTGTTGCTTGGTTGATTATAGCCTTGATAACCCCAAGCATCTTTGTTCGCAGTGAATTGATGACTTTGATGAAGTTGATATCCTTGCCCATAGGGCACATCAAATGTAGGGACAGTATGCATTGTGATCCTTTTGGAATTATGAGTCAATTGAGAAGTGAGATGCGCCAATTGAGATTGAATGGTCGCAAGTGTCATGTCTTGCTCCAGTTGTACCTAAAATCAAAGAAAACTAAAATCAAATATCAAAAGTAAAAGACACAAACACAAAAACAAACATAAACACAAACAGAAACAAAGGGATAAGCAAATTTGATAATCCTTGGCAACGGCGCCAAAAATTTGATGCGATAGATATGCTAACACACAAATTAAACCCTTTTTTTTGACAATTGTAGTATAGATGTAAATAGGGATCGTTCTAGGCCGGGGATTATAAGGGATTGCTAATCTACTCTAAACTGATTTAAAAACACTAAATAAGACTCAAAAACACAAAACTAGGCAAAAGACACTTAACTAAACTCTAATAACTCAAAACACACTAGAATGACTCAAAACAACCAAATTGACTCAAACTAGACAATAGGGACTGATTTGGACGAATTTAGGATTACAAAGACTCAAAACAATGAAAAGACACCAAAACGGACAGATTGACACTAAAACACACTCAATGTAAATGAGGGATTGGTTTTGGACGAATTTAAAAACTTAAAAGTAAGAACTTGCAGAAAGTAAACAAAAACATAAAATTAAGGTGAATTGATGGTTGATGGATTAGCTAGAGGGTTCTCCTCCACACATGACACACTTGTACATAAACCAATTTTCAGTTGTTCTTTCGATAACTTATGAAACTCAATACCCCGGGTTAACCGTGATAGCACTTTTTTAACCTTCAAGTTCTCCTTAAGTTAATGAATTGAATGGGAAAGCACATATAACAATTCAAAACATTCTTCAAAAGTTCCCTACGTGAAAAGCACAATAGAGATACAATCAAAGATCATTAAGATTCATGAGAACTATAAGTATTGACGAGGCATTCGTAACTATGAAAAACATGATACTCTTGCCAAGAATTTACTTAACATGATTGTGGATAGCAACCTTCACTACTCATGAATATAAGTTCATAACGATTAGGTAAAATTCCCTTATATTCTAGCATCAAACTTATGCATGACAACTAAGCGTGCACTCTTAATCAACATACACAAATAAGTTATCAATCAAACAGTTAAGCGAATTGAAATCACAAATTATGAAATCACAACCAAAAAGTAATTAATTCATAATGCAAGTGTAATCATGGCTTTGAATCCCCCCTAGCAAAGGGGGGTTTAGTTCCTCATAAACGTAAAACAAAGGTAAATATATTTATACATTGAAAACAAAAGAAAGAAAACACCTAAACGCTCCAACGATCCAAGTTGAACAGCAAGCACGTCCAAGCACTCTCCTCTCCTTCTAAGTGTGTTGTATGGAAAAATGGTGTGTTTCTAAGCCTTACAAGAACGCTTATTTATAGGTGCTGAAAAGTTAAGAACCACACAAGTGGTTTTAATAAACAACACAAAGCAAAGATTAAATCATTTAAAACAGCTAGCAACACACATGCTTGGTCTTTGCAAGGTATCTTCTTCATTGTGTCCAGATTTTAGCATATGTTTGAAGCCCTTTCAAGCACCAAAACGTCCATCCTTTATGCTCCACATGCATGCAATCCATGCCACCCCAAAACTGCTCCAAATTGCACCAAAATGCACTTCTTTGCCAACTTTGTTATTAGGATCTACAAACACACGAAAATAACTTAAAACATTCTAATAAGATGAAACTAACTAAGTAAATGCAAGGAAACAAACTAATAAAGTCACATAAATATGCTCCTATCAGTGAAGCTCCATCTTACTGTAAAGGGTATTAGAGTCAACATCGAGGCACCTACCAATGTTATCCCGTCAATGAAGCTTAAAAAGCTACTATAATGATCTTCATTCGAAGACACATCCATGATGCACTGCAGACCGAGTACTTCACTGAGGAAGACCCATGCACCCAAGGTCAACAGAGCCAAGGCCCACCTAAGGGAGGAAATTTGACCCAAAAGCACCAACCCCTTGCACCTAAGGTCTCAAACTTCAAGAACAAGGGAAAAGCTACCGTTCAATTGGATTCCATTGAAATAGACATGTGCTACCACTGTGGATCAAATGATCATTGGTCATGCATATGCAAAGCTACCCCTGAGGCTATTGCCAAGTATCATTCTCATTGTGAGTCTAACTTTGTCAATGTGGAACATCCCAAAGATGTTGCTACATCCTTGTAAATATTAGATTTTCAAGAGGCATAAGCTCTTATGAACGAATAAGTTTTATTCTTCTAGATATTTTTTTAGGGTGTTTTTACCCCTAGTGGCCGAACCCACTAAGAGTGACCAAACCACCTAATTTTTTTAGGTTTATGGTTTAATTTTTGGACAATTTTTCTAAATATTTGGAACAATTTGTTTGGTTTTGGTTTGTTTTGAATTATGGATAATTATTTTATAGATATTATTTCTTGAATTGATTAATTGCATGAATGGAATTATATTTATGCATGTGACCAATTCAATCAATTTATTTCTAGGTATGTTTAGTGAGAAAGTTAGTTGTCTGGCTGATAGTGCTACTACGCATACAATATTGCATGAGCGACACTATTTTACTAACTTCATACCCAAAAAAAGCACATCTGACAAACCTTTCGGGCTTATCTAACCTGATTGAAAGATACGGAAAGGCCCATATAATGTTGTTTAATGGTATTGTCTTAACCATTAAAGAGACCCTCTATTATTCACATTCTAGAAACATTGCTGAGTTTTAGTGACATTCGAGATAATCAATATCATGTTGAAACCACTGAAGAGAATGGTTCTGAATTTCTTTGTATCACTTCTTACGAGTATAGCCAGAAGCGTATTCATGAAAAGTTGGAATGTCTCTTGAGTGGGTTGTATTTCACAACCATTCGTGGCATAGAGACCCACCATGTGGCTGGCCCTGAGCCCGGGTTCCACAGTACTTTACTATGACGACCCATCCCAGATTATTATATAATTTTCTTTCCAAGTGTGTAAAGTGACGTTATTTCCCTCATTCGTTTAGTGACGTGGATGTACATATGTAGTTTTAAATTATTATTTTTCTCACTATCGTAATTAAATCATACCCAATGTCACGTGTGCATTGACATAAGTTAGGACCGAATCGGAGTTGTAACGAAAAAGTTACGATTATATAAGTACGTAAACGGGTAAAAGTAAGCACCAATTAAAACAATTCCTATTTCCCCTAGCCCAATCAACTCTTTGGGTCATTTTTCTTTCTTTGGCCAATTAAAACTCTACCTATCTCTCTCTCACAGTAGCCCAATCAGAAAATATTATTTTCTTTTTCTGCCTAATCAGGCAGACACACATACACATGTACACTATCTTTCTTTCCTTTCTTCTCGACTATTCTCTCTCCGTACACCCAAGCCACCCTCATCCTATAACTATCACAAATCGACCCAAATCGAATGTGAGTTTATCCCCATCGTGTTCCTTATGGCCTCACGATCCTGGTGATATCATTTGATTGTCGAATGGACGATAGGAACTTAGGAACTTAGAAGCTCTGAATTGTGGCTTGATCATATTGAGAAGACTTTTTGAGTTATGCAGAGTCAAGGTACTATTTCAGATGATATGTGGGTCGAGACAGCCACTTGATTTTTACGTTATGAGGCTGTATCCTGGTCAATTTAGGAATCACGACCATTGTCAGTTCAAGATGCTATGAATTGGAAAGTGTTTAAATAGAAGTTTCAGACTAGATTCATACCACCAGAGTATCTGGATCACAAAATGAATGAATTCTCGAATTTGAAGCAAGGGCAAAAAGTCAGCAACTGAATATCTTCGAAAGTTCACAGATTTGTCCCAATATTGTCCAGAGATTGCCACAAATTCTGCTGAGATGCTCCGACGTTTTAAGAAGGGTACTTGTAAGAAGTTACGTTCTATGGCGACTTCGACTCCCTGTTTCACATACCAAGAATTTTTCAAGGTGTTACTTCGGGTGGAGGACTCCGAGAATGCTCAAGATGATAGTGATGAGGAATAAGAAAAAGGTAATAATCAGAAAAATAATGATAATAAGGATAAAGGGCAGTTATCTTATGGTCCTTGTAAAACTCAGAATTTTAAGCGAAGTGGCAACAATTTTGGTTCATCCAGTGGTGGTTCGAGTTCTACTATGTCGCAGAGGGTCGGCAGGTCTACATGTGGTTCTCGTTTTCAGAGGCAGAGAAATTTTAACAGTTCTAGTGGTCCACTTTGTCGAAGGTGTAATAATCGTTATTTTGGGGAGTGTAGACGAGGTAGCAGTGGATGCTTTACTTGTGGTTAGATGGGGCATTGAGTTAACCAATGCCCGCAAAATCAGCAAAAACCTCAACCTTCTACTTTACCACCAACGGTTCCCCTTCAGCAGATTCAGGGGCCTAATAGCTATACTCTAACGGCTTATAATGGTGTTTACCACTGCCAGGGGGACCTAGCTCTATATTCTGGATGAGCATATCAGTATCCAACTGACCCTTATTACTAGGGTGGTTATCCAACGTATTAGGGAGGCTATAGACCTTATGCACCGTATCAGAGTGGTGGACCACAGTGGCATGCTGGATGGTAGCCCCAAAACCTTGATGTCGTTTCTAGTAGCACTGGTTCGACGAGACATCCTAATCCACTCAGGCAAGGACGTGGTAATCAAGGAAATAGAGGTCGTGGAGGCCATCAGCAGGTACATGGCCATGTTCATCACATCACTCAGCAAGATGCTCAGAGCAACCCTGTTATAATTATGGGTACGTTGAATATTCTTGGTCATTTTGCTAGGGTATTAATTGATTTTGGTGCCACGCATTCTGTTATTTCTCATATATTTGCTCAAAAGACTCAACCCTACCTCACACTTCTTGGTTATAAGTTAGAGTTTTCAATGCCTAGATGTGAAACTTGTTATGTTAGCTGGGCATATCAAGGATGTCCTATTCTGGTGGAGGATGTAGTCATGCTAGCTAATCTTATTCCACTGGATATTGTTCATTTTGAGGTCATTCTAGGTATGGATTGGTTACACTACAATCGTGCACAGTTAGATTATTATCAGAAAGTTGTTACCTTTCATCGGCCAGGCTTGCCTATGGTTACTTTTGTTGGCGAGCGTAGTGGGCTAAGACACGGTGTTATTGCGGCCATGAAAGCAAAGCGGTTGTTGAGGAAAGTGATGCGATGAATAAGCAAACACAAATTAAACCATCTTGTTGACAATTGTATTATATATGCAAGTAGGGATCGTTCTAAACCGGGGATTAGGAGGGATTGCTAATCTATATAAAATAAACTTAGAAACACTAAATAAAACTTTCAAAACACAAATCTAAAATCAAAACACTTCACTAGATTCAAATGATTTCAACTAAACTAGAATAAATCAAATTAAAACTAACAAATAAACTAAAACAGATTCTAGGGATGCTTTAGGACGTGAATTGAATTTAAAAGATTCAAATTATGAAAATTAACCAACTCTAAACCAAATTAATTCAAAGAACTCAAAAGAAATCAAATAAAGTAGATTCAAATCAAAGGACATAAATTGTAAAAGGGGGATTGGGTTTTGATGAGAATAACTTGAAAATAAACAAATTATAAACTAGACAAATTTAGACACAAAATATGGTTGTTTGAATGGATGATGGATTAGCTAGAGGGTTATCCTCCACACATGATACACTTGTACATAAACCAATTTTTAGTTGTTCTTTCGATAACTTATGAAACTCAATACTCTGGGTTAACTGTGATAGCACTTTTTTAACCTTCAAGTTCTCCTTAAGTTAATGAATTGAATGGGAAAGCGCATATAACAATTCAAAACATTCTTCAAAAGTTCCATACGTGAAAAGCACAATAGAGATACAATCAAAGATCATTAAGATTCATGAGAACTATAAGTATTGACGAGGCATTCGTAACTTTGAAAAGCATGATACTCTTGCCAAGAATTCACTTAACATGATTGTGGATAGCAACCTTCACTACTCATGAATATAAGTTCATAACGATTAGGTGAAATTTCCTTATATTCTAGCATCAAACTTATGCATGAAAACTAAGCGTGCACTCTTAATTAACATACACAAATAAGTTATCAATCAAATAGTTAAGTGAATTGAAATCACAAATTATTAAAGCACAACCAAAAGTAATTAATTCATAATGCAAATGTAATCATGGCTTTGAATCCCCCTAGCAAAAGGGGGGTTTAGTTTCTCATAATTGTAAAACAAAGGTAAATAGATTTATACATTGAAAATAAAAGAAAGATAACACCTAAACGCTCCAACGATCCTCGTTGAGTGGCAAGCACGTCCAAGCACTTTCCCTCCCTTCCTTTGCTACGGCATAAGGGGTGGTTGTGGGTTGAAGGTTTGGTTGTATGGAGGAATGGATAGGAGGATGTATGGTGGTATTTAGGATGGTTGGGGGGTGTGGCAATGGTGTTTATGGGCAGATTTTTGTGGAGTGTTTTAGGGAATAGATGCGGCTGTTTTTGTATAGAATGAATGGATGTGTAGAAGGAAGTAGTTGTATGAATTGGTGAGTTTTAAGCCTGGCAAGAAGGCCTATTTATAGGTGCTCAAAAGTAAAGAACCACACAAGTTGTTTTAATAAACAATACAAAGCAAGAATTAATCATCAAAAACAGCTAGCACACATGCATCTTTGCAGAAATTTCATGATGAAACAACTTGCATTCATCCTCCTTGGTCCATGCCTTTGGTCCCTCTTGGTCTTCTCATGATGAATCAGCTAGTACACTTGCAAAACAGCTAGCACATTTGTATTTCATGATTAAATAAGCTAGCACACTTGCAAAACATGATTATCCATCCATGTTGTGGGGTTTCCTTGCAAAAACAACTTGCACACTTGTGTTTTCATGATTAAAACAGCTAGCAACACACATGCTTGGTCTTTGCAAGGTATCTTCTTCATTTTGATCAGATTTTAGCATGTGTTTGAAGCCCTTTCATGCACCAAAATGTCCATCCTTTTGCTGCATGCATGTGCTTTGCTCATTGCAGTTACAAACTGCTCAGCCACTGTGGAACCTTTCAGTGTTAAAATGCCCATAACTTCTTCTAGAAAAATGATCTTAATAATCCGCAAAATGCTCCAGAACATAGACATCCGTAGCTTTCCAAAAATATAAGGCTCATTCACTAGTTCATTTTGAGCAGTTCGTAAATTGCTTTCAAAGTCAACTGATCTGCACAGGCAGTTTTGACGAATTTATTACTTAAAAACTTACTTGTTCTAGTTTTCTTTTCTTTGCTTGACAACTTCTATAAAACACAAAAACAAAGTAAATAGCTCAAAAAGATAAGGAACTAACTAAGAAAAGATAAGTGAATTTGATGTAAAATATATATAAATATGAGCTTATCAGAAAGGTTGTCAGGGCTATTTAGCTCATGTAGTGTTGAACGAGGACACTTCTACTCGTGTAGAGGATGTTCGTGTAGTTAGGCACTTCCCTAATGTTTTTCCTGATAATTTACCCGGCCTACCACATGATCGTGAGGTGAAATTCACTATTGATTTAATTCCAATTACATATTCTATTTGTTTAACCCCTATCGAATGACTCCTGCTGAATTGAGAGAATTGAAAATCCAGCTACAAAAACTAGTTGATAAGGGTTTTATACAACTGAGTACTTCTCCTTGGGGAGCTCTAGTTTTATTTGTGCAAAAGAAAGACAAGACTTTGAGACCGTGTATTGATTATTGACAGTTGAATTGGGTGACGATTAAAAATCGTTATCTGTAGCCTCATATTGATAACCTCTTTGACCAGCTTCAGGGTGCCTGCGGTTTCTTAAAGATTGATCTGAGATCTGGTTATTATCAACTGAAGATCAAGAGTGAGGATGTCTCGAAGACGACATTTTAGACTCGATATGGTCATTACAAGTTCCTCGTGATGTCATTCGGGTAAACGAATGCTCTAGCAACTTTTATGGACTTAATGAATCGGGTATTTCACCCGTATCCCGATAGGTTTGTCATTGTCTTCATCGATGATATTTTGGTATATTCTAAATCTAAGGCAGAGCATACTAGACACTCACTCTAGTTCTGAAGAAGTTAAGGGAAAATCAGTTGTATGCTAAATTTAGTAAATGTCAATTTTGGCTGAATCAAGTGTCATTCTTGGGACATGTGATATCAGGCTAGGGTATTCTTGTGGACCCTCAGAAGGTAGCTACAGTGGAAAATTAGGAGCAGCCACGGACTATCACAGAAGTACAAAGTTTTCTTAGTCTTGCAAGCTATTATCGATGTTTTGTGAAAGATTTCTCAGCTATAGCTCTGCCATTGACGAGGTTGAATAGGAAATGAGTTAATTTCGAGTGGAGTGATGATTGTGAGTAGAGTTTTCAACAGCTAAAGTATTGTCTCACTCATGCACCTGTGTTGGCCCTTCCGGATGACAGTGGGAACTTTGAGATTTATAGTGATGCTTCTTTGAATGGTTTGGGCTGTGTGTTAATGCAGCATGGTAGGGTGATTGCGTATGCCTTGCGACAATTAAAGCCCCACGAGATGAATTATCCTACCCACAATCTCGAGTTGGTGGCCATTGTTTTTACTTTGAAGATTTGGAGACATTATCTGTATGGGGAAAAGTGTCAGATTTTCACCGATCATAAAAGCCTCAAGTACATTTTCACTCAGAAAGATCTTAACTCCGACAACAGAGATGGATAGAGCGCTCAGCGATTATGACTGTACGATTGAGTACCACCATGGTCGTGCGAACACGGTGGCAGATGCATTTAGCAGGAAATCACGAGACCGACTTAATGGTCTACATGTAAGTAGTATTCCTCTCCTTACATAATTTAGGTTTACAGGAGTGAAATTGTAGGTGGAAGATCGAGAAGAAGCTTTGCTTACCAGTTTCCAGGTCAGACCGATTTTGTTGAATTGTGCGTTCGAAGCTCAGGCAAATGATTTAAAATCTCAGAAGTTAATACAGGCAGTGTCCAGGGGAAAGAAGATAGACTTCAGGTTTCAAAGACCTGATGGTATGCTTATGCAGGGTGATCGGATGTATGTGCCGGACATAGCAGAATTAAAGAAAGAATACTTGATGAGGAACATATTTTGGCTTATGTGATGCATCTTAGGAGTACCAAGATGTATCACACCATCCGACCATTTTATTATTGGCCTAGTATGAAAAGAAATATTGTCGAATATGTGAGCAATTGTGCAATATGTTAGCAGGTCAAGGCAAAAAGGAATAAACCTTTTGGGTTACTACAGCCACTTTTCGTGCCTCAATGGAAATGGGAGGATATTACCATCGATTTCATGTACAAGCTTCCTCGTACGTGGAATGATTATAATGGTATTTGAGTGATAGTTGATCGGCTTACTAAGTCAGCGCACTTTTTGCCAATTCGGGAGAACTACTCTTTAAGTCGATTAGCTGAACTTTTCATTTTGAAGATTGTCAAATATCACGGCGTTCCGTTTAGTATCATTTCTGATCAAGATCCCAGATTCACATCTAAATTTTGGGTAGCTTTCCAAGAAGCTCTCGATTTAAGATTATTTTACAGCCCAGTTTATCACCCTCAGACGGACGGGCAATCTGAGAGAACTATTCAAACGTTAGAAGATATGCAAATATCCTCGATTTTGTAGTTTGGAGACACTTGGCATAAGCGTTTAGCTTTGATTAAATTTGCTTATAATAACAGCTATTATTCTAGCATTGGCATGTCACCTTTTGAGGCGTTCTATGAGAAGCCATGTCATACTCCGTTATGTTGGTCTGAAGTCGGCGAAAGAGTGCTAGTGGGCCCTAAGATTGTGGATAAGACTACACAAAACATTCAAGTGATTAAAGCTAACCTGAAAGAGGTCCAGGATCGACAGAAGTGTATCGCTGATAGACATTTTACTGAAATGGTATATAAGGTTGGAGATTGGGTATTCTTGAAGCTATTTATGTGAAAATGCATGGTACGGTTCTAAAAAAAAAAGGTAAGCTAAGTCCTCAATATATTAGACCGTACCAAATCACCAAGCAAGTTGGTGATGTTGCCTATCAGCTTGATCTACCTCTAGAGTTATCAAAGGTGCATCACGTGTTCTATGTATCTATGCTTCGTAGATATGTCTTTGATCTGTCTGTAATTCCTCCTCAGCCACTGGAGATTAACCCGGATTTGACCTACGATAAGGAGCCGGTGAGGATTTTCATTTGGAAAAATAAGGTTCTTAGGAACAAGACTGTTTGTATGGTGAAAGTTTTATGGAGGAACCATTTAGTCAAGGAAGCTACTCGGGAAACAGAAGAATGTATGCGGGACTTATATCCACATCTGTTCTTTGATTAGTGTTTTGTTGATGTGTAGAAATTTTGAGGACGAAATTTTCTTAAATGGGTAAACTGTGATGACCCATGCCAGATTATTATATAATTTCTTCATGAGTGTGTAAAGTGACGATATTGCCCTCGTTGGCTTAGTGACGTGGATGTACATATGCAGTTTTAAATTATTTTTTCTCGTTACCGTAATCAAAGCATACTCGACGTCACAAGCGTGTTGACGCAAGTTAGGGCAGAATCAGAGTTGTAACGAAAAAGTTACGATTATATAAGTGTGTAAACGGGTGAAAGTAAGCACCAATTAAAACAGTTCCTATTTCCCCTAGCCCAATTAGATTTTTAGGACTTTTTTCTTTCTTTGGGCTAGATAAAACTCTACCTATCTTTCTTTCATGGCAGCCCAATCAGAAAATATTATTTTCTTCTTATACCCAATCAAGTACACATACACACATATACGTACACACACTCTCTCTCCTTCCTTCTTGACACTTCTCCCTCCATACACCCGAGCCACCCTCATCCCATAACCATCACAAATCAACCTAGATCGAACGTGAGTTTGTCCTCATCGTGTTTCTCATGGCCTTATGATCCTGGTGATACCATTTGATCGTTGGATGGACGACAGGAAATCAGGAACTTAGAAGCTCCGACAAGGAGCAAGTTTGCTCCGTCACAATCCTGGTGATTTTATGAAGTTTAGAGTCTTGGAATGGTCCTCACATAATTTCCCTAGAACTTTAGAGTAGATGTGGAGTGGAGTTGACATCAGTTTAAGCCAGTTCGAGGAATTCCAGAGTTGGCCAGAAATTTCAAGGAATTTTCCGACCGTTTTTCGTTGGGTTTTGGACTTTTGATAGGTACAAACGTGTTCTACTCCTCAAGAGCTTTAAATCCATATAAATTTCATGAATTTTGGTTAAGAAATGAAGTAGATACAAGTATTTGAAAATTTTCCAATTTCCGACAAGTTCAGAGGACGACGACTAGTGAGGTTCACCAAAGAAGAAGGAAAATATTATGTCAAAGTTGACGGAATATTCCTAATGACGTCAGGTACCGTTAGTTATATTTAATGAAATATTCCTAACAGCGTCAGTCACACAGACCACACGTGCCTGCGCGTGGTCGGCGCGTGTGGCTGTGCCTTGGCCGGCGCGTCCGACGTCCAAATTTTTTTCTAAAAATATATGTGGGTTCATATTTTCAAGTAGATCACATTCATATATTCAAATATTACATTTGAGCAAGATATGAGAAGTTATTCCTATGTTTCGTATATGTGCTAATTAATTAACATAAAAATATTTATTTCACATGTAGGTGAGATGTACCCCAAGGACAAGCATGGACAAGCGAGGTTATAGAGCTACAATCCTGCTACTTATTAGTGAGTGAGCATTTGCTTTACACACACACACACACACACACACACACACACACACACACACACATATATATATGCTACGGTTTCCAGAAATGTTTTGAAAATAAATTATACTTTGCATGTCATGTCTTGAATGAATTACATTTATATATATGGCTTTGTTATGATTTATGAATTATATTCATTGATGCTGCGGAGGCTCAGGTAAGCTTTAAGTGAGTATTATGTGATTGAATTGGTTGTGTTGCATTGGTATGCATAAATACAATTAAAGCTCATCATTACTGCACCCTGGTGTTAGTGCTCACGTCCTAGGCCAGGGCACAGTCCTTCACGTGATGTTCACCTCCTGTACCACACACTCACCTTGGAACCAAGTCTGGTGTCAGCCTTGTCGTATAGGTCACATTAGGTGACTCTGATTTGTAGGCGACTCGCGATTTATCGCATAGTTTCACGTGTTCGTAGCACTTAAGTGTACATATTTACACCCAGCCATGTCGTACATGTCACACATTAGGTGACTCCGACTCATGTACTGACATAGGTGGATAGCTATAGGTCCAGTCGTACAGGTCACATTAGGTGACTCTGACTGGCATGTTATTTTATAATGATTTCACACTTGGCTTACACTTATGAGCGTTGAAATGTTATGGCATGGCATGCTATTGTTTTCACTACCCTTAAGCATCGATTTTCATAGCTACTTAATAGTATTTTCTGGAAACTATACGGGTTTTACGAAGAAGGGTTATTATGTTCAGAAAAGATAAATATGTTTTCAGACGCTTTGTTTTTGCACACTTACCTTTCTGTTTTGCGCACCTCCAAGTACTTTTATGTGGTTCACGAGGACTAGCTGTCGGTTCTAACGTTTCCATAAATAATGAAAGGATCTCCCTTTCTATTTATATAATAGTACTTACTCAGTTTGACTGCCCATTCATATTACCTATGCTCTGAGATGTTGGTATTGTATACTTGATTACTTTCACACACTTACATATTATCCCTAGTTTAAATAAGGTTAGTTTTGGTTTTTATTTATTCACATTTTCTCATTATTATCATTTTTGTTGTGCATTTGGGTACGTCACCCTCACGTGACGGCCAACATGCCTTGACTCCGGTCGGGGTGTGTCATTTTTTACTTTGGCATGACCGTATGGGATATCCCGGACGTGACATGATGCACTTATCCCTTAATTACAAAGATTATTCGCAACCCTCCTAAGTTTCTTCATAGAATTCAAAGGGATATTTGTGGACCTATCCAAACAACATGCAGAATATTTCAATACTTTATGGTGTTGGTTGATGTATCAACACGTTGGTCATATGTCTGCTTATTGTCCACATGCAACGTTACATTTGCAAAACTTCTAGCACAAATTATTAAGCTTGGGGCTCACCACCCTGATTATCCAATCAAGTCGATTTGACTGGATAACACTGGAAAGTTTACGTCATAGACTTTTGACCACTATTGCATGTCAGTTGAGATTGAAGTTGAACATCCTGTATCCCATGATCACACCCAAAACGACTTGGCAGAAGCTTTCATAAAGCACCTTCAATTGATAGCTCAAACTTTAGTTATGCAAACCAATTTTCTGGTATTTGCCTTAGGTTATGCAATATTGCACGTAGCTATGTTGGTCCGCCAGAGGCCCACTGCTACCCAACCTCATTCACCGTTACAGTTGGTTACTGGATATGAGCCTGATGTCTCGCATTTACGTGTGTTTTAGTGCACAATCTATGTGTCAATAGCGATGCTACTACGTACCAAAATGGGTCCTCATAAAAGAATGAGAATCTATGTCGGTTATGAATTACCATCAATTATTTGCTATTTAGAGCCTTTGAGAGGTGATCTTTTTACCACACGTTTTGCATATTGTCACTTTGATGAGACAGTCTTCTCGTCGTTAGGGGGAGATAAGCATGCTAGCGTTCCTGTAAAACGCCGCGAATTGTCGTGGTATGCTCCCACTATGTCTCATTTAGATCCTTGCACTGCCTAGTCTGAAACTGAAGTGCGATGTATTATAAATCTTCAGAGCATTGCTCAAAGTATGCCAAATGCTTTTATTGATCTAGCAAAGGTGATGAGATCACATATACCCACTACAAATGTACCTATAAGGATAGACGTACCTAAAGTACGCCGTAATACCACCTAAAGAAGCCAAACCGTCCCTAAAGGTAGGGCGGCCGCACCTTCCACGCGGCCCAGTACACTGGCAGCTAGCCCATCATCTGCTTCTACCCTAAAACGTGGCAAACTCCTTGGTTCAAAGGATTCACAACCCCAGAAGAGGAAAACGGCACAAACTAGTGACCCTAGTCTGAATCCAACCATCACTCTCTCATATGCTCCAACGTATGAGGTTATTCTAGATTACGGTGATATCTTAGATGAGACAACCGTACCTCTCGAGTCTACTATGTAGTATTGGATGTGGTTTGGAATTGGAATGAGATGGACGTCAACGATGCATTTATTTACACTGTAGCTACTAACATTATACTTAGCGATGACATTGAACCATGTTCTGTTGATAAATGCTGACGTAGAACAAATTGGTCCAATTGGAAACAAGCAATTTAGGTCGAACTAATTCGCTTACGAAATGTAAGGTGTTTGGGCCTATAACTCTTACTCCACCACATGTGAAGCCTGTGGGCTACAAGTGGGTTTTCATGAGGAAGCGTAATGAGAAAAATGAAATAGTACGATACAAAGCACGCCTCATAGTGCAAGGTTTATCTCAACGCCTTAGGATTGATTATGAGGAGACGTATTCCCTTGTAATGAACGCGATAACGTTCCGCTACCTTATTAGTTGTTTTCAAAAAACGAAATATGCAGCTTATGGACGTGGTAACTGCGTATCTCTATAAGGATCTAGATACGGAAATCTATGTGAAAGTTCTAAAAAGACTTCCATTGACTGGTTTAAATAGTTCTAGATCACGGAACACTCTTTTTATTAGATTGAGGAGATCACTCTACGGATTGAAACAATCCAGGTGGATGTGATATAACCATATAAGTGAATACTTGACAAGTTAGGGTTATGTGAACAACGAATTATGCCCATACGTGTTCATAAAGAAGTCACATTCCGGATTTGCGATCGTTGCAGTTTATGTCGATGACATGAATCTCATAGGAACTCTCGTAGAGCTTGAGGAAATTGTCATTCACTTGAAATCGAAATTTGAGATGAAAGATCTTGGAAAAACTTGATATTGTCTCGGCCTAGAGATCAAGCATTGTTCGGATGAAATCCTAGTACATCAATAGAACTACACCCAAAAGGTGTTGCGACATTTTAAAGAGGATAAAACGAAGTCCTCGAGTACTCATATGGTCGTTCAGACTCTAGATGCTAAACGAGATCCTTTCCGTCCCAATGAGGATGAGGAAGAAATTTTGGAGCCTGAAGTTCCATACCTAAGTGAAATTGGTGCTTTATTGTACTTGGCTCAATGCACTAAACCTGACGTCTCATTCGCTGTTAATATTTTGGCTAAATATAACAATGCGCCTACACGTAGACACTGAAATTGTGTTAAAGACATTTTCCGCTACCTCAAGGGTACGATGGATTTGGGTTTGTTCTACACCCACGAGTCCTCAAAAGGAGTCATCGCCCCTCAGTCCTCTGGTTGATTCCAGCCTTGTTGGTTATGCAGATGCTAGTGATCTGTTTGATCCATATATGGCACGTTCTCAAACGGGCTATGTCTTTACTATTGGAGACATTGCTATATCTTGGAGGTCTACCAAGCAAATGCTAGTTGTGACTTCTTCGAACCATGCTGAGATCATCGCCCTACATGAAGCATCACGTGAATGCTTTTGGTTGAGAGCAGTCATGGAACATATTCGAAGCACTAGTGGTCTTAATACTGTCGTTGACCCTCATATGACGATCTTTGAAGATAATGCAGTATGTATCGGGCAGTTAAAGAAGAGATACATCAAGGGAGACAACACCAAGCACATAACGCTGAAGTTCTTTTATTCTCACCAGCAACAACAACATCAGAACATTGAAGTCAAGCAAATCCGTTCCCAGGAAAACATGGCTAATCTCTTTACCAAGTCATTACCCAAGTCTACTTTTCAGAAGCTTGTCCGAGGAATTGGTATGCGTAAATTATCTGAGTTGAATTGCTTGTAGTACTCTTATTTGGAAGTTATATCTAACTCAAGGGGAGTATCTTGAAGCATACTCACTTGAACTTTATGTATTCTTTTTCCTACGATTAAGAGCATTTTTCCCATTGGGTTTTTGCTACCTAACGAGGATTTGACGAGGCACCCATCCTAGGATGATCATACTCCGTTGATTTCAATATTTTCGTCCTGTTTGACGTTTGTTTTAGACATTATGCATACTTCTCACCTTTCTCCTTAGTCTATGGGTTTTCACCTACCTTAGGTTTTATCATAGCGAGGTTTTGTGAGTTTTACTTCCTATGCATACTTTCTTTGTATTAAAGACTCACATTCGCCCGTTGTGCTGTCGACTTCATCAAATATTCTACCTTATCTGCTGAAGATTTGATACGATGTTTTATTTGAGTATTTCCACACTCAAGGGGGAGTGTTGCAGTTATATTTAGAATAGGAATGTGATTGTGTAAATCCTATTGTATATAGGGATATCTTGGAATATTTCCTATAGTAGTTAGTATCCTATAAAAATTGTAATCCAATTAAGATAAGGAGTTAACCTATCCTACTACTATAAATAAAGGCATAAGGAGGTGATACGACACACACCTCACAATTAAATCTCTCTTTTCTCTCTCTCGCCACCGGCCCCCATCTCTCTAGTCCTAAATATAGTTCAGTCAAATAGGCCTACAATATTTTAAATTTTCTAGTTTTTTTATTTTTTAAAATGTCCACGTGGTGGTAAATTGATAAGTTGTGTTCATTCATTATCCACATTGACGCCACGTCATCGGTTAACAGAAAAATTAATAATCAAACTCATAAAAGTATGAAAGTGTCCCAGAATTATAACTTCAGGTTAGGGTGAAAAAAAAAACTTGATGTACGAAATGTTTAAAAACCAATAAATTTTAGGGTAGTAAACTGAGATTAACTCTTATAAAAATTGTTGGAGACGTTCTTACTTAGTAGAATGAGACATGCTAAAGGAAACTCTCTCAAGGTGAGCCCCTTCCTAGACTATCTGTCACCTCACAGTTTAACGTTAATTTTTGTGCTAACATTATCAAATATTATACAAAAATATGAGGTGCTTAAGAATCTATAGAGAGTCTTACTTGTGAGATGATTTTCTTAACATTATCAAATAATTGCCAATAAAAAGGTAGTCTTAAAGAAACACTCTTAATACTGTTCGCGTTTAATGTTAAGAAAATTTTTATTCTAAAAAGTTATTTCGGTGCTATTTATTTATAATACACTTTTATCATTTTGATTAAAACTCAAAATTTTCAAACAATTTTCATTAATTTTTCTAAAAGAAGACAACTCCCAAACCCGACATATATTCCACCACAACCCAACACCCACACACTCAGACAAACACCCCATTTAATCGAGAAAAGACTCAGAAAAGCCCAAGCACAAGTCACAACACTTGCCCAATAACCTTTTGCTTTTAATTGCTTCTGTCTCTCTCTCTCTTCCTCCTCGGTCTCTGCTCATATAAGAGCCCCCAAGATTCCCTCTTTTTCTTTTAAAGTCCTCGTGCTTTATCCTTTTTTGAAAATCGAGCTCTCTTTTTCTTCTCTTTTCACAAAACACCATCTCTCTCTAGCTAGCAAATAAGCAGCAGCTATGCAGAGTGGTGGAATGGGGATGGAGATGGAATGGCTGTTCTGAAAATGGCCCAGCAAGGCATCCCCAACAACAATGCCACAACTCTTAGCAGCCAACAGCAAAAACAGCAGCCGGAGAAGCAGAAGCTAGAGGAGCAGCAGCTGGGGAAGCACACCATCTTCCATGACTTTCTGGGCATGAAGCCTGGAGATTCCCCTGTGCTTTTGCCAGCAAAAGCCTCCACCGATTGCAGGCTCTCTGAGCCTTCTCCCTCGGCCTCCGCTTCCCTTGGGGCTTCCTCCGGCGGCGGCCGGGGCCCCATTTCTACCACCTCTGATCTGGGTTCCGGTGAGTTTGTCCCCATTTGGTAAAAAAAAAAAAAGCTGCTTTTTTTAACCCCTGTGCTTTTATTTGAGTTCAGAACAAAAACCCATCATTTTTTTTTTGCTTAAAGATAATTGCTTTTATATCCTTTTTGTAATCAGGTTGATACAGTTCATTTCTTTACCATTTTTTTTGAGGGGCTGTCATTACAAAGTGAGACTTGTCGGATGAGCATATGTTTATGATGACTTGGATGAGTATATGTTTATGATGACTTTTATGTTATATTATTGACCTTTTCATCTGGGATTTCGGTGAATGAATGTTAACTACTGATCTTGAGCTTATCTGTTATGATTGTATAACTGAAATATCAACACACATACAGTACTTATCTTTCTTATCTGGGTTGGATTAGATTTTGATTTGTTGTCTCGTTAAATTTGGTAGAAAGGCACGATGGAAACCATCTTGAGGTGGTTCCGTTCTATGGCCATAGGAGCGATATATCTGGGCCTGAGATAAGTAACAGGTTACTAGGAAGTAAACGGAGTAATTCAGACTCGACTTTTTTGGGTTCATCCAGAGATGGTGTCCCTCATACAGGTCCTGATCACCTTGAGAGCTCGCATTTGATGAAGGTGTTAGTGTGACATGATACAATACTTTTATCCTATTCTTACATAAAGAAAACGCCCCACCTATGTTTTTCTCATCTGATGCGTTTTAGTTATCCCGATGTCAGATGCTTCGAAATGGACCAGGGGGAGAACGACATAGAAGGTCCAACGACGAAGAAGCAGTCTTTGCTACACAGCCACTGAGGCCAACTTCTGGTTCTCTGATTTTTCAGCCTCCACTTGGTGGTAGAGTTGACACCAAATGGGAACGACGTAGTCCTATGAATATGGGTGCTGCAGTACAGTACCCTCCACGAGGGGGTCATTTTGTACCCATGGTGCATCAATTACCTTCAAACCGATTTAGGGATGCCAATGCCATTCCAAACAATATCTCTCAATCAGCAGCAGATGAGGGATCTAGAACTGGAATTAAAAGCCCGGGAATTTTGAGTTCCATTAATGCCAGCGGTGATGCTCCTGAAAGAAACTTGTCTGGGGTGCTACCAAGTGGCAGCAGGCAGAAATCTGGGACTCATAATTTAGAGTCAGAACCTTCTAATCCAAGGTAAATCTAATTATACAAGATATAGTACGTGTCTGTTACTTTTGTTTGCCTTTTTTTTTTTTTCAAGAGAAAACTTGATTCCTTATCTTTTGTCTTCCATTGTGGCAGTCAAGATGGATTTACTTCAGCTGGTCGGCAGATGACCATATTTTATGGTGGTCAAGCTCATGTTTTTGACGATGTCCATCTGAACAAGGTTTGCTTTCTTAAAGAATGTAGTTTATTTATCCCATGATTTATAGTACAGAGAGCTCCCTTGATTTATGAGTTTATATATCCTATTATAACAAATATATGTGGACAATCTCTCTTAAGAAAATATACTACAGATATCAACTTTGGCTAACTTTTGTAGTCATTGCATACAGATAAGCAATCTGTAAATTGCAGAATTGGTGTGATCTGATCTTAACTTATAGGTATAGCGTAGTGTTCTAGAGAATGTGGTTTTGGGTTTGTGAATTCTTTTGTAGCCATAAAAGTTTCTTGATATTATCATAAGCTCAACCTTTTTGATGCCTATATTGAGTCATTAAAACAGAGTAGGTTTTAGTTATTAGGGTATGTCTAGGATTAGCACGAGACTGTTTGAAAATTGTGCGGAAGTTGCTTTCCCTGTCAGTCCCTGGTTGCGGGAGATTGACGAGTTAATGACTAGAAGTCCTTGAAATTGGGTATGAAGATAATTTCCAAGGCTGTAAAAGACTCAACGTGTTTTGTCTTGGTATGGGGCAGTTTAGAGTTACACACTTTCTTGTTCATTATGGTCACGCATGACTCTATACTAGTGCATGCCTGATATTTATCTGCTCTTTGGCCCTGAACCACAGCTGTTTTATGTATTTCGTCCTCATTAGTGCTGGTTTCACCTGTCAATGTGGGCAGCTTTGCTACTTCCATTAATTCTTCATTTTTGGTTGGATTAGTGGTCCTCATTATTGAGTGCTTTCGAAAGTCAAACAATCATTGTTGGTAAAAAAGATGTGACATGGTCATAAATTCCAAGTTATTATATCAAATTGGTGGAAAGTTCGATGTAGACGGGTGTAACAAAGAAAAAGTACATCGTAGTGAGTCTCCTATAGTACTTTTCATGATTGATGTGAGGAAGTTCATTTGTTAATCATTTTCATTTTGTGTGGGAAGGTTCTTCAGTTGCCGTCCGGTGGTAGAGAGTAGCCATTGGTATTTTACACATGAAATATGCAGTAGTGGTTTCCTTTGTAGATAATTTATGAAGTCTTATTTGCTGTAATTTTTACGTTGTAATGTGTTAGTGTTGGCCCTTTTGTTGTCCTTTATAGGGATTCATATGTGAGATCGAGTTCCAAATTAAGAAAGAGTCGGAAGGGATTGTTACATCTTTTGTTTGGCTGAAGACTTGTATACCTAAGCTTTGGGAGTGTTCTTTTGTGATTTTACCCAAGACTCATAGCCTAAGGTCTCTCGTACACTTGTTTATGTCATGGGCCATGGATGGTGTCAGGCAAACTGAGAGAAAGTAGAACAAGGAGAGAGAGAAATTAGGGAAAACTTTGTTATTTCAACCAATCAACAAGTGCCCTTAAATGATTCTTGTAAAAAAAGGAGTTGGCTTGCGTTGTTAATCCCATTGGTGCACCTACTTGTCCATCCAATTGTAATTGATATATTTTAACCGTACAAATCTCATAATTGTAACCAGTTGTTTTCTTAATCATCATTTAAAGATCATCTCTGCGAAAGAAGTTCAATCAAATTGACAATCGCTTACTAATGGACAGTTGGTTATGTGAATATTAGTTGTTAGCAAAACTGTTGATTTGTTTTATACATATGGATGTTTAATTTCCAATTTGATTGATTTTTTATAGAGATGATATTAAATGATGATTAAGAAAGTGAATGGTGCAGATTATGACTTAAGTCTAGTTTCCTAAGAACTCCCTGAATATTAATTACAAATCTAAACTTAAGTCTAGTTTCCATCCCGTAGCCTACTGCTATTTTCTTTCATATATTATTGATCAATGGCCCTGCGGACCTCTCCGGTTAGATGTATAAAAGCAGATTAAAAACCTAATGCACCTGCAGTACACAAGTGCCTTACATTTGAGCCTGGAATTAGGAAATCAAGTTTGTTTTCGTAGAGGTGAAACGAGAATCATGAATATTTCTTTGTCATTGATGTCTTCAAAAAAATTATAATTCCCTTTTCTTCACCATCGTTTCTATTAGCAACATAGTACGAATTCAAATATCTTTTCACTCTCCACTGTTAATTACGTGACATTGTTGTGACCACTGTACGTACTCTTTTCAGGCAGATGTTATAATGGCTTTAGCTGGATCAAATGGAGGATCTTGGTCAACAACCTACTCACTAAAACCTAATGCAAAGCTGGGCAGTGAAAGTCGCATGCCTAGTGGAGAGGTTGAAAGCGGTGCAGCAAGTAACAACGCACTGTTGCGAGAATACCATGGGAGGTTAAGTGTTCCTGGGAATTCTAGTCCAGCTGCGGGTTTTGCTGATCGAATATTGACACCGGCAGGTAATCTTTTAACTCCAGCATGGTTACATGGATATCCAGTGGGGTGTTTGACACCGAGAGATCAATAAGAACATATGGCCACAACCGTGTATTCAATTGTTCATTTGGTTTGTACTGTAGGTGGCCATCAAGGTAGCAATTTAGTCAAAGATACAAGAAACCTGATTCAAGCTGCGGAACCCAGTACAAAAGAGAAAAATGAGCTGTGATGTTAGAGAGTTTCCATATTTCGAACCCAGGATACAGTAAAATCTTCGCCATTGTAGTTTCCTTGATGTTTCAGTTTGGTCTCGACTTATATTTAATCCTATAATTTTGAATCTTTGTCGAATCCTTCAGATGAACAACACCCCGCCATGAAAGCCAGTGATAGCAGAGCTTCTCCCACAAATGACCAAGAAACTTGACTTCCTCAAGTTTACTTACGGCAAAGGGAATGCTTGGGATTTGGGAATGCCCTTAACAAAAATGTTTTTCAAGGATAAAGATTCATTTCTGTTAGCTTTTTATTAAAATCACCTTTTAGTGCTTATTCAAGAAGTGCTTTATGATAAAAAGTAGGGCTGGAAAAAAATCTCAAAAATTTCAAATCGAACCGAAAGATTCTCAAAATCAAACCAAAAAAATCTCAAACCGAAATTTCCAAAAATTTCAGTAGCCATTACTGAACCGATCTTGAAATTTCGGTACAGGAATTAGTCTCAAGTTTTTAGGATTTCAGTATTCCCAACACGAACCGAAATATATATATTATTTAATTTTTACATATATAGGAGCACATCTTTAAGGGGAACATCATCTACTTACAATAATGAAAATTGAAATATGGAAGGAACACTGGAAATCGATGATGGAACATATACAGGAAGGAGCCCTAACATAGATAGTGGAACATATGCAAAATTTTTAAATCACAAGATATTGATAGATGGATACATAGATGCAGAATAAACAAGGGAGATTGATAGATAGATACATTGATAGATTATAAGTTACAATTTGTTTGAGAAAACTTTACATGTATCTATAATATTTATATTATATATGTACAGAAGTTTACTCAAACATATATTAACGTTTTAGACGTAATTTTAGAAAATTGCATGATTATAAATAGATGTACTAGTTCACTCAAGCACATATTAATGTTTCAGATTGGCAGATTGCTTTTGAATAGACAGATACTAAATAGGCCTTGCCATGTGATTGGCAGATTTGTGTGCACAAATTAGTAGAAACAAATTGGTAGATTGGGCCTGCCTATATGTCGATTTTTTAATAGAAAATATTGAATTTTAGCCTAAAAGCATAATATGTCAAATTTTAGTCCAAAAGCCCAAAATCATTTCGGGATTCCTGATTTGTCCTAAAATCCCGAAACTATTTCTGAATTCCTAAAAATTTGGTTTGGGATCGGTATTAAAATTGGGATTCTCGAAAATTTCAGTTTGAAAATCGGAACAAGAGTTTTGGTATGGGATCTCATACCGAACCACTCCTAATAAAAAGCAGTGGGATCCTCAGTAGTTGGATTAATGGGCTGGTCACCACCATATAATTTGATATGGGTCGGCCTTCAATGGAACATAATTGGGTTACAACTTAATGGATTTGGATCCTCTCCGTGGCAACTGGTCAGGATCCTCCTAACCGGTGTTTGTGGCCCGTTGAATTTTTATCCAACGATTACAAACAGATGATCCCTCTAAAAGTTATAATAAGTGTAGCTGTTGGATAAAGATCTAACGGACCACAACAACCGATCAGGAGGATCCTGACCAGTTGCCTCGGAGAGGATCCAAATCCCAACTTAATCTGGTTGGTCAACATCGATATGGTTGGGGGTCAAAATTTAGCAAATCCTCAAAATAGTGATCGGTTGACTAGACCAAAAACTCACCCTTGGTATTCTCGGAAAAATTCAAACGACCGGTCGGACCTAGGTCAAACGACCGATCGGACCTAGACCAAAGATCGGTCGGTCAGTCATTTGAACTCTAAGCTTTGATATGGAATATATTACGTTGAAATAACTTGATAAACATGTTCTAAGCATTTGAATGAAAATTCAAATAAAAAATACATGTTCCATATGAAGTGGTATAATGCAAGTGATGCTTTGATTTGAATAGTTGCGACACTAATTCGTTCACACATATCATAGATCATTGTTTTACCGAGTAGCTTTTCTATTTCCTTCACATTTCCATAGAAAAAAAACAAAGAATTAAGAACAAATTTACGAGGTTTGCTTGAGTCCGCTTGTTCTTTTCTTAGTGTGTTTGAGGTTTGTCTTTGGAGTGTGCAAAGCTTTGACAAACACACATCGTTAGGTTCAACTTTACTGTATCCATAGGTTGCATTTCTCCTTCCACTTAGTAGATACTACGTACCTTAAAAGTAATCATATCTGCTATATAGCTATAACATTCCCACAAGACTTGTATCAACAACTATATTTCTATTTCTTAAAGAAATGGCTAAAAATCTTTTAACGTGTTAGAAAAGGGTCGAGATTTCCAAATTTTCTTAGATTCCGGACATTTTTATATTAAGTAATTTTTTTTTTCCAATCCGATTAAGAGAAAGTTTGAACTCAATACACCTTTCAAAATTGAAAAGATAATTATTACTAGACAAAGAAGTAGTTGGCTGACTAAAATTCGTATTATGTGTATCTTGTGATTCACATATATATGTTGGGAGTGTCGTCCGTTTCACTTTACCTTTTGGCTCTCCATTTTCTGGTTTCCTCATCTGGGTTTTCTCCCGTCTTTGTCGTTGTGCGCCTTATTTTCTTTCAATTTCTTCCTTTTTGTTTCGCAAAATTATCTCCGGCCAGACACGATCTTTGATTTTTGGAATAGTAGTTGGCTGTTCTTCTTTGTTTTTGGGTGCGAACCGTATCGATTTCGTCTTTGTCCCTGTTTACTTAACTGGTAAGTGTCACATCCCGGCCCGGGGTGTACCACTTCCCAGGCCTGCTCCACCACCGTAGCACGATATTGTCCGATTTGGGCCCCGACCACGCCCTCACGGTTTTTTGTTTCTAGGAACTCACGAGCAACTTCCTAGTGGGTCACCACTCATGGGAGTGCTCTAGCCCCCTTCTCGCTTAACTTCGGAGTTCCTACGGAACCTGAAGCCAGTGAGCTCCCAAAAAGCCTCGTGCTAGGTAGGGATGGGAATATACATTTAAGAATCACTCCCCTAGGCGATGTGGGATGTCACAATATACCAAACTGACACACCCCGACCCGAAAGTGGGGCGTGACGGCCAGCACGCCCCACTTTCGGGTCGGGGTGTGTCATTAAGTATTAAGGTGACTGATTTCTAAATTTTTTAGTTTTGCTTTGCAGTTTGATTTCATTTGTGGTTGTCTTGCCCATAGATTTGATTTTTGGTTGTCTGACTGTTATTACAATTGGATTGATTTTGTTTCCAGATTTTTTCTCAATTTTGGGTGATCTGTGCATTCAAGTGATCGTCAGACAAATCGTATTCAGTTTGGGTATGTTTTGTCTGAGCTTTATGTTAGTTTTTATTTTTAATTTCTGTAGATTCTAACAAACTGCCTATTCTGTTGACCCAATTGGTTTCAATCAATTCGGCCAAAAAGAAAAAAGGGGGAGTAGTAATATTGTGCCAGGAGAAAACATTTCTAAGACAGAATTATCCTCGAAGTTCAAAAAATAGATCACTGATACTAAAAGAATCTTACAGCAGGATAGGATGAGCATTACAAGATGGATCTAAGAAACCATTATGCTTCAGAATTAGGAAGCATAAGATAGGAACTTTATAGGATCATTGGAAGACTTGACGAGTCTAACCCAAATGACCAGATCAATCAGAAACTAGGGACCCTTTAGGATCAAATAAAACCAATCATAGACTCTTTGATCCATATTACTATGAGGCAATGACTTTGACTATTTTATCTACTTTCGTAGATAATTGTTTAAGCAGTTCAGCTTGATCTGTTTGATTTGTTGACGAGGATGCTTCATCAGTGTTCTTAGTTGTAACTGGGCTCAATAAACATATTTAGAATGTGTAAAGAATTAATTTTTTCATGGTTGAATGTGTTTATCAGCTTATGATTAGTTTTTTTTTTTTTTGTGGATTGACTGATGTGTGTGCAAAGAAGATGGATGAATGGTTATATTCTAATGTGAAAAAAAAGAAGGAAAAATTCTATAACTGTAATAAGATATCCATTGAAAAGAAAACAAAAATATGAATGCAATGTTTCTGGTGACCCATGATAACAAGGTGATCTAGCAGAGTCATTTAATGGTTGTCAAGGTTGACAGTTTGAAAATCACTGTGAGTGGAGTCATTCACCTGCTTGGGCTGGTTTCCTCCTTTGACAAAACATCCAAGTATTCTTCCACGTTTTACCTTTCTCAGATTCAATCTTTGAGATTTTAAAAATTTTTGAGCTTCGAATTTTATGTGGGGTTGAGAATTTGGAATCATTTTAAGTTCTTTGGTTATAAAGTTTATAGTCTGCAATTTGATAGTTTTTTATTTTGTTTTAGTGTCACTTTTTTTCTTGCTGTTAAATGTTGGTTGGTATTTTTAAATTACTCTACTTTTTTTAAACTTTTTTTTCTTCTAGAATAGCTGATGCATATGTCCAAAAGAAAAGTTTTATGGTTATTATGCTTTCCAAATTTATCGTTGGTGTAAAATTTGTAAGCTTTAAAACTATTTTTATCAGGCCTCGTACAATTTTGTGAACTCATGGTATGCAGTTTTTTTTCCTTTTTTTTTTGTTACAGAAGTTGAGGGAATTCTCATTTACAACCCTTTTGTATTGTTTTTGGCCTTGAGGACATTCTGCGTTACAAGTAAAGTAATTTAAACTTCTTATGTCTTACACAAAGACACCAAATGAGTTCTATCTGATCCATCTTTAAACATCTTTTGTTGCTATTTTCACAGCACAAATGATACAAAATCGGTTTCAATATTATTTTACATTGTATTCTTACGTTTGTAGTAGCATTCATCTGTTTGCTTCAATCGACCTCACCAAATTTACATACAATTTTTGCCCTATGCTATACTTATTCAATGATAACTTATTTATAATTTTCTGTTTTAACTGACCTTTACCCATAAATTTTAACTGATTTCACTTCTTGCATTCTCCTTGACCAAAAAATAAAAATAAAAACTATTACATTCTCATTCTGTCTAAAAAAACTAAACTGCACTTTTTATTTAAATTTATACATTCCTTATTCTTTTTTATTATATTTTTTTTCTTTTCATCTTTCTATTTCTCCTCATCAAACTAACACTCTGTAACCATGTTACCTCAACTTATGCTCTAGCTGGTCACCTACATGCTCATCAACCAGCATCGTTTCACCTTTACGCAAGAAACATAAAGCATCCAAGATATCTATGTTTCTTACATTTCAAATATTTTCTTCTGCTTCACTCTATTTAACAACTTTTGTACAACAGTTTTTTGTTTAAGTCTATTTGCCTATTTCACTTTTGATTTTCTTTTTCTTCTGACTGTCTATAAGTTGAGATGACTGTAATACCATATCTCAAAGTATGTATTTCTATCATATCTCAAATCCTTTCTTTTAATTGAAATTTTTGAAACCTTTTTATTTTCTCTGTTTGTATATTCCAGTTTTGGTTTACAATGTTTTGGGAATTAATCAATTGAGCTATTCCAACTAAATAACGGATGTAAATTTGAATTCCAAATGGTTGTTCGATGCAAATTTTCTTTTCATCTTTTGAGGGTTTTGATTCCACGGATCCTAAACACAGCCCGCAAATTGACCCTCTTCATTTCATTTTTTTTCTCCGTCAATACTCTCTACTTACATTTAATGTGATCAATTTATTGTGTTGCAAAATAACTTAACGTTTCATGTTGTGAAGACTCTGTTCACACTAAACGTATCGATTTTTCTATATTCTCCGATTTTGTGTATGCTAATTTGAATCCAATTTGTAAAAATTTCAAAGAATTTCCTAGAAATATTCAAACTATTGACCAACATCATGTTTTTTTTTTTAATGGAGGGCTTGAGGGTTTTTGGCATTTGTTGGTTTTAGGGTGAGATTACGTGTGAAAGAAATTGTAAAAATCAATTTGTTGTTTATGGTTTCTGAGAGAGAAGAGTAGAAGGTAAGACGATGACAGATTGGCAGAGATCAGAGAGAAGCCAAACAGAAAACTAAAGTGAAGAAAATCCAGTCGAAAGCCAAAGGTGAAGAATGATGGACGTGTGGCCAGCATGCGTAAAACTGGGAATTCACTATACAAAGAAGAAAACAAAACGCTAAAGCAAGGAGAATAAAGTTTGTTCTCCCATCACTTTCAATACTTACACAGTGTCTTGGTTTGGTGCTGTTAAATGTCATTGAAAAAAGTCTTAGCTGCTTTGCTAAAATTAGTGTGTGTTATTCTTTTGATTCTGTGATTAACCAATAGCTATGCAATATAAATAGAGGCAAATAGATATTTAGCAATGGTTGAAATTTTTGTGCTGTGCATTGTTTCACTCTCGATACTTCGAAGGATATGGAAGTCCACAATCACTCGAATTGTTCAAAAATATACATACTACAGCTGATTTTTAATCCCGCAGCAACGCGCTGGCATTGCTACCGAGTTTCTTCACTATAGGTAGAGGGATCTAGCGTCCTTGTGCTCTTATTCAATTGAATTGGCTCCAATAAGATGAGGGATCTAGCGTCCTTGTGCTCTTATTCAATTGAATTGGCTCCAATAAGATGATTCTGAAGAGAAGAAATGGTGTGTGTGTGTCTATTTGGATCAAGGGACAAATATTTTTACACTTCTTTGTAGGATTGAGATTTTATAACGTCAAGGGCTCTTATTTATTCATTAAATAACATGGATACTTATGTGAATTTTAACTAATATTAATGAGCAAGTGGTCTTCTATTGCAGTGGTGGAGATGAGTGTTGCTCTTGCACCGTGACGTGGGTTCGAACCCCTTTGACTCACTAATCTAACAAATTCATCATTTGTAAAACAAAATAAAAATAAAAAATAGAACAATGAAAACAATTATCAGACTTTGAGCCCTAATAACACATGAAATCTCATCGAGGTCTACAATGCCTTGGATGAAACCTAATTAACAAGCCATTGAAAAGCTTTCTTGTCAATCAAGGACATGCTTAAGAATTTATAAAAAATAAAAAATAAAAAAAATAAAAAAACACATGAAATCTCATCGAGGTCCACAATGCCTGGGATGAAACCTCATTAACAAGCCATTGAAAAACTTTCTTGTCAATCAGGGACATGCTTAAGAATTTACAACAACAACAACAAAGTTTTTTTCCACTGAGTGAGGTCGGCTATATGAATCCTAGAACACCATTGCACTCGGTCCTGTGTCATGTCTTCCATTAGATCCAAATACTCTAAATCTTTTCTTAGAGTCTCTTCCAAAGTCTTCCTTCCTCTACCCCTTCGGCCCTGAACCTCTGTCCCGTAATTGCATCTTCTAACCGGAGCGTCAGTAGGCCTTCGTTGTACATGTCCAAACCACCATAGCCGATTTTCTCTCATCTTTCCTTCAATTTCGGCTACTCCTACTTTACCTCGAATATCATCATTCTAATCTTATCCTTTCTTGTATGCTCACACATCCAACGAAGCATTTTCATCTCCGCTACACCCATTTTATGTACGTGCTGGTGCTTCACCGCCCAACATTCCGTACCATACAGCAATGTCGGCCTTATTGCCGTCTTATAAAATTTTCCCTTGAGCTTTAGTGGCATACAATGATCACACAACACGCCAGATGCACTCTTCCACTTCATCCATCCAGCTTGTATTCTATGGTTGAGGTCTTCATCTAAATCTTCGTTCTTTTGTAGGATAGATCCTAGGTAGCGAAAGCGATCGCTCTTTGGTACTTCTTGGTCTCCGATCCTCACCCCTGACTCCATTGAGCCTCCATTTGCACTGAACTTGCACTCCATATATTATGTCTTTGACCGACTTTGGCAAAGACCCTTAGATTCCAACACTTTTCTCCAAAGGTTAAGCTTCGCATTTACCTTTTCCTGAGTTTCATCTATCAACACTATATCGTCTGCGAAAAGCATACACCAAGGAATATCATCTTGAATATGTCCCGTTAACTCATCCATTACCAATGCAAAAAGATAAGGACTTAAAGATGAGCCTTGATGTAGCCCTGCAGTTATGGGGAAGCTTTCGGTTTGTCCGTCATGAGTTCTTACGGCCGTCTCTGCTCCGTCATACATATCCTTTAAGATGAGCCTTGATGTAGCTCTACAGTTATGGGGAAGCTTTCGGTTTGTCCTTCATGAGTTCTTACGGCCGTCTCTGCTCCTTCATACATATCCTTTATAGCTTGGATATATGCTACTTGTACTTTTTTTTTCTCTTAAATCCTCCAAAGAATGTCTCTTGGAACCCTATCATATGCTTTTTCCAAATCTATAAAGACCATGTGTAAATCCTTTTGCATATCTCTATATTTTTCCATCAATCTTCGTAAGAGATAGATTGCCTCTATGGTTGAGCGTCCTAGCATGAACCTGAATTGGTTGTCCAAGATCCGTGTTTCTTGTCTTAGTCTATGCTCAATGACTCTATCCCAGAGCTTCATTATATGACTCATTAACTTAATACCCCTAGGGGGCGTTTGTTTGCCCTCACTAAAGGGTACTGGACTGGACTAGACTAAGGGTTAGTCCAGTCCCATGTTTGTTCCTGACAAGGACTAGGTTTAATGAGACTAAGTCTCACTAGCCTAGACTAAATCAGGGACTAGCTGGTCTTAGTGAGACTCCTAAAAAACCATGGGACTAGCTAAGACTGTCCCCTTTCTCCTCCTTGCCTTGCTCCTCGACCACTCACATTCGAAAGCCATTGGACTAGATGCTTTTCACAACCAATTTTCATATAAAATACCAAATTGAAGAATAGATTGGAACAGACAAGGGAGAAAAAGAAGGAGAAAAAGAGGGAGAGAATGAGAGGTAAGGAAGGATTAGAGGGATAAAAATAAATAGGATAAAAATAAAATATTAATAATTATGGATTAAATAATATAATATTAGAGTTTGTTAATTATCCTGCTTGTTAGTCCAACACTGCACCAAACGCTTCACTAAGCTAGTCCAGCTTAGTCTAGTCTAAGCCAGTACAACTTAGTCCCTAAAGCTAGTCCAGTCCGAGAAAGTCCGGTGCAACAAACGCACCCCTATAGTTCATGCAATTTTGTACGTCGCCTTTATTCTTGTAGATAGGCACTAAAGTGCTCTTTCGCCACTCATTTGGCATATTCTTCATTTTCAAAATCTTATTGAAAAGGTTTGTGAGCCATGCTATACCAGTCTCTCCCAAGACTTTCCACACTTCGATCGGTATATCATCTGGGCCCACTGTTTTTCTATGCTTCATCTTCTTTAAGGCTACAACCACTTCTTTCTTCCTAATTCGACGGTAAAATGAGTAGTTTCTACACTCTTCTGAGTTACCCAGCTCCCCCAAAGAAGTACTCATTTCATGTCCTTCATTGAAAAGATTATGAAAATAACCTCTCCATCTATCTTTGACCGCCTTCTCTGTAGCAAAAACCTTTCCATCCTCATCCTTGATGCACCTCACTTGGTTTAGGTCCCTTATCTTCTTTTCCCTTGCTCTAGCTAGTTTATAGATATCCAACTCTCATTCTTTGGTATTTAGTCGCTTATACATATCGTCAAAAGCAGCTAGCTTAGCTTCTCTCACTGTTTTTTTCGCCTCCTGCTTCGCTATTCTATACCTTTCACCATTTGCATCAGTCCTATCCTTGTATAAGGCTTTACAACATTCCTTCTTAGCCTTAATCTTTGATTGTACCTCCTCATTCCACCACCAAGATTCTTTTTTATGTGGAGCAAAGCCTTTGGACTCTCCTAATACCCCTTTTGCTACCTTGCGAGTACAACTAGCCATGGAATCTCATATTTGGCTAGCTTCTCCCTCTCTATCCCACACACATTGGGTGATTATCTTCTCTTTGAAAATAGCTTGTTTTTCTCCTTTTAGATTCCACCATTTAGTCCTTGGGCTCTTCAAGGTCTTGTTATTTTTTCTCTCTCTTTTGATATGTATATCCATCACCAACAAGCGATGTTGAGTAGCCAAGCTCTCTCCCGGTATAACTTTGCAATCCTTACAAGTTATACGATCCCCCTTCCTCATTAGAAGAAAATCTATTTGTGTTTTTTACGACCCACTCTTGTAAGTGATCACATGTTCTTCTCTCTTCTTAAAGAAGGTGTTGGCTAAGAAGAGATCATATGCCATCGGAAAATCCAAGATGGCCTCCCCTTTCTTGTTTTTCTCCCCAAAGCCATGGCCACCATGAAAACCCCCATAGTTACTTGTCTCCTTGCCCACGTGTCCATTTAAATCTCCTCCTATAAATACCTTCTCCGTCTGAGCGATTCCTTTCACCAAATCTCCAAGATCTTCCCAAAATTTCTCCTTCAAACTCATGTCCAACCCTACTTGGGGTGCATACGCACTAATCACATTGATGAGTTCTTGTCCTATTACAATCTTGATTGCCATAATTCTATCTCCTACCCTCTTGACATCTACAACATCTTGTGTCAAGGTCTTGTCCACGATGCTGCCAACACCGTTTCTCGTCTTATTTGTGCTCGAATACCAAAGTTTAAAACCTGAGTTTTCTAGGTCCTTTGCTTTAAGACCAACCCACTTAGTTTCTTGTAGGCACCTAATATTTATCATTCTCATCACCATAACTTCCACTACTTCCATAGATTTTCTCGTTAAGGTCCCTATATTCCACGTTCCTAAACGCATTCTACTCTCTTGAACTCCACCCTCATATCCTAGCTTCTTCACCCTTCCCCGTCTCATACGATCAAAATACTTCTTGTTTCTCTAGCCCCCTTGCTCATTTAGCACTGTATTCGGGCGCCGATGGAGATATAGCGACCCTTGCTAATTTATCACTGTGTTCGGGCCATACAGCGCGCCACTTACGGGTGAAGCCCTAGCTTTAGCGCAATTTCATTTAGGATTCATTTTCATATGGATTCGACGTAACCTAGGAGTGCCGGCTGTCGACTACTTGACTCCTTCCCCCTTCTCCATTATCTGGGCTTGGGACCGGCAATGTAAGATAAACTTACACAGACGGAGTTACATGCTTAAGAATTTAATGTAATAAATTAATTTAAAGTTTTAAAACCTCATCCTTTTCTATGAAGATTCAATTTTATTTTCGATATCAAGATTCAGTTTCTGGGCTTAGAAGCATCCTCGGAGCACCTTCACTGATTGAAAAAAAAAATGGAATTCTAATAATGGGGCAATAGTTCTCTAAATCTATCTTTTAATCCTCTCTTTTTATTCAGCCACTTTGTATTGCTTACTTCCATGACTTGCAGTTGCAAACAACCCATGAAAATACACTATTGATACTAAGGATGATTCAGGGGAGGAGATAGAAAGAAGAAGACGGTGAAAGGGTCGGTCAAGTTATATGGAGCCATCAAGATTGATATATCCACCATGGATGATTGAGCTCTTGTCATCTTAGTTAACAATGGCCTAAGGGGGAAGATAGAGGCTTGAAAGTTTACGTTTTCCTAACCTGATATTGTTTCTTAAAATATTTTAATTGAATAAAGTCTTTTTATTTCCATGTCATTGCCACATCATTTAGTAGTTTAGCTTGAGGCATGTATATTAGAATGCTCACCATGTTTTAATTGAATATTTTAGAATTTCTGAATATTAAGAGGTTGAAGAATTCTTTTTAGAATTTCTGAATATTTTAATTGAATAAAGTCTTTCTCATAAATATTAGAATGCTCACCATGTTTCAAAAATCCTTCTAGATTGATACAAAAACTCCTTAAACTATCATTCTTTGCAACTTTTAACTTCTTCAAGTTAAACAAAAGCCCAAAAGTTTCTTCATATTTATGAAATTGTTCAAATCTGATATCAAGTGAAGTACGGGCTTGATCAACTATGTAAAGGAAGTAATCAACTCTAAAAGTTTCAATAGTTGATTGTGTTACCACTTCACTAGCACTCTCATCAAACTATTTCTTTTTTCAAATGATATGGTTCTCATGAAAAAATAGGTTCAATCCCTATCTCACTTGCTATTTTCTTAGCTTCATTCATTGCCTCCTCAAATCCATGTTCTCTATATTGATCAAGAACGGTTATAAGTCCTTTTAACTTATCAATAGCAACATCAATATGCATGTCTTGTTTTGGAAGTGCTTTGCTAACATTATTCATAGCAAACAATAATTCATGCCATATAACCATACCTACCAAGAATTCAAAATTCTCTTAACTCTGGAATTGCTAGGGACTCGACTTCACTCCTGGACTTAGGATCTTCACTAGTATATGCCAAGTGAATTAAAGCATTTTTTGTCTGTTGAGTGCTTTCTCTTATGGGTTTAACACTTTCAATATAACATTCCCAACGAGTTTGTGACAATGATTTTAGGGTGTGACTTCCTTACACATGATGTGTAAAAACCTTCATTGCTTTGTAGAGGATGAGAACAAAGTAAATATGTGATGCACTGCTCCAAAAAAAGACATAGCTTTAGGGCAACAGTTGGCCATATCACAAAGTGCAAGATTAAGGCTACGACAATGCTCTAGGATTTATTTTAAGTACTCTGCTTTGCACACCTTTATTTTTCCCTTTCATATTAGAACCATTGTCATAATCTTATCTTCTTATGTCATCAACATCAAGTTTAAGAGTGCTCAATGCACCTAAAAGCACATCAAAAAGTGTACTCCCTGTTAAGTCATGTATATTCAGAAATTCTAAAAAGAATTCTTCAACCTCTTTTTCGTAACATCCACACCGTATTATAAGAGACATTTGGTCTTCATGACTTGCATCTGGAGTTTAATCAAGTATTATCAAAATATATTTAGCTTCTTTGATTCTTGCTATGATTTCACTTTTGACCTCACTTGTTAGTAGCTGTATCAATTCATTTTGAATCTTATGACCAAGATAACGATAATGAGTCTCATGTGTATCAATACATCGAATGTGCTCTTGCATAATATGATCAAATTCAGCAACCATTTCAATAAGATTTAAAAAGTTTCCATTATTTTCTTCATACAGCTTCTCATTGTCTCCATGAAAGGCTAAATTAACTTTTGCAAGTCTTTTCACCACATCAATTATCCTCCATAACACTTGTCTCCAATGTTCTTTTTCTTTGCTAATTAGTTGTTGCACACTTTCATCAATTGTTTTACACCTCCGCAATCTTCTTTCCTACTCAATTCATATACTTATGTGATGAATGTGTTCCTTGCTAGTTTCATGAGTTGCAAAGTAATATTCTTTCAATCTTTGAAACCCTCATTATCCAATAAGTCTTAATTCCAGTTTGCTAGAATAACTTAAAACAAAAACAAAATACTTTATCCAAAGAAACTGAATATACTAGCCATTTCCTATCTTGCTTCTTCCCATTAGCTCTTTTAGGGCATCTTTCCACTAACATATCTCTAAGATTCCAATTTTATCCCAATTCCATGGATCATCAATATGTAAAGGAAAAACAACTTCTTCACTTAAATCTTCAATGTGAGCATCCTCGGACATATTCTCAGTATCTTCCCCATTATGATTAGCTTCCACAACTTCATTTTCTTCTACATTCTCATTAGCTTGATCATGTTCTTCAATATTAGTCTTAATCAGAGGTTCACCTTCTGGCTCTCCACTAACATAGTTAAATATAAGCTCATCTTGTTCCTTATTTACTGAACTGTCAGCTTGTTTCTTGAAATACCCTCTAAGAGATCCAACTTGAGATCTTATAAATACTTCTTCCTTTTTCCTTTTTATTATTTTTTTTATTGAGACCCAGAGGGATACTTTCTAATAAGAGGCATGATAACTGACTCATTTTCAATCAAGAAACCACAACGCAACAACCAACTTTCAACTCAATATTAAATCGATAAAGTCTTAAAGAACAATAAAACATGATTAACGAATAGAAGAAATTCTCTTATCCTTTTCTGAAATTCAGCATCACAAATTCACAATTCCCAAATATACCTACATAAAACCAAGTAGCAAAAAACAATAACAATATCAAACCATTATCCATTGCCATACCATAGAAAAAAAGTACCAATTACTGTAAAAGAATAAAAATAACTACATAACAGAGAGATTGATTACCTTGAATCGCAATCTTCTAGATTTGTGAGACTTGAATTCCACGTCCAATAGAATAAGAGAGAAAGAAATTTGAAGGAGAGCAAATAATTGCAAGAGACTTAGGGTTTTTATATATGGTGGAGATGAGGCAAAATATGCGTGCTGTTTTTTTTGTTTGTAGTGGTTCTTTTTATGTTGTTGTGTATTTTCCTAATTGTTATTGGAGATTTAAATGGCAAAAAAATAAAAAATAAAAAATGTTATTAGATTAGGTTTCCTAATTACATTTGGATATGCTTTGGTTGGGGAGTCCGCGGGGGCTGTTTGGATATATACTTGATTGGTGACGAGTGCATATTTCTATATATATTTTATCCCGAAAGTTACATTTTCTTGTTAAATTTTGAATTTAAATGAAAGGAATTATGTTGTTTTGTGTTTATATAATTAAATTAATGAGTTGGAGAAAAATCATGTTATAATTCCTTGGTTTTAATTTAATCAGGTGATTTCTTATAATTTAAATCTTTATGCCCATAGCCTTTGGTTGAAGTATAGACTATTTGACTATGGAAGTTACATGTGGCTTAAATCATTTTCATTTAACTTCTTGCAAGTAACTTATTGGAATTACTTGGTGATGTCACTAGCACATGACAATTTGTAGAATCACAAGCTTATGTGATTGAACCGACAAGGAAGATAAAGCTACATAATTCTCTCCCATTTTCCATGCTCAGCCGATCACACAAATCAAGAGAAAGAGAAGTTTTAGCAGAGTTAAATTGGAAATAAAGATGAGGATTAAGTGGAGGATTAATTGACATAAAGGGTATGGCAGGTGAAATACTAAGAGGCTAGCAAGGAGTTAAAATTGTATTTCCATTTCCCTTCCTTTATGACAATAAAGTGGCCATTAAGTTTGGGGAGTTATGAGAGAGGTAGAGAATGCCCAGCGGCAGAGGAGGAAATAAAATAGAACAAAAGAAAGAAAAAAAGAAAAAGGGTGCAGCTAGCGGAAAGGAAGGAAGGAATAAAGCAAGGAAGCAACGTTGGGGAAGGAAGGAAGGAGGAAATCTTGGCATTCTCTTCTTTCGGTTTTATCTTCTCAAACTCATGTCTTTCTTTTGGTTTTATTTGAGAATAATGTGTAACTAATTTTTAGAAGTTATGGGCTGTTTTGAAGCCCCGAATATGATTGCAAATGTGTTATGACATTTCGTTGAATTACTTTTATGTATGGATGAAAATTGCTTCACTACTTGTCTCATTGATGAATTCTTTGTGTTTTCTATGGATGCATACTTAGTAAGCATATTTAGGTTTCTAATGCTATGAATATGTGTGTGCCTGCCCTTATCAAATGAGGACCTACATATGTTCTAGAGTAGTACTTGTTAATTGCAATTAACATGTGAATCAATTTCTAGAGTAGTACTAGTCAAATGAGCTAGTCAACTAGTTATAAGTTAGTCAGTGATATGAAGTGCAGTTGCAAGAACAAATCCTAACTGAGTAATACATTCAACTAATCAAAGTCTGTCTAGATTAGTTTCACAACAATAATTCCTAGACTTGAACACATTTACATATAAGTTCATTATGCAAACAACAATGACAAAGCATTTATAAATGAAAGTATGCTGGATTGACTAGTCAAGCTCACCAGTCAACTAAGTACAGATTCGTCAGTTAATCAAACGCAAATCTACAAATCAAACTTAGTTCAATACAGGTTATCCTAGTCAACAACAATTCAGTTCATTGCTCATAATATGCAATGTAAACTTTGTCTCTAACATATATCAAATAACAATTCATAACAAACATGAAACATATGCAAGTAAATAAGATATGTGGACAAGTTTAAGAGACAGACCACAAGAAGTTTTTTGGATGGAAAAACCCACCTCTGGGTTTAAAAACCGGAGACTTTCCACTAAGGCCAATCTACCTGTGTAAAAAGTACCACGCAAAACTCAATTCCTAAATCTAGTCTAAGGAACAACTTTACCTTTGTGCAACCTTGCCTTACACAGGAAGGATTCATTTGGTCTTCATGAAGTGGTAGCTCTTCCTAAACTCTCCACCTTGTGGCACTGAGACAAATACCAACAAATGCACTTGATATGAAAATGATGATAATGTGCTATCTAGATTCAATGACTAGTCAGTTTAGAGTTGAAGGAAGAAATTGACTTTAATCTGAAAATGGGGTATGTGTAAAGATTTGAAACTTGAAGAACTTGACCACCAAATTAAAATAAAACCATGAAGACAATGCTACTCTAATATGCAATGATTGGGTGTTTGATGCATGAACATGGTTTTGTGGCTAGGGTTTCAATAAAGAATACATGAGATAGCTCAAAGCTAAAAACCCTATTTTCAGAAAATGTAAATTTCATAGCCAAAACAAATGAGCATGTAGAAATGATTTAAACAAGCAATTTCAAAGATATATTTATAAATAATCAATGAAGAACATTAAACATAAAATATGTTTGATGCTCCTAGGGGATCTAAGATGGAGATGAAGAAAATAAAGCTCTAAATTTTTTTTTCCAATCTGAGTCCCAAAAACAAATGAAACCTAGATGGACAATTTAAAGAGGGTTTGAAGTTTTACACAAGAAATGGACCAAAAATACACTTGTCAGTCCACAAACAATTAGGAAATATTTAGGGTTAAAAATCACCCTCGGGGAAAATGTGTCAGTTGACCCCTGTGGGATGTCTTAAAATGTGTGACCAGCAAATTAGAAAGCAGCGGGAAATTTTTACGAGACAGAACCTTTCTGGAAATATTAGCATGAAATGTACATTTATGAACAAACCTTTAATGTGAGAATTTAAACTCTTCAGATGAATATTTCTAGCAGCATGATCCTAAAAGAAGCATTTTAACCCTAAAACTATCAAGAGTATGTGTGGTACAATTTACAAGATTTGACAAGGAAAGTCAAACAATAATTCTAGACTTCACATCTTGTGTGTTCCATAATGTTTCTTGGTATGATAGTGCATAAATCTAACTAATAACCTAGATGCAAACATTATCTTCAGCCTTGTGGTTGTTAGGTACAATAAACTTCCCACAATCTACCTATATTCATTCTCATTTGCAACATTACTGACATCATCTTTGCATAGTTTCTCACATGTCACCAAAAGAGTACTAACAGGCTTGCATTACTTTAAACCAAACTTATTCAACAATGTCAATGCATATTTCTTTTGACTTATGAAAATATCCTTTTTCAGTTTGAATCACAACCATTCCAAGAAAATGATACAGAAGTCCCAAATCAGTTTTTTCATACATTTTCATTATTTCTGATTTGAACTTAGCAATTAGTTCTTCATTGTTCCCTGTACTATGTCATCAACATAAATTGATACAATCAGTGTTCCAAAGTTTTTCTTGGTCCTGCAATATAGAGTTGCTTCACTGGTGCTCCTGACATATGCACAACTATGAGATATATATTTATTTCTTCATACCAGGCCATTTGTGCCTATTTTAAACCATACAAGGCTTTCATTAATTTGTACACTTTATCCTCAAAGTTTTAACCACAAAACCATCAAGCCGAACCACAAATACTTCCTCCTTAAGCACACCATTCAGAAAAGCATAAATGATATCCAACTAGTATAATTTCTATCCCTTTTAAGCTACCAATGCTATAAGAGTCCTAATGGTGTCTAATATGGCCATAGGGCAAAGTTTCATTAAAGTCTATCCTATGCTTTGGTCTATAGTCCTTGACCACTAACCTAGCTTTGTGTTTCTATTAAGCCATTCAACTTGACCTTATACACCCATTTAACCCCTATTACAGGTTTCTCCATTAGTCTATTAACTAACTCCCATGTTTCATTTTTCTCAATCACATATGTATATATAGATAGCTATAGTTATATTTAGCTCTGCACATATTTATTAATCAAAGTTGGCCTTTTTACTTATACACTTCAATCATATTCTCTTCTACAAATTCTACTAAAAAAAAGTTAAAAATATCTCTCTTCTCTGCGATTTTTTATTTTATTTTAATAACGATGAACCAATGAATCCACGAAACCATATTATGCAAGGAGATTCGAATTGAAGGGTGATATAAAATCGGTCTATTTCCAGCATCATATCCATGGTTAGCGCATTCATTATAGTTAGAAGCCCCAGCTCCGTATCAAAGTCACGGTCATCACTATCATCAATATCGTCACTATCATCTCCATTTCAACTTTCATTGCCTGCTGTTAGGGCTGGGCAATTAAAAAAAACCCACTAAAACGACCAAACCACACTAACTAAGGTCGATTTGACGAGCAGTTCCTATAATTCTTGGACATTGATTAACCAAACCGACCCATGTGTTTTCTTTTATTTGTTTTAGAATAGAGACCTTAGTGGCGATGGTGGTGTTTTGTCTATATGTCTAGGATGAGTTTAAGAATGTATGAATGTAATACTTAAGTATCTATATGTAATGTCTTCTCCAGTAGATCTTTTAAAACTTTAGAACTTTAGAACTTTTGATCTTTTGGAACTTTTGGAACATTTGGATTGTAATATTTTCAAGAATTGGAGCTTTGATGAATATCTTTTTTTTGTAACTTTAAGAATGTATGAATGTCAAACTTTGAATTTAACTAGTGTTCACACAAACCGAAAACTAACCCAAATCAACCCACCATTGTCAGTTTACCGACTTGATCGATTTTAGACCTAGCTTGGTTGGTTTCAGTTTACAATTTTGGCCCAACTGACTAGGTTGGTTTGGTTTTGGTTTTGGCTCAAAACTGACCCAAACCTATTCGCGCTAGGCCTATTTGCTGCCAAGCTTTGTCTTTTGAAGCTTCTTCATAGTTTTCTGGCTCAATGATGCTCATATTACACCTTGCATATATTGATATCTCTGAGTTTCATAGGAGTTAAACTCTGAGAATCAATGTTTGAGCTAGAAGTAGATGAACCTGAGACCATCTAAGTTGTGCTTGAAGCATTTCCAAACTCAGAATCTTGTGTTTTCTTCAACACTCATAGGAACTAGGATGTGTTGCAGAACTTGCTTCTCTCAATCCCATAGAGAATCATCATCAAATATCACACTTTGAGACTGTCACTTTGTTGGTTTGCACATTGTACACTCTATAACCTTTCTCACACTTGCCATAACCAATAAAAATAAACTTAGCTTCTGAGTCATCCAATTATGATCTTAACTGGTTTGGCACATGACAATAACAGAAAGAGCCAAATACTCTCAAATGTTTGATTTTAGGTTTCCTGCCACTAAATGCTTTGAATGGGGTTATATTATCCAAAACTCTTGTTGGACATCTATTTTTAAGATAGATAGATGTGTTTACAGATTCTCCCTAAAACTTATATGGCAGTCTGTTTTCATGCCTCATTGCTTTACTCATTTCCACAATAGCTCTATTTTTCCTTTCAGCCACCCCATTTTGTTGGGGTGAGTAAGCCACTGTGAGCTGTCTTTCATTTCCTACATCTTCACAAAATTTCAAGAATTCAACTGAGGTATACTCTTCACCTCTGTCACTTCTAAGTCTTTTAATCTTGTATCCACTTTGTAATTCCACCATTGCTTTAAATTTCTTGAATTTGTTGAGTAATTCAAACTTACAGTGCACAAAATACGCCCAACAAATGGTGCAATTGTTAATGAAAGTTGAAAAGTATCTATTGCCTCCAAGGGTTGTTAACGAAATACGCCCAACACATGGTGCAATTGTTGCTGAGTGGATGAGTTCAAGTGGCATGCTTGCTCTCCAAGCTTTCTCTTTATCAAATGACTACTTATGTGCTTTCCTTATTCCACATCCTTGGCAAGTTTTCTTTGTATCACCAATTTCTGGCAAACCATAGACCATTTCTCTTTGTTGTTGCACCTTCAAACTTTGAAACTTAAGATGCCCATGTCTTTTATGGCAACACTAGGTTGATCCTTAAATGGTTGTCCTAATAACCACTAAATTCATATATTTGAGAGAGAGTGGAAAATACCTATTCCCTGTCATTGGAACTCTAGCAACAAGGTGCCCTAGTGATATGTTATCAAATATATTCACCAAGAAATCACCAAAAAGCAAGAAGTTTCCATTCTTAATCATTTGCCCAACACTAAGCAATTTTTCATCTAAGCTTGGTACAAGCATGACTTCCTTAATTTACCTTGGTCCAAACTTAGTGTCAATCACTAAAGTGCCTTTACTAGTGGCCTGAACCAATTCTCATGTTCCCATTTTTACTTTTGCAGTGACATTTGTATCTAGGGGTGGTTCGGTATAAGATCTCAAACTGAAAATGTGATCCCGAATCCCAAACTGAAAATTTTCAAGACGGGAATTTGAAGACCAATCCCAAACCAAAATTTTAGTATTTCGGAATTCCAGAACTTCATTTATCCAAAATTCAAAATCAATAACATATTCAAATTCAATAACATATTTAAATCCAAATTCCAAAGCAACATTATACAAGACATACACAACACACACAAAACAAATCCAAATTCAAACTACCACAATTCCATTTCAAACTAATATTTATTCAATTCAAATTCCAATCCCTATTTGGGATTTTATGCTAAGACTGCATCGTAAACTTAAATACGAGACAATATGAAAAGAAGGCCGAGGAATTGAATAAAACCCAGCTTCACATACTCAGTTGATGATAACAACCAAATTCAATTACTCAGTCCATGATTGAACTTGAACACATAAATGTAAAAGGGGACAAATACAATGAACAGAAACAAAAGTTATAATACAAATCCAGAAATGAGAGCAACCTTCAATTCTGGTAGCAGTCCATGATTGCAGCCTTGCTTTGCTTGTTCCAAGGCCAAAGAGAGAGAATTGCGAGAGAGAGAGAGAGAGAGAGAGAGAGAGAGAGAGAGAGAGAGAGAATCATGACAGAGAGGGTGGCTGGGTGTGGTGGGCTGGTGGGTGGCCAGAGTTGAGTTGAGGTTCATCGGTTCGAATTCGAGACAAAGAAAGGGGTGGGTGGTTCAGGGTGAGGGAGACAATAGGAGGCTCTGAGGTTCGAGGAAATGAGAGAGTGAGTAAGGCAGGAGCCTGGAGACCCTAAACAAACATTGGATGGCCCAAATCGTTTCTAAACAATCCAATGGTGGCGATTAATTCTAACTATAATTAATATATAATTTTGGTTCGGTTCAGGATTCCCAAAACATTGTATAAGTAATCCCAAATCCTGTGCCGAATTGTTCGGGATTCTGTCTCTAAAATTTTGGGAAATTCGGTTTGAAATCGGTATTTTTTCAAGTTTGGCTCGGAATTTTCTGAATTTTTTCCAACCCTATCTGCAACAATATTAGTAAGAAAGGACTCATATGAAGTTATGTGGTTGCTACAAGCACTATCTACATACGACACATTATTATTCTCTATCACTGAGGCAGCATGGCATGCATAAAACATTGTTTCTTCTTCATGCATGTTATTTGCCTAGTTAGCTGCTTGAGTTATCTTTCCTCTACAATCGTTTGCCAAGTGACCAAACCCTTAACATTTGTGGCCCTTAGGCTTGTCCTTGAACCAACAAGGAACCCTAGTGAAGTTTATCACAGATCTTGCAAGGACCCTTTGTTCCTTCATTTGGATTTTCTTTCTTGAAATTGTTTCCAGGCTTCATATCCTTTTTTTTTCCCTTCCGTGGTTTCCAATTCTTTTTAAACTGGGAGTTTCCGCCATGACCTGTATTTGTCTGCTCTCTGGGACTCGCACTTAGGCTAGAGAAAGCCTTTTCTGTAAGTTTCTCAGTATGCCCTTGCAAGCGTTGTTCATGGGATTTCAAAGAGCCAATGACGTCCTGAACTCCTATAGCTCTGTATCCTTTGTTTCTTCTATCACATCTGTAATGGAATCATATTCTCTAGACAAACTAATCAAGGGTTTCTGTATTCTTCTCCATAGGATTTCATTTGATTTACCAGCTCAAGCAGTGTTGTTATATAATATACCTAGACAAGGATTCATCATCTTGCGTATGTCTATATTCAAATTCCCTTTTAAGTGCTTCTAATTTTCCAGATCGTTCCTTCTTATCTCCTCGAAATTCTTGTTGCAAAATCTCCTAAGCATCCTTTGCAGATTCTTGCAATGCGATTCTTGGAAAAATGGCATCGGAGACTGCATTTTGAATCAGTCCCAATGCCTTGGCATCCTTGGCAACATTTTCCTCCAGTTCAAGCTTCTGAGCTGCCGTCAGAGCACTGCCTTCCTCATTCACTGGGCTTTCATACCTAGTTCAACCATATCCAAGATCTTGTGCGATTTAAAAATCGTACTCATCTTGATTCTCCAAAAATCATAAATCCATTGAAAATGGAAGCTCGAAGCTCGAAGCTCACTCACTCCAGATCCAATCATGTAAGACCAACTCAACAAGATAGAGGTTATCTTTGTTGGATTTCCCGATTTCTTTTTGGATTTCATGACGCCAGATTTAGGTTCGAACCTGATCTCTAGATACCATGTTCAAATTCTAATCTCAGATTATTATATACAGAGTCTTGCAATCACAAAGATGAAAAATCTAAGAGAAAACAAGCATTGCAGGAGGAAGAGGAAGATGGAGCTAATCAGAGAGAGAAGTTTGTTGTTGCTATACTAAACATAAGTGCACGCACACATTCGTTCCAACAGAAACATTTCTTCTACATGTTTAGAGATGACATCACAGCCTTACAATGTAGTCAGCAATATGAGCCTGACACTTGTCATCTATCAAAGACATATAAGTCTTACAAATATATCAAGACCTTGCACGTCCAACTTAATTCAAAACAAACTATAACTGTTAAGAATGAAAGTAAACTAATGAAGAATTTACATTTCAACACTTCTCAAACAAGAAACATTTCTAGTTGAAGGCTGACACTTGTCATCTGATATGAAGAAGCAACTATCATATTTATATATTATATCTTTTAAAGAAGAAGGCTGACAGTGTTTACAGAACAGCCATGAAGGCTGTAGAATTTCAAAATATGCAATCATGCAATTGTTTTTGTATCTTTATGCATACAGTGTTTACCGACAACACAATTAGTTTTTGTATTTTTATATCTGAATGTTGATATCAATTCCAACTGACACAATATTTGCACGCAGACTGTTAACAATAATTTAACCACAACCTAATTTCATGGTGTTAATCATTTGATTTTCAGTATCTAAAGTACTTTTTTTTTCAGTATTCTCTGCCTGGATTTTGGGAAAAATCAAGAAAGGGCACAAAATATTAAAATAGTTATTTTTTTTTTCCCCAAAGGTAGAATAGGATATATTAGAGACGAATGGAAATGTTTACATCCTTAGCAAGAATATTAAAAAGGAACTCCGGGCCAATGTGGTTCCAAACAAAAGAACGCCCCTCCTTAAAAACATACCTAGCCACCGAGTGAGCAGCGTGGTTGCTCTCCCTAGACACAAAGGTGTACATCACCGACGACAAACTTTGTGCTAGGCTCTCAATATTCCCAAGTATGCATTCAAGGTTGTAGTCCCAAGGCTTTTTCAATCGAAGCATCTGAATAACCGACTTGGCATCCGATTCGATGATCACATTCTCAAAACCATTTTCCCTGCATGCAAACAGTGCCTCCCGGATGGCACAAGTTTCAGCTGCAGTTGTCGAAGCGCACAAACCCTCACCCGAGCCTCCAATAGCTTGGAGAATCCCTGCAAAGTCACGACATACCCATCCCACGCCCATACGGCAACTGGTCTTGTTCCAGGCAGCATCCGTATTCACCTTAATGACCCCAAAAGCCGATTTCTGCCAGGTAGGCAGATCCCGGCCAGGACCCCCAGAACCCACGCTGACGTCAGATTGAGGGCACCGTTTTTCAGAAGCCGAAGCCTCACAAAACTCAGCAATATTGGACTTCCATAGTTATTTGAAGCTATGCATGCAGCATGCATGTTCCTTGTTAAGTTTAAAATTTTCTATTCACATTTTTCTTTCGTTATATATTCAAGATTACAAGTTTTCTCTTGCCATTTTATTATATATATATATATATATATATATATATATATATATATATATATATATATTATGTAAAACTAACATTAAATCTTAAATTACATTTTCAACTGCATTCTATAAAAACGACACGTACATAAATTATTAGATAACCATATTTCCCTTTAACTCTAGAGAATAATAATTGATAGAAAAAATAAACACAAAAAAGGTTGAGCTTAGGATCAAAATTCGACTCCTCCGTTGAGAAAAAAAAATTAGAAAACTTCATTTTAATCCTTGATAAAGATTACTTTTTGATTAAAACCATGAGTAAGATCAAAATCTAATTTTAGTCCCTTGATACATTAATAACCTCATTTATTAATTATATTTTGATTTTTTTAATTATTTATCTTTTTCTTTCTAATTTTTAATGTATTAATGTTATTTCATTATAATTTTTATTTTCATTTCATTCATTGTAATATATTTTTGTTGTGAACATTTAGATAAAATAATTTTTTTTATACAATATATTTCGATGTATTGTAACTTCTTCATTTAGGTATATTAAATTCATTATAATACATTTCGGTGCATACATTTAGGTACACACATTTTGGTACTAACATTTCGGTGCATACATTTCGGTGCACACATTTCAGTACACACATTTTGGTGCATACATTTAGGTACATACATTTCGGTACTAACATTTCGGTGCATACATTTCGGTACACACATTTAGGTACATTAATTTAATATTAATACATTTCAGTGCATATATTTATATACATACATTTCAGTGCATATATTTAGATACATACATTTCGGTGCATATATTTATGTACACACATTTCGGTGCATATATTTAGGTACACACATTTCGGTGCATACATTTCAGTACACACATTTAGGTACATTAATTTAATATTAATACATTTCAGTGCATATATTTAGGTACATACATTTCGGTACTAACATTTAAATATATTAGTTCAATATAATATATTTCAGTACACACATTTCGGTACTAACATTTAGGTATATTAATTGAGTCTTTCAAGTTTGAAGAATGTTAAATAAAATTAATAAATTAAAAAACTATTTTTTGGTCAAAAAAATAAATTAAAATTTGTGTATTAATAAATTTAAATATTTAATGGAAGATATTAAATAAAATGCACATTAATTATTTTGAATTAAGGACACATTAGGGACTAAAAATCAATATTCAATCTAACACTAGGTTTTTTTTTAAATTTTAATCTTATTGAAGGATTAAAATTCAAAAACCCCAAAAAAAATTGATTAAAATGATTAAAAAAAATTAAATTTTGATTGCTAAACTGATCAGAACCCTTATAAATCATCATATCACCCTTATAGATCCCTCATTTTATTGAGACTAGCCTTTCTGCTCGCGCTTTTCGCGTGCGAAAGGTCTTTTTTACATCACGGCGCGTTACGTGCAGTATTCAGGATTTTTTTAGTTAGTTTTGTACTTTAAAGTTGTAGAATCATTAGAGCAGTTGCATAAAAATGTATGTTTTTTTAACTTATTCCAATTTTGAAATGAAAATAATTCCATTTCTTTAACTTTTGGTGCTAGGTATATAGTATAGTAGTTAACTAGTTATCGCTATCTAAAGAATTGTTTTAGAGCAATGGACTAAAATGATAAGAAACTAACTTTTTTTATTTATTTTTTACTTTTTTTAAGATTTGTTAGTTCAACAATCAATTTCTAATTTTTTTTTATGGATACCCCATCATGGAAAGCATGTATAGTGTGGAATCCCATCTCTCCTTACTCATTTGTATTTTTCCTGCTTGTGACAAGGCATGATTTCATTTGTTCACAAAAGCAAAAAAGGGCGTCCTCCTTATCATTGGACAATGGAAGTGTTATTTTTTATAATCTTTGAAGATGTTACACATTGTTGAATTGTTGTTGCTTCTTTTGTCCCATTCAACTATAAATATATCCCATAATACCTCCAAAACCACAGCGGACTATACTTTGTGAACAACAGCCGCCCTTACCCTACTGTTCATCATTTGGACTTACTCCCCTCGAAATCCAAATTTTGATTCTAGTATTATTAGTTTATGTCATTGAATCCGTTAATACGACAAAAACTTGTGCGCAAGTGATTAAAGTAATGTTAAGCTGATTGCATATTTGTATTACATTGACGATCTATATGATATGGCATTCAATAAGACAAACATATTAATTGATATGAAAGTATATATCAAAGAGAATTATTATTGACACTTTAAAAATCTCACTTTACAATTTAAATTGTTTATAATTAGAAAGAAAAATACATTTGTGAGGATCGTAAAATAAAATTTTTGAAGTACTAATAACAATTTCATGTATCAATTGCCACGTAAGATATACATATACATTGAACGTGCATTGAATGTGATACAGACAAATTATATTTCATCTATATCAGACGACTAAAAGCTTTTTAAGTAAAAACCTAAGCAATCATCCGTATGTAGAATGTCATTTATCCCCATTGGATATCCCATCCATGTGGGGTTTTCAGATTTCATAATAATTAACATGCATGTACATGATACATGCATATGTTTATATCTATAGAAGGTAATCTTTATATAAGATTATCTTCCATAAAAGATCAGATACCCTTCCATGTTTGGTTCTTAGTCATACATATTTCTCTCTTATCTTCATGTATATGTAAATCTCTGTGTGTATAAATCCAATCAACAAATGCCAACAAATTGATCTCACTAAACCTTGATTTTTTTTTCATCTTGTTTCTCCTAATATTTCCAATGGGTGCTATATCAGATCCCTATGGAGCTCATCTCCATCATATCATCCCCATCGACTTTAACTCAATCCAGACATTGCCTGAATCCCATGTATGGCATGATCACTCCGATGAGTCTTCATCTGGGGTACCCTCCGCCGACCCGTTATCTGTACCCGTCATCGACCTCATGGGCCCGGAGGCTCCAAGTCTCATGATCCAGGCATGCGAGGAATGGGGTATTTTTCAGGTGATAGGTCATGGCCTTACAAAACTCATGAACGATGTGGAGTCTGAAGCTGAAAAATTGTTCGGTCTTCCTGTTGACCAAAAACTGAAAGCCCTACGATCTCCAGGTGGGGCTACTGGGTATGGTTGTCTTCATATATCGCCATTTTTTGACAAACATATGTGGCATGAAGGGTTTACTATCATGGGGTCTCCAGTCGATCATGCTAAGCAACTTTGGCCCCAAGACTATCAAGGCTTTTGGTTAGTCCTCCATGCATTTCCATGCACGTACGCAAAATGACAAAATTAATTATACCCTGATTATAAAGTTTGCATATCACGCTTTCTGTTTGGGATATGTTTGGAGCAACTTTGAGTAAAAGTTTGTTTTGAGGGGTATATAGGTTTCTATCCAGAAACGATACATATCTACTTAATGGGCATAATTTACATAAGAATAGATAGTCACTTACCCTTCTGCCTTGCTCTTATCAATGTTTTAAAAGACTCACCTTGGAGCGTGCGTAGGCGGCCTTGGAGGTGGGGCTGCACCATTTTCGCCTCTGTTTTAAGGAAGTCGGCTAAATACATGCCTAGGCTTCTTGGGGTGTGCCTAGGTGCCTAAGGAGTCGATTGGGCGTCTCTTTTTCTTTTTTAAGTTTCAAGAATCTGGGAATTTTTGAGAGTTGCAGAGCTGTTTTGTGTTGCAGACTATGAACACTAGCAAGAAGATGAAGAAGACAACTAGGTTTTTTAGGCTGAGTTGGTGTTTTTAATTTTTTTAATGCTTAAACTGATCTCACTTTGCCACATTTATTACCCCATTATCTTCACTTTTTTTTTAAAAAACTAATCCCACTTTAAAAACATTTATTACCCCACTATCTCTTTTCTCTTCACTTCTTATTTCTAATATTTATTTTCTCTTATACTAGATATATATTAGATGAGCATTGTTTTGTTTTTGCTTTTATTACACCTCGCCCACACCTTCGCCTTTTAAAACATTGGCTCTTATAAAGGAAAACATAAAAAAAATTGAAAGATATGTTACGTATTATATATCATACAATTAGTGTTACATTTAATCAAACTTCAAGTTACATTAAGTTTTCTAATTTATTTTTGCAGTGACACAATGGATGATTATCAGAACCAAATGAAGGCATTAGCACAGAAACTAATCCCCATTTTCTTGAAATCTTTGGACATTAATTTTGAAGAATTTGATTGGCTTAATGACAGTGGGTTAAGTAGTCCGAGCACTGCCTTGCAACTAAACTCCTACCCGCCCTGCCCTGATCCTACTCGAGCCCTGGGCATGCCAACACACACAGACACAGCCCTGGTCACCATTGTCCAACAATCCAAAACCAGCGGCCTCCAAGTCATCAAAGACGGAGTCGGGTGGGTTCTGGTGCAACCCATACCCGGTGCCCTAACTGTTAACCTTGGTGACTATCTCCACATTCTTTCCAATGGGGTGTTTACAAGTGTCCGTCATCGTGTTGTGGTGAACCAGCAGATCCAGCGATTTTCCATGGCCTACTTTTATTCTCCCCCAAGGGATTTTACAGTCTCCCCGGTTCTCTCTAGGGTTATGGAAAAAGTGCCCAAGTACCGTTCACTCACAGTGAAGGAATATGTCGATATCAAGGGGAAGCATCTTGAAAAGGCATTTTCTTTGATTCAAAATTAGTGCAGCTGATTAATCTTTATTATTTTAGAACAAATTTGGGGGAGATTATTAATTTATTGTTAGTTTTTCCTCTTCTCTCTAGCATACACAGATTGCTTACTTTTTGTATTCCTTTTAAGAGTCCAATTGGTCAGAGCCGGATTATATCACAATGCATTATATGGTTATATTGCAATGTTTATTTTGATTACTAGTCTAATTAACGTATATACCATTATGTCATTTTAAATCAAAAAACAAATTATATCAAAGACAGAAAAAATCAAACACATAATTTCGGGTGCAGAATGTTCAAAATCCTTTGAGCTAATGGATAATCATTGTCATATAATGTTAATCACATGTCAATTTAGCTACGTGATGAGAATGCTAAACAAACATGTCAAAAAAGATATCGTGCGTACATGTTCTTCCTTTTAACTTCCGGAAGATTTATACCTTTGATTGGACCGCGTGAAAGTACAGATGAATGAGGGTCACATCCTTACGAACTTTATTGGAAAAGACAAAATCTAGCCATGTTCTTATGCAAAGGTATAATACCAAATTTGACTAATTGTCTAACTTTTCGGTCGAAATTTCAATTAAAAGGCTAGTGTAATTGGTTAACTATATTTTATTAATTTAGTGACAACTAACATAAACGGTTATTCAAATGTTACATATTAATAAGTTAAATTTAGAAAAAAAAAATTATTCAAGCAATGGACAAGTTGTCTTCATGCGGAGACATGCAAATTTGAGGAGGGAACCACGTCATATATAGGTAAACTTAAAGACTCATTTGGAAGTGCATTTGAAATGACTAAAAGTGTTTTTAGAAAAATGCTTAGCATTTGTAGGAAGCATTTCAAGTGTTTTTCTATGATTCCTGACCTTTTTTTTATTAAAGATTGGTTTCAAAAACTTTGTACCAAAATCACTTTAAATTATTTCAAAAATAATTTCAAACGAGCCAAGTATAAGATCCTATGTATTTTGTTGTATTATGTTGTATTTTATTTCTCTGATGTTCTGAAATTATGAAAATGCCCCTAAAAGGGCTAAATGGAAATTATAAAAGTTTAATCTCTTTAAGCTGGACGAGATTATCACCACCAAAAGACTCACCGTCACTTCTAGACTACGAGTCGAGCCTTTCGTGCGCGAATCTACCTCAAAGTGAGAAGAATTGAAACCATGATTTTCATGCCTGGACTTTCCGGCCGAACTCGGCTACTTTAGTGAAATTAGGTTTAATTTGGACGCTAACCGATTTCTGAAATTTTTTTGGCCAAAAACTGGCCGACTGACAGCGGTGAGCAGAGGCTTCGACGATCGACATGAGGTAGGAGACGACTGGATATTCCGTAATGATGATCGAATATTATCTAACGATGGCAACCCATTACGTTAACTGAAGGTATATTCCTTCCCTGAATATTCTTTCACACAGACAAAATATTCTTTCTGGTGATTAGAATCAGGATGATTCCAAACAACGGCGACGAAAAATTCCACTGCCGAAGCTTAACGACTACCGACTAGTACGTGAATCTAGTTTTAAGTACTTCAATCCCCGTGTTGAGCAAACAAACGGAATTTCAATACTTTTTCTTAGTATCTACGAGCTTTAAGTAGTACAGTGGTTTCACGTAAAGGAGAGATTTATCCCGAGGAGTTTAGAGGCCAAGTAAGGCAAGTGGGGTAGGACCCGACGACGTATCAATGAGTGAGCTTTGCTTTCAAACTTATATTACATAATTAAATTTCCATAATGACTTTTTATGTAGTGTTTTACACCATGCCATGCTTTTACTTATAAATACAAGTGCTAGTGATGATGTTGAGGATAATGAAATAATGATGGCATGATCATACCTATTTTATATGCTCATCATTCATGCTTACACCGAAGTTTATAGTTCTTGTCCAGGTCAGGACTAACTTCACGAGTATGTTCACATTGCACTATTATGCTCCTCCCATTGTGTCCTTTGTAAGTGCCCACTTGTACTAGTTGCTTTTGCATCTAGGACTCGTATAAGACGCGCTTAGCGCCAATTTCACGTGAATATAGTATGTCAGCGTAGATTATTACACCCAACTTACTTTCTACATGGACTTGTGTGTTTGCATTTTTTATGAGCATATGTGTTATACTTAATGAGTTATTTTTTATTCACCTGTATCGTTATCATAATTGCTTGATACATTCACTTTGATTTTCATACTTATTTGCAGTATTATTTTAGAAACTATGCAGATTTTACAGGGGTAACTATGTTATGAAAAGTAAAGGGTTTAATAACTCCTTATTTTTGCTCACTCACATTTTCAGTTTTGCGCCCCTCTAAGACTTAGTAGTAGGATTATGTGGCGAGCAAGGGATCATTGGCGGTTTTTTACATTCACTTTTGATAATGTAAAAATTATATTTCTTGTTAGTTGTGTAATATCCATCCTACGAGAAATTTTTCCGGGTTCATAGAACACCAGGTGAGCTGGTGTTCCTCACAAATAAAGGATTAACACGTGGTCACCACTAATATCATCCAACATCTAGCAAAAAAATTACCTGAGTTAAATGCGTTCCGGCTTCCCAAAAATATAATCAAATCCATTTTGGATCAACTTCTTTTCTTATTCCTAGTATTCATTATTTCATTTCTCAGATAAGAATTTATTTGATCAAAGAAATAAAAAACCAGAGTTCTGTCCACAGTCCACCACGGCACCACCTCCGCCGCCACAACAACCCTAGGACAAAAGGGAACGCCGATGAATGCACCAGCTCTTGAGCTGCCGCCGACCATCTCTGTCGAAGTAAGAGTGGGATAAAGAGAGGGAAAAGGAGAATGATTAGTAAGATAGAGTTGCCGATAAAATCCACGACCGGCGATGGAGGTGGATGGTTGCTCTGTGATGGGAGCTCGGGGTCAATGGCGTCGAGGGAGGGGGGGGTGGGGCAGGATAGTTTTTCTGATGAGTAATGCTATTCATACCATGTTTTGAGTAATGCTATTCATATCATGTTTTTGTACCACATTTTCATACCATCTTAGGTGGTATTTGATGTGAACATTCACATCTTAGGTAGTTTTTCAAATGACGTGGCATTCCACATCAGATGCCATTTAAAGTGATATAAAAATATGGTATAAAAATATAGTATGAATAACATTACTTTTTTCTAATTTCTGTTAGCAGTAGGTTGTTGGAGTAAATTAGGAAGTTTAATTAAAAAAAAAGCTTGTTATTTTAACACTCCACATATTGTTAAATACACCTCACATACTTAATACACTTCACATTTTTTAATTAAAATGCATCTTAATACACCTCAAGTCCTTTCCTATAGTACCCTCACACCCTAACTCTCAACATACACTTTAAATTTCCTACCTACACCTCACATTTTCTACCTACACCCCACACTCTTCACATCTTAGGTGCAAATACATAATGTCAACCAGGGATCTTATTTGTTTCTTCGAATAAGTGGTTTCTAAGTTGTTTCTCCTCCCTGTCAAATAATAAAGATAAAGATTTGAGAATCAGCATTAATGGAAAGAAAAAAAAATTGAGAATCCATCACTTTGTGGCAAAAAGGGATTTAGAAATGCATAGCATAATGGTTCTGCATTAACTTGATGAAGACTATTTTTGGATTGCTTCAAACTTTTCCAGAAGCTATTTTTCCCCAAACCAATAAAAAAAATAAATAAATAAAAAAAAAAAGTTTTCCATAAGCTAGCCTACTTTTTGATAATGAAAAAAACCATGAAATTCGGTAAAAAAAAACTACTATGACATTCGGCATGAGCTTGCCTAAACCTTTAAAATTTAGGAAAACTAATGAAAAGGGCTTGAAAACTTTGAGTTTTAATGATAAGGACAAAATAAAGGGTAAAGTAAATAGTGCCAGGATTGACTTTTTAGTGTAAAAATGTGGTTTTTCGTTAAAGTGAACAGTACCGGGAGCTTTTCGTTAAAGTTCCCTTAAAATTTTCTACTTCCCTCCGTTGCTTCACAAAATTCTAACCACATCATAAGAAATAAAACAATAATATTAGTTCCCTTCCGTCTCATTAGAACTTAATTACCGTATCATTAAAATAGTTGGCATTTTTTTTACCTAAAAAGATAAAAATAACATATCTCAAGCCTTCATTTGTGGGGAACACCAGCTCACCTAGTGTTCCCAAACCTAGAAAAATTTCTCCCATCCTATCTAGGATGTAAATATTCTTACTTTTACTGTACTTTTATCTATGCTTTGACACTACATGCATTTGAAAGAAGGATTCTTCCCGTACTGTATCCCATATTGCGTACTCTCACTTCTAGATTAAATTAGTTCTAGACTTTGGTATTAATTTATTCCTATTTTTACATATCATTTGCATATTATGGAATTGTCACTTTTTAGGTGTCTGCCATCATGCCTTCATTTTGATGCCCACTTGGACATCAAGTCAAGGAGTGTTAGTACCAAGGTCTAAAATATCGATGATATCGGAAATATCGGTAGTCTACAAACATGAAAATTTCGATAGAAATATCGGGATATTATCGACATCGATAAAAATTGAATAAAAACCACGAAAATTGTAAGAAAAACTTGGAAATTTTTATTGAAACTTTACAGGATGCTTATTTAGTCAATTATCTATTAGTTTATCACAAAAATTTGGAAGGAAATGCATTGCATGATGGATTTAATTGATTTAAGTTGATTATATAGCGAGCTGGCAAACATTGTGAGTATAGAAAATATGTAAATATTTTAGCATATTTTCACAAAAACATAAGTGATATGGTGGTCAAGGTGTTGAAGGAGTAAAATGGGAGGGGTTCGAATCCCCTTGATGTTTTTTTAAATATAGAAATTTAAAAAACACGAAAATTTCGATGGAAATATCGATGACATCGGAAATATCGGTAGTCCAAAAACACGAAAATTTCGATGGAAATATCGGGATATTATGGATATTTTAGACCTTGCTTAGTACCCATGTTTTGGGTTTGAAGAATTTACCAAATGTTTTATGATAGGGGTGCAATGTCCACACATCCTTTTTTACTTCTCCCACACCTTTTTGGATTTCGGCCGTTGGATCAGATGAATTGAAGAATATCTAACCGACAGAAATTAACAGGGTGTGTGAGAAGTAAAAAAGGGTGTGTGGATAGATATGATGACACACATATTTTTATTTGTGATCATATAATGGGTGACTACCCGACAGAAATGTCAATGTGTGAAGAATATCTAACCGACATAAATGTCAATGTGTGATCATATAATGGGTGACTACCCTAATAAAAATATATGTGTCATCATATCAAAAGCAAGATGGAAACAAAAATGTCATCCTTGTTCCATCATTGTCATATATATTGAAATCAATTTGTATCAATTATAAGTTCGTTTTCAATCATATAATCTTTGACTTTTAAGGAAGCACTTCCAAAGAATAGCCATGCGATCAGACCTTCGTCGGTCTGGAAATAGATAACTTCAATTTATACATCAACATGATTTTCCTAATAATTCTTTATATCTTGGTAACCACTAATCGTTTTACTATTCGCAAATAACGGAGATAGCCAACTCCTTCGGTTTTGCGGGACTCGGTCTCCACTCTGCTGGAGGAGATCCGCATTCATATCTCATGAACGAGAACTGTTGAATAAAAGAACAAATAATGAAGATAAACTCATAATCTACAACATGTACGAAATTCAATGGGGGAGTATTTTTACACAAAATTAATTGATCTTTAATTTACAACTTATGACGAATTAGTTCCTCGCAAATTCAGTAAGCAAGCATGGGACCAACGTGCGATGACATGAGGATGGTTGAAACACCTCAAACTTCACATGCTACGGAGGTACTTCGATGTAACTCAACCTGGAAGATGTTTACAAAAAATAAAAATAAAAATAAAAATAAAATTTTAATTTACAACTCATGGTGAGCGAGTTCCTAATATCAATTTAACAAGTGAGCACAGGTGGTTGAACAATTCAATCTCTGGAGATGTTTGAAGTAGAACTTCTTCGGAGCACCTCATTCTTTGTACATTCCTCCTGGATGTTTAAAGATCTATATCAGTAATTTCGGGGGATGCTTGGAGTACTGATTAGATATAGTTTGGCAAGAGCCAGGACAATGACCACCAATTCTCGCCAAACAGCTAAACAACACGCTTACATCTGTGTAGTAGTGGCCAATGAAAGTGACAATGCTAGGAAATTATAATTACCTAGATACTGCGTATTACATTACAAGACTAGCATACACGACATTCTCTGAACTCGCAATGAACTAAGTGCCGCAAACGCTAACTATTAACTGTGATGTCATGATTACAATGCTTACCTGAAAATCTTTTAAGAGTGAATAACAGTGCCTTTGCTCTGCACTTGCTGCAAAATACTTGTCCTTGAGAGCATTACAAACTTTTTGCTCTTCTTGAAGCCCAAGTTGTACCTTTCGAAGTTTCTGCAAGATAGATTTACTAGCAACCTTCAGAATAACTTGAAGCATCGGAGAAAAAGTATGCACAGAAGTTGAACATGAGTTCAGGCTAAAGAAAATGACATATTCGGTTCGTGTAATGTTGAATTCTTCTAAGAATTGACATAAGCACACATATTGTTTCCTTGAAGAGCATACAAAATTCATTTAGTCCGAAATAAACTTGATACGGGACTTGGTTAAATTATATCAGTTTTATCTTATTAGTCTCTCGAATAGGCTAATAGCTCAAACTTTTTATCTTATTTCTCTCTTCACATGGTGGGTGCATCTGTTCGGTTGCAATCCTTATCCTACACTATAGATGACACTGGAGATGACGCTAGGGATGACATAGACCTATACTTGAACCTTTACCTATGTAATGTTTTGTCTTGAGGCTTAACAAATAGTGCGGAAGTTGTATAAAATTTACATTGATACTAATATCGGCAATACTATCAAGGAGCTCCATTGTTAAAAGTTCATTATCAACCGTGAGAATTGGCCACACAGTAACTCGGTTCACCAAGTGGCTGCAAGGCATAATTTAATCCTCTCCAAAGCTATGTATACTTTCAATGCTAGTTAGAACTTTAACCAGCCTTTCCTCGAGGAAGGAGTAAAAAGGCCATTAACTCGAGCCCTTGTAAGGTCATACTGATCAAAAGGCTAGCTGACTGGATGCTAGTAAATGGTTTACAGAAATGTTATGGGGGCAAAATCCTCATTTCTAATAAAAGATCAAAGGTGCCATTCACCAGCACGTGGTAATTGGTTCTCTTTCACAGACACTATGGATCTCCGAGGACATATAATAGAGATATATTATGGAAACAGAAAAACAATGCTCTTTAGGATCAACTAAATCATACTTTCCAAGGTTAAGGAGCTAAATTTCTTCTTTTACGACAAGGATTGTGAAAATTTTTCTAGGCAGAATGGGGGTTTCTTTTTTGATTCCCAACAGAAAATATGCAAGCAATTTGATTATATTTGGAGAATACCTGTTGACTGCCCCTTATGATTCCCTCCATGGAGTTGATAAGTTTCATGCGACCGTCAGTGCTATTGATTGCTTCTTGAAACTATACAAAGTTTAAAAGCAAAACAAGTTGGTATTAATGAGAAAATATACAAACAGCCAGGACTCGAAATCCCTCCTGCATAAATCAAATTTTCCCAAAGAAAAACGAGGCAGCCATTGTTAGGTTTTGGCTCGTCAATTAATGTCCTTCTTCGTTTAGGATTGTTTTAGGGAAACAAAGGGTGCACCAATTCTTCTCCTAAAAGGACTAGGAAAGAATCTTAGTTTCCTTATTCAATTTAGATTAGGAATCCTAGAAGTCTATTTGGAATTGGAAAGGAAGTCTAATTTCCTATTCCACTTAGAATAGGAATTATAATCTGTGCAGGACATGTAATCTGCAACCCTATATCTATAAATAGGGTGCAGCAAGGCTGTTTTTAAGCAGAGAAAAACAGCAAAACAGCAGAGAGGTTTTTAGATTAGTTCTAGGGTTTGCATAAGTTCTGTAATCTCTATTATTAATCAAAGAAGCAGTGATTTCTCTATCTAGGGAAATCACAACTGGACGTAGGCATAAGTTCTGCCGAACCAGTATAATTCTTGTGTGTTTTTCTAAGTTTTCTATATTTGCTAGTTTAGTCTATTGCCGTTGGTTACATCAAAGAACAAGGTCCAGTGTTCGGGTTTTTTTCAACAATTGGTATCAAGAGCTAGGATCAAGGTGTTCTACGATGTCCAAAGGGAAGATGAATGCGGATCAAGGACCCGCGTTAAAACCCTTTGACGGCAAGGATGACTTCACGGACTGGCAAAGGATGATGAAGAACGTACTGATACAGCAGGATTTGGATGATGCACTCGATGGTGAGAAGCCAGAAACCATGACAGCGGCAGCATGGACTAAGGTTCTCAAGAAGGCCAAGAGTTCCATTGAAATCCATCTCACAAGATCAGTTCGGTCACACATTACCGAAAAGATGACTGCCCAGGAAGCATGGGAAAAGTTGGAGAATGTTTATATGGGCAAAACCGTGTCCAATAAACTTTTTCTAAAAGATGAACTATTCGGGCTTCGACTAGAAGAAGGAGGTGATATTGAAGATCACGTATGCAGGTTCCAGAATTGCATAGCTAATCTTCAGAAAGTCGAAGAAACTTACAAAGATGATGATATGGCTATCATCCTGCTAAGGTCTCTACCTTCGTCTTTCAAGCACTTTCGAACAACTCTAATGTTTGGAAAAGAGTCCTTGAAACTTGAAGACGTAATTCAAGCTCTTCAGTCATATGCTAAACTGGATGATATAACTGAAAGCTCTCAAGGCCTTTATGCCAAAGGCAAGGAGAGGGGGCGGGAAAAGACAAGGGAAGAGAAAACTGGCAACAGAGGTAGGTCAAAATCCAAGAAGAAAAAGGAAAAGAAGGAAGGTTGTTTCGAATGTGGTTCAGCTGATCATTGGAAGAGGAACTGCAAGATTTGGAAAGAAAAGAAAGCCAAGATGGAAGGAAGCTCAGGTTCAGCTAGTGCAGTCACCGAACATGATAGTGACGGGGAGCTTCTTTCGGTAACATCGGGCTCCAAGGCTTTCAATTGGATTTTGGATACTGGATGCACGTTTCATATGTGTGCAGTTAGAGAATGGTTTGACACTTACAAAGAAGTCAGCAGTGGGGAAGTCTTAATGGGGGATGATTCTTCATGTCCTGTAAAAGGAATCGGCACTGTTCGAATCAGAATGTTCGATGGGATGATACGAGCTTTGGGGAACGTCAGGTATGTCCCTAGACTAAGAAAGAATTTGATTTCCTTGGGTACTTTGGATGAGGCCGGTTATGAGTACAAGTCTAAAAAAGGAAGACTCAGGGTAACCAAAGGATCGCTAGTGGTAATGCGGGGTGACCTACAACCCAATAAGTTGTATAAGTTAATTGGGACCACTATAGTCGGGGGAGCAGCTGTTTCTGTAAATCAAAGTACAGAAGACAAGACTGAACTATGGCATCATAGGCTCGGGCACATAAGCCAGAAGGGATTGCAAGAATTACACAAGCAAGGCCTGTTGGAAGGCGTGTCAGCTTGCAAACTGGACTTTTGTGAATACTGTGTTCTCGGGAAGCAAAGAAAGGTATCATTCGCAAGTAGCAGTGCAGATAGCCGAAGTAAGGAGCAACTCAGCTATATTCACTCAGATGTTTGGGGTCCTGCTCCAACTAAATCAAATGGTGGAGCCAGGTATTTTGTTACTTTCATGGATGATTTCTCTAGGAAGGTTTGGGTTTATTTCATGAAGCAGAAATCCGAGGTTTTTGCAAAGTTCAAGGAATGGAAAACAGAAACTGAGAATCAAATTGGAAGGAAGATCAAGTACCTGAGAAGTGACAATGGAGGTGAATATACAAGTAATGAGTTTACCGATTACTGCAAGCAGGAAGGCATCATAAGGCACTTCACAGTAAAGAAGAACCCCCAACAAAATGGAGCTGCTGAGAGGATGAATCGAACTCTCATGGAGAGAGAAAGAAGCATGCGATTTCATGCAGGATTGCCTGATAGTTTTTGGGCAGAGGCTGTTAATCATGCAAGTTATTTGATTAACAGATCACCATCTACAGTTCTCGGTTTTAAGAGTGCAGAAGAGGTATGGTCTGAGAAGCCGGTGGATTATTCCAAGCTCAGAGTGTTCGGCTGTAGTGCTTATGCACATATTCCAAGTGATGAAAGGTCCAAGCTCAAACCGAAGTCTATACATTGCATATTCCTAGGTTTTGAGAAAGGAGTGAAGGGTTTCAAGCTTTGGGATTTCAACAACAGGAAAAAGGTTGTCAGTCGAGATGTTGTCTTTGATGAGACAACCATGCCTCTGAATAAAGTCGAGAGCAGTAGGGAGAAGAAGGACGATGCTGAAATTGAAGCAACAAAGATTCAATTAATCAGTTCAGATGAAGAAGAAGCTCAGGTGGAGCAAATTGAGCAAGAGGCCGAATCTGATGGTTTTGAGGAAGAAGAAGAGCATCAGCATCATTCACCAGGTAGGAATCAGGTGGAGCAAGAAATAGGACAGAATGAAGGCACTCCAATCCGCCAGATATCCCAAAGGGGTCAAACTCCAACCAACAATCCACCTGCATTCCAAAGATGCATAGCACTGGACAAACCTAAGCGGAACAAGAAGAAACTTGACAGGTTTGGGTTTGACCAAAACGAAGTTAATTATGCTCTTAACATTAGTCAAGGAGATCCGACTACTTATCGAGAAGCTATAGCAAGTGATGAGCGAGATAGTTGGATAAGTGCTATGACAGAAGAAATGGAGTCTCTTTATAAGAACTCTGTTTGGGAGTTGGTTCCTAAACCCAAAGACAGAAAGCTAGTTGGATGCAAGTGGGTATTTAGGAAAAAGGAAGGACTACATGAACAAGATGCCGTGAGATTCAAAGCAAGGCTCGTGGCTAAGGGGTACTCGCAAAAGGAAGGGGTGGATTACGATGAGATCTTTTCACCTGTAGTCAAGCATACTTCTATCAGATTGCTTTTAGCAATGGCAGCTCAGCATGACATGGAGATTGAGCAGATGGATGTGAAGACTGCGTTTCTTCATGGGGATTTAGAGGAGACGATATTCATGGCTCAACCAGAAGGGTTTGTTGAATATGGGAAAGAAAACCTAGTATGTCAGCTAAGGAAGTCCCTGTATGGCCTGAAACAGTCTCCAAGACAGTGGTACAAGAGGTTTGATTCATTCATGCTGGAAATTAATTTTAGAAGGTGTTTGTATGACTGTTGTGTGTACTATCATGTGTTCCAAGATGGGATGATCATATTGCTATTGCTATATGTGGATGACATGCTAATTGCTTGTCAAGACAAGTCTAGAATTCAAGACTTGAAAAGGATGTTGAGCGAAGAGTTTGACATGAAGGATCTAGGTGCTGCACAAAAGATCCTTGGCATGGAAATTCAGAGAGATAGGACCGCTGGAAGGATTTGGATATCACAAGCCAAGTATATTCAAAAGGTTCTTGAGAAATTCAACATGCAAGAAGCAAAGGTAGTTTCGACTCCTTTGGCAGCTCACTTCAGGTTAAGTGGACAACAGTGTCCTACGTCCGAGGAAGAGCAACAAGAAATGAAGAAGGTGCCTTATGCTAATGCCGTGGGCTGCCTCATGTATGCAATGGTATGCACACGCCCTGACATAGCTCAAGCAATCAGTGTCGTTTCCAGATACATGGCAAATCCAGGAAAGCAACATTGGGATGTAGTCAAGTGGATTTTGCGTTATTTGAAGGGTTCTTGGCGACAAAGGATTATGTTTGAGAAGCAAAAAGAAAATGCAGGGGTGTTAGGATATGTGGATGCCGATTATGCAGGAGACTTGGACAAAAGAAGGTCAACTTCTGGTTATGTGTTTACATGCGCAGGAGGACCAATCAGTTGGAGGGCACTACTGCAACCAATTACAGCTTTATCGACCACAGAGGCAGAGTATATTGCATTGGCCGAAGCTGGAAAGGAAGCGATTTGGCTTAGTGGCTTGGTAAGTCAAATGGGAATCACTCAAGATTGTGTGAAGCTTAAGTGTGATAGTCAAAGTGCCATTCACTTGGCAAAGAATCAGGTTTTTTCTGGAAGATCAAAGCACATTGAAGCAAGGTATCACAGAATCAGAGATTGGGTGGAGTCTAAGGAAATTTGGATTGAAAAGGTTCATACGGATGACAATGCCGCAGATTTCCTTACAAAGATAGTGCCGGCCAAGAAGTTCAAGCATTGTTTGAACTTGATCAATCTTGTTGATTGATTAAAATGGAGCACCTCCTCACCTGAGGTGCAATGAGGCAAGAAGAAGTTTGCCAAGGTGAAGACTCTTGAAGATTTCCAGAGCTACTTCAAGAAGGTTCAAAGATACTCTAAGGTGCTACGCTCAAGACTTGGGTTGACTCACCAAGGTGGAGATTGTTAGGTTTTGGCTCGTCAATTAATGTCCTTCTTCGTTTAGGATTGTTTTAGGGAAACAAAGGGTGCACCAATTCTTCTCCTAAAAGGACTAGGAAAGAATCTTAGTTTCCTTATTCAATTTAGATTAGGAATCCTAGAAGTCTATTTGGAATTGGAAAGGAAGTCTAATTTCCTATTCCACTTAGAATAGGAATTATAATCTGTGCAGGACATGTAATCTGCAACCCTATATCTATAAATAGGGTGCAGCAAGGCTGTTTTTAAGCAGAGAAAAACAGCAAAACAGCAGAGAGGTTTTTAGATTAGTTCTAGGGTTTGCATAAGTTCTGTAATCTCTATTATTAATCAAAGAAGCAGTGATTTCTCTATCTAGGGAAATCACAACTGGACGTAGGCATAAGTTCTGCCGAACCAGTATAATTCTTGTGTGTTTTTCTAAGTTTTCTATATTTGCTAGTTTAGTCTATTGCCGTTGGTTACATCAAAGAACAAGGTCCAGTGTTCGGGTTTTTTTCAACAGCCATAACCATAAAAAGGTTACGGAAACTACATCTACTAAGAAACATAAGAGTACTGATGGAAAAATTCACAGCCGTAGCATACCTGTGAACTTATTGAATTCAACAATGATGTTTCCTTCAGCATATATTCCTTGATCTCCAAAAGTGCATTGTAAGTGGCATAGTATTTCCGAGTTTGTTGAAGTTTTCCCTGAATTTGAGCATTCAATTCTGACAACCGGCGTTCATACCTGCAGAGTGCAGACCCAAGATTGAGTCAGCCAGCGTTATTCTTATGGCCTGTTTGGAAATGCTTCGCTGGAATGTACTTCAGCTTATAAGCGCTTTTACAGGAACCACTTCTATTAGAAGCATGTCGAAGTTTTATAAAAATCCGAGTGTTTCCTGAAAAAAGCACTTGAAGCACTTTCAGAACGTTCCCAAAAGCGCTTTTGGATATCTGAAAACGCTTTTAGCTATTCTAAAAGCACTTCCAAACATGTCTTGTTCTATCCTAAACACAGACACAATAATAAAAAACAATATATGCCCTGAACTTCAAGTCTCATACTTTTACCAATTCACCAAAATTCTTCAAACTTGTTTTTTGGTGATTCACCAACTGAAGCCAAACCATAAAATCTTAAAATTCTTATAAACTGAGCAAGAATGAACGCATACTGGACGAGCTCAGATTGCGAAGGAACATCATCAATCTGGCGCTGTACTGCCAACACTGCCCTTAGTTTAGCTGCAAGTTCCTACACATAAATACTTTCATCACTAAAAAGGATACAACTTAATAAATCACCACCATTTTGCAGCAAATGATCACAGCTTCCTAGTGTTGCGAGCAACAGCAACAGAAAATTACCCTTTTCGCCGAACCGATTTTCGCCTCCGATTCACTCAACAAACGATCCAGTTCATCAGGAACATCCTCACTATTAACCCCATTTTCTATTTGGTCCTCCAATCTACGAACTTCAGCCTCCAATACGGAATTGCTAAGAGACTGGACTTCAAGCTCTTGCCTTTCCAACTCCTGCAATAACAGTATCGAATTTCAATCAATACCCATCACCCGAAAACGACGACGCTTCGAGGGTAAACAGAGATTTGAGGAAAACACTGAACCTTCAGTGACTGCTTGAGCGATACCAATTTTTCAATCGCAGTTTCAGTGCCTCCCTTTTCGATTTTTACTCTCAAACTTTGCAATTCGTTCGTGAAATTTACCTTCTTCTGAATCTGAAATTAATATAAATTTGAAAAATAAAATCCCACAATTTAGTAAAAAACGAATTTTTGATTTGCCGTGAAAAATGAAAAGAAACCATTTTTTTTCACTGACCAATTCCTTGAGATTGTCTTCTGACATTATCGACCTTACGAATTGTTTAGTTTCGCGGTAAAACAACAGAAGTTCCTGGAAAAGACGGCGTTTCCTTCTGGTGCGTAAGGGCTTCGTTGCGAACAAAGGTTGGATTGGGAGGAGTAGACAGTTGAGGACGGCAAGACCGGTAGGCGACTTAACGAACTTTCATTTGTTTTGGGTTCGTTCTAAAACGACGAACAGTTTTGTGGGCTTAAAATTTGGGGCTCAGACCATATCTAACATTTGGGTTAAAACCTAAAATATTTAGTCTAAAAAATTTAGATTTTTGTTGTGAACTATTTTTATCTGACAATTAGAGAGAGGGAGGCCGGTGGTAGAGGTAGGAGAAAGAGAAAATTGTAGGAGAATTGTGTTGTGTATTTCATCCTACTTTGCACCTCTATTTATAATAATAATAAAATAGGGATATTCCTTGCTCTCCAAGGAATATGAGATACAATAGGATAAAGATAAACCTTAATCAAATCTTATCTATGATTTACACAATCATACTTAAACTAGGATTGTTTACAACACTCCCCCTTGAGTGTGTAAATACTCAAGGTAGATTTGGCATCATGCAGAAGTTGATGAAGTCGACTTGTCATTGCTGATTCCAAGGAACAACGCTTATTCTCAATAAGGTAGGAATTTGCGTAAGTAAGTAAGTCTCACTAAAAACCCTAAGGCTATGGCAAAAACCCAAGTAGGGACAAAATCCATAGTCTAAGGAAAAATGCGTGAGAAATGCAAAGTCAAAAGGAACATCTACATGACGTCATCAGGGATATGACCAGCCCAAGGTCGGTGCCTCGTTAAAACCTAGTTAGGTAGCAAAAACCCAGTGGGAAAAATGCTCCTAATCGTAGGGAAAAAGAGTACATTAAGATCAAGCAAGTATCTACAGGATACTCCCCCTGAGTTTGACATAATTCCAAAGAGAAATAGCAAAGTTACAACTCAGAAAGTTTATGCATATCAATTCCTTGAACAAGCTTCTGAAACATCGCCTTCGGCAGTGATTTGGTGAAGAGGTTGGCCAAATTGTCTTGTGAACGGATTTGCGTGACTTCAATCTTCTGATGCTTTTGTTGTTGATGTGAAAAGAAAAACTTCGGCGCAATGTGCTTGGTGTTGTCTCTTTTGATGTAACCCTTCTTGAGCTGTTCGATGCAAGCTGCGTTGTCTTCAAAGATTGTCGTCGGGACATCAACGGCGGGATGAAGATCACAAAAGCTTTGAATATGACCCACTACTGATCTCAACCAAAAGCATTCCCGATTTGCTTCATGTAAGGCGAGAATTTCAGCATGGTTAGACAAAGTGGCAACTAAGGTCTGTTTCGTTGACCTCCAAGATATTGCGGTGCCTCCAACGGTAAAGACATAACCCGTTTGAGAACGCGCCTTGTGCGAATCAGATAAGTATCCAGCGTCGGCATAAACACAAGGTGTAGCATCATTCGAGGATTCGTAGGGATAAAACAAGCCCAGATCCGTAGTACCCTTAAGGTAACGGAAGATTTCTTTCACGCCAATCCAGTGTCTGCGTGTAGGTGCATTACTGTATCTTGCCAAAAAATTAACAGCGAAGGAAATGTCGGGTCTAGTGCATTGAGCTAAGTATAATAAAGCGCCTATTGCACTTAGATAAGGAACTTCAAACTCCAAAATCTCTTCATCATCCTCCTTCGGACGGAAGGGATCGCATTTTGCATCTAGGGTACGAACGACCATAGGAGTACTCGAAGACTTCGCTTTATCCTCATTAAAGCAGCGCAACACTTTCTGGGTGTAGTTCGATTGATGTACTAGGATTCCATCCGAACAATGCTCTATCTCGAGACTGAGGCAGTATCGAGTCCTACCTAGATCTTTCATCTCAAATTCTGACTTCAGGTGCGAAGCAGTTCTCGCGAGCTTTTCAGGAGTTCCGATGAGATTCATGTCATCGACATATACTGCAACAATCGCAAATCCGGAATGTGACTTCTTAATGAACACACAAGGGCATAATTTGTTGTTCACATATCCCTGACTAGTCACATACTCACTCAGACGGTTATACCACATTATTCCAGATTGCTTCAAACCATAGAGTGAACGCCTCAGCCGAATTGAGAGCGTGTTTCGGGGTTTGGAAATATTTGAACCAGTCAATGTAAGTCCTTCGGGAACTTTCATATAAATTTCTGTATCAAGATCCCCATAAAGATACGCGGTTACTACGTCCATCAGCTACATATTCAGTTTTTCGGAAACTACCAAACTGATAAGGCAGCGAAAAGTAATCACATCCATAACGAGTGAATAAGTTTTGTCATAGTCAATCCCGGGGCGTTGTGAGAAGCCTTGCGCAACAAGGCGAGCTTTATAACGCACAATTTCGTTCTTCTCATTACGCTTCCGAACGAAAACCCACTTGTAGCCAACGGGCTTCACATGTGGAGGAGTAGGAACTACAGGTCCAAACACCTTACGTTTCGCAAGCAAAACGAGTTTGACTTGGATTGCTTGTTTTCAGTTTGACCAATTAGCTCTACGTCGACATTCATCAATGGAACGCGGTTCAATGTCATCGCTCAACATGATCTCAGTAGCTACTTCAAATGTTAATGCAACGTCGATAATCATCTCATTTCTACGCCACACATCATCTAAGCTAGCATAATAGACTGAAATCTCACGATTCTCGGGAGGAGGATTCGTCTCTTCAAGGACGCTTCCGTAATCTAGAATTTCCTCATGACTTGGGTAGAATGAGTAAGTGATAGTCGGATTCACGGTAGGCTCTTCAGGACCTTGTGCCGTGGATTTCCTCTTCTGGGGGTGTGAATCCTTTGAACCAAGAGGTCTGCCACACTTTTGTGTAGGGGCAGATGATTGGCTAGCCACTAATGTACGTGGATCACCAGAATTGGCGTCTCGGGCTTCCAGGAGGGCAGTTTGTCGTACATTTGGTACATCTATCTTTGCATGCGTATTCGCAGCTGGAATGTGTGATCTTGTCACGCGCGCTAGATCGGTGAAAGCATCTGGCATGCTCTGAAGATCTAATATGCGCTGCACTTCAGTTTCAGACTGAGCAGTGCGGGATCTAAGTGAGACAAAGTGGGAGTCATCCACGATAATTTGCGTCGTTTTTCAGGAACGTTGACGTGTTTATCTCCCCCTAACAACGGGAAAACTGTCTCATAGAAGTGATAATCTGCAAAACGAGCGATAAACAGATTGCCTGTCAAAGGTTCTAAGTAACGAATAATCGAAGGAGAATCATATGTGACATAGATTCCCATCCTTTGCTGAGGCCCCATTTTTGTACATAAAGGCGGCGAGATCGGCACATATACCGCACAACAAAAAACGCGCATATGCAATATGTTGGGTTCGTATCTGGTAACCAACTGAAGGGCACTAAATGGTTGTGTCACAACAGGCCTCAGACGGACCAACTTTGCTGCGTGCAATATTGCATGGCCCCAAGCAGCGATCGGGAGCTTGGTACGTATAACCAACGATCGAGCAATCATTTGTAAGTGCTTAATGAAAGCCTCTGTCATGCCGTTCTGGGTTTGAACATGGGGTACGAGATGTTCAACTTCAACCCCAACCGACATGCAATAATCATCAAAAGTTTTAGATTTGAATTCTCCAGCATTATCCAATCGAATAGATTTGATTGGATAATCAGGGTGGTGAGCCCTGAGCTTGATAACCTGAGCCAACAGTTTGGAGAATGCAGCATTCCTTGTGGACAACAAGCACACGTGTGACCAACGTGTGGAAGCGTTAACCAAAACCATAAAATATCTAAATCGGTCCACAAATGTCCCTCTGAATCCGTTGTAGAAAATGGGAGGATTCGAACGAATCTTGTCATAAGAAGGCTTAGTAATAAGCTTTCTCATAGAACATGTTTGATATGCGATTCCTTGGATCGAACCTAAACTTCGGGTTAGTGGATGCCCGTGTGATGATTTAAGGATACGGTGCATCGCTATTCGTCCAGGATGTCCCAAACGATCATGCCAAAGTGTAATTTCGTGCGCGGTCCCAGTAGTAGGGCTGGTCAGATAGTGGCATTCTATGAGGCGTATAGTTGTAGTAAACAGACCACTCGGGATACGCTCCATCTTCTCTAGAATACGCTTCTGGCCATATTTGTAGGAAGTTATGCACAGAAATTCAACTCCATTTTTTACGTGGGTTTCAGCGTGGTAATTATTATCTCTAATGTCCTTGAAACTTAGTAACGTTCTTCCGGAACGTGGAGAATAGAGTGCCTCAGCAATGGTCAAGATTGTACCATTGGACAACATTATACGTGCCTTACCGTATCCTTCAATCAGGTTGGATGGGCCTGAGAGGGTTGTTAGAGGTGCATTCTTAGGTATGAAGTTAGTGAAATAGATACGTTCACGCAAAACAGTGTACGTGGTTGCACTATCTGCTAGACAACTAACTTTCCCACTAGTCATACCTAGAATGAAAAAATTAATTTGAATCGGTCACATGCATAAAAGTTTAGAAAACAATTATCAATTCAAAATAATTTCATTTATTCAAGGATTAAAACTTAATATCCAAAAACAAATCACCAACTAATATTCCAAAACATAAAGGAAAATTGTTCAAAAATCAACCAAAAACAAGAGGGGTTCGCCCACTAGGTGGAATTCAGCCCCATTTGTCTTATTTCAACTAAAAAATAAGTTTATGTCTAAGATTCTAATCTTTCATAGGGGTGGTATCCATCTTTGTAGTCTCCGGTTTGTCTACTTGCATGAAGTTTGATTCAAACTTCTTACGACGAGAATGATATTCATCTACAACCTTCTTGGGAGCGCGGCAAACATGAGACCAATGGTCCTTTGAACCATAGCGATAGCACATATCATCATCCATGGTTTTAGGTGCTTTGCCCTTATTCTTGAAGTTTTGGGCCTTGGAAGCGAGGTTTGGGCGCTGCTGGGCCTTGTTTCCTCCCTTGGGTGGGTCTTGGCTCTGTTGACCTTGGTTGGATGGTTTCTGGCCACCCTTACCACGCCTCTTTTGGCGTCTTGGGTGCTGGTTAGTGCTATAATGTGCTTCAGGCACAGCAGTAGCCCCAGTAGGTCTAGCTTGATGATTCTTCATCATTAGCTGGTTCTGCTTTTCAGTGAGAAGTAGAACAGAGATCAAATCTGAGAACTTAGTGAACTTCTGAGCTCTATATTGTTGCTGCAGGACAATATTAGAAGCAGAGACGGTCGAATAGGTCTTATCCAGGAAATCCTCTTCGGTCAAAGTTTCATTGCAAAACTTGAGAAGTGATCGGATTCGACAAACTTCCGAATTATATTCATTCACAGACTTAAAGTCTTGGAAGCGTAAATGCTGCCAGTCGTGTCTTGCTTCAGGCAAGAATATGTTCTTTTGGTGATAAAAAAGATCAGCCAAAGAGACCCATAATGCATGTGGATCCTCCTCAGCAAGATACTCAGTTTGCAGAGCGTCATGGATGTGTCTTCGAATGAAGATCATATGTTGGAAATGTGCCCTAAAACCAATCATATGATGATACTTTACGGACATTTCACATGTTAAACTAATCTAGTTTAATATCAAGGGCAAAGATTATTGTTTGAGCGGTCTCATATAAATGTTATATGCTTAAACGATAAAGTCCAAGGAATATGTGATTGGGAGAATGCAATCTAAAAGAAGTTAGATTCATGAGACCATTCTTTCGTAGACACATCCTAAACGTTCCTGATCATAGGATTGCCAATTGGGCATTGACAGTCCGTTAAGATCAGTACGTGCTATGTCTTCTCTCGGGGAGAGTGACTAGTCTCGAGTCATTGATGTGAGTGACACCAAGACAAGTACGTAGGTGCTCAATAGAGAATGAGTTCACTGAACACGATCAACGACGAGTTCTCGTATTCATGTCACGTGAGAACTCATGGTTAGGATAATGCAAATTAGTCCTTTGACCTGAGGCATCATAGTTGTCTTGTGGTTAGGTCCTTGATCTTTGATCGTGTCAAATGGCATTCCTTTGGAGTGTCCACGGCATGGTTGGGGTCAAGCTATCTAGTCATGGAGACAAGTGAATGCGCAACAAGGGATCTCTAACCTTCAAACCGTTGAGGGAGAATACTCTATGATATGATTTAGAATCTCTGGCCAGAGTATGAATGAGATGTTGGAATGTGTTCCAGATCACATTCAATAGAATCATATAAGCACGAGATTCACATTGGATAGTAGACATGAATAAACTATCAAGCCAAACAATGTGGTCAAGAGTATTGTATTAGAGAAGGACCGTATTGCATTTGTAATCCTAAACTGAATAGGTTCTCTACCTCTTCTGATTAGCTTGGGTAACCATGATATGCTCCTAGGTATCACTCATGGTTTGTGGAAGCCCTAAACGTGTGTAAACACTAAAGGGAGAATTGAAAGTTAGTTTCAAATTCACAATCGATTTAAAAGAGTTTGAATCGCCCACTGCCTCGCTAAAAGGAACCTAATGGATCGTACACCGTGTAAGGTAAAGATTGAGATTCAACGGAGATGAGTAAGAATAATTAAATGGTTTAATTATTTATGGCAAGGATTAATGAATATGTTAATTAATCAAACGAATGAGTTCGTTAAAGACCTCGGGATAGTTTTGGACCTTAAGGCCCAATGGGCTTCGAACGTCGAGTCCATTAACTTAAGTTGTATGACAACTTAATGAATAATGATTCACAAAGACCAAATTGCCCAAATTAATCCCTAAGGCCGGCCACTATGTAAGGGTAGCAAACTTGGACTTATTTACAAGTTTGCCACTCAAATGAATTAAGGTATAAATTTGACTTTATAGCCAAAATTCATTTAGGGGTTGTTTTTGGGGAAATTGGAGAAACAAAAACTCTCCCTTCTCTCTAGAAATGGCCGGCCACCTTTGGAGGGTACATCTAGCAATCCTACTCCTCCAAGGTCACTCATATCTTCTCCAATCTAACCTTGGTGAAGAAACTTAGAGGTTCCCAATTTTGGGAACTTAGAGAACCCATTCTTCCATCTAAATCCCTAGATCTAAGATGCAAGGAATGAAGGCCCTCTCTTTGGGTGATTAGCCTTTGCTTAAGCAAAGAGGAATCTACAAAGGTATAAATCTCAACTCACTTTGTTTTGAGTTGTTTAAAGGTTCACCAATCTACTAGGCTTTGAACATTCATGGGTAATGTTTTGTTTTTAAGTATATGCAAGCATGATTCCGCCTTTAATTTGTTAATTGCATGCTAATGATATTGCTTAAATGAACATGTTTCTCTAAAATAATCCTTCATCATAGTAGTGGCTTTTTCAGCTTCGCCAACAGGCTCATCTGTTGCTTCTTCAATGGCAGGATGCAAGTTCTTTACAGTGAGGTGGAGCTTCACATCTTGAACCCACTTGAGGTAGTTCCTTCCAGAAACCTCTAAAGCGGTGAAGTCAAGCTTGTTCAAATTCGACATGTTCCTATCACAAAATAAATGGACAAGATGTGGTTAGTGTAATGGAGAAAAATCAATCCATTCACATAGGAGTAGAACATACAGGTTCTAATAGACATGTATTGGTTTAATTTTGCATGAAAAACTTCGGGTTTTCATGGGTGATGTTTTTAAATGAAAACTTCAGGTTTTCAAACAAGGCATGTTTATAAGAAACTTTAGGTTTCAAAGTAATTATGAACTTCAGGTTCATATATTCCTACAGGCAAACACAAATATATATATATATGTAAACAAGTATGCAACAAGTATATGCAAAAATATAACTTTTAGGTTTACAATTAGAATTGAATTTTAATTTATTTAATTATTTGGTATTCGGGCCAAATTTAAAGTGTGGGTAAAAAATACAAAGAAAACATTGGGCCTAAAAAAAATAGGCGAATAAAATTTCGGGACCCAAATAAAAAAAAATGAAGCCACGAGGTGGCTGGAAGAAAAACAATGTCGTGTGTCCCAGGCCTAAAAAAATGGGCTAGGGGTATGGGCTGCATTGTGCAGCCAAAAAAAATCTTTTTTTCATAGGCATGGGCCGCTTCAAGCAGGCCCCAAGAAAAACAAAAAAAAATCTTTTTTTTTTCCGGTCTGGGCTGCTGCAGGCGAGCCCAGAAAAACAAAAAAAAGTTTGTTTTTTTTTTCACACATACAGGCTGCATCAAGCAGGCCCCAAAAAAAACTAACAAAAAAAATCTGTGTTTTTTTCGGGCTGGGCCGCTGCAGGCGAGCCCAGAAAAAAAAATTGTTTGGTTCTTTTTCTTTTTGAACGGGCCTAGGAGCGGAGCCCACTAGGGCTCGGGTTGATATCAAATGCCATCAAAAAAAAAAAAAATTTGCTTGCGGCTTGCATGGTGCAAGTGCAAGTGCACGGGTTCAAAACGAATCCAATTTATTTTTTTCAAATATAATTATAATTATATGCATATTCAATTCAACATATATTTCAATGAATCACATATGTAAATTGATGCAGATGCAAAAATATTATTTTCAATGCATGTACATATGTAAGATTCAATTCATAACCAATATCAAATTCACATAATTTCAACAATTATGGTTATGAGGCATACACAATTTATGTAGAATCTAAAATACGTTAAACGTAAAGTTGGGTCATGCATCATGGTGAATGTTCATGCTATCAGAGCTGCAAAATATCGAGTTAAAAGCCGTTGTTTTGAAAGAACCTGATTGCGTGATGATATGGATGAACTGGTTTGATGCAGAAAATTTCTCCAACGTCAGATTCCTAAGCGCAGCGGTAGGAGCGTGCTGATAGCGTGCTGTGGACTATTTTTATCTGACAATTAGAGAGAGGGAGGCCGGCGGTAGAGGTAGGAGAAAGAGAGAATTGTAGGGGAATTGTGTTGTGTATTTCCTCCTACTTTGCACCTCTATTTATAATAATAATAAGATAGGGATATTCCTTACTCTCCAAGGAATATGAGATACAATAGGATAAAGATAAACCCTAATCAAATCTTATCTAGGATTTACACAATCATACTTAAATTAGGATTGTTTACAATAATTTTAACTCAGAAATAAATTTTTTGCTCCAAATTTTAGCTTCAGATTATTAAAGAATGAACTTATGCTAATTTTTTTTCTTAAAGTAACTTTTTCAAAAGACAAAATTATGTAGATTATCATAATTTAATTTTATGAATATTTTAACCTACAAATATTTAGATTTCGACAAATATTGGAAAATCACTAACCGACACCATGAAACTCGTAAAACAATATGAAAGAATATGAAACACATAAAATAATTTTTTTAATTACTTTAGCTATTGAATTTAAATTTGGACCGTTAGATTTCGTTAAATTAGATTTTAACCGTTAGATTCAATGAATTTATAAATAAATAAAAATATGCATATATGGTGGACTACCCCGCTAAACCATGGGGAATCCTGGGCTAAATTTGGCCCATAAATGAGTATTGAGTTTTAACTCATATTTGCCCCAATGGTTGGAGCAAGTTGGGGTAAATTTAGAACCTAAAATTTGAGTTTTACTTCAAGGGTTGGAGTAGGTCTTATGGGTTTAGAGTATTGTTTGGCCGCGTTTTTTAAGGTGCGGGCAACATTTTGCAGACCTTAGGTGTAGACGGAACGTGGTCTATTGAATCAAATTTGAACAACTAAAAAACCATTTATCAAAATGAGATTACTATGAAATCGGGTTATCAATGATCCCACACTAAATGAAAACGGTACCCGGCAAAATTTCAAAATTTTGGGAATTTAAAATCTCCCCTTCCTGTTATCAACAACAACATACTTAAATTTGTCTTCTCCTTCCAAAACTCTCCATCTCCCACGTTTGCTCAAGCATCATTGTCGTCGAAAGCATCCTTATTGTTTGAAAACTTGTCCAAAGCTAGTGGTAGTTGTGTTGTGCTTATCTTCTTCAGCTTCACTGCAATTTAAGACAGCATTTACGAAAATTAGGGGAGTTTGGTTGAAGGTTGTGCAGTTTGTTCCATTGAAAAGATGTACTTTTCACTTCATTTGAGTTGGGTTTAGAGTCCTTGCACCATCACCGACGTCATATCTGATTCTCCCCATTCAATTTCAAATTTGGTGAGTTTTGAAAATGGAACCTTAAAAGTTAATTTTGTACTTTTTTAATTATGATAAATTAAGTTAGTTGTAAGATTAATTATGAATGTTCGTTGATGTAATTAGTTGAAATTGGTGGATATATGTGAAATTATTGAGAAGGGTGCGTTATGAAGTTATGAAGCTAAGTTGATGGGTTGTGTAGAAGCTAGGTCGCTAACTGTTGTTTTGGTAAAGTTGTAGTTTTGGATTGGGATTGATTTTTGTTTTTAAAATATTGTTAATTTTATGACGGGAGTTGATATTGATTAAGTAATGAAAAGATATATAGCTATGAAACTTTGTTGACGTGTTGCTGTAAGTTTGTGTTTTGTTGAATTTATGTGTTTGTATTTATATATATATATAGGATATGGCAACCAATAGTTATTCAACGAGCAACCAAAGAAGAAGATGTGTATAGGCAAACGCTTAACAACCTATCCCAAGCCCCCCATGTGCTAGGATTGATTGGGGAGAAGCTTAAAGAGGCACATCTTGGTGCCTTTAGGGCCACTTTCTTTGGCCACCTTGAGCGTGTTAATCAATTTTTCTTTAGTGGGCAATTGGTCCATGAGTTGTCGCTGCGTAGAGTGGCAAACCAAAGGGTTAAAAGCCTAGAGGGGCTGACTAATTTAATAGTTATGAATTGACCCGGTTTACAAAGCAGGACTTTTGCATGATTACCGAGCTATGATGTGACAAACTCGTTGACATAGAGGTTGAGCCATAAAGGATTAGGCTGTTGAGGGAATATTTTCTTGAGAATTAGGGTTAGCAAGTGAAAGTAACAAGCGGAGGAAAGAAAAGGGCAAAGGTAAAGCTAAGGCCATCCCGAAGAAAGTCACAATATATATATAGGGAGTTTTGAACATTAGTCCTTACAAAAGATTAAAATTAAAAAAAAAACCTGATGCTAGATTAAATATTCAATTTAATCCCTTGAATGTACTTTTATCAAAATTTGCATTCAATTTTTTTTATTTAATGTGTATTTTTATTTAATCTCTCCACATTTAATTTTAATTTTATTAATATGCACATATTTAGTTTTTCAATTATAAATGAACGTAAATGAGAAAATATTAAAAGAAATTTGTGATACAAAATATATAAATACATAAGTGTAGAGAAATGACTGTGCCGAAATATATAAAATTGACTTTTTTGTACCGAAATATTTGTATCTACATGATTGTACCGAAATATATTATAATGAACTTAAATGTATGTATCGAAATGTATTATATTGAATTAATGTACCTAAATGTCAATATTGAAATGTATGTACCAAAATGTACGTACTGAAATGTTAATACCGAAATATATGTACCAAAATGTACGTACCTAAATGTCAATACCGAAATATATGTACCAAAATGTACGTACCTAAATGTCAATACCGAAATGTATGTACTTAAATGTCAATACCGAAATATATGTACCAAAATGTATGTACCTGAATGTCAATACCGAAATGTATGTACCAAAATGTACGTACCTAAAAGTATGTACCGAAATATAATATATTGAATTAATGTACCTAAAATTCAATACTCAAATATGTGTACCAAAATGTACTTAATGAAATGCATTATATTGACCAAAATGCATTATATTAAATCAATATACCTATATGTTTGTACCGATGGATATATCGAAATATTCAAATGTATTAATGTATCTAAAGAAAGAACATACAAAATTGTTATCGGAATATATATTATAAAAAATTAATTGCCTAAATGTAGACACTAAAATATATTATGATGAATGAAATTAAATTTAAATGTAATTAATACATTAAAATAAAAATAAAAATAAAAATAGAACATCAAAATATAACTAATAAAAATAAGGTTATAGTCTAAAACTCATATTTTTTAAGGATTAAAATGAAGTTTTCTAATATATATATAGATATGCTTGAAAGGGCGTTTAAGGAGTGCAAGAACAAGGAGGATGTTTTCAAGGTAGGCTTGGTATACTTTGCTGAGGCTGTATTGATTGGGGCAAAGACCAATGTCATTGTGAATCTAGAGTACCTTTACCTCGTAGGGGATATGGATAGGTTCAATAGCTTTGCATGGGATTCCATCTCATTTGAACAACTTCATGACAACTTCTTATTTGCTGCTTTGAGGAAAGGTAGAGGTAGAGTGGAAGGAGATGGTGAGGGAGATGAGGAGGATGAAGAAGAAGTTAAGGGAACCAAAAGGGGGCAGCGGTTCGGATGGGCTGCAAAGAATTTTCGTATGATTTTTAGGTAATATGTGTTGCTTTCGTTGGTAATGTTGAATTTATTACTGTGGTGGAGTAATAATTTATTGAGCAATATGTGCAGGTGTGAGCATGTGAAAAAAATTGCGAACTTGAGAAGCCCTTAAGTTACTACAAGATCTTAGATCTGAAAGCTACATCGAGAATTCTGCGATGCAAGACAATGATGAAGTAACTAATCCACGAGTAGCTACAGTGTATATAATCGAGAGCTGAGAGGTATAACTGTATAGCAAACCTTTTGAAATTTATAGATGAAAGTGAATATCTGTGAATGTTGTATGTGAGAAATGTACTTCTGATGCATGGCTTTAAATAAAGAGTGTTCCGATTGTAGAGGAAAGGAACAAAGCGTACTAGACATGGGCAATGATGTTGATATTGTGATTCCTGACAACCTAACTCCCGACATAAATGATGTTGGTGAGTTGAAATTGCAAATCAAGGAAGGTGTCATTGGTGCAATTGGCCCATGAGGAGGATATTTCAGAGAGGATGGTGTTAAAGAAAGTGGAACAGTTGTCGAAGGTGGTAAAAGAATTAAGGAGGGAAGTGAAGGAAAAACATGCAGAGGAGAAGATGAGGAAGAAGAAAAAGAAAAAGATGTGGGAAAAGAAGAAGGAAATGAAGAGGGAAAAGAAGAAAAATAAGGAGATAAAGAAGAGGTAAAAAAGAAGAAGAAGAGGGTGGTGAAATTGGCGGTGACTCATAAATTGTTGTGGAAGAAGAAGAAGAAGAAGAAGAAGAAGAAGAAGAAGAAGAAGAAGAAGAAGAAGAAGAAGAAGAAGAAGAAGAAGAAGAAGAAGATACAACAAAAGAAGAAGAGGAAGAAGAAAAGGGTGGTGAAAATGAGGTTGATGAATAAAATGGTTTAGAGGGAGGGGAGGAAAAACCAGTGGGTGAAGATGGGAATGAGGATGAGGAATTAAGGGATGAAGGCAAGAGATGAGAGGGGGTAGGGTGAGGGTGAGGGACCCAGAGGGAATGAGCTATGAAGGACGAGGGTTGGAAGGTGTTTGTAGGAGTTGTTGAATGGAGTAGTCCCTTAGATGTATGCCGCGAAGATGGTTTGAAGTGTAGCCGATGAGTATAAAGATTTGAAGAGTTCGGATGATGACAATGAGGTGGTGATATACACATTTATGGGCGAGCAGGTGGGGACCAAGAGGAAGGTCCTCTCCACAAGGGCGACGTCAAAATCTGTGCGAACCAAAATGGGGCAGTAAAAGAAGATGAAAGTGGTTCGCTAGATGCCTTTAATGTTTGTTGTCGCAAAGTGCCAAAAAATATATGTTGGTGAACCCAAGGAGGATGTTGTGCAAAGAGAAGCCTTAATTAAAGCTAAAGACAGAAACTGCGTGGTTAAGGTTATGGAATATTTCTATCACTTCAATAAGTTGAAGGAGAAGGCAAAGAAGCAAGTTACTCATTAACATTTGGATTTTATGGATGCATGAAAAAATTGATTGAATGACTAGATGAGGTCAACTGTTTTTTTTATTACATTGTTAGTCCGGTTGTCTAGTTAGAGATCATGACGGTTAGAGGTGGCATTTTGGACCCGACCCGTTAATATTAGTATTTGGGTGGATGCTTAACGGATTGGGTCGCTAACGGGTGAACCCGTTAACAACCCGTTAAATAACGGGTCACTTTGGATCAACCTGTTAACACCCGTTAGACCCGTTAGTTGATGATGTTTTAGTAATTTTAATAAAATCTTAACAACAAAAAATAAACTCCATGCAAAAAAAAATAATAATAATAATTGTTAACGGGTTAAACGGGTCAGGTTCGGGTGACCCCGTTAACTTAATGGGTTGGGTTCGGGTGACCCGTTAGCTTAACGGGTCGGATTGAACCCGACCCAAATCTGATAAACCCGACCCGTTTACAGAAGGTTGGAGATACTGATTTCTGGTGGCGGCTTTTGGACCAAGAAGGGTGGTTGTCAACGGATGTAAGTGGCTAAACTCTATATGTTATGGAGGTATAAATGTGTTGAGATTGCATTGGTGTGAATGTTGAATAAATTTTTGTATATTACAATACATTCACTTGCAGCTCTATCTCCTGCAAAAACATCATGATGAGGCACGGAGGATATGCAAGTGTTGACCATCAACAGAACAGACTGGTTTCTGGTAACACATCCTTTTTAATTTCTCCTAAAATTGAAAAGTTTAGCAATATTGCGATGTTGAGTATGTCTTCGTAGATGAAGTGTCGTACATGTTCTTTGATTAATTTAACACTTGTGCATAGTTATGAACGTTGCCATGCTGAGAGGACAGCTGAAATGAAAACTAAAGGCCGGAAATGGATTGCATCCAAACAGTTTGAGCCAGTGCCTGTGAAAACAATGACGAGGAAGGGGTGGAGTTTGGTAGATCATGGGTGGAGGATGTGGATAGGGTGTACATGACCCTTCTTGAACCTTGATCACCATTAGGTTGCCATAGAGTTGAATCTTAAAGGTGGGAGAATAAATGTGTATGACTCTATGAAGACTGCAACCCACTCGCGGCAAGCTTGTGCGAAATTGGCTCCCATCACTCATGTGTTGCCGGAGTCCTCCAAAGCCTTTACAACAATTAATGTAAGCTATACAAGGCTACAAGTTACAAGAGTACCAAACCCTAATTATAAGAAAGCCCAATCGGGTTGTGCTCACTTTAACATTTTCTTGAAATATCTTACTTATTGCAAGCGGCTTATAGCTCAAGTGGTTAAGAACGTTTACTAAGCACTTGAAGTGTTGTTATTGTATTCACCCTCCTACAGTCCCTAATATTGGTCCAATTATACTTCGACTAAATTTTAGCAAGCCGAACCGAACTGTTAACTAGTCTTACGTTACTGAATAAGTTGAGTGTTGGAATTTTATAGTAGCACATTCACAACGAGTTTAGGTTACTTAGCTAGCCGAAACAGCGTAATTGTATGATCTTGTAAGTTTACAATTGTATCCTAACTGCTAATTGCTGATGCCAATTTCAATTATATATTCCATGGTGCCTATTCCAATGCGAAATTGCACCAGTGCCAATGTCTATGCAAATTTCCAATGCTAGTAGAACCAATGCGCCAGTGCAATATTTCAATGCCAATTTCCAGTGCAAACTTCCAAACTTCCAAACAAACTGCTGATGCTAGCTGACAAACAAACAAATTGATCCCAATCAAAGAAGCCCGACTCTGCTGTGAAGAGAGATCGGTGATGAGTCAATTTCATATTATATATTATTCCCTATTCTTAGTAAATTTTGGTTATTATTTTGGTGAGATTTTGATGCTTTGTTATATGTTTTTAATATAAGACGTGCGGACTTGTTCGGAGCATAAAGTAATCAAACGGTGGAATTTTTGAGAAATTCCAATTGGATCTGGTTCGTGCGTCAGTCCAGGAGGTGGTGTCAAAATTTCATAATTTTATCCCGAAGCATCTGATCGTGGCGAATTAATTTATGGTCAGCGCGCAGTGCTGGTAGATTGGGCTACAGAGCTTGTGAGTGACTTTTGGGCTGGAAAATGATGGATTTTGGACTTGGGTCGTTCTTGGAACTTGAAGAGGAGGTCCTGATCTTTAATTTGACTCGTTTTGGGCCTGTTTTGGAGTTCTTAAGGTCCAGAAACATGGGTTCTCCTTTGATGGGAAGATTTCCTAATCATGATAGGAATGTAATTTTTAGTTATCCTTTTATTATTTTGTTTACTAGTTTTTAGAAAGCCTTTTCCTATAAGGGTTTTAATTAGTAGTAGTATAATTAAGGCTTTTTAGCCATTAGGTTGAGGAGAGGCACAATTTAGAGAACTTAGCAAGGCTTTGGAGAATTTCAGACTTTTTACATACAAGGTGTTTTCAATCTTTTTCTAGTTAATGATATTCTTTTTAATTTTTATTATGAGTATGCGTAACTAATTCTCTCTTTGCTAGGGGGAGGCCATGATCGTTAGCAAGAATATGTAGTTTCTTTTAATTTGCTTATGAAATTATGCATGCTAGTTTTGAATTATTAATCACTGGTTTAAACTATCTAGTTGTCTTAGTGATTCGCGACCATTAAGATATTTAGAAAAGTAATTTGATGCAATTTTGGCGGAGGGCTGTCCCTAAAATTGACTAAGGCTTTTTGTGGTTAATATGTGTAACCTCTTAGGATGGACGACGCGTTTTAAGGGTTATATGGTTTTTCAAAAGGAGTTCACAAAGCTTAATGAGTCTTGCATGTTCACATTCGATCTGGACACCACAGACGGGTTGCATGTTAGATATACGTTCTATGTTGGAGGTTCCAAGTGGGGCATACTTTAGGAAGACCTAACATTCGAAATAGGCATGTGTAATTCATAAGTAAATAGAAGAACTACATAGGATTGTTAAGGTGACGGCAGAACCCTAATGCTTTCTCACTTGAATTCTAAAACAAAATTGTTTTGTTTTCTCTTCCTTTAAAAATTGCAGATTTTAGTTTTTGTTTTTAATTAAATTCGTTTGATTTAAATTAGGGCATTAAAATCACAATTTTCTAATATTTTGTTCTTAATAATTAATTGGGTTTGGTTTACATAAATTTATTCAAATTAATCTCTGAGGAAACGACCTTGCTTGAGCCGTTTATACTACAACAACCTTGTTTCTCTTGCAAGTATTTTGAGCGTTTTTATCCCTTTTACACAGGTGGTAAAATATTTATCACTGGCAGGCCAAAAAGAGGAGGATTTACAACAAATCCTAGAAATCTGAAATCCGAAGGTACTTCTCTTTTCGGCAAGTTAATTTGATTTTAACTGAGGGTTTTGCTTCTTTTGGCTTGCATTGTATATAAAATAAGTTTATTCTGACTGTTGTCTTAGGTAAGGAGCATAATAGTCTTGAGTGGATTGCTGAAAAGTAACCCACTACTAGCTTTCCTTTTTGTAAATTAGTTTGTGAGACTACCAGTTAAAACTCATTTCAAAAAAGGGAGATTTTTTGCTTTACATATTTTCTTTGAATATGCATGTTGGATATGGTGTGCATTGTGTTACTGTATATTGGTGTAGGTCGTGATGTCATTCCACGAGTGTGGAGGCAATGTCGGAGATGATGTACATATCCCACTTCCTCATTGGGGACAGAAATTGGCCAAAACAATCCTGATATATATATATACGCAACACTGAATGTCTCGCGTGGGGATTTGATAAAGAGCGGGTTTTAAGAGGCCGCACTGCTGTTGAGGTATACTACTCTGGAATTACTTAGTTATACTGGTATTTTATTTCTATGGATTGCCATAGCTCCTTTCCTATATTTGTCTTCTTTTACATGTTCCACTCATGTTTTAAAAGAAACTATTGCTAAACCTATTCCAACTTATATGTTCTATATTTCTAAGAATTTTCCTTTTGTATGCTCTACAAATCAGACCCTATGCATTCTTACCGTTTAATGCTGAGAGTTTCTATTCTGCTATATTATAATGGAACCAATGCAGGTTTACTTCGACTACATGAGGAGCTTCAGAGTTGAATTTGATAAGTTTTTTGAGGAAGGAATAATATCAGAAATTGAAGTTGGATTAGGTCCGTGTGGAGAGCTATGGTATCCTTCTTATCCTGAACAGCAGGGTTGGAAATATGCCGGTATTGGTGAATTCCAGGTACCTTAATACATGGTGATCCCTCCTTTCATTAGTGGCATGCATAATAGCTAGGGACTGACGGTTATTTCTAAATGTTACGTTAATAGCCCTTCATTTATCTGTGGTTATGACCTTAAGCCTGTAGCTCATTTGATTTTTTACTTCTATCTGAACTTTGAGGTAGTTCTCCGATTCAACCTGGTTTGGTGCAGTGTTATGACCGATACTTGATGAAGAATCTGACGCAGGCTGCAGAAGCAAGTGGCCACTCCTTCTGGGCCAGAGTACCGGATAATGCAAGTTCTTATAATCCCCAACCACATGAGACATGGCTTTTCCGTGACGTATGTGATTATGATAGCTACCATGACAGATTCTTTTGTAATTGGTACTCCCGTGTGTTGATTGATCATGGTGATCGGGTACTTGCTCTGGCCAATTTAGCTTTTGAAGGCACACGCATTGCTACAAAGGTGAGTCACTTTATTGGACATTAGTTCTTCACAAGTTTATTTTTTCGTGGAGTTTCTTTATTTGATTTATGAGTAGGTATGAGGTATCCACTGGTGGTACAAGACTGCCAGCCATCCTGCTGAATTAACTACTGGATTTTACAACTCCTGCAATCATGATGGCTATGCGCCAATTTCAGCAATGTTAAAAAAAAGCATGAGGCTGCTCTGAATTTCACACGTGTTGAAATGCGCACATCAGACCAACATGAGGGCTTTCCGGAAGCAGTGGCAGACCCCGAGGGATTAGTTTGGCAGGTAAGCACAGAAACTCTTATGTAATTGCTCCCTGGATGTTAAGCGTATGTAAATTAAGCAATAAATATAAATCACCATTATTTGGAAAGTGAGCATCTGGTTTGGCTGGATGAGAAGAATCTTAAAAAGCATCAATTAGACTTTTGAGCTGAATATGCATACTTCTTTTATTCTTGGGAAGGTGGCCAAATTTAGAGTCCGAGTCAGTTGTTATTTGTGAATAATGGATCTGCTCAGATTCATTTTTCTCCATTTTGTCAAACAAGTACTTCAAAATTTCTAACTAACATGGGCAAGCAACACTGGATCAAGAGGGCGGGTTTGTTGTTACATGTGAAATGTCAGCTTCCGTGGGATTATGTACCGAAATATTATCTGTGAAGCCTTTTAATTTGTTTTTATTGAATTTTAGATGTATCTTTTTTTTAAAATTGAATCAGTTACAATGGCAGCATATATAGGAAGGGAGGAAAGGGAGAACCACACTCAACCTTCCTCAAATCACTCCTAATCTATTTACAATATCAAGACTCCTTGATTTAAGGTTGATTACAGCACAAGTAAACACAATGGATAAAAGGTTAAACCTAGCTGTCTTACATATTGAGTAAACCAGTAAACCCTAGTTGACAAACCGATTAGACTCGGTGTCAATGGGACTCCCGATACCTCTAATCTGTCATGTTCCAACACTCCTCCTCAAGCTGGATCAAGAGGGTTCCTTGAGCCAAGCTTGGAAAAAATGCACAGAAACTGAACCATAGGTAGAGACTTGGTAAAGATGTCAGCGAGTTGAGCATTGCTGCGTGTGTAGTGTGGAATGATGGTTTTTGATTGAACCTGAGAGCGAACATAATGGCAATCTACTTCGTTATGCTTTGTTCTCTCGTGGAAGACAGGATTTGAGGCAATATGCATGGCGGCTTGATTATAACAGAACATAGATATAGGTGCATTGCTGGGAAACCCTAGATCAGACAGAAGGTGTTTGAGCCAAATAAGTTCACAAGCAATAGATGCCATGGCACGATATTCAGCCTCAGCGCTGGATGGAGCTACAACACTTTGCTTCTTGCTTCGCCAGGTTACCAAATTGCCACCAACAAATGTGCAGAAGCCTGTAGTGGACTTGCGATCAAGAGAATTTCCTGCCCAATCGGCATCGGTATAACCAATGATGGTAGTGCTATCATTCTTTTACATTAAGAGCCCTCTACCAACTGATCATTTGAGATAGCACAAAATGCGCTTCACAATATGCATGTGAGCTAATGTAGGAGCATGCATAAATTGACTAACAATACTCACAGCATATGAGATATCAGGATGCGTGATGGTAAGATAGATGAGCTTGCCTACCAACCTTTGATATTCAGTGGGAGTGTCAAGGGGTGCACTGTGATCATGAAGACATAGTTTACTGTCCAAATGAGTGCGTGCATGTTTGCAGTCTAGTAAGTTAGCCTCCTTTAAGAGATCAAGAATGTATTTCCTTTGATTGAGAAAGAGGCCTTTCTGTGAGGTGGCAAGCTCAATACCGAGAAAATATTTGAGAGTACCTAGATCCTTGATTGCAAATTTGCTGCGAAGGGCAAGTTTGAAGGAATGAATTTCTTCAACGTTGTCACCTGTCACTATGAGATCATCAACATAGATTAACACAACTAGCTTCCTAATTGAGCCAGTGCGAACAAAAAGAGAGGAATCGGCACTACTCCGTTGAAAACCAAATGCTTCAAGGACTGAGCTTAATTTTGCATACCATGCACGTGGAGATTGTTTCAATCCATAAATGGATTTGTGCAGCCGGCAAACCATGTCTGGATCATGAGATTGAGGGTGACCAGGGGGTAATTTCATGTACACTTCTTCCTCTAACTCGCTATGTAAGAAGGCGTTCTTCACATCCATTTGATAAAGAGGCCAGGAGTGGTTCACAGCAACAGATAATGGAACCGGTACAGTGTTCATTTTTGCAACTGGAGCGAAGGTTTCCTTGTAATCCAAGCCATAAGTTTGAGTGAAACCCCGAGCCACCAAATGAGCCTTGTGTCTTTCAATGGTCCCATCTATGTTGAACTTTGTTTTGTACACCCAACGGCTACCTACTGCTTTCTTTCCATTTGGGAGTTTAACTACACTCCAGGTTTGATTGTCATGAAGTGCTTGCAACTCATCTCTAATTACATTTCGCCAAGGTGTAAGTGCATTTGCTTCTTGAAAGGTTTGAGGGTCATGAGTGTTATCCAAGGTACTGAGAAAATAAGCATAAGAGGGTGAGAGTTGCTGATAAGAGACAAAGTTTGTGAGGGGATACCTATGTGAGTGACATAGTCATGCAGTCGACGTGGGGGTTGTCGAACTCTGAGAGGATTTCTTCGAATTGGTGCCTGAGGTTCAAAAGTTGGGATTGGAAGTGATGACAACTCTGGAGATACTGGTGAATAGGCATGAGATGAGGGAGTTTCTTGATGTTGAGGAACACTAGGCAAGGGAACCAGGTCACTTAAGAACTCCCCATGGCGATCATCACTCAATTCCTTGACAAAATAAGGAATGTTTTCATCGAACTTCACATCCCTTGAAACTATAATTTTCTTGTGGTTGGATTATAGCACTTGTAACCTTTCTGAGTAGATGAGTACCCCATGAAGACACATTTGGTTGCTCTGGGATCAAGCTTGTCACGATGGAGAGATTGATTATGGACAAAGCAGGTGGAACCAAAGACCCTCAAATGTGAGAGATCAATTTTTCTATTTTTCAAAACTTCATATAGGGATTTGAAGGCTAGTACTTTGCTAGGCAGTCTATTGATAAGGTAAGTGGCTGTAAGAACTCTTTGTGACCAAAATTTCTTGGGCACATTCATGTGAAACATGAGTGATCTTGTTTTCTCAAGAAGATCTCTATTTTTCCTCTCGGCCACCCCATTTTGTTGGGGTGTACCAACACATGTGGTCTGATGTAGGATGCCATGAATACTCAAGTATTGAGACATGTTATGGGACATATACTCAGTGCCATTGTCGGATCTTACTACATGAATTTGTGATGAAAATTGAGTACCAACTAGTTTATGGAAATCTTGAAAAACAGTTGGAAGATCACTCTTATATTTCAAAAGATATAACCAAGTTATCCTTGTAAAATCATCGACAAAGGTTACAAAATACCTATATCCATCAAAGGACTCTAGTATTGGACCCCAAATGTTTGAGTGAATGATTTCGAACGGATGACTAGTTCTAGAGGTCGAGGAATCAAAAGGCAACCTAGCAAATTTCGACAAGTGACACACATCATAGTGTAACTTGTCTTTACATAGACTTGGAAACAAAAGAGACATCACTTTCTCAGAGGGATGTGCCAAACGTTGATGCCAAAGCTGTGGATCTTGAGAAATACCCGAACTGACTTGAAAGACCTTGGGATCCTCGGTGTCTTTGGCTAGGTAGTAGAGGCCATTCAAAAGGAAACCTTTACCAATCGTTTTCTTGGTGATGATATCCTGAAAGATAACATTGTGAGGAGAGAAAATGGCAAGACATTTCAAAGAATTGGTGATGGTTGCAATTGATAAAAGTTTGAAAGGAAATGAGGGGATATAAAGGGCTACTGACTCGATGTTTTTTTAAAGTAGATTAACTTTCCCTTTTCCTACAACTGAGGCACCTTCACCATTAGCTAATGACACTTGATCGGGTTTTGCTAGTTTTCTAAAATCATGCAAGTCGGTAATCTGATTTGTCATGTGATCCGTGGTTCCTGAATCTATTATCCAATAGTCATGTTTATTACTGGCATTTAAGGTAGTTAAAAAGGCACTTGAGATACCTGAGATGTCTTTATGAGAGACATGATCATGTTCAGCCAAGAAGTCAGTAAATCTTCAAAGTAAGGCTGTATTCTTCTTCTCAACTGTTGCAGGTGCTTCATCTCCATTGTTGTGCACTTGTTTGTTTTGAAGATATGTTGCAAATTCATTTATTAGTGCAGCAGGATTGGCAGTGAAGTTCACCATGCCTTCAGTCGAAAGGGAAGATACATGATTTGCTTTGAAAGAGTTGTTGTTCGAGTTTCTCTGCGAACTCTTTGCATCCTTTAAGAACTTGGGTTTCAACTCTGGATGAAGGATCCAGCACTTGTCTCGGGTGTGTCCAAGTGTGTCACAGTAACTATACTTAGGTCTCTTTCCCTTGTAAGATTTGCCCTCATGACGATTGTTGTTGGAAACAAAGGCCCTTGTTTCGGAGACAGCATCTTTAGTCTCTTGACTCATGACTTTCTTCCTTACTTCTTCCCTTTGGATAATAGCACAAACCCCAGTGAAAGATGGAAGCTCAGCATTCATTAAAATGTGGCTTCTGAGATCTTCAAATTCTGGACCTAAGCTTGCCAAGAGCTGGGAGATCTTATCTTCTTCCGCTCTCTTAGTCAACACAGTGGCATCAGTGGTGTGAGGAGGATAAACATCAAGTTCATTCCACATGCGTGTAAGTTTGCCAAGGTGTTGCACAAAATTCTTTGCTTTTGTTGGAGACTAGAGATATCTTTCTTGAGCTGGAAGACACGTGCAACTTTATTTTGATTTCCATACATCTCATGAACTTGTTTCCAGAGATGCATCGATGACTCAGCATAGCTGAAAATTTCAGCAATCCTAAGCTCCATGGAGTTGAGGAGCCATGACATGACCAGCTGGTCTTTACATAGCCACGCCGCATAGGTAGGAGAGGTAACTCCAGGAGCAGTAATGGCGCCATTCACATAGCCTAGCTTTGATCTTCCTGCAAGTGCAAGTGAAATGGCACGAGTCCAAGGAAGATAATTGAATTCGTTCAGCAAAACCGAGCTGAGACACTGATTAGGATTAACTTCGACTTCGGTTGAATCTGAAGCAGCAAAGAAGCTTTCAGCTTCTTAAGTATTGTCTTCAGCCATCTTGGCTTAAAGGAAGGAGCAGCAGAAATGAAACAAAAACAGGAATTTAGAATTCCTGCTTTGATACCATATTGAATTTTAGATGTATCTTTTTTCTAAATTGAATCAGTTACAATGGCAGCATATATAGGAAGGAAGGAAAGGGAGAACCACACTCAACCTTTCTCAAATCACTCCTAATCTATTTACAATATCAAGACTCCTTGTTTAAGGTTGATTAAACACAATGGACACAATGGATAAAAGGTTAAACCCTAGCTGTCTTACATATTGAGTAAACTAGTAAACCCTAGTTGACAAACCGATTAGAATCGGTGTCAATGAGACTCCCGATATCCTCCAATCTGTCATGTTCCAACAGTTTTCCTTTTTATAATGTTTTTGGATTTCATTTTTTTTTCCAGGTGCTGAATGCTGCAAATTCCTACTTTTCTCTGCCTCTTTCCTCTCTACTTGCACCAGTTGCAACAAAGAGAGAAGGAAAAGGAAGAGTGGGGATCTCAGCGCCATGGATTACGTTGCTGGTAAATTTGTAACAAAAACTGTTATTTGTTAATTTATTTGTTTTTTTTAGTGGTCAGTTAATAGTGTTGCTGTTAATGATTTAGTTTAATTAATCAGTTAATAATGCTATTGCTAATGATTTAGTTTTAGTATAATGATGCTATTAATGATTTGATTTTGAGTTTAAGTCTGATTAGCGAAAAGCGGAGAGTTTAAGGTTATGCACTTGCTTTGGATGTGACTGCCAAAGAAATTCAAGCTTCGGCTAAGGTAATTATCGATAATTGGATTGTTTAATGCGATCAAACGTGGTAATGAAATGTTAAATTTTATGGCTACAAGTTTCTAATTAGAATACTAATGCTTCAAAGTTACTGCAAATGTATTGTTGCTTTGTGATGAATGAGTTATCTTTTGCATATAAGACTTTTTGTTTCTCGATACTAAGTCTAAAATAGAGATTTTAGAGCAAAACGTTGATCCAGTATAAACGAGTTTTGATTTTGTAGTTTTTATATGTTTTTAGATAAAGTTAGGATCAACAGAGATTAGAAAGTGAAAAAGGGCAAAGGAAAGCGATGCTGACTCACGAAAGATGGTTCAAGTCTCTGTTGGATGTACATTGGATTTATGTTTTTGATGTGTTAAGTACATTGTTAGGACTATAGATTTGGATTGAACTCAATGTTGTCCATGTATATAAATATATGTGTGTGTATATAGATGCGTGTGTGAATATATGTGTGTGTATATAGATTTATACATAAAAGGAAGATGGATGGATAGGTGTATGCTTAGTCTGCAAAAGAAGAGAAAACAAAAACCACACCAAACAACCCACATTTAAAGCTCTTTTCCGTTTTCTCTTTTGACATAAATCTCTCTTCATTAGATTGCTAAGGGGCTGCACTGTGTGAGGGCCATGTATGTTTTATTACGGTCATATCTATAGTTTTAGGAACTGGAGAAAAGAAGCGGAACAAACCATTTGCATGGCAGAGGCCAACTTGATTCTTTCTTGAATTGGTTAACGAGTTAGTTTAATAATCAGTTAATGATGTTGTTGCTGATGATTTAGTTTTAGTATAACAATGTTGTTAATGATTTGGTTTTGAGTTTAAATCTGATTACCGAAAATTGGAGGGTTTAAGGTTATGCACTTGCTTTGGATGTGACTACCAGAGAAATTCAAGCTTCTTCTAAGGTAATTATCAATAATTGGATTGTTTAATGTGATCTAACGTGGTAGTGAAATGTTAAATTTTATGGCTACAAGTTTCTAATTAGAACGCTAATGCCGCAATTCATGATGATCATTATGTTCTGACTTAAACAGTTATTGCAAATGTATTGTTACTTTGGGACGAATGAGTCATCTTTTGCATACAAGACTTTTTGTTTCTCAATACTAAGTCTAAAATAGGGATTTCAGAGCAAAACGTTGATCCAGTATAAGCGAGTTGTGATTTTGTAGTTTTTATATGTTTCCAGATAAAATTTAGGATCTGCAGAGATTAGAAAGTGAAAAAGGGCAAAGGAAAGCGATGCTGACTCACAAAAGATGGTTCAAGTCTTTGGTGGAGGTACATTAGATTTATGTTTCTGATGTGTTAAGTACATTGTTAGGAATATAGATTTAGATTGAACTGAATGTTGTCCATGTATATAAAAATATGTATGTATATAGATGTGTGTGTGAATAGATGTGTTTGTATATAGATTTCTACATTAAGGGAAGATGGATGAATAAGTGTATGATTAGTCCGTAAGAGAAGAACAGAAAATGAAAACACACCAAACAACTCCCATTTAAAGCTCTTTTTCTTTTTCTCTTTTGACATAAATCTCTCTTTGTTAGATTGCTAGGGGGCTACACTGTGTGAGGGCCATGTATGTTTTATTACGGTCGTATCTATAGTTTTAGGAACTGGAGAAAAGAAGCGGAACAAACCATTTGCATGGCAGAGGTCGACTTGATTCTTTCTTGAATTTGTTAACGAGTTAGTTTAATTAATCATTTAATGATTTGGTTTTGAGTTTAAATCTGATTACCGAAAATTGGAGGGTTTAAGGTTATGCACTTGCTTTGGATGTGACTACCAGAGAAATTCAAGCTTCTGCTAAGGTAATTATCGATAATTGGATTGTTTAATGTGATCAAACGTGGTAGTGAAATGTTAAATTTTATGGCTACAAGTTTCTAATTAGAATGCTAATGCCGCAATTCATGATGATCATTATGTTCTGACTTAAACAGTTATTGCAAATGTATTGTTACTTTGGGACGAATGAGTCATCTTTTGCATACAAGACTTTTTGTTTCTCAATACTAAGTCTAAAATAGAGATTTCAGAGCAAAACGTTGATCCAGTATGAGCGAGTTGTGATTTTGTAGTTTTTATATGTTTCCAGATAAAATTTAGGATCTGCAGAGATTAGATAGTGAAAAAGGGCAAAGGAAAACGATGCTGACTCACAAAAGATGGTTCAAGTCTTTGGTGGAGGTACATTAGATTTATGTTTCTAATGTGTTAAGTACATTGTTAGGAATATAGATTTAGATTGAACTGAATGTTGTCCATGTATATAAAAATATGTATGTATATAGATGTGTGTGTGAATAGATGTGTTTGTATATAGATTTCTACATCAAGGGAAGATGGATGAATAGGTGTATGATTAGTCCGTAAGAGAAGAAGAGAACGAAAACCACACCAAACAACTCCCATTTAAAGCTCTTTTTCTTTTTCTCTTTTGGCATAAATCTCTCTTTGTTAGATTGCTAGGGGGCTACACTGTGTGAGGGCCATGTATGTTTTATTACAGTTGTATCTATAGTTTTGGGAACTGGAGAAAAGAAGTAGAACAAACCATTTGCATGGCAGAGGCCGACTTGATTCTTTCTCGAATTTGTAGTGCACAAAAATGGTTTAGTATATATGTGAAGGGGATGAGAGAAGGCATATATGCAAATGCTGTATCAGAGATGACTTCTTTACAAAGTTCGGTGCTTACTGTTAGAGTTTGAATGAAATTTCAACTCAAATGTGGGGTATTGTTGGCAATTTTGAGTAGAAATTTCTTATGTGGGGTTTTGTCCCACATTGACTATTCCCACAAGGTTTCCACACTTTATAAGGCTTTATCCATTATAGAAAGTGATTGGAGGATAGGCCTTGGAGAAGGAAATTGGGCTTTGGGGTGTGCTAATTAAATTGGTAATTAATATATATAATTAATAATAACTAATATTTAATTAATTATTTTTGGATTTAATTAATTAATTAAATTCGAAATTAATTATTTAAACTCAACAGACTCATCTTTTCAGATGAAGTCTGCAAGTGTATCTGAAAGATGAAGCAGCACAACCCTTGGTTGAACAGTCGCCTCCCCCACAACATGTCTGTTGCGAACAGACATATGCACACTATAAATTTATACATTTGCATGTCATTCAAACACACAGAAAAAACCATAAATCGTCTTCTACATTCATAACATTCATACTGAGAGTACCACAAAGAAATTCGCCAGAAGTTAAAGTTTTTCCGGTGCTGAAATCTTAACTTGATCGTTGAATCCTGGTGAAGCAGACGTCCGTAGAACTACAAGCACAGAGTAGGGACGAAATTCTGTTTCAAGGACATTGCGGTACGCAAGCCTCGATCTTACTGTTTCTGTATAATTTTATTTTTGTTGTTAGAACATTGTTCATTAATTTATCTGCATTTATTATTTATTAGCATAATCAGATTTATCATTGATTGTCGATTCTTATCCAACACTTACATTTGTAGTTTTAAGATTAGTGTGGATGTTTCATAACATTGAAGGATTCCCTATTACAAGAATTGTTATTGCATTCGATTTCGTGAATTGAATAGTGAAATATATCTATGAACTGTCTTTTTTCTTGGTCAAAATATAAGTTTATATTGTACTAATAAATTATTTCAAGTATATATCTGAGTGCAGTTGGTGAACTTGGACTGAGTTTTATATGTTGATCGCTTGAAGCGAATCGCTTTGTAGCTATGATATGATTTTCAAGAGATTAAATCACTGTCTTAGGCATCCTAATTCCTAAGAAATCTATTGAGCTAAGTTGTTTTTAGTAGAAAATTATAATTGCTGGTATTAACAATGGATTGAGTCTTTCTATTTGCTATGATTATATATCTAAACAAGCATGACCTTAAATTAGGTGCAAATAACAAATTTTGTTCACAAAAGAAAATGAATAGGTGTATGGTTATTAATCTTTGTTTTTCTTCCATTACGTTATTTGATTTTTTGGTTGTTACTGCTGTGAAATCAAATCCGTTCGATGCATTGCGCTTCCAGCAGAAGCGCGACGTTCATGAACTATTTTCTTTCAATTTCTCCTTAAACATAAGAGGGCATACTAGCATAAACTCTTTGGCACAAGGTAGCATACGAGAGCTCCTTAAATTTAATTTTCCTTTATATCCAAATGTATTAAGTAATTTTCTTCTGTTTCTAATTAAAAACGTTTAGTTTCTTCTCGCTCATTGTATAATGTGTTTATATGCCAGCTCACTTGAATGTATATAAAAGTAAAACTGCTTATTTTGTCGACCCCATTCACTCATGTATCCCTCTATTTGTTCATAATGGTGTCGAATTTATTTAACTTAAATGCGTTTTATTCATCCAGTTACGCCTGAAACAGCTGTGTCCCACAACAATGTGCAGACATATTTTCTAGTTCATCCTAACCCAAGCATAAGCAGCTAATATTTGTCAAACTAAGCACCACCTTTAGTTTTGCAGTTCACAACCATCCTAGACTAAGCATGAACAGAAAATATTTGTTCAACCAACTTCTGTTTTTCCTTTTTTCTTCTTTCACAACATTGGTTTTCACCGTAATGTGAAGATGTGAAGATAATAAGAGTCCCACATTGGTGAAAGGAAATTTTTTGCAAGGACTTATAAGAGCATATCCAAAGGAGATGGCAAATTTAAAACATAAAATTTGAATTTGATAGCCTATGTAGCATTTTGACATCTTTTAAAATTTTGATCTTTCATTCTGTATATCAAATTAAATATTATTTTATTACACTATTTTCTTTTCTTTTTATTTTATTAAAATATTATTTTCTAGGTTTGGAATGAAGAGTTTGGAGGAACTCGGATTCTCTCATGAATACGCGGAGAACCCTTCCATCCCAGTCCCGCCCAAGCCCGGGAAAACCCTTCCATTGTATCAATTCTGTCACCGGTGAGATGCGAAAACAGCGACATTGAGCTACAATTCCAATTGCTTTGACTGCCAACGTTATTTGCCTCACTGGGTTTGCAATCGGAGCACACAAAAACCAGCTTGAAAAGGCCTTTGGAGAGCTTGACAAATGCGCGAAGATGGGAAATTGGGGCGGCGGAGAGACGGGGGAAGGGGAGGGGAACCGCGTCGTCGGGTAAAGACGATGAGGACCACGACGATGGAAATGAGGACGGCGATGCTGTAGAGGGAGATGAGGACAAGGACGGCGGCGGAGGCGGGAAGGAGAGAATGATGTGGGAGAGAGATGGGGTTGGATGCAAGTCCATGCCCATGTCTCTGACTATGGTGGCAAGTCTGTAAGTGTCAGTGACAATCTCTCTGGTTGGGAGGAATAGGAGAAATGGGGTTCTCAATTTGCTGCTACTTCTGCTTCTTCCTCCGCCGCCCGTTTGTTTGTGACTGCCATTGTCGTCGTCGTGATGTTGGGGAAGAGGGAGAGGGCTGTCGTTTATGGTTTCTCCAAACACGAGAGCGTACCAGCTTTAGTGGCAGCATTATAAAAAAAATTAATAAAAAAATATTTGTCACTTCTCGATTAAAAAGCATTGCAGCTATTTTTTTTATATTATTACCGATTTGGATATTTTGACATTTTTTTTTAAGATGCTTTAAGAGGTTAATTGGATTACTCTTTCTATTGTAAAGAGTTTTAAGAGGTTGAATTACTCTTTATATTGTCAATTACTTTTATGATAAAACTTTAATTTCATCACCTAAGGTAGTGACGTTGACCAAAGAACTAAGAATCATAATTTTAAATTCTTAATATCGAGAGAGAAATGCAGAGGCTAATAAACTTGGTCTATCCCCTTCATCGTCAACCAAAGACGACAAAAGCTTGTGGTTGTGGATTTGGACGCAAAATGGTGTCTCACCATAAATTGGCCTTATGAAAGCATACTTAAGAAGAAGAGCAATAATCACGACCACATTTGATGGGCTAATGAGCCGATTAAGAGTCAACGAAATCTGTCTTGCCATCGTGATTCACGACTAAGCATGTCTGAAGTTGAAGCAAAGCGAGTATAATGCAGGGCTTAGCTAGCTATATATGATTACAAACCGTGATGTTGATTTAACTACATATAAGTTCACATGACTTCTATTTACAACACGAGATAAAGATGTATACGGTGGGGTTTGAGTTCTCATCAAGGTTCTAAAAAACGCTAGGCGCTAGTCGGGCGGCGGGCAAGCGCCTAGCGCCTAGGCGGCCTAGACGGATTTAGGTAAATTTCTTGTATTTCTTGTAAATAAGTGCATATTGACAACTAAAAAAAACACTATACTTGTATAGATAATAAAATAATGATAAAATACAAATTAGGTACACTATTTCTATAAGTATTGGATGAACTTGTAGTAAATCCATCATTTGCAAATTAGATACACCATTTCCATAAGTATTATACTACCATGAAACCAAAAAAAAAGCACACAATTAATTAAAAAAAATATTAAAAAAAAACCTCCTAGGACCGCCTAGGACCGCCTAGGACCGCCTAGGGCCGCCTAGGGCCGCCTAGACCGCCTAGCCCGCCTAGACCGCCTAGCCCGCCTTGCCCGCCTAGGCGCCGCCTAGCCCCAATCCGATTTTTCCACCCGATTTGCCCAAAAACGCCTCGGTTGCTAGGCGCCGCCTAGGCGGCCGCCTAGGCCGTTTTTTAGAACAATGGTTTTCATAATTCGTAGGCAGCTAATGTGTCAACCAGCTTTGAGTTTATGTCTTTTATCCCATCTGATATGAAGTTCAAATTTAATTAAAAATCAAGTTAGTATAACAAAATATGATACATAAAACAAAATATCTTCGTAGTTAATTAAAACTGAGCTTAGATATAAGGTGCGACAAGTCAATTGTTAGACATTATATTCAACACCAACATTGATGGAGCACTGTCTCTGCACTACTTAAAAGCTTTTGCACATTTCTTGGAGGACTCTGAAAAAGTTGCTGTAAACTAACTGACCAACAATTTTTTACTTATTATTGTTTCAATCCTACCCCATTCGAAAATTTAGCCTGTCTAAATTTGAAACTTGGCTCCGGCCATGCTCAAAGAGTTGCAAGAATACAAGCTACTCCACAACTACGACGTACTCAGCTAAGCTAATTATAGTACCATTTCATTGAATGCCCTAATTTACACAATCCCATTATATCAGACATATTAATTATTCAAGTAATGTATAAATGTTATGAAACATAAGTTTTTCTGCACTACGGATGGTAATCACTTGTTTTTACTGTTGATATTGCTAATTAACTTACAATTATCAATAGGTGGTCTATATGTCGCCAATATTTTGTTCTTAAGTGTAGTACATTGCAACGTGAATTGATTGATGAAATATGTGTTGGTGCCATCAATGATCATAACTAACAAAACCAAACAAGAATAACTTTTTTTTTTTTCCACAAAACAAAATGCAAGATACTTTCTATTTATCAAATATCTAAAGTCTTAACCCCAGTAAATATTATGATTATTGTCTTGCAGTAAAGTAAAACATACCAGACATTGACATAGTAACCTTGTTGCAAAACACACATCCTCTTAACCAAATAACATGGATATTATATGATATAATATCAAACTCCAGCGTATAATTCGAGTGCATCCTCACGAATATTGAACGTGAAGTATGTAAAGTATGCACCAAAGTTGAATGGCTTGTAGAGCAAAGGATGCTCTTTGTCTATAAATTCCTGAGGCACTTCAATTACCACCTCCTCTTTTGGCAAAGAAAATAGGGCATACGAGTACCTCTCTTTGTCCCCACTCATCATAACCCTGTGCGTCACTGCATGAAGCCTCCCATTGCTCCAAGCCTTAATTGCATCCCCAACAAAGACCACAACAGCTCCCTCCGGGACAATCACTTCAACCCATTTGCCTTGTTTGGTCAGAATCTCTAGGCCTTGCACATCGTTTTGGCACAGAATGGTTAGGGTGCTTATGTCAGTGTGAGGCACAAGGCCCAGGGCAGCAGATGGCGACGCCGACTGTAATGACGAGTCAGCGTTAATGTTGACGTTGCCTGGAGTAGGAGGAGGAGGAGGAGGAGCTTTGTACTTCATGAAACGAAAAGAACTGGTGGTATTTTGGACATGGGAGTCATAGTGGTTTCCTAAACCAAAGCTCTCTAAGATCATCCTAAGGATGATGAGATTCAAGTCCATCATCTTGGAGCACATGGATTTCATTGCCTCACTACAGCACAAAAAAACAAAATACATATATAGTCAACGGTAAAAACAACATATATCGTTTTCTCATTCAGTGAAGTTTATGAGTGCAAAGGCGACCGCTAGGAAATTGTAACCAATCGAGGAAATAAGGAGGCCAGAAGATGTATATGACATGTGGTGCATTGTATCAGGTTAGGTTAACTTGCAAGTACAATCATACAATTGTGCATAACAATACCCATTACTTATTATCCATGACTAGCATATATATACATGATGTACCTTGGATTTTGAATAACCGTCTTAAATAATCTAAATTACGAAGAAGGAGATTGATTTGAACATGGTGCAAAATTGGGAACACACTACTGTAGTCATCTTGGTAAGTACACATATGTAAAAAAAAAAAAAAAAAAAAGAAAAAGAAAAAGAAGAGGAGTATGCAACCAAGATCTAAAATATCGATAATATCCCGATATTTTCATCGAAATTTCCGTGGTTTTTAAATTTCTATATTTAAAAAACACCAAGGGGTGGTAAGTACACATCTGTTAAAAAAAAGAAAAAAAAGAAAAAGAAAAAAGGAGTATGCAACCAAGGTCTAACATATTGATAATATCCCGATATTTCCATCGAAATTTCCGTATTTTTGGACTACCGAAATTTCCATCTAAATTTCCATGTTTTTGGACTACCGATATTTCCATCGAAATTTCTGTGGTTTTTAAATTTCTATATTTAAAAAACACCAAGGAGATTCGAACCCCTCCCATTTTATTCCTTCAACACCTTAACCACATATCACTTATTTTTTTGTGAAAATATGCTAAAATATTTATATATATGGTTTTGTTTTGAATTCTTTTTGCAAGAAACAAATTTGCACATGACAATAAATCTTTGACAATTTCTTTTCAAGTATTTACTTTTGAACTACTCACCACGTTCACTCACCTAACTAATTAGTTGTGGTCATATTTATATATATATGGACAACGTTAACCAATCTCGGATCCATATGGGTGGAAAGAATCCGAGACTCAATCTTCAAATGATTTTGCTTATAGACAACGTCAACCAATCTCGGATCCATATGGGGGCATGTTAACGATTACATGCAAAACTATTTTGGGGATTTATCATTTGATGACTACTCTTCACAATACACTTACTCTACACATAGAGACGATGAAGATAGTGAAAATTTTGAACCTCATAGGAACTCTATGTGGTACTAAGTCAATCATGTATCTTACCATGCAATGTATAAAGTGTAAAATATTATACTAATTCATTATATATAAATGATTATGGTGTGTTTAAACTTCTTTAATTAATTACTACATATTTTCTACACTCACAATGTTTGCTAGCTCGCTATATAATCAACTTAAATAAGTTAAATTCATCATGCAATGCATTTCCTTCCAATTTTTTTTGTGATAAACTAATAGATAATTGATTAAATAAACATCCTGCAAAGTTTCAATAAAAATTTCTAAGTTTTTCTTACAATTTTCGTGGTTTTTATTCAATTTTTATCGATATCGATAATATCCCGATATTTCCATCGAAATTTTCGTGTTTTTGGACTACCGATATTTCAGATATCATCGATATTTTAGACCTTGTATGCAACACAAACTTCTCTAAAGATTACTCATCCTAGTACTACTCTCATACAACTTGCTCATGACATGGGATTATCAAAGTCATGAATATGCACCTACCCATTATTATTATATATGGACTGTTGTGATATGGGTGTGATATATATTGAGTAAATTATATACATATTTGTTGACTATCGTATATAATCCAAGAAAGTGCAACTGGCTACTGGGGGGTTTAAATGAAGCAGTTACATATTGCAAAAGAAACTGATGATTTTCCCCCTTTCCCTTGTTAGTGAAATTGAATTAAGACAAGAATTCTATCAGTGTTTATGGAAGAGAAACCCAGAAAATGGAGCAAGAGGATGAAGAAGAAATGCTATCAGAAAACTCAGGGAATATCCCTATGCAATTCTCCCATATATTTCGGCTCACTAACTGAGCATGTGAGCTCATACACTAACAATATAACTGCTAGAGGTGAGAGAGAGATAGACACATCTCTAAATTCAATCTCAGCCATCTATTTCATACTACACTGAAATTAAGACACTTGTCCATTATCAAGCCCTATGAGACTTAATCAACCATTACATTTTTTAACACTCAAGCTCAGCATATGAGACGAAGCACAACACTAATCAGTTCATCAATTTACACACTAACACTCCCCCTAAATTGTGAACTGATCTCATGCCCAATTGCTTTCTGAGATGACAAAATTGATCCTTAGCAAGAGACTTTGTAAATATGTCTGCTATCTGATCTTTGGTTGGACAATACACTAAATCAATGATCCCATTCTGCAAAGCCTCCTTGATAAAGTGATACCTTCTGTTGATGTGCTTAGTGTTCTGGTGAAAAATAGGATTCTTTGTGATTGCAATAGCAAAGGTGCTATCACAATTCAATGGAGTTGCAACAGTCTATGTTTCACCAAAATCTTCCAACACAAACCTTAACCAAGTTGCTTGTGCAGTGGCTTCTGCTGCACTGATGTACTCTACTTTAGCCGTGGACAATGTAACACAATGTTGCTTGACTAAGGACCAAGAAAATACTCCACTTCCAAAGGTGAATGCATACCTTGAAGTGCTTCTCATATCATCCTCGGATCCACTCCAGTCACTACCACAGACTCCAAACAAAATTGCTCCTTGACCTTTCTTGTACTCCAAGCCATAATCCAAAGTTCCTTGTATGTATCTCAGCATTCTTTTAGCAGTTCCATAATGCTTATTAGTTGGACAATGCATGAAACTTTCCAACAAGCAAGAAGCATACATGATATCTGGTGTAGTGGCAGTTAGATACAACAAACTGCCAACTATTTTTCTGAATTGTGCTTCATCTGCAGCTCCACTATCATCATCTTTGCTCAACTTATCACCTGGAACAAGTGGAATACTAACATGTTTACAATCATGTAGTCCAAACTTCTTTAGTAGAGAATTGGCATACTTCTTTTGATGGATAAATATGCTGGTTTCAGTTTGCATAACTCCCATTCCCAGAAAATGGTGCAACAAACCCAAATACGTTATTTCATACTTATGCATCATATCAGACTTGAATTCTTCTATCATCTCAACACTACTTCCTGTATGAATGATATCATCTACATAAATTGATACAATGAGCATTCATATACCCTTCTTTGCTTTTGTATACAGTGTTGCTTCACTGTCACTCTTCTTGAATCCACATTTTTCAAAATAAGCATCAATTTCATTGTACCAAGCCCTTGGTGATTGTTTCAGTCCATAGAAGGCATTGTGCAGCTTGTACACCTTGGTTTCTTCTCATTTGACAATAAAGCCATCTGGCTGATCCACATACACTTCTTCTTGAAGTACTCTATTCAAGAAAGCAGATTTGACATCTAATTGAAATAGCTGCCAATTATTCTTTACAGCAACAACAATTAATGTTCTTATAGTATCTAACCTTGCAATAGGTGAAAATGTCTCATTGTAATCCACACCATGCTTCTGTGCATACCCCTTTGCCACTAGCCTTACTTTGTTTTTCTGTACAGATCCATCTAAGTTCATTTGGTCTTGTATACCAACTTTACTCCAATCAATGACTTGTCAAGTGGTCTGCTTACAAATTCCCAAGTTTTGTTCTTTTCAATCATGTTTATCTTCTCATGCATTGCAACTTTCTAGGCTTCATCCTATGCAGCATCATCAAAACATTCAGGTTCAATGATGCACAAGTTGCAGTGCTCATACACTTCACTCAAACTTCTCCATTTCAAAGGAGTTGAATCAAAAGCTTCTGTATCAATAGGCACATTTATACTTTGAGTACTTGAACCTTCACCAGAACTAGAAGGTGATGACCTGTGAGAACTTCCATAGTCATCTTCATCAGTTTCTCCAAGCTTAGGTGAAATTAGAGGAACACAAACTTCTTTCACTTTATTTTCTTCCTAGTTCCACGTCCTATTCTCATCAAATACTACATATTTGGACATAGTAACCTTCATTGTAATTGGATTAAGAATTCTGTATCCATTCTCACAGGATCCATATCCAATGAAAATTCCTTTCGTACTTGATGCCTCTAACTTGTGTCTCAACTCTCCAAGTATTAGAGAATAACACACATCACTAAATACTTTAAAATGTTTAATCCCATGTGTTCTTCCACTATAAGGTTCAAATGGTGTGACTTTGTCTAGTGCCTTTGTAGGACATCTATTCAAAAAATAACTGCAGTGTTGACTGCCTTTCCCTATAGTTTGTAGGGTAGCTCATTCTCATGCAGCATACTCTTAGCCATCTCTACTATTGTCATATTCTTCATTTCTACCACTCCATTTTGCTGTTGAGTGTAGGACACAGTGAGTTGTCTCTCATTGCCAACTGATTCACAGAATGCATTGAACTCAGTGGAAGTGAACTCTCCACCCCTATCACTCTTCAATGTCTTCAGTGCATAGCCATATTGCAGTTCAACCACAGCTCTAAACTTCTTAAATATCCCAAACACTTCTGACTTATTTCTCATAAATTAGACCCAACACATTCTTGAGTAGTCATTAATGAATGTGAGAAAATATCTATTTCCACTCATGGTTGGAACCTTCATAGGTCCATAGACATCAAAATGCACCAATTCTAGTGGTTCTTGTGCTTTCCGAGCAGTTTCCTTAGAAAATGACTCCCTGTGTTGCTTCCCAAGTGCACACATTTGATAAACATCACTACTATCTTGAATTTCAGGTAGGCCCAATACCATTCCTTGACTCTTCAACAAATTGAGACTTCTAAAATTTAGGTGGCCAAATTTCTTGTGCCACATCTTTGCATCTTCTCTCACACTTGTTCTCAGTGCCAACTCTTTGTTTGTGCTGAAAATCAAGGGAAAACACCTATTTCCTTTCTGTTTCACACTAACCACCAAATTACTTAGAGATCTGTCATCAAACACATCACCTTGTAGTCTCCAAACAAAAGGAAGTATCCATGCTCAGTCATTTAGCCTACACTAAGCAAGTTCTCTGCAAGACCAGGTATAAGCATCACTTCCTTTATGTATCTCCTACACTTCATTGTCTCAATAATCAGTGTTCCCTTTCCTACAACCTCAACTAAATCTCCAATGCCTACTTGGACTTTGGCTTTCATATTTTTGTCAATATCAACAAGCAAATCTTCCTTGGATGTCATATGATTACTACATTCACTATCTATATACCACACATCACTCATTTTCTTCATTTCAACAAAGTGATTAGCATAGAACAAATTTCCAGCTTCCTCTACCTAATGAGCAAGATTTGCTTGCGACACAACTTTGTTGGCATTACAGTATCTTGCAATATGGCCAATCTTATTGCACTTGTGACACTTGACTTTGTTCTTGAACTAGTGTAAACACGAATATTCTTGAAACAAGAAAACGTGTACAAAATATATTTTGTATTAATTTTGGGGTTACAATCTCTTTTACAATTTGATCCCCTGATTCTATCTTCGTAAGGCGCAGATTTATGGGTGGGCTGTTGATCTAATGGGCCGTTAGGGCTTGATCTTGGGATGAACAATGGTGCAGATTTGTTGATGATGATCCAAAAGGCTATCGGGGCATGATCTTAGGATGAATGAGGATGAACTGATCTTCAAGGTCCTTTGGGCTTGATCTTGATGAACGAATGAACATATCTTAAAAGGGCTATTAGGCTTGATCTTGACGAATGGATGAACAGATCTTAAAGGGCTGTTGGGGTTGATCTTGATGAACAGATGAACAGATCTTCAAGGGTCGTTGGGCTTGATCTTGATGAACAATTATGGATCTTCAAAGGCCATTGGAGCCTGATCTTGATGAACAGTTGTGGATCTTCAAGGATCTTTGGGGCTTGATCTTGATGAACGTTTCTCCAAGGTTTTGACGAAGGACGAAGAGAGCTTTCTCGATCCTTTGGGATTCTTAGGAATTTGGGAGGTTGGATGCTTGAAAGCTTTAGACTTTCAAAGCTTCAAGGATTTGGCGAATTCTATTCTTATTTGGGAGCAGAGAAATGTATTTGTGAATTGGTCCCTTGAAATGAAAAGAATGGCTTCTATTATAGAATTTTCCAAGGCCTAATCTTGAATATAATATTCAAATGAAATAAATCATTTTTGCCCGGTGTTGACACGTGTCCTGTTTAATGACTTTTCAGAGTCTTTTCGATTTTTCATTGAGTCGCATGTTACGTGTAAAATTTATGTGATACGTGAACGTTGAAATTTTAATTATTGGTCAACATTTATTTAACCGAAACTTTAATGTCTACACCAGCATTCTCCATAGTGAAGTCTATCACAAAATTTACACTTATCTCTAGTGTTGTTTGCCTCATTTTTCACAAAAACAACAGCCTTATTACTCCAATCACCTTTGTTGCCCCCACTGTTTTCCTTTTGGCTTGAAATTCTTCTAGTATTTGCCATTATTTGTTGACCATTAAACCTGTTTGGTTTCAATGCAATGTTCAAACTAGAAAATGCCTTCTCCATACTACTCTCACGATGCCCATCAAGTCTTTGTTCATAAACCTTTAAAATGGCAACTACATTCTGAGCATCTATGGTTTCTAAATCTTTAGTATTCTCTATCACTGCTGCAATACCATCATAAGACTTAGACAAACTAATTAACAGTTTTTGCATAATTCTTTGAATACTCAGATCTTCACCATAGCTTCTTACTTGATTAATCGGATCAAACAATTTAGCAATATACAGATAGAGAGGTTCATTATCATTCATGCGAGTATACTCAAAATCTCATCTAAGACCTTGAAGTTTCATAGATCTTACTTACTTATCACCAACAAATTCTTATTTCAGAATGTCCCACGTGGCCTTTGCACTTTCCTAGGTTGCGATTCTCAAGAAAATTTAATCTGAAATGGCACCCTGGATAATGCCCAGTGCTCTAGCATCTTTGACTTCATTCTCTCGTATCAGCCTCTTATCTACCTCCGTAAGCTCCTTATTCTTCTTCGTTGGAGTATCGTAGCCCTTCTCAACCAAATCCCACAACTCATGTGAACGAAAATGGTCTTCATTTTGATTTGCCAGAAATCAAAATTCTCACCATTAAAGATTGGCACTCTGAGTTCCCCTCCTCTAGACCCAGCCATGTTAGACTCGATCGCAGATACAAGCTCAAATCACTGCAATGAGCTTTTGTTGTGAGTCCAAGCTTGATCCTCCACAAATACGACACCCAGAGAATTCAGACCAAACCTGGCTCGAGGCCATGTTAGTGAAATTGAATTAAGACAAGAATTCTATCAGTGTTTTCGGAAGAGAACTCCAGAAAATGGAGCAAGAGGATGAAGAAGAAATGCTATTAGAAAACTCAGGGAATATCCCTCTGCAATTCTCCCATATATTTTGGCTCACTAACTGAGCATGTGAGCTCATACACTAATAATATAACCGTTGGAGGTGAGAGAGAGAGATAGACACATCTCTAAATTCAATCTCAGCCATCCATTTCATACTACATTGAAATTAAGACACTTGTCCATTATCAAGCCCTATGAGACTTAATCAACCATTACATTTTTTTAACACACAAGCTCAGCCTATAAGCCGAAGCACAACACTAATCAATTCATCAATTTACATACTAACATCCCTGTGCTTGAGTTCTACAAGGGCATGTGCAGGCATGATAGCCAGGACTATATAACAATCATATAAAGCTGGCACTCCTTTAATTCAATCTGTTTGGAAGGGATAAGCCTTATTAAATGAGGCATTGGCTGGTAGCGAAGCTGTTGGGTAGCAGCCATTGTCATGTCAAATTTTTGGAGTTTTAATGTCATCATATATAAACTACTCTTTAATGCTTTTGCTTCGCTTGAATGTGAGCCAACTTATTAAGGAAAGATTCTCAATCATATATAGTAGTAAACAGGTAGTGATTAAGCTTCTGTTTAGTTGCAATTAGTATTAACTTATAACTCCTCAAATAGCTATTCAAACCTTTGAAGCCATGCATATGCGCGATCTATGACCCTTCATCGGTTTCAACTTTTGGCAAACGAAAGTATATACGACCTGAGAGAAAGTTTAGAGATGATAGAAAAATGGGACTAAAACTTATTCTCGCTCTCCGTTTTTCATTTTACTCTCTTTGTGTGAGTACTTTGAAATAAATAGAGCACTAATTTCAAGTGCAAAACACAAATTGAGGGTGAGATTAGCGGACGTTCTGGAAAACAAAAGCAAAATGAAAACTTGGCCTGGGATATATCTTGATAAGTGCTATGCATGCATATGTACACAAAAAAAGTCTAATGCAAGCTATGATCAAAGTCAAAGCAACATGTTTATCTATAATTGCAAAGTTTAATTAAAAAGCAAGAAAAATCTCACCAAAATGCAGGGTTTCCTTGAGTCCACATGAGGTTTGTGAAGGCCTGAGCTGCGTCGAGGCTGTTAAACCTTTGATATAGCAACAAGCTTCAGCCACCTAAATCACAACCAAGCAACCACAAAAAAACAATTCATAAGGACCGAGTAATACTAACCTGAAGAACTCCCGTTTGATGCAGCCATAGTTGATCTTGATCAACCAAGAACACAGCAATTCTTCTTCCCTCTGTCAGAGCAATTATGACTCAAACCAAGAATAGGGCTTGGTTCCAAAAAAAAGCACGCCCGTGAGAGAAGAGAACACCATATATATACTTATACATATCCTTCTCATGTTAGAACACGGATTCCCTATTAGAATCCTTATGAATAACTACTTCATGTTCCACATTGCAATAGAATCCTCTATTGCCAAGAACTAGTGTTCCTCTTTCCATAAGGCTTCTTTATATCTATTGGACTATATAACTAATGCCTGATTCTCTTTATCTCATGTTCAATCCTTACATTCTCCCACTTGAACATGAGACCAAACCAAACACAGTTATCACCAATTATAAGAAGTGATCACATATCCTTATGTAAGATTCCATTGTCATGACCATCATTCCATTACATTTCAAAATACAGAAACTGAGAATCACAGACTACAACCATAATGTAGTATCAATCCTAAGTTTACGTGTATCCAAAACTGTAATCTTGACTCATGACCCAAATAGTCCAGATTATGCTCCCACTTTTCAAAAGATCTTACTATGTATTAATCTTTCATGAAAATCAACATTTCACACGACTAAAACAAAATTCATTAATCATAAACTTCAAACAGACAAACTGTCTTCCAAAGCATCAAATGAATCTAACTGTTAACATAGTCTAATACTTCAAAACAAAACAATTGAGTCTTGAAATAAAGACACTTATTAAACTAAGAAACCAAACTAGCAAACTAGCTATAACTTAACCTTTAGTCATCTGGACTGCACGCATTGATGAGAAAACCCTTACAGCTGCAGTCTTGTGGAGAAAACAAACTCGATTACTCCCACTGCTCAAAATTTTCTAATACTCCCATCAGAGAAACATGCCTGTTAAAGTCTCCAATGGATAATGCTTTAGTTAAGGGATCAGCAATCATCATAGTTGTGCTTACATGCTGCACTTCAATGACACCTTTCTTGACTTGCTCTCTGACTTTAAGAAACTTCACATCCATTAATCTCGATGCTGAAGTTCTTCTTGTATTTTTAGCAAAGAACACCGCCGAGTTATTATCACAGAACATTTTTACAGGTTTATGAATTGAATCTACAACCCTCAAATCTGTCAAGAAGTTCTTCAACCATGCCGTCTGTTTCATGCCTTCAAAACATGCCACAAACTCAGCTTCCATGGTAGATGTAGCTATAATGGTTTGCTTTGCACTTTTCCACGAAACTGCACCTCCATTGAGCATAAAGATATAACCCCCTGTAGACTTTCTGTCATCCATATCTCCTGCTAAATCCGAATCTGTCTATCCCATAAGTTCTAAAGAATTGCTCCTGCCAAATACCAACATATTCGATTTGGTTCTCTGCAAGTATCGCAGAACCTTCTTGGCTGCTACCCAATGTGCCTCTCCTGGATTTGATTGAAATCTCCCTAGCATGCCTACAATAAAGGCAATGTCAGGCCTAGTGCAGATGGTTGCATACATAAGACTTCCAACCAATGAGGCATATGGCTTAGCTTGCATCTTTTTGACTTCTAAATCAGTCTTTGGACACTAATTTTTCGAAAATTTGTCACCTTTATTAACTGGAACCTGTCCATTGCTGCAACTTTCCATATGAAACTTCTCCAATACCCTGTCTATGTACCCCCTTTGAGATAAACCAAGAAACCTTCTTTGTCTATCCCGAATGATCTCAATACCCAATACATAATGTGCTTCACCAAGATCTTTCATTTCGAAATTGTCACTTAGCATTTTCTTGGTACTCTTAAGCAATTGAGGACATGAACTAGCAAGGAGAATGTCATCAACATAAAGCACCAAGAAGATGAATTTGGAACTTAAGAACTTGATGTATATGCAATCATCTAGTTTGTTCTCTACAAAACCGTGTGCAGTAACAATCTGATCAAATTTCAGGTACCACTGCCTCGATGCTTGCTTTAGACCGTATATTGACTTGTTTAGCTTGCATACCATGTTCTCTTTTCCCCTTTCAACAAATCCAACAGGCTGCTTCATGTAGATGTCCTCTTGTAGATCTCCATTTAGAAAGGCGGTCTTGACATCCATTTAATGCAACTCAAGGTCAAAGTAGGCTGCCAAGGACATTATGACTCGCATGGAATCTTTAGAAGAGACTGGGGAGAATGTGTCATTGTAGTCAATCCCCTCTCTTTGGGTGAATCCCTTAGCAACCAACCGTGCTTTGAACCTTTCAATTCTTCCTTTTGCATCCCTTTTGGTCTTATAGACCCACTTGCAACCTATTGGCCTTATTTCAGATTTAGACTCTACCAATGTCCAAACCTGATTCTTGAACATGGAATCTAGCTCATCTTTCATGGCAGCAGACCACAGAACTGACTGAGGACTGTCCATGGCCTGAGTGTATGTAAGGGGATCATCAATATCTCCAATATCAAACTCACTCTCTTGCAGATATACATAGTCACTGATTACTGTTGATTTCCGAGCCCTTGTTGATTTTCTTAACTCAATAATAGATGTTGCATCATCTACTGAGATTGCAGGTTGTGTTGACTGATTATTCTCTGTGGTGTTATTCATATGAACTATTGGTTCTTCATTCATTTCTGAAGTTGCAGAGGATTGATGCTGAATAAGTGGTACATGAGTGTAATCCATTTCCATATAATCACTGTCATCCTGATTCAACTCTTCAAATACAAAATCTTCCCTTGACAAGTGTGAAACATCTTGATCTTCCAAAAATGCAACATTGTGTGTTTCTTGGATCCGAGTATGACCTTGAGGAATGTAGAACCTAAATCCTTTTGATTTCTCAGGATAACCAATGAAATAACAAGATTGAGTCCTTGCATCCAACTTTCTTTCATTAGGATTATAGAACCTGGCTTCTGCTTTGCAACCCCAAACATAGAAATAAGTGAAACTTGGTACCCTGCCATGCCATAATTCATAAGGTGTTGAAGATACGGCCTTGCTGGGAACTCTGTTCAGTATATAATTGGCTGTTTTTAGTGCTTCACCCCACAAGAATCCCGGCAATTTTGATCTAGACATCATGCTTCTCACCATGCCTATGAGAGTCCTGTTTCTTCTTTCAGAAACACCATTCTGTTGGGGTGTTCCTGGTGTTGTGTATTGAGCCACAATACCATTCTTCTCGAGATAGAGAGCAAAGGGTCCCTTCTGCTGCCCAGATTCAGTGTACCTGCCAAAGTATTCACCTCCCCTATCGGATCTAACAACTTTTATGACTTTCCCTAACTGTTTTTCAACTTCCTTTTGGTATACAATGAAACATTTAAGTGCATCTGACTTCTCACTTATGAGAAAGGTATACCCGAGCCTAGAAAAGTCATCAATGAAATTTATAAAGTACCTATTACCACAAATTGTTTTCACTGGAAAAGGACCACAAATGTCTGTGTGTATGATTTCTAATAACCCTTGACTTCTTTTAGCTTCCAATTTTCTAAAATTAGTCATTTTACCCTTTAAACAATCAACACACTCATTTTCAGAAGTGAAATCCAAAATTGGAATCAAGGCAGCTTTAGACAGTTTTGATATTCTTTCTTTAGAGATGTGTCCTAACCTTTTGTGCCAAAGAATATAAGAAGTGTCATTGTCAAGCATCCTTTTAAAACCAACATTTAAAACTGAGTGTTTGACTGACTCTACTTGACATTCTAGACTCCACAGATTGTCTGACAGAAAAACAGTGCCTAAGATTGAATCTAGATGGTTTTTCTTAAAGATTTTCAAACATTCATCATCAGCAAGAAAAGCAAGACCTTCTTTTACAATTTTTGAAGCAGAAATTAGGTTTCTTCTCATTCTTGGCACGTAGAGCACATCTTTTAGTTGTAAAACAAAACCTGAAGTCAGCAATAAGTTTACAGTCCCAATTGAATGAACTGCAACTCTAGTCACTTCCCCTACAAAAACATTGTATTGAATATTTCCTATTTCCTTTTGTTTTTGAAAACCTTTTAAGGAGTTGGTAATATGCACTGAGCATCCCGTATCAAACCACCAAGAATCAATAGGCACTTCACAAAGGTTTGATTCAACACAGACAAGTACTTGTTCCTTTTCTTTGCTCTTTACATAATCTTTGAAAATTTCACAGTTCACTTTTAAATGGCCCTTAGTTTTGCACCAAAAACATTTCAGTTTAGACACATCTTTAGGTTTAGCCTTAAACTTGATAGACCTTTTAGGGGAGTCAACTACTTTAGCAAAATTACTGAACTTATTTGAATTTTTAAAAGGCTTAGAACTCTTACCAGAACCCGAAGAGCTTCTGTTGATGAACTGCTTCCTCTCATTCGAGGTTTGCACAAAATTGATATCCTCAGCTTCTTTGCCTTTTTCTTGTTTTTGACGAGTTTCTTCTTGCACACACTGTGCAATCAACTGATCAATATCCCAGGTCTTTTCTTGAGTGTTGTAAGAGATCTTCAACTGACTGAATTTACTGGGAAGTGCCTGAAGGATCATGAACACCAGCTGTTTTTCACCAATATTAATATCCATTGAATTGAGTCTTTCTGCAGCATCAGTCATTTTCATTATATGATCCCGAATGGAACCATTACCCTCCATCTTGTATGTAGTCAATAGAGACATGTATTGACTCACTTCAGCCTTTTCAGATTCTTGAAATTTCTTCTCAATTGCATTCAGGTAATCAGCAGCTGAATCATGTTTCTTGATCCCTCCACGAATCGTGTCAGTCATACCACTCTCAAGAATAGACAGTGCTACTTTATTAGCTCTGACCCATCTTTCACAATCTGCCTTTTCTGCTCTTGTACTCTGATCATTGATGATTGGTTTAGGTTATCAATCGCAATGTCAAATTCATTCAGAGATAAAAGCAGGTTGATATCTCTCCTCCACTTCTTGTAGTTTCCCCCACCAGTGAGGACTGGGATACTAGCCAAATTGAGAGTCTTCATTGATATTGCAGATGCTGAAGAACACAATGAAATCACAATACGGACTTTTAGGTTCCTTATTTCTATTCTCAGTCTATTGCACATCATGTTATCAAAATCAATTATCCATATACATAACTATAACAACAAAAGCTGCAAAGTATATATAGAATAAGAGATTTTCTTCTAATGATTTGAACTGAATCATGTACCACATACCGAACTCGATATAATGAAACTCAGAAACTCTGAAAAACTGAAGACCCCGAACGCTTTCTCCCTCAGATAATCAGACATTTAACAATTTCATATCATAACGAAAGAAATATCAATCTATGTTATTCAAAACATGCAATATAAATGGAATTTGAATAAACCACTGAACTGAACTTTTCAATTTCAATTTTTAGTTTGCAAAAACTTACCCCGAAATATGAGCACCAATATCTAGCAGCGGAAGCAATCATATTAAGATATTATAAGATTCAAAATCAGGTTTGAATCATCATGAAACAACCAGGGCATCAAAATTGAAATTCAGAAAGGAAAAAGGAATCGCATCCCAATCCAGAAAAACCCTAAATTGGAGACGTTTCGAATTCTAACGGTCACTCAATAATATTTTATTAAAACTCCCCGTTTTGTCTTAAACTCAGTTTGAGGTTTGGAACCAGTTTCGAAACCCGACGGTAGTAAATATCATTCGAATTCATTCTGTTTTCAATTGATTGAATTTAAGAGCATGAATCTAAGGCTCTGATACCACATGTTAAACCTTTGATATAGCAACAAGCTTCAGCCACCTAAATCACAACCAAGCAACCACAAAACAACAATTCATAAGGACCGAGTAATACTAACCTGAAGAACTCCCGTTTGATGCAGCCATAGTTGATCTTGATCAACCAAGAACACAACAATTCTTCTTCTCTCTGTCAGAGCAATTATGACTCAAACCAAGAATAGGGCTTGGTTCCAAAAAAAAGCACGCCCGTGAGAGAAGAGAACACCATATATATACTTATACATATCCTTCTCATGTTAGAACACGGATTCCCTATTAGAATCCTTATGAATAACTACTTCATGTTCCACATTGCAATAGAATCCTCTATTGCCAAGAACTAGTGTTCCTCTTTCCATAAGGCTTCCTTATATCTATTGGACTATATAACTAATGCCTGATTCTCTTTATCTCATGTTCAATCCTTACAGAGGCGGCAAGCGTCATCGATGCCGAAGCTTTCATTCAAGGGAATGACGAGGCTTTTGCCTTCGTAGCTCTGGTAAGGCTTGGGACTTGTGTGCTTCTTCTTGGTCTCTTCAGGCAGATCAAACAAACCTTTCATTGCCGTCACCATTTCTTCACGTAAACTCATTGGGATCTCATCCTTCACTAGCAAAAGAAAGCAACCATAATCCTCACATGCCACTCTCACTTTGTTACTCATAGCTTTCCATTCCTCACTCCCTTGCTTTAACACTAAACCATCAGAAAAATCAAGAATTGGGAGTACTTGATCATCCATCTCCATCTATCTCTCTCTCTCTCTCTCTCTCTCTCTCTCTCTCTCTCTCTCTCTCTCTCCAACTGTCTCCCACTCTCCGACTCCCCTCGTAGTTTTTTTTTATCAGAAAGGAATCACTCAATTTATAGGAAGCTAGTTTCCATATACTGTAACTCCCCTTCCCCCACCAAAAAAAACAGTCCAAAAATTAAATGTGTCTACACTTTTAGCTGGTTAATTGTCTACATCAAATATGTAATAGGGGTAATAGGGGTATTTTAGGTATGTAAAAAATGTAAAATGTGTGAAATAATATGAAATTAATGAATTCAGTCACTGGGTTTTCTTTGAATAAAAAAGTTATGTAGAATTTTATATGAAGAAAATTGAGTTTGAAGGACTAAAGTTATATTTTTAGTAGTATTTATCCGTTTACCCGCAGTTTTTGTTCGAAACCTTCTTCTCAATAGTGTTTGACAAAAAATATAAATCTATAAAAAGCAGTTAAAAAAAGTGGACGTCAAATACGTACCTTGTTGAAATTCTAACCAGCATAAATGAATACATACTACTAAAAAGGTTGGTGTGTAAAATGTGAATTGTTAAAACAACCCTACAACCAATTTTGTCTAGGTTATTGAGAGTGTGAATCTTATACCGGAAATAATAAGGGATTTTGCATGTTGTTATAAGTAGTGAGGCTACTTCTCATATTGTCCATTAGTTTTATGGAGGAACCTTAACTTTCTTCATAGTATGACAATAGGTTAAACCACTTGTTGAGCTCCCACATGTTCTTATGTCAACCAATATGTATTATCAACATAGTGGCTTAAATCACTACCAAATTAAACAGTTTGCGCAACGAGGGATATTTTGTCGCGCAAAGCATTCTTTGGTCGCACAAAAACTATGGCAACCAGAAAATCGTTGCGCAAATTTTGTCGCGCAAAGCTCGTGAAAAAAGACATTGCGCGATGAACATTTTCAAATTCGTCGTGCCTCTAAACAATTGCACGACGCTTTATTAGTCGTCGCGCTAAAGTTATACGGACAAAGATTTTCGTCGTACGATATAAACGGGTACAAGTGCGTATTATGACTAATTTGCCTCAAAAAGTGTTGTGCGATGAAATATGTAAAAGGCGCGTGGTAACGTGCAACGAAGCAGTAAGACGCGCTTAATTTTGCGCAACGAAAGGCTGTTGTAGTGCATGTGTAATTTTTAATTAAAAAAATAAATAGAATAAAAGAAAAAAAAAAGATTTCATACTAATGACAAAAAAAGCAAATTAATGAATAATTTTTTATATTTATAATATAAATAAAAATGTACATACAAATATAAAGTAAAAAAAACAAAGCGAGAACAAAACTACTTCGTGAAGAAGCTCTAAGACCTTCTATGATCTTAAAACTTGGTAAAACATCCACGATCAAGAACACATGAACAGTGCCTCATTGGAGCTTCACGGTTATCGAGTTTTTCGAAGGTTTCAAGCCAAACTAAAGGTATATCTGAGTTGTAGAACTTGCAGGGAACACTATCAATGCACTTAAAACCCTGATCTGTGGCTGGTTTGAGAGAGGTATGCAAGTCCGTACGGAATTGGTATAGGAGGAAGAAACGTCGAGAATGAGGAGAAAGACAGAACTAGAAAATGAAGGAAAAATGGTGTGCACATGTGCATGTGTGGGTGTGTGTGTGTATAAGTTTTCAGCCAACCACAACAAAACCAAGCCCAAGTTCTAATTGGGTCCAATAATGTGGGATACAACAATATTGGCCCAACGTAGCTCACACACACAACCACAAACACGTAAGGGTAAAAACGTCAATTCACACTGTCAATAAAATTATTCTGAAACGGGTTGTCACATGTTATGTGGATGAGTATTAATATTTGCATTAATTATAATTTCTATTTAGGATAGTAAATTAGTTTTATTAATTAATTTAATATTTAATTAGGTTTGAGTTTTTGATTTATAATAAAATAAAAATTTACAATGCATACAAATAAAAAAGAAAAACATAAAGATATCTTGCGCAACGAAGTACAGGTTTCATCACGCAAAATCATTCGTCCTTTTTAATCTGGATTCAACCATGTGCAGAGGCAAATTGTAAAAAAATTGCAAATTGTACCTCCGCACTCATCCCTTCGATTTTGCTTAATCCGGCATCCGTCATTTCCATTTTCTCTCAATTTTATCATCTAATACTCCCTCCATCTTCTTCTCTAGGTTGATCGAGCTATCTCAGTGTGTTTGGTAAGCGTTTTTTGTCATTACAGTATAAGTATTAATGTAAATTCATACTAACGCCATTAATTTCGTTGTCTATAGAGATATTGTGTGTGATTAGCGATTGGTGGATAACAATTGAAAAGGTATTTTCTTTGTTTCATTTTTTAAACATATAAAATTAATTAAATTATGTTGGCCGTCACGTGTGAGTGACGTAGCCGAAACGCCAGCGGAAGAGTAATTATGCATGAAGTGCAGCAATGAGAATCAATTCGATAATGTACATGCGATAAAGAGTAATGTAGGACAAAAGTGAAATAGTTAAGTATCACGGAGCCAATCCTAGGTGCAGTCTGATTTAAACAAAACGATAAAATAACAGAAGAACCCTATATAGGTGGTGGTCTGTCAGAACTGCCTCGATGCCTCGCTAGCCGTCCACGTCGTCGCTAGCTAGAACCTGGAGGGGCGCAAAACAGAAAACGTGAGTGGGCAAAAACAAATACTTTCCAAAACCATTTCACAAAACCCGTATATAACCCCTCACTATAAATCCAGTATAATTTCCCAGAAAATAATACGTATATATACTTATATACGAAAACATCGTCTAGAAATCAAAACTCATTATCAATCTCAGGAATAGGCCATGTCGATATACCAACTCAGAAAAATCGTCATCAGACAAGTAATATAATCAAGGGGTGTCCCTAGTGTCATGTCAGCCGGAGTCACCTCTAGGGACCCGTACGGCTGAATCTATAGCTCATCAATCACAATCAATCACTATCAACCATTATCATGCACACGAGTCGGAACCACCCATAGTGGTCTGTACGACAGGCTAGGTGTATAATATTACGCTCAGTGCTACAATCACGTGAAGGCTGTGCGACGAATCGCGGGTCACCTACGAGTCGGAACCACCTATAGTGGTCTGTACGACAGGCTAGGCACCTGCCTTGGATCCAAGGTGAGCGTACGATGCATGAGGTGAACGATCACGTGAAGGCTAGGCCCTACTCTGGCGGAGCACAAACACCCGAGGTGCAGGTGATGAGCTAAATCACAATCCATCATCATTTCAACCACTAACTATCATACTTACCTGACTTACCTGGCCGTCCACAGCGCCGGGGCATAATGAATGCAATCATATTCATAATTATAAAATCAATTCAATTCATAATTCATTCAAATCACGTTTCTGGGAAAAACGTCAATTATATATATATATTGAAAACAAAAGACCACTCACTGGTATGTCGACGGATCGTATCCTCCGAGCCTAGCGTGGATGCGCTCGTCCTCAGGATACATTTCACCTATATGTGAAACAACTGTAAAACCGTTATTTAAAGCACATAAACGAACTACGTAAATAACTTTTCATACGAAGGTCAATTTTGGTATATGAATATACCAACGCGACCTACACGACGTCACGAACGTCGTGATATTTTTTTAAAAAAAAAATTGGGGTGTCTCACGCGCCCCCACGCGCGTCATCCCCTACCTCGCGTCGCCGGACTGGTTTTTCCGGCGACCGGATTCCGGCGAGTTTTCCAACCTTCATATCTCACTCGTTTTTTATCCTTTTTCGTCCATTTTTCTTCCTACATGCTCTAAATTTAGCGTAGAACAAGTATATACCTTCAAAAGTCTCGAAAAACACCTGGAAATTCCTCGAGGAATTCCTCCAAAACCGGCCACACTCGAAACCACCTACTCCGACGTCCAAAACTTGCAAACGATACACTCCGAGGCTCGTGGGACGATTCTAAGACGAGTGGTGATCTTGTTTTCACCTAAAACGAAGCCAACACAAAGTTGATGAACAGTACTCCGAGGATAGCTTGCGGTTTAAGCATGTTTTCGAAGGTTCCTAATCCTATAATCAACATATTTATACTCAGCAAGTCTCAGGGGTTATGAATATGCTTACCTTAGCCTCGATCTGAGTCGAGATGGTGTGGTATGTGTGTGTCCGTACAAGAAAAGTTGAGGGGAGGACGAGAGAGTTCGAGAGAGAGAGAGGAAGAAACAGAATGGATGCAGTGCACGTGTGTGCATGGTGCGTGTGTGTGAGTGTATATAATTATCCAATATCACAGCCCAAACTATTGGGCCTAGTGTTCATGACACCCAAGCCCAACTCTAATCCCGTCATACCCCCCCTCGAACGTAAGTCGAGGTTAAAATCGTCCATTCACATCTCCAATATTATAAAATTTGGGACGGGATGTTACAAAGAATCCCTTGACCAAATATTGAACTTTAGAGTTAAAACGTAACTGTTTTTGTGAAGTTCTGCAAATTATAGTATACCGTTTTGCTAATTTGAATAGTGTACGTTTTTGCAAATTATAGTATTTTGGCTAATTTGAATATAGTGTACCTTTTATAGCAATATATTATATATTAAGATGCTTACTGTTTGCCAGTGCAATTGATATGGATATGGAAAATTTGCTTATTGTTTGCCAGTGCAATTATATATATGAAATTCAAATTGAAATGAATATGTGAATTTGAAATGGATGTGGTATGAAATTGGTATGAGCAAGATTTTTCAGTTTTGTTTTTCTTTCTTGAAGCAATGGATGCTATAGAGCAAGATTTTATGAACCTTAGTGATGGAGGGTCAGTGGAACTGACAATGGGGATACAGCCTAATCATGGAAGTAAAAATACAAAAGATACAAATACAAGTCCGGCAAAGAAAAAGGCTAGAGTGATCAAATTAGGTAAGCGAACACTCAAGTCTCCTGTTTGGAAAACTTTCAACAAATTGACTACTATTTTTGAAGATGGTAAAAGTTGTGCTCAATGTAAAGATTGTAAGAAACTGGTAATATATGATAGTCATCATGGGACAGGTAATATGAATAGACATTTGAAAACATGCCCTGGATAGACTGGTGGATTATTGTCGATGTCTGAATTATGTTCCCAAAACTTTGATCCTGTGGTATTCCGTGGCTTATTGGTAGAGGCCATCATCAAGCATAATCTTCCTTTTAGTTTTTCTGAATATGAGGGAATTGGGGATTTGTTTGCATATATATCTCTTGATATTAAGTTACCATGTAGAAATACAATTAAAGCGTGTGTGTTGAAGATGTTCAAAACTGAAAAACAAAGGCTTCATAATTTGTTAGGCTCAGTTGAAGGTAGAATTTGTTTGACATAGACTTATGGACCTCGCAATGCACTGATGGGTATCTTGCTCTTACTGCTCGCTTTGTAGACAAAGATTGAAAATTGCATAAGAGAATTTTAAGTTTTTGTCACATGCCTCATCCTTATATTGGTGTTGCATTATCTGAGAAAATTAATGCATTGGTGACTGAGTGAGGGATTGAAAAGAAGTTATTTTCAATTACTTTGGATAATGCTTCTTCAAATATTTCTTTTGTTAGCATTTTGAAGAATCAATTGAATCTTAGAAGTCTTCTCATGATGAATGGTGACTTCTTTCATGTGCGTGCTCATGTCTTGAATTTGATAGTTCAAGATGGACTTAAAGAAATTGATTCTTCGGTGATAAAAATTCGGGAATGCATCAAGTATATAAAGGGCTCCGAGGCTAGAAAACTAAAGTTTTATGAATGTGTTATGATCGGATTATATTTATATACATTTTTACATCAAATTCACTCGTCTGTTCTTAGTTAGTTCGTTATATTTTGAGCTATTTACGTTATTTTTATGTTTTATAAATTTATCAAGTTAAGAAAATAAAAATAGAATAAGTGAAGTGTTAAGTAATAAATTCGTACTATTTTGCCTGTTGAATTGAACTTATCATTTGAAAAATAATAATATATATATATATATATGTTTGTGATTGCAGCATGTGGGAAGGAATAAATCGGTGGAAGTCATGATGGAAGGCAGCTGGAAACACACGGGCAGCTTTACAAAGCAGAAAAAGAATTCAAAGGATGCTGCCTTGCAGCTGGCAGCAAATGAAAAAAAAAAGAGAATTGTTAAGAAAGAAACGACAGAAGCCATTAAAAAGCCACACGGGGCCTTAAGGAAGGGCGCGTTGAAATTGGCCAGGGGGTTGGAGTTGCGCAGGGAAGCATAAGCTTCCCTCTTGCCATAAGTTCCAGAGGGCAGCGACAGTTTTTAAATAAGCTGCGAAGGCAGCCAATAAAAGGGACAAGTCAAAGACCTGGAGTGGCAGCACCGAGAGAGGTCTCGGGGATAGAAGAAAGAGAGGGCACCTGGCGCGGTGTAGCTCGCGGGAGTGGAACTTGAGCTGCCATTGGGCAGCGTGAACAGAGTCAACACAGAGAAGCAAAGCTGCTTATTTCAATTTGAGGGTGAGCCTCGGGAGTCTGGCGAGGACCAGGGAATTGGAGGGCGCTCATCAAAGGGATCCGAGAGCAAGCAACACAGAAGCCACGGTGCAAAGCACAGTGCACAGAAAGTTCCCATTTTGGTTTAATCTCTCCAACTCAGATTTTATTTCTATTTTAATTTATAAATAATGTGTAATTAATTTGTTTTGGCTAGAGGATAATTCAAAACCATGATTATATTTGTAATTTAAATTGATACCTTCAGTTGTGATTTCATGAGTTGTGATTCAATTTGCTTAACTGCTTGATTGATAACTTATTTGTGTATGTCGATTAAGAATGCATACTTAATTTACATGCATGAATTTGATGCTAGAATATAAGTGAATTTCACCTAATCGTTATGAACTTATATTCATGAGTAGTAAAGGTTGTTATCCACAATCGTGTTAAGTAAATTCTTGGCAGGAGTATCATGCTTTTCATAGTTACGAATGCCTCGTCAATGCTTATAGTTTTCATGAAACTTAATGATCTTTAATTGTATCTCTATTGTGCTTTTCACGTAGGGGACTTTTAGAGAATGTGTTGAATTGTTGTATGCTGTTCATCCAATTCAATAACTTAAGGAAAACTTGAAGATTAAAAAAGTGTTGTTCACGATTAATCTGGAGTGTTGAGATTTATAATTTATTGAAAGAACAACTTAAAATCAATTTAGATTGCATATGTGTCTTGTGTGGAGAAAACCCCTTTAGCTAATCCGTCGCCTATCTATTCACTTTATTTTATGTTTTTGTCAATTTTGTAATTTATTTAAGTTTAATTTACGCTTCATCAAAACCAAACCCCCCATTATTAAATTATATTATTTAGTTAATTTTCATTGTTTTTAATCTTTTAATTCAATTTCCGTCTATTTTAATTCCTAGTGTTTAATTTGATTGTTTTCTTTATTTTGAGTTATTTTAAGTGTGTTTCGAGTTTTTAGCCTAGTTTTGTGTTTTTGAGTCTTGTTTAATATTTTTAAATTAATTTAGAGTAGATTAGCAATCCCTCCTAATCCCCGGCCTAGAACGATACCCTACTTACATCTTTACTACAACTGTCAAAAAGAGGGTTAAATTTGTGCGGTTTTAAAATCCCGTCAAATTTTTGGCGCCGTTGCCGGGGATTAGCAAATTTGCTAATCCCTTTATTTTTGTTTGTGTTTATTTTTATGTTTGTGTTTATGTTTATATTTGTGTGTGTGTATTTTACTTTTGGTATTTGATTTATTTTTCTTTCTTTGATTTTAGGTACAATTGGGGTAAGACATGGCATTTGCGACCATTCAAGCTCAATTGGCGCAGCTCACTGCTCAATTGACTAATAATGCCGAAAGGACTACAATGCCAAATGTCCCTACATTTGATGTGCCCTATGGGCAAGGTTATCAAACTCATCAATATCCTCAATTTTCTGCAAATGAAGATGTTTGGGGATATCAAGGTCATAGCCAATCAAGGGGCAATATGTATTCCAACGCTTGCAATTCGGATTGGAGAGGTTATTCAGATTATATGTGGGGAGAACCTCAACAAGTTCAACAAAGTGGATATTAGCAGCAAGATGAAGCATTCTATTCAAGACCTATGCAGCCACCACAACATCCCCCACAACAATTCCAATCGAATCAAAGTATGCCCGTGGATTATAATCAAATCCTTAATGAATTAAACTCTTTGGTGCAGGGGTCACAAAATCAAGCTAAGGAGACTCACCAAGGAGAATATTGGCAGCCGTATGATGAGTTCTATACAACACCTTTGCAGCCACCACAACAATCTGCCCAATTCGATTCAGGTACATCTCTGGATAATGATACATTTAATAAGTTACTCACCTCTTTGAATCAGGGAGTGGAAAATCGAATCCAGGAGATGCAAGACCGGACCAACAAGGTGGATGAATTGGAGAGGCAAGTTGGGCAGATTATGGAGATCATGGCACAGATTCAAGATCAAAGTGAACTCTCCAACTCAACATTTGCAAATTCAAAGGGAGAAGTGGAAATCAATGAAGCCATCACTTTGGAAGGTGAGATGGAGGATGAGGCTGTTCCAGAACCATCCAAACACAGCCCGAACTTGGATGACTTGCCGCTGCAAGAAGAAGATGAGGAGGACGACCTGGGCAGTTTAGATGAATTCTTGTCTCAAACCCCTCAAGTCCCTATGTCGTCCAACTCAGGTGAGGAAGTTCTAAGTTCAATTCATTCTAACCCCATTCCACCGAATGTCCTTTTTCCTTGCAGAATTTTGATTCCAAATATCGAAGAGAGTGAAAAAGACATTGTGGAAGCCCTTCCAGAGGTCCAAGGTGATATCCCAATTCTTGGTGCACCAAAACAAATTCCCGATGAGGTTGAAACGTTCAAAGAACCTTGTGCACCAAGAAAAATGATTCAAGATATTGAAGTGGCTGGAGAATGTGTAGAATATCAAGAATTCATCAAAGCGGCTGTGCATGAAACAAAGGCCCAAGGAGTTGAATTTGATGACACGGGACAGGCCACAACCATCATAGTGAACCTGGCCAAGTTCAAAATCCTGGAAATATCCAAAAATGTGGTTTTTATAATTGAGTTTGTGTCGGAGAAATACAATAAGCCATTTTCTCCAATTTTAATTTTAATTTTATTTTATACTAACATGTTTCTGATTTTAATGATTCAGGCACCCACCCTGGAATTTAGACCATTGCCGAATCATTTCAAGTATCACCTCCCATTGAAAGATAAATTCCATGCTATGGAGCCGAGGGGAGGTTAATGGAAAGATTCGTCCGGCTAAAGACATTAAATCAAGCGCTTCTTGGGAGGCAACCCAAGCAACCAGATTTGCATTTCTTAACCCTTCTTTTTATTGCCTTTACTTTCATTTTTGTTTTGTTTAGTTAGTTGTTTTATTTGGTTGATTTTTATTTAGTTTGTGTTTAAATAAATTAAGGGCCTTATTTATTTTACGTACGGATAAATAAAGTCTTTTTACATTAATTTACATTTATTTACTTTACATATTTTAATTTGCTTAAAATAAACCTAAAAAAAATATTAATAATAATAATAATAATAATAGTAATATATATATATATATATATATATATATATAAATATACATAAAAGCAAAAAAAAAAAATTACAATAATGCGAAAAACTGATACAATTCATTGGTCATTGGTTAGGTGGTGCCTCAGAGGTCGACGGAGCTCCGGGAAAACGAAGAGCCAGAGTTGGGATCTCCGGAGCCGGAACACTTGGTGCTGCTCCAGAGGACGAAGGCAACATAAACCTCGGGAGTAACGCCATGAACCTTTCATGATCACTCTGGATCCGACCGTCCGACTCCTGCAGCTGGTCCAGCTTCCTCTTCATGCTGGTCGAGTAACTAGTTGCAAGCATGTGCAACTCCTTGTTCTCGTGCCTGAGTCCTCTGACCTCTTGCCGAAGACTTGCCACATCTGCCATCAGCGACTCCACCTGACGAGTTCGGGCAAGCAGGCGCTGGCCCATGTTTGAAACTGAGCCTGCACTTTGGACGCTGAGAGCTAGAGATTCCTGAACAGCCAGCTCGTCCGACCGCCTGGATAGCATCCTATTGTCCCTTGGAGTGAGCAGATTTCTGGCAATGACCGTAGCGGTTATTTCATTCCTCATCATTGTGTCCCCGACTGTAAGAGGACCATTAGGAGATATGAAGGACGGATTCCAAATATTGTTTGGAGAAGACGAGTCATCGTCTTCCCCGACATTCAAGTTAAGGCGACGGTCGGAAGGGCAAGACATTTTTAGAGGGGGTTGAGGAAGAAAAGAGTTCGGAAAGATTAAGATTGCTGAAGCGGAAGAAGAGAGCGGAATGAGTAAGATTGCAGAAGTGCAGAAGGGAGTGTTTGAGGAAGGGAGTTCAAGTGTGAGGTGGAGCAGAATTAGCGCCTCTATAAAAAGAAGCAAATCAAAGAGGCGCTCCTCAGAGATCGAAGAGGCGTCCTCACGCAAATCGAAAAAGCTGGACGCTCCTTTCTCAAAGGCTGACGCTCCTTTCTCAAAAGAGCCGTTTCCTTTATCAAAAGCTGGGCTTGACTCAGAAATCACGTGGCTCAGCTTTTCCAGTTTTGTCGTCGCTCGTCACATGCGTCACATGCAGCTTGGAGCTTTGCGAAAACCACGAGCCGAACCCGGATTTGAACCCCGGTTTTCAAAAGATCATCATTCCAGACGTGTCGTCACTCGTCGCATGCGCAGTCAGCTTCGCGGAAATTACGGACGCTTTGTCAGAAAGCGCGTAGCGGGTACTGTTCATCCATCCACCGGCTGCCGACAAATAGTGAGGGAATAGTTCCGGTTATGAAGAAAAATTCTATAAGTTCTACCTTCGCCTTCCACAGCAAAGGCACACCTTCACACCCTCTCAACCTCTCAACCTCTCAACCTCTCTTCATCTCCGATAATGTCTTCCCAAAGAAAGCTTTCGAGTTACTCAGTGTTCTTCATCCCTTGGATCACCCCAGAAAACAAACCTTCCAGAGCAAAAGTATTTCATATCAAAAAGGTTAAAAGCAAAAGTATCTCATATCATGCTTTCTCCTCACCTTCATCTGAGGAACGTGGAGAAAGTGAGATCCAGATTGCTTACCTAGTCTTGCTCTCGAGTACTCATCTCAGACCCCTCCCAACACACTTCAAAAATAAACCTGTGTTGAGGTACTTCTTCAAAAACAAAAGTACCTCACAGACGAAGCAGAGGAGTCTGAGGTGCATCCTGAGTTGCTTCGAAGAGCAGATGAGTCTGGGTTGATTCAAGAGTTCAAGAAGATGCCACACCTGCGTGGAGACCGGACTACTTCAAGCATGTGGAGACAACGTGCTGATTCATCCTCAACTAAGCTGAGGAGCACTTGCAAGAAAGAAGGCCCATCCAGTTCAAGATGAAATCTGTGGAAAAGCAACATCAACGACCAATGACCGCCTATTAGTTCTTTTCATTATCTTTTATTTTCATTTTCAATTTTTCTTTTGCATTTCCTATATTTTCTTGCGTACTTAACTGATTTATTTCTTTTCTTTACAGGAACGTTTGGTTATTTCCTCCCTTGAAGTTGATTGCAAAATTTACGCTCGGGGGTCTTCGCTTGGTTTTCTGCAAATTAGGGAAGTTTTCAGTCCTACTGCTTTATTTTGTTTCTTTTCATTTAGTAATTTTATTTTTATTTTTATTTTTATATTTTTATTTGATTATTAATGTTTTCTGACATTGGGGACAATGTCTAGTTTAAGTGTGGGGGTATCAAGAGTATAAAAAATGACCAAATTGAAAATTTTTGTACCTTCGACTTTGAACTGGTTTCATTTGTTTCCATGTTATTGCTTTTTGTTTTCTTAATTAGTTCTGTTTTATTTAATTTTTTCGAAAAAAATTTAAAAATCCAAAAATATTGTCTTGTTTTCCTTATTGTTTTGTATTAGATTTTTATTAGTTTCCCGACCCAATGATATAATTGGACGAAATTTGAACCATGATTATCAAGAACTTAGTTAACATATGTTATGTGAAATTCCTTATTCTCTTGTTAGTTTGGTACATGTTTGATCATCTTTGAAAAACTAAATGCACATAGCCTTGTTGATGTGAAACTAAAGCATGACTTAAAGCTTCATATGTGAATTTAGTGACCATATACATCATATGTGAGTTTTTTTTAGCCTATTGAAAGTGTGTGCATTTTTCATACACTCCTATTCTTTCATGTGTGATGAACTTATGTGAGATGCATCTCTAGAACTTGCGTAACGATCTTTCGAAATATTTGTCATTGATTGCATGAACTTGAAAATGATAGAGGCATTAGATTTATCACCATGGCCCAAATAAACATGTTTCCCAAAGAAAAATAATATCATTAGATTGCCATTTTGAGCCGTTATGTTGAGCCTTTTTATTTCTTATCACCAGATATGTCTACCCTTATACCTCAAACATGTTTCCTTATCCTTTCCAAGCGAGCAATTTGAGATTGTCTTATGAGAAATGTTTGTGAAGTACTTGGAAGGAGTTTGGCAAAAGAATAAGTGTGGGGGTATTTCATGTTTGTATTTATTTGAAAAAAAAAAAAAAAAAAAAAAAGAGTTTCTAAAGTTTCAGTTTAAGGGTGTGATGGGAGGTGTTAGAAGAATCGTTGGAGAACTTGAGTTCTTATAAATCTCAACTTAAAGAATTGCTTGCAATGTAGCTTGGAACTTGTGTTTTCCTATTCTTTCGTTTCAATAGCCCTATCCCTAAGCCTCATTACATCCAATAAAAGTCCTCTTGATTTAAGTTTTGCAATTATGATTGTGGAGAAGTGATTTTTATGCAAGCTTATGGTAGATCTTTCACATTTGTTTCTTTGAGCGAAACACATTAAAACTAAACACATGTGTGATTGAGTGCATATCCCGTGAGAAGGTTGCTAGTTTGCATATGATGATTTTTAAAAATAAAAACTTGAAATTGCATTAGCATGGCTATCTCACACACTACACTTCAAGGATGATTTAAAGATTACTGCTAATATTTGAATAAGGAAGATGAACTGAGATTAGTTTGTTTTGTGCTAGCTATGGTTCTTGATGATTTGCGTTTTCGAATGAAATTCTATGAGGGTCACATATGGGGAAGCTAATGTTTTTCATGTTATTGCTTGTTCTTGTTTTCTTTGTTTTGCTCGAGGACTAGCAAAAGCTAAGTGTGGGGGTATTTGATCGGATCATATTTATATACATTTTTACATCAAATTCACTCGTCTGTTCTTAGTTAGTTCGTTATATTTTGAGCTATTTACGTTATTTTTATGTTTTATAAATTTATCAAGTTAAGAAAATAAAAATAGAATAAGTGAAGTGTTAAGTAATAAATTCGTACTATTTTGCCTGTTGAATTGAACTTATCATTTGAAAAATAATAATAATATATATATATATATGTTTGTGATTGCAGCATGTGGGAAGGAATAAATCGGTGGAAGTCATGATGGAAGGCAGCTGGAAACACACGGGCAGCTTTACAAAGCAGAAAAAGAATTCAAAGGATGCTGCCTTGCAGCTGGCAGCAAATGAAAAAAAAAAGAGAATTGTTAAGAAAGAAACGACAGAAGCCATTAAAAAGCCACACGGGGCCTTAAGGAAGGGCGCGTTGAAATTGGCCGGGGGGTTGGAGTTGCGCAGGGAAGCATAAGCTTCCCTCTTGCCATAAGTTCCAGAGGGCAGCGACAATTTTTAAATAAGCTGCGAAGGCAGCCAATAAAAGGGACAATTCAAAGACCTGGAGTGGCAGCACCGAGAGAGGTCTCGGGGATAGAAGAAAGAGAGGGCACCTGGCGCGGTGTAGCTCGCGGGAGTGGAACTTGAGCTGCCATTGGGCAGCGTGAACAGAGTCAACACAGAGAAGCAAAGCTGCTTATTTCAATTTGAGGGTGAGCCTCGGGAGTCTGGCGAGGACCAGGGAATTGGAGGGCGCTCATCAAAGGGATCCGAGAGCAAGCAACACAGAAGCCACGGTGCAAAGCACAGTGCACAGAAAGTTCCCATTTTGGTTTAATCTCTCCAACTCAGATTTTATTTCTATTTTAATTTATAAATAATGTGTAATTAATTTGTTTTGGCTAGAGGATAATTCAAAACCATGATTATATTTGTAATTTAAATTGATACCTTCAGTTGTGATTTCATGAGTTGTGATTCAATTTGCTTAACTGCTTGATTGATAACTTATTTGTGTATGTCGATTAAGAATGCATACTTAATTTACATGCATGAATTTGATGCTAGAATATAAGTGAATTTCACCTAATCGTTATGAACTTATATTCATGAGTAGTAAAGGTTGTTATCCACAATCGTGTTAAGTAAATTCTTGGCAGGAGTATCATGCTTTTCATAGTTACGAATGCCTCGTCAATGCTTATAGTTTTCATGAAACTTAATGATCTTTAATTGTATCTCTATTGTGCTTTTCACGTAGGGGACTTTTAGAGAATGTGTTGAATTGTTGTATGCTGTTCATCCAATTCAATAACTTAAGGAAAACTTGAAGATTAAAAAAGTGTTGTTCACGATTAATCTGGAGTGTTGAGATTTATAATTTATTGAAAGAACAACTGAAAATCAATTTAGATTGCATATGTGTCTTGTGTGGAGAAAAACCCTTTAGCCAATCCGTCGCCTATCTATTCACTTTATTTTATGTTTTTGTCAATTTTGTAATTTATTTAAGTTTAATTTACGCTTCATCAAAACCAAACCCCCCATTATTAAATTATATTATTTAGTTAATTTTCATTGTTTTTAATCTTTTAATTCAATTTCCGTCTATTTTAATTCCTAGTGTTTAATTTGATTGTTTTCTTTATTTTGAGTTATTTTAAGTGTGTTTCGAGTTTTTAGCCTAGTTTTGTGTTTTTGAGTCTTGTTTAATATTTTTAAATTAATTTAGAGTAGATTAGCAATCCCTCCTAATCCCCGGCCTAGAACGATACCCTACTTACATCTTTACTACAACTGTCAAAAAGAGGGTTAAATTTGTGCGGTTTTAAAATCCCGTCATGTTAGACAAGTATGGATATTGGATAGTAGGAGAGGTTTGAGACAAGATGTCCCTACTAGATGGAACTCAACCTATATTATGCTAGATAGTGCAATTTTCTATCGATATACTTTGATTCATTTAGGGTTGAGTGATTCCAATTTTACTAGTTGTCCTTCTTCTGAAGAGTGGGATAAAATAATGAAGATTTCCAAGTTTTTTGGGTACTCTTATGAGGTTACGTGCTTATTCTCTAGGACAAAGTACCCCACATCAAATTTGTTCTTCCCTAAGGTGTTCATAATCTAACTTCAAATTAAGGCAGCCATGGATGACTCTGAAAGTTTCATGAATAAGATGGGGACTTACATGTACATGAAGTTTGAGAAGTATTGGTCAGAGTACAGTTTGATTTTGGCAATTGCAATCATCCTAGACCCTCGTTATAAATTGCATTTTGTGGATTGTGCTTACACAAAGCTTCGTGGTGGGAATTCGGTCGAATTGACAAAGGTTAATGACAAATTGAATGATCTTTTCGGTGTGTACTTGGAAAAACTTCCACATCTTGATAATTCAAATACTCCAGTGAATTCAGTGCCTAATCATCAAACAGAATCTGTAGATGTTCTCTTTAAGGTAACCTAAGTTTGTTTTTATTTACTTTATATATTTGTAGATTGTAGTATTAGTACTATAAAAAGTGTTGATATTATATTTGAAATTAACATGATGCATGATTTTGTATGATGTAGGATTTTGATAATAATTACGATGGTTCAAGTTTGATTGAAAAAAAAAAAAGAATTGCAGAAGTATTTGGAGGATAAAAGAATAGATAGAAAAGTAGACATAGATGTTCTTTCTTGCTGGCAAATGGAGCGTTTTCATTATCCGATACTTTCTCAGTTAGCACAAGATGTGTTAACAATTCCCATTTCAGCTGTTGCATTAGAATCTACATTTAGTATTAGGGGTAGAGTACTAGATCAGTATCGTAGTTCATTGTTACCAGAAGCAGTTCAAGCTTTGTTGTGCACAAGAGATTGGCTATTTGGAAAAGGAGGTAATATATTTTTATATAGTATAGTACTATTGTTTTATTTCTTTTCATAATTATTTTGGTAAACTTCTCATAATTTGAATGATTTTTAATGTTTGGTTTTTCTATACTTAGTTTATGCAGAAGAGAGTTCTGACGTGGAAAACCATACTGAAAACATCATCAACATAACTCTTGAAGGCAATAGATCAAGCCAAAGTTCCTGTACGATTTCCTCATGATGATCGATGTAAATTGAGGATTTTGTAAAAGGAATAACATGAAAGCTTTGAGTTCCATTGGCAAGGTTTAAACTTTTGAGAAAGGCTTCACAACCTTGAAAACAAAAACTCTTCCATTTTGCATATCCTTGCACATTTAATATTTTTTTACTAGGCTCTTATTTTCGAGTGTAGATGTAGTACTTAAACGACAAATTTGTTTTAATGTTTTGAAGTAATATTTATGTGGCAATGTGTGGTATGCGCAAATTTAGGAAAGAAAAAAATATTTTTCTTAAAGTGACCCGACCTGTTAATGACCTTTTAAGATAATGGGTGTAACACGACATGACCCGTTAAGATAACAGGGTTACACAAAAATGACACAAACACGGCAGACACGACCTGTTTCCCAGGCCTACTTATACCCCTGAACAAAATGGGTTGGCAGAGAGAAAAAATAGGCATTTGCTAGAAACTACAATTACCCTTCTTCAAAAAGCATCATTGTCTTCCCAGTTTTGGTTTCATGCTTGTGCTACTACCTCATATTTAATCAATAAGATGCCAACACTTGTTCTTCATATGAAATCACTCTTTGAACCTTTTTTTTCATGCTTTACCTCGGCTTGATCACTTAAAGGCCTTTGGTTGTGCTTGTTATCCCTCAATGAAACCTTATAGATATAACAAATTAGATCCCAAAGCCACATAATGTATTTTTTTGGGGTATGCCTCACAATACAAAGGTTATATTTGTTTTTCACTTAGCACACATAAACTCATTGTCTCTAGACATGTTCTTTTTTATGAGCAAAAGTTTCCTAGTAGTTTTTTATGGTTCTCATTCCTAGTCCACATCATCTTCTGGTACAACTTTTGAATCTTCTGTGGTACATCCAAACACTTTTTCACATCCTATAGTTGTTCCCATTCCTTTTCCACAAGTTTTTTCTTCTCTTACTTTTGGAAATGCCACATGTCCTATTACTCAGTCCAATCCGCAACAACAAATAACACTAGTGACCTTATCTCTCCTCAAGCATCTTCCAGTCCTCCATCGACTGAGCATCCATCTAACTATACAGAGTTGAATCTAGATACAAGCACATCTCAGGTGACGATCTTCAATCAGTTCAAGTTTCTAATCTCAACTGTCATCCAATGCAAACCAGGTCCAGATCTGGTATTATGAAGAAAAAGACAGCCTTTAAAGTTCAAGTTCATACTGAATCACCTTTTCTTCAGGAACCACAAACTTTTTCTTCTGCTTCTAAGTCTCCTCAATGGCAGAATGCCATGCAAGAGGAAATGTCAGCCTTGATTCAACCACACACATGAAAACTTGTTCCGCTTCCTCCAAATAAGAATCTGGTTAGGTGTAAGTGGATCTATAAGATTAAAAAGAACTCTGATGGGTATATGGAAAGGTATAAAGGTCGATTGGTAGCTAAGGAGTTTTCTCAGGATGATGGACTTACGAAACATTTAGTCCAATGGTTAAACCAACCACTGTTAGACTAGTTATGTCTTTAGCTGCTACTAATGGCTGGAAACTCAAACAATTGGATGTCAAGAAAGCCTTTCTACATGGCTTTCTTGAAGAAGAAGTATACATGTCTCAACCTCAGGGTTTTATGGATGTTGACCACCCTGATTATGTTTTCAAACTAGAGAGATCACTTTATGGTCTTAAACAAGCTCCTCGAGCTTGGAATGAGAGATTTACCAAGTTCTTACTTTCCTTGGGATTCAAGTCATCTTATGTGGATTCTTCTCTTTTTGTGAAATGTACTGGTAGTGATGTCATTGTGCTCTTACTTTATGTTGATGATATCATACTCACTAGGAGTAATGATGGTGTGGTACAAATTATGATATCTCAACTCACTCACGAATTTGATATGAAGGATCTGGGAATTCTGCATTTTTTTTCTCAGGTTGTAGATTCAATATAACACTCAAGGATTGTTTGTTCATCAAACAAATTATATTAAAGAGCTCCTACAAAAAGCAAATATGGTTAACTGTAAGTGTTGTCATACCCCCTGCCATCCCAATCAAAAGCTCTTGAATCATGGCAGTCCTCCAGTAATAAATCCAAGTCATTACAAAAGTTTAGTTGGGGCATTACAATACTTAACCTTCATCCAGCTTCATATAGCATTCTCAGTTAATCAAGTATGCCAATTTATGCATCAACCTCTTGAATCTCACTTTGCTGCAGTTAAGAGAATCATGAGGTATCTCAAAGGTACATGGTTTGGGTTTATGTTTTAGACTAGGTTCTATGTCTTTAAAAGCTTATACATATGCTGATGGAGTTGATGACCCTAATGATAAGAGGTCTACCACTGGCTTTGTTATTTTTCTAGGGTATAATCCAATATCTTGGAGTTCTAAAAAGTAGCATACTGTTAGTAGAACAATGGCCACTACAACAGCTGAAGTAGGGTGGATACAATAGCTTATTCGAGATTTACATGTGTCATGTTCTGATGCTCCCTTGTTACACTATGATAGCATCTCAGCCATGGCTCTTGCCACTAATCCAGTTCTTCATTCTAAAGTTAAGCACATTGAAATCGATTGTCATTTTGTTCGTGAAAGAGTTTAACAAGGCACAATTCAACTACAATTTGTTGCTTTTGCTGATCGATATGCAGACATATTAACCAAAGGCTTGTGTTCTCCTTAGTTTACCTATTACCTATTTTTGTTCCAATCTCATGCTTGGTTGCTCCAAACATGGGATTGAGGGGGGATGATAGGTTGTAGCATGTGCTAAGTGTAAAACAAAATGGTTAGGATTATGACAAGTGTCATATTATGATTAGTTGAGGTAGAGTGTAGTTACAAATGTAAAGGATGGTATAAGCTATATATACCATAGGGATGTATTTATTACGGTATGAAGAAAGTAATAAGAAAGTGAAGTATTTCAAATATTTGTTTTGAAGCTTTATCTCTCTACACTTCTGGTTTCTTGATTCTTCATTGTTAATAGTTTTCAATTCAAGTTTTTTGTTTAATGCATCCATTTTGCTGCCGCATACATCCTTTATCGCTAGCGCACAAAATAAAATTAAATAAATAAACAAAATTGTTATTAAACACGTCCACAGAAAGAAAAAAAAAAGGAAAAAGAATTATACCCCATATTTCAAGGACAACTAGATAACAAAGTTACTAATGTACCTGTAGATTGTGCATCATCAAGAAGTTCATCATCTTCTGCATTTTCTGTATCGTCTGCAAATTGATCCATATCCTTCTGCAATCGAACATATTTATCATCCATTACCAAAATTATCAATTCCTTGTGATACCAAGGAGATGAAAAGATTACTCACCAACTGAACTGGCAGTGAAAGAGTAGCATTAGCACCAGACGTCATCAAAGGCTAAAGGAGTTGTGGATGTTCTCTTTAGAGAAAAATCTTTCTTTCTCTTCTCTTCTCAACTTTTTTCCTTTATCCCTTCCAAATAATCCTCCTCATCAAACAATCCGAACCCTTGGAATTTGATCCAACAACTACTAACAAACACAGGCCTACTACTTTAATCGATTCAAATTTCAAGAGTCCGAATTGTTTAATGAGGTAGAGAATCCCTTTCCATTTTTTAAATGCTTAATAAGGGTGCTTGTGGATGCAAATTTTCGCCGCTTTCTTCTTGGACAAAATTGCACCTACAAAACAATTAACACATTTGGCCAAGGCCAAGAGCCTCACGCACCCACGATGAATTGGGGGGGGGGGGCTTTGGCATAAGAACCTCCAATGCCAAAGTTAGAATTTAGAGAGAATAAGTGTTTAGGGATTTTTTGGGAGTTTTGCAAGAGTGTGGACTTAGCTTTTTAGAAGAAATAGGGTCATATATATATAGGGAATGGGGTGACCAGCCCTTAGAGGATTTTGTGTGAAAATGGTGATTAATTTGGTGATTAATGGATTAATTAGCCTAATTAATCCAATTTATATGGAAGGTTTTGAAGGTTATGGGATGAGGATGGATAAGACAAATTTGAACTTGTTACCTATTTTGGGTATTCCTGATTTGGTTGATGGATGATTCTCCACTGCTCGCGTGTAGGAAACCTGGTGTACCTCGAGGGTAAATTTGTCATCTTCACCCAAAAATCCACATGTCACCTCTTGTTTATTTTTGGCTCCACAAATGCCCCCACACCTATTGGGCTGCCCGTAGGAAAGGACAGTAGGTGTAAAGATTTTCTTACTTTAGGAAACTTAAGACTGCTTCCTATTTTGATGTAGATTCCCTCTTTAATAGGAAATTAGATCCTTCTAGGAAAGGGAAATAAATTTCTCTCAAAGCCTATTTAAGTCCACCTTAAGTGGGTTATTAAATCCACTTTGAAGAGCAATTTATTCTACCCTACAAGAGAGAGAAAGCTTAGAGGATATTTGTTCCCCCTCCTCTAGCAATCTTCTACATCTTGCTCATGCAAAAGACCGTCTTTCATTGCTTTCTTCATCTTCTCCATGCCACACCGATGTAAGAAAAATTTAATTTTTCTTGCCTTCTTCTTAGATAGTGCTATTGTGGAGCAACTGTCGGGCTGGTGCGGTACAGGCTAGGCCGGCGATTGGGAGAAATGAAGAAGTCGCGGGCCTCATAGGCTGCTGGAACGCTGGGCATGCAGGCGTTCTGCCTGCTAGTCCGAGAGGAAAAAAATGAGAGAAAAGCCAGTATGGGTTGAGCTCCCCTGCTAAGTACCGTGAACGGCGTTGGCTGCTTAGTTCTCTTCGCCAGGAAAAAGGTGGCCTGCTCTTGAGAGATGAGATAAATAGGATCAAGATGGATACATTAGCTTGCCCAACCACTGTTGTGGATCCCACTGCAAGTGAATTGGGAAAAGAGATATTCCTCGTGTCTCAAGAGCTGTCGATTGAGAAAAAACCAAAAACTTTTTCCGCTGCTCGCGAAGGTTCGCCGGCTGCCCCCAGGCTTGTGATTGACTTGAATTTTCCATAGGGACGAAAGATGGGGTTGCTAGATCTGAGCCAATGACGCCTACCATGCCAAAGATGGCTAGTTCGATTGCTGATAGGGTTGCTCAGCATAGAGGTCATGTCATGCCCCCAATGCCAAATATGGCTAGTTCGATTGCTGATAAGGTTATTCACCTTTGGAAAGGCTTGGAATTATGAAGAGCGATAAGGTGGGCTCTGCTGCTGAAGTGGCACCAAGGCCCACTCCTCCTGCTGCTGAGACTGAATCACCTGCTGGGAAAGAGGAGACTGCTCGCAAGGGCAACTGTGAAAAATTCACTAAGCCTGCTTCTGGGAGGCTGCTGAGATCTATGCACTTTGGAAACCAAATATGCTTGAAGACATGGGCTGGCAAAGAGGTGGCAAAGGCTATGGCAGCTAAAGCTTATTCTTCTGCCGAAAAGATCAAAAGGTTGGAATATGAACTCGTTGCTTTGAAAGGGTCTAATATCTCTGCCCCCACTTCTCTGCAGCTTGAGACCGCTCACCAAGAGGTTGTTAACTTGAAGACTAGGTTTTACGTGATCCAACTTTAAGTATGAAAGTGCAGAGAAGAATATCAGATGTCACACACCTTAGATTCAAGATCTTGATCCTGCCTTCTTTTTTTTATATAACTTTGGTCCGCTGCTTATGTAAAGGATGAAGAGTTGATTGCTGCTTATAACCAAGTGATCCACTTCAAGAAGTTTGTTGATATGCTTGAACCCCAAGTGTTGGAACTCTAAGGTGTACTGAAGATCAACGAAAGTTTGAAAAAAGAAGTGGATGAGCTCCAGCGCGTCCATGTTGGTCTACTCGAGGAGATCGGGTAGCTAAAAGGTGAGAATGCTGGGCTCGAGGCTTCATGAGGTCGATTTCTACAAGCTGGGTTATGTAGATCATCTCTTTGGTAGGCCGTCTGACTTCGAGTTTGCTAGGAGAGACTTCGAAACCTTCTCTATTTCTTCGAAATACTTACTTGTCTTTACTTTTGAGGCCTCTATTGGTGAAGTAGCCGGAGATGCTGGTGCCCAGGCTGGAGCAGCCGAAGGTAAAGCATTGGATGATGCCACTACTAAGAGCGTCGTGGCTACTGAAGGTGTGGCGACCACATAGTCACGGGATGTCCAAGCTGCTGAAATGTAGTATTCTAGGTAGCCTTTAGGATTTTCTTTGTTTTTCCTTGTAGCTCTTGTTTTTCTTGAACTTCTTCGGCCTTTTCTAGTTGTTTATAAACATGCTTCCTTCATTTTTCTTCATCTTTGCTTCTTTTGTTCATGCCTTAACCTTTAGACTTTATAGACTAGTAACAGGCGTGCTACTTTTCTATAAGCAGACAGGCTGGTGTAGCCAATGCAACCGTAGGTGCTAGTGTAGAACTTGGAAAAATTGTTAGCCATAGGCTTGGCAGCCGAATGCCTTACTTACAAAAGCAAGCAAGTCCACATGACCACTAGGCTATTAGCCTTGGTTTTCTCTAATTCCGTAGGTTGCATAGCAAGTATCACAATACTTTAGGAATTGGTGTAGATTGTTCCGCGCTTGGAAAATGTGAAGCTTATCAACTACGTAGCATGTCAGCAGTAGATAAAGCTTCATATATGCACACTAGCTTGTTTAACCTTTCATAAGAATGTACAGTTGTATAAGTCTAGCGTGGCTTTATTGCTCGAAAGGCAAATTGTAGGCAGTCTTCTGAAAACCGTAGGCTACCTTAGTGCATGACGGGATTTTAAAACCGCACAAATTTAACCCTCTTTTTGACAGTTGTAGTATAGGTATAAGTAGGGTATCGTTCTAGGCCGGGGATTAGGAGGGATTGCTAATCTACTCTAAATTAATTTAAAAATATTAAATAAGACTCAAGGACACAAAATTAGGCTAAAAACTCTAATGATTCAAAACACACTAAAATGACTCAAAACAAAGAAAACAAATTAAATAAACACTAGGAACTAAAATGGACGGAAATCGAATTAAAAGATTAAAAATAATAAAAACTCACTAAATAATATAATTTAATAATGGGGGGGGGGTTTGGTTTGGACGAGAAGTAATTAAACTTAAATAAATTATAAAATGACAAAAACATAAAATTAAAAGTGAATGGATGGGCGACGGATTGGCTAGAGGGTTTTTCTCCACACAAGACACATATGCAATCTAAATTGACCTTCAGTTGTTCTTTCAATAAGTTGTAAATCTCAACACCCCAAATTAATTAGGTACGCTTAAATTAATCTTCAGATTTTCCTTATATTATTGAATTGGATGAACAGCATACAACAACTCAAATTATTCCCCAAAAGTTCCCTACGTGAAAAGCACAATAGAGATACGATTAAAGATCATTATGTTCTAAGAAAATCATAAGTGTTGACAAGGCATTCGTAACTATGAACAGCATGATACGTTTGCCAGGAATTTACTTAACGCGATTGTGACTAGCAACCTTCACTACTCATGAATATAAGTTCATAACGATTAGGTGAAATTCACTTATATTCTAGCATCAAATTCATGCATGTAAATTAAGTATGCATTCTTAATCGACAAACACAAATAAGTTATTAATCAAACAGTTAAGCAAATTAAATCACAACTCAGAAATCACAACTGAAGGTATCAATTCATATTACAAATATAATCATGGTTTTGAATTATCCTCTAGCCAAAACAAATTAATTACACATTATTTATAAATTAAAACAAAATAAAAAAATAAAAAAAACAAAAGTTTGGAGGATTAAACCGAAATAAGGAGAGTGTGCAAGGATCTGTGCACTTGCTGTGCACTGTGCTTTGTATTTCTTAAGCTGCCCAGCTGCTAAGGCAGCTTCTTATTTCCTGTGCCGACTGCTGGCGGCTTCTCAGCCTCTGCCAAATGGCAGTTTTCTCTCCTGCCGAGACCTCCTGCGAGTTGCTCCCTGCCAAGCTTACATGTGCTGCCCCGAGACTCCAATCTCTGTTTGATTGGCCTGCTTGCTGCTTGCGCAGCTCCTCCTCACCCCCTTCTGTCCGTCTAATGCTCTACAAGCTCCGAGGAGCTCCTCCTCTATATTTTCTGTTTTTTTTTTCCGAACTCCCCCTCGGATTCTCCTTTCTGACTTTTATTGCCTTCAAAGGCAGCACGCCTCTCTTATTTTTAAAACCCCCCTGGTTCTCCACCGAGCTCCCTTTTATTTATTTTTGTTTTCTTTTCTTCTAAAGCTAGCTCCACCCGCAAGCTTTCCTTTGTTTATTCCATGTGCACAATCATCACACACACATCAAATATATATATAATATATAAATATATAAATATATATATAAATATAAATATATATAAAAATATATAAAAATATTATAAATATATAAAAATATTATTTTCCAAATAATAAGTATAATTCAACAGACAAGATAGTTTATAAGAGATTAATTACTTAACACTTCACTTATTCTATTTTTATTTTCTTTTCTTGAAAAACTTATAAAACATAAAAATAACGTAAATAGCTCAAAATAAAATGAACTAACTAAGAAAAGATGAGTGAATTTGATATAAAAATATGTATAAATATGATCCGATCAAATACCCCCACACTTAGCTTTTGCTAGTCCTCGAGCAAAACAAAGAAAACAGAAAAAGTAATAACATGAAAAACATTAGCTTCCCCTTATTTGACCCTCATAGAATTTCATTTGAGAACATAAATTAGCAAGAACCATAGCTAGCACCAAACAAACTAATTCAAGCTCATCTTCCTTATTCAAATATTAGCAGTAATCTTTAAAATCATCCTTGAAGTGTAGTGTGTGAGATAGCCATGCTAATGCAATTTCATGTTTTTATTTTTAAAATCACCATATGCAAACCAGCAACCTTCTCACGGGATATGCACTCAATCACACATGTGTTTAGTTTTAATGTGTTTCGCTCAAAGAAACAAATGTGCAAGTTCTACCATAAGCTTGCATAAAGATCACTTCTCCACAGTCATAATTGCAAAACTTAAATCAAGAGGACTTTTATTGGATGTAATGAGGCTTAGGGAAATGGCTATTGAAACGAAAGAATAGGAAAACACAAGTTTCAAGCTACATTTCAAGCAATTCTTTTAGTTGAGATTTATAAGAACTCAAGTTCTCCAACGATTCTTCTAACACCTCCAACCACACCCTTAAACTGAAACTTTAAACTTTTTTTTTTTTTTTTTTTTTCTTCGAATACATTCTTTCTTTTTCTTTTTCTTTTCTTCTCTTTTCTCATTTTTTTTTTTTTTTTTTTTTTAAAACACAAATATGAAATACCCCCACACTTATTCTTTTGCCAAACTCATTCCAAGTACTTCACAAATATTTCTCATAAGACAATCTCAAATTGCTTGCTTGGAAAGGGTAAGGAAACATGCTTGAGGTATAAGGGTAGACATATCTGGTGATAAAAAATAAAAGGCTCACATATACGGCTCAAATTGGCAATCTAATGATATCATTTTTTTTTTCTTTGGGAAATATGGATATTTGGGCCATGGTGGTGAACCTAATGCCTCTATCATTTTCAAGTTCATGCAATCAATGACAAATATTTCGAAAGATCGTTACGCAAGTTCTAGAGATGCATCTCACATAAGTTCATCACACATGAAAGAATAGGAGTGTATGAAAAATGCACACACTTTCAATAGGCTCAAAAACTCACATGGGAAGTATATGGTCACTAAATTCACATATGAAGCTTTAATTCATGCTTTAGTTTCACATCAACACGGCTATGTGCATTTGGTTTTTCAAAGATGATCAAACATGTACAATACTAACAAGAGAATAAGGAATTTCATACACACATGTTAACTAAGTTCTTGATAATCATGGTTCAAATTTCTTCCAGTTATATCATTGGATCGGGAAACTAATAAAAATCTAATTTAAAACTATAAGGAAAACAAGACAATATTTTTTGGATTTTTTAAATTTTTCGAGAAAATTAAATAAAACAAAACTAATTAAAAAGCAAAAACATGGAAACAAATGAATCAGTTCAAAGTCGAGGGCACAAAAAATTTCAATTTGGTCATTTTTTTTATCTTGATACCCCCACACTTAAACTAGACATTGTCCCCAATGTCATAAAACATTAATAAGCAATTAAAATAAAATGAACAAAAAATACGAAACAAAATAAAGAAAAGGGACTGAAAACTTCCCTAATTTGCAGAAAACCAAGCGATGACCCCCAAGCGTAAATTTTTCAATCAACTTCAAGGGAGAAAATAACCAAACGTTCCTGCAAAGAAAAGAAATAAATCAGTTAAGCACGCAAGAAAATATAAAAAAATGCAAACGAAAAAATAAAAAATGACAATAAAAGATAATGAAAAGAACTAATAGGCGATCATTGGTCGTCCTTGTTGATTTTCCACAGCTTTCTTCTTGAACTGGATGGGCCTCCTTCTGGCAAGTGCTCCTCAGCTTAGTTGAGGATGAATCAGCACGTTGTCTCCACATGCTTCAAGTAGTCCGGTCTCCACGCAGGTGTGGCATCTTCTTGAACTCTTGAATCAACCCAGACTCATCTGCTCTTGGGTGCACCTCAGACTCCTCCTGCTTCGTCTGTGAGGTACTTTTGTTTTTGAAGAAGTACCTCAACACAGGTTTATTTTTGAAGTGTGTTGGGAGGGGTCTGAGATGAGTACTCGAGAGCAAGACTAGGTAAGCAATCAGGATCTCACTTTCTCCACGTTCCTCAGATGAAGGAGAGGAGAAAGCATAATATGAGATACTTTTGCTTTTAACCTTTTTAATATGAAATACTTTTGCTCTGGAAGGTTTGTTTTCTGGGGTGATCCAAGGGATGAAGAACACTGAGTGACTCGAAAGGTTTCTTTGGGAAGACATTATCGGAGATGAAGAGAGGAAGAGAGGTTGAGAGGTGGAGAGGGTGTGAAGGTGTGCCTTTGATGTGGAAGGCGAAGGTCGAGACTTATAGAAAATTTTCTTCCTCAACCGGAACTATTCCCGCACTATTTGTCGGCAGCCGGTGATGGATGAACAGTACCCGTTACGCGCTTTCTGACAAAGCTTCCGTAATTTCCGCGAAGCTGACTGCGCATGCGACGAGTGACGACAAATTGGAATGATGATCCTTTGAAAACCGGGGTTCAAAACCGGGTGCGGCTCGTGGTTTTCGCAACGCTCCAAGCTGCACGTGATGAGTCACGACAAAATTGGAAAAACAGAACGCCTCGTGATGCCTGAGTCACGCCCAGCTTTTGATAAAGGATTCCGGCATTTGAGAAAGGTGTCTGGCTCTTTCGAATTGCGCGAGGACGCGTCTTCAACCTCAGAGGAGCGCCTATCTTTGATTTGCTTCTTTTTATAGAGGCGCTAATTCTGCTTCACATCACACTTGAACTCCCTTCCTCAAACACTCCCTTCTGTAAACACACATAATCTTTCCGAACTCTTCCTGCACTTCTGCACTCTTAATCTTTCCGCTCTCTTCTTCCGTTTCAGCAATCTTAATCTTTCCGAACTCTTTTCTTCCCCAACCCCCTCTAAAAATGTCTTGCCCTTCCGACCGTCGCCTAAACTTGAATGTCGGGGAAGACGATGACTCGTCTTCTCCGAACAATATTTGGAATCCATCCTTCATATCCCCCAATGGTCCACTTACAGTCGGGGACACAATGATGAGGAATGAAATCACCGCTACGGTGATTGCCAGAAATCTGCTCACTCCAAGGGACAATAGGATGCTATCTAGGCGGTCGGACGAGCTGGCCGTTCAGGAATCTTTGGCCCTCAGCGTCCAAAGTGCAGGCTCAGTTTCAAACATGGGCCAGCGCCTGCTTGCCCGGTCTCGTCAGGTGGAGTCGCTGATGGCGGAGGTGGCCAGTCTTCGGCAAGAAGTCAGAGGACTCAGGCACGAGAACAAGGAGTTGCACATGCTTGCAACTAGTTACTCGACCAGCATGAAGAGGAAGCTGGACCAGCTGCAGGAGTCGGACGGTCGGATCCAGAGCGATCATGAAAGGTTCATGGCGCTACTCCCGAGGTTTATGTTGCCTTCGTCCTCGGGAGTTGCACCAAGCGTTCCGGCTCCGGAGATTCCAACTCTGGCTCTTCGTCTTCCAGGAGCTCCGTCGACTTCTCAGACACCACCTAACCAATGACAAATGACCAATGAACACTATTAGTTTTTTCGTATTATTGTAAATTTTTTTTTTTTTTTTTTTTTTTTAAAGATTATTTTAAGCAATATAAAATATGTAAGTAAAATAAGTAAATTAATGTAAAAAGACTTTATTTACTCGCACTTAAAATAAACAAGGCCCTAAATTTATTTAAACACAAACTAAACAAAAATCAACCAAATAACACAACTAACTAAACAAAACAAAGATTTCAAAATAAAGGTAATAAAGAGTAGGGTTAAGAAATGCAAATCTGGTTGCTTGGGTTGCCTCCCAAGAAGCGCTTGATTTAACGTCTTTAGCCGGACGAATCTTTCCATTAACCTCCCCTCATCTCCAAAGCATGGAATTTATCTTTCAATGGGAGGTGATACTTGAAATGATTCGGCAATGGTTTGAATTCTCGGGTGGGTGCCTGAATCATTAAAATTAGAAATATGTTAGTATGAAATAAAATAAAAAATAAAATTGGAGAAGATGGCTTACTGTCTTTCTCCGAAACAAACTCAATTACAAAGACTACGTTTTTTGACATTTCCGGGACTTTGCACTTGGCCAGGTTGACGATGGTGGTTGTGGCCTGTCCCGTTTCATCAAACTCAATTTCATGGCCTTTTGTTGCCTCATGCACAACCGCTTGGATGTATTCTCGATTTTCTCCAGCCACTTCTTCTTGAATCCTTCTTCTTGGCGTGCAAGGTTCTTTGAACGTTTCAGCAAAATCTGGAACTTGATTCGTTGCACCAAGAATTTGGATATCACTTTTCATCTCAGGAAGAACTTCCACAATCTGCCCCATTTGATTATTCAATTCTCCCATCTCCTTGGTTTGATTTTCTACTTCCTGGTTCAAAGAGATGAGTAATTGAATAATATTATCATTATCCACAGATGTACCTGAATCGAATTGGGCTGATTGTTGTGGTGGCTGTGACGGTTGACATGGCCATTGATAGAACTCATCCGATGACGGCAATTGTTCTTCTTTTTGTGAACCCTGCGTCAAAGAGATTAGTCCTTCAAGAATTTCATTATAATTTACGGGCATACTTGAATTCGATTGGAATTGTTGTGGGGGAGGTTGTGGTGGCTGCATAGGTCTTGAATAGAACGCTTCTTGCTGCCAATATCCACTTTGTTGAAATTGCTGAGGTTCATCCCACATCTGATTTGAATAACCTCTCCAATCCGAATTGCAAGCGTTGGAATACATGTTGCCCCTTGATTGGCTGTGGCTTTGATATCCCCAATTATCGTCATATGCAGAACATTGAGGATACTGATGAGCTTGATATCCTTGCCCATAGGGCACATCAAGTGTAGGGACACTTGGCATTGTGGTCCGTTCGGCATACTGCGACAATTGAGAAGTAAGATTTGCCAATTGAGCTTGAATATTAGCAAAATCCATGTCTTGCTCCATTAGTTCCTAAAATCAAAGAAAGAAAAATAAATCAAATACCAAAAGTAAAATACACAAACACAAATATAAACATAAATAAACACAAACAAACAAAACAAAAATAAAATAAAATAAAATAAAATAAAATAAACACAAACAAAAAATAAAGGGATTAGCAAATTTACTAATCCCCGGCAACGGCGCCAAAAATTTGACGGGATTTTAAAACCGCACAAATTTAACCCTCTTTTTGACAGTTGTAGTATAGGTATAAGTAGGGTATCGTTCTAGGCCGGGGATTAGGAGGGATTGCTAATCTACTCTAAATTAATTTAAAAATATTAAATAAGACTCAAGGACACAAAATTAGGCTAAAAACTCTAATGATTCAAAACACACTAAAATGACTCAAAACAAAGAAAACAAATTAAATAAACACTAGGAACTAAAATGGACGGAAATCGAATTAAAAGATTAAAAATAATAAAAACTCACTAAATAATATAATTTAATAATGGGGGGGGTTTGGTTTGGACGAGAAGTAATTAAACTTAAATAAATTATAAAATGACAAAAACATAAAATTAAAAGTGAATGGATGGGCGACGGATTGGCTAGAGGGTTTTTCTCCACACAAGACACATATGCAATCTAAATTGACCTTCAGTTGTTCTTTCAATAAGTTGTAAATCTCAACACCCCAAATTAATTAGGTACGCTTAAATTAATCTTCAGATTTTCCTTATATTATTGAATTGGATGAACAGCATACAACAACTCAAATTATTCCCCAAAAGTTCCCTACGTGAAAAGCACAATAGAGATACGATTAAAGATCATTATGTTCTAAGAAAATCATAAGTGTTGACAAGGCATTCGTAACTATGAACAGCATGATACGTTTGCCAGGAATTTACTTAACGCGATTGTGACTAGCAACCTTCACTACTCATGAATATAAGTTCATAACGATTAGGTGAAATTCACTTATATTCTAGCATCAAATTCATGCATGTAAATTAAGTATGCATTCTTAATCGACAAACACAAATAAGTTATTAATCAAACAGTTAAGCAAATTAAATCACAACTCAGAAATCACAACTGAAGGTATCAATTCATATTACAAATATAATCATGGTTTTGAATTATCCTCTAGCCAAAACAAATTAATTACACATTATTTATAAATTAAAACAAAAATAAAAAAATAAAAAAAACAAAAGTTTGGAGGATTAAACCGAAATAAGGAGAGTGTGCAAGGATCTGTGCACTTGCTGTGCACTGTGCTTTGTATTTCTTAAGCTGCCCAGCTGCTAAGGCAGCTTCTTATTTCCTGTGCCGACTGCTGGCGGCTTCTCAGCCTCTGCCAAATGGCAGTTTTCTCTCCTGCCGAGACCTCCTGCGAGTTGCTCCCTGCCAAGCTTACATGTGCTGCCCCGAGACTCCAATCTCTGTTTGATTGGCCTGCTTGCTGCTTGCGCAGCTCCTCCTCACCCCCTTCTGTCCGTCTAATGCTCTACAAGCTCCGAGGAGCTCCTCCTCTATATTTTCTGTTTTTTTTTTCCGAACTCCCCCTCGGATTCTCCTTTCTGACTTTTATTGCCTTCAAAGGCAGCACGCCTCTCTTATTTTTAAAACCCCCCTGGTTCTCCACCGAGCTCCCTTTTATTTATTTTTGTTTTCTTTTCTTCTAAAGCTAGCTCCACCCGCAAGCTTTCCTTTGTTTATTCCATGTGCACAATCATCACACACACATCAAATATATATATAATATATAAATATATAAATATATATATAAATATAAATATATATAAAAATATATAAAAATATTATAAATATATAAAAATATTATTTTCCAAATAATAAGTATAATTCAACAGACAAGATAGTTTATAAGAGATTAATTACTTAACACTTCACTTATTCTATTTTTATTTTCTTTTCTTGAAAAACTTATAAAACATAAAAATAACGTAAATAGCTCAAAATAAAATGAACTAACTAAGAAAAGATGAGTGAATTTGATATAAAAATATGTATAAATATGATCCGATCAGTGCACTCGGTAGCAGCTTTAGGGTTCCAGGACAGCCGTCTCTAAGGAGTACTGCGTAATGTGCCCCTCCGTCTCTAGGGCTCGGTTCCCCGCAGATTAGGGCAAAAGACCCAAAATCCTTCAGTTAGCTAAGCCTTGAAAAAGACCGTCGTGGCTACTTCTTGGAATCTCAGCGCAAGCCATCGTTCTTCTAGTTATACTAAGGTAGCCCAACTCATCCATGTCTGGATATTCAGAGTGTAGAGTTTTTCGTCCAGCTTTGGAGAGCAAACCTATGTAGGTGTCGGGAATTGGTTTACCCTCTCACACTGGAGAGCATGGTTGATTCCTCAGGGGGTGCAATTCCTACGATGAGTCTCTAAGATGGGCGTGATCTTCTTTTGAAGTGCAGGGATGAACAGTTGTTGTAGACATGTAGTTGAGCCAAGTTGCAAATTACTTCCGAATTCCTCATTGAAAAATGAGTGAAACGAACGAATAACTTAGCTGTAAAAGACTGTATAACAACTGGATAGTCTTCGGCTTGCGATGTGGTGCCCGTTGAGCTGCTTAAGTCTTCAGGTCTTGATATAGTAAAAGGTCACACATGGTACTTCCATAGGTTATAGGCGTTCCATTGCTTCTTGATCTTTTTGTCATTTATGGCGGTAAGGGTGTAATTACCTTTGCTGCCTACTTTGCTGATCTTGTACGGGCCTTCCCAGATAAGATCCCTCTTTTTGGAGCCCTCTTCACAGGTTGTAGACATTCCATTACTTCTTGATCTCTTTGTCATTTATGGTGGTGAGGGTGTAATTACCCTTGCCGCCTACTTTGTTGATCTTGTACGGGCCTTCCCAAATAGGATCTATCTTTTTGGAACCTTCTTGATGGGCAGTGATGAAGGATTTTCTTAGGATTAGATCTCTAGGTTGGAACTGCCAAATCTTGGCCTTTTATTGTAGCTAGAGAGAAGCTATTGCTGGTAGGCTGCGATGCGGGTGATGGTATACTCACGCTTCTCATTTGCGAGATCTAAGCTTGTAGCCATCTCCTTACTGTTCTGCTCAATGCTTTGGCGATTGAGTGCTGATACTTGGCACGATGACATTGGGAGAAATGATTGCTTCCGAACCAAATGCCAAAAAGAAATGAGTCTCACTGGTAGCTCATCATTTGGTGGTGTGATAGACCTATAGACATCCGGGGAGTTCATCTGGCCATTTTCCCTTCTTTCGGAGAAGGATTTCTTGAAGCGGGCGAGGATCATCTTGTTGGATGTTTTGCCCTGCCTATTACCTTGAAGATATCTTGGCGTGGATATGTGTTACTTGATGCCATACTTTTGGAAGAACTTCGCCAAACCTTTGCCCATGAATTGTGAGCTGTTATCAGTGACAATAGACTGAGGGGTGCCAAATTGGAAAATGATGTTCCTCCATATGAAGCGCTTTATGTCCATCTGAGTTATGGTTTTCATGGGCTCTGCTTCTACCCATTTAGTGAAGTAATCGATTGCCACAATCATCATGTCTTTGCCCCCAGTAGCAGGAGGCATAGATCCCACTAAGTTGATTGCCCATTGCATGAATGGCCATGGACTCGTCTGCAGGTACAGTTTGCTAGTAGGCAGTGCTGGTATTGGCTTGAAGTGTTGGCAGTGATCGTACTTTTGGGCTAACTCCTTAGCATCTTGGTGCATAGTGGCTCAATAGTAGCCTGCGTTAAAAGCCTTTTGTGCTAAATGATTTCTACAAACATCTTCATAGATTAAGCTTAAAACCTTCAAGTCATCAAGAGGCGCTAAGCAGCAGAAATGTGGACCGGTGTAAGATCTTCGAATGAGAATGATGTTCTTTGACACCTTGGCTTCTGGTTCTGCCACTTGGCTTGTTTAAATACCTCACCAAAATAGTGCGTTTAAGTTGGTGGTCGAGGTCGGAGCCTAGGCTAGCTAGTGCATCTATGTGAGCGTTGTCTACCCGCGGAACTTGAATGAGATGTAAGTTTGAAATGCCTTAAGTTGCTTGCATACCTTTTCTAGGTATTATGCCATCCTTGGATGTTTTGCCTTGTACTCCCTGGTATTCTGGCTAATGATTAGCTAGGAATTGGAATGAATTGTGAGCTTCTTCACCGCCATATCTTTTGCCATTAAAAGGCTTGCTAATAGGGCCTCATACTCCGCTTCGTTGTTTGATGCTTTGAAGCCTAGAGTGATCGGCTGTTTGGGCATTGAACCGTCTGGGGTGAAAATGACCACTCATACCTCCAAACCTTTGTAGTTGGATGCGCCATCGATATGAAAATGCCAGAAGCCTCCATCGAGTGGAGCAGACGTGGCTAGAGCATGCTCAGCTACCTCCAGAGTGTCATCAGGTCGCTCTGTTGCGTCGCCTATGCTAGGCATGAAGGCGTGGTAAGGAATCGTGGAGTCGGGCCATGTTACACGTAGGAAGAGATGCTCAACTACCGGTATTGGGCCACCCTAGAGTTGAATTATGGAGGAAAGGTTTGCTGGGGCCGTCTGACACATAGCAGGATATGGTGTTCAACAGCCGGTACATGTTGCTCCTAAGTAGAATCTTTTGGGGCAACGAGGACAAAACTTGCTTCCTAGTGTGGCCTTCTAGTGTTCATCTGCCGTTAGCGTGCCTTTTGGGTAATCGTGCCCTCAGCTCTTCTCGTATGATGGTAGAGCTTATTGTTGCTTCAGATACCATCAAACATGTGAATAGGTCATCCACTACTTCCGATTTGGATAGTAGGGAGGTGATGTCAAGTTCTTCTTCAAATACTTGAATGTGAATTGGCGAGCCTCATCCCAAAGTGCATGTTTCTCTGCCAGAGCGAAAGAGTCTGCCAGAGTTAGATCTTCTTGCATGATCAATTTTCCAAATAGCGAGTGGTCTGCTGGAAGTCCTTTTTGGAAGGCTGCTCTAGCTATCAAGTTGTTGCATCTGATTATCCTTACCTTCTCTGCTTTGAATCTCTTCACATAGTTGAGAAGCGTCTCATTTGGGTTCTTCTTGACATTGAACAAATGGTCAGATTTCTTCTTAATTGAGCGATAGGATGAATATCCTTTGGTGAAAACCAAAGAAAGTTCGTCGAAACTCAGGATGGATTGTGGCTGCAGAGTGTAGAACCAATCTTGCACCTCGCCTTGTAAAGTGGTGGCGAATATCTTGAACATGAGATCGTCGTTGTTTTGATAGAGGATCATTGTGCTTCGATAGTGCTTTTAAGTGTCTCTTTGGGTCTTCTTCCCATTTGAAAGATGTGAAATGTGGCATGCTGAACTCGCGTGGAGGCTCTGCCTGGTCGATCTAGTCCGTGAAGGGTGAACTACTTATGTCGGTTATGTTCCGTCGTAGTGCCTCGTCAATGACCTCGTTGAGTCAAAAATTGTGCAATCGCTTGGTTAAGAGTCTCTCTACTTCTTCTTAAATTTTTCTTTGTTGGGGTAGCGGAGCTCTTGGCTGCCCTATATCGTGACTCGATGGTCTAGGTTGTTCTTCCATGTGTTTGGCTCGTCTATGACGCGGATGCGGTACTTGTGGTGCGTTCCTGGCAGGCAAGCGAGTTCTTCGCAGGCTGCTGGTTGAACTTGAGCTGGATTGAGTGATTGCTTCTCTCAATCCGTCGTGCTGCCTACTTCGATGTGAGGTGGAGAATGCTCCTTGCGGGCTTAGTCACAAATGAACACTTCGCCTGGAAGGTTGCTCATGTTGACTATTAGAATGTGACCCCAATTGTGAATGTATGTTCGTCTGTGGGCTTAGTCGAGAGTCCACTGCTCCGCGCGGTAAGACGGGAGTATACGTTATCTCGAGAGCCTAGTCGGGAGTATACACTGCCCGAACGCTCGATTCGTGGCTGGTCGAGTGGCTGTTTGCCGGGATGCTGCTGGAGAGGTTCTTTGTCTGCCCTTGTCCTACTTCGAGACACCTCATTTAGGGCACGTTGCATCTCGGTGAGCTACAAGAGCTGGTTCACCAAGGTTGTCTGTTGTGCGAGGGCGCTCGTCAACTCTATGACTTATCGAGACAAGTGTTGTTCTCCATTTAGGTTGGAAGAGATTGGAATGAATGTATCTCCTTGAGCAGTGGAAGTGTGGTAGACTCCGGACATGAGATTTGAGTTGGGAAATGTCAAATTCGCGAAAAAATGTGGTGAAAATGCCCCATGTTCGATCGTGAGTCTGGAAACTTAGAGTTGGGACAATTGTGCTATGTTTGAGCTGACTTGGATTGCTTGGGAAACCAGAGGAACAGTTTGGGCCGCGAGAGCAAGCTGGGCTGCGACAGTAGGCTGGCTGCTCGGCAGGAGCAAGCTACTTAGTGCGTGATGCATGCAAGTGCAAGGCTTGGGCTCGGGCCCGTGCAAGCTTGGATGGCACTGCTTGGGCCACGATGGTGGTGCCATAGACCTCGCCATGGGTGGTTGCCATGGTGAAAGCTCGTGGTGGTGCCACTCCACCTATGACCACATTTAGCCTCGTGGATCGCCGCGGTCCCATTTCTTGAATATTGAAATTTTCACTTGTGGAATTTTCTAAATTTCTAACCATTGTATTTCTCTTTTACGTTTTATCAAAGAATCTTTGCAAATAAAAACATTCTAATAATAAGAACGTATGAAAAATACAAGTGGACTAGAAAATAGAGGAAAAAAGAAACCTTTTTATGCGAGAGTCTTGTACAAGTGTGGATCCTAGCTCTCAATGAAAGCACCAATTTCTGGATGCAAATTTCTGACGCTTTCTTCTTGGACAAAATTGCGCCTACAAACAATTAACACTTTTGGTCAAGGCCAAGAGCCTCACGCGCCCACGATTATTTTTTTTTTAGGGGAGTGGCGGCTTTGGCAGAAGAACTTCTGATGCCAAAGTTAGAATTTAGAGAGAAAAAGTGTTTAGGGAATTTTTGGGAGTTTTGCAAGAGTGTGGACTTAGCATTTTAAAAGAAATAGGATCATATATATAGGGAATGGGCTAGCCGGCTCTTAGAGGATTTTGTATGAAAATGGTGATTAATTTGGTGATTAATGGATTAATTAGGAATTAATCCATTAATTAGCCTAATTAATCCAATTTATATGGAAGGTTTTGAAGGTTATGGAATGAGGATGGATGAGACAAATTTGAACTTGTTACCTATTTTGGGTACTTCTGATTTGGTTGATGGATGATTCTAGGAAACCCGGTGTGCCTCAAGGGTAAATTTGTCATCTTCACCCAAAAATCCACGTGTCTCCTCTTATTTATTTTTGGCTCCACAGTGCTTTTGTCGAACTAAAATTTTTTATTTATTTTTAATTATAAGCAATATTTATGATCTAAACTAAAGAATGGGAGAATAGTTTGAAAACAAAATGTAGTGAATTAAAAAAAAATCATAATCACCAGTACACTTCACCACTTGTGCGGCTCAATTTCTACTTAAATTCACTCAATCAAAACTTTTCATCTATAATATTCCAAAATTATCCTGACAAAATGTGGAAATAAATTGCGGTTGTTTATGAACTTTACAGAAGCCATCCAATCTAGTTTCAATTTTATCCGTAACTGGCGATAAAATTACAATTACCAACATCCCACGTGAAATTACCGTTACACCAAATAATTTCTTCGTTTCAAGCATGTAAACCCTTATGTTCTGCATTTGAACTGCGAAACTGGATCTTGATGACAAAAGAATTATCATCTCAAGGAGACTCGGCTGAACCAAAATGACACGGACATGATAATCTTTCGCTTTTTCTCTACGTACACACCCCCATTTAATTAGGGTGGTACTATCAACACATGTATGTTTACCTCACACATCCGTTATTAATTATGTTCTTAGATCTTTTTCAGTTCATTCGATCAAGCGGGCATAAATTGAGAAGGGTGTGTGAGAAGTAAAATGAGATGTGTGAATAGCTCCACCCTTTAATTATGTCACTTGTTTTCGTTCGATCTTAAGCCCATATGTGGAACATAAATGGGCTCCATAAGTCTTTTTCATACAAATGATCCCTAAAATTGACCCACACTGATGGTCCTTGAAATTAAAACACAGTCTATGAAAATAGGTGTTATGAAGCAATGTGACCCTGCCATAATTCTGTCAAAAATAAGTTATATGTTGATGTAGCACATAAAAGATTTATGGGTTTTTATCACAAATGGTCCTTGAAATTCAAAATCGATCAACGTAGTCCTTGACAATAGTGTCGCAAATCAACACGGTCCTTTTATCACAGTTCTGTCATAAAATTTGTTATGTGCCAATGTGGACTTAATAATTTCTTAATTAATTAAAAAGATTGACAGATCTTGCAGTTCTTAGTGTCACCAAGATAACCAGGGAAACGCCCAACAAGTTCTTCAAAATTAAGGTTGTGAGGATGTCGATTACCCAAATGTTATTAGAGATGTCACAAAAATCTGATGTGAAAATTAACTTGACACTCAAATTAAACCCTATGGATGACAATTGTAGTATATACGCAAGTAGGGATCGTTCTAGACCGGGGATTAACTAGGGATGCTAATCAATGTAAATAAGACTCAAAAACACTAAACTAGACTCTATAGACTCAAAACTAACTTTAAACACTCAAAACAGCAAGGAACAATCAAAAAGACTGAATTCTAGACCTAACAAGTGAATTAGACGAAAATCAACTTACTTGACTCAAAAAACTAAAAGAAAACAGATTTAGACTCTAAAAACACAATTTAAGGACAAAGGGGTTTGTTTTGACGAAATTGAAACTAAAACAGAAACTTATAATCAAACTTCAAAGAAAACGAATTATGATGAAATTGAATGGTGAGAAACTAGTTAGAGGGTCCTTATCCACACATGAACATATGCATACAACTTGATTCCCAGTTATGCTTTCAACAAACTATGAATGACAATGCTCCGAATTAATTGTATTGAACTAATCAATTCCCAGATTTCCCTAGATTCATTGAATTGAATGGAAAACGCATCACAACCAAATTATTCTTCATCAAACTCCCTAACTATGGAATACGCATGATAGAGACATTCAACAAAGATCATTAAGTTCAATGGAAATCATGAACATCGACAAGGCATTCATAACTATGGAAAACGCATGTTAATCCAACCTAGGGTTTACTTAACACAATCGTGACTAGCGATCTTTACTACTCATGAATATAAGTTCATAACGATTAGGTGCAATTCCCTTATATTCTAGCATCGAATTTAGGCATGCAAATTAAGTGTCGACCCTCAACCCACATACATAAACAAGTTCTTAATAAAAACAGAAAAGTAAACCACATCCATAATTCATGAAATCATAACTAGAGTAAATCAAATCATAACAAACATATGTCCATGGCTTCAAATTCGCCTCTAACTAAAAAGGAATTAGTTCCACATGTTTAACATAATTGAACAGCAACTTAAATTAAACATGAAAACAAAAACAAGAGAAGAAAGAACTCTAGAAACTCCAATGGTGTCAGATGGCATGCTCTTGGCCTCCTCCTTCCTTTGGGCTGCACGGCACAAGTTCTCCTCTTCTCCAAAGGGTGCGGCAAAGGTGTTCTCTGTGGTGGTATGAAGATGGTGCGGCAAGGATGAATGAATGGGTGTGTGGATGGTGATTTAAGGGGTGAACAGTAGCAAGATACGGCTGAATTGAATTTTGGGTGAATGAGAATTAAAACCTGCGGCACACATAAAATATGTATATATAGGCACCCCAAACCCTAGGGTAAATCAAATTAGGGCTTGGACTTAGCATAAGTGAGGGATTAGGGCCCCTAGGTGCAGCAGGAATTAGAAATCCACAAGGGAAAAGGGTTATGGCCCAATTAATTTCTAAAAAGGCTTTGCACAACCCAAATCCACAAGGAAAAGGGCCAAATAAATCAGAAATCCAAAGGGAAGAAGGGCTGAAAGGTGCGGCACACAAAGGGCTTAAGATAGGCCTTCTAGAAACCCAAATCCCAAGGAAAATAGGTGATTTGCACGGCAGGAATTGGAGGGAAAGTGGCTGGTTTGCAAGGCAAGGCAAAGACCTTCTAGAAGGGTTCTAGGCGCCACATTTGTAGGGATATGTCTTTGGCTTCTAGAAAGGACATTGTAGCATGTTTCTAGGAAAGAACAAGACATGAAACACAAGGCATGTCTTTAGGAATGGATAAGATCTTCTAGAAGAGACAAGACATAGGTTTCTAGAAGGAACATGACATGAAACATGTAGCATGTTTTTAGGAACATGTTTTGTCTTCTAGAACATGTTTGGATAATGTTTCTCCTTTTTAGCTGATTTCTTGTCTTCTTTCTTGGATTTGATTCTTCAACTCTAAAACAGATTCCTAGCATTCTTTGACCTCCAAATTCGTCCATCCGTGGTGCTCCATATGCATGTACTCCATTTAAGCTCAATTTTGCTCTAAAATGCACCAAAACGCACTTTCTTGCTTCACTTGCCATTTGAACCTACAAACACACGAAAATAGCTTAAATCACTATAATAAACGATAACTAACTACGTAAATGCAAGAAAACAAGCTAAGTAAGTAGCATAAATATGCTCCTATCAAAATCGTCGCCAATCCAAGCTGTTTTGTCTCAATTCTGGTCCAATTTGGTGAAAGGTGTCGAAGGATGTAAAAATGGAGATCTCGAGAATATAATTTTTTTTTTCAGAGAATAGATGACAAAGGATGCCATAGATGAAGGTAGAGGTGTAATCAGATTACCTAAACTTGTGGGACCCATGAATGTGTCAGATCAAAACATAACAAAATTTTTGACAAAATAACCATATTGGTCAAAAGCACCTATTTCTAAAACTACATTGATCAATTTTCAATTTTACAGACTATTTTGATAGTTTGAGTCAATTTCAAAAACCATTTGTGATAAAAAAATATATATATATAAAAATAATATTTAAAAAGACTTCTGAGCCCATTTACATGCCACGTCAACACATACCATAATTTTTAATAGAACTGTAACAAAATGACATTGATTTGCAACACATTTTTTACGACTATTTGGATAAATTTTCAATTTCATGAATCATCTTAATGGTGATAGTCAATTTCAAGAACCATTTTATGATAAACCCTTTTAAGATTGAAACACAATGAGAAAATTTTCTATTTCACTTCGAAAAACGTTACAAGAGCTCCATGAAGTATATAAGAGATCTCAAAGTTTTGACTGTAGTAATAGGCGTACAAATACAACAATAATACAAGGTCAGTTTCCGGGGGTCATGTGGAGGCAGTTCAAGATCCATTAAAAGCGAAAGACGATGAATCCAGCAACCAAGAGATAAACTACAAGCGTTGGACCAATAATGGCAGAAACCTAATCCTACTCTGTGAAGTTCAGTTAATCAGAGTAACGACCATTTCATTTCCAGAGCTTGACAAACTTGTCGTGACTAGCCGAAGCAACCAAACCAGTACCAGTTGATACAGACAATGCAGCAATAAGTCCTTCGTGTGCTGATAGAGTCATCGTCTTGTTCTCCGTCATGTTCCATAACTCCAGTGACTGTAAATATTTTCTCAGCTAAAATTATCAGTAAATGATCTTTTTTTCCAGGAGGTAAAATGATAACGCACATCCTAACGGTTTAAGAGAATAGTGATTTCCAGGAAAAGTTGTAACGAACATTACATAAGCATAATAATGCAGAATTTACTTGCCTGATAACAACCAATGACCAGCAGTGAAGTATATGTAGGATGGAAAACGCATGAATGAAATTTGTTTCCGTTGCAGCTCAACTCATGAACGCATTCCCCATCGCCTCCAGCTCCAAGTGTCCAAACTCTTACAGAGTCCTCGCTGACAGATGCAAGGAACTCGCCAGAAGGATCCCAACACACAGAATGGATAGGCTTAGTATGCCCCTGCATTCAAATCCGAATTCCAATTAATGCAGTTGACAATGCACTATAAAAATAACATAATTTCAATTACAGTTATGAAAAAAATTGGTGACATAAAAAGTTAGACTGACCTGTAATGAATGTCGACAAGTCTGAGTCTCGACATCCAGTATAGACACAACATTCTCAGCAGCTGCAGCAAGCAATCTTCCAAGACGGGGTTGAAATCTCATTTGTGCTGTACCACCCTAATACATTCAAGCATACAAGAATTTAACAAAACGTAAATAATATGAACCACCACTACCCCACCCCCATCAACTTCCTGCATCCCAGAAGACAAGATTCTACCTTGAACACGCTCGAGCAGCTGCCATTGTTAATACTCCAGTAGCGTATCTGACCATCACTGTCACAAGAACAGATGAGGTCATCTTTATTTGGGTGGAAATCTAATGACATAACAGAGGCCGAATGTCCCATAAAGGTTCGGAGAGAATAACCAGGCTGCAGATTAAAAACATATAGAAGGCTTAACACAGCATATCCACAGCATGTCACAGGGAAGAGAAACAAAAAGATAAATCATCCTTTTAAGAAAAGAGCCACCAATTTGGCACCCGAGCAATGAAAAAGATTATTACAGCATATATATTAACTTATAACGGCAGAGATTACAGAATATATGAAAGAAATCAAACTAGAAGTATTATACTTAGTTTGACTACTCAGTCTTCAAATCTCGAATCAATAGGTTAAAATCAGAGTATAAGCTAAGTAGATGAATAGGACAGAAGAATTTTCAACTAACATTGTCAGCATCCCAGACCCTGACAGTCTTGTCGAATGAAGACGTTGCAAGACGTGGAATGCTCGGACTAAAACGAACATCAGTTATCAAAGCTGAATGTTCTTCTAGCGTACTTTTTGGCTTTAATGTATCTGTGTACCATAAAACAGCCTGCATAATACACATATCAAGAACACACTAAATAAGAACAAGCATCACAAGAAAAAAAAAACGTTAAAGCTTTTAAGAATTAAACTAAACAAAAGATTTCACATGTAAATGTTCTGGAAGAATCAATTAGCCAACATGTAGCAGCAGTTCTTAATCCTCCCACAGAAGTTATTAGCAATTTAAACATTCATTCCCTCACCTTCTTATCATGGCCCCCACTAGCAAGAAACTTTCCATCTGATGAGAAGTGACAGCTTGTAACCTTGCTTGCGCTTGCTCTAATAGAGTTTACTTCCATAAATGCGAACCCTGCAGTCAAATTCAAATTCTGAGCTCTCAAAGTAAATAATAATATCTACAAATAACCAGGTTTACTTATTTTAATAATTTCAAAAAGAAAATAAATAACTATGATGAACCAAATAACACTTACAAATGCAATTCCCTGAAACCAAGTACACAGCCAAAAAAATGTAATTGAATAGTAAGGTTGCAGAAAAACAGGGTGACAAATCTTTGATTAGTTGACTGTATGCTATTTACTTCCTATGAAAAGTTACATCTACATTCTCTCCATTGAATGTTTACGAAGATAAGGAGTATTGACAATGTTTGTTTGTGGACAACACAATTACCAAAAACACGTAGTAGTTAATATATGAGAGATAAAAATTGATAAAAGTAAAAAGACAAAGATCATTGATTGAGACTTGTAATTCAATACCTATGATTTGCACCATCCTGGTTTTTATGAATGTATATATCTACCTAACATTCGAGAAAATAAGAAAGAATAGCATCACAGTTAAGAAAATACTGGTAGATGCTACGTTCAGGTAATGTAAAACGAAGAATTTATTCAACATGGCATCCACTGCACCTTTGCTGACATCCATACATCGACCAACAGCATCTCTATGATCCACATCATCAGGGGATAAAAAAGACTCGACATTATCATCAAGAGACCCATCCTCTACAAATCGGTCCATATCAGCCTGCAATTCAAGATCTTTATCATCCCACTGCCAAAATGGAATCCCAATGAGAATCCGTGCAAGGAATTGCCAATTCCTTCTAATACAAGAAGATGAAGAAGTCACTCACCAACTGATGTGCTGGTGAAGTAAGAGTACCGGTATCATCAGCACCAAACATCATCAGAGGCTTGGAGGAGCTACCACTATGGGGCAAGGCAGGCATTGAGATTACATCCCCAGGAGTGTGAGTCGAGGGAGTTGAAGGGGCTGAACTCGGGGAAGGCCCAGCTGTGTTTGCTGTGCCTGTGCTATTGGCAGGCCCTGAAGATGACACTGGCTGCTTTCTCTTTCTTCCTGCCTGGTTTTTTGAAACCTTAAATTGCATAGGCAAAACTGTATCAGGAGCTTCACAAGAATTCTAAAGAACATGTAAATAAAAAGTTGAAAAATAACTACTCTTCAAGGTTGTAATTTTATAAGCATTACAAGCCTCAGTTAATTGACCAAGAAAAGTTCACAAGAAATAACCATAAAAGGACAGACCTGATCATTTCCTCGAAAAGAGTTTGACATGCTACCATCCATAGTGATGCTGCCAGCACCCCCCATTTTATCTTGCTGATGGGCATTGAGATTTGAATTTTGCGACTGCTGATTAGAAAGACCATGCTGTTGAAGCTGTTGCTGCTGCTGTTGGGGATTGCTGTTTTGTTGCTGCTGTAGTTGAGCCATTTTTAACTACAAACAAACGGTCTCAGAAGCCAAAGAGAATGAACTGTTTGATAATATGTGGAAGTACAGAGGGGTAAACACTGCCACCATAACAACTACAAGTGAAATGAACAGAGATTAACAACTACAACTACAAGTGAAATGGACAGAGATTGGAGCACCTTAATCAGCATATCTGTGTCTCCACGAGGCAAAATAGGGCCACCAGCTTGAAGAGGTGATCCCATATTTGATACCATGTCACCAACAGAATTTGATAGGCCATCCTTCCCAAGACCGCGATTCATTAGCATTCTTAGTCGTCCACTTTCATCACTGGCAGCAGACGGTGATGTCATATTTTGCTGAGCAAGCATAAGTTGCTGGTGTTGTGGTGTCAACATCTGAAGCTGATGAAAGGGCTGGGGAGCTTGTATGAAAGGTTTCTGTTGCTGAAGAAGTCCAGAGCGAAGCTGCTCCAAACCCTAACAAGGAGAAAAACAGTTGTAGAGTATTGATGAGTGATACTCCAATCTTCAGAAATGCAATGAAACAAATGATAGAGATTTTAATTTTAAACGAACATTGGTCACTTCGAGATTCTAAACTTCAGAGACGGACAACAAACAAACTAATAGAGTTTCCAAATTCAGAAACAATGTAATTTTGATTCATTTAGCGCAACTACTACCATTGTTTTAATACAAGATCAGAAACTCAAGAAAAGAAATGGTCCAAATAGACATAAGAATTCTCTAACAAAGGCTAAGAAGCAAAAAAAGTATCCAGCCATCAAAAACTTACAGTGAGCGGCCATCCTTTTAAAGTCAAATTGCTTCCACCCTGATTTGATCCTGAAATCAAAGAATCTTACATGTAAGGTACAAGCATCATTATAAATACCGTCAAAACCTACAAAAAAAATTTAACTCTATAATTACTAAATTACTAACTCACAAATTACTTTAGAATAGAAGGCTTCCAATATAAAAATAGAAGCAGACCAATATCCAAACAATATTTCAAAAGAGTGAGACATGGTCAATCAAGCATCAAAACAGACAAAACAAGAATACCAGGAATTCCTATCAATGATCCCTCGGGACATGCAGCTCTGGGATTCAAAACTGGATTGATTTCAGTCTTTATGTCCTGATTCCATATCCAAGTCAGAACAGATAAACATGATTCAAAAGACATATAATGGAATTCCACATAAAACTAAGCATACCGGTGTAGACCCAGGCAATTGTTGATTTCGAGCTTGGACTTGTTGAGTCATCCCACCAGCTGTACCATGCAAAACTTGCCTGCCAAAAAGCGCTCACTGTTTTATATATAATGTTGATAACAGGATTCAGTAACAGCTTCCACATCCAAAACCCTGAAAGAATGAGTAGTTATGCGGGCACAGCATACGTACTAACAGTTTACAGTTTTCTGAGATATATGCAGGGTGACCGGGGTCTCACTTTACTCTAAATCCTAAAAATACAATATCAGAGCAATCCCAATTTTCCTATCATCAATATGAAACTGTTTTCTGCGAGCCGTAAATTTCTGTGCATTTACAAGTCCACATTATTTCTCAATGTATCCAGAGGCTAAACAAGCAAATAAGAATAGTTGAAAAATAGTCTTAGAGAAATGCACCCTGAAGGCTGGCCGGTTGCTGCGGCTGACTTCAATATTGAAGCATGATTTTGATCCAAAATCTGGCCCACATTCTCACCAAATCTCTGCTGCAGATTGTTCCTAATACGGTCAGAAAACTGTTAAGGTCATTCTATTCAAAATAACAAGGATAATTCACCTACCTTCATAGATGCATCATCCATAGAATCTCTCTGAAGAGGAAGTTTTAATCTTTCCTCATACATCTTTGTAGCCATGGCATTCGCTGTTCCAGGATTTTGTCGCATGAGAGGATCATTTCCAACAAGCCCATTTGTAGGTCCATTGTGGAGATGTGCTCCATCTCTTCTCTGATGCGGCTGTGGCGGTTGCTGTTGCTGCTGTGGTTGCTGCTGTTGCTGTTGCTGATGCTGCTGCTGCTGTTGTTGCTGCTGCTGCTGCTGAGCATGCCTTTGCAACATGAGTTGCTGCATTTGCAGCTGCTGCTGCTGTTGTTGTGAGTTTTGCGGTTGCTGTTGCTGCTGCTGCTGCTGCTGTTGCTGCTCCCTTGCTTTAATCAACTGAGTCTGCAGTTTGAATATGTCATGAGCTTCCAAAAGGCACTACCTTGTTTATAAGAACTATAAGAAATATCCTTGTAAAGCTTGTGATTATCAGTCCATATCACAGGAACCACAAATACATCAAATTAATATGGCTAATTCACTATAAGTAACTTTTGTAGAAATATACACGTGGCTATAGTAGACAAACAAACAGTATTCCTCACGACTATTTGATGCCTCCACTGAAAAAGATCTTGCTTATTAGTTACTATCAAACGTGAGGTTGAGTGTGTTCATCCAACTTAGGCATTACAGTCAAATTAAGAGGCTCTACCGATGTCATGTCATTAGGGTGAAAGACCAACAGATATTCACCTTGGCCTACACATGAAGTTCAGTGAAAACGCACCAAAACAAAAGGGAAAAGCACCGTTCTCCAGGCCAATACTGTAATTATACGCTCAACAAAACAACCCATAAAGGAATTAGAAATTTGAAAAAGTGGTTGAAAGATACAAAGTACTTGTTACTCAGGAATGCAAAACAATCAAAAGTTCTAACACTCATCTGAAATTGTACAGGCCAGCATATTTTCAGTTCACATACAACCATCAGGGGTTTAAGCCTTACGACCATCAAACAAAATGTCAACATAAAGTTTGGTGACGGGCTGAATACTTGTACATTGTAGCATATCTAGAACCTTTGAGTTTTAATAATTGTTTGCCAAAATTATAACGAAGGAATAAGATGTCTATATGATAGAACATAAAGCAGATGGAAAATCAGAAGCAAATAAGTCAACACAACTTTTTCAGTGATTCAAACTATAAAGGAAAACGACATAGATCAGAAATCCAGCGTGAAAACTGAATGTTATTATATAAACAATAGTCACAAGAATCAGAGTAAACTTTTATCAAAAGAAGAGTCAGAGTAAAACATGAAAGGGATCGACTGCAGTAGATTCGGAGAATGATGTAACTGAGGATATAACGATTCACATATAAACTAGAGAAAGAAAAAGCAAGAATAAAAATCTCAAAATCTACTCCAACATAGCATCTCCATTTAGTTATGTGAAGAAAAAAAAAATAAGAATGAGACTCCCCTGACATGAGAGTAGAAGTGCATTCCATTTAAATTGGCTTGTGAAGAAAACATAAAGCATGAAACAAGCTCAACATTAACTAATCTATTTAAAGCTGGGAACTATCAGCTACACAAAACACACCCTTTTCTTCTCTCTTAAAACTTTCATTGCAAATTATATATGGCCTACAGTATATAATACATAATAAAGCATTCTCAAACAAACCTCAATGTACGATGCAGCAACCTCTGAATGCTTCTCGTTAGTCCTAGCAATGAATATATCCCAGAAAACCGACCACCATTCAAATAGGAAACCTCCTGGTGCATCAATAGCTGTAAACCCATTTCTCAAAAGCATTAATAAATAACCAGAATGTAACTTATAGCCCAACGAAAAATCAAAATGCAAGTTCAGCAAAGGAAAAAAAAAACTCGTTTAAAAAGTAGTAAGAAATATAATTTTCATTACAAGGTTTTTGTACCCTTAGGTCAAAATTTCGGTGCTTACCAACCGGATCTGAGGATACTTTTCCTTCAGCTTGGAAAGCTTGTGCAGAAGCTTTTAAATCCCTCTTCACTAAATAATCATGGATATACACATCCAGCCTGTTAATGACAAACATTATCAGTCACACGAGTCGAAGGAGAAAAATCGAAACTTGACAGAGAAAAACAGTGAAAGACTATATTTTGGTTAACAAAAACCCAAATATTACTAAGAATAACAGAAATTATAGAGAGCTAAGTGATGTAATAGACAAGGCTCAGTCCAGAAACCCAATTTCTGCTGTAAAAAGTGAAGTAAAAGATGGACCAAATTCATACCCATTATAACAAACAAACCCTAGAATCCACACACTAATTGAAATTAACATACAAAACAAAAGAAAACAGGATAAAAACCCCAACTTTAATCCAAGCTCTGCAAAAACTAACAAACCCCAGAAAATCCCAGAAACCCAGAACCTGAATCGACCCAGAAAACAACGAGGCCAGTAAACTAGAAAAAGACAGAAACCCAGATAGGGAACTAGGGCAGAAAATGAAGAACTTTACAATTTACAGCCCAAAACTTACATTTTATCAGCTTCCCAGTTGGTCTGAGACATGCTGCTGAAAAGAAAAATCTCACCCAAACACTGAATAATAATGCCAGATTCGCAAATGGCAACTTCTTCTGCTACTTTTCAGCTCTGAAGCAAATCAAACCCAGAAGAGAAAAGCAATAAATTATTGGTACAAAACATGGAAGTTCATAAATACAAAAAGGAATGTGCAGTAAGAGTTATAATTTTACCAAACGAAAAATACAGAGACAAAAAAAAATTTGCAAATATATAATTTTCAGCTGATGTCAGATTTTAATAAATTAATATAGAAAGGAAAAGATGATCGGGATACCTTCAAACCCTTTTTCCTTTTGGGAGTTTATCTTTAATGTGTTCCTTTTTCTTGTTTTTATTTTTTCTCTTTCTTCTCATGTGACTATCAATTTTTCTGAAAGTGTTGGAAGTTGGAGTTGGACTGTTGGTGGAATTTGTGCTGCCATTGCAGATATCACCATGGTTTCCCGATTGAATTTACTTAATCAGCCCTCTAACCTTGTCAAATTTTCAAGTTAAAATATTTTACCCCATCAGGTTTGAGATCAATTTCAATTCCTTACAACATCTTTAAAATGTTTCACTTTCATACCTCAAATACTATTTTATCTCAATTTCATACAACCGATAAAAAATCTGTTAAATAAACCGTTAAGTGATGACGTAGCAAATAAGGAGTTTCCATTTGTGCTGATGTGAATGCTACATTTGTGCTAAGTGGCTAAACACTTAATAAAAAATTTAAATATTAAAATAATTAACTAAAGAAAAGTGTTAATAAAATAAACCCAGAAATCGTCTTCCCCGACCCACCCCTTTCTCCCATCCATCATCAACCACCCCAAAATCCCACTCGAGCCACCTCTTTCTCCCATACCCCATCACCCCTCCCAAAAAGCCCCATCACCTACCCCCAAAAATCCCACCCGAGCCCACCTCATCTGTCCAAGCTTCTTCCTCCACTCTTCTTCTTCTCTCTCTAACCATAACCCTAATATCATGCACTCCTCTCTCTTCTTCTTAACCAGCGCGCTCACTAGGTGGGACCTAGACTTGACCGGCCGAAGCGGGCTCTCGTCGACCTTACCACCACTGGCAAAGGCAACAGCAACCAACTCATCCGATTAAGTATTGGACGCTCTGCGATCGTTTGAAAGAGTTGGTCTTGAAGAGGAAGAGGCTATTTCGCGGGTCCCTCTTCACCAACTTTAGGTATTGGGGAAAATCAACATCGTCAATGGTTTTGTCGATGAAGACGACGGCAAAGGAGTCGAGTTCGAACTCCGGCCGGTCAGTTCTAGGTCCTTAGGTGGGATTTTTTGGGGTGGATGATGGGGGATTTTTAGGAAGGGTGATGGGGGGATGGGAAAAAAGGGTGGCTTGGGTTGGATTTTGGGGTGGGTGATAAGGGAAGGAGAAAGGGGTGGGTCAGGAAAGACTATTTCTAGGTTTTTTTTTTTTTTTACTTTTCTTTAGTTGATTTTTTTTTTATTAAGTATTTAACCACGTCAGCATAAATGGAGACCCCTTATTTGTCACGTCATCACTTAACGTTTTACTTAACAGATTTTCTAATAAATGTATGAAATTGAAATAAAATAGTACTTGAAGTATGAAAGTAAAATATTTTAAAATGTTGTAAAAAATTGAAATCGGCCCCAAACCTGAGAGGGTAAAATGTAATTTACCCAATTTTCAACCTTATACCACTGAGATCGTGCAAAGCTTTTTGTTGTAATGACTGAAGTGCCCTTTCATATTGTCTTAAAGTAATGTGTATATCAAATATTAAAAAAAAAAGTAAATTTCAGTTTATTACATGAAGTTTTTTGTTTTCACCATTTCACACATCAACTTTTTCGTTTCAATTTTGTAGCTGAAATTATAATTCTGTAATAGTTTCATACATTCTTTAAACTATCTGTTAAAATAATTATTAACTTGTGACGTAGGATCATTATATCAATATTAAAATTTAAAATAATTAATAATTAATATTTTAAAAAAATTATCTTCCCCTCCCTTTTCGACTGCCCGCAAATCCCAGATCTTGGTCTCGATTCCAATGGAGGAGAGAAAGAGAAAATCATGATCCAAACCCCCAATCGAAGACACGCACCGCCGCCGTCCCCTCGTCCATCTTACACCGACCCACAGGTATCCGATTCCGACCTGACTAGTACCATATCTTCTACAGCTACGCCCCCCATCATTTCAAAGACCTCCTCTTTCTAATCCTCTTCCTCCTTTTCATCTCGGCTACCTTCGCCATTGGAATCTTTGCAGTCGTTCATCGTAACCAAAATTACTCTGCCATCTCCTCTTTCGCCTACGACTTCGACTCATCCTCATGCATTAAAAACGAAAATTTGACCCGTCTCACCAACTGGGTCGGACACACTTTCTCTGCTTACTCATCCTCTCTGATCAAAGATTTGACATAGACCCAAGCAGGTCGTCTATGTCTTTATCCCCTTCTTCATCGTTTTCCCAATTTTCTTCAACTTGCACTGGTTCGTCGCCTACACTCTCAACTCGACCTTGTTATGATCCCACATCGACTACACGTATGTGGGTGTAGGGGTTCTTAAGTCTTTGGAATCCTCCTATCTATTGGACTAGTCTTTTGGGTTGGGTTCTTTCCTTGGGTTTGAGTACCTAACATTGGTATCAAAGCCTAGTTTTCCGACGCTGTGGGACTTGGCGACTGGTGCCACCGTGGGCGTCGGCTTCCGAAGGGTGGTGTAATGTTATGACCCCACATCGATTACACTTATGGGGTGTAGAGGTTCTTAAGTCCTTGGAGCCCTCCCACCTATTGAACTAGTCTTTTGGGTTGGGCTCTTTCCTTGGGCTTGAGTAGCGACGTTCTCCCTTTAGCTTACAAAATTTTGCTTCTGATTTTCGTGTTTTTGGTAATTGGGGTCCTTGTGTGGATTCTTGTGGTGAATTGGCACCGGATTGAGCTCACTACCGTGTTTGATAATTGGACTGGTGGTTTACTACGCACTCATTGTTGTGTTCTTGGTGTATGCTGGGTTCGACGGGAAGATTGCTCCGCGAGAGTCGAAAGGAGTAACATATAATTTGACAATTCCAGTGAGGGGCAAAGCAAGCCCAAGCGCCAGAAGAAGACCCCATTTCAACTCGAACCCCTCGAAAAAGCATATGCCTGTAAGTTCGATTCCTTCAATTTTTTTTTATACCTTTTGTTTTGGATTTCTGTGAAAATTGAAGTATTAGTTTTGCTTTTTGAGATTTTTTTTTCATCAGTGTAGAACTACCCGTGTGGGTTGAATTGAAAGAAGAGGATGGGGAGATGGAGGTTCCTAAGATGGAAGGGATGGCAAGGGCAGATTGGGTTTGGATGTGTCATCCCCATAACCGAACCCATTTGTTTTCTCCGTACCCGAAACCGTAAAAAATCCGAACGGGTAACAAATTCCCTGTCGGGTAACGGTTTTTCCATTATGAATACCCACAGTAACTCAATTTCTTATTGTTATTCTCCATGTTGCGCATTTCTTGACCGAGCTGTTCTGCGTCTATCAGGCACATGCTTCTTCTGATGAAAATGTTAATGGCGGTTCTGCGGAGTTGCTGAGGGAATCGGAAAGTAGTAAGAAACAGAGAGGGAAGAAAAATATAAGATTTGTGGTTGACTATGGTGAGAAGATTCTGAGAGAATGTGAGTGGGAAATTGGGGCCTCTTGTTATTGTAGTTGTAGTTGTGTCTGAGAGAGAGAGAGAGAGAGAGAGAGAGAGAAAGAGAGGGAGGGAATTCAGACTTGTGTGAAAGCGTGGCTGGAAACTAGTTTGTTGGGTTCTTGGCTTTGAGTTCTTCCAGATTCCATAAAACTTGAAAGCATTAAAAAATTTGGAATAAAGATAAAGGACCTTTGAAATCTGCATTGCACTGCACTGCACTGCACGCTCAAGATCCTTTGAGTCTCCCAAGGAGTATTAAAGTTGCTGGAGAAAAAAATGGGATTTTATTTTTTTTATAAAAAAATATAAATATTAAAGAATGAAAACGGGACGGGTTCGGGTACAGGTTTGGAGTGAATAAGCCTATAACCATAACTGAACCTGAAATCAAATAATTAATTCAACGGTTATCTATAACCATAAAAAAACTCAAAATTTGATCCCCGAAACCAAATTGTTCCTATCGGTTACCTGCACAGATCAGGTTTGACACATTAAATTGCCAATGGAACAAATTTTTTATATTTTTAATGTTCATGTAGGCCTAGATTGACACGTGACACCTAATCATTATTCACGTGGGCACCACGTCAGGGTTTAGTAGCTGTTTTAACAAACAACTTAACAGATGTATGTAAGTTTTCCATAATTATTATTTTAGGTACTAGACTGGGACGAAAAAACTTTATGTATGAAATGTTGAAAATTAAGAACTTCGTGTAGGAAATTAAGATTAACAAAAATAAAATAAAATAAAAATTATGTGGTCAAATTGTAATTTTATTATAGGTAACCAGAAGTAATTTGCAACTTTTATAGTAGTGCTATTCACATACATCTGTGTATTCCTGCACATCCTTGTTAATATTTGTTGATTTATATTCTTAAATTCATTCGATCGACAGTTGGAAATTCTAAACTAAGATTAACAACAACCAAAAAAAAAAGATAAACGTTACGTGGTCAAAGAGTAATTTTCTATAGGTAACAAGGAGTAATGTGCAATTTTCATATGGTAATGTTATTCACACACCTCTTTTTACCCTTACAAATCTTTGTTACTTTTTGTCCATTTATATTCTTGAATTCATCCGATTCACGGTCGAAATTTGAGAGAGGCATGTGAAAAGTAAAAATGGTTGTGTGAATAGTTTTCATATGGGAATGTTTTGATATAGGCACCTTGTGTCACATTCTGGCCTAGGTTCAACTCCGCAATAGCACAATATTGTCCGCTTTGGGCTCCCACCACACCCTCACGATTTTGTTTTTGGGAAGTGGCCCGAGCTCGACCACTTCCCGAGCCGGGATGTGACACTTTTTTTAAAATTTCGTTGATTAAATATTTGTTCTTTTTAAGAATTTGATTAAACATTTTTTCTACAATTTTATTAGAGGTACGTTTGATTATATTGGTATTTTTGTTTATCTATAATATTGGTAGATTTTGTTTTATAGTACATTTGGATTTATGTACATTTTGTTTTTTGGTACATTCAGAACTAAGCATACCAAAAGTCGGTACATTTATTTTCAAATGCACTCTATAATCTACTTGGATTTTTACTAAGAATTTGTTTCAAATATATTTTTACAAAAAGTGTTTTTAGTCATTTTCAAAGCACTTCTAAACGAGTGATTAATATTTAATATGATGATATTAAGAAAATGCATACATGTTATAACATTAATATTAATAAGTCCTTAAAGAATGGGATTTTCTTAAAAATTTATACTAAAGTTTTCTTATTTTGATTAAAACCCTAAACTTTGATCATTTTGATTCTTCTACGCTTTACAGATTCTCTATACTCATCTCATGTTTGGTGGCTTGCCTAACTCTAACTTGATTATATATTAAACTATGAAATATTTGTGACCTCAAAAATGAAGAAGTTACAATATATTGCATATAATTGAAGATTAGGGTAGGTTAAGATCATCCAAATGGGCAATCCTAGATTCCAAGTTCCCAAACAAACTTACAATTTCCAATCCTGTCTATCTTGTATCGTATTTCATGATTGAAGAGCTCTCTTCAACAACAATTTTTTTTAAAAGTGTTCGGTATTCAAATGGGTATTTCACGTGTCATAATATATGTGGAGGGACATGAAATAAAATATCTTTTTCTTCACTTGTATTATGACACCTGGAGTACCAATTGAATACCTGACACCTCCTTCACCAGTCCCTCAAACAATAAAAACATAGATCTCTTTTAGTTAATGTATTATCACATTTTGGGCACATTTCAGTTTTTGTAGGAAGCAATTTTGTTCATAGGTGCTTTTTACTAGAAGTGATGATTTTATTATACATATGTAGAAGTTTCTATTAATAAAACTCCAAAAGAAAAAAAAAACAATATATCATGTGCTTCTCTAAAAAAAAAAAAAAAGGTTTTTGTACTCATTTTTAAGTATTTCAACTAAACATATACAAGAGTGTTTTTGGTAGTTATAAAGCGTTTTTAGTTCTTTCAAAGACAACCTCAAACGGACCTTAGTGAAACTATAAAAGAAAAAGAGTAGATATTAACACTCTAAAAATGTCAGCATGCACTTTGCAAAGTTTAGTTTATACCTACCTGCAAATACAAAGTAGGGCAAACAGAATGCAAAGGGGCTTTTGGATGAAACTGCAAGGAAGCTTTTACATCTACAAGACATTCAATCATTTTGATAATTTGATATGGCCATTACTTTTTAAGGGCTTCACGCATTAGATCAGATGAACTTTTTGACTCAAACTATGTTAAAATTTGACGTTTCAGAATCAATCAAAGGCAGAGAAAAGGGTAAGCACATGGACTTTCGCTAAGTACAGCAAGACCAACTCGTCTCATCTCATTCCACTATTACCGTTTTGTTTTTATCTTTTTCATGGGATACAATATTGTTATAGCTAATTTTATAAGTCATGTAAAGGCATAAAAAAAATAATTATAAATGACCATTGCTTATGTTCGTTACGTTTATATGACTACATAAGACAAAAAGTTACTTTAGCAAATTCTTAGAGGCTTAAAAAATACAATTGAGGCTTAAAAAAGTAATCCTGTACATGGGGCTTATAGCCCAAACAAACTAATTACAAGGTTGATTTTTCACATCACTTGGACGTTGATTTTTCACATCATTTGAAAAAAAAAACATTCATTCCAATGTATAATGTCTAAATTGCTCACCTTATAAATATTATGGTGCGTTTGTCATACCAGACTATAATGAACATGATTAGCTTCATGACTAAGTTTGATTGACTTAGAATAGACTAATTTTGTGAAGCATTTGGTACAATATCGAACTCAAAAAACTAATTGACAGATTATATTATTATAGTATTTCATGCATATCTACTAATATTTTATTATGGGAAGTTTTATTTAAGGGAACCTAACTAACCACTTTCTACACCCAACTTAAATTTTAAATGTTAATTGTCTATTTTACCCTATTGCATAATTACTATTAAGTACAAAATAAAATTAATAATAAAAATCAAATTTATCAATAGACCCACATACTATAATTAAACCCTAGCATCACCCTTTGTTTATTCTTTGTTCATTCCGACTAAAATCCTAAAAGCTCTACTAATAGAGAAAAACAAGTTTTTCTATTGATGGATGGTGATTTTGAAGTTTTTAATCCTTCAACTAAGATATGACTCGATTTATGGATATTTTGTTTCTTCGCTTCTTCTTTGGATTAAATTTCATACTTTTTATATTATATTATATTTATTTTTCTCTACCGTCTGTATGCGCCCTAAAACACCAATGCAAGGACTTTTGATTAGTACTGCAAAGACATAAAATTTGATTCTTGGTGCAAATAAAGATTGCTCAACTTTAATCACGAACTAGCGGGTGGCATGTCTTGCACCTTTTTTTATTTGAAATAGCTCCAATTTGTTTAATTGTTTATTAACATAGCAACAAAACACCCAGCCCTATATGTGACAGCCCGTCCCGAATTTTTTTATCATCGGCATAGAAATGACGATTTTACCCTTGAACGTGGAGTGTGTGTTCTGTTTGGGCCTAGGGTTTGGATATATTTCTTGATTTTCCTAAGTTTTTGGACCCAATGAGTGGGTTTTGGTTGCTATGATTGGTTGAAATTGGACACACTTACACACACCCACACACGTGCACCATTGTGATCCCTTTCCTTTTCTGTTTCTGTCTCTCTCCCTTTCTCGAAAATTCTTCCCATTTCCGTACAATTGTACGGACGAACTCTCATCCCACATTTCTTGACACGGATCGAAGCTACAAACCTCCTGATCATCCCTTCTGCAACTTTGTGAACCCAACTATACCTTTGGTTGGACGGGAAGACCTCAAAAACCCTAGAAATCGTAACATTTGACGAAGTGCACTGTTCATGCAATCGTGATCGTGGACTTTTCAGCAAGTTTAAAGGTTGTAGGAAACTTTAAAACGCCTTCAGGAAGCTTGGGGAGTAACTTTGGAGCATTTTGGACGTCAGAATACTCGAGATCATCGAGTTGCAGGTTTGGCCAGTTTTCATGAAGTTTTTCCAGCGAGTTTCCAGTGGACTTAAGCCCTACAAGTGGTATGATTGTGTTCCTCTTATCAGAAGCTTCATTTTGATACTAATTTTGTGAAGTTTGGTAAAAAATCGAGTGAGATTTAGAAGTTAGAAGTTTTTTCCAGTTTCCGGCGACGCAGCGGACGCTGGCGCCGGACTCTGGTGACCCAAGGTTGAATGAGGGGAATATTTCGTCAAAGAATATTTTGTCAACTTTGACGAAATATTCCTAACGGCAGTTAACGGCGTCATGTTTATTTTAACGGAATATTCTAGTTATTTGGCGAAATATTCCTTAATGCCATTAGGAAATTAGTCAGTGTGCCAGGCATGTGCCTATGCATGGGCGACGCGCCGTGTGGGACGTCGGAAAATGTTTCTTAAAATATAGGGGGATGTTCATGGGATCGAGTAGATCATGTTGGTATATTCAAACACCCTAATTGAGCAATGTATGAGAAGTTATTACCTATTTCGGTTATGTGTTTATAAATGACGGTTTCATAGTTGTTTCGCACATAGGTGACACGTTTCTTGAGGATGAGCGCAGTCAAGCGAGACTCGAGGGTTACGATCCTTCCACATAGTAGTGAGTGGGCTTTTGTTTTCAGTATATACGTATATACTTGGTATTTTTCCCATAAAGAGCTTTTTAATGGTTTTATAAACTAGAATGCCATGTCAAATAGTAGTTATGTTTAGTATGGATTTTGTGTTGATTGTTGCTTGGCGCTGCAGAGGCTCAGGTAAGTCAGGTGAGTATATGTTTGGAAGTGATGGTTATGAGCATGATTATGTTGAGATGTGTGTATAGCTCATTATCCTACACCCCGGTATTTGTGCTTTGCCAGAGGATAGGGCTTAGCCTTCACGTGATCGTTCACCTCCCGCACCACACGCTTACCTTGGATCCAAGGCAGGTGCCATCATGTTGTTTTCCGACTCGTAGGTGACTTGCGATACTTCGCACAGCCTTCACGTGATCGTAGCACTGAGCGTGTATATATATACACACCTTGCCTGTCGTACAGACCATTATAGGTGGTTTTGACTCGTGTGCAGGAAATTGGTAGATGAGCTATAGATTCAACTGTACAGGTCAAATTAGGTGACTTTGGCTGACATATTGTTGTTGCTGGCATTTTGTGGCTATTGATTTATCTTACCTAATTTATATATCTCTTAGTTGGATATTTTGACATGGCATATTCTGGATTTACCATTTTCCTAGTATGATTTGAGATATGTTTACGTATAATATTTCTGGGAAAGTATACAGGTTTTACAGCGAGGGGTTATTACTTTTGATATTGAAATGGTTTTGAAAAGCTTTGTTTTTGCCTACTCACGTTTTCTATTTTGCACCCCTCCAGGTTTTAGGTTGAAGTGACTGTTGGTGGCTAACGAGGATCTGACGGCTGTTCTGCAGAACACCATCAATGTAGGACTTTCTATAGATATTGTTTAATTAGTACTTGTTCATTCTGGATTGCACCTAGGTTGCTTATGCTATGATGATATGTTTTATCTTGAATTCTCGTCATGTTTTACTCACTTGGACATTTAGTGTAAATTAATTAGTTTGGTTTTCTTTCATTCACATTTTCACTTTAGTACTTCCGCACAGTGCACTTGGCTACGTGACCCTCATGTGATGGCCAGCACGCTCTGATTTTGGGTCGGGGTGTGTCAATTTGGTATTAGAGCCTAGGTCCGGCAGTCCAGTATATCTTGTGAATATTCTAATTATTTTGGTGTCTTCTGTTAGAACTATGTCGCCTCGTAGAGAGCCACGTCATTCCGCTGAGCCTAGCTTCAGTTAGGGGAAGCTATCGTTAATGTTATTCAGTCTACGCATTGTTCCCCCCCAGAGGACTCCTCTGGAGACCATTTATAATATAAAGCTAAACACTTTTATGGGTAATGAAGGGCACAAAGGTGTAGAGAAATGGCTTAATCACCTCGAGAAGACTTTCTATTTGATGCAGAGTTAGGGGAGTCTTCCTGCAGACAGATGGATCAAGACGACCACTTGGTTTCTAGGTAAGGAACTTGCATCTTGGTGGGAGCAAGAGATTGAGGAGTTATCACAGGTAGAAGTTGCAGATTGGGAAGTTTTTAAGCTGTTGTTCTAGAAGAGATTTATTCCTCCAGCTTATATAGATAGCAAGAAGTAAGAATTTATGAGTTTGAGACAGAAAAAGATGACAACTAACGAGTACTATAGAAAGTTTATAGATTTGTCTCGCTATTACCCAGAGGTTGTTGCTAATCCAGCTGAGATGCTTCGTTTTTTTAAATTTGGTACTCGAAAGAAGTGGCGCTTAATGTCGACCACGACTCCCTGTACGTCCTACCATGAGTTTTATGAGATTTGGTTACAAATTAAAGACTCAGAGAACTTGCCTAGCGAGAGTGAGGAGGAAGAAGAGAAAGACGAGAATCAGAAGAAAAATGATAAAGGTAAAGGTCAGTCGTCTCAGAGACCTCATAAGACGCAAAGTTTTAAAAGAAACGGTGCTAGTTCTAACTTATCTAGCGGATATGTGAGTTCTACGGGACAAAGGAGAGGTGGTAGGTTTACAGGAGGTTCTCGTTTTCAGAGGCAGCGAGATGCTGGTGATTCTGGAGGACCGTTTTGTCATAGGTGCAACAGTCGACATTTGGGGAGTGCAGGTAGGGTAGCAAAGGATGTTTTACTTGTGGACAGGTTGGGCATCGGGCTGCGAATTGTCCACAGAATCAGCAGAGGCCCCAGCTGGCTTTTTTACCACCGCCAGTTCCGAGTCAGCAGGCTCCAGCACTTAGTAATTATGGTCAGGTTAGTAGCGAGAGTACTTATCATTACCAAGGTGATGTAACTTCTTATTTTGCAGTGCAATACCCATATCCACAAGATTCATACTATCAGAGTGGTTACCTTCAGTACCCTGAAGGGTATACACCGTATCCACCTTATTCAGCGGGTGGATCTCAGTGGTATTCTAGAGTACAACCCCAGCAAGGAGAGGTTGCTTCTAGCAGCGCCGGATCGTCGAGGTAGCCTAGTCAGACAGGACAGAGACGTAGTGTACCTGGACGAGGTGGTTAGTCTAGCAGAGGTCGTGGTGGACGACAGCAGACTCTGGGCCATATCCACAACATTACAGTGCAGGATGCTCAGAATAACCCTGATTTGATTATGGGTATGTTGAACATTCTCGGTCATTTTGCTAAAGTGTTAATTAATTGTGGTGCTACCCATTCTGTCATTTCTTATACATTTGCTTAGTTAACGCAACCTAATCCCACACATCTTGCTTTCCAGTTAGAGTTTTCAATGCCTAGAGGGGAAACATGTCAGGTCAGCTGGATATACCCAGGTTGCCCCTTGTTAGTGGAGGATGTGGTTATGCCAGCTAATATCATCCCGTTAGATATTGTTGAATTTGATGTTATTTTGGGCACAAATTGGCTACATTATAATTGTGCCAATATTGATTGTTATGAGAAGATAGTTACTTTTCATCGCTCGGGGTTACCTATGGTTACGTTTGTGGGCGAGCGTAGCGGAGAGAGGCAATGCATCCTTTTTGCAGTGAAAGCCAAGAGGTTGCTGAAAAAGGGTTGTCAAGGATATCTAGCTCATGTTGTGCTAAATGATAATGCTCCTAGCAGTGTGGGGGAGGTTAGAGTGGTCAGGCATTTTCCTGACGTATTCCCTGATGATTTACCTAGATTGCCGCCAGATCGAGATGTGGAGTTTTCCATTGAGTTACTGCCAGGTACAGACCCTATATCATTTACTCCTTATAGGATAGCTCCTGCTGAACTGAGAGAATTGAAGATTAAATTCCAGGAGTTAGTCAATAAAGCTTTTATTCAGCCTAGTACTTCACCTTGAGGGGCTCTAGTCTTATTCGTACGGAAGAAAGATAGTACTTTGAGGCTGTGTATAGATTATCGGCAGCTGAATCGGGTAACGATTAAAAACTGTTATCCGTTGCCATTCATAGATGATTTGTTTGATCAGCTGTAGGAAGCCTGTGTATTTTCAAAAATTAATTTGAGGTCTGGTTACTACCAATTGAAAATTCGAAGTGAAGACGTCCCCAAAACAGCTTTTAGAACTCGATATGGCCATTATGAGTTCTTAGTGATGCCATTTAGGTTGACTAACGCACCTGCTGCGTTTACGAACTTGATGAATCAGATATTCCTGTCATATCTCGACAGGTTTGTCATTGTCTTTATTGACGATATTCTTGTATACTCTAAATCTAAAGCAAAACATATTCAACATCTTACTTTGGTGTTGAAGAGATTGAGGGAACATCGATTGTATGCTAAGTTTAGCAAATGTCAATTCTGGTTAGATCAAATGGCATTTTTGGGATACGTTATATCAGCTCGAGCCATCCAGGTGGATCCTTAGAAGATATCGGCAGTTGAAAATTATGAGCAGCCATGAACCATCTCAGAGGTGCAGAGTTTTCTTGGTTTGGCAGGCTACTATAGGCGATTTGTTAAAGACTTCTCAATTATGGCGTTACCGCTTACGAGGTTGACCAGAAAAGATGTTAGATTTGAGTGGGATCATAAATGTGAGCAAAGCTTTCATCAATTGAAGTATTGTCTACCTTATGCAGCTGTGATGGCACTTCCAGAAGATAGTGGTAATTTCGAGATTTACAGTGACGCTTCATTAAATGGCTTGGGTTGCGTGTTAATGCAACATGGTAGGGTGATTGCTTATGATTCGAGACAGTTGAAGCCTCATGAGATGAACTATCCTACTCACGATCTCGAGTTAGCAGCTATTGTGTTTACATTGAAAATCTAGAGACATTATCTTTATGGAGAAAGATGTAGGATTTTTACAGATCATAAAAGTCTTCAGTATCTGTTTACTCAGAGGGATCTGAATCTTCGTGAGCAAAGGTGGATAGAGTTGATGAGTGATTACGACTGCACGATTGAGTATCACTCGGGTTGTGCAAATGTGGTGGTTGACACACTTAGCAGGAAATCTCAAGGTAGAGTTAATGCTTTCTACTCGTGTCGTGTTCATCTTCTTACAGAGTTGAGATCAACTGGAGTAAAGTTAGAGGTAAAAGATCGAGAGGAAGCTTTACTTGCTAACTTTCAAGTTAAGCCAATCTTAATTGATCATATACTCGAGGCACATATGAATGGTGATGAGATCTCTCAGGAGCTAATTCGGTTAAGAAATAAAGGGAAAAAGAAAGATCTTCGGATTCAAGAAACTGACGGCATGCTTATGCAGGAAAGTAGAATGTACGTGCCGGACAAAGCAGAATTAAAGAAGAACATTCTTGATTAAGCGCATATATCGGTATATGCTATGCATCTAGGGAGTACAAAAATGTGTCATACCATTCGACCATTTTACTATTGGCCAGGTATAAAAAGAGAAATTGATGAGTATGTGAGTAGGTGTGCCGTTTGTTAGTAGGTCAAAGCCGAAAGAAAGAAGCCTTTTGGACGAATGTAGCCACTTTCCATTCCACGGTGGAAATGAGAAGATATTACTATGGATTTTGTGTATAAGCTTCTCTGTACACAGAACGGTTATGATGGCGTTTGGGTGGTGGTTGATCGGCTTATTGAGTCTGAACATTTTATTCCAGTAAAAGAGAAATATTCCTTAAGCCGGTTAGCTGATTTATTTGTGTCAAAGATTGACAAATACCATGGTGTACCAGTTAGTATTGTCTTTGATCAAGATCCAAGGTTCACTTCTAAATTCTGGACAGCGTTTCAGGAAGCTCTAGGTTCGAGACTACTTTATAGTACAACATATCATCCTCAAACTGATGGGCAGTCTGAGAGGACTATTCAGACGCTGGAGGATATGCTGAGATCCTCATTATTGCAGTTTGGCGACGCTTGGCATAAACGTTTGGATTTGATGGAGTTTGCCTACAACAACAGCTACCATTCGAGCATTGGTATGTCACCTTTCGACGCACTGTATGGTAAATCTTGTCGTACACCTTTGTGTTGGTCAGAGGTTGGCGAAAGAATTTTGGTGGGCCTAAAGATTGTGGACGAGACTACTCAAAATATTCAGGTAATTAAATTTAACCTGAAAGCGGCCTAAGATCGCTAGAAGAGTTTAGCAAACAGACATGCCACTTATCGAACTTATAAAGTAGGTGATTGGGTATTCTTGAAGCTGTTACCATGGAAAGGTGTTGTACGATTCGGGAAAAAGAGGAAGTTGAGTCCTAGATATATTGGACCGTACCAGATCACCGAATCGATCTGTGAAGTAGCTTATAGACTTGAGTTACCTCCGGAGTTATCTAAAATGCATCATGTATTCCACATTTCCATGCTTCGTCATTATATCTCAGATTCATCACATGTGTTACCTTCTCAACCATTGGAAATTAATCTCGATTTGACTTATAACGAGGAGTCGGTAACGATTTTGGATTGGAAAGATAAGGTTCTGAGAAATAAGACAGTGCGCTTAGTAAAAGTTTTGTAGAGGAATCATTCGGTAGAGGAAGCCACCTGGGCGACGGAGGAGCGTATAGAGATGTATCCACGCTTGTTTTACGAGTATTAGTGGTTTGTAATTATTGTGTAAATTTCGAGGACGAAATTTTCTTAAGAGGGTAGGTTGTGACAACCCGTCCCGAAGCTTTTTATCGTCAACGTGGAAATGACAGTTTTACCCTTGAACGTGGAGTGTGTGTTGTGTTTGGGCCTAGGGTTTGGATATATTTCTTGATTTGCCTAAGTTTTTGGACCTAATGAGAACTTGGGTTTTGGTTGTTATGATTAGTTGAAATTGGGCACACCTACACACACCCACACACATGCACCATTGTGATCTCTTTTCTTTTCTATTTCTGTTTCTCTCACTCTCTCTCTCTCTCGAAAATTCTTCCCATTTCCGTACAATTGTACGAACGAACTTTCATCCTACATTTCTTGACACGGATCAAAGCTACAAACCTCCTCATCATCCTCCTTGCAACTTTGTGAACCCAACTATACCTTTGGTTGGGCGAGAAGACCTAGAAAACCCTAGAAACCATAACCTCCGACGAAGTGCATTGTTCATGTAATCGTGATTGTGGACTTTTCAGCTAGTTTAAAGGTTGTAGAAAGCTTTAAAGCATCTTCACGAAGCTTGGGGAGTAACTTTGGAGCGTTTTGGATGTTGGAATACTCGAGATCATCGAGTTGCAGGTTTGGCCGATTTTCATGAAGTTTTTCCAGTGAATTTCCGGTGGACTTAAGCCCTAAAAGTGGTATGATTGCGTTCCACTTATCATAAGCTTCATTTTGATACTAATTTTGTGAAGTTTGGTCAAAAATTGAGTGAGATTTAGAAGTTACAAGTTTTTCCCAGTTTCTGGCGATGCAACGGTGGCCGACGCCAGACTCCAGCGACCCAAGGTTGAAGGAGGGGAATATTCCGTCAACTTTGACATAATATTCCTAACGGCAGTTAACGGCGTCAGGTTTATTTTAATAGAATATTCTAGTTATTTGACAAAATATTCCCTAATGCCGTTAGGGAATCTGTCAGTGTGCCAGGCACGTGCATGCGCGTGGCCGGTATGTGTGGCCGTGCCTTGGCTAGCGCGTGAGGGTGCGTGGGATGTCGAAATGTTTTTCTAAAAATATGGTGGTGTTCATGGGATCGAGTAGATCATGTTGGTATATTCAAACACCTCAATTGAGCAATGTATGAGAAGTTATTACCTATTTTGGTTATGTGCTTATAAATGACGGTTTTATAGTTGTTTCACATATAGGTGAGACATTTCTTGAGGACAAGCGCATTCAAGCGAAACTCGGGGGCTACAATCCTTCCACATATTAGTGAGTGGACTTTTGTTTTCAATATATACCAGGTACTTTTCCCAGAAAGTGTGTTTTAATGGGTTTATAAACTAGAATGCCATGTCGAATAGTATTTATGTTTAGTATAGATTTTGTGTTGATTGTTGCTTGGCGCTGCAGAGGCTCAGGTAAGTCAGGTGAGTATATGTTTGGAAGTGATGGTTATGAGCATGATTATGTTGAGATGTGTGTATAGCTCATTATCCTACACCCCGGTATTTGTGCTTCGCCAGAGGATAGGGCTTAGCTTTCACGTGATCGTTCACCTTCCGCACCACATGCTCACTTTGGATCCAAGACAGGTGCCAGCTTATCGTACAGACCACTATAGGTGGTTCCAACTCGTAGGTGACTTGCAATACTTCGCACAACCTTCACGTGATCGTAGCACTAAGCATATATATACACCCAGCATGTCGAACAGACCGCTATAGGTGGATTCGACTCGTGTGCAGGAAATTGGTAGATGAGTTATAGATTTAGCCGTATAAGTCACGTTAGGTGATTTCGGCTGATATATTGTTGTTGCTGGTATTTTGTGGCTATTGATTTATCTCACCTGATTTATATATCTCTTAGCTGGATATTTTGACATGGCATATTTCTGACATGGTATATTCTGGATTTACCATTTTCCTAGTATGATTTGAGATATGTTTACGTATAATATTTTCTGGGAAAGTATATAGGTTTTACAGCGAGGGATTATTACTTTTGATATCGAAATGGTTTTGAAAAGCTTTGTTTTTTTCCCACTCACGTTTTCTGTTTTGCGCCCCTCCAGGTTTTAGGTTGAAGTGACTGTTGGTGGCTAACGAAGATCTGATGGCTGTTCTGACAGAACACCATCATTGTAGGACTTTCTCTGGGTATTGTTTAATTAGTACTTGTTCGTTCTGGACTGCACCTAGGTTGCTTATGCTCTGATGATATGTTTTGTCTTGAATTCTCGTCACGTTTTACTCATTTGGACATTTAATGTAAATTAATTAGTTTGGTTTCTTTTATTCACATTTTCACTTTAGTACTTCTGCACAGCGCACTTGGCCATGTCACCCTCACGTGACGACCAGAACACCCTGATTTTGGGTCGGGGTGTGTCACTATGTCATTTCAAAGTTTCTTAAAAAGTACATGAAAATGCTCGATTTAAAATGACTGAATTGGAGCTTGCTTATTTTGTTGGCAAATTCAAGTCTATGGAATGATCTCTTAGATCCCAAGTTTATGGATGGGTTGTGGTAGTAGAAAAAAAAAATTAAAAAGTAGTCGTAGAAATGCTAGTCCTATACAGCATATGCAATTATAGAGGGGCAAAGGACGCCTCTTTGAAAAAAAAAACATTCCATTAAAGATGTTATTTTATAAAGGGAATTGGTGTAAAGATAATTTTACATTTTGAATTGGGTTTGAGATGATAGTTTAGGTAATAAATTTAGGTTTAAAGAGATATTAATTCTTTAATAAAAAACAATATGAGTGAAGAGAATAAGTTGGGTGTAGAAAGAGGTTAGATGGGTTCAAATAAAATTTCCCTTTTATTATTAATTCACCTTTTTTTTCCTGTAAAACTCTACCTCCACACAAAAACTTCTCTTTTTCTCCATCTTTGGCTCCGACCATTATCTCTTTTTCTCCCTCTATTTCTTGCAGAACGTGGATCCTTCTAAATGATTTTTCTTGCAAAACGCAAATTTTTTGATACAAAACAAGATCATCCTCTTCACCTTTTTCACGCAGTTAAGCATCTCCACCTTCCTCATTCTCTTCTTTCTAAAAAAAATTCAGATCTTAATTGTGTCGTTAGAGCCCGGGATCGAGGCACTAATCGGTAAGTGAGCGTACATGACGGTAGTATCCCTTGGTGACTCTAGTGATCAGATTTTGCAGTGTGAGATCGTCGTCCTGATGGCAGCGCTTGTCTTGCACTTGCAACAACGCTCGTCTTTTGGTGATTTGGGTTTCGATGGAGACCATTGGCGATGCAAGTTTGTCGTCGATCATCTATTTGTTGGACGGCTAAGAAGGTGTTGGGGAAGGGATTAGCAATCCTCTCATTTTGTGAGGTCTCATTAAGACCACCTAGCAAGGCCACCTAGCAAAGCATCTAGGCGCATTTACCTAACCATAATCAAAATAGAGGAATTGGATTGAAGAGGAATTGAATTGAGGAGGAATTGGATTAAGGAGGGGGTCAGAATTAAATTCATGTTGAAGCTGTTTACTTAAATGTTTTGGAATCAGAATAAAAATGAAATGAAATTCATATTAGTTGTTCACTAATTCACCTGAATCAAAATATAAATTAATATGATTACTAAAATACCCTTATTTTTTTGTTTTATTTCTTCCCATATTTTTTAATAAAATTTTCATTAGTTATTTTTATTAATTTGATTAAAGTGAAGAGTTAAAATGGGAGAGAGAGGGAGTTTATATGCTGGAAATGGTGATGCGGTGAGTCAAGTGAACAAACACTCATAATCACTATCCCTCGCTTTAATCTTCCCAAGCAGAAAATAAAAAAAAAACTCATCCCTCTCATTTTCCCCCTCGCCTTCATTTTTCCCACTCAACCTAGCCCATAATTTTGGTGTTTGGGTGATAAATTCTTGAATCCGATTTTGGGGGTTAGGTTTTGTGAGGCAATGGCAGGGGAGTAAGGCATGGCTACACGGGGAGATGGAAGTTGTGGCACAAGCGATGAAGGTGAAGCGCATGAGCGATGGAAATAAGTACTGAAGGTGAATGGCATTTTGGGAAGAGTGATTTGATTCCAAATGGAGCCTTCTCCTCAGAATCCAAATACTACCTTCGTCCAGGTAATCCAATTCCAGCAATATCAGGAATTGAATTCTTGATTTTACATGAGGTCTGCAAAACTGTGCATTCCGCTTAAGTTGGTAAACGTAGGAATAATCAGTAATGGGGAATGACTACCGTTCCGCCATATCCTTTCCCCATATGTAAACACGCCACTAGTCTACACGAGTCTAACTTAGTCCCATTAAAGTCAATCTCTTCCTGCACCAAATACGAACTAGTAATCCTAACTAAACCAATCTAGTCTAGCAAAACTTAGTGAGGCCAAACAAATCTGCCCTTATTGGATTAACGAACAAATTTTAATTTCTATTATTAGAAAAGACAAATATGAGAATAAGATGAGGGAATTCGTGATTCGAGAAAGTCAGGAATAAGAAATAAAAGGAATAAGAAGGGAGTTATACTACCCTAATTAATTTAATTTGTTATTTTCAAGTATTGGATTACATATTGAATGTGTGAGAAACATATTTTATTTAGAATAAAACTTGCATTCTCTTCACTTGGGGATGGAATTATTCTCCTACTTGCAAATAACGTATCCTCGTCATAGAAATTTCACAAGCGAAACTGTGACATCCCACATCGCCCAGGGGAGTGATCCTTAAATGTATATTCCCATCCCAACCTAGCACGAGGCCTTTTGAGAGCTCACTGGCTTCGGGTTCCGTAGGAACTCTGAAGTTAAGCGAGAAGGGGGCTAGAGCACTCCCATGATGGGTGACCCACTGGGAAGTTGCTCGTGAGTTCTCAGAAACAAAACCGTGAGGGCGTGGTCGGGGCCCAAAGCGGACAATATCGTGCTACGGTAGTGGAGCGGGCCCGGGAAGTGGTCCTGCCCGGGCTGGGAGTAAACTTCACCTCGCCCAAGCTCATGAGTTTCAGAGTTCTTTCTTAGAACTATTGGTATGTACAAATTCGTGAGGTCACGAGAGAAGTGATGGTGCGTTCCAATCAATCAATCCGTGAGTGTTTTGACGAGTTTGTGGGGAACAACCGTATGGTGTACGGACGAAGGAAAGGTCGAGAAGGATGGTGAAGAGGGAGGTTGTGTACGTGTGTGTGTATACGTGTGTGTATACTGGATTGGCCAAGAAAAAGGACGGGCATGCTCTGATTGGGCTGTCGTGGGGAAGAGGGAGAGAAATGGTAGGGTTCAAGTGGCCCAAAGACACATAAAACAACCCAAAAATCTGATTGGGCCCAGTAATGTAGGAATTTAAAGTGATTGGTTTAGGTTTTATTTTCTTATTTTGGCCCAATTGAAATCTAACGTTCGTAACTTTTTCATTACGAACCCGATTCGGCTCTAATTCACGTCAATGCGCTCGTGACGTTTCGTACTATTTAATTACATCTGCGAGAAAAATAATTTAAAACTATTTATGTACTCGGGGATTAAAATATATGTAAATTTGGGACGGATCATCACACAATAGCTAAAGAAAAAGCCAATTTACTTTCTCCAATCAATTTAATTTTTTTATAATAAAAAAACTATATACAATTTTTGGAGTGATTTTTTAACTTACAGTAATTTATTTCTTTATGTGCTTTTGGGAGGAAAATTTAGTCATGGAAACATAAATATAAAACACTAGTAATGGTAAGCTATTTGCACGACAAAACTTAGGCAACGAAGCATATTTCGTTGTCCGAGTATGTTTTGTGCGATAAAAATTGGGTTTGGTCGCACCAAATGTTCACGGCAAAAAAAAAAAATCAAAAAATTTATGTGGCAAAGAGTTGTCTCACGCAAGAGATGTTTGCTCGACGACCTAACCTATTCATCAAGCAAACTCAAAACATATTTGCGCTAAAATGAGAATTTGACGCCAACTTTTGCATGTTAAACGAAATATTGTAGCCCTAGAAGAACTATGCAATGAACAACCTTCAAGCTTTGTCACACAAAGTCTCTAAAATGGTCGGTGAGAAAATAATGGCAAAAAAATAAATACGACAATGAAGAAACTTTAGGTGACGAAGGCTTCATCGTGCAAGGGTTCACAGAGTTCATTAAAGCCTCAAATCCGTACCCTTTTCTCCTCACTTCCTATCTTCCTAATCTTCTTACCCAATTCTAAATATCATTTTTCTCCCCCAAACTCAACACTTTCTCTCTCCCATATCCCAAATCTTGTTTTCTTTTTCGTACTCTCATCGTCGACGATCGAAGTCTTTGTTGAATGACCTATTAGTAAGTGTCAATTAGTAATTTAATAATTAATTTTTTATATAATAGGCATTATGATTATTAATATTTTAATATTTTTGTGCATAACAGGTGAAATTTAATATTGATGATACTGATAGTAACATGATTTATTATGAATGTTTTAAATATTTCTTTATTTGTATTCGAATTATAATATTTTATTTAACTTTTATAGATGCTTTAAATATTTGCTTAATTTGTATTCGAATTAAATATTTACTTTAAATATATATATATATATATATATATATATATATATATATATATATATATAAGAACGTTTTGAATATCATATTTGCTTAATTTGATAATAAAAATTGAATCAATAAAATTTATGAAAAAAATTAAAAAATGAGCGCAACGTAGATCATGTCATCGCACAAAGGCATATTACGTGACGGAAGTTATGTTGTCGAGCAAAGGCACCTTACGCGATGAATGATGTTTTGTCGTACAAATGGGTCTTAATCGACGAATACTTCATTGCCTAAAGCCCATGAACAATTAGAGTTTTGTATGGATTTGGACGAGGATAGCCTACATTGGGCGAGGAAGGCTTCGTCGCTCAAAACCTTCATCATTTTAATATTTTCCCCAGCCATGAGAGGCAGATTTCAGAAATTGCTTTACAATTTCTAAACGCCTCTTCCTCCATCTCCCTCTTCATCTTTGTTCCTCTCTTTTCCTCTCCATCTTTGTTCCTCTCTTTTCCTCTCCATCTTTCTCTCCATCTCCATCTCCATCACCCTCTCTCTCTCTCTCTCTCTCTCTCTCTCTCTCTCTCTCTCTCTCTTAATTCAAATTTGTCCATCTTTATCTCCTATATTTTTCCATATATAGTTCCTCTCCCTTTCTATATCCCTCTTTATCTGGTAAGCGATAACGGTTATTTTGATTTTGCCATTTATATTTTTAATTTTGAATTCAAACTAACAAAATTAATTGACACACCCCGACCCGAAAGTGGGGCGTGCTGGCCGTCACGTGAGTGTGACGTAGCCATGTGCACGGTGCGGAAGCGAGAATCGATAACTAAGTACGAACTAATTAAAATCAAAACCACTAGCAACCTAGGTAAGATAGTGTACTAGAGGCATAATAAGGTACTTATACATAATCAGAGCGTTCTAAGTTCGAATGCAGTCAAGCATGAAATAAGTTTAGATAACACCACCGGTGTCATACATAAATGAATGTGTCAGAACTGCCGATAAGCCCTCGCGTCCACCAAAAGAACCTCTAGCTACCTAGTACCTGGAGGGGCGAAAAACAAAACTGAGTGGGTCAGCAAAACAATTCCTTTCAAAACCAATCTTTACTCAAACATATAGCCCCTCACCGTAAAACCTGTATAATTTCCCATAATCAAAATATATACTCGTATATACATATAGGTTCTCAAAATGATGCTGAAAAGTATATGTATGCCATGCCAAAGTATCCAAAACAGAAACTCAATCATAAACTGTTGATGTGATTAAATGCCAGGTAATCATCTTGGCTCTCGGCCATCTAATCTCATATAGCTCATAACATCATGTATATCAATACTGCACAATCATCACTACCACATCTGGTGGTCTACTCATCATCATGTATATCAAGTAAATATGCTCTAGTGCTACAATCACGTGAAGACTGTGCGAATGATTTGCAGGTCACCTACGAGTCGAATCCACTCAAAGGTGGTCTATACGACAAGACTGTGCACCTAACTTGGATCCAAGGCGAGCATGCGGTGCGGGAGGTGAACTGTTGGAAGTATGCCCTGAAAGTCAATCTTTGGAAGAAACCTTTCAGGACATTGCATTGATGTATATATATGACTCTTATACATCGGAAGGCAAAGATACTAACTAGGACTATCTCAATGAACGAAATATGTCCTAACTAGTGAATCCATGGACAATGGATCGATGGAAGAAGTAATCTAATGATGTTAGACTACAGAGACCTTCTTCACATAACCATCATGTCCAAAAGGTTCCTGGTCATAGGATTGTCGGAGGGATACTGACAATGCATAGATCAGTACATACTATGTCCGCTTCAAATGGAAGAATGGAAAGTCTCATCCCATTCGTGTAGTGACACTAAGACAAGTATGTAGGTGCTCATTAAAGGAATGAGTTCACTGAACACAATCGAACAAGAGTACTTGCATGGAGGTCTACTCACATGTCAAGCAAGTAACTCAGACAGTTGGAATAATGTAAGTAATCCTTTGACCGGAGACATCATAGATGTCTAATGGTTAGGTCCTTGATCTTTGACCATGTCAAATGACATTCCATTTGGAGAGTCCACGGCATTGTTGGGGTCAAGCTATCTAAACATGTAGACATGTGAATGGTCAACAATGGATCTCTAATCCTCGTTAAGAGAGGATGAATACTCTAAGATACGATTCGAGAATCTTCGGCCGAAGTATCGAGCGTAGTAAAGGAAAGCGTTCCTATACGTCTCAAGTGAATCATATAAGAATACATAATCATATTAGGGGTTTGACATAGTACATCCATATCTTAGTGATGTGATTAAGAGTATTGTATTAGAGAAGGATTGAATTACATTGTAATTCCAACTGAATAGGTTCTCTGAATAACTTCTACATTAGCTTGGGTAGCCATGACATATGTTTAGATGTCACTCATGGCTTGTGAGTTCTTCTAGATGATTAATTGTAATCGTCAAAGGAGAACGTGAATTAAAAGTAAGTTTTAATTCAACAAGTGATTGGATTAAATCAATTGGATTGATGCCAATCATCTCATTGCCTTGCTAATTAGAACCTAAAAGATTGTTCACCAATACACTCTTGTAGTGAGTAACCAATGGATGATGGAAATAATTAATTGGATTAATTAAGTGTGGTGATTAATTTAGAAAGTCTAAAGAAATCACAAAAGCGATAAAAGATCGTTTTGGGCTTAAGAAACGTTCGGGTTTAATTGGGCCCATTGGGCCTAAACCCATTGGGCTTTTATTCAAGCATTGGATGACTTGAAATATTAAAAGCCCAAAGCCCAAATACCCACACTAAGGGCCGGCCACTTTGAGGAGGTGAGGAAGTCAAGTGTTGACTTGTTTCCCTTTGTCTATAAATACAACATTATAGGAAATATCTCACTTAGGGTTTTTGTGTGTTCAAAACAATTTAGAGAAAAAGAAAATATCTCTCTAGAACACCAACAAGGGTCGGCCACCTTTGGGGATTTTTAGCTAATCATCTAATCCCCCCTTAGGTTATTCCTTCATCCTTCTCACTACTCTAGTGGGTGAGGCTTGAAAACTCTAAGAGAACCTTGGAGCACTCAAACATACAAAGTGGAGGAGGCAAGGAGGAAAGCTAGGCTCAAAGACTTTGAGGAGCAAAGGTCTTGGAGGTGGTCCATCCTTGGTCTTAAGAGTAGATCAAGAGGTACAAATCTACACCTTAACTTTGTTCTTCAATAAAATTATTTGTGATGCATCTTACATAAACCTATGCATCTTGAAGGGGATTTAAATGACTAGAGCTTTAATATTAATTGTTAACATGCTTCCGTTGTTTTCGTATGTATACTTTGATTTATATATGCATGCTAGTCAAATGAAATCCCTAATGAATCTCATAAATTCCTTCATGAACAACACGTGAAAGACTATGCCCCTAACTTTGGGCGGGAGCACTAATATCAATGTGCAAGTATATGAGTTCTAATCACATCATATCACATCATTCTCATCATAACTAGCGTATAATCTTACCTGACACTCACCTGTGCGTCCGCAACACCAACATATGAATATGCAATCATTAATGCATCAATAATAATATATGAATACTTTGCATGGCATTAAAATCACATAAACGTTCATTTATCGTTTTCTGGGAAAATAATAATAACATATAGGTAAATACGGTAAATAGCTGCCCACTCACTGATAGGTCGATGGGTCGTAGCCCCCGCGTCTAGCCTGGCTACGCTCGTCCTCGGTATATGTCTCACCTATATGAGAAATTACTATAAATACGTCGTATAAGCACATACACGTAACTACGGAAATAACTTCTCATACATAGCTCAATTTCGGTATTTGAATATACCAACGTGACCTACTCGTCGTCACGAACATCCCCATATTTTAAAAATAACTTTTCACTGTTCCACGCGCCCCCACGCACCTGACGTGGCACGGACCCACGCGCCCCCCACGCGCGGTCACGCGCAGTGCACACTGACGGCGTCAGTTGACGCCGTCAGGAATATTCCTGGAATATTCCGTCAACTTTAACGACGTCAGTTAACGGCGTCAATTAACGGTGTTAGAATATTCCGTCAGAGTTGACGGAATATTCCAACTCCGGTCGTCTTCTCCGGCGACTCGCCGGCCGCCGGCGACTGTTTCGCCGGAATTTCTGGGAATTTTCAAATTGTCCTATCTTGCTCATTTTTCATCCTTTTGACCCATTTTTCTTCCTATGTGCTCCAAATTAAGTGTAGAATATAAATATACCTTCAAAAGCTTCGAAAACCAACGTGAATCTCGTCGGGAAATCTCCAAAAACCGGCCACTCCTCGTTCTCGACGATCCCGACGTCAAAGCTTAGCAAACGAACGTCCTCGAGCCTCCTTGGGACCTTCTAAGACTCGTAGTGAGCTTAGTTTTGCCTAAAACACAACGTACAAAAAGTTTGTGAACAGTACCTAAATCGGACCTCGTGAAAACGTAAGGTACTTCACTTGAAATGGGTGTCAGTGTACTCGTAGGAGCCTCAGGAGTTGAGTGGTGGTGTTGGATGCCTCGATCTGTGAAGATTTGGGGGTTTGTGGGTGTGTCGGTACGTTCGAGGGTAGAGAGAGAGAAGTTGTCGAGAGAGGAGAAAGAGAGAGTGAATGACAGAGAGAGATCACGGGAGAGGGACAGATTTAGAGTGTGTGTGTGGTCTAAGTTCCAACATACAGTCAACAAAAGTTTCTATTGGCACCAATAATTGAGGACCTCAATTAATTGGTCCATTACACACACACATGCACACGAACAAAATTCCCGTAGGGGTAATCTCGTCATTTCATAATTAATAAATCTAAATAATCGGGACGGGTTGTTACAATATTGTGACATCCCACATCGCCCAGGGGAGTGATCCTTAAATGTATATTCCCATCCCTACCTAGCACGAGGCCTTTTGGGAGCTCACTGGCTTCGGGTTCCGTAGGAACTCCGAAGTTAAGCGAGAAGGGGGCTAGAGCAATCCCAGGATGGGTGACCTCCTGGGAAGTTGCTCGTGAGTTCCCAGAAACAAAACCGTGAGGGCGTGGTCGGGGCCCAAAGCGGACAATATCGTGCTACGGTGGTGGAGCGGGCCCGAGAAGTGGTCCCGCCCGGGCCGGGATGTGACATTAATTTTGTTTTCTATTGGGTTGTTATATACAATAATTGTTGAAGAAGAAATTTGAAGGTAATTTCTTCATTAATTTATTTTGTTGTAATATTTTTTTTATAAAATTTATGTGATAGTTTGATAGAAGTAGTACATGTGTGTATTTTCAATATTTTTGTACATCATGTTCAAATTTATTTTGTGTTGTACGAAGTTAATAATACTTAACTTCGTGCGATTTTGTTCAAGCTAAGCGTAGTTTCACATTTATAAGAGCTCTTGTTCGTTCGCTTGTTTGCTAGTCATTTCTTGCAAGTCACCAAGCTTTACTTTCATCTATGAATTGAAACCTTTCTTTCAGTTCTCAATTTTTTTTACCTATAATAAAAAATCAATTAAAACATGATAAGTGCAAGTCTATAGACATTGCGTTTCTTCTCCAATTCTTGTTGACATATTTTTGTGAATTTTTTATTTGTAATGAATGGCTTTTCTAATATTATGTTTTTTGGGAGTTTTCATTTTTGTAGATCAAGGGCAAGAGCCAAAAAAGTAAAAACACAAATAGTGCCAAACGGTGCAACAAGGTGTAGACAAGTTTGGGTTATCATTGGGGTTGGGATAACTGGGCCTTCAACCAACCTTGCTGGTTGGTCCTATTGATTGAGCTCTTTTCTTTTGAAATTAGGCCAATTTTTGTCGTTTGCATAAGTCCAAGAGACGACCGGTCGTTTACAGATGATGTGTCAAACAACCCTAATAGAAATTGCACAAGTACAATAATTACAACTACACAAAACCTTCTGCCTTTTACATTTTACAACTTGAATGTTTAAACTCATATTAAGGGTTTGTTTCAATAAGTTTTGAGTTTGATTTGTTTCCCCGACTCTTAGCCAAAAATAAATAAAAAGCTCTAAGCTTGAAATAATGAACCCAATTAACTTGACACAACGAACTAGGTATGTTTGACAAAAAATAAAAAAACTAGGTATGTAAATCATATCATATTAACAATTTTAAAACATTACTATATAGTAATAGAATATTGTCACGTGATATACATTGTCCTCACGTTACAAGACGTGAACAAGTACGACCCGATACCAATATTGACACAAACCATATTTCACATAAAGTATATAGCTTAAACAAAAAGAATTAAGGTAAGCCATTGGACATTGTCTCTTACCCCATACCATTCCTTTGAAAAAAATCAGAGTACCGACATTCATAAAGTAAAAAACAATGGTTCACAAAGAAAAAAAATAATAAAGTAATTAACAATTAACCATATGTCAATATGATAAAAAGTTGAAGTATGAGGTTCAATTTTGGTGTTACATATAGCATTAAATATTAAGAATATCAGATGACGTAAATTTACGAGACTAAAACATTCAAGTTAGTCTAAATCATTTAATACTAGTAACATATGTAACATGAAAGAGAATTTATAAAAAAATATGATATAGATATTTCAAGTAGTTAATAGAGAGCGAATTATTTGGGTAGGACTGGGAAGAAGGCAAGAAGGTTGGTCATCGAGAGGTCCTTCTCTTTCCAACGTTACGATGTGCAATTATATATTCCTGTAGAGCTCCTACTCTGTTCTTGTATATATGTGTGCGTGTCAGCTTGAGCTAAGCTGCTGCAAAAGCAACATGCCACTGAGATCAAGTGGGACCCAATCCATTCAATGCATAAGAGAATTTGGAAGAGGATCTTCTTCGAGGCATATTGTCTGTCCTTCGAGTCAGATTGTTTATTTATACGGTCACGATTAAGTCACGTCGACATTTTATATTGATTTTTTTATAGAGATAATAAGACAAAAAGCTATAGGAATATAAAATGTTGACGTAGATTAACCATGACTGCACAAGTAGGAGGGGATGAGAAGGGCACGGTAAAAAGGAGGGCAGACAATCTGCTTCCATCTTCTCCTGATCCATTTTGTGGGGTCCTAGGGATCTCCACATCCTAACTATTCATCGTATATTGAGCGGCCAATTTTCGTTATGTACTATTTGTGTTTAATTTTAAATATAAAAAAAATAAAATGATTTCTAATCGCACGATGCACAATGAATGATTAAGATGTGAGAATCCCTAAGATCCCCACAATTTGGATCCGAATAAGATCCATATCCAAAGAATTTCTCTCTGATCTTGGCATCTTGGGACCTTTTTGTTTTGAGAAAAGGATCCTCTCTAGATCCACTTCGTGGGGATCTTAATGATCCCCACATCCTAGCCGTTCATAGTATATCGTGCGGCCAATTTTCGACATGTACTATTTATGTTTAATTTTAAATAAAAAAAGTCAAATGATTTTTGACTGCACGATGCACGATGAATGACTAAGATGTAAGGATCCCTAGAATTCCCAAAATTTGGATTCGGATGGGATCTAAATCCTTTGTTTTGTATTGTGTGCGTATAAGTGTTGATTACTGTGTTTATTTCCTATTTATTATACATTCCATAGTTTGCAAATTTAGTCTAAAAATTGGTTTATTATATATATGAATATTTATAGTATTTTTTTTTTATGTTGTCTAATACCCTAGTAGATAGGGTGTTGGGTTTCTTTCATGCGTCTCAGGTTCAAAACTTTCACCTCTCATAAAGTATTGTAAAACTTTTAAACTCTTCCCGTCCCCTTAATAAAATAACTCTAAAGAACGTGAAAGTTGATGGTTGATTTATTACTTAAGCGTTGATTAACGTGTTCCTTCTTATTGGTGACACATCATTTAGTTTGTAAATTTTGTCTCCAAATTTAGTCTTCATAGCATTACCATATAGTTAGGATTCGGGACACACATTTCGATACACCGTTTGATAACATGATCTTTGAGAAAATACCTAAATCAGTGGATTCTTAAAACACATTATGCAACCGTAAAAATGTATCAAAAAATATGTCACTCAATTCTGAGCCATATATATGTAAAGAATAATGTTAGGAAGACTAAATTTATAGACAAAACTTACAAACTAAATGATGTGTCACCAATAGAAAATGAGCACGATTATCAACACTTAATAATCCAATCATCAACTTTCATATTTTTAGTTTGCAAATTTAGTCTATAAATTTAGTCTCTCTAACATTATTCATATATAATATTTCTATGTGTGTACATATTCAGGAAGTGAGAACTGGCATGGCAGAAATTGAACGTATTTGAAGCTCTATAGCTTATAGCTTGTCTTTGTGCTTACATATACAGTGGAAACTTAACGCATGGGGCTAAGCTAAGGGGGATGGCATGCATGCACAGCCACCAGTTTGTGATTCAGTAAATTTGCATGCCATGTCATGCCAACCTATACTTTCATAGATATGCCCTGCATCTAACTCTGCTGAGTCTCAGTCGTATTATTTATGCCCCACAACCCTAACTTCCCCATCCCTCGGCGCCTGCTGAATATACCAACCTATATATATAGGATGATGTTATTTACTCATTTATTTTTAACTCTTACATATCTTTGTTAATTTTTGTTATCGTTGTTCTTTTTTAATTTATTTGATCTAACAGCTAAAAATTTAAAAAGATGTGTGAAAAATAAAAATAGGTGTATAGGTAGCGTGATCTGACTACACACACATATATATATATATATATATATAGTATATACCCCAGTACGAAGTGCTTATATTACATTTGCATGTGGTACTCATATGTATACGTGTTGCTCTTACATACAAGTACATATATTAAGAAAACTTATGTTAAACGGAAGAAATCAAGAAATTGAGTTCAACTTTAAGGTAAAAGATGAATTACATACGTATCAAGAAAACTTATTCATTCAAATTCTCCTCACAATGGTAGGATGAGATTGAATAAATTTCTTCATTCACATTGACTTCCGATATAGTAAATTATCCAAAGCATTACTCATCCTAGATACCAAACGAAGCCATACTCTTATATACATATGCAGTACTTTCTCTCTGGAAGACGTCTGGAGTAGTGGGGATCAGTTACCTGGCCTTTTACATTGTTAGGTGCTAGGTTTAACGACCGACAACGAGTAATTTCCATTGTTGTTTTGCTAGATTTGACCATTTCTGGCGTGATTGTATGTTTAAGCGTATATAAGTACTCATGGAGGTTAAGTTTGTGTTATATAAGCAATCCAAACCTCAAAATTACCAATGAACGTTGGTTAATATCAGAGTTTAGTTATAGAATTGAAATCTCAAGGTAATTACATTAGTTAGATCAATCGCTTATGCTTGCATGGATGAATTTAGTGGTTAATACATGATAACTTTCATATATATGTTCCGTTCATATAAAATATCAGAACTCATTTACACACGAGTAACCAACCGTAGCACAATTTTATTCAAGAAACAGTTTTTTTGCAATTTGCAAATCGTCATGTGTAGAGACAATAAATTCTTAGCGTTTTTTCCACAGAGGAGTAGAAGGGCCAAACAGGGGCGGTGGGGTGGGCGGTCTCATGGCATCAGGTGGAATGCAAAGTGCATGGTAAGAAATGAATCCAACTAGAGATCAGATTCTCAGAGAGAGAGAGAGAGAGAAGACGAGAGAGTGTGTGTACAATCAACCATGCAATTTGCCTGTGTCTTTTCTCTGTGCTCTCTCTGCAGAATGGGTCAGTACTAGTACAGAAGAGAGGAAGAACAAGAGGTAAGCATGGCGTAAGTTCCTGGCACCGTAACGCGTGCATGGAAGCGTGTGAAGTGGGTTTCGAATACAATACACACCCCCCCGCTTGGAGCTAGCTAGCTTTTCTCTCCTTGGACTTTTTCTACCCAGTAACCCCCATCTATATCTATCTATCTCTTTCATCACCATGCATTGTCTTATATATGGCGGCAGAGAGAGAATATTAACTTCGATTTCATAAATCTCATTGTTGGAGTTTTTGAGTGTTCCACATTGGTGAAACCAAGATTTCTAAGTGCCTTTATATAGGTTTTGTTTTTTTACAATAGTAGTTAGGACTTAGGTCATTTAGAATGAGAATTGAGATTTGAGCCACAAATTGTGTGGATTAGGAGATTATACCATAATATTAATATAAATTCATATTAATTAATCAAGACAAGGGCCTTGGGCCCTAAAGAATTAAATTCATCTAATCAATTAATTTAATTTCGAGTTAAGTTTTAAATTAATTTTAATTAAAAACGTTTTTATTAATGGATACAACTCTTTGAAAAGAGTTGTGAAGCTTCATATACATCCAAGAGGTTTTTGAAGAGGTTGTGTGGTTTCAGAAACATCCAAAAGGTTTTTGAAGAGGTATGAAAGAGCCTATATATAACCAATGTCTCTGTTTCATTTTTCCATCATCTGTTCTTCATCTCTTCTTCCTTACGAAATTCTTAGAGAGTAAACACACAAACACAATTCGCTAGAATTCTTTAATCCAATGCGGGTTATAGAATTAGGTAGTTGAATCCTGGTCGAGCAGATGTTGTAGAACCACAAGCACGAGAGTGGGATGGAAATACTGTTCGAATGACATAGATTTTGCGCTAGCCTCTACTTTCTGTAATCAAGTTAGTACCATTAATATTAGTATATTGTTTCTATATTTATTGTGTAATTTCATTCTGCACAGCAAGTAATTTTGGTTAATAAAATATCAAGTTTTGTTATTTCTGTTATTTTGTTTATTTCTGAATTGTTCTCCAACAATCTTTGAACAGTATGGAACAATCAGGAATTAAACCTCATTCTGAAAAGCCTGAGAAATTCAAGGGCAGAGATTTCAAAAGATAGCATGATAAGATGTTGTTTTATTTGACAACATTGAATTTGGCTAATGTTATGTGCGAGACTGTGCCTACTACAGATGGAGAAAATATTTTTTCTGCAGAAACTATATTCTCAATGCATTAGATGATTCGTTGTATGATGTCTATGGAGTATGCAAAACAGCCAAGGAACTTTGGGAATCACTTGAGAAAAAATATAAAACTGAGGATGCTGATTCAAAGAAATTTGTCGTGGGCAAATTTTTGGACTACAAAATGGTGGATTCCAAGTCCGTTGTCTCTTAAACTGAAGATCTCCAGAAAATCATCCATGGCATTCATGTTGAAGGGATGGTGATCAATGAGTCTTTTCAAGTGGCGTCTTTTATTGAGAAACTGCCACCTTTTTGGAAGGAGTTCAAAAATTACCTCAAGCACAAACGAAAGGAGATGACCCTTGAGGATCTCATTGTAAGGCTGCGAATAGAAGAGGATAACAGAAAGAATGAGAAGAGTCTGGTTTCGAGTATGGAAGCCAAGGCGAATGTTGTTGAAGGAAGTTCATCAAAGCAAAGGCCAAAATTCCAGAAAATTAAGAAGAAGGAAAAGAATTTTGTCCCTGATGTGAAAGGCAAAGACTTCAAGAAAATCAAGGGATGTTGCTGGGTGTGTGGAAAGCAAGGCCATAGGGCTCAAGAATTTCGCCATCGAAGGGATCAAGGTCCTGGAAATCAAGGCAACAATAACCGCGCAAACCTGATTGAAGATAATATTGATGCCTTAGCTGCAATGATTTCTGAAATCAACCTTGTATCTAACCACACTGATTGGTAGATAGATACCGGTGCAACTCGCCATGTATGTGGTGATAGAAATATGTTCTCTTCATACCAGAAAATTGAGGGGAACGAGCAGCTGTTTATGGGAAATACATCTCCATCTGTTGTGGCTGGAATAGGGAAATGTGTTCTGAAATTCACTTTCGGAAAGGAATTAACCCTCCTTGACGTACTACATGTCCCTGATATAAGGAAGAGTCTTGTTTCTGGTCCTATCCTTAGTAATAAGGGATTCAAACTAGTTTATGAGTCCAATAAGTTTGTATTAACTAAAGGGGGAATGTTTGTGGGAAAAGGGTTATCTTGCTGATGGATTATTCAAACTAAATGTACTTGTTAATGCTATGAATGAAATAAATAATGCTTCTGCTTATATTGTTGATTCATCTAATTTATGGCACTATAGGCTAGGACATGTAAATTTTCGTTCTCTTTTTAGAATGCATAATTTAGGTTTGATGCCCAAACTTGATCATTTAGAAAATGTTAAATGTGAGACTTGTACAAAATCGAAATTTGCTAGTCGAAGCTTTAAATCAGTGCATGAAAAAACCAATGATGTGTTAGATTTAGTTCATAGTGACTTATGTGATTTTAGATCATATCCAACTCGTGGTGGAAAGAACTATTATATAACATTTATAGATGATTTCAGTAAGTATTGTTATGTTTATTTACTTCATAGTAAAGATGAGACCTTAGATATGTTTAAGACATATAAGGCAGAAGTTGAGAATCAACTTAATAAGAAGATTAAAGTCTTAAGACCCGATAGGTGAGGAGAATATGAGTCTCATGCCTTTGCTGAATTTTGTGCCACACATGACATAATTCATCAAACAACGGCCCCCTATACATCTGCAACAAAACGGTGTTGCCGAACAGAAAAATAGGACTTTTAAGGACATGATCAATTCTATGTTAAATAGCTCTAGGCTTTCACACAATTTGTGGGGTGAAGCTTTACTTACTGCAAATAAAATTTTGAATCGAATTCCACCTAAAACGAGAAAGGAGTCACCATATGAAATATGGAAAGGAAGAACCCCTACGTTTAAGTTACTTAAAGTGTGGAGTTGCCTGGCAAAAGTACAAGTCCCATTGCCAAAGAGAACCAAATTAGGGCCTAAAACTATAGATTGTATTTTTATTGGTTTTGCATCTAATAGTTCAGCTTATAGATTCTTATTTTTTTCATTTTGAAGTAAGCGATATACATGTCAATACTATTATCAAATCTATAAATGCAATATTTTTTGAGGATATATTTCCATACAAAATGGGCAAGTCTAATTTCTTGAAAAAGAGATTACATGATGATATATCTGAGGTTAATGATGAACCTAGAGTACATGATGATGGTTCATCCTCGTCTAGAGTTCAAGAAGATGAAGAAGAACTTGAACCTAGAAGGAGTAAAAGGACAAAAATTTGAAAGGACTTTGGGCCGATTTTGTAACCTTGTTAACTGAAACCGAACCTCAATCATTCAAGGAGGCCATGTCCACTCCGGAAGCTCCATTTTGGAAAGATGCAGTTAACAGTGAGATAGATTCCATTATGCAAAATCATACATGGGAATTAGTCGATTTGCCCCCTGGCAATAAGCCAATTAGGTACAAATGGATTTTTAAGAAGAAATTAAAACCAGATGGTACAACTGATAAATACAAGGCTCGTTTGGTAGCTAAAGGCATGGTCCGAAATGCCGATATTATCGGCGAAATATCGCCGATAATATCGGTTTTTTGGGTCACCGATATTCTAATGCTTATCCAATGATATTTCGTCAAAATATCGCGATATTATCGATATTATCGATAATATCGCGATATTACCGATAAAATTGCGATAATTTCGATATTATCGCGAGGTGGGCTCGCCGACTAGGAAGAAGAAAGAGCAAAGCTGGAAAAGGCGGAGGAGGTCTAGAGGATCTCACAGCAACCAACACAGAAACAGGATTCAACAAAAACAAATCCAATAAACAACAAGCAATTTACAATTTCAACCGCAATAGATCATCCATTTCAAACAACAGGTAAGCTAGAAAAATCCTACATGGAGATAAGGGTGGATAAACATGAACAAACACATCATGCACGCAGGAGATCGAGAGGATCTAAAAGCAAGCATGTAAAATTACTGAACGCTAACTGAGATCAGAAATGGAGGGAGGCTAAGCTGGATCGGTTGAGGGAGGCCTTCTTGTGGGCGACGATGAAGGGCAAGTCGAGGCTCGCGAGCGACGACATGAATAGCAAGAGAGCTACCACCGTTGAGAGGAGAGCGCTGCCGATCGGAATCGCCATTTGGATTTTGGAGAGAAATGGAGTAGAGAGCGGCTCTGGTTTTCTAACTTTCTAGACAAAGAGAGAGGGATTTGAAATGAGATAAATGAGGGTTGAGGCTCTGGTTCACATGGGATGCTCTGACATGAAAAAAAAAATGCAAAAGCCGTGTGATTGAGATGCAGAGAGCCATTCGGCTCTGACATGAGAACATGCAGCATAATAAAAAAAATTGCAATCAGACTACCTTTTTCTTTTGTCTAAACAAGTCATGTAGCTTTGGTTTCTACACCATAATAAAAAAAAATGTAATCAGACTACTTTTTTCTTTTGTTTAAACAAGTTATGTAGCTTTGGTTTCTACACCATAATAAAAAAAATGCAATGGGAAGGACATAAAGAGCTGTGCGGCTCCGGGTTTGGTGAGACAAAGAAAATATCATAAAAATTAAGGTAGCCGTTGGCTGTGTTCTGGGATCGAGACAGAGGGATACAGAGGGATGTAGAGCATCCAAGGTGCATTCAGGTTATTATGGTGCATGGTGTATGTGTATAAAGTGTAAAATATTGTATTAATTTATTATATATAAATAATTATGGTGTGTTTAAACTTCTTTTATTAATTACTACATATTTTCTACACTCACAATATTTGTCAGCTCGCTATATAATTAACTTAAATAAGTTAAAACCATTATGCAATGCATTTCCTTCCAATTTTTTGTGATAAACTAATAGATAATTGACTAAATAAACATCCTGCAAAGTTTCAATAAAAATTTCCAACTTTTTCTTACAATTTCCGTGGTTTCCATTGGATTTTTATCGATATCGATATTATCCCGATATTTCCGTCGATATTTCCGTGTTTCCGGACTACCGATATTTCCGATATTATCGATATTTTATACCTTGGCTAAAGGGTACCATCAAAAGGCTATTGATTGCTATAGCTGTACTCCATAACATGGAAATACATCAAATGGATGTAAAGACTGCATTCTTAAATGGAGACTTAGATAAGGAAATCTATATGGAACAACCCGAAGGGTTTGTTGTTAAGGGTCAAGAACACAAAGTTTGTAAACTTGTGAAATCGCTTTATGGACTTAAACAAGCTCCAAAGCAATGGCATGAAAAATTTGACCATATTATGATCACACGTGGATTTAAGATAAATGAGTGTGATAAGTGTGTCTACACAAAAACTCAAAATAATGCTTGCGTTATGTTGTGTTTATATGTAGATGATATGCTTATAATGGGAACAAGCAAAGAGATAATAAATTGGACCAAGAAAATATTGAAATCAAATTTCGATATGAAAGATCTTGGACTAGCTGATGTGATTCTTGGTCTAAAAATCAAAAGAAACTAAGAAAGATATATTCTTACACAATCCCATTATATTGAAGCTACACTTAGAAAATATGGTCATTTGGAAAGTAAAGATGCAATTACTGCCTTTGATGCCAATAACAAACTTAAGAAAAATAGTGGTGATGCTATATCTCAACGTGAATACTCACAAGTTATTGGAAGCCTTATGTACATTATGAACTGTACTAGGCCTGATATAGCATACTCAGTGAGTAGACTGAGTAGATACACATGCAATCCTGGGCATGATCATTGGGAAGCTCTAATTCGAGTATTGAGATACTTAAAGCATACAATTAATTATGGATTGCATTATATGAGATACCCTCATGTACTTGAAGGATTTACCGATGCAAATTGGATATCCGATATTACTAATACGAAGTCCACAAGTGGATATGTATTTACTTTGGGAGGAGCGGCAATATCTTGGAAATCTTCCAAACAGACATGCATAGCCCGATCAACTTTGGAATCGAAATTTATAGCTCTCGATATGGCTGGAGGAGAAGCTGAGTGGTTAAGAGATTTTTTGGAAGATGTTCCCATATGGCCTAAACCTGTAACGGCAATATGTATTCACTATGATAGTTTAGCTGCACAATATCGAGCTAAAAATAGTGTACACAATGGGAAGTCTAGACAAATTAGACGAAGGCATAATACAATAAAGCAATGGCTCTCTAGTGGTATAATTTCTATTGACTATGTCAAGTCAAAAGATAATATTGCGGATCCACTTACTAAAGGTTTATCTAGAGAGCAAGTAAAGCATACATCGAGGGGAATGAGTTTAAAGCCAATAGAGTAAAATGAAACAGCCAAACGGAAACCTAACCTAGTTGATTGGAGATCCCATGGTCTAGGTTTAATAGACAAATTGGTTTGGTTAGATTCAAATAAGAAACACACTTACATACCCATTCTTATGATGGAAGAAGTGTGGTGACTGTTGATGGGTGTAGGGTACTTTAGTTTAATAATATTGATACTTGTAAATCAAGTAGAATAGTAGCAGCCTATTCTTAATCAATATCACCTATATGAGAGTAAATGTGGGGTCGCATTTATGAGAATTATATGGCTACATTCTCTAAAACTCTCATGAATTCAAGATTTGTTCAGAACCAAAAAGAACACAAACGTATGAATTTGTGATGTGTTGGTGTGGCATATGTTTTACTTATTGTCTTGGTTTACTGCGGAGATGAACAGTTCAAGATTTTATATTCACTGCATCATCTAGTAAATCCGATAAGTATATACTAAGGTAGGTTCAAGTCCAAAAGACACCTCTCCTGATGTATGTCACATCTATTGTTTACTCTCGTATCTTAGTATCTCTAGGACCAAATAGTCGTCTCAAAATGTGGGGTATTGTTGGAGTTTTTGAGACTCTTGTCCCACATTGGTGAAACCAAGATTCCCAAGTGCCTTTATATAAGTTTTGTCTTCTACAATAGTAGTTAGGACTTGAGCCATTTGGAATGAGGATTGAGATTTGGGCCACAAATTGTGTGGATTAGGCTTGAAGATTATACCATAATATTAATATTAATTAATCAAGACAAGGGCCTTGGGCCTTAAAGAATTAAATTCATCTAATCAATTAATTTAATTTCGAGTTAAGTTTTAAATTAATTTTAATTAAAAACGTTTTTATTAATGGATACTACTCTTTGAAAAGAGTTGTGAAGCTTCATATACATCAAAGAGGTTTTTGAAGAGGTTGTGTAGTTTCAGAAACATCCAAAATGTTTCTGAAGATGTATGAAAGAGCCTATATATAACCAATGTCTCTGTTTCATTTTTCCATCATCTGTTCTTCATCTCTTCTTCTGTACGAAATTCTTAGAGAGTAAACACACAAACACAATTCGCTAGAATTCTTTAATCCAATGCGGGTTATAGAATTAGGTAGTTGAATCCTGGTCGAGCAGACGTTGTAGAACCACAAGCACGAGAGTGGGACGGAAATACTGTTCGAATGACATAGATTTTGCGCTAGCCTCTACCTTCTGTAATCAAGTTAGTACCATTAATATTAGTATATTGTTTCTGTATTTATTGTGTAATTTCATTCTGCACAACAAATAATTTTAGTTAAAATATCGAGTTTTTTTATTTATGTTATTTTGTTTATTTCTAAATTGTTCTCCAACACTCATATTATTTAGCAAAAATGCTATAGTGCTTTGAATGATTTCCGCAAAAATATATAGTGCTACATAATATATCAAATACTGACGCTTTTAACTTTTAAATATTGATTATTATTTTTTTTTTAAACTGACGTTTGAAGGGTCATGCCTGCACGCATGGCAATTTGCATCACAGAGAGAGAGAGAGAGAGAGAGAGAGAGAGAGAGAGAGAGAGATGGATGGAAATGGAAGGAGAGCTGTCAATCGGGTTTTCTGAGAGCTTCGTACGATCGTGCATATGCATATGGGAGGAGGGGTCAGAGCCCCATCATTGTCTCAATTATCAGGTTCTGAGAATTACGTGAGAGAGAGATTGTGTGATTGTGAAATTGCATATTGGCTTATCTCATCGACCTAATTACCTACACAGACCTTTTACCTGCTATGTGTTCTTTATATTTATTGATGCAAACTGCTGTGCCTAAGATTCTCTACTAAAACTTGCCTAACCTCATCTTCACTAAAATATTATGTGTATATATCTCTCTCGAGGAGAGTGGGAGGGTGGGTAAATGAATTAGGACAATTCCTTTCATTGTAATGTGTTTGACTATCTAATAAACCACATGACATGTTAATTTATTCACGTTATAAAATATGTAAGAATGTTAATACATAATGCAAGACTTAACACTGTATAGACATATCAGGATTGTTGAATATCCCTTTAAAAGTGCATGATGTCCGATTAGCATTGTTGATGATCAAATTCAATAAGAAAAAAAATCTCACCTCCAAATATTTTAGCAAAATGAAAAGTTGAGATTTAACTATCATTCTAATGACAAAAAAAAAATATGTGAAAGGGAATTTTCAAATTGAGGAATGTTATTAGTCCAACATATCAAGATGCAAGTAATGAAAATATGGACATGGAGACTATTATTTGATGAAAACACTGACTTAAGGCACATAAAAGAATATAACATTGTTAATAAAATGCATAGAAATATAAATGAAATACTTCAATATTAATTTAAAAATATAAATAGTCTTAATTCTCTCTATCCTAGTATCCTAGCTCCCAATATATGCCATAGGACTATCATGATCATCACGTATATCATGAATTCAAGGCAGATATTAAGGTAAGGAAAAAGATCAAAAGAGCAAGTCTGAATGTTATTTGCTCCTCCTAGACTGCTCGCACGTAACCTTCAGAAACAAAACAAGAAATCTTGATACTGTTGTCCAAATATTAGAATTTTAATTGATTTTATGCAACAGGCTACAGTTCCTGTAAATTGCAGATATTAATGGAATTCTAGATTGGAAGACCGAGGAGCTCATTTGACGATGGGACTGTGATGGAAAGCTGGCAGCACCGGAAGCAAGAAAAGAGCTGCAGTAGTTTTTGGTGTAATAATCAAAAATAAAAATAGCTGCAGAAATTTCTGCAAGGAAACGAAAAGTTTTTTGAAATCTTCCAATTTTTTGTTGAATGACCAACTGAAAGGGCATGCACGTGGAAATCTTCTTTTTACCAAATTTATTTACGATCACACTTTTTTTTTTGAGAAGTATTTACATTCATACTTGACTTCTAAAACACAACTAGTAATTTTTACTCAAAATTTTTTGTGCCCGAGTCATAGAATTTAGTGCTTATAATTGAAATTGCTCATATTATAAGTTATTATGTAATGATCATCCATGCAAAAAATAAATACAAATTAGGCAATGAACTATATAAAAACGAATAGACGAATTCAATAAAGCAGTATGAACTGTTTATTTATTTATTACAGCTGATTAACTAAATGACTTGAATTTTAATTGACTTTTTGCAAATATGATCTTTATAGAGTAATGTATAGTATGATTAACACGCAGTTATGTGAATCAATCATGAAAACTTTTGAATAGAACTTCCCACTCATCTTTGAGTAGCCGAAATACAACATACAAAATTCAGCATTCTAAGATTGTATTGGGCAAGTATTATGTCCACACTCATTTTATCAAATTTTGCCAAAGTGGGTATATAATTTGTATTTAGTTTGGTACGGAGTATTTGAATGGTACTAAAAATGAATAATTGAAATTAAAAATAAAAATTTAAATAGTTGTGAAAATCAAATTTAATAATTAGAAAGCACTCAATGCTACATACCCATTAAAGCGACACCCATAAATTTGTCCTCCAAAACCCTAAAACTTGAGAAAGAGATGTGTGAAAGTACAAGGGTAATTTTTTGTTTGGTGAAAGAGAAGATCGAGCGAGCGATCTTATTGATTCATTCACCAAACCTACACTACACGTTTGGGGACTGCCAAGAATGGACAAAGGAGATATAAATATGAGAAAACGTGAATGAGAATTGTGGAAGTGAAGTGAACAGAGAGTGGCATGCATTCCACTACATGTATGTAAGATTTTTTTATTTTATTTTCTAAAAAGAAAGACAATTGGTGCCAAACTGTTGAATATTTTAAAAATATAATATAATGTAACACACACACACATATATATATATATATATATATATATATATATATATATTGTTTGACAGATGATGGATTTGGGATTGGGTCATTGACCCAACAATCACACCCTTTCCAATTAAACGATGCACCCTTTTTCTGTTTCGGCGAAATGGTATGATGCATCCGAATGCATTGTTCTTGTGTCAGACATATCCATGAAACATCGCTGCAATGTTCTGTTGTATCTCATGGTGAGAAGACACACCTAAAATCAAAGGATATGTCTAAAAGGTACAATTATCTCTCTATATATATTGGTAACATTAGTAGAAGAGAAAATTCATTCAGAAATTTGTTGTCTACACAATTTCTTTGCTCTCTCTTCTCTCTCTATCACATTCATACAATTTCTTTCTAGTTATTTCTAAGGGAATACAATTCGGTTTTGCTAATCGAATATTTCATACTTTGTTGTATCTTGGAAGTGATTTGCCAAGAACCCTTTAGCAAACTCATTCGAGTGGGGGCAAATGACACTTTAAGGAAACGATTCAAGTCATTCCTCAAAGTCATTATTCAGATTATTCTCTATATTTCTACATTTACTCTAACAATCTTAAAGTGTTAAATTCGTCGTGGAGAACAAATCTAATAACATGGTTTTGAAAATTATCAATCAAGATGTCTACAAGCTAGACAAATTTGATGGATCAAACTTCACCCGATGGAAGGACAAAATGCGTTTCATGATTATTGTTCTAAATGTCATATATGTGTTGGACTCGAAATTGGAGCCTATTGGTGAACCAAGTGATAACGACACAGACAAAATAGTTGTAGATCGAAAGAAGCATGAAGAAGATGAATTGGTATTTCGAGGACACAACTTGGGCACATTATCTGATCGCTTGTATAACCTGTACGCACACATTCAATTTTTGAAGAAAATTTGGGAAGCACTTGAACACAAGTATATAACGGAGAAAAGAGGTACCGAATTTTTTTTAATGTTCAAATATTATGAGTTCACTTTGTTTGATAACAAACCCATCTTAGACCAAGTTCATGAATTATTGGTCTTGGTCTCAAAGCTTTGTGAACTTAAAATAGTTATTCCGGATCCTATGATAGTTGGGGCTATTATGGCAAAATTACCCCCAAACATGGAATAATTATAGAAAGAAACTTCTACACATGGTGGAAGATATTAGTTTGGAGGATTTGCAAAATGGTATTCAAATTGAAGAGGAAATTCGAAATCATGATAAAAATTTTGCAAATCAAGATTCCTCCAAAGTTCACATTATTGAACGAAACAAATACAAAAAGAACTTCAAAGTCAAAATTGACAAAGTGAAGTTTAAGAAGACCAATTCCAACAACAATCAAAAGAATGCAAATGGTGTCTGCTACCATTGTGGTAAGAAAAGCCATTACATTCATGATTGTAAACACAGAAAAGCAAGTGAGGAATAAGCCAATAAGACCAATAACGCAAATATGGTGAAAAATTCTGGAATTGATAACATTGTTGCAATGGTATCAATGATGCATACTGACGTGATTACCGAACTAAATACGGCAACGACAATAAAATCCTCCGATTGGTGGCTCGACTCAAGGGCTACTATACATGTGTATTCAAGACATATGAAGTATCAACGGACAATCAAGAGATTTTAATGGGAAGCATAGATCCGCCAAAGTTCTAGGAAAAGGAATCGTTGAACTTCAGTTTACTTCTGGGAAGAAATTGACGTTTCTTAATATACTGCATGTTCTAGAAATTAGAAAGAATCTTGTGTCTGCAAATTTATTATGTAAGAACGGTATAAAGACGGTTCTAGAATCCGTCAAGTTAATAATGCCGAAAAATGGAATGTTTGTTTGGAAGGGGTATTCTTGTAATGGGATGTTCAAACTAAATATTAATAATAAAGTGAATTCTTATGCTTATATTGTTGAATCTTCCTCTCATTTATGGTATTTACGTTTAACACATGTAAATTTTAGATTTTTAAAATACATGCACACACTTGGTTTAATTGCTTGTAATGATGATTATAATGATAAATGTGAAACATGTATTCAAGCCAAAATGACTAAGAAACATTTTTTCAACTGCTGAAAGAAATACAAATTTATTAGACTTAATACATTCTGACATATGTGAATTTAATGGTGTTTTAACAAGAGGAGAAAAATATATTTTATCACATTTATAGATAATTGTTCTAAGTTCACTTATGTTTATTTATTGTCTAATAAAGATGAAGCTTTTGAGTGTTTTAAGCGCTATAAAGCTGAAGTTGAAAGACAAAAAGGAAGGAAAATTAAATGCCTTTGTAGTATAGAGGTGGTGAATATTTTTCACATGAATTTGATATTTTTTGTGAAGAGCATGGTGTTATACATAAAAAAACTGCACCCTATACACCACAACAAAATGGTTTGGCAGAAAGGAAAAATAGAACACTCACTGAAATGATTAATTCGATGATGATTAATGCTAATACTCCAAAATATTTATGGGGTGAAGCATTATTTACTGCATGCCATATACATAATAGAATTACATCTATAAAGACACATGTGTCACCATATGAAATTTGGAAATGAAGAAAACCAAATTTGTCATATTTGAGAGTATGGGGTTTTGTAGCTTTTTATAAGGCACTCGATCCTAAGAGATCCAAGTTGGGTCCAAGAGGAATTAAAAGCATATTTGTAGGATATGCAGAAAATTCAAAGGCATATAGGTTGCTTAATTTAGACTCAAACACAATAGTTGAGTCTAGAGATGTCAAATTTATAGAAAATAAATTCTATAATGACTACTCAATGTCTGGAAAAGAGATTGATCAAACATCTTTCTCTAATCCAGTTACTAATTTTTCTCAAGGTGAGCAAAGAAAACATTCTGAAACTGTTATTGAACCAAGGAAAAGCCAAAGAGTAAGAAAAAAAAAAGACTCTAGGCTCTGATTTTATTTCATATCAATCTATTGTATTTTTAGTCGAAAGAAATAGAACAAAGGTTCTTAAGAAAATACCCATATTGTTGAATGTTGAGGATGATCCTAAAAGTCTAAGCGAAGCAATGACTTCAAGAGATGCAACTTTTTGGAAAGAGGGTATAGATGATGAATTTGAATCATTAATATCTAATCAGGCATGGGTTTTAGTAGACTTGCCCCAAGGATAAAAAACAATAGGTTGTAAGTGGGTATTTAGAAAAATACAATACAGACGGGTCTATTCAGACATTTAAAGCCATGCTGGTTGCCAAGGGCTTTAAGCAGAAAAAAAGGGAATAGACTATTTCGATACATATGCACCAGTAGCTAGGCTCACATCAATTAGAATATTGTTTGCATTGGCATCTTTATATAATTTGCATGTGCATCAAATGGACATGAAAACAACATTTTTAAATGGTGATTTGGATGAAGAAGTCTATATGGAACAACTAGAAGGGTTTGTTCTCCCTGGGAATGAAAAGAAGGTTTGTAAATTAGTGAAGTTGTTATATGGACTGAAGCAAACACCAAAACAATGGCATGAAACGTTTGATTTTGTCATTTTATCATATGGATTTAGACATAATAGTGCTAATAAATGCATATACTCTAAATTCACAAATGATTATAGTGTTGTTATATGTTTATATGTCAACGACTTGCTAATTTTTGGTACAAACATGAAAGGTGTATCTGAAACTAAAGAGTATCTAAATTCAAAATTCAAGATGAAGGATTTGAATGAAGTAGATACTATATTGGGAATTAAAGTAAAGAAGCATAGTAGGGGTTACGCTTTGTGTCAGTCACATTATATAGAAAAATTGCTTCTTAAGTTTAAGCATATACAAATAAAAGAAGCAAATACCCCTTATGACCCTAGTGAGACTTTGCTTAATAATTCTGGTAGGTCCGTTGCAGAGCTAGAGTATGCTAGTGTAATCGAAAGTTTAATGTATGCCATGCATTGTACCAGACCAGATATAGCATTTACAGTAAGCAAACTTTCTAGATACACTAGTAATCTAGGTACTGCCCATTGAAAAGCATAAATACAATTTTTGGTTATCTTAAAAGAACTATTAACCTGAGTTTAATTTACTATGAGTTTCCAGCAGTACTTGAAGGATATTCAGATGCAAGTTGGATAACAAGTGTTAATGATAATAAGTCTACATCATGGTGGATTTTTACAATTGCAGAAGGATCAATTTCTTGGGTTTCGAAGAAGCAAACATGTATAGCACATTCAACTATAGAATCTGAATTTATAGCATTAGCGGCAGTAGGTAGAAAAGCGGAATGGATTAGAAATTTGTTATTGGAAATAGAGTTGTGATCACAACCCATGCCATCCATTTCTTTATACTGTGATAGTGAGACTACTTTGTTTAGAGCATACAATAAGGTATACAATGGAAAGTCTAGACATATTATCTTGAGACATGAATATGTCAATCAATTAATAACTGATGGAGTTATTAATATTATTTATGTTAAATCAAGTAATAACTTGGCGGATCCGTTAACAAAAGTACTTTCAAAAGCTTTGGTAGTTAGTACATCTAGTGGGATGGGGCTAAAACCCTTTACTGAAAATTAGCCACCAATAATGGTAACCCAACTTTGTCTAGAACATCACTAGTTTAAAAGTTTAATGGGTAATAACAGGTTATTGATAAGTGGTTGTGAAAGCACTGAAAATTAATATATAGCTCATTCCAGGATGATCAGTGCAAGACTGCTACGTTTAGGAGGATGAGTTTTACTCTTAATGAGGTTATTTGTAGTTATGTCTATAGTAGCAGGGACATGGGAATGAACCTCACCTATATGAACATAAGAAGTGGTGCTGCTTCTACCAAGAGCTGGGTTTTTTCTTGTAAATGTTCATGAAACCAGGATAAAGCATAAGACCATAATAGTGCTTAATTAGTACATAATTTTTTTTAAGGAAATAAGACATACTCATGTGTATAGTGATTCCGGTTTTAACATAAGAATAATTGGTTTAAACTTAAGTCACCATCACATTCGTTATAACTTTGAATTACTTACACTAAATAAAGGTTTAATTCGAAAGACATTTTTATTGTATACATGATTAAATCGGTATGTTTGTGATAATTACAAAGAGAGAATTGTTGTAATATCATTTTCTATATCTATATTTTAAAAATAGGAAAGAATTATTGAATATTTTAAAAATATAATATAATGTAACACACAAACACACACATATATTGTTTGACAGATGATGGATTGGGGATTGGGTCATTGACCCAACAATCACACCCTTTCCAATTAATCGTTGCACCCTTTTTCTGTTTCGGCGAAATGGTATGATGCATCCGAATGCATTTTTCTTGTGTCAGACATATCTATGAAACATTGATGCAATGTTCTGTTGTATCTCATGGTGAGAAGACACACTCAAAATCAAATGATATGTCTAAAAGGTGCAATTCTCTATATATATATTGGTAATCAAATATTTATAAGGGAATACAATTCGGTTTTGCTAATCGAATATTTCATACTTTGTTGTATCCTGAAAGTGATTTGTCAAGACTCCTATAGCAAACTCATTCGAGTGGGGGCAAATAACACTTTAAGGAAACGATTCAAGTCGTACCTCAAAGTCATTATTCGGATTATTCTCTATATTTCTACATTTACTCTAACACAAGCTACGGTTATTTATCATTTCTACAGATCGAAAAGACTCACAAAGTTATTTCAACCTTACTTTGACCACAAGTCTAGCTTCATTTTTGTAAGATGGATATGTCCCTCATTAATCAATGGACAACCACTTAATCAGTTCGGCATATGTAAATGGATCAATCTGACCTGCATTTAATATTCAAAATCCCAAAATGGATAATTAGTCATTTGGTTAAAATTCTCTTACCAATTAGTTTCAAAATATGCCGGGTGGATTTTTTTTCTTTTCAATCCACTAACTAGCCACTGCATTTTAGGTTTCAACACTTTCCTTTTTTTACCGTGTAGTAATACTATCGCTTTTAATTCTAAAAAAATAATTATCAATCATCAACTAGCTTTCTTTTTTTGTTCAAATCAACTAGCTATTTGTTTGGTAATATCTAAGGATTTCAAAATCGACTGGAAAGATTCACCTTATAACTAAAATATACATGATAAATTAATATAAAGTGAGTGAAGAGGATATCTTAGAAAGTCTTGCTAATTTAAAAAAAAAAAAATTCAAACGAAGAGGATATATTAGAAAATACGAAGAAATTGCACCTTCATAAGCGAAACGAGATAATAGAAATTCATTTAGAAGGGTGATTTGTATACAAAAATTTTTAGCTTCTCATTCACTAATCTTTATTCATGACTATTAGATTAAATAAATCAAACGAAAATAACAAATAAGATTAAACAAGTGTGTGTGTGAGACAAAAAAAGCTAATAGTGTCTTGACATATTCTTCCACCAGGAGCTGCCACTGCTTGCATTCAGTGCTCCTGCTTTGCCTATAAAGCTAAGGAGCATATCACAGAAAGAAAGAAGCTACAAGGCTCACGGTAGAGAAATAAAAGAAAGAGAGAAAAGAGAGGAAGAAGAAATGAGAGAATAGAGAGAGTTATCTTTGTACTCTTATTATTTCAGATTATAAATGAAAGCACCACTGCTGCCCCGAGGACGTACTCCAGTCACACTGACTGTAGAGGAACTCGTAAATTTTGTGTCTTACTTATTTATTCCACTGCACACACCGTCGATTTTACAACACGTTATCAGCACGAAAAGCTCTCGTGTCAGTGGAAAGCACAACACTGTCAGCTGAAATCATACAGATAAGAAAATCTTTTCATTTCATCTTAAAATCTTTGTACTACTGATTTTCCTGAAGCTATATATATGTTGTTATATGACTGTATATCATCATTTGCAGAAGCAAAAGAGTACAGACTCAAAATTCGTAGATAATCTGACAGCCATGTAAACAGCCTTAGAACTCCAACTTGCAAACCTCGGATTGAAATACTTTCTTCTTCAAAGTTGTTCATCCGCCCAGTACTTACAACATATCAAATTTTCAAAAGATTCCAACGGTGCGATCATCGCAGATGCCTGAAATACCAAACTAGTTCCAATTTATGCAGAAAATTGGATAGGCACATTATGGGTACCAAAACTCCATTTCGGTTGCTCAGATTGAAATTGTTTCTTCATGAAAGTTGTTCGGTATCCTCTTATCCATATCATAATAAAATTTGAGTTAAATCTAATGGTTTGATCTTCTCATAAGTTACAGAAACTGTTGACTCCAAAACTTATTGGAACCATTTCGACTTTTTCGAAACTCACGGAGGAGGAACACCAATTGGAACTTATTGTTACTATTGCTTCTTGAGTAACTAAAAGGACTTAGAGTTATGAAATAAAAATAAAAATAAAAGGAATTAAACAAAAGAAAGTGGCAGACCAAGAAAAAAGGAAAAGCAAAAGATGGGAACCTAATCATTGCATTTTCTGTTTTGGCATATTTATGTGAATGGTGTTGAATCAAAGCCCTTGCATTTTCTTTTGTTACGATGAGTACATACTGGACTTGAAGTTTCTTGATCAGATCAGAACTTGAAGTTTCTTGATCCTCATCACATAAAATGATTAGACCCGAAGTTTGATCATGCAAAAAGATCAGGTATGAAGTTCCTAGATCCTCAAGATCGGACATGAAGTTCCTTGATGAGTACCTTAAGTTTGAAGAGCCAAAGTGCCACAACTTAATTGTAATAAAAGTCATGAAAATCTCAATTCATAGGCTATTAAATAAGGACCAGAAGTTCCTTAATGTATGTAAATGATAATATAATGCATGTTTGCTGGAGAGTTTACTTCTCGAAGTTTTGATGATTATTGCATGTCATTGGGCATTGATGTTGAACACCATGTTCCTCATGTTCATACTCAAAATGGTTTAGCAGAAGTATTTATTAAGCGAATGAAATTGATTACTCGCGCTTTGTTCATGAAAACGAAATTGCAAGTTTTCTACATGTAGACATGCCATTTTACATAATTCACTATTAAGTTCGGTTGAGACCAGTTACCAACCATCAATATTTCTCAGTACAACTCCCGTTTGGGCACCAACCAAACATTACACATTTACGAGTTTTTGGTTATGTTATCTATGTGCCTATTGCACTGCCACAACGTACTAAAATGAGGCCTGAATGCAAACTAGAGATTTATGTTGAATTTGATTCACCATTTATCATTCAATATTTGGAACCCTTGACTGGGGATATGTTTACCGCATGGTTTGTAGACTATGAGTTTAATAATACAGTTTTCTCGCCGTTAAGGGGAGAAAATATCATTATTCTAGAAAAACAATGAGAAAATATCATTCCAGAATAATAATGAGAAAAGACCGTTCCAGAAGAACGAAGAGAATTTGCCTTATTTTGATTCACAAAGCAATCAATGAGAAAATGAAGTAAGAATAATTGAATGATGCAATAAAAATGATGAAATCACGTATACTTGATGCAAATGTGCCTACAAGACCTGATGTCCCTATTGGACAAAATAATGTGGTAGAAAAATGAGTTATCTGTTGCACGCCTGAAGCGTGGCAAACCCTCAGACTCAAAAAGTTCAGTCATTCGAAAGCGTGGCAAACACTACTGAACTGTTGCATTCCTGAAGCATAACTACTGCATGTCGGAAGTATGACAGTCGCTGCAAGGATACACATCTCAGAAAGGACAATCCATATACAAGGGAATGTTGATGGCTTATGCATGAAGCATGATAGACATATAGGTTCCAATGACTCAACTCCCAGAAGTAGATATTAAAATCCCAGCTCTATAATGCTCAAGAAGAGGTTATGATCCGCATTCTCTAAATTATGACTATCCAGGAAGAGATACCGTAATGCCCTTGAAAAGGCAATGGATATCCAAAGAAATGAAAAGTTTTTATGCAAGTGCATGCACTTGAGAATATGGGATCACGGATTGATGATAACCAATGGTAATTTTGGTTTTTACAAGTAGCTACTAAATTCATCAATGAACTGTGTTGATATCGAGTCACGTTCTTTTGTTCATCGATGAAAGGAAATATTATTTGCCAAAAATGGAGAAAGGCAATTCCATTACAATTTTGTAAGAACGTGGAAAAACGAACCTGTATATTTGAATATAATACTAATAGCCAAAAGATGTTGAACCAAAGAGGTTACATATGGGCATTTGTAATATAGTGAAATACACTCAAATGATATGACACAAGATTACTAATTGAAACCTGAAATTATATTACTGTAAACGAGTTCATATGAATAGAGAATTATATACGAAGGGTTATGAGTCGCCCACATCATATCTCCATAAGTAAATCCCTTAAGTATACATGGAAGCAATTTGCTCTATATAAATTCCAAAGGAGAATGTGTCATAAAGTGTAGAAAATCCTTGAAAGATTCAGATTGCTTGCTTGGAAGGGTAAAGCATAAATTATGTACTCAATACCAATAGATGGCAATAAATTGCCTTAGTGAGTACTATCATTATGATATTGTTGCAACATACTAAAATCTCTTGCAAAAGTCGATGACATTAAATTAAAACTCCTGGAGAGTTGATGATATTAAATTGGGACTCTTGAAGAGTCAAGAAAGATTATAAAGTGTTGAGAGAAATATTGTATCAAACTACAGATCAAACAATACGCCAACACGAATCTTATCCATGATGTTTATGATATTAAAGAATCCTATGGATTGAAGATCATGAGTTGAACACTCAAGTGGTTAATTAATAGACATTAAGAAAAATCATTCATCCTCAGGGAACTGATAAATTGATATTTGGTCCAAAAGTAACACATCTTAATGAAGTATATGCTTTATTGTATTTGGCATAATACACTGAATGAAATAAAGTTTATCTATTAATATCTCCGAGAAATTCTAGACATGAGTTAAAACAAACAAATAGGAGGGAACCTTCACAAAGGTTGCTAATGTGAAGACTCAGTACTCGGAAATACCCCAAAAGGGGGAGGCACCAGAGGTTGATTATTTGGAGCCTCAATACTTGGTGGAACTCTAGACGGCTGAGACAATAGGTGTCTTTGGAATAAAGACTCGAATCCCTGATTGTCATTTTGAGTTCGACCTTCAAGTTCCAGTAGCTGGTCGAGCTTTCTTTTCATGCTCATCGAGTAATTATTTGCAAGTACGTGTAACACTATATTCTCATGCTTAAGCCCTTTAATTTCTTGTTTAAGACTTGCCACCTCAGCCATCAATGATTCAACTTAGCGAGTTCGAGCAAGTAAGCACTGACCCATATTAGAAGCAGAGCCTGCACACTGAATACTGAGAGCCAAGGAGTCTTGAACGACTGACTCATCAGACCGATTTGAAAGGATTCTGTTATCCTTGGGAGTGAGAAGATTCCTAGCTACCACTGTAGTGGTTAGATCATTCTTCATCACAGAGTCCACAACCATGAGAGGACTATTAGAAGATAAGAAGGATGAGCGCCATATATTATCCTAAAACGACTCATCTGTATCAGTCCTAAGACTTAAATCTAAGTAAATGTAGATGAGCAAGCCATTTTCAGAAATGATGAAGGAAAAATGAGGTTAGATAAAATCTCAGAAGTGTAAGAATGGGAAATTTCTGCAGGCAGTAATTTTCTGAGTGTATCTGAACAAAATTGATATCTCTATAAAAGAAGAGACAACAGGGTCACATGTTCAAAAATCAAAGAGACACTGCTCACCGAATTTCAAAAGCCAGATTTTCAGGATAAAGTTTGTCAACATTTCTCAGACGCAATCTCAGCGTTTTGGATATCATGTGCAACTTTGTCAAAGATCTCTGATAAAGTTGAAAACGCATGAATCTTACTGTTCTAATTACACCACAGTTGCTGACAAGAGTAAAGGCACAACACCATTACCTGTTATTGAGAGATCCCTATAAATGTCGACCTTTATCCTCCATATCAAGGCAGACCAGCAAAAATATCTAACTCTTCCTTCTCTCCGAGAATGCATCTTCAACAAAGCATCTCGAAATACATAGTTTTCTTCCTCTCCAAGAATACCTCTTCAAACAAGTCACACCAGAGCAAGAGTATTTCATATCATGAAGGTCGAAAGCAAGGGTATCAAATATCATGATTTTCCTTGTCCTTTTTCTTTGTTGTTGCTCTTACTTGCAAGATAAGGAAAAAGAAAACAATTAGTTGGAACTTGAAATCAAACTTCTAGTTAGGAATCGACTGCCTGAAAACTTTCCTGATTGCTTACCTAGCGTTACTCTTGAGTACTCATTTTTAACTGTTGATATGATGATAGTTGCCAAGCATGATGAGTCACTGAGAAGTGATGTTCTGAAGGACCATCTAAATGCAAAGGTTGCATTCCACTCCTGCATCAGATGACAAATACTGCAAGAGAAGATGCCAAACCTACATAGGGAAAAACTAGGGAAAATACCATTTCTGAAAGGGGACTAGATAAGGCAAGTGAAAATGATACATCGAAGCTCGTGGAGAATCAACAAGCGCAAAAAACACGTGCCGATTCATCCCCGACAAAGCCGATGATCACTTGCCACATGAAGCTCCTCATGGTCCAATTTCATTCAAGATTAAGCCTCAACGGCCCTTGAAGGAACTATTGGTTGTGCTTTAAAGCCATGATTACATTTGCATTATGAATTAATTACTTTTGGTTGTGCTTTAATAATTTGTAATTTCAATTCGCTTAACTATTTGATTGATAACTTATTTGTGTATGTTAATTAAGAGTGCACGCTTAGTTTTCATGCATAAGTTTGATGCTAGAATATAAGGAAATTTCACCTAATCGTTATGAACTTATATTCATGAGTAGTGAAGGTTGCTATCCACAATCGTGTTAAGTGAATTCTTGGCAAGAGTATCATGCTTTTCATAGTTACGAATGCCTCGTCAATACTTATAGCTCTCATGAATCTTAATGATCTTTGATTGTATCTCTATTGTGCTTTTCATGTATGGAACTTTTGAAGAATGTTTTGAATTGTTATATGCACTTTCCCATTCAATTCATTAACTTAAGGAGAACTTGAAGGTTAAAAAAGTGCTATCACGGTTAACCCGGAGTATTGAGTTTCATAAGTTATCAAAAGAACAACTAAAAATTGGTTTGTGTACAAGTGTATCATGTGTGGAGGAGAACCCTCTAGCTAATCCATCATCCATTCAAACAACCATATTTTGTGTCTAAATTTGTCTAGTTCATAATTTGTTTATTTTCAAGTTATTCTCATCAAAACCCAATCCCCCTTTTACAATTTATGTCCTTTGATTTGAATCTACTTTATTTGATTTCTTTTGAGTTCCTTGAGTTAATTTAGTTTAGAGTTGGTTAATTTTCATAATTTGAATCTTTTAAATTCAATTCACGTCCTAAAACAACCCTAGAATCTGTTTTAGTTTATTTGTTAGTTTTATTTTGAGTTATTCTAGTTTAGTTGGAATCATTTGAATCTAGTTAAGTGTTTTGATTTTAGATTTGTGTTTTTAAAGTTTTATTTAGTGTTTCTAAGTTTATTTTATATAGATTAGCAATCCCTCCTAATCCCCGGTTAGAACGATCCCTACTTGCATATATACTACAATTGTCAACAAGAGGGTTTAATTTGTGTGTTTGCATAATCATCGCATCAAATTTTGGCACCGTTGCCGGGGATTAGCAACTTTGCTAATCCCTTATTTCTTTTTCGTATGTTTTAATTTAGTTACTAACTTTGCTTTGTTCTTCTTGTTTCATAGGTACTAGTGTATGACTCGAAATTCTCATCAAGTTCATAAGCATATCTCTGACTTTGACAACGACTTTGAGCGAACCTTGAGAAGGAAAAAGAAACAGCAAGAAGCTCAACCATCCAATCTTGAACCTAAGCTTGAGGAAAACGAAGTAGAAGAGGAAAAGGAGCCCAAGGCTCAAGGAGTTGAGCAACCACAAGTCATGGCGGTGGATAACCGAATAATCAAGGAGCTCTCAGCTTCAGGATTGGACAACACCGCACCCCTATGCATTCAATACCCTAGGGCTGCCCAGGACAAGAGCGACGAGTTTGAATTGAAATCGAGCTTGCTGCACCACATCCCTAAATTCCATGGGCTGTCCATAGAAGATCCAAACAAGCACTTGAAGGAGTTCGAAGTGGTGTGTTCAAGCATGACCCCAATCAACGTCGATGGAAACATTTTGAAGATGAAAGCCTTTCCATTCTCTCTTCTAGAAAAGGCTAAAGATTGGTTGTACGAATTAGCCCCTAGAACTGTCACTTCTTGGGAAAGTATGAAGCGGGCGTTCTTGGAGAAAATTTTCCCTACTTCAAGAGTCATTCTCTTGAGTAAGAAAATTAGTGGCATACAACAAAGCCAAGGTGAGTCATTTCCAGCATACTATGAACGTTTTAAAAGTCTTGTTGCTTCTTGTCCCCAGCACCAAATGAAGGAAGAGCTTCTCCTTCAATACTTCTATGAAGGCCTTCTTCCGATCGAAAGGCAAATGCTAGATGCTTCGGCATGAGGTGCATTGGTGGACAAAACACCCATGGCAGCCAAGACACTCATTGCAAACCGTGCATTGAATGCACAACAATATGAAGGAATTGACTAAAGGGACATGCCACGGCAATAAGTTCATGAGGTAAGCTCTTCATCTGACATTCAATCCCAATTAGCTAATCTTACTTCCATTGTGTCACAGATGGCTAAAAGGATGAAAGTGCAAGGACTTACTGTTTATGGCGTGTGTTCGATCCAAGGACACTCATCTGAAAAGTGTCCTCAATTGATTGAAAATGGTGGATGAGAGAGCGCTAATGCCATTGGATTCCAAGGTCAAAATTAGCCCCGAAACGATCCATATTCAAACACGTACAATCCAGGTTGGAGACCCCACCCAAACTTCAAATGGAGGGAGCACCAACAACCCCAACAACAAGGGGGCTTTAGGCAGCAACCTCCGGGGTTCTACACCAAGTCGTACGCCTCAAATCAAGTCCAACAACAATCTGCCCAAAACACTTCAGGTAATTCTCTCGATAATCAAACCAAGGTCATGCAAAACCAAGACAAAATGGTAGATCAATTGGAGAAGCAAATTGGACAAATTGCAGAGTTTGTAGGGCAATTTAGAGACCAAGGGAAGCTTCCAATTTCAACCATTGCAAATCCAAAGGGTGGCTTCGAATCTGCCAAGGCCATGATGCTAAGAAGTGGTAAGGAAGTTGGGGCAGGTCTTACATCATCAAAAACAGGTCACAAGGAGGATGAAATGATGCAAATTGAAGAGGAGGAAGAAGCAAAGGCCATGGCAAAGGGATCCAAAACCTTGCCGCAGCCACCTAAGTCCCCTAAGCCATCCATGTCGTCCATCACAGGTAAGGGAGTTCCAAATTCTATTATTTCTAACATCGTTCCTCCAAATGTGCCCTTTCCTCGCAGGTTCATGCAATCGAATAAGGAGGAAGCTGAGAAGGACATTCTTGAGACGTTTAGAAAGGTGCAAGTCAATATCCCTCTCCTTAATGCAATTAAGCAAGTTCGAAGGTACGCCAAGTTTTTGAAGGAACTATGCACAACAAAGAGAAAGATTTCGAACAAGGAGGTTGTCCAGGTAAGTGAGAATGTCTCCGCTGTTTTACAAAGGAAATTACCCCCTAAATGCAAAGATCCGGGTAGTTTTACGATTCCTTGTGTTATTGGCAATACTAAATTCGAACATGCCATGCTAGACTTAGGTGCATCAATTAATGTAATGCCATACTCAATCTATGCATCTATGAACTTAGGGGAACTAAAAAAAGATGGTGTAATCATTCAATTAGACGATCGCTCTAACGCCTATCCAAAAGGAGTTTTGGAAGATGTTTTAGTGCAGGTGGATCATTTAGTATTCCCGGCTGATTTCTACGTTCTAGAGATGGATGAATCAGTCCATACTACACCATTGCCAATCTTGCTTGGGCGACCATTCATGAAAACAGCCCGGACAAAGATCGATGTGTTCAAAGGGACATTGTCAATGGAATTTGATGGGGAAGTTATTGATTTTAATATTTCTGAAGCCATGAAATATCCTATTGATGATCATTCGTGTTTTTCTATTGATATTTTGGAATCTTTGGCGCAGGAATTTCTTGACTCATTGGATCGAGATGCCCTTGAAACAACCATCATTTAAGGAATAAAAAGCACAACCCAAACCCCAGAAATTATGCAAGGGCATGACAACAACATGGAGGAAGCTTTTGCCATGGGTTTTAGTGAAGAAATTGAGGAGATGGTGGCTGCACTTGAGTCATCCCCACCTTGTGTTGGTAAGTCTTCAATCCCAATGTCAATTCCCATTTCTACTAACAAGATGTTACCTTCAATGGTGCAGGCACATACGCTAGAGCTTAAACCATTGCTCAACCATTTGAAGTATGTCTTTTTGGGAGAAAAAGAAACGTTGCCCATCATTGTTTCATCATCACTCACGGAATTGGAGGAAGAAAAACTTATTCGAGTGTTAAAGGATCATAAAACTGCCATTGGATGGACCCTAGCCGACATCAAGGGAATTAGCCCTACTACATGCATGCATCGCATACATCTTGAGGAGGGGGCTAAACCAACTCGAGAGGCTCAACGCCGTCTCAACCCTCCGATGATGGACGTTGTAAAAAAGGAAATTATCAAGCTCCTTGATTGTGGGGTCATCTATCCAATCTCAGATAGCCGATGGGTTTCACCAATTCAAGTCGTTCCAAAGAAGTCAGGAGTTATTGTGGTAAAGAATGAAGAAAACGAACTCGTGCCTACCCGAATCCAAACAGGCTGGAGAGTGTGCATCGACTACAGGAAGCTCAACGCCACCACGAGGAAGGACCACTTCCCCTTGCCATTCATTGACCAAATGCTCGAGAGGTTAGCAGGCCATTCATTTTACTGTTTTCTTGATGGATATTCTGGGTATAACCAAATTGTCATAGCTCCGGACGACCAAGAAAAGACCACTTTTACTTGTCTGTTTGGCACCTTTGCATATCGCCGTATGCCATTTGGTTTGTGCAATGCTCCAGCAACTTTTCAACGATGCATGGTAAGTATATTTTCAGATTTTGTTGAAAAAATTATTGAGGTTTTCATGGACGATTTTAGTGTTTTTGGTGATTCATTTGACGGTTGCTTAACTAATCTCAGTTTGATCTTAAAACGATGCATGGATACGAACCTTGTTTTAAATTGGGAGAAATGCCCCTTTATGGTTAAACAAGGCATTGTTTTTTGTCACATCATTTCAGAAAGGGGAATTTAGGTTGATAAGTCGAAAATAAATCTTGTGCGCTAGTTACCCTCTCCCACTTCGGTGAGAGAGATTCGTTCTTTTCTTAGTCATGCAGGATTTTATATGCGATTCATCAAGGACTTCTCGAAGATTTCTACCCCCCTTTGCCATCTCCTACAGAAGGATGTAACCTTTAAGTTTGACGAGGAATGCGAAAAGGCCTTTAAACACCTCAAGGAGATGCTTACTTCGGCCTCCATCATTGTACCACCAGATTGGAGCCTTCCTTTCGAGCTAATGTGCAATACATCAGATTATGCAATTGGAGCTGTTTTGGGACAAAGAAAAGACAAGAGGCCTCACGTCATCTACTGTGCCTCAAGGACCTTGAATGACGCCCAGTTGAACTACTCCACTACGGAAAAAGAACTTCTTGCTGTAGTTTTTGCTTTAGATAAATTTCGTTCATATTTAATTGGTACTAAAGTGATTGTTTACACTGATCATGCAGCGTTGAAATACTTGCTCACAAAAAAGAAGGCCAAGCCAAGGCTTATTCGATGGATGATGCTGCTTCAAGAGTTCGACATCGAAATTCGGGACAAGAAAGGCAGTGAAAACGTGGTGGCTGACCATCTAAGTCGTTTGGTGCATAACGAGGAGCAATTACCTATCCCAGAAGCATTCCCAGACGAGCAGTTGATGTCCATGGAGGTAAGTGAGCCATGGTATGCTGATTTGGTTAATTTTTTAGTGTCTAAGCAAGTCCCAAGCACCCTAAACAAAAACCAACGTGAAAATTTGAAAAAAGATGCTAGGTTTTATGTTTGGGATGACCCATACTTGTGGAAGTATTGCCCGGATCAGATTATACGTAAGTGTGTGCATAATTCGGAGTTTAACTCAATTTTAAGTTTCTGTCACACTTATGCATGTGGAGGACACTTTGGCACACAACGCACAACCCTTAAAGTGTTAGAATGTGGATTTTATTGGCCTACGATATTTAAGGATGCTAGGACGTTTTGTGTTACTTGTGATCGTTGCCAACGAATAGGCAATATAGGTGCAAAGGACCAAATGCCGCAGATCCCTATCTTTACTGTCGAAATTTTTGATGTTTGGGGTATTGATTTCGTGGGTCCTTTTCCTTCATCTCATGGTTTTAATTATATTTTACTTGCAGTTGATTATGTCTCGAAATGGGTGGAAGCAAAAGCCACCCGAACTAATAATTCTAAAGTTGTCGCAAGGTTTGGCATGCCGCGAGTACTTATCAGTGATAGAGGATCCCACTTTTGCAATATAACCATTGAGGCGCTACTCAAGAAGTACAACGTTAAGCATAAGGTTTCAACACCTTATCATCCTCAAACGAGTGGGCAAGCAGAGGTTTTAAGTCGTGAGATCAAGCAGATTTTAGAGAAGACAGTTGGGCCAACGAGGAAGGATTGGAGCTTGCGCTTGAATGATGCACTGTGGGCGTATTGCACGGCCTACAAAACACCCATTGGCATGTCCCCATTTCGACTCATTTATGGGAAACCATGCCATCTTCCCGTTGAGCTAGAGCATAAAGCACATTGGGTTAAGGCCTTCAATATGGACATAGATACCGCTGGAGTTCATAGGAAGCTTCAATTGAACGAGCTTGAGGAAATTAGGAATGAAGCTTACGAGAACGCTCGAATCTATAAGGAGAAGACGAAAGCCTTCCATGACAAGATGATTCAAACCAAAACGTTTTCAAATGGGCAGAAAGTTTTACTTTTCAATTCCCGTCTTCGATTATTCCCAGGTAAGTTACGTTCTAGATGGATTAGACCATTTGTTATTACTGATATTTTTCCTCCTGGTGCAGTTCAAATCCAGAGTTTGAAGACGGGGCAAGAATTCAAGGTAAACAGACATCGTTTAAAGCCCTACTATGACAATTTCGTGGAGCACATTGTGGAAGACATACCCATCCATGCCGCAGGGTCTAATAAAGCCTAATTGGAGGATTCGTCCGACTGTACGACGTTAAAGCAAGCGCGGAGGCAACCCAAGCTTTCAACGAAATGAGACTTCGGAATTGCTCACCAAATCAGATTTGCATTCCTAAACCCTTCTCTTTACTGCATTTATCTTGCCTTGCTTAGTTCTTTAGTTGTTTGTGTGAATCTATGTTTAAAACATTGAGGGCAATGTTTAGTTTAAGTGTGGAGGAGGGTAAAAAAAGTCTTTTTACATTGATTTACATATTTTACATTGCTTTAAAATAAAATAAAAAAATAAAAACAAAATAAAAAGAAAAAACAAAAAATCAAATCAAATCAAATAAAATAAAAATAAAAGCAAAAATATTTTACAATAATGTGTAAATTAATAGCATTCATTGGTCAGGTGGTGCCTCAGCAGTCGACGGAGCTCCAGAAAGACGAAGCGCCAGAGTTTGATCCTCCGGAGCCTCAACATTTGGTGCAACTTTAGATGACGAAGGCAGAAGATGCCTCTGCAGTAACGCCACAAACCTTTGATGATCACTCTAAATTCGCACTTCGGACTCCTGTAGCTGGTCAAGCTTCCTCTTCATACTTGTTGAGTAACTAGTTGCGAGCATGTACAACTCCTTATTCTCGTGCCTGAGTCCTCTGACCTCTTACCGAAGACTAGCCACCTCAGCCATCAAAGACTCAACCTGACGAGATCGTGCAAGAAGGCGTTGGCCCATGTTTGAGACTGAGCCTGCACACTGGACGCTGAGCGCCAGAGAGTCTTGAACAGCGAGCTCGTCGGACCGCTTGGAAAGAAACTTATTGTCTCTTGGAGTGAGAAGGTTTCTAGCAACCACCGTAGCAGTTGTATCGTTCTTCATCATAGAGTCCCCAACTGTAAGAGGACCATTGGGGCATATGAAGGACGGATGCCAAATGTTTGGAGAAAACAAGTCATCATCTTCCCTGACATTCAAGTTAAGGCGACGATCAGAGGGGCAAGACATTTTTCGAAGGTGTTGAGCAAGAAGAGATCGGACAGATTAAGATTTCAGAAGTGCAAGAAGGGAGTTTTTACAGGAGGTAATTCAAGTGTGTTGTGGAACAAAATTAGTGCCTCTATAAAAAGAAGAAATCGAAGAGGCACTACTCAGAAATCAAAGAGGCGCCTACTCGCAAATCAAAGAGGCGCCTGCTCGCAAATCGAAGAGACGCTCCTCTTTCAAAAGCCATGCCTGCTCAGAAACCACGAGCCGACCCCCGGATTTCAAAATATCAACTTTTCCAGACTTGTCGTCACCTGTCACATGCACCCTCAGCTTTGTGGGAATTACGGATAACTTTGTTAGAAAGTGCGTAAACCTTACTGTTCAATCATCCACCGGCTGCCGACAAGAGTAAGAGAATAGTACCGGTTGTGAAGAAATTCCTATAAGTGTCTACCTTCGCCCTTCATAGCAAAGGCAGACTTACTCAAAACTTCTTCATCTCCGAGAATGTATTCCCAAAGAAACCTCTCGAGTTACTCAGTGTTCCTCATCCCCTGGAGTACATCTGCAAACAAGTCATCAAGAGCAAAAGTATTTCATATCATGAAGGTTAAAAGCAAAAGTATCTTATATCATGCTTTCTCTTCACCTTCATTTGAAGAACAGGGAGAAAGAGAGATCCTGATTGCTTACCTAGTCTTGCTCTCGAGTACTCATCTTCAAGCCCCTCCAGCCCAATTCAAAAATAAACCTGTGGAGAGATACTTCTTAAAAAGCAAAAGTATCTGAGTTGCATCGAAGAGCAGAAGGAGTCTGAGTTGATCCAAGAACTCGAGAAGATGCCACACCTGCATGGAGACCTGATTAGTTGAAGCATGTGGAGACAACGTGCTGATTCATCCTCAACTAAGCTGAGGATCACTTGCAAGTAAAAAGCTCCCCAACCCAGTTCAAGAATCAACCTGTGGAAAGATACTTCTTCGAAAGCTGTGGAAAGTCCCATCCAGTTCAAGATCAAAGCTATGGAAAATCAACAAGCACGACCAAAGATCATCTACCACATGAAGCTAAGTTGTTTCTCACTATTTCTAAGTGTTTTTAAGCTGTTTTGGTGTGTTTTATTGTGTTTTGAGGTAATCATACGAAAATGACATAAAAATTTGAAAAAGTTTTGAAAAATACCAAAAAGAGTTGTTTTAGAGTCATTTTGGTGTATTTGTGTCTTACGTACCTTCCAACACAATGATGAGGATTCGGTTTTTAATTGCATAACTGTTAAAGAAAGTTACAAGCATGGATTGAAGTTTGATATGCTCTTGTCCTATGCTTAGTTGTAGTTGTTGTTTATGAACTCACATTTGATTACAAAGTGGATAAAATAAGTTTTCATAACATGCTTGAAGGAAGGAACTCATATAACGCTACATCCTTGTGAGACTCGAGCCTTTACTTTCTTTGGAGAGTTATAATCTGTGAGTTCTTGTTTTCTAAAGTCGTTGCATGATCTCATTATTCTTTGATTGGTTGCTATTTAGAATGCATTTTGATAGAACTAAATGCTAGAACTTGTATCCATTTCATTCAAAGCATGACATTGTAATGCATAACACATATCAAGATGAAGTGGTGTAGTCTCCACCGTAGCCAAATAGCCGTGCCCTCCATTATTATCTGTTTTGTAGATTAAACCCCATTTGAGCCTTGTTTAGCCTATGTTCTTTATTAACCCACAATAACCTTACCTAGCCTAGTTTAGGACTTTCCATACCCTTGTTCTTAAAGACTAGTAAGCATAACGTAAAATGAATTGCTTTTGATCTAAATTATGCAAGAAAACAAGTGTGGGGGAAGGAATGGTTGTTTTTGAGCTCATTTGTACGTTTTGGGTTACAAAAAAAAAAGTGAAAACATATGAAAAGAAAAACAGAAAAGAAAAGAAGAAAGAATGAGTTTGAAAGTATTGATTGTTGAAGGAAGGGTCCAAATCATCAAATCTAGCCCTAAAATGTGTGACTTCTCCCCCTTTTGTTCAAAATTTGAGTTTGCATTCAAAAGTGAATTCTAAGTTGATTTCACTGCTTTGCTCACTATGTCTTTAAGAACCTTTGTTTTCCATATCCGTTCTTTGTTAACCAAACACCTTTAGCCCCGTTACAACCCTTACACTTCTATCTTGAGTGTTATGTGTTCAACATGTGGAGTTTGGGATTGGTATGAGCATATGGTGTCACTAGTTCTTGCATCTAAGTAGTAGCATTCCTTTCATGAGATCATATTCATATATTCATTGATAACTCTAGAAAAGTGCTTTCTTTGTTAATCATATGTGAGTTTTAGTTTTCATGTGTACATCAATCTTCTCACATATACCTAGTGTAGGGAGTGTAGTTTAAAAATCTAAGTGAAAAATGAGTGCATATCTAGTAAGGAATTGAGGGAATTCTCTAAGGCATGTTATTCAAAATGATGTTTTAATCGATTAAAAGAGAACTAGTAAATGGTGATTGTGGTTAAGTGTATGCTTAAGGATATTGATGACCAAAATCTGTGCAAATAATGATTTTTAACATGTGCATTGGAAATCCCTGAGGTAACGTTGGAAGGTTTAGATTCTGTTTTGTTTCTTTTTGTGTCTTTGTTTTGCTAAAGGACTAGCAAAAGCTAAGTGTGGGGGAGTTTGATAGGAACATATTTATGTGACTTTATTAGTTTGTTTCATTGCATTTACTTAATTAGTTTTATCTTATTAGAATGTTTTAAGCTATTTTCGTGTGTTTGTAGGTTCTAAATAACAAAGTTAGCAAAGAAGTGCATTTTGGTGCAATTTGGAGCTATTTTGGGGTGAGATGGATTGCATGCATGGGGAGCACAACAAAATGGATGGTAGTGATTCATTCTCACCAACAAAATGGATGGTAGTGATTCATTCTCACCAACAAAAATGGACGGTGGTGATTCATTCTCACCAACAAAATAGATGGTAGTGATTCATTCTCACCAACAAAATGGATGGTAGTGTTTCATTCTCACCAATAAAAATGGACGGTGGTGATTCATTCTCACCAACAAAATGGATGGTAGTGATTCATTCTCAAAGCCTATAAATAGGCTTCTCCATCAAGGCCAAAGACACCAATTCACACAACACTTCCATTCTACACTCCCTAAACTATCCTAGCCTTACCCCTATCTACCCATCCTAAACACCACCATACATCCCTCTATCCATTCCTCCATACAACCAAACCTTTAACCCACAACCACTCCTTGTGCCGTAGCAAAGGAAGGGAAGGAAAGTGCTTGGACGTGCTTGCCACTCAACGAGGATCGTTGGAGCGTTTAGGTGTTTTCTTTCTTTTATTTTCAATGTATAAATTTATTTACCTTTGTTTTACAATTATGAGGAACTAAACCCCCCCCCTTTTGCTAGGGGGGATTCAAAGCCATGATTACATTTGCATTATGAATTAATTACTTTTGGTTGTGCTTTAATAATTTGTGATTTCAATTCGCTTAACTATTTGATTGATAACTTATTTGTGTATGTTAATTAAGAGTGCACGCTTAGTTTTCATGCATAAGTTTGATGCTAGAATATAAAGAAATTTCACCTAATCGTTATGAACTTATATTCATGAGTAGTGAAGGTTGCTATCCACAATCGTGTTAAGTGAATTCTTGGCAAGAGTATCATGCTTTTCATAGTTACGAATGCCTCGTCAATACTTATAGCTCTCATGAATCTTAATGATCTTTGATTGTATCTCTATTGTGCTTTTCACGTATGGAACTTTTGAAGAATGTTTTGACTTGTTATATGCGTTTTCCCATTCAATTCATTAACTTAAGGAGAACTTGAACAACTAAAAATTGGTTTATGTACAAGTGTATCATGTGTGGAGGAGAACCCTCTAGCTAATCCATCATCCATTCAAACAACCATATTTTGTGTCTAAATTTGTCTAGTTTATAATTTGTTTATTTTCAAGTTATTCTCATCAAAACCCAATCCCCCTTTTACAATTTATGTCCTTTGATTTGAATCTACTTTATTTGATTTCTTTTGAGTCCTTTGAGTTAATTTAGTTTAGAGTTGGTTAATTTTCATAATTTGAATCTTTTAAATTCAATTCACGTCCTAAAACAACCCTAGAATCTGTTTTAGTTTATTTGTTAGTTTTATTTTGAGTTATTCTAGTTTAGTTGGAATCATTTGAATCTAGTTAAGTGTTTTGATTTTAGATTTGTGTATTTAAATTTTTATTTAGTGTTTCTAAGTTTATTTTATATAGATTAGCAATCCCTCCTAATCCCCGGTTTAGAACGATCCCTACTTGCATATATACTACAATTGTCAACAAGAGGGTTTAATTTGTGTGTTTGCATAATCATCGCATCATCTACATATCCTTTCACTAGGAGTTACCGCTGCTTGCATTCAGTGCTCTTGCTTTGCCTATAAAACTAAGGAGCATATCACAGAAAGAAATAAGCTACAAGGCTCACGGGAGAAAAAGAGAGAGAGAGAGAGAGAGAGAGAGAGAGAGAGAGAGAGAGAGGAAAGAAAAGAAAGAGAGAAAAGAGTAGAATAAGAAATGAGAGAATAGAGAGAGTTGCCTTTGTACTCTTATTATTTTAGATTATAAATGAAAGCACCACTGCTGCCCTGATGACGTACTCCAGTCACACTGACTTTAGAGGAACATCATAAATTTTGTGTCTTACTTTTTTATTCCACTGCACACACCGTTGATTTTACAACATATATATATATATATATATATATATATATATATATATCATTTTCCTTCATTAACATAAAATTTACCTATTTCTAAACAACTACAATATAGTTAACAAAACAATAAACATTCAAATATAACATGACAAGTGGCATATAAGGGGCGTTTTGATATAGTCGCCTCGTTTTTAAATGTCATAGACTAAACATCTATTCTTTTAAAAAATTGGATTAAACATTTTTCCTACAATCTGGTGCTTAATTTTATTTCATTTTATTTTATTAGAAGTCTATTCATGTTAGCATTCCCTTTTTTCCTCCTATTTTTATGCATCTCTTATTATGATGGTTTAAGATTTTTTTTAATAAATTAAATAGAATATATAAAAAACTCATTGTTAGGTACGTTTTGTTATATCACTACGTTTGCGTTTGAATTTTTGGTACATTTGGCTTGTTGGTACATTTGAATTTTTGGTACGTTTATTTTCAAACCAAAAGTTTTATTGCATTTTTTCTTTCTTTCTAATAATGAGGAATTACTTTAATTAATTATTATTATTTTTTTATAGAAAGAGTCATTAACAATGTAGAAGTTTAAATTACTTTAATTAATTAAATTTTTTTTTACAGAAAGAGTCATTAAAACTGTGACAACTTGTCCCGGATTATAATTATTATCGACGTGAATTGACGTTTTTACCCTTGATCGTGCGTGAACGTGTGTGTGTGATTGAGCCATGTTTTGGACCCCTTTGATTGTTCCATATTATTGGACCCAATAAGGAATTGGGTTAGATTTGTTTTGCTTGGTTAAAAAAAAAAAAACACACACACACACACACTCACATGCACACGTGCACATTTTCTTTTCGTTTTTGTCTTTCTCTCTCTTTCTCTCGAACTATCTTTTCTCTCTTTCACCATTTTTGTACGGACAAACAACCATATCACGATTGTGGCACAGATCGAAGTCCTAGATGAAGGATTATTTTGAGAATACATGTTCATTTAAGCAATATCATTAGCATGCAATTAACAAATTAAAGGCGAAATCATGCTTGCATATACTTAAAAACAAAACATTACCCATGAATGTTCAAAGCCTAGTAGATTGGTGAACCTTTAAACAACTCAAAACAAAGTGAGTTGAGATTTATACCTTTGTAGATTCCTCTTTGCTTAAGCAAAGGCTAATCACCCAAAGAGAGGGCCTTCATTCCTTGCATCTTAAAACTATGGATTTATATAGAAAGGATAGGTTCTCTAAGTTCTCAAAATTGAGAACCTCTAAGTTTCTACACCAAGGTTTTGATTAAGAAGAAATGAGTGACCTTGGAGGAGCTAGAGTGCTAGCTAAAACCCTCCAAGGGGGCCGGCCATTTCTAGAGAGAAGGGAGAGCTTTTCTTCTCTCCAATTTCCCAAAAACAAACCCTAAATGAATTTTGGCTATAAAGTCATATTTATACCTTAATTCATTTGAGTGGCAAACTTGTAAATAAGTCCAAGTTCACTACCCCTTCAAAGTGGCCGGCCTTAGGATATTTTTGGAGTATTTTGGGCCTTTGTAAATCATTATTTATTAAGTTGTCATACAACTTAATTCAATGGACTTGACGTTCGAAGCCCATTGGGCCTTAAGGTCCAAAACCATCCCGAGGTCTTTAACGAACTTATTCGTTTGATTAATAATCATATTAATTAATCCTTGCCATAAATAATTAAACCATTTAATTATTCTTACTCATCTCCGTTGAATCTTCAATCTCTACCTTACACGGCGTACGATCCATTAGGTTCCTTTTAGCGAGGCAGTGGGCAATTCAAACTCTTTCAAATCGATTGTGAATTTGAAACTTACTTTCAATTCTCCCTTTAGTGTTTACACACGTTTAGGGCTTCCACAAATCATGAGTGACACCTAGCAGCATATCATGGTTACCCAAGCTAATCAGAAGAGGTGGAGAACCTATTCAGTTTAGGATTACAAATGCAATACGGTCCTTCTCTAATACAATACTCTTGACCACATTGTTTGGTTTGATAGTTTATTCATGTATACTATCCAATGTGAATCTCGCACTTATATGATTACCTCGAATGTGATCTGGAACGCATTCCAATATCTCATTCATACTCTGGCCAGAGATTCTTAATCATATCATAGAGTATTCTCCCTCAACGGTTTGAAGGTTAAAGATCCCTTGTTGCGCATTCACTTGTCTCCATGACTAGATAGCTTGACCCCAACCATGCCGTGGACACTCCAAAGGAATGCCATTTGACACGATCAAAGATCAAGGTCCTAACCACAAGACAACTATGATGCCTCAGGTCAAAGGACTAATTTGCATTATCCTAACCATGAGTTCTCACGTGACATGAATATGAGAACTCGTCGTTGATCGTGTTCAGTGAACTCATTCTCTATTGAGCACCTACGTACTTGTCTTGGTGTCACTCACACCAATGACTCGAGACTAGTCACTCTCCCTGAGAGAAGACATAGCACGTACTGATCTTAACGGACTGTCAATGCCCAATTGGCAATCCTATGATCAGGAACGTTTAGGATGTGTCTACGAAAGAATGGTCTCATGTATCTAACTTCTTTAGATCGCACTCTCCCAATCACATATTCCTTGGACTTTATCGTTTAAGCATATAACATTTATATGAGACCGCTCAAACAATAATCTTTGCCCTTGATATTAAACTAGATTAGTTTAATCATGTGAAATGTCCGTAAAGTATCATCATATGATTGGTTTTAGGGCACATTTCCAACACTAGATAGCATATTTGGACTCTTTGTGACCTGGTAAGTTTACTGGTACCCTTGGTTTAGCTCGAAACAACTTAAAACCCTAGAAACCCGAGAATTCCGTTTGAGGTACTGTTCAGCAACTTTTAATCGTGAAGTTTTTATGGAATTTGAGGATCACAGGGAGATTCTAGACATCCTCACGAAGCTCGGGGTGTGTCGTCGGCACGTTTTGGACATCAGAATCACAAGTTCTAAAGTTGGCCGAATTCCTTGACTTTTCTCCGGCGAGATTCTGGCGAGTTTTGACCTTCAAAGTGGTAAGGATGTGTTCTACTCATCCTAAGCTTCATTTTGGTATAAATTTCATAAAATTTGGTTGAAAAACGATTGAGAAAAGTGAGTTTTAAAATTCCCCATATTCCAGCGAGTGCAGCAATCTCCGGTGACGCAAGGTAGGAGGAGGAGAATATTCCGTCCACTTTGACAGAATATTCTTAATGGAACCTAACGGCGTTAGGTTATATTTAACAGAATATTTCGGTATTTGACGAAATATTCCCTGACGGCGTCAGGGTTACCATCAGTGTGCTAGGCACGTGCCTGCGCATGGGCGGCGCGTGTGGGCGTGCCTTGGCTAGTGCGTGGGGGTGTGTGACGCATTGGCGGCGCGTGTGGGTGTGCCTTACCATTTATATTATGATTATTATTGTGCTGGTTATGCTTTGGCGCTGTAGATGCTCAGGTAAGTTAAGTGAGTATACTTGTTAGTGATAGTGGTGATGATGAGATTGTGATATAGCTCATATTCCTGCACCCCGGTGTTTGTGCTCCGCCAGAGTAGGGCTTGGCCTTTACGTGATCGTTCACCTCCAGAACGGTATGCTCACCTTAGATCCAAGACAGGTGCCAACCTGTTGTACAGACCACTATAGGTGGTTTCGACTCGTAGGTGACTCGCGATTCGTCGCACAGCCTTCACGTGATCGTAGCGATTCGTCACACAACCTTCACATGATCGTAGCACTGAGCGTATTATTATACACCTAGCCTGTCGTACAGACCACTATAGGTGGTTCCGACTCGTGTGCAGGATTTGGTTGAGGAGCTATAGATTCAGTCGTACAGGTCACATTAGGTGACTCCGGCTGGCGTATTACTATTATTGATTGCATGTTATGATGTGATTTATCTCACTTGCTTGACGCTTATTTAGTTTGATTTGGGTACTTCGACATGGCATAAGTTCTGATTTGATATATATGAGATTATGGCTTTCTAGCATGATTTTCGTATATGAGTAAATATGATATTTTTTGGGAAATTATACTTGTTTTTACGGCGCCATTACTATAATTTTGAAATGGTTTTTGGAAAGGAATTGTGTTTTTTTTTTTTGCCCACTCACGTTTTCTGTTTTGCGCCCCTACAGGTTCTAGTTAGTTGTGACGTTGGTGGCAAATGAGGCATCAAGGCTATTCTGACAGAATGCCATCCATGTAGGATTTCTCCAGTTATCTTTTCAGTGTTTGTTTAATTTGGACTACACCTAGGGTTTGCATTATGTTGTTGTGTTGTCATAATTCCGCTTTATCACACACTTGCACTTCTATCTTATTGTAAATTATTGTGTTTAGCTTTTATTTCTGCACATCACTTATATCTATTCTTTCGCACTGCGTTTTGGTTACGTCACCCTCACGTGACGGCCAGCACGCCTCGATATTTTTGGTCGGGGTGTGTAAAAAACGTGGGAGATGGATTGGGAAAATTAAATTCCCTAAATTGTAGGTAATTAGTTACAAGGTGACGTGAATATGCCTTTAAACAAATTATATGTAATTTAAAAAAGAGAAAAATGTTGATGTGGCAATTGTTCAAAGCCTCTTAATCAAATTTTAGAAAGAAACCAATGTTTGATCTAAAAAGTATTGAAATAATGCAGGGGATTCTAATTTCTCCGACATATAACTTGTATGGTAGTAGAATTTTAAAACACAAAGATACATAGACTAGTAACATAACTTGTATGTGAATAGAAATTTAGAACTAAAAAAGTAAATGACAAGTGATACTCCATTAGATATTCTATCTTTTGATATGGGTCCAATTTTATAAGCCTGTTTTGAATTGACTCCACTAATATTAAATAAGCATAAGTGGGGGCTACTAAGTACAACAATCATCCATGTCAGCAATTAAAGTGCACATAATTTACAAACAAAATTACAATAGTTGCCATTAGATGGTTTTTCAGGTCTCTTATAGATAAATTACAAACCAAATTAATCTCATTTTTTTATTCAAAACCTTATCCTCCTCTCTATCAAATTGCTTTGCGTATCCAGCGGAATCCAATTTTGAATTCTAAATCCATATGAAAATATGAAAGCTATAAATTTTCTCCCCGTATATGATGAAAAATAGAGTAGCCGACTTTCTAATTTGGTGTTCCTGGTATACCTAGAGAACAGGTATTGCAACATTCTCAGAAGATTTCAGCAGTGTTCATCTAGTTTTTCTAAGTTTTTGGTTTGGTGATTTGGGCTTTGTTTTTGTTGCGTTCGTTATCTAGATAACAGGTATTACACCCTTTCAATTTCAATAGCTATGACAGCCCGTCTCAAAATTATCGTATTCAATATGTGAATTGTCAGAATTACCCTTGAGTGACGTGTGTACATTTTGCATGGGTTTAAGAATTGGGCCAAGTAATGGTTATCCTAAGTATTTGGACCTAATAGGAAACTAGGATGTTTGGTGTTGTGATTGGGTGGTGAGTTTAGGACCACTCATCTCATTTCTCTCTCCTCTCACTCCCGAATTTCTCTTCTCTCGCAGACTCACTCTCTCTCCTACCCATGTGTACGGACGAACATTGAATCAAGCCTTCCAATCACAAATCAAAGCTTTGAAAGTTGGTTTTGAGTTCCTTGCAAACTCCTGAGCTCAACCATACCATTTCCTGGTGAGAAAACCCTCGAAAACCGTAGAACCCGAAACCCAGTTTTCATGCACTATTCATGTGGACGTCATTATGGTTGTTTCAGGGAATTTTAAGCTCACATGGAGCTTAAGGAAGTCCTCACGAGTCTCGGGGTACGTCATTGGAAGGAATTGGACGTCAGAGGGCCGAGATCGACGTGTTTTTAGGTAAGCCGAACTATCGAGCTTTCTCGAGGAAAATTTAGTGAATTTTAAGCCTTGAAACTTATATAACGTGATTCTACATGTCATTAGCTTCATTTTGGTACCAATTTTGTGAAAAATGGATGAAAATCAAGTGAGAAAACAAGTTTTGAAAAATTACCCAGTTTTCGGCGCCGGCGACGGTCACCGGAGCTTGAGCTTGAAGGTGACGGAATATTCCGTCAATTAGTTTGGACGGTTTCCGTTAAAAGTTAACAGAATATTCCAAGGAATATTTGTGACTCCGTTAGCCTTCCCGTCACATGTGCCAGGCATGTGCCGCGCGTGGCCGACGCGTCTGGCCATGCCTTGGCCGGCGCAGGGCGGTGCGTGCGGGGTCCAAAAAAATTTCTAAAAATTCCTAGGTGTTCGTGACGTCAAGTAGGTCACGTTGGTAACATTTATTCAGTTACTTCTCATATAGGCGAGACCTATCCCGAGGACGAGCGTAGCCAGGCTAGGCGTGGGGGCTACGACCCGTCTACATATCAGTGAGTAGGCAGTTTGTTTTCCATACATACCTATATATATTGCTATTTTCCCAGAAAATGAATTTAAACGATGAAACGATTTGAGATGCCATGCAAGTATCTAGTTATTTTAATTATGCATTAGTACTTGCATATAATTGTGATGGTGCTGCGGACGCACAGGTAAGTATCAGGTAAGATTCTATACTAGTTATTATGAGAATGAAAAGATGTGATGTGATACGAATGAATGAAATGATGTGATTTGAGTTCATACACCTGCACATTTATATTAGTGCTCCCGCCAAGAGTTAGGGGCACAGTCTTTCACGTGTCGATCACCTCCTGCACCACATGCTCGCTTTGGATCCAAGTAAGTGCTCAGTCCTGTCGTATAGACCACTATAGGTGGGTTCGACTCGTAGGTGACCCGCGAATCATTCCCACAGTTTTCACGTGATTGTAGCACTAGAGCATTCTTATATTGATACAGTGATGTGATAGTCACCTCATGAGGGTATTGATGTATGTCCAGAGTATATATATGATGAGATTGAGATGTTATGAGCTATATATACAGCCGAGGGCTGAGATGATTATCAGATATTTATTCACATCACAGATTTACGATATGAGCATACAGTTGAGATATTAGTTATGATACTTTTGCATGGCATACATACAGATATTTCCAGCATGATTTTTGAGATATATACGTATATGCGTATATTTTATTTCTGGGAAATTATACAGGTTTTACGGAGCGGGGTTATAGTTTTGAGAAAAGAATGGTTTTGAAAAAAGATTTGTTTTACTGACCCACTCAACTTGTTTTTCGCCCCTCCAAGTATTAAGTAGTATTCGTTGGTGGCATACGAGGATCTCCCGGACGTTCTAACAGAATTCTCTTATGTAGGATCACTTGCGGGTGTTATTTCTATTTAGTACTTTCTGCTTGACTACACGTAGACCATTTATGCTCTGGTTTGTAAAAGCACCTTAACTCTCGTACTAGCACTCTCTCTTTTATTCAATTGCTAGTGGCTTGGTTTTAGTTGGTTCGTATCTTTCTAATCAATCTTTCTTCCGCATTGTGCACATTGTTACGTCACGCTCACATGATGTCCAGCACGCCCCACCTACGGGTCGGGGTGTGTCAGTTTGGTATCAGAGCATAGGTTTGGCAGTCCTGTATAACTTGTGAATATTCGAATGATCTTAGTGTTTCTATCAAAACTATGTCGCCTCGTAGAGAGCCACGTCGTTCAGATGAATCTAGTTTCCCTGATATAGCTCAGTTTGGGGGAATCTATTGTTAGTGTTATTCAGTCCGTAATTCGCCTCCTCAAATGACTCCTTGGAGGCAGAGTATAATCTAAAGTTGCATACCTTTAGGGGTAATGAAGGCCATGAGGGGTTTGAGTGTTGGCTCAATCAGATTGAGAATACTTTTAGGCTGATGTAGAGTCAGGGAAGTTTTCCCGATGATAAGTGGATAGAGACCACTGTTTGGCTTTTGGACGCAGAATCTGCATCTTAGTGGAAACAGGAAACTTACAGGTGCAAGCCCGAGGAGATTGCAAACTGATAGAATTTTTAACGGTCATTCTATTAAAGATTCATTTTCTCAGCATATCTAGACCGTAAGAATAGGAGTTCCCAGATTTGAAACAGGGGAAGTTGTCCGCTAACGAGTATTAAAGGAAGTTTACTGATTTGTCTCGTTATGGTTTAGAAATTGCTGTTATTTTAGCTGTGATACTTAGATGCTTTAAGCTGGGTAATAAAGAAGGAATGGCATTCGATGGCGACCATTTATCCCTGTGACACTCATCAGGAGTTTTACGAGATTTTGTTGAGGATTGCGAATTCTGGGAATATGTTCAGCGATATTGATGAAGAAGAAGGAAAATATAGTAATCAGAATAAGGATAAGGACAAAAGTATAGGGCAATCATTTCAGGAACCTCGCCAAACTCAAGATTTTAAGAGATGCGGAGCCAGTTCTAGTTCTTCCAGCAGAGGTTTTAGCTCCACAGGTCATAGAGGACTTGGTAGGCTTTTCGAAGGTTTCAGATTCCAGAGGCAGGGAAATTATGATAGTGGAAATGCACCCTTGTGTCGTAGGTGCAACGATCGACATTTTGGAGTGTGTCGAAGAAGTAATAGTAGGTGTTATACCTATGGTCAGGACATGGGCGTAATTCTCAAGGACGAGGAGTTCACGCCAACAGAGTTAGAGGAAGACAGCAAGCCCAAGAATGTGTTACCCACATATCACTGCAAGATGGTAATATTACACCCTCGGGAATTATTATTTACTTATCGATACAACATTGATTTATAAGTATTGCGGGCTGCAGACCGTAATATTAATAACTTATTTGTTAGATTCGTTAAGCAAGTAACAGGTAAGTCGTTCTATGTTAGTATGGTGTTTTTCATGGTGCCCAGTGATGGTGGAAGATATAGTTATGTTAGCAAATCTTATTCCGTTAGATATAGTGGACTTCGATGTTATTCTGGGCACATATTGAGTGCATTATGATCGTGCCAAGGTAGATTGCTACGGGAAATTAGTTACTTTCCATCGTCTTAGATTACCAGAGGTTACTTTGGTTGGTGAGTGTAGTGGAGTCAGACAGGGAATCAGTTCAGCAGTGAGAACAAAAAGGTTATTAAAGAAAGGTTGTTATGAGTGCTTGACTCACGTGGGTACTATGATGATGATTCCGTTAGTGTGGAGAACGTTAAGGTGGTCAGACATTTTTCTGACGTCCTTCCTGATGATTTGCCCTGGATTGCCGCCAGATCACGATGTGGAGTTTACCCTTGATTGTTACCAGGTACTAATCCTAGTTCCTTAACTCCTTATTGTATGGCTCCTGCTGAGTTAAGAAAATTGAAGACATAGGTACAGGAATTGGTTGATAAAGGTTTCATTCAACCTAGTACTTCACCTTGGGGAGCCCCAGTCTTGGTTGCTCGAAAGAAAGACAGTACCTTGAGATTGTGTATTGATTACAGGCAATTAAATCGGGACGCTTATAGATGATCATGTTGATCAAATTTGAGGTGCTTATGTGTTTTCTAAGATCGGTTTGAGGTCGGATTACTATCAATTGAAGATCATGAGTGACGACATTCCTAAAACTGCTTTTAGGACTTGTTATGGTCACAATGAGTTCTTGTTATGTCATTCGGATTAACGAATACACCAGTAGCTTTCGTGGGATTGATGAATAAGGTATTTCAGTAGTATTTGGACAGATTCGTCATTGTCTTCATTGATGACATTCTGGTGTATTCTAAGTCAAAAGAAGATCATGTTCGACATCTTACTTTGGTGTTGAAGAAGTTGAGGGAACGCATATTGTATGTTAAGTTTAGTAAGTGCCAGTTCTGGTTAGATCAAGTTGCTTTCTTAAGGCATGATGTTTCAGCTCAGGGTATTCAGGTTCACCCTCAGAAGATGACAGCTGTAGAGAATTGGGAACAGCCACGAACCGTCACCGAGGTACGGAGTTTTCTTGGTTAGCAGGTTACTATCGACGATTTGTTAAGGACTTCTTGGTTATGGTTTTACCACTAACGAGGTTGATCAGGAAGGAAGTTAAAATTGAGGATGATAATTATGAACAGAGTTCCAGCAGTTGAAGTATTGCCTCACTCATGCTCTTGTTTTATCTCGTCCTGATGACGATGGTAATTTCGAGATTTACAGTGATGCTTCGTTAAATGGCTTGGGTTACGTTTTGATACAGCATGGTAGGGTGATTGCTTACGCTTCGCGTCAGTTAAAGCCTCACGAGATGAATTACCCTACACATGATTTAGAGTTGGTAGCCATTATATTTGTTGTGAAGATTTGGAGACATTACCTTTACGATGAGAAATGCAGGATCTTCTCAGATCATAAAAATCTCCAATATCTGTTTACGCAGAAAGATTTGAATCTTCGTTAGCGAAGATGGATAAAATTGCTAAGTGACTATGATTGCACGATTGAGTATCACCCTGGTCATGCAAATGTGGTAACTGATGCTCTTAGTAGGAAGCCTCGGGGCAGAGTTAACACTTTCCATGCGAGCCGTGTTCTTCTTCTTGTAGAGTTGAGATCGACGGAGTTCAGCTAGAGTTGAGAAATTATGTGGTAGATGATTGAGAAAATGCTTTACTTGTTAGTTTCCAAGTTAGACCAATTTTGATTGATCGTATACTAGAGGCCCAAATTAATGATGAAGAAACTTAAGAACTTATTCATTTACAGAATGACGGGAAAATGAAAGACCTCCGAATTAGAGAATCAGATGGTATACTTATGTAAGAAAGTAGGATGTACGTACCTGATAATGTAGAGTTAAAGAAGGATATCTTAGATGAAGTACATATTTCAGCAAGTCAAATGTATCATACCATTCGACCATTTTACTTTTGGCCGGGTATGAAAAGAGAAATTGCTAAGTATGTCAGCAAGTCAAAGCCGAAAGGAAGAAGCTGTTTGGATTATTGCAGCCGCTTCCCGTTCCACAGTGGAAATGGGAAAATATTACCATAGATTTCGTGTACAAGCTTCCTCGTACGCTAAATGGCTGCAATGGAATTTGGGTGGTTGTTGATCAACTCACTAAGTCTGCGCATTTCATTCCTGTGAGGGAAAAGCTTTCGTTGAATAATTTGGCCGAGTTATTTTTAGCGAAGATGGTAAAGTACTATGGCGTTGCAGTTAGTATTGTTTCAGATTGCGATTCTCGATTGACTTCTAAGTTTTGAATAGCATTCCAGGAAGTTTTGGGTACGAGATTATTGTACAGTACGACATATCATCCTTAGACAGACAGTCAGTCAAAGAGGACTATTCAGACATTGGAGGATATGCTAAGATCTTCGTTTTTATAGTTTAGTGACGTTTGGCATCAACAATTGGATTTGATGGAATTCGCTTATAACAACAGCTTTCATCCAAGTATTGGTAAGGCACCGTTCGAGGCACTTTATGGCAGGCCCTGTCGTACACCATTGTGTTGGTCAGAGGTTAGCGAAAGAGTTTTAGTGGGCCCCGAGATAGTAGAGGAGACTACATGGAATGTTCAGGTTATTAGGGCTAACATGAAAGCGGCCCAAGGTCGTCAAAAGAGTTTAGCAGACATACATGCCACTGACCGAGTGTATAACATTGGTGATTGGGTGTTTCTTAAGTTATCGCCATGGAAAGGTGTGGTTCGATTCAGAAAGAAAGGCAAGTTGAGTCCTAGGTACATTGGACCTTATTTGATCACCAATCGAGTCGGTGAAGTAGATTACAGGCTTGAGTTGCCGTCAGAGTCCTGAGTACATAATGTATTTCATTTTTCGATGCTTCGACATTATGTTTCGGATCCGTCGCATGTGATTCATCCGCAACCTTTAGAAATTAACCCAGATTTGACTTACGATGAAGAGCCAGTGACGATACTTGATTGGAAAGATAGGGTACTTAGGAACAAGACAGTGCGTTGTGTGGAAGTTTTGTGGAGGAGCCACTCAGCAGAAGAAACTACTTGGGAAACGGAGGACAGGATGAGAGAGATGTATCCGAGGTTGTTTTATGGATAACAGTGGATGTACTTGTTATATGAAATTTCGGGGATGAAATTTTTATAAGGTGGGTAGATTGTGACAGCCCGTCCCAGAATTATCGTATTGAATATGTGAATTGTCAGAATTACCCTTGAGTGACGTGTGTACGTTTTGCATGGGTTTAAGAATTGGGCCAAGTAATGGTTATCCTAAGTATTTGGACCCAATAGGAAACTAAGATGTTTGGTGTTGTGATTGGGTGGTGAGTTTAGGACCACTCATCTCATTTCTCTCTCCTCTCACTCCCGAATCTCTCTTCTCTCGCAGACTCATTCTTTCTCCCTCCCATGTGTACAGACGAACATTGAATCAAGCCTTCCAATCACAGATCGAAGCTTTGAAAGTTGGTTTTGAGTTCCTTGCAAACTCCTGAGCTCAACCATACCATTTCCAGGTGAGAAAACCCTCGAAAACCGTAGAACCCGAAACCCAGTTTTCATGCACTGTTCATGTGGACGTAATTATGGTTGTTTCAGGGAATTTGAAGCTCACAAGGAGCTTAAGGAAATCCTCACGAGTCTCGGGGTACGTCGTTGAAAGGAATTGGACGTCGGAGGGCTGAGATCGACGTGTTTTTAGGTAAGCCGAACTATCGAGCTTTCCCGGGGAAAATTTAGTGAATTTTAAGCCTTGAAACTTATATAACGTGATTCTACATGTCATTAGCTTCATTTTGGTACCAATTTCGTGAAAAATGGATGAAAATCGAGTGAGAAAACAAGTTTTGAAAAATTATCCAGTTTTCGGCGCCGGCGATGGTCACCGGAGCTGGAGGTTGAAGGTGACGGAATATTCCGTCAATTCTGACAGAATATTCTGACGCCGTCAGTTAGTTTGGACGGTTTCCGTTAGAAGTTAATGGAATATTCCAAGGAATATTCGTGACGTCGTTAGCCATCCCGTCACACGTGCCAGGCATATGCCGCGCGTGGCCAGCGCGTCTGGCAGTGCCTTGGCCGGCGCGAGGCCGCGCGTGCGGGGTCCAAAAAAATTTCTAAAAATTCTTAGGTATTCGTGACGTCGAGTAGGTCACGTTGGTATATTCAAATGCCAAAATTGATCAACGTATGAGAAGTTATTTCTAAAGTTCCGTTTATGTACATTAAATAACATTTATTCAGTTACTTCTCATATAGGCGAGGCCTATCTCGAGGACGAGTGTAGCCAGGCTAGGCGTAGGGGCTACGACCCGTCGACATATCAGTGAGTAGGCAGTTTGTTTTCCATACCAACTATATATATTGCTATTTTCCCAGAAAATGAATTTAAACAATGAAACGATTTGAGATGCCATGCAAGTATCTATTTATTTTAATTATGCATTAGTACTTGCATATAATTGTGATGGTGCTGCAGACGCACAGGTAAGTATCAGGTAAGATTCTATACTAGTTATGATGAGAATGAAATGATGTGATGTGATACGAATGAATGAAATGATGTGATTTGAGCTCATACACCTGCACATTTATATTAGTGCTCCCGCCCAGAGTTAGGGGCACAGTCTTTCACGTGTCGATCACCTCCCGCACCACATGCTCGCCTTGGATCCAAGTAGGTGCACAGTCCTGTCGTATAGACCACTATAGGTGGGTTCGACTCGTAGGTGACCCGCAAATCATTCCCACAGTCTTCACGTGATTGTAGCACTAGAGCATTCTTATATTGATACAGTGATGTGATAGTGACCTCATGAGGATATTGATGTATGTCCAGAGTATATATATGATGAGATTGAGATGTTATGAGCTATATATACAGCCGAGGGCTGAGATGATTATCAGATATTTATTCACATCATAGATTTACAATATGAGCATACAGTTGAGATATTAGTTATGATACTTTTGCATGGCATACATACAGATATTTCCAGCATGATTTTTGAGATATATACGTATATGAGTATATTTTATTTCTGGGAAATTATACAGGTTTTACGGAGATGGGTTATAGTTTTGAGAAAAGAATGGTTTTGAAAAAGGATTTGTTTTACTGACCCACTCAACTTGTTTTTTGCCCCTCCAGGTATTAAGTAGTGTTCGTTGGTGGCATACGAGGATCTCCCGGACGTTCTAACAGAATTCTCTTATGTAGGATCACCTGCGGGTGTTATTTCTATTTAGTACTTTCTGCTTGACTACACGTAGACTATTTATGCTCTGGTTTGTAAAAGCACATTAACTCTCGCACTAGCACACTCTCTTTTATTCGATTGCTAGTGGCTTGGTTTTAGTTGGTTCGTATCTTTCTAATCAATATTTCTTCCGCATTGTGCACATGGTTACGTCACGCTCACGTGACGGCCAGCACGCACCACCTTCGGGTCGGGGTGTGTCAATAGCAGCGTTCGTTACTTGGATAATAGGTACTACACCTGAAGAACAGGTATTGCAACATTCTCGGAATATTTCAACAGTGTTCATCTGGTTTTTCTAATTTTTTTGGTTTGGTGATCTAGGATTTGTTTTTGCAGCATTCCTTACCTGGATAACAGGTATTTGATAGCAGGTGCTACTGTATCTTTGATCTAAATTTCTTCCTTTTTTTCACTTGAATTGTTCAAGAGTCACAATATGTTGTGCAGGTGCACTTCTTTCTCATAGACTTGACTTTCATCTGATGCCTATTATGTAGAGGGTTCAAACTATACTCAACTGTAAAATTCAAATTAAAAAATTGTTATCAAGAAATCGGGGATAAAGATGAAGGAAACTATCGAACAATGAATTTAAATTGCTGTTAAAAATTTAAAATGTGGGAAATATATGGAGAACGTGCAAAAGTTATAAGAGGTTAAAATAGTAATAAGAATTTTAAAAAAAATCAACCTTATCAGAAAAATTACTGACATGGAATCCTAGTCATTGGAGCTAAATAAAAAATAACTAAAAATTGGACTAATCCTAATGTTAGGCTATAAAATTGGACTTATTTCAAGTTTTCCCTTATTTTTAATAGAATTTAAAATGTGTTGTAGGCATAATTTACTGAACAATTATGGAGGCCTAGAGAGAGAGGGAGGTACGGCACATAGAGAGAAGAAGAGAGATGTGTAATTGTGAGGTGTGTTTTATTCACCCCATTGTGCCTCTATTTATAGTAGTAGAAAGGGCAAACCCTTTCCCATAAGGATTACAATACTTAATAAGTAATCTACTCCTAATAGGAATATAAGATACATTCCTAATCTACTAGGATTTACACAATCACATTCCTATTCTAAATAGGACTGCCACACTCCCCCTTGAGTGTGTAAATACTCAAGTAAAAGGCGCATCAGGTCTTCAATGATGAAGAAGGTACAGTTGATGAAGTCGTCGGCACAATGGGCGAATGCGAGTCTCAAATCAACGGAAGAATGCATAAAAAGTAAAACTCACAAAACCTCGCTATGGTAAAACCCAAGGTGGCGAAAACCCATAGTCTAAGGAGAAAAGTGAGAAGTTGCATTAAGTCAAAACTATACGTCTTTTGGACGCAAGTAGAAGAGCTCACAAGGGTATGATCAGCCCAGGATGGGTGCCTCGTTAAAACCTAGTTAGGTAGCAAAAACCCAGTGGGAAAAATGCTCCTAATCGTAGGGAAAAAGAGTACATTAAGATCAAGTGAGTATACTTCTGGAAACTCCCCCTGAGTTTGACATAACTTCCAAATGAGAACTACAAGCATTGCATATAATAGTTAGGCATACCAATTCCTCGGACAAGCTTCTAGAAGGTTGACTTCGGCAGTGACGTCATGTAGAGGTCGGCAAGGTTGTCTGGGATCGGCTTGCATGACTTCAATCTCCTGATGCTTTGCTGATGTAGATGTAGTCGCAATATGTCTTGGCGTTGACTTTGTTGATGTATCATGGCTTGGTCGGGTGGATACATGCGGCATAGTCTTCTTGGATCGTTGTCGGGACTCAACGATGGATGAAAACACAGCAAGTACTACGAACATGCTCAACAAGAACTCCTAACCATGTCTCACTTGTGGCGTAGTGAAGTGAGGTGAGTCTTGGAACGATTCGAAGATTTCGCAACTAAGGTCATATCATGGACCTCCAAGATATTGCGATGTCCCTAACGGTAAAGACATAACCATTTGGGGATTTTGCCTTGTGCGGGTTTGATAAGTAACCAGCGTCAGCATAACAACAAGGCAATCATCATTTCGAGGATCAGGGGGGTCGGATCCACTAAGATGCCTTGGGATTTGCCCTCGTAATACCTTCAGGGTACGTCTTTTAATACCAATTCAGTGGTTGCGTGTAGGCGCGGTACTGCATCTTTACCAAGATCAACAGCGAAGGAGATGTCCTGTCTAAATACAATGAGCTAAGTACAACGAAGCGCAAAGTTGAACTTAGATATGGAATTTCAGATTCCATAACCTCTTCAAGGGTCTCATTTGCATATAACGTATGGACGATCAAAGGTATACTCAAAGGTAACACATTTGAAGTGCAGTTTGACTGGTAGACCAAGATACCGTCAGAACAACGCTTTGAACTTCAGGTCAATGCATAAACGAGTTTTCTTAAGATCCTTCATCTCAAATTCCATCTTCGGGTGCGAGGCAGTTTTCTCAAGCTCTTCAAGAGTCTTAGTGAGATTCGTGTTAACGACATAAACTGTAACTCTAGCAATTTGGAATAAGACTTCATAGTTTAACACGCAAGGGCATCATTCATATCCCTGACTGATCAAACAATCACTTAAACGGGTATACCACATCCGTTGGATTTAAGTGAACGCCTCAAAACAAGTTAAGAGGGTGTTCCGTGGTTTTGGAACTTTTTGAACCAGTCCATGTAATTCTTCGGGAACTTACATGTCACTCTCCATATTTATATCCCCATGGAGAAACACTTAACCACATTTCATAATGCTGCTATCAATCACAGGACGTTTGAGAGAAACCTTGCGCCGTAAGGCGTGCATCACATCGCACTATTTCATTCATCTCATAACGCTTCCTTTCCCACTTGTAACACAATAGGGTTACCTTGGGCAGGGTAGGAACGACAGGTCCAATACACACTTTGGTAAGGAATTTGACCTAGATTGTAATCTCAGTTGTCCAATCAGTTCTACGTTGTCACTTAATCAACGGAACACGGTTCGATATCATCGCTTTTCATTTATGTCGGTAGCTACCATATAAGTGAAAACATCATCGATGATAATCTCATTTCAATTCCATTTTTCTCATCCAAACTAGTATACTGGACCAAGAACTTCATGTCTCGGGAGTAATCCGGATTAATCTCATGAGATGGAAATGATTTGAGACAGCGATCGAGTTTAGATTCATAGTTGTGCCGTGTCTTCCTCTTCTAGGGAAGTGAATCCTACGAACCGAATGATTTGTCGTGCTCCAGGCCAAGACAGATTGATTGGCTATCCACCGTTGTACCGGACCGTCCAACAGGGGCGTCCAAACCGTCCAATAGGGGCGGCACACCCTTCAGGGATGTTAACTCGACGTCCGTTAAGTACGTCTATCCTTGCAGGCATATTTGCAGCTGGTATATGATCTCGTCACTTTAGCTAGATCAGAGGAATGCGTCTGGAGCAACATTCTGAAATCTAGAATTCATCGCACTTGCTTATCACACTTGTGCGGTATGGGGATCGAGATGAGACATAGTGGGCAACGTCCACGCAACTTCGCGCCGTTCTACAGGAACGTTGACGTTCTTATCTCCCCCTAACGGCGGGAAGAGTGTCTCATTAAAGTGACAACCCGCAAATGAGCGGTAAAGAGATCGCATGCAAGGGCTCGAAGAGAGCTAGTGTGAAGGAGAATCATTATCGACAAAAGATACACATCCTTCTTTGAGGACCCATGGTGGTACGTTGCGGCGGCGCAACTTGGCACATGGAATGCTTACCCAAATGGGTAAATACGAAAATCGTCAGGTTCGTACCCAGTAACCAACTGTGACGTCATATAGGTTGGGTGGCAATGGGCCTCAAGGCGGACCAACATAACTGCGTACAAGGATTGCATAGCCCTAGGCAGAAACCGAAAACTTGGTATGTTCACCAAAATTCGGGCGATCATTTAAATTGCGCTTTATGATCACTAGGCCAGGCTATTTGGGGTGAACATGGGAATTCAATGTTCAATTAGAAACCCAAAACAACATGCAATACTTTATCGAAAATCGTCGATATAAACTCTCTGGCATTATCCAGTCTCCAGGACCTTAAGGGATAAGTAGGGTGGTGAACCCATAATCGGCCAAGAGGTTTAGCAGTAATGTGTGTGTGGACAAACATGTGACCAGTTTGTCGATTCATCAATCAAAACCATAAGTCTTTATATGGTCCGCATTTTGATTGGATTAGTCCACATATATTCCCTTGAATCCACTTATGGAAAAGAGGTGATTTCGTATCTTTGCGAGGAATGATATAGAAAATCAATTTCCTTAATGAGCAGGCTTGGCAAAGTGTGCTTGTAGGCACAAGATCCTTACTTCGGGTAAGGAGATGCGTCGTAGCATCATTGTTCGACCTAAGTGTCCCAAAAGGTCATGCCAAAGTAAGGAAACTGCTCAATCACCCAGCTCTAGGCCGGCCACATGTGGCGTGTTCCCAGTTGGGAGACAACCCATTGGCCCCAAATCGAAGCTTCAGGCTTATATTTGGAGGTGGTGCAAAGATATTTCACTCTATTTTCTTTAGTGGTTTCATTTATGATCATTGTCATCTCGAATATCCTTAAAAACTCAACGTCAGGGAGATTTTAAGGTCCCTTAAATGGTGATGCAGTACCATTCATACAACGAGGAGCGTGCCAATGCTCTTAATCAGGTTGGATAGACCTGAAGTCGTTGTTAGAGATGTGATTTAGGTGTAAAGTTAGTGTGCATAGTATGCATTCGTCCAGACAACTAACTTTCCCACATTCCTACCTAATCACGTGTTTAATTGAATCAGTCACATGTACTAAGAAACATGATTCAATTAACTCATATTCGAGGACAATATCAATAAGATTATCCATAAGTAAAACATACACCAAACTTGAATCCAAGAACATGGAAAAATGTTCACAAAGTAAATAGTTTACTAAGGGGATTCGGCCAATAAAGCCATCCATGTCAAAATTATGCTCTTCCAACGGTGTTTGGTGGAGCAAAATTAATCTCACATATTGACTACGAGAATGGTACTCCTTAACAACATTGGTAGGGGCACGAACAGGTGCATAACCAATGATCTATTCCATCGAGAATGAAGTAGATTCTGCAGGGTTAAGGTTCAGAAATACTATCCCTTATTCTTGAAGTTTTAGGTCTTAGGTGCCAAGGATCACGCTTCGGGCATGATGCCACACCTTGGCAGGCCCTGATTCTACCATATGTTGTAAAAACAAACTCAAAATTGGATTGTGAGAAGGTATGCCATTCGGTGTATCTCTGCCGAAGCAGTGCATCACCATTTGGTAGTCTTTGACCTAACTGGGTCGAGCCATTTGGTAGACTCCAGCCGAACTGAGTCTATACCATTCGGTAGACTCCAGCCGAACTGGGTCTATACCTTTCTCTCACGTTTGTGGTAGTTTTCAGATCCGAGAATTTGGTAGACTTCCACTTTCTACACTGCTGCTTCAAGAGCACGTTAGAAACAAGGAATGACGAGAAAAGTATTCTCTAGTCAAAATTCAATCGGATTTATAAACTTCAGAATTGTACTCATTCATGGACGTAATCATGGTATGCTTCGGGCAATATCTTTCATGATTAAACAGTCCGTAGAAGTGAGCCAAAAAGCCATGGAATCCTCCGTCGGAGGTATTTCCATTTGTAATGCTTCGGGCATATGTCTTCGAATGAAGATCATGGCGGAGGCTTATTCAGCTCTTCCATGCCATTGTTGGCTTCAATGGTTGCTCAACTTCTTGATAGTCAAGTGGAGATTCACGTCTTGTACCCCACATAAAGTGGTTTCTATTAGAAACGTCCAAATCAGGAAAATCAAACTTGTGACGGTTCGACAATCCACTGAATTGGAGGGAACAAGATTGTGATTTGTGCTATGGGGAGGAATCATCCATAAGCATCAAAGTTAGAACATTCCAGTTCTAAGACATGGTGTCATGAAAAATGTCGGGTTTTCATGGGTGTATTGTTTTATGAAAAACTTCGGGTTTCAAAGGCACTAAATTCGAAACTACAGGTTCGATTTAGTTTATGAACGTTTAGTTCATAAAAGAGAGGTTCCTGTAAGAACACAGAATGCAATATACAACTAAGTGTAGTGGATTTTGAGGTTCTTCGGGAACTCAAGTGTGAGTGTTTCGGGACTACGAAAGTGAGTCAACGGTTCAAAGAAGAGAAATAAATTATTGAATCGTTAATGTCCAAAAGTGATCTTCAGGTCAATAATTTTGGATTCATTATCAGATTAATGGACTGCAGGTCACTTTTAATTAATTCAATAAATCGGGACCATTCAGGGTCGATTGTAGAAGCAAAATAATATTAACATACGGGTTAAATTATTTAGAATGCTAAAATAATAGCGTTAGGTTAAAAAATGCTCCAAAATAATTTGGGCATGGGTGCCGTGGGTGCCTTAAACATAAGGCAAGGCTAAAAAAACTTGGTGGTCCATACAGGTCACGGTGGATGGAGGAAACCCCAGCCGCAAGCTGGGTTTCAAAATTGGGCCGTGAGGGGGGGCATGGAAACAAGCCCAGCACATGCTGGCTTGTGGGCGAGCACGTGGGAAGGCCCAGCGAAGGCTGGATCCTAGGTCTCAGGCACGGGAAGCTAAGCCCAGCGTATGGGCTGGCTATATGTGTGCGGGCCGAGAAGGCCGTGAGCTGCAGGCCCAGCAGGGACAGTCCAGGCCGAAACCTGGTGTCCTGGTTGCACAAGGATGGTGCGGTGCTGCACCAAATCCATTCCCTGTTGTTTTTTTTTTCAAATCCCTTAGGGTTTAGGAAACCCTAATTTGCTTCTAATTTATTTACGATTCTTTGACTCACAAATTCCACATAACAATTTAATTGTGCGATGCATGAAACAAATATATATATTGACAAATATATGAACATATACAATATATATATCGGAAGGAAAATATAAACATAGGGGGTTCATGCATCATGGGGAATGTTTTCATGCTTCAAGGTCGTTTCAAATATCTTACTTTATTTTAAGCGTACCTAATTGGCAGAAAACAAATAAAAGCCTTTGAATTTGTAGAAGATCCTTCTCAGAAAACCAAAATTGCGTCTCCAATGCGGTGTATCATGTTCAACAAAGAAAAATTAAATTGAATCAATAACAGGTAGATTAATTCAAAATAATAATAAATTAATCTCAAAAAGAATAATTAAAACGTAATACTCCCCTAATTGAAGAATAAACTCTCTTTAGCGGAGCGTCAAGAGCGTGCTGATAACGTGTTGTAGGCATAATTTACTGAACAATTATGGAGGCCTAGAGAGAGAGGGAGGTGCGGCACATAGAGAGAAGAAGAGAGATGTGTAATTGTGAGGTGTGTTTTATTCACCCCATTGTGCCTCTATTTATAGTAGTAGAAAGGGCAAACCCTTTCCCATAAGGATTACAATACTTAATAAGTAATCTACTCCTAATAGGAATATAATATACATTCCTAATCTACTAGGATTTACACAATCACATTCCTATTCTAAATAGGACTGCAACAAAATGTAATTTCTAATGAGCTGAAATGTTCAGAATTTTTTTTGGTGAACTGGAGAGCAAACGCCAAAGGTTACAAACAAAATCCATACAAAGGACTAACCAAGGCAAAAAACCGACAACTCCTATGAAGAAAAAGAGTGTAAGGAAGACACAAGGAGATAGACGATGCAACGTATGCTAAGGCATCTCCCCACAGACACCCAAAAAAAACCTTAAATAAAAAGAGGGCAAGGCAGGCCGTCCTTGTTGAGGATGTGCACAAGCAAAGATGGGGTCTGTGCACCCAAATATAGACGCTCATTCCACATTCTGGTGTTTACGTGTACTGTGTACATTAGTTAAATTTAGAGAAACACTAGAGTAATACAAGAGTTGCATCTTGTTTAAAGTGATAGATGCAGACGTTAAAAAAATCAATCCAAAATATTCTAGCCCATAATAGAATAATGCTTGATTATTCAAGGATGAGTTAAAATTCAAACTCAAATTTTCTTATTTAAATCTAGAGCTTTGTATTTATGATCAAAACTATTATATTATGAATCACTCTGTAAAGATTATTTTTGCAAAAAATAAATTAAAACTAAAATCGTTTAATCAATTAATTACAGCAAGTAGGAATTGGTGATTTAAGTTAGATTAGACACTTAAACTTTGCTTTGCTTCCATCGTTTTAAACCCTTGAGTTGCTTGAATATCGAGCCCCTTTATTCAGTTTCATATTGTTTCCCTTCATGTTTCAACCTTGTTTGATCCTTGATTCAAATATATTTGTTTCATTTCATTGTTTAAAGTATAAGTAGCATTTCAACTTGTAGTAAATTCAGACCTTCTGAATCACTTTCTTAGTGAAGGCGTCAGCACCTTAAATTTCCATGCAGAAGTAACAATTTCATACTATATTTTGTTGGCCCGGAAAGTAGTAATCCAACCTTTTTTGTTGTTTAAACTTAGCAATTATCAAGTTAAAATCATGAGTGGCCTGCATTCATTTAAGATGAGAATCACTTGAACGATGAAAATTCCATGCAGAAGTAAAACGTAACCATAACCGTTCGGAATATGAGAATTTGCTTGATCAATGAAAATTCCCGTATAACTAATTGAAACTTCTCAGGAATAACGGAGCTAAAAATACATTATATTTCTGAAATTGTTTGTTCAAACTACAAAGCTAAGGAACATACACGAGACGGAAACGAAGTCTAAGCCCCCAGCAAAATTGTTACATATACAAACCCAAAAGAGAAAAAATTGAAGTACAAAGCATTGCTAACTAAGGTGAAATTAAAATCATTATCCCCTGTAAATACATTAACTCAGAGAATGATCTAACAACTCTCCTAAATTTTTTTCCTTTTTTTTTTTATACAATTCAAATTTGTGGAGATTATTTCAGTACGATAACATGGGAATCACAAGAATTATTCCTGCAGTCTTTGTTTGTCTTCCAAAGCTGAGTAATATCCTTGGCTATCGCAACAGCGTCAGAAGCCGTTCCAAGAAGCCCTCTACTTGTGAAGCCAACTGTGTAGAGACCATCACTTCCTTTCCAGCAGTTGGGAAACGGTGTTTTTGGCATCCCATCTTTGGTGAAAAAGTCACAACCCTAATATACCAAAAAATCAAATAAAAATGTAAATATATTTGCTGAATAGTAGCCATCATACATGAAACCCGACAAGGTATTTAGCTTGTAAATGTACAAAAATATAATACGAAAGGAATTATAGGTGGAGAAGAGAAGAGATTACGAAGTGTCATTGAAATTCGTAAGCCACTACTTCTCGTAACTCCTCATAGTGTAACTAGTATATACATCCTACGACACTTCAGATTTTCTCGTGGAAGAGGCCAAACAAAAATACCAAAGTATTCTTTTGGGGGTTAGAAACAAGAAAACTCTCAAATTGTTTTATTCTTTTTCGCATGGAGAAAAGAAGGGGTTTGTAGGTATGTGGAACTATGTGGCCTATAGTTAGTGAATGTATCCAAGAGAGAGAGTGACAGGTGAGTGCATAGTAAGAAGTAAAAACTAAAAAAGTGCAAGCCGGTGATGATTACCTTGAGCCAAGTAGGCACATTGCTTTTGTACCCAGTTGCTAAGATTATAGAATCAAACTCCTTCTCCTGTCCATTCATAAATCTTGCACCATTTCTTGTTATATCCTTCACCCCTTCCATCACCTGCAAAACAAAAACTAACAATTTAGCCAAAACCTTAATTAAAAAATTATAAAAAAGGGGAAGTTTCTAAGTACCTTTATTTTGTTAGATTTAATTTGTGACAATGCTCCAACATCAAGAACTGGGGTTTTACCAGTGGCATTCTTGAGCTCAATTGGGCCAGTTTTAGGCCTCTTAAGCCCTAATTGGTCTGTGTTGCCTAGGATGAAACTGGCCCCTAGCAATAGGATACTGTCTACAAGCTTCAATGGCAGCCATTTGAGAAGGGCCATTGCGATCCCAAATGTTGAGAACCCAAACATCTCTCTTGGCAAAACATGAACCTGTAAAACCAAAAACATTTAATCACATAGATTGACAAAACCCAGAAACCAAAATTTGAAAACAATCAAGATTATATATAATATTATATGTGTGTGTGTGTGTGTATATATATATATATATAGAGAGAGAGAGAGAGAGAGAGAGAGAGAGAGAGGGAGGCTTACAGTGTTTCTAACAACCATATGAGGGATGGCATTGTATCTACAGAGGTCAAGGCTGACTTCCATGCCAGAATTTCCACACCCAACAACCAAAACCCTTTGGTTTCTGAAATCAGAGCCAGACTTGTACAGGCTGGTGTGAAGAACAGGGCCTTGAAACTTATCCATCCCAACAATCTCCGGTACGACCGGCTCAGCATTCTCTCCTGTGGCAGCAATCAGCCACTTGGAAATGTACTCATAATCCTGAGTCTTCACTCTCCAAAACCCAGAAACGGAATTGAATTCTGCGGTCCGGACGGCCTGGTTGAACTTTGGTTTGATTGAGAAGTAGGAGGCGTAGGACTCCATATATGAAATGAACTGGGATTTTGTAGGGTACCTTGGGAAATCTTCAGGGAACCCCATGAGAGGAAGCTCGCAGAATTGCTTGGGGAGGTGGAGTTTGAGACGGTCGTAAGTTTTCTGCTGCCATAGAGAAGCTATGCAGTTGGATTTCTCGAGAATCAGAGAAGGGACGCCATTGTTGGAGAGGCAAGCTGCTGCTGCGAGACCAGATGGTCCTGCGCCTACAATGATAGGGCCTTGAAGAATCCCGGAATTGGATTCTTGGTTTTCTTGTTGGGGCTTTTTGGACGAACCCATGTCGGAAAATCCCAAGAAAGTTGAAAGAAAGTGTAATATTTAGACAGGGGAAGCGAATGAGAGAGAGAGAGAGAGAGAGAGAGAGAAACCTTTGTGGGTTTCTTTTTACTTGCTCTGTTTCGAATGGAACTGTTAAGGGTGGTGTTTCTTTCACTCTGTTTTCCTGAGGAAAATCTTGGGGAGGTGGGAATGAATTTAAAGAGGGTGGTGGGGGAGGGAAAGATTTGTGCGTAGAGAGAGGTAGAGAGAGATAGAGAAAGAAAAGGGAGTACAGAGAGAGGGAGGAGGAGGAGTGGAGTTGTGTAATGGAGGCGTGAAGGTTAAGGAAAGGATTTGGTTCTCTAGCTCAAGAACTCAAGGACCTTTCTTCCTTCTCAGGTTTCTTCTGTGTGCAGAGTGGAATTTTTGGGAGGGTTAAGTGGTAGTAAGGAGTAGGAGTAGGCAATCGGGTAAAGGGGTAAGATATTTATACATTTATGTGCGATTTTAATATTTTTAGGTCGAAATTTTGGGGAGGAATGCAATGTTCCACTCGCACTTTACAACATTGGTTTTCTACACAGTTTTTGTTTAGGAATAACTTCAGGGAACTTAAATTTTGTAAACTAAAAATAATATTATTGTTGATAATTGAGTAATTAATTTAATGTTAATTAATGTGCTAATTTTTTTTTATTGGCGACACATTATTTAGTTTACAAATTTAGTCTATCAATCATTACTCTTTTTTTAGGCCAACGGATTGAAACATACTCGGTTGAGAATTATAAAAGGGTAATGTTAGAGAGATTAAAACTTTATAAACTAAATGATATGAAAGTTGATGATTGAATTATTACTTAAATATTGATTAACGTGTTTATTTTTTATTAGTGATACATTATTTAGATTATGCAACTGTTTAAATTGATATATCGTGTGATGTATATGGGTTTGCTAGTGTTTCCTACCCCCGGAGGTTGTGGGATTTGTCAATAGACACTAGTAAATTTTACACTTGTTAACATTGTTGTTATAAACCTAAAACGTGTTGAATAATAAAAACTGCAAAAAAGCCATACATGATTTGATCTCTTTTTTTTTTCTTTTCAGAAAAGAGAATTAGAAAACTGATAAAGAGCGTTTCAATGACGGACTCGACGGAGGCGCGTAGTTGGCCAAATGGGGTGCGTGAGATGCTGCTACGTGGATGCCAAGTCTGGAGGGGAGTGGTTTTGTTTTGTTGCACCGAAGGAAGCAGCGGCAATTGTTGCTTCCGTCGACAGCCGTCCGAGCGAGCGGTACTGCCTCACTTTCGCCACGTGGTATAATTCTTGCCGTCATCTGCCGGCGAAATAACAACTCGAAAATGATACTTCAACATTTGACGTGGATTGCATTTTACTATTTAATTTAAGCGTCACTTTGGTCCCATGTTGCGAATTGAGATACGGGCATTTCAGTAATGATCTTAAACCAAGTACATGGCAGTCACATGCTTTTAGTTATTTGACTAGGTTGAAATTAGAGGTGGCAAACAGTTGGGTTTGGCTGGTTTGAGTTAGACTGAACACAAACTGATTTTTAAATAGGTTGGCTTAACCTAACCTGTTAAGTTCATTGGAATTATTTATTAATGTAATCCTCGAATCCAACACGTCATGCGCAACCGCCCAGTGGCATCTCCGTCCGTAGTAACTGCCCTCTTCCACCTCCTCCCACAACCCACAAACTCCACATCTCCCGAAAATTCGTCCACTCCCACTCCACCCTCTACGGCATCGTCATCTCCGCCATCCACATCCTCATCTTTCACTTCCTCGACAGGATCCAGCTCCTCTTCCTCCCCTCCTGACACCACAATCTCCCCGGTTCCGCCTCCCACCCCAACCGCGTTGTGCCTCCCTCGCCCCTTGCATCGCTTCGCCAAGCTCCAAGTGCCCAAAAAAGAATGCCCCGACACCAAGCTCCTCTTTTTTTGGCTTTGAGCTCGATGCCCTAGGCTCTGACATCTCTAAAAAGCTTATGGATTCGTGTCGGAAGGCGCTCAGGTCGTCAGGGTTTTAGTTGCCGCCCACCTCAGCTTCACAATCGGCACCGAAAACGGCTTATTCTCCTTCCTCGAATAGTGCTCCAGAAAGTCCGAGTTCTAGGGTTGACCGCGGTCACTCTTCACCGTCAAAATGCTAAATTTAAAGATTACCCAATTGATTAATTGTAAAAATGAATGGGATTAGTACCTAAAATCGAATAGAATCGAGGGAAGTCAGAGGACAAGTCAGGGTGAGTCGGTGGATTAAGAGAGAACCTAATCTAAAGTCGTTTGATAGCTATTTCATTCTCCGTTTTAGTTTCAAGAAAATAAAAACTGAAAATCAAAATCAAAATTTGTCTTTGATTTTATTAGTAAGAAATCACAAGATATGGAAGTAATTTGGGTCGAACTTCATGTGTTTGGAGCTTCATGGCTAGAGGGATTGCTACATTTCAAACTGATACTCAGTAGGTTTCATCATCTTCGCCTCAAGACGGCCATCAAATTATGCGGTGGCTCTGATATGTATTTCGCATGGTTACAATCACTGCCGCTTTGGATCTTTGAAGATCCGGTCTCCATCGCTTTGGATCTTTGAAGATTCGGTCTCCACTGCTTAGATTTGGTCACCACAGCCTTGGATCTTTGAAGATCTGTGAGGAGCTTCCCGCAGAACGGAATAATGCTTAGGTATTGATTAGTGAGTATTTTATGTACTTACTATTAAATATCAATGATATCGGAAATATCGGTAGTCCAAAAACACAGAAATTTTGATGGAAATATCGGGATATTATCGATATCGATAAAAATTGAATAAAAACCACGAAAATTGTAAGAAAAACTTAGAAATTTTTATTGAAACTTCGCAGGATGTTTATTTAGTCAATTATCTATTAGTTTATCACAAAAAATTGGAAGGAAATGCATTGCATGATGGATTTAACTGATTTAAGTTAATTATATAGCGAGCTGGCAAACATTGTGAGTGTAGAAAATATGTAAATATTTTAGCATATTTTCACAAACATAATTGATATGGTGATCAAGGTGTTGAAGGAGTAAAATGGGAGGGGTTCAAATCCCATTAGTGTTTTTTTAAATATAGAAATTTAAAAAACACGGATATTTTGATGGAAATATCGATGACATCGGAAATATCAGTAGTCCAAAAATACGGAAATTTCAATGGAAATATCGGGATATTATAGATATTTTATATGGAAAACTAACGAAAAGTCCCTGAATAGTGACAGTTTTAATGAAAAGTCCTTTTTGAAGGTATAATGAATAGTGACAGTTAAAGGTAAAAAAGTGGTTTTTCGTTAAAAGTAAACAGTGTCAGAGGTGTTTTATTAAAGCTCCCTATTTTATACCTTGGTACTTACCTTTTGATTTGGGCGAATAAAAAAAGGCTTTTTTTTATTAGCATTCACAATATGTTAAATACAGCACACATTAAAATATAATATTAGATAACTTATATACCTATTATGCAATGATAATTTCGACCTCATAAGGTTTAAAAAAAAAATCTAAATACATCCAAAATTACTTTTCACATGTATATCCTAAGTTTATTTATCTTCTTCAACTCTCAAAACCACTCTCACCCTCCATTGTAGAATTAATGAAACTACAAACACATTGATTGAAAAAAAAAAAATCTTGATAAATGAAATGTGAAATTGTTTTGGAAACTTCACATGAGGTAAGACTTTTATTTCATTGTTTTAGTGATTTCAATAGTATCCCATGATGTGCATGCAAAATGATATAACAAGCGAAATGCATTCGCTCTGGAGCTACTAAATTTGCGAGTGTTTGATTCCCAACCCCCTTTTATTATATTAAAAAGAAAGACACATATTAGAAATCAACATAGCAAAATTTAGAAGCCGAGTTAACTAGAAGCAGTGTTCTAAAAATCCCCGCCTAGCATCGCCTAGGCCCTACCTAGGCGCTAGGCCCCAGCCCGCTGCCCTGATTAATGCTAAAGGCGCCTAGACCTGCTGAGGCACCGCCTAGAATGCCTAGGCACCCGCCTAAACACTCACCTAGGTCACAACTTAAACAAAAAATAGATAAGTTTCATTTTGCATTTTGTTTTTTTTCCAATAAATTGTAAGAGACTTGTTGCATACTTAAATGAACACACATTATATCCTTATTTCACATGTTTTCATTATGTTTCAATACTTCATAATATATATGCATTCTATTTTGTAGTTTATGATGAAATTATATATATTTCAAGTATAAGCAGACACTTATTTACAAGAAATATGATTGATTTACTTAAATCTGCCTAATCCGCCTAGGCGTCCGCCTAGGCCCCACCTAGCCCCAGCCTGCCGCCCAACTAGCGCCTAGCGACTTTTAGAACCTTGACTAGAAGCAATTACAGAGATAATATCACTGACATGATCCTTTCCCATGATGTGCAGATCTCTGTACAACAGTGGAACCTATGTCTTTTTCTGGGATTAGCCACATTACATCACAAAGATCCCTTGATTTTAAAAGCAACGTAACAACCTAATTTCTTTCTCTAATTCAATGATTTAATAACTAAATCCATTCCCATTCGCTCAAAGGAAAAGAAGAGGAATCATCATCATCAACCCCAATATTTATTTAATCTCCATACGTATTTGCACATAAGATTTGAAGAGTGTCAGGTGTATGTAGAAAATATGGAGTGTATGTAGAAAATATGGGGAGTATGGTGAGAGTGTGGGGTGTAAGGGTATTATGAGAAAGTAAACGGGGTGTATTAAGTTTAAGTTTTAATTAAAAAAGTAAATGTGGGGTGTATTAAGTACGTGGGGTGTATTCAACAATATGTGGGGTTTCAATATAATAAGCCTAAAAAAAATGTCACGTGTTACTTATTTTTTAAGGGAGGTTTAATAAAACACCCCTGATACTGTTTTACTTTTAACGAAAAACCACTTTTTTACCTTTAACTGTCACTATTCACTATACCTTTAAAAGTGGCTTTTCGTTAAACTCAAAGTTTTCAAGCCCTTTTCATTAGTTTTCCTATTTTTTAAGTCCAAGAAAATTTACGACATGTTCATTATTTTTAAACCAATAAAACATGCGTTAATTTACCAATAGATAAAATAAAAAATGAGTAAATATTCTCATTGAATAAGAGAATAATAAGCCTCCCACAATGAGAAATGGAACAAGAAGTGAAAAAAAAGGGAGAGATTTTTCAAATCTTAACATTCATTGTATTATTTATGTGGCATAGACCCATAGAGTTTCTTTTTCTTTTCTTTTTGTTTGTTTATTGGGTATTGGACTTTAAGAATATTTCACTCTAAGTGACACAAGTTTTTTTAATAAATTTATTCAAAGAGAGAAATTACAAGTACAATCATTTACAGTACAATTAAAGAGAAAAGCATTTTTAGAAGGAGTAGGATTCTCTCCTTTCTTATTCTCATCTCATTTCCTCCCCTCCTCTCACATATTGCTTTTTATTTTATTGTCTTCATAAAAAAATCAATATAAGATGTTAATGTGGCTAAACTGTTGTTGACTCTAAAAACTACGTCCTTCAGATGTGTGTGGGGCGTGCCAACTTGTCGGCCGAGCTCGGCCGGGGAGTAAAATATGCTGATGTGATGCATTGATGCGCGCGGCTGACTTCTATGTCCTGCGATTGCAGTCGAGAAAGGAACACGTCTCGGCCTCTTGATTCTCAAGCCTGAAGACAAGGCTACTAATTACGAAGTTCACAAGTCGTCGTCGTTGGCTTCAGTCACGGTGATGGTATTCGTCAGAGTAAACTCACGCTGAATCAACACCAAAGTATAGGGGCACAGATACTTAAAGCGGATATAAGTCTTGATGGTAAATGTTGTTCGGCCGTCCGAATGTTGAACTCTAAACCCCACTTGTGAGTATGCGATCATAAAACAACTCAGCGTTTGACGTGCCGATCCTAACAATCAGTAACACCTCACTTCGCCGAGAAAGCTGATGAGATGACCTCTATCGACAAGGATCCGAAAATCCTTGTCGACCTTAGACTTGGATAGATAACCAGTCGGCCTCGACGCAGTGCTGTTTATCCAAACTGAATGGGCTCTGAGGTCGGCTGATTCTACGGCAATAATGTTGTTTATACAAACTGAAAATGTCATTGGTTGCCTTCACAATGTTGTTTATCTAAACTGAAGATGTGAAGGCAGAAAAAGAAAATAAAAATCTCAAGATTGTTGAGAGGTTTTGCGTAGAGCGAGAATTTGTGCAGGGCAGATTTGTGTGTTGAGTTGGAGGTCCTCCTTCCGTTGTCCCCTCCTCTGTATTTATAGAGGCAAATGTTGTGTGGTGTGGCCAGATAATTTTGTAGAGTTCAACTGCAACTCTAATTCGTGGAATTGAAATTGATCTGCATTAAAAACCAAGGCGTATCCTTCAAACTGAGTCCTGAGATTTGTTCCAAGACTTTTCAAACCTGATAAAAGTCCATCTAGGCTTATCACATCACATCTCTAGCCCACCTAGGTTTTCTCATCTCTTCATCAAAAACCCATCAGTAGCCATGCTTTATCCCATTAAGACTCCCAAGATAATATTTATCTAAACAACCATCCATGATATATATAAAGGTCTAGGCCATCAGACATCATGCCCTTCATCAATTTGCCTTTTATATAAATATATATATATATATATATATATGTGTGTGTAGTTGGTAGTATTTCACAGGGCATGGACACTGTAGCCCCATCATCAATTTTATGACCCTACACTCAATATGACAACACCATCACCAGAAGTCATCAATCTGTACTGTCATGCATGCATATCAACTGAATTAACCCAAAGCTTAACTCCAGATAATTATCTCTTACAAATTGCACATAATCGATCTCCAAATAGAAGTCTCCCCGCGGCCTAACACTTGAACTCTGTTATCGCTTCGAAATTAGAGATAATTTGAAACTTATTTATCCCGTATAAAAAAAATGTCAAGATAATTCACCATTAAAAGATAATATCATGATTAAAACCACAATATATCTTTCAATAATAATTATCTTAACTATCCTATGAGAGCCATGTTCATCAACGGCCTTGATCGCACGAACCAATAATATAAAATCAGGCCTAAACATTGCCCCCCAGTTTCCTCAAGCTTTGGCTTGTAAGTCGAATGGTTGAGGAAATTAAGTCTTGTGCCCAGGAAAATCTCGTGGTATTGTTGAAGAAAATAAAAAATTCTCTTGGCAAAAGAAGAACACACGACGCTGTTAAGAATTTGTATTTGAACTTGGATTTAAGTTTAGGATCCTTGACAAACTCCAACTAACAAATGTCTCGTTGAATGGAAAGGATAACCCATGTGAAAACCTGGCTTTCTAACATTTACTTATGCCATCGAGTGGATCCTTAAGAACCCTTTTTTTTTAAACAAAAAAAACGCCACTAAATGGATACTTGGGAAAATGCCACATGGGCCGAAGAGGCCTACTTCCTCTCGACCAGAGTAATTAATAATCTCCACAAACAGTCGGTCGCCGAACTGATGTCACCAAAATAAATGGGGTCTAGGGCCGAAGAATGCCAAACGGGGTCAAGGGCCGAGAAAACCAAGGGGTCGAAAGCTGTGGGGACTCTCGCCAACCGCTTCTTATGGTAGCCTGATATATATAAAAACCTACGCCCAACACCAGCTTGCCGAGCTCGGCATGTGTGATATATATAAAACCAAATGGTCGACTGGTATACATGTACACACACACACACACACACACACACACACACACACACACACACACACACATATATATAGATATATGTTAAACCCATGCCAAGATTAGGCGCGTGATGGCCTACCACCAATGGGTGGCCCATCACCTAACTTCTTTTCTTTTCTTCTTGTCAGAAAAGCCTCTCACCCTTTCTTCTCAGTAATGGCACCCTTTCTTTCAAGACTTACATCCAACTTACATGCAGTTGGCATATATATATATTTTTAAATCCACCACTTTTTCCGAAAATGTCTGCAACCATTAGGTTTAGGGTTTAGGCTTAAAGCCTGTCTTAAGGTTTGTCTTGACCTTTCAAAGCCCCATACTTATAGATATATATATATATATATATATATATATATATATATATATATATATATATCCATGACATGTAGACATCAAGATGAAAAGCTTAGAGACAGTGTGCATAAAGTATGCATAATTTGTTTTCTGACCTTGAATCTGCCAATGCTTATATGGCCACCATATCATATTGCTGATTCTCTCGGCCTCAACTGTCACCGTATCGTCTTCCTGATTCTCTCGGCCTCGGCCCAGCCCTGTTTTTTTTAGGACTTTTAGGATATATAGATACATAATCTTGCTGAGCACACCATCTTGTTGCCCTCCTTATTTTCTCAAGTATCGGCCCATAAAGCCGAATGGTCGAGAAAATAATTTATTCTTTTCATTTTTTTTAACGAAAGAAAATGAAAGTGGTTGAACTATAAAGAGGAGGAGGAGGCCAACAATACTTTATTCTAAGCCGAGATCTTTTTATATCAAAATTTTCAATTTGATTTTTTCCAAGACCGAATAAAAAAATATTTCCAAATACTTTTGATTTGACAAAATATTTTTTATCATCGGCCGCTGAACGTGTTAAACAATTATTATGCACCCCCGCCATAATAATTTCACCAATTTCGGCTTTTAACTCGAACAACTTAGCCGAATGAGATTTCTCCATATCGGCTTTATTACCAAAAATCATATCGATTGGCGTGATTTTTCCGGCTAGGCCTATGTTTCGGCCTTGTTCGTCATTGGAGCACGCTTTAGACGAATCATTTTCTAAGTCGATTTTTGACTCAGAAACTTGAACTTTTTCTTCTAGGCCTACCACACTTTCAATCTCGACCGAAACAACAGGTGGCCTCGGTTTTTCTTCGGCCATGTTAACAATTTTCTTAGGCCGAACTTTGGTCGTTGCCAGACAAAAAAAATTGCCCCCCCCCCCCCGGCCTCATGCCTTTCATGAATTCTATACCACTTCTCAAGGAGTTTTTTTTGCTCATTTAATAGATAACAAATCTCATCCAATGAAGCCTGATCGAGATATATCATATGAACTTTGTAGTTTTAGCACCGGTCCCACTAGGAGTGCCAAAATGTTGACTCTAAAAACTACTTAGCCTACACAGCACACAAGCCGAATAATTAATAAGCTAACTACGTCATTCAGATGTGTGTGGGGCGTGCCAACTCGTCGGCCGAGCTTGGCCGAGGAGTAAAATATGCTTATGTGTTGAGTTGATGCGCGCAGCTGACTTCTACGTCCTGCGATTGCGGCCGAGGAAGAAACATGTCTCGGCCTCTGGATTCTAAAGCTTGAAGACAAGACTGCTATCTCTTTGAAGTTCAATATCAAATTCTGTTTTTAATGTGCCGAATGCAATAACCTGGTAACACCTTACTTCGTCGAGAAGGCTAATGAGATGACCTCTGCCAAAAAAGACTCGAAAATCCCTCTTGACCGAGACTTAGATAGTTAACCAGTCGGCCTCAATGCAATGCTATTTATCCAAACTGAAGGTATCACCGGTTGCCTACACATTGCTGTTTATCTAAATTGAAGGTGTGTTGGCGAAAATGTAAATAAAAATCTCAAGGTTGTTGAGAGGTTTCGCGTAGAGCGAGAGTTTGCGCAGGGCAGATTTGTGTATTGAGTTGGAGTTCCCTTGAATGGTGCCACTGTCTCTGTATTTATAGGAGCAAATGTTGTGTGGCGCGGCCAAATAATTTGGTAGAGTCCAACTGCAACTCTAATTTGTGGAATTGAACTTGATCAGCGTTAGACGCCAATGCATATCCTTCAAATTGATCCGTGGGATTTTTCCTTGACTTTTCAAACAAAATAAAGCCTACCTAGGCTTTATCACATCACACTAGAGACCTAGCCCTCCTAGGCTTCTTATCTCATTTATAAAAAAAAAACCATCTGAAGCCTTTAACCTCATACTTCCATCACCATGCAAAAAGGCCTAGTCTACCTAGGTTTCCATCATCACCCTAAGCCATCATTTCCCAAAAATGTCGAATACATCCTGACCTCATGATTATTAAATTCATTTTAATTGTGTTTTACTAAAAAACCCATCTGGATGCATTTCGTATCTTGGTATCCCATTTAAATGCATGTATTAATCCTTTCTGCCAATCAATATCCGTTTTCCAACCAATGCCACAATATATTAAGACTCTTGATAAAATGCTTCAATGCTCCAATCCATCATGCATCTGAACTCCAAGAGTCCCAAATCCAATTGAACTGTATTGCTTGCTTTGGAGATATAATTTGCATTTATCATGTACCAGAAAATATCAAGATAATTCACCATTAAAAGATAATTATTATGATGAAAAATCATAATATTACCCTTTAACAAAATTATCTTCATTTTTCATCCGATGGTTAGGAGCTATGCTCTCTCAACGGCCTCAATCACTTGGGCCGATGGTGTAAAATTGGGTCCAAACAACTGTAACCTTTCGAATAATAGGGGAGGGAAGGGGAGAGAGATTAGGAGGGGAGAGAATCATCCTCCTTTTTAGAACTAGTAGGTAAAGATCTATCTCAAATATCAGTATCCTAAATAGAGTGCCAAGTAATGACATCAATAAGAAAATTCACATATGGAAAGATATGAGCCCAAGGTATAGAAGAAAAATATTGTTCAAGCTATCTGATGTCCTCAATAATAGTCTCCAAGTGCCAAGGTGTTATGCACTTGTTCAAAACAGAATCAATAAGAAGCTTGGGGTCACCTTCTACACAGACATCCTCAAAACCTTTAACTTTTGAGGCGACCGACAGATTAAATTTTTAAGGTTATGTCGAACAGTTTCCTTTAAAAAAAAAACTTGTTAAGTGATGAATTTTTCATAAGTTGTCTAATCTTATTGTGTAAAAAAAAAATCTTATTGTGTAAAGAAAAAAAAACCTCACCCATCAAAACATAATTTAAGATAAAAAAAAAAGTTACTGATATTGTTTTGGGGTGTGATATCCGCACACCTCTTTTTACTTCTCTCACACATTTTTGGATTTCGGCCGTCAGATCGGATGAATTAAAGAATATCTAACGGACAGAAATTAACAGGGGTGTATGAGTAGTAAAAAAGAGTGTGGATAGCACACCCCTATTGTTTTTTAGGTCACTGTTCACCAATGACTTGAAGTTTCCAACGCTCCCAACGACAAATTCTGGCACCTGGCATCGGTGACATGCGGGTGCAATGGGGACAAGAAGTATAAAGGTTAATATGCTTATCAGTGTATTTGCCCACAATTTGTGGTTTTCGTTGAAGTTGGTATTTTTCCTTAAATTAAAACATTGCGAAAATTGGTATTCAATCTGAATTTGTCTTGATACATATTTTTTTTATGATAGTTAATAGATATATCGAATAATGTTATGATGAATTGGATCAACAGTACACCACTAATCTCATCGATATTAATTGTCATAACCTAACTAATTAACTATACAATTCAACAATTGTTGGGTGTGATCACAAAAGACCTCAGTGATATTAGAATGAAACAATTCATAGCAATATATTTTGTCAAGTTCTCATGTGGAATTACATTCTACAACATATAATTGTATGCATTAATAATGATTTGAAAATGTTCATTTATTCAGAATATTGTTGCTTGTATTTATATATGCTGCTAACTCAATCACTAAAACAAAATAGATTAGAATATATATGAAGCAAAAGCCATGGGAATAAGTTCACTAACGAGTGGCTTGGTACCTTTATTATATACATGTCAATTCTGTCATGTAAATGTAGCAAGCTTGCTTCTAGATCATACATATGTAGTGAACTCCCGGAAAAGTTTAGGAGTTCCTCATACTGACAAAGATAATATGGAGCAAACAGAAAATCTCAAAATCCCCAACGTTATATATCTTCTCCTTTGGAGGCCAAAATATATGTTTATGGTATATTTTGTACCGTAATCTATCCTCATGCTCTTTTGCTGCCCACTAGGATGCCAATTTTTGTAATCACAATTAAACTAATAGTTGAATAATAAGATAGGGAGTTGGGGGTAGTTGATATGTTGGTAGTTGTTCTTTTTCAGCTAGTTGCCAATTAGCATACTGTTAATCTGTCCAACTGAACCAACATTATGTAATGAGCGAATAAGCAAAGGAAGATATAATTGGTACTCCCAAAATGTCTTTTTACACTTACGTAATTGTATAAATGTAGGAAAAATTTGCAGTGTCAGTAACAGCACAGTAAGTAAATTCTTTTAGGTGTAGATGACGCTTTATCCCAGTCACAGAAAGTATTGATGCCTATTCACCATGTTGTGGGTTCAGTCTCCACTGATTCTCCTTTATCTAACAATTAACAATTTAACCTACTAACGTTATTATTTGTATATAAAAAAAGTAAATTCTTTTCAGTACTTTCTATATTTTCACCCAGCATAAATGTTCTTGTAATTAACAAAAATACATCGTTAATTCTCTATTTTACCCAAAATTAAAGGCAAATTAGAAACTACTCAAACATACATCTCCTCTACCCCGTCACTGGTGGCAAGTGAGAGGCGACGGGAAAGGCAGGGGATGGGGTCCAAAATAATTGTACATCTTGAAATTAGTCTTTTATTTTTCAGACAGTTAAAATAATTGTACATCGAGTGTATTACTCATCGTAATACAATGGCAAGAGAAAATTGAATTTTAATGAGTAAAATTAAAATTGCATAATCCTAGCTACGTACCACAATATCTAATTAAGACAATGTTGCTCTGTACTTGTCGAAAGCTAGCAAGACACCAAAGGGACAAGAAGAACACAGCTTAATGCATTAGGGGTCAATGACGATATAAGATCCCAACAACCTCAGTGCATGATGGTGTTTGGATACGACGATCTAGAGGGGCTACAAATGGAATATACGCAATCTAGGTTAGAGAAATAAAATCTCATGTAAATATATTTATTCTTCATGGAATATCTTATATATAAAATCAAGGGAAAAGATGAATAGTTATTTTGGTGTCACCAAGCTGCACCAAAAATATTTGGATAAAAATGCCCCCAAGATAAAAAATTTCAAAGGCATTCCAAAATAATGCATCAAATAAGACAGGGGCATTTTCATCATTTTAATATTATTTTTTTAATAATTATTTTTTTGTGGTTTGTTTGTTTGTTTTTAATTAGTACCTCACAATAAGCTAGTAATAATGTGATTCAATTTCTCTATTTTTTAACACTTTCAAAACATCTTAAGATGCATGTGATGTCGGTTATAAAAAAAGTCATTTGCACGCGGATAAAAATATGATTAAATTAGTTGTCAAATATTTTTTTTAACAAACAATATTATATCTACACTAAGGGGAAGGGGGTGGGCTTAGCCTCACAATGTGCTAGCAATAATGTAATTCAATCAGTTGTTTATTAAATATTATTTTCTCTATTTTAAACACGTTTTAACATCTTAAGAGGCATTTAATGCCGATTATAAAAAAAGTCTTTCGCACGCGGATAATAATGTGATTAAATTAGTTGTCAAATAATTTTTTTTTTTTTAACAAACGATATTATATCTACTAAGGGAAAGGGGGTGGGCTTAGCTTGACAATGGGCTAACAGTAATGTGATTCAATAAGTTGTTTATTAAATATTATTTTCTCTATTTTTAAATACGTTCAAAATATTTTAGAGGCATGTAATGCCGACTATAAAAAGGCTCTTTCACACGTGGATAATAATGTGATTAAATTAGTTGTCAAATGATTGTTTTGTTTTTTAACAAACGATATTACCTACACTAAGAGGGAGAGGATGGGCTTAGCTTCACAATAGGCTAGTAATAATGTGATGCAATCAGTTGTTTACTAAATATTATTTTCTTTATTTTAAAACACTTTCAAAACATCTTAAGAGGCGTGTAATGCCGGTTATAAAAAATGTCATTTGCACGTGGATAATAATGTGATTAAACTAGTTGTCAAATGATTGTTTTTTTTAACAAACGATATTATATCTACAATAAGGGGGAGGGGGTGAGCTTAGCCTCACAATGTGCTAGCAATAATATAATTCAATCAGTTGTTTATTAAATATTATTTTCTCTATTTTAAACACGTTTTAACATCTTAAGAGGCATTTAATACTGGTTATAAAAAAGTCTTTCGCACGCGGATAATAATGTGATTAAATTAGTTGTCAAATGATTATTTTTTTTTTAACAAACGATATTATATCCACTAAGGGGGGGTGGGCTTAGCCTCACAATGGGCTAACAATAATGTGATTCAATAAGTTGTTTATTAAATATTATTTTCTCTATTTTTAAATACATTCAAAATATCTTAGAGGCCTGTAATGCCGGCTATAAAAAGGCTCTTTCACACGTAGATAATAGTGTGATTAAATTAGTTGTCAAATGATTGTTTTGTTTTTTAACAAATGATATTACCTACACTAAGAGGGAGGGGGTGGGTTTAGCCTCACAATAGGCTAGCAATAATGTGATTCAATCAGTTGTTTATTAAATATTATTTTCTCTATTTTAAAACATGTTCAAAACATCTTAATAGGCGTGTAATGCTGGTTATAAAAAAGGTCATTCGCATGCGGATAAAAATGTGATTAAAATAGTTGTCAAATGATTATTTTTTTAACAAACAATATTATCTACATTAAAGAAGAGGGGGTGGGATTAGCCTCACAGTAGACTAGCAATAATGTGATTCAATCAGTTGTTTATTAAATATTATTTTATCTATTTTTAAACACGTTCAAAACATCTTAAGAGGCATATAATGCATGTTATAAAAAAAGATCTTTTGCACGCAGATAATAATGTGATTAAATTAGTTGTCAAATGATTGTTTTTTTTTAACAAACAATATTATTGACACTAAGGGGGAGGGAGTGGACTTAGCCTTATAAGGGGTTAGGAATACTGTGATTCAATCAATTGTTTATTAAATCTCTATTCTTAATGTACATTCTATAGGAACTGATTTTATTATATAAATTCAGCTGCTTTAATTGGTTTATGAAGGGTTTCTTCTAGCATGATTTAAGATTATTCATTTACTTTAAATATTTTACTTTCCTTTTGTCAATTTACGCATATAAATACATTTAAAACGTGTAAGTCGTACGTAACATGTCGTGATTTAAAAAATATTTTTTGCACGCACGTGAGCGCATGCCCGAAGACTAGTAGACTTGTAGTGGCAGCGCATTTCAGCTGCTAGGAAGGGAATGGCCTACTATCTTATCATATAATTAGTAGTCTTTCTTCAACTTTACACCTGTTGGTTTCTAAAAGTTCAAGGCTTGGAGGGCAGCTTGGAGTTTCTATTTGCCTTGCTGCCGCTTCATATAATGTTATACATAATTCTCTAAAAATGGCGACAATTAACCTTACAATGGATTAACAAAAATGTGATTCAATTAATTATTTATTAAATATTATATTCTCTATTCTTAATGTGCATTCTATAGAGACTGATTTTATTATGTGAATTCAGCCGCTTTAATTGGTTTATGATGTGTTTCTTCTAGCATGATATAAGATTATTCGTTTACTTCAAATATTTGACTTTCTTTTTGTCAATTTACGCATATAAATACATTTAAAACATGTAAGTCGCACGTAACATGCCGTGATTAAAAAAATATTTTTTTCACGCGCTTGAGCGTGTGCATAAAGGTTAGTAGACTTATAATTGCAACGCATTTCAGCTGCTAGGAAGGGCATGGCCTACTATCTTATCACGCGCGTGCATAAAGGCTAGTAGACTTATAGTTGCAGCACATTTCGCTAGGAAGGGCATGGCCTACTATCTTATCATATAATTTGTAGTCTTTCTTCAACTTTACACCTGTTGGTTTCTAAAAGTTCTAGGCTTGGAGGGCAGCTTGGAGTTTCGATTTGCCTTGCTGCCACTTCATATAATGTTATACACAGTTCTCAAAAAATGGCGACAATTTGCAGACATGGTGTGTTATTCAAATACATTTTTTTACTTCTCATATATTTTTTAAATACTCGATCGTCGAATTAGATAAATTGAAGAAGATCAAAAAATAACAATTAATAAAAAGTGTGTATAAAGTAAAAAATAATATGTAGATAGCACACTCTCTTGCTAATCCAAAAGTGAATCTATATAATATTAGTTCTTTCAGTTCGACCTAATCTTGTGGCCAAAAGAAGGTTCAACCAAGATATATTAATGACGACATAATCCAAATTACTAAAGGCTGGTTAATGAAAATCTAATCTCAATTTGACTTAATATAAACCTCAATCTAATTATATAGAAACACTTTTAGAAACGAAATGCATTGGATGTTTCTGTAAAGTTAGATTTTTCTGTACAAACTATGATGGCAATAAAATACAAAATACCTACAGTATTAGAATTGCTCGCATGACACTACATTTCCTGTTCAAGAACGTGCTTGAATTGCTTATAATTTAGGGAACTTTAACGAAAAGCTCTCGGTACTGTTCACATTAACGAAAAACCACATTTTTACACTAAAAAGTCAATTCTGGCACTATTCACTTTACCCTTTATTTTGTCCTTATCATTAAAACTCAAAGTTTTCAAGCCATTTTCATTAGTTTTCCTTATAATTTAATATGTGAATAGTTAATAGCTTTTAATGTTCAAAATTATTCTATTTCATGACATGGCACGTCAGATATTGTCTTTAGCTAGACATCGTGTTGTGCTCAAACGAAAGAGTAAATTGTACGAATGATCTCTTAACTTTAATCAAATTGGAACAATGGTCCATCAACTAAAAATTCATTACCATTGGTCCCTCAACTTATCAAAATGTGTAGCTATAGCCCTTTTGATCAATTTTGTCAAAATAAGCTATGTTGGAATGACCATTTATACAATTAGGGTCCCTTAACTCATCAAAGTGTATAATTATGGTTCTTTTCGTCAAATATGTCAAAATTTTTGTCAAAATGAGTTATATTAGAAGGACCATTGCTACAATTGGGTTAAAGTTAAGGGACCATTTCTTCAGTTAAATTAAAATTCAGGGACCAATGGTAATAGATTTTTAGTTGAGGGACCATAGCTGCACGTTTTGATAAGTTGAGGGACCAATGGTAATGGATTTTTAGTTGAGGGACCATTGCTCCAATTGAGTTAAAGTTAAGGGACCATAGCTACAATTTACTCTAAACGAAATTATTCTACCAGATCAATAGGTCGAACGAACAATCTAATTGCCATTTAAAGTCATGAGCATTGTTAAGGATTAGTCCTAGATAGTAGTAGTATAAACTTCTAAAACTAACTACAATACTTACATATATTTAATACAATTATTAGTTAATGGTCAGATATAATACATGTAAATAAATGTATTTAATACAATCATTATTTGACAGTTGAGATGATAATTGTATTAAACATATAAAATATATATTGTAACCAAATCTCAATATTCTAACAACATTGACATTCCAACTTTGTGGATTTGCCGTTTAGTTACATATAAAAAAACCTAAGTTTAAAAAATAATGTAGAATGTATACAAATATACAAATATGGAGACAGATCTGTGACACTACTTTTTTTTACATAACTGTTGACACACTGTTTTGTGGCCCAATATGTAATGTATTTTAATGATCCAATCAACTTGTCTTTTAGAACGTCATTCGTAGACCATCCCTACTAAAAATAAGATAAATCTAAAACCATGAAGATATTCATTTTTGGTGAAGAAAATGAATATTTACAGTTCTACAAAAAAAACATTACAAAAAAAAACCTAAACCCTTAATCTAACCGTTATATAGTTTTAGATTTGGGTGATTTTTGGTAGACCTGATCTTTGAATGAAGACTTAAAAGATAGTCTATTTGGATCATTGAAATACATTACAGACAAAAAAAATGTGACAAAATACGTGTAAAAAAAGTGATGTTACGGATCTGTCCCTTATAAAAATATGTACATTTTTTTTAATGTTATCTTGTATTTTGTGAAAGAACAGATATTGTAAATATTGAGTTTATAAGTCGTGAATAAAAGAATTTCAATAACTACCAAAACGTAAACTTGTAACTTATTGACATCATCAATACCAAATTGGTTACGGACTGTTGTGTGAAGAGAATTATAAGTATATTATATAACTAGAAAATCAAGCTAGGTTAGCTATACGTGTTGCCACCATGTCATCATGTTGACTAATATTAAACTCAACAGGAACCCTAAATCACACATTGAATGTATATGAGTAGAAGACTTACCTGTCGAAGACATGGTGATTGTAAAAGAACTGTTCTACTCACTTAGAGACCTTAATATTTTAGAGAGATTATATTCACACACCCCAAATTACTTCTTTCACACCTTTTTAATTTTTTAATATTTTTCTATCAAGTGTTAGTGGTGTGTAGAAAATATTAAAAAATTTAAAAGGTGTGAGAGAAGTAATTTGGGGTGTGTGAATATAATCTCTCAATATTTTAATGGTGATAGACCCCTAAAATGGTAGAACACATTCTCTGTGAGCAAGGAATTCATTTATATATATATATATATATATATGCAATGGTAGCCAACTTCCATCTATCGGGGAGGGTTAGTTGGTCACCCATTGCACCCAATCCAACCGTGTATGGAGCAATTGTGATAAGTGTTTATTTTCAAATGAACGTTGGAAGTGTATTCCTCAATTATATGATGTAGCTTTAGACACATTCAAACTCTATTTGATTTGTATTACCAACCTATTACTTCTCCTTTATCCTAACTAGTTGAGTCCACATAGAAATCTTACACATGTTGCATTTCAAAGCGCTCGATGACAACCCGTACGTACCATGCATACAGTAATACACAAAAACATAAAACTAGCTACTTTGGAATAGATGGTCCCGGTACAAAGTTCAGAGACCTTCCTTGTTAAACCATACAATGACCATCTCTATCTTTGGAGCATAAAATCCCGAGCTATTTAGATACAGGTCCCCCCACCGTACCACTCTCTCTGCTTCGCAGTCGGGGTTAGCAGCAAAGAATGCCGACAACGATCGACGAGCCCCATACGATACAGCTTCAACGTTATAAGTTGATCATTTTTAGGACCAATTCATGATCTGCAGCTCTCTCGATATGTATCATTCAATTTTTGGACAGCTCTCCTTCATGACTATATGGAGTTAATTAAGTAATTAACTTCCGGGGAAGTAGAGTTGTTTTCATAGAAACTTGCATTCCCTTCACATGTCCCAATCCTCACGAAGGGAACTGTCTATTAGTTGATAAGAGGCACTTTTCCAATTTCCATGGATATTAAGATTAGTTTGGTAAGATTATTAAATTATGTATTGAATAAGAAACTTATTCAATTTCCATGAATAAATGATTAACATTAGTACTACACAACATGCTCAAAGTATTTATGAATATCATGTCTCATGGAAGCTCAAACCAATCAGCTATATTTTGAGTCTTGTTATCATTTATTTATATGTATGTTAGGATTCAAGCATTTACCTTCACATTGATAACAGTCTTCGAATTATGCAGAAAATCAAAGAATTGCAGAAAAGGAGCTTTAAGCAGTAGAGAGAAAGCAGAGAAATGAATGTAAAATTTTATATTGATGAACTTGAATGAATACAGAATACATCATTGGTTTGTTATATAGAGCTCCAGTGGCTTAGCTCCTAAGCTATCACCTTTATCCCAAATACTAGACTTCTAACCTCTCTAACAAACTTCTAATAGACTTTTAACAACTATTGCTGACATGGCATGATGTGAAGTTAAACAACACACAAATTAAACCCTCTTGTTGACAGTTGTAGTAAAGATGCAAGTAAGGATCGTTCTAGGCCGGGGATTAGGAGGGATTGCTAATCTATTCTAAACTGACTCAAAAACACTAACAAGACTCAAAAACATAAAAACTAAACTCTAATAACTCAAAACAAACTAGAATGACTCAAAACAGCTCAAAACAATCAAATTGACTCAAACTAGACACTAGGGACTGATTTGGACGAAAATAAACTCAAAGAACTAGCTAGACACAAACTAGGACAGATTCTCACTCAATTGATACTACTTAAAAGTGGGGGTTTGGTTTCTACGAAAATTAAATCTAAAACTAAATAAATTGCAGAATTGACAAAGACATGAAATTAAAGTGAATTGATGGATGGATGGACTAGCTAGAGGGGTCTTCTCCACACATGACACACTTGCAACACAAAATTGATTTCCAATTACGATTTTGATAAACCATGAACCTCAACACCCCAGGTTAACCGTGACAACACTTTTTTAACCCTCAAGTTTTCCTAAAGTTATTGAATTGGACGAGAAAGCGCATACAACAACCCAAAACATTCTTCAAAAGTCCCCTACGTGAACAGCACAACAGAGATACAATCAAAGATCATTAAGCTTTGTGAAAACTATAAGCATTGACAAGGCATTCGTAACTATGAAAAGCATGATACTCCTGCCAGGAATTCACTTAACGCGATTGTGACTAGCAACCTCCACTACTCATGAATATAAGTTCATAACGATTAGGTGAAACTCCCTTATATTCTAGCATCAAATTCATGCATGCAAACTAAGTATGCATCCTTAATCAACATACAAGAATAAGTTATCAATCAAACAGTTAAGCAAATTGAATTCACAACTGAAGGTAATCAATTCATATCACAGATATATTCATGGTATTAAAATTCCCCCTAGCCAAAAGGGATTTAGTTTCTCATAGTCGCAAAACAAAGATAATAAAACTTATACAATGAAAACAAAAGAAAGAAAACACCTAGAAAGCTCCAGCGATCCAATTTGAACAGCAAACATGTCCAAGGGCTTTCCTCCTCCTCCTGTGTTGCGGCACAAGGGTTTGGTGCTGGTTTAGAAGGTTATTTGTATGGAAGAATGGGTAAAAGAATGTATGGTTGTGGTTAGGGTAGATGTATGGTGCGGCAAGGATGGTGGAGAGGTTTAGAGAATATGGAAGGGTGGTAGGAGATGGATAGGTGAGCAAGTGAATGGAATGGATGCAGGAATTGTGTTGTATCAATGGTGCGACATATGTATGTATTTATATAGGCTAGGGCACGGTTTTGATGTGTTTTAGGGAAGGAAATAACTTAACTATTTTGTCCTATAATTAAAAGTCAGAAATCAATGGAAAATAGGCAAGTAAGGTGCATGAATTAAAGAGAATAGGAAAAGAAATTCGGCAAAGAATGTAGGATAGGAATGTGTTTTTAGGCACAAAATAGGTAAGAATCCTCTCCCCTTGTGCGGCAAGGCTTAGGAGAAAAAGGGAGTGTGATTTTGGTCAAGAAATAGGAAATGAAGAGTCCCTTGTGCGGCAAGGTAAGGTAATGTGCAAGGAAAGGTATTTCTGGACAGATTTGGTGTGGCAAGAAAGGGAAAATACCTTAGGAGGTGTGGCACAACTTTTAGGGAATGTTTAGGACTCTAGAGCAATGTAATTAAGTGTCCTATCATGTTTTAGAAACCCTTTGTAGCTGGAACATAGGTGAGATAGGATTAGGAAACTTCTAAGCCAAGAACAGAAACTTTGGTTTCCAATTTTGAACTCTTCATTCTTCATTTGTCTTGAATTCATTTCTTCACATCTTCACTCAATCCTAGCCTCATTTGATTTCAATTTCGTCCATCTACTTAGCTCCAAGCATGTCCAATCCATTAAATGCCCAAAACTGCTCCAAAATGCACTTCCTTGCCTATTTTGCACTTTAAACCTACAAACACACTAAAATAGCTTAAAATACTAAAATAACTAAGAACTACATACCTAAATGCAAGGAAATAAGCTAACTAAGTGATGTAAATATGCTCCTATCATGGCACTCCAGTGATGATGTGGCAAAGTTAACTATATTCAACATCCCCGTGAATCTCAACTATAGTTCTCTAGTTTGAGATTGTAGTAGTGTCTAACAAATGAAGGACTGTGTAATCCATTTTTCAAAATGTATGCAGTTTGACCTTTATATGATACATCCAAATCTCCTTGTTGAACTTGTTCTCTCACAAAGTGGTAATCTGTGTCAAGATGTTTGATTCTTGAATGGAACATTGGATTTGCACTTAGTGCAATGGCTGGCATATTGTCATAGTGAATGCTTGGTGGATTAGTGCAATGGTTGACATACTGTCAAAGTGGTAATCTGTGTCAACATGTTTTATTCTTTCAAAATGTTCCTCACCCAAGCTATATATGCAGCAGCGTGTGCTAAAACTTTTTATTCAGCCTCAGTGGAGCTTCTAGACACTGAGTTTTGCTTCTTAGATTGCCATGAGATAGGATTGTTTTCTAGAAAAACCACATAGCTAGTGACTGAGCTTCTTGTGTTCAAATCAGCTGCCCAATCAGAATCTGAAAAAGCATTTAACTGAGGTAATGTGTTTGCAGAATATAATACTCTAGTGTTCATTGTCTTTTACAGATACCTAAGGATTCTTTTGACAGCTCCAAAATGAAATTCAATTGGTGAAGACATGAATTGATACACTGTATTTACTTCCTAGGCAATATCTGGCCTAGTAAAGGTGAAATACTGTAAAGAACCTACCATACTTCTGTACAAAGTGGGATCAGTTAACAAGTTGCTTTCTGAATATAGCATTTGATAGTGAGGTTTGCAAAGAGTAGTTGTTGGCTTACATGTCTTTATACCAGCTTTATGTATCAAATCCTTGATATATTTAGACTAGTTTACAAAAATATCACCATTCTCCTTGTAATTGATATGTACACCCAAAAATATATGTGACCTATCCCCATGTCCTTTAAGTCAAATATCTCAAACAATTCCTTTATACCTTTTTGTATCTTCATAGCATCTGGACCAGTTAAAATAATGTCATCAACATATAATAACAGGATGATCATAACTAGTCCACCTTTCTTGACAAACAAACTAGTATATGAAGTTGAAGCACAAAACCTTAATGCTCCAAAGTAACTTTTAAATTTCAAATTCCAAGCTCTTGCAGATTGTTTCAATCAATACGGTGGTTTTACTAGCTTGCAGACATGTGTAGGATGAGAGCAATTCCACCCCTAAAAAAAAATGTGTCAGCACCCAAATCATTTATCCACTCAGTGAACAGTAATAGACCCCATTGAACAGTAATAGGCCAAAGCATCTCCACTCCTAAAAAAATGCGCTGGCACCCAGTCTAAAAATGCCCTGACACAAACGATCTCCATCGCTACAAAATGCGCTGGCACCCAGCCCATTTAAAATATTATTAATTTTTTTATAAAATAATAAAAAAAATAGTTTTAATTTCGAATAGGATTTTTAACTAATCTCGTCACGTCTTGTGTCATTATCATAATAAAATTACATCATCAAATAAGCTTAAAAAAAACACACTAAAATAAAATTACATAAACTCATCAAATAAACTTTAAAAAAAATACACTAAACTAAAATTACATAAGCTCTGACTAATTATCTTGACCTTGTTGCAATCCCCATTAGTGCTCAATCAAGTCATTTTGACGGGTACAGTGCCAGTATGGCTTTTGCAATGAAGTGTACCGTTGAGCGATCAATTCATTATAACGTCCATCTCGTTCCAATGGCTCGTGTTGCATGGGATCTTCAGTGCCGTCATAAGCACAATAGATACGTGTTCTTGAGTTGTTCATTGTGTCTGGCTCATTTTCGTTGACAACATCATAATCATACTCATATTCCACAATCATGTTGTGGAGAATGATACACGTCATCATGATGGATCGAAGTGCCTCGACATCAAACATTTTGGTAGCTGACCGAACAATCGCCCAACGAGCTTGCATGATACCAAAACAATGTTCAACATCCTTCTTGCACCCATCTTGACATTTTGCAAAGTGTTTTACTTATCCACTTTGTGGATGTGGGACTATTTTGACAAACGTTGTCCACCTTAGGTAAATGCCATCTGCAAGGTAGTACGGCATTTCGTATGTATGGCCATTCACTGAATATGTGACTCTGGGTGCTTTTCCTTGCAACACTTCATCGAAGACTGGAGATTGGGTAAGGACATTTAGGTCATTCTGAGTTCCTTGAACACCAAAAAATGCATGCCAAATCCATGTATTAAATGAAGCCACCGCTTCCAAAATGATACTTTTGGCTCATTTTCTTTTGCCATACGCTCCTTGCCACACGCATGGACAGTTTTTCGAGATCCAATGCATGCAGTCGATGCTTCTAATCATGACAGGGAAGCCTCGCATCTCACCCTTTCGCAGAAGCCTTCGCATGTCCATTGGCGTGGGTTTTCGGAGGTACTCTCTGGTGTAGAGGGCTTCAACTGCAGAGAAAAACCGCATCAGGGACTCAGGAACACTTGTTTTTCCCATCCTTGTGATCTCATCCACTTGATTTGCAGATGCTCTATATGCAAGCATTCACAAGAAGCCGTAGTTTTTTTGCTCAAAAAGCAGACCTAGAACATGAAAAGCGTCATTCTTTTGCATAAAGTACGAATCATGGTTGCAAACAACACTCATGATTTTGTCAAACAAACTTCGTTGCATTCTAAAACGACATCTAAAAACATGATCAGGGAATACGCAGTTGGGAATAAAATAATCTTCCAAGAGATCTTTACCTCATCTTTCCCTTCTTCTATCGAGGTTGGCGGCACGTCTAGGTTTGGCTATCTGACCACAACTTCCATGACACGGCGAAAATGTGAGGCCCTCTGCCTTCTATGGTAATCATCTTCATCCTTCTCCATTGCGAAAGCCTCATCGCCATCTCCACCTTTCTGGACATTGACCAATTCTTCTTATTGTGCGAACAATCTTTTCTGTTGCTCCTCAAACTGTTTATACACTCTCCTTGAAGAAGATTTTGTAAGAACTCAAGATTTGAAAACAATGAAGATGGATGTAGGGATGTATGGTTTATATGGACAAAAATAAATAAATAAAGGATGAGCACTTTGGTATTTTTTTTTTCACACAAAAAAGTATATGAAAGCTTTGGTAGAAACTGTTGAAAATATTGAAATATGGCGTAAAGTAGAAGATGAGGGTTTAGGCATTTATAGGGATTTTTTTTAAATTTTTTCTATATTTTTAACAATTTTAATAAATTTTAATAAATTTTTTTATAAATTTTTAATTTTAGTTAATTAATTTGGACCATTGGATTTGAAAAATATTCAAATCCAACAACTAATAAAGGTGCCATGTGGCCAACAGTCATAATTCTGACCTTAGGGCTTTTTTTTTAATTTTAATTGTTGGGGGAAAAAGCGTGGACCGTTGGGCTGGCCTGGAGACCAGCTTGGGCTGGGTGCCAGTCAATCCCGTGGGCTGGACTCAATTGGCTATGTGCCAGCCTATTCCACCTTCAGTGGAAGTGCTCTGAGATGCATCAACAAAGCCATGAGCTTGCTTCATGTATACCTCCTCTTGCAAATCTCCATGAAGAAAAGTATTTTTAAAATAATTGATAGTAGTTACAAAATTGTTAACTAAAACATCATAGTATATATATGAAAAGTAACCAAAATTCAAAATAACATCGCATTGATAATATTACATATTCCCAATAATTAAAATAATTGTCCTCGACAAGTTTTCATATTTTGAAACCGTTGCATGATAGCCTCGTCCTCTATACTATTAAAAATATCTTTTTCAATATAAGCAACCAAACAATCGTTCATCCACAAATCACTCATTCGATTGCGTATGGGTTTTTGGTTGACAAGGTTTATTTTGGAGATAGGCACTTCGAACTTGGTCTCGAACATTAGGATGATAACTCAAAATCGGTCTATGCAATCCAGGATCATATTGGAGAGTTTCTGAGTTAATTTCCATAGAATCCACACAAGTTTGTTTTGAACTACTTTCATTGTTCTTTGGACTCTTTGGAGACAGTTCTAATATCTCAGGTTGTGTTTTTCTTTTAAAATATCTTTCCATAACTGAAAAGTAAAAAAACATAGATTGACTAACTTTAAATTAAAAGAAATATGAACATATATGCTAATTTTACAAACTAAAACAAATTAGGCAATAGTTAAGAGAAATTGCAAGACATCAATTTAATCATAATTTATAAACAAACAATTGTAACATGAATTGAGAGTAAAAATACATACTTTGGAATTGGATTGTTGACCAATTAACTAAACTTCAATGGCTTTTTTTGATGGAATAATGGAATTCTTTAATCTGCAAAAAAAATTTATTATTTGTTAAATTAATTTACAATTATAGATAAGATAACAACATATATGAATTAGCAAATTGCAAAAAAAAAATTGAAAATTACAATTTTGGAGATTCGAATTTTATATTCATACCTTTGAGGATAATAGAAATTGAAGATTGATAGACTGATAGACTGATTGACTGACAGGAGAGCAGGTTGTGTACTGTACTCACTGTGTACTATGGCAGGCAGGGTTGTGTGTATAGTGTACTACTGCGGCAGGGATGACTGATGGGGGCAGGGGATGGGGATCTGACTTCTTTCTTTTTTTTTAAGATTTTGCCAAGCAACAGCGGCTAGGAAGTTAAGAGACTAATAAAATATTAATTTTTAGTTTTGGAAAAGGAATGAAAGTGTTGGAAGTTGGAATATGTAGGCTTTAGGGTTAGACTAGATTACATAAATAACTTTAAAATATTTAAAAAGGGCCGGGTATTTTGTCTAGGGAATTGGAATGATTTAAGTGAAAAAGTAATAAAAATAATTAAAATAATAAGTAGTACTAATTTTTTTTTATAAACAAAGGCAGGATGGGCCTAGGACTACTGTGGTCCTATGGTCCCTCCGGCCCTGCTTCTCTTGTTTGCCTTTCCCACTCAATGGATGCCATGTGAATTTATCTTACACTCAAATCTATGTATTAGTTGTGTTTAAAATTTCTTTTTTTTTCTCTTTCCACTAATGCCCCTAGTTAAATATCATATATGAGAATGACAATTCAATCCGTTAAACTTAATAACCATGGATAACCAACCGAATGGAACGGATTTCAGGATGAAAATTCATTTATATTTCGGATATGGGAAAAACTGAAAATATTATTCGGTTATGATTTTAGGGGTTTTCAATCCACATTCGTCCCCAAATCCTACCCGAATAATACATATTATATATAATACATATAGTATTAGACAATATATATTCACCAAACCCATTACCTTGAGAATTAAGAAATTTGCATTTTGTGGGAGAGATCAACGGTGCTTACAGGAGAGATCAAACATCACCCAACATCATCAATGTATCTATTATATTATAATGACGAAATTAGAATCTATTATATTATAATGCGTAAATAGACCAAATATATTTTTGGTATTCATGAAGATGGATATAATTGTTAACCAATGGGGAATCCGTTATCCGGTGGATATGGTTATGGCTAATTCCAGTTGATTTATTTGCGGTTATAGATATGATTAGTTTTCATGGTTATAGTGATGAATATAGTTTTTCCGTTCCCAAACCGAACAGTTACCATCCCTACTCATATGTTAACCAAATTTGACAAATCTAATTATTTTAATTATTAACATTTTTTTTTATAGAAATTTCTTTTTTTTTTTACTCTTTTTTTCTTTTTTTCCTTCTGATTTTAGGCTCTTGTAGAGGATTACAAGATTTTTGAAGATGTCATTTCTTTTGATACCACATATACCACAAATAAATAAATAAAATGTCTTTTACTCCTTTTATTGGAGTAAATTATCATTTTCAATCTACTCTGCTTGGATGTGCCCTACTTGCAGACGAAATTTCTTCAACATTTATTTGGTTGATGGAAAAATGGGTTAGAGCAATGGGCGGAAGACCTCCTTCTGCAATATTAATTGATCAAGATAAGCCATGAAAGCTGCCATTGCAAAGGTTTTTCCAAATGTAAGTTTTGTTTAAAAATAATAATAATTAAAAGTCAGAAAAAGCCTAAAACCAGAATGAGGAAATAAAAATAAAAAGGAGAGTCTGAAAATGAAACTTGTACAAAAAATATTAATAAATAAAATAATTAGATTTGTCAAATTTGGTGGATAATTGAATGATTTGTTGACATATGAGATTTATTTAGGGGCATTAGTGGAAAGAGAAGAAAGAAATTCTAAACGCAACTAATACATAAATTTAGGTGTAAAATAAGTTTACATGACATTTATTGAGTGGAAAGGGCAAATAGAGGAAGGCAAGTAAGGAATGTAGCTAACATTATATTTTTTTAAAAATAGATGAAAAAAAGGCTCAAACTATAGCTATAGTATTATATAAATATCCCTGTATATAAAAAGCAAATTCACTCAAACCAACCATTGTAGAAAAGAGATTGAATCTATTTAAATATTCAAAATTGAGATTTAGAATTTGCATCGAAAAATACATGAATTTAAAAAAAAAATTCGGGTTAGGATTGAGGGACACTTTTTTTTGACACACATTTATAGGGCTCATTTTGTAATTTTTTTCAAAGATCCGAACCCTTGATCTTTCAAGTATTCCTTAAAAAATCATGTGTGACGACCCGTCCCTACTTTTCATGGGAATTTCTTTTTCATTGGTGTGTTTTGATGATTTTGTCCTTTTTGGACAAAAGTGGAGTCTGACGTGGACGTGGTTTTTGACTTTTAGTTTCGTTTTCCTGGTTTCGTACTAAATTAGTACTCGTCGCTACGAATGCGTGAGCACGTGTTAAACTCAAATTGGATTTGTAATGAAAAAGTTACGCTTTGTTAAAGTACGTTAACTACTAGTATTTTTGTACATGCACGTACAAATCATCAGTATGGGAAACATTGTGAAAGAGGCAGATTTTGTACATTTAAAATTGTACAAAATCCACCAACCCCCTTCCTTAATTAGTGGATCTGGTTCCCTTCACCAATCAAATATTGCAATTTGATTTCTCACAAATCTCTCTCATCCATTCACCACCCTAAAAAACCCACACCCAATCAGAAACAACCCTCACTTTTGTCCCCCAATCAGAAAAAGGCTCTCTCTCTCCCTGTCAAAGCTCTTCATTATCTGCAACAAGGAAGACCAACCTCAAATCTTCACTGATCGAGCTTAAAAACCTTACCATTGTGTTCACCTCACCTCCACAAACACAACCATACGAACCAAACCAAGAATGGACAAGTTTTGACACGCCAACTCGGAAGGTTCAAACTCGGACGAGTTGAGTTCGACATGTTTTTAACCTAGTCATAATGTTTTAGGACTCAGGGAAGCCTCTATGCAACTCCCTAGGGTCCCTAGTCAAGGTTTGAGGAAGCTTAGATGTGAAACAACTGAGTTTCGAGAAGTTGAAGTTTGACCTGTACCTTTCGAATCATTTTAGGCTGCCTTTATCCACTTTTTGGACTTCCAAAAGGTATAACGTGATTCTACTCTTCATAAGCTTCATTTCCATATAAATTTCATAAAAAATGGTTGAAAAATGAAGAAGATATTAAGGTTTGAAGTTTTACACATAAACTAGCGATTTTTCAAGTTTCAGCGAGTACAGATGGCGGCGAACGGCTGCGACCGATGAGGACGACCAGAGAAGACGACGGAATATTCTGTCAACTATGATAGAATATTCTAACGATGTTAGGTAACGCCGTTAACTTCTGTTAAGGATTTAACGGAATATTCCATAGAATATTCCTTAACGCTGTTAGTCACATGGTTAACACGTGTTGTTGGTGGCCGTGCCTTGGCAGGTGCGTGGGGGCATGTGTGGGGTCCAAAAATTATTTTGAAAATTTATGTAGGTTTGTGATGTCGATTAGATTGATTCATATATTCAAAACCTATGTTTGAGCAATCTACGGAGGTTTTATTTAAGTTTCCGTTTATGTGTTATTAAACTAAGATAATTAGAAATTTCACGTATATGGGAACGTATCCCGAGGACGTACAGGGTTAAGTTAGGCTAGGAGGTTTCATTTTGACTGCGTATCTATGAGTGGGCAGTTTATTTTATACCTATACATGTTTATTGTTTCCCTAAATGTGTAGTTACTTCACTTTTACGCTTATATTGCCAAGTATTATTTACTGTGATATAATTGTGATAAATGCTGCTATATGGTTTGGATATTACTATTATGACATTCATACATATTGTATATGCTCATCTTGCTGCACCCCAGTGTTGGTACTCCGCCCAGGGCCAGGGCCAGTCTTTCACGTGTATATTCACATCTGCACCTTTCGCTCACCTTGGATCCAAGTTTAGGTGTCAGTACTGTTGTACAAATTGCATTAGGCAATTCTTACTCATATGTGACTGTGCCTTGGCACAAGTCTTCACGTGATTGTAGTACTAGAGCGCATTATTACACCCAGTCCTGTCGTATAGGTTGCATTATGCAACTCCGACTCGTGTACTAGCATAGATGCATAGCAATTGATTATACTTGATTATCACATGATTATATTACGGTGGCATTTGATATATCATGACTTGGCATATTTATGGTTATATTGCAATTGTATTATTGTTTACATACTTACGTAGTATGTTTTAAGGAAACTATACTTGTTTTATGGCGAGGGGTTAGTATGTTTGAAAATAAAAGCTTTCTTACAAGTGTTATTTTGTTGATTTGTTTTTTGCCGCTCCAAGTTTAGTAGATGTGCTTACAAGTATATGAAGATTTTGGTAAATCTTAGGAGATGGTTACCTTCAGTGGTATAACCCTCATCCTATTTACTATACTGTTTTATACTCTGACATCATGTGTGAAAATGGTTCAATCTAGGTCACCTGCACACTCTTTTGATTAGGCACTTTTAGGTTTAAATTTATTGACATTCTTCTTCCACTACATTACACTTTATGGCTTCGTCATCCTCCAAGTGTCGGCCAACGCAACTCGATTCAGAGTCCAAGTGGACTTTCCGGGTCGAGGTGTGTCAGTTTGGTATCAGAGCTTAAGTTTGGGCAATATTGCGTTCATAACACATGTGATGTAAGAATTCTTGGTTCTTGAACCCAAGTGTCGAATCTTGCCACCTAGTTGAGCACGAAAAACATGTTAACTTTTCTGAAAGTTATGAATACTTTAGACGATTTATTGTCATTTTAGAAAACTGTTTTGGCAATAGCCCCTAGGCTTTAAACGACGAACCTCCCTACCAAGGAAGCTTTGTTTTGGGGGAAACGAGTTGTTAGCCCTGCAGCCAGGCTAAGGTATTCACAGGGGTTTTACCAACCCATCAAACTAGGAAACCATAAGTGGTTTTATTTCTTTGGTAGCACCTATTAGTTTACCCTTTCTTAAAACCCCTATGAAGGTTACTTCGTCAAGATTCTAGAAATATTTGAAGCAACAGCCTGGTGCTAAAGTGGTAGCAATTCACGGAAGATCATATGGGGGACAATTACTTTTGGTTCCCTATAGTACTAATATCTTCGAACGTACCGGTGATCATTTTAGATCTTCAGAAGGAAGATCAACTTCCGTTTAAGTCCATTTTCAAATTCGATTATTAGCAAGTTCTTTTTCTAGCCTTGGAATTTTTCAACCAACGATAATTCCCATATTTTTCCTTTCATTGTTATACTCATCAATTGGGTGAGTATAGGCTTGCGAGTGTGAGTTATCATATCATGGGAGTAACAGAAATCAGAAAAGCAGTAATCAAATCCTCCTAGGATCAATGAACTATTTCGCTTGACTAGTTCTTTTCCAATTACTCGAAGTTTTCTACCGTAATCAGCCTACTGTGACATTACTAATTTACGATGCTTTCCGATATCCAGAGACCGTTGACCAACATTCGATGGTATAAATTATGATACCAGACACGTGTTAGTATCTGGGGGTGATACCTTTATGCTAGTATGCTGGTTCACAGTTTCAGGGTAACGAACAATATTAAAATATCTTAAGCGTGTTAATTAGTGGCGCTACTGATAGACTGATTAACAATGGCTACTTGAGCCGAGGAATCTAGATCGTGGAAACTTAGGAGCAAGTTTTGCAATAGAACGGTGAACTCTTGGTGGTGGTAACTGCCCTACCCATTTAGGCAACCGAAACCCTTTGACTAGTCACCTTTTTTATTACTTTCATTGGCAGGCCATAGAGTCAAAGCTTGAGCAAAATTTTCGCTATATGAGCAGAGCGAGTTTTGAGAAGTTTAAGAAGACCTTAAATGCACGGCGCAGAGAAAAGAAGCAGTATCATACAATCCGATGATGTGTACCTTTGGCGTCATTTCTCTAATCTCTTTCGAAGCCGCCACCAATTAGCGAAGTGAAGTACATCTCGACCCATTCTCTATACTGCACCAGTTTTTCCTTGCATCTTCTCGAACCTTTAAGAGAAGACGACACGTAACTCTTTTGGAGGACCTTTGTTGCCTATTCAACCGATTACCTTATTTAGGGAACTCCAAACCTATCCTTAAAAGCGAGAGGTCAGACTTTAGGGTCATACCTAGATTTCAGCAATTCAATTGGTTGGCGACGAAAACTGTTAGTCCTATTTCGAGTTATTGTACTCTCCAACCGACTTTTGGAACCCGAGAGTTCTTTCATAGCTTGACGAAATTCGAAGTGGTCTTACTACCATTCCCCCAAAGTAACCATTGCTAAGTTGGTACTTTCTTGGGAGGGGTGATCTCAGTAAACTACATTCTTTCCTTTTCCCAAAAAGGTTTAGAGGAAAAAAGTTGAAATTCTCGCAAAGTGTTGAGAAACTGAGATATCTTTAATCTTGTCAATTTATCGACAAACTGTTAGCGGTCTTTTCGGCTACAGTGTCTTTCCTCATTTATGACCAAGGAAAGTAAATTTTAGGTTGGGTTGTTGAAAATGAATAAAGCTTTTGACAACTAAAACGTTGTCTCATCTTACCATATTTTACACCTTTTGTTGACCCTGATCATCTTGAAATCCAGGATGACGGGTTTTTTGGATGTTTCGACTGTGCAGAGGCAGCATGACGGAATATCGCTTTTATTCTCCAATGGTTAAAACGTTCGAAACGACCCATCTTATTCATGACCTAGAGTCAATAGTTATTATCTTTATTTGAAAGTTGGGTGACATTTGTTTTGTGGAGAAACGTGTACAAAATCTTCACCAACCCCACAATTTCTCGAGTACACTTTCGTTGAGAAAGAGCTTAATTTTTTACAGTAACAATGGAAGAACTAAACCAATATCTCTGATTGTACTATCGTGTATTACCTCGATCGTGCAAGCGTGTTACTGTTACAACAACAAAAGACGTACCTACCCTTAAACGCCTCTAGCTTGTCTTATCACATTCTAGTCGGGATTCACAAGCTACGATTTGACAATACTTATAAGTGATCAAGAATCATTCGATTAATTGTAATCATTTCCTATGTCTGAATAGAGATAGGAAAATATCGCAATACACTCTTAGTACGATTTCCTGTACATGTGGAGATTTTGGTGATGTACGGTGATTATTGATTGGCTTAGCAAGTCAATTCGTTTTCCATTGGTCCAAAAGGATAGCTTTTTCACCTCTTGGTGCTGGAAGGCATTCCAGTTAACCTTGGTATGTGTATACCCTACTGCACTTAGTATTGCCTTGAAGCAGATGCGCTGTCTAAAAGAACCGTTGACATTGGAAGTGCAGTCGTGACCATTAATTTCTCAATGAACGAATCTTTACCGTGGTGACTAAATATCTCGGCAACTACTGTTGTGTTTGATGTTATGCATTTAATCCCATTATCTCATACTCTATATTTGACGAACTCACTTTAACCCTCAAATTCTCGAGTATTCTTCTAACCTCCTCGACGTAGCTACTTTTTCACTAAATTCGAGAGAAGGTTTCATTATGATTTTTCTTGCTAAGGAGTTGTGGACTTCATGGTTTGATTACGTGGCAGGTACGTCATTGTGGTATCTCATCGAGATGCATGTTTTACTTTCGAGTTTTTGGGAAGCCTTCTTGAAGGCTTTGCGTAGTAAGTTCTGTCAGTGACTACATTTCACCATTAGATTAACGGCTAGTCTAAATGATTTACCCGGACCTTTATGGCATGTTGTTGATTCGATATAAAACAGCACACAAACTTAAACCCTCGTTTTGATAGTTGTAGTATATGAAAGTAGGGATCATTCTAGGCCGGGGATTAGGAGGGATGCTAATCTACATAAATTAAACTCTAAATTACTAAACTAGACTCTAATGACTCAAAACAAGCTAAACTGACTCAAAACACACAAACTAGGTTAAATTGACTCAAAACAAAAACTAAAGGGTGATTTGGATGAAAATTGAAGTAAATTGACTCAAAAGACTCATTAGGAACAAGTTTGAACGAATTCTAACTAAACTAACACAACTTAATGGTGGGGGGTTTGTTTTGGACGAAATTTAAACTATAAAATTAAGTAACTTGCATATTTAAGTAAAGAGTATTAAATTAGGGTGATTCAATGGATGAAAGGCTAGCTAGAGGATCCTTCTCCACACATGAAATATATGCAACACAAATCCATTTCCAGTTGTGATTTCTATAAACCATTAATGACAATGCCCCAAGTTAATCGTGAATAGCACTAATTAACCATCAGATTTTCCTAAATTTATTGAATTGGACTCAGCGACGCAACCCAAATTATTCTTATCAAGTTCCCTATATGAACAACATGATAAAGATACATATCAAAGGTCATTAAGTTCTATGAAAATCATAAGCATTGACATGACATTCGTAACTATGAAAACCATGATACTCTTGCCAGGAATTTACTAAACGCGATCATGACTAGCAACCTCCACTACTTGTGAATATAAGTTCATAACGATTAGGTGAAACTCCCTTACATTCTAGCATCAAATTCATGCATGCAAACTAAGTGTGCACCCTTAATCAACATACAAGAATAAGTTTTCAATCAAACAGTTAAGTAATTTGCATTCACGATTTATGAAACAATAATTGGAGGAAATCAATTCATATCACATATATGTTCATGGCTTTGAATCCACCTCTAGCTAAAACGAATTTAGGTTCTCATGTTTGCAATTAAACAAAGACAATTGAATTTAAACATTTAAATTAAAAAGTAGAATACACCTAGAATGCTCCAGCAATCCAAAGGTCTTGAATGGCTAGCACAGCTTCAAGCTTTCCTCTTTCTTAGCAAACATGCGGCACAAAGGGTATTTTCTGATTCCAGTGTCTAATGTATGTGGTTGTTGTGTATGTGATGTCTCTAGATATCTTTAGCATATTCCTAGCCTCTTTTGAACTTCAAAAACATCCATCCACCTTGCTCCATGCATGTGCTATCCATTCCTAGCCCAAAACTGTTCTAAAATGCTCCAAATTGTCTTTTCTTGCCAACTTTGCCATTTGGACCTACAAACACACGAAAGTAGTTTAAAATACTCTAATAAACAGAAACTTACTAAATAAATGCAAAGAAATAAGCTAACTAAGTTGCATAAATGTGCTCCTATCAAATTCCCCCATACTTAGCTTTTGCTAGTCCTCGAACAAAACAAAACAAACAAAACAAAACCTAAACCTTCCAACCTTTGCCTCAGGGATTTCCAATAGAACATGTCATATTAAAAATCATTACTTACACAGATTTTAGCCATCCCTACCCTCAAGGTCATACTTAATCACAATCACCACTTACTAGCTCACATTTAATCAATTAAAATAGCATTTTGAATGTAGTAACATGCCTTAGAGAATTCCCTCAATTCCTCATCGGATATACTCTCTACTTTCACACAGATTTTCTGACTACACTCCTTACACTAAGTATATGTGAGAAGATTGATGTCAACATGTAGACTAGCACTCACATATGCTATAAAAAAGAAAGCACTTTCTGGAATTATTAACATAGATATGTATATGATCTCATGAACGGAATGCCACTACTTAAAAGCGAAAACCAGGGATTCCATATGCTCATACCGATTTCAAACTCCACATATTGAATAACCTAACAATCAAGATAGAAGTCTAAGGGTTGTAATGGGGCTAAGGTATTTGGCTAACAAAGAAAGGTAAAGGATAAACAATGGTTCTTAGAATTCACTTTTGAATGCAGTTACCCACTTTGAACAAAAAGGGAAGATTCCCACATCACTTATGGTCAGATTCAAACTTTTGGACCCTTTCTTCAAGAACCAATACTTATGAGTTCAATCTCACTTATTTCTCACCTCTTTTTCCTTCTTTTTCTTTTCCTTTCATGTTTTTGTTTTCTTCACCCGTGCCCTTTTCTTCTTTCTTTTCACGTTTTTTTCTTTTTCTTTTTTTTTTCTTTAAACATATGTACTACTAAGTTTAAAACAACCAATCCCCCACACTTGTTTTTCAGCATAATATCGATAAAAAAGGAATTCCCTCTAAGTCATTCTTCATTATCCTTTAAGAACAAGGGTACGGATAGTCCTATACTAGGCTAGGTAGGAATAATGTGGCTTAACAAAGAAAATAGGCTAAATAAGGCTCAAAGGGGTTAAACCTACAATACATATGCAAGGGAGAAGGCTATTTGGCTCTGGTGGTAACTAAACAACTTCATCTTGTTATTTGTTATGCAATCAATTTTATGCTTTGAATGAAACAGGCATGAGTTCTAGTATTTGGATCTATAATGATGAAAACGCATTCTAAGTAGCAACCAAGCTAAGAAATAATGAGATCATGCAACGATTTTTAGAAAACAAGAATATCAAGATTAATAACTCTCCAAATAAAGTATAGGCTGAAGTTTGAGTTCCTTCCTTCAAGCATGTTACAAAAACTGATTTTTTTTTCCTTTTGTGATTACATGTGAATTCGTAAGCGACAACTACAACTAAGCATTAACCAAAGAGCATATCAAGCTTTCATCCTTGTTTGTAACTTTCTTAACAGTCATGCAATTAAAAACCAAATCCCCATCATTGTGTTGGAAGGTACTCTAAGACACGAACACACAAAAATGACTCTAAAAACGACTCTTTTTGGGTTTTTCAAAACCTTTTCGTATTTTTCTTTCAAAACACTTAAAAACAATGAGTAACAACTCTAGAAGTGATAGGTGATAAAATCCAACGAATATGCATCAAAAACACTTTATTTACCCCTCACACTTAAACCAAACATTGTCCTCAATGTTTCAAACATAGACTCATGCACAAACAATCAAACAATGAAACTAACAAACATGACAATTAAGGCAAAGTAAAAGCAATAAAGAGTAGGGTTAATGAACGCAAATCTGGTTTTGGAGCCGGAGAATCTTAGGTCTTCTTATTTGAACGCATGGGTTGCCTCTCAAGAAGTGCTTGCTTTAACGTTTTCCAGCTGGACGATACCTCATTTTAAGCTCCATTAGGGTCCACGGCATGGATGGGCGTTTCCTCCATGACATGCTCCTCGAAATTCTCGTAGTAAGGCTTCAAACGGTGTCCATTCACTTTGAATTCTTGTCCCGTCTTCAAGCTTTGAATTTGGACTGCACCATAAGGAAAAACATTAGTAACAACAAAAGGACCAACCCATTTAGAATGCAACTTATCTGGAAACAATCAAAGATGGGAGTTGAAAAGTAACACTTTCTACCCTTTTGAGAATGTCTTGCTACGAATCATTTTGTCATGGAATGCCTTCGCTTTCTCCTTGTAAATACGAGTGTTCTCATAAGCCTCGTTCCTAATCTCCTCAAGTTCATTCAATTGAAGCTTCCTATGAATGCCAGCCGCATCTAAGTCCAAATTGAACGTTTTGACTGCCCAATGCGCTTTGTGCTCCAATTCAACTGGTAGATGGCATGGTTTACCATAAATGAGCCGAAATGGAGACATCCCAATTGGTGTTTTGTAGGCTATACGATATGCCCACAGTGCATCATTCAAATGCAAGTTCCAATCTTTTCGATTTGGCCCAACTGTATTCTCCAAAATCTGCTTGATTTCTCGATTAGAAACTTCGACTTGCCCACTTGTTTGGGGATGATAAGGTGTTGAAACCTTATGTGTGACATTATACTTCTTGAGCAGTGCCTCTATGGTCTGATTACAAAAGTGAGAGCCCCCATCACTGATAAGTACTCGCGGCATCCCAAACCTTACAAATATGTTAGTTTTAACAAAATCTGCAACCACTTTGGAATCATTAGTATGGGTGGCTTTTGCTTCCACCCATTTCAAGACATAATGAACACCCCAAACATCAAAAATATCAATAGAAAAGAGGTTTGCGGCATTTGATCTTTTGCACCTATACTGCCAATTCTTTGACAACGATCACAAGTCATACAAAAGGTTCTAGCATACTTAAAGATAGTAGGCCAATAAAATCCACATTCTAAAAACTTAAGTGCTTTGAATTGTGTCCCAAAGTGACCCCTACATGCATATGTGTGATAGAAAGTTAAAATTGAATTAAACTCCAAGTCATGCACACACCTACGAAGAATCTGATCAGGACAATATTTCCACAAGTACGGGTCATCCCAAACATAAAACCTTGCATCCGTTTTAAGTTTATCACGTTGGTGCTTGTTTAGGGTGCTTAGAACTTGTTTAGACATCCAGCGAATAAGCCTTGGCTTGGCTTATTTCTTCTGAGTAAGTATTTCAATGATGCATGGTCAGAGTAAATTATAACTTTAGTACCAAGTAAATAAGAACGAAACTTATCTAAAGCAAAGACAATAGCAAGAAGTTCTTTTTCAGTGGTGGAGTAGTTAAATTGAGCATCATTCAAGGTCCGTGGGGCATAATAGATGACATGCGGCTGCTTGTCCTTTCTTTGTCCCAAAACAGCCCTTATTGCATAATCTGAGGCTTCACAGATAAGCTCAAGAAGAAGACTCTAATCTAGTGGAACTATGATGGGGGCCGAAGTGAGCATCTCTTCGAGGTGATTGAAGGCCTTCTCATATTCATCGTCGAACTTAAAGGGCACATCCTTCTGTAGGAGACAACATAGGGGTGCGGAAATCTTCAAGAAGTCTTTGATGAATCGTCTATAGAATCCTGCATGTCCAAGAAAAGAACGAACCTCTCTCACCAAAGTGGAAAAAGGGTAAGTGACGTACAAGATTTATTTTTGATTTATCAACCTCAATTCCCTTTGCTAAAACTATGTGACCTAAAACTATGCCTTGTTTACCATAAAGTGACATTTTTTGCAATTTAAAACAAGGTTAGTTTCAATGCATCGTTTCAAGATCAAAGTAAGATTAGCTAAACAATCATCAAACAAATCACCAAAAACACTAAAATCATCCATGAAAACCTCAATAATCTTCTCAACGAAATATAAAAAGATACTTACCATGCATCTTTGAAAGGTGGCTGGAGCATACATAAACCAAATGGCATTCGGTGATAAGCAAAAGTACCAAATGGACAAGTAAAAGTGGTTCTTGGTCGTCTGGAGCTATAACAATCTGATTATATCCCGAACAACCATCAAGAAAGCAATAAAAAGAATGACTGGCTAACCTTTCAAGTATTTGATCGAGGAACGGCAAAGGGAAGTGATCTTTCCTTATGGTGCCGTTGAGCTTCCTATAATTGATGCAAACTCTCCAACCTGTTTGGATACGAGTGAGCACAAGTTCGTTCTCTTCATTCTTCACCACAGTGACTCCCGATTTCTTTGGAATAACTTGAATCGGTGAAACCCAACGACTATCTAAAATTGGGTAAATGACCCCACAATCAAGAAGCTTGATAATCTCCTTCTTCACAACTTCCATCATTGGAGGGTTGAGTCGGTGTTGAGTCTCTCGAGTTGGTTTAGCCCCCTCCTCTAGAAGCATGCGATGCATGCAGGTTGTAGGACTAATTCCCTTGATGTCAGCTAGAGTCTATCCAATGGCTGTTTTGTATTCCTTCAACACCCTCACCAATTTTTCCTCCCTTTCTGTCATGAATGTGGAAAAGACTATGATGGGCAAAGTCTCTTTATCTCCCAAGAAGACATACTTCAAATGGTTTGGCAATGGTTTGAGCTCGAGAATAGGCACCTGAATTACCGAAGGTAACAACTTGTTAGTAGAAACGGGAATTTGAATTAGGATTGGAGACTTACCAACATATTATGGCAATGACTCAAGGGCAGCCACCATCTCAACTACTTCTTCACAAGGAGGTACGGCATAGGCATCCTCATGCATGCCGTGAGTGTGCACAATTTATGTCCCTTGATCTTTGAGTTCATTTCCTTGCACAATGGTTGTTTCAAGGGCATCCCTATCCAAAGATTCAAGAAATTCCTGCACCAAAGAATCCAATACATCAATAGAGAAACAAGAATGATCATCAATAAGATACCTTATAGCTTCAGAAATATTAAAATCAATAACATCTCAATCAAATTCCATTGTCACCGTTCCCTTGAACACATCTATCTTGGTTTGGGCTGTTTTCATTAAAGGTCTCCCAATTAAGATTGGCAATGGTGTGGCATGGGCCAAATCCTCCATCTCAAGCATGTAGAAATCTGCTAGGAATATCAAGTGGTCAACCTACACCAAAACATCTTCCAAAACTCCTTTCAGATATGCATTAGAACAATCGGGTAATTGAATTATAACACCATCATTTTTAACCTTTCCCAAGTTCATAGATGCATAAATAGAGTATGGCATGACATTAATGGATGCACCTAAATCTAACATGGCATGTTCAAACTTAATATTACCAATAACACAAGGGATTGTGAAACTACCTAGATCTTTGCATTTAGGTGGCAATTTTCGTTGCAAAACTTCTGAAACATTTTCACTCACCCTTACCACTTCTTTGTTCGAAATCCTCCTCCTTGTTGTACAAAGCTCTTTCAAAAATTTAGCATACCTTGGAACTTGCTTTATTGCATCAAGAAGTGGAATATTGACTTGTACCTTCTTGAAAGTGTCTAAGATATCTTTTTCATTCTCTTCGGTCCTAGATCGTATAAACCTTCCAGGGCAAGGCACATTTGGTGGAATAACGTTAGAAGGAATTGAATTTGGACCTACCTTAGTTGAGTTGGACGGCATATGATGCTTAGCGGGCAGCGGCAATGGGTGTTCTTCCCTTGCTGTGGCTTTCTTTTCTTGTTGTAGCAACTTTTCATCCTCCTTTTGGCTTGGTTTGGATGTTTTTGAACTTGTTCCAATCTCCTTGCCACTTCTAAAAGTGATAGCGTTAGCGATTTCAAAACCTCTTTTTGGATTGACAATGGTTGAACTAGGCAGTTTGCCTTGTTCTCTAAATTGTCCCATGAATTCCGCCACTTTCCCCATTTGGTTCTTCAATTCACCCAACTCTTTGGCTTGATTTTGTAATCCCTGCATCAACGAAGTTAGTATTTGAAGAATTTTATCGTTATCCATTGAAGAACCTGAATTTGTTTAGGCAGATTGTGGTTGAGGTTCTGTTAGTGAGAATGGCCTTTGAAATATCCTGGGAGGTGGCTATCTAATTCCGCCTTGTTGTTGAGGTTGTTGAGGCTCCCTCCACTTCATATTTGGGTGATCTCTCCAGCCCGGATTGTAAGTGTTAAGAGTATGGATCATACATTGGCTGATTTTGACCTTGATACCCAATGGCATTGGCACTTTCCCATCCCTCTCCCCCATTCTCTATCTTGAGGGCATTGGTCAGATGGGTGTCCTTGCATATAGCACATGACACAAGCACTGTTTCCTTGCATTTTGGATCCTTCAGCAACCTGTGACACAAGAACAGTGAGACTAGCCAATTGAGATTGAATTTCTGCCATTGAACTTACCTCATTAACTTGGTGCTTCTATGGGGAGGGTCTCTTTATCCAATTCCTTCGCATTGTTGTGCATTCAAGGCTCGATTTGCAATTAAGGTCTTTGAATCAATTAGTGTTTTGTCAACCAAAGCACCTCATGCCGAAGCATCTAACATTTGTCTCTTAATTGGAAGAAGTCCTTTGTAGAAATATTGAATTAGAAGCTCTTCTTTCATTTGATGTTGAGGGCACGATGCAACGAGAGTCTTGAAATGCTCATAATACGCTGGAAAAGATTCTCTTTGGCCTTGTTGAATTCCACTAATTCTCTTCCTCAGAAGAATGACTCTTGAAGTTGGAAAGAATTTCTCTAAGAATGCTCTCTTCATGCTTTCCCAAGAAGTGACGGTTCTAGGTGCTAATTCAAAGAGCCAATCCTTAGCCTTTTCCAAAAGAGAGAATGGAGAGGCTTTCATCTTCAGAATATTGCCATCCACGTTGATCGGTGTCATGCTCGAACATACTACTTCAAATTTCTTAAGATGCTTGTTTGGATCCTCCATGGATAGCCCATCGTATTTGGGAATGTGATACAGTAAGCTAGACTTCAATTCAAACTCATCGGTCTTGTCTTAAGCTGCCCTAGGATATTGAATGCATAAGGGCACGACATTGTCCAATCTCGAGGCTTAAAGTTCCTTGATTGTTCGATTATCCACATCCATGGCTTGTTCTTCCTCTTCCTCTTCCTTTTCTTCTTTTTCAATTTCGGATTTAGAGTTAGAACTATAGGGATTAGATTCTGGCTGTTTCTTCTTCCGTCTCAACGTTTGTTCAAAATCGTCGTCAAACTCCAAAATATGTGCAGAATAGGTTGAGAACTTTGAGTCATAAACTAGTACCTAAAACAAAGGAAACAAAACAAAACAAAATTAGAAATCAAAATAAAAGACACAAACAGAAACAAAGGGGAAGATTAGCAATTGCGATATAAAATAGAAATAAAAAATTTGATGCGATATAAAATAGCACACAAACTTAAACCCTCTTTTGATAGTTTTAGTATATGAAAGTAGGGATCGTTCTAGGCTGAGGATTAAGAGGGATGCTAATCTACACAAATTAAACTCTAAATTACTAAACTAGACTCTAATGAGTCAAAACAAGCTAAATTGACTCAAAACAAACAAACTAGGTTAAATTGACTCAAAACAGAAACTAAAGGGTGATTTGGACGAAAATTGAAGTAAATTGACTCAAAAGACTCACTAGGAACAAGTTTGAACAAATTCTAGCTAAACTAACACAACTTAATGGTGAGGGGGTTTATTTTGGATGAAATTTAAACTAAAACTACGTAACTTGCAGATTTAAGTAAAGAGTATGAAATTAGGGTGATTCAATGGATGAAAGGCTAGCTAGAGGATTCTTCTCCACACATGACACATATGCAACACAAATCCATTTCCAGTTATGTAAACCATGAATGATAACGCCCCAAGTTAACAGTGAACAACACTAATTAACCATCAGATTTTCCTAAATTCATTGAATTGGACTCAGCGATGCAACCCAAATTATTCTTATCGAGTTCCCTTTATGAACAACATGATAGAGATACATATCAAAGGTCATTAAGTTCTATGAAAATCATAAGAATTGACATGACATTCGTGACTATGAAAAACATGATACTCTTGCCAGGAATTTACTAAACGCGATCTTGACTAGCAACCTCCACTACTTGTGAATATAAGTTCATAACGATTAGGTGAAACTCCTTTATATTCTAGCATCAAAATCATGCATGCAAACTAAGTGTGCACCCTTAATCAACATACAAGAATAAGTTTTCAATCAAACAGTTAAGTAAATTGCATTCACAATTTAGGGAACAATAACTAGAGGAAATCAATTCATATCACATATATGTTCATGGCTTTGAATCCACCTCTAGCTAAAACGAATTTAGGTCCTCAGGTTTGCAATTAAACAAAGACAATTGAATTTAAACTGATTCTAGTGTCTAATGTATGTGCTTGTTGTGTATATGATGTCTCCAGATATCTTTAGCATATTCCTAGCCTCTTTTGAACTTCAAAAATGTCCATCCACCTTGTTCCATGCATGTGCTATCCATTCCAAGCCCAAAACTGCTCTAAAATGCTCCAAATTGCCTTTTCTTGCAAACTTTGCCATTTGGACCTATAAACACATGAAAATAGCTTAAAACACTCTAATAAACAGAAACTAACTAAGTAAATGCAAAGAAACAAGCTAACTAAGTCGCATAAATATGCTTCTACCAGTTGTGTTTATCTACTCTTTAGTGGTAGCATGATCGTATTAGACACTTATTTCTATTAGAATTTCTTGTAACAACGGTTACAACTTTTGGTCTTGGTTGCGTCACTGTGAGACATATTTTGGAGATTCTTTTCTTAGCATTTGTTTGATAGAGGAGTTTTACGAACAAGTGTTCAATTGTGAGAGTTCACAATATAAAATTGTTTTATTGTTGTTGTGTATTTCCTAATAGAGGGCACGATGGTAATATTGCACCCTCGGGAATTTGTTACTTATCATGAAAACAGTGAGTTGTCGATATCGCGGGCTACAGACCGTAAGATCAATAACTTTTTCGTTGGATTCATTAAGCAAGTAAATAGGTAGATTCTTTTATGTTAGTACTTACTTATGTATTTGTTGTTTTACCTATTTATTACTTGGGCTCGATGCAAGGATATCATGTACATACTTTTGGGGTACGCAACACACGAGTTGCGTAGTAGAAAAATCTTATGTTCATTTTTTTTTAAATTTTATATCAGTACCACTACTTTAACTTTACGTTGTTATATATATGTTTTTTTTGACGTTTTGTCTTGCGAAAACTATTATACTATAGTATTGTACTGAAAAAGAAGGAAAGTAAGAGTTGGAGGCATGAAAAGGAATTAATGCACTCTAAATCGCGACGGAGCAGCATTTTCCCTTTTGAACAACCAATCTGACTTGATTTCTTCGTCACGTACATATATTATATTCTTCCTATCTTTGAGTTTTGTGTAACAAATGATTTTAAATTTCGGGGACTAAATTTTCTTAGGGGGGTAGATTGTGATGACCCGTCCTTACTTTTCACTAGATTTCTTTTTCATTGGTGTGTTTTGACGATTTTGCCTTTTTGGACAAAAATAGAGTATGACGTGGACATAGATTTTGGCTTTCAGTTTCGTTTTCCTGGTTTCGTACTAAATTAGTACTCGTCACTACGAACGCGTGAGCACATGTTAGACTCGAATTGGATCTGTAAGGAAAAAGTCACGATTTGTTATAGTACGTTAACTACGAATACTTTTGCACATGCACGTACAAATCATTAGTATCAGAAACACTATCAAAGAGGTAGATTTTGTACATTTAAAATTGTACAAAATCCACCAACCCCTTCCTTAATTGGTGGATCTGGTTCCCTTCACCAATCAATTATTGCAATTTGATTTCTCACAAATCCATCTCATCCATTCAACACCCTCAAAAGCCACACCCAATCAGAAACAACCCTCACTTCTGTCCCTCAATCAGAAAAACGCTTTATCTTTTCCTTTTCTCTCTCCCTCCTTCTTGAAGTTCTCCCTTCTCTGCAACAAGGAAGACCAACCCCAAATCTTCCCTGATCGAGCTTAAAAACCTTACCATTGTGTTCACCTCACGTCCGCAAAGATAACCATACCAACCAAACTAAGAATGGACGAGTTTTGACTCGCCAACTCGGAAGGTCCGAACTCGGATGAGTTGAGTTCGATGTGTTTTCAACCGAGTCACGGCGTTTTAGGACTCGAGTAAGCCTCTACGAAACTCCCTAGGGTCCCTAGTCAAGGTTTGAGGAAGCTTTGAAGTGAAACAACTCGGTTTCGAGAAGTTCAAGTTTGACATGTGCTTTTCGAACCATTTTTAGGCCACATCTGTCCACTTTCTGGACTTCCAAAAGGTATAACGTGATTCTACTCTTCGTAAACTTCATTTCGATATAAATTTCATGAAAAATGGTTGAGAAATGAAGAAAATATTAAGGTTCGAAGTTTTACCCAGAAACCAGCGATTTTTCCAATTTCCGGCGAGTACAGACAACGGTGATCAGCGAGGACGACCGGAGAAGACGACAGAATATTATTTCAACTCTGACCGAATATTCTAATGGCGTCAGTGTTGGAAATGTGCCCTAAAAGCCAATCATATGATGATACTTTACGAACATTTCACATATTAAGCTAATCTAGTTTAATATACATTAAGGGCAGAGATTATTATTTAAAGTTGTCTCATATAAATGTTATATGATTAAACGATAAGTCCAAGGAATATGTAATTAGGAGAATGTAATCTAAAGAAGTTAGGTTCATGAGACCATTCTCTTTCGTATACATATCCTAAACGTTCCTGATCATAGCATTGCCAATTCGGCATTGACAGTCCGTTAAGATCAGTATGTGTTGTGTCTTCTCTTAGGGAGAGTGATTGGTCTCGAGTCAATGGTGTGACTGACACCAAGACAAGCATGTAGGTGCTCAATAGAGAATGAGTCCATTGAACACAATCAACGAGGAGTTCTCATACTCATGTCACATGAGAACTCATGGTTGGGATAATGCAAAGTAGTCCTTTGACCTGAGGAATCATAGTTGTCTTGTGGTTAGGTCCTTGATCTTTGACTATGTCAAAGTCACTCCATCAGAAGGTGTCCACGGTATAGTTGGGGTTAAGCCACTTAGCCATGGAGGCAAGTGAATGCGCAACAAGGGATCTCTAACCTCCAAATCGTTTGAGGGAGAATACTCTATGATATGATTAAGAATCTCTGGCCAGAGCATGAATGAGATTTTGAAAGTCGTTCCAAATCACATTCAATGTAATCATATAAGTAAATGAATCACATTGGATAGTAGACATGAATAAACTATCAAACCAAACAATGTGGTTAAGAGTATTGTATTAGAGAAAGACCGTATTGCATTGTAATCCTAAACTGAATAGGTTCTCCACCTCTTCTGATTAGCTTGGGTAGCCATGATATACTGCTAGGTGTCACTCATGGTTTGTGGAAGCCCTAAACATGTATAATCATTAAAGGGAGAATTGAAAGTAAGTTTCAATTCACAATCGATTTGAAAGAGTTCTAATCGCCAACTGCCTCGCTAAAAGGAACCTAATGGATCGTACATCATGTAAGGTAGAGATTGAAGAAACAATGGAGATGAGGATAATTAAATGATTTAATTATTTATGGCTAGGATTAATTAATATGTTAATTAATCAAACGAATAAGTTCGTTATAGACCTCGGGTTAGTTTTGGGCCTCAAGGCCCAATGGGCTTCAAACGTCAAGCCCACTGACTTAAGTTGTATGACAACTTAATGACTAAAATACATAAGGGCCCAAAGAGCCCTATAAACCCTTAAGGCCGGCCATATAGAGAATGGAGTGGGTTTTGGACTTATTACAAGTTTGCCACTCCAATGAAGGAAGGTATAAATGTGACTTTATAGCCTTTTCTTCATTAGGGTTTTCTTTTGGAGGAAATATGAGAACACAAGCTTTCTTTTCTCTCTAAAGAGGCCGGCCACCCTAGAGGAGATTAGCTAGCAATCTCTCTTCCTCTAGGTCACTCATCTCCTCCTCAAAGCTCTCCTTGGTGTGGAAAAATTAGAGGTTCTCTATTTTGGGAACTTGGACAAAACTTTCAACCATCCTCCTCCAAGAAATCCATGGAGCTAAAAAGTAAGGAATGAAGGCCCTCTCCTTGGGTGATTAGCTTTTGCTTATGCAAAGAGGAATCAACAAAGGTATAAGATTTCTCAACTCACTTTGTTCTTGAGTTGAGTCTTGGTTCACCTATCTACTAGGCTTTGAATTTCATGGGTTAAGTTTTGTTTTGAGTGCATATAACATGATTCCGCCTTTAATTGTTAATTGCATGTTGTTGATGTTGCTCAAATGAACTTGTTTTTCACAAATTTTCCTTCAGTCAGGTAACGCCGTTAACTTTGTTAAGAATTTAACAGAATATTCCATAGAATATTCCTTAACGCCGTTTATCACATGGTTTGCACGTGCTGCACGTGGCTAGCGCATGTAAGCACGTACGGGGTCAAAAAATTATTCTAAAAATTTATGTGGGTCTGTGACGTTAAGTAGATCGATTTTGTATATTCAAAACCCATGTTTGAGCAATCTACGGAGGTTTTATTTAAGTTTCCATTTATGTGTTACTAAACTAAGTTAATTAGTAATTTCATGTATAAGGGAACGTATCCCGAGGATGTATGGGGTTAAGCCAAGCTAGGAGTCTTCATTTCAACTGCGTATCTGTGAGTGGGCAATTTATTTTATACCTATATATATTTATAGTTTCCCTAAATGCGTAGTTACTTCACTTTTACGCTTATATTGCCAAGTATTCTTTACTGGGATATAATTGTGATAAATGCTGCTATATGGTTTAGATATTACTGTTATGACATTCATACATTTTGTATATGCTCATCTTGCTGCACCTCGGTGTTGGTACTCTGCCTAGGGCCAGGGCCAGTCTTTCACGTGTATATTCACATCTGCACCGTTTGCTCACCTTGGATCCAAGTTTAGGTACCAGTCCTGTCGTACATATTGCATTAGGCAATTCCGACTCCTATGTGACCGTGCCTTGGCACCAGTCTTCACGTGATTGTAGTTCTAGAGCGCATTGTTACACCTAGTCAGTCGTACAGGTTGCATTATGCAACTCCGACTCATGTGCTAGCATAGATTGATGAGCAATTAATTATACTTGATTATCACATGATTATATTACGATGGCATTTGATATATCATGACTTGGCATATTTCTGGTTATATTGCTGTTGTATTATTGTTTACATACTTACGTAGTATGTTTTAAGGAAATGGTTAGTATGTTCGAAAATAAAGGTTTTCTTACAAGCTTTGTTTTGCTGACCCACTCAACTTTGTTTTTCGCCCCTCCAGGTTTAGTAGATGTGCTTATGTGTATACGAGGATTTTGGTAAATCTCAAGAGATGGTTACCTTCAGTGGTATAACCCTCATCCTATTTACTATACTGTCTTATACTCTGACATCATGTGTGAAAAGGATTCAATCCCGCTCACCCGCGCACTCTTTTGATTAGGCACTTTTAGGTTTAAATTTATTGACATACTTCTTTTACTACACTACACTTTATGGCTTCATCCTTCTTCAGGTGTCGGCCAGCACAACTCGATTCAGAGTCTAAGTGGACTTTTCGGGTCGAGGTGTGTATGATGTCTTTAAAAAATCATCCCATTCTAAATCATATGACTACTTGATTAAATGGTAATTATGATAGTCATTTTATTGTTTCTTTGCAAAACTGTATTCGTCCACTTTCTTCACATAGATTTGTTTAAATTTTTTGCGACGATATATGGAATGATGAATTGAAATATGTATGTAAAGAAAATGAGTGAACTCATATCCGAACACTTTTATTTCTTTTGCTTATTTTCATCAAAGAGGAAAAAACGTATAAGAAACAGTTTGTAGAGCTAAATGTGACCAGAAAAGTAATTAGAAATATTTACTAAGCACCCGAAGTGTTTGAATCATAATCCAAAATCATAAAATACTAACGTATCGTACGTAGACCTGGCAGTTTCTGACACGACACGATGACACGACACGAAAACGACACGAAAATAACGGGTTTCGGGTCGACACGATAACTAATCGGGTCATTATCGGGTAACCCGTTAAGAACTCGTTAATAACGGGTCCTTAACAGGTTTACACGAGAGTGACACGCGGGTAACCTGTTTTGACACGAAAAGGAAAAAGTTATTTTGATGATTTTAATTTTTTTTTAATTACTAAAAAAAACTTACTATAAAATACAATAAATATAGTGCATATACATATATATATTTTTTTTGTTCATTAATTATTATTGTATTATTATTCTAAATAAATTTTAAAAATTTAAGTTTTATTTATTTATTTTATAAAATATTATGAGCAAAGAGTGAGATTAAAAAATTATAAAACACATTAAAAATAAAAACATCAAGTAATTTAAAAATACCAAATACATTTAAATAATTAAAATAATTAATTTACAACTGTAAAAAATGTGAAAAAATATGCAAGCACTCTTAATCGCATCCTCTACGCTTTAACATTAAATATTACTTCAAAACATAAATATTACTTCAAAATATTAAAACATTTGTCGTTTAAGTACTATATCTACACCCGAAAATAATACTTTTATTAAGTATATAACATAAGATTGTGTGATATCCACATCCACTAGTGTCAATATTTTAAATTGAAGATCAAATTCATTCATTGTATTCATATAGGGTCAAGGAGTGTATCTGTAAAAACTCATCAAAATCAGAGTTACAATAACCATTAAATCGTGATTTTTTGTTTATAACCGTCGAAAAGCTTTGTCCCGTTACTTGATCTCTGAATGTTTGTTTTTTGTGATTTTTTGCTGATGTGATCTCGAAACATATACGAACAAGTTTGACGGTTGTGATCGTTGAAATTAGTTTCGGATCATTCGTATCCCATCAAAACGATAGATTGACTAACACTTAAGAGTTTATTTATACTTTCATTAAGTATAACATAAGATTTTGTGGTATCCACTTATGTAAATATTTTAAATTGAAGATCGAATTCATTCATTGTATTCATATAGGGTCCAGGAGTGTATCGGTAAAATATCATCAAAATCAGAGTTAAAATAACCGTTAAATCGTAATTTTATGTTTATAACCGTCGAAAAGCTTTGTCACGTTACTTGATCTCTGAATGTTTGTTTTTTGTGATTTTTTGCTGATGTGATCTCGAAACATATACGAACAAGTTTGACGGTTGTGATCGTTGAAATTAGTTTCGGATAATTCGTATCCCATCAAAACGATATATTGACTAACACTTAAGAGTTTATTTATACTTTCATTAAGTATAACATAAGATTTTGCGGTATCCACTTGTGTAAATATTTTAAATTGAAGATCGAATTCATTCATTGTATTCATATAGGGTCAAGGAGTGTATCTGTAAAAAATCATCAAAATCGGAGTTAAAATAGCCGTTAAATCGTGATTTTTTGTTTATAACCGTCGAAAAGCTTTGTCCCGTTACTTGATCTCTGAATGTTTGTTTTTTGTGATTTTTTGCTGCTGTGATCTCGAAACATATACAAACAAGTTTGACGGTTGTGATCGTTGAAATTAGTTTCGGATAATTCGTATCCCATCAAAACGATAGATTGACTAACACTTAAGAGTTTATTTATACTTTCATTAAGTATAACATAAGATTTTGCGGTATCCACTTGTGTAAATATTTTAAATTGAAGATCGAATTCATTCATTGTATTCATATAGGGTCAAGGAGTGTATCTGTAAAAAATCATCAAAATCAGAGTTAAAATAACCGTTAAATCGTGATTTTTTGTTTATAACCGTCGAAAAGCTTTGTCCCGTTACTTGATCTCTGAATGTTTGTTTTTTGTGATTTTTTGCTGCTGTGATCTCGAAACATATACAAACAAGTTTGACGGTTGTGATCATTGAAATTAGTTTCGGAGAATTCGTATCTCATCAAAACGATAGATTGACTAACACTTAAGAGTTTATTTATACTTTCATTAAATATAACATAAGATTTTGTGGTATCCACTTGTGTAAATATTTTAAATTGAAGATCGAATTCATTCTTTGTATTCATATAAGGTCAAGGAGTGTATCTGTAAAAAATCATCAAAATCGGAGTTAAAATAACCGTTAAATCGTAATTTTATGTTTATAACCGTCGAAAAGCTTTGTCCCGTTACTTGATCTCTGAATGTTTGTTTTTTGTGATTTTTTGCTGATGTGATCTCGAAACATATACAAACAAGTTTGACGGTTGTGATCGTTGAAATTAGTTTCGGAGAATTCGTATCCCATCAAAACGATAGATTGACTAACACTTAAGAGTTTTTTTTATAATTTCATTAAGTATAACATAAGATTTTGTAGTATCCACTTGTGTAAATATTTTAAATTGAAGATCGAATTCATTCATTGTATTCATATAGGGTCAAGGAGTGTATCTGTAAAAAATCATCAAAATCAGAGTTAAAATAACCGTTAAATCATGATTTTTTGTTTATAACCGTCGAAAAGTTTTGTCCCGTTACTTGATCTCTGAATGTTTGTTTTTTGTGATTTTTTGCTGATGTGATCTCGAAACATATACAAACAAGTTTGATGGTTGTGATCGTTGAAATTAGTTTCGGAGAATTCGTATCCCATCAAAACGATAGATTGACTAACACTTAAGAGTTTATTTATACTTTCATTAAGTATAACATAAGATTTTGTGGTATCCACTTGTGTAAATATTTTAAAGTGAAGATCGAATTCATTCATTGTATTCATATAGGGTCAAGGAGTGTAGCTGCAAAAAATCATCAAAATCGGAGTTAAAATAACCGTTAAATTGTGATTTTTCGTTTATAACCGTTGAAAAGTTTTGTCCCGTTACTTGATCTTTGAATGTTTGTTTTTTGTGATTTTTTGCTGATGTGATCTCGAAACATATACAAACAAGTTTGACGGTTGTGATCGTTGAAATTAGTTTCGGAGAATTTGTATCCCATCAAAACAATAGATTAACTAACACTTCAGAATTTATTTATACTTTCATTAAGTATAACATAAGATTTTGTGGTATCCACTTGTGTAAATATTTTAAATTAAAGATCGAATTCAATCATTGTATTCATATAGGGTCAAAGAGTGTAGCTGTAAAAAATCATCAAAATCAGAGTTAAAATTACCGTTAAATCGTGATGTTTTGTTTATAACCGTCGAAAAGTTTTGTCCCGTTACTTGATATCTAAATGTTTGTTTTTTGTGATTTTTTGCTGATGTGATCTCGAAACATATACAAACAAGTTTGACGGTTGTGATTGTTGAAATTAGTTTCGGAGAATTCGTATCCCATCAAAACGATAGATTGACTAACACTTAAGAGTTTATTTATACTTTCATTAAGTATAACTCTCTTCATTTTGCATATCTTTGAACATTTGTATTTTGTAGTATGCACTAATGTTTTTTCATTAGACTCTTATTTTGGGGTATGTAAACTTGAAAGAAAAATGTTTTATTTATTTATTTATTAATGTTTTGAATTAGTATTTATGTGACAATATGGTATGTATATACTAATTTAGTATTATGTTTTACATTTTTTAGGGTCAAATTATGTTTTTCATTTTCATTATTTATTGATTTAAAAAATATTTTTCTTAACGGGTAACGGGTCGGGTCATATTACCTGATAATATTAACGGGTCGATTTCGGGTTGGGTCATATTACCCGTTTATTTTAACGGGTGTTACACGACACGACCCGTTAAGCTATCGGGTATGACACGAAAACGACACGAACACATGAAACACGACACGAATGCCAGGTCTAATCGTACGTATGCAAAATTGCAAACTATTTTTGAAAAACTCTTTCGGTTTTGAAAGAAGGTTTATTAACTTTGTAAATAACATTATGCAATTTTTTTCCCATGAAGTAAACAAGGAAATAAGAATTTTCATTGAAGAATTCATTTTTATTTTTTATTTTTTTATTAATTCAATTTTCATGCATGATGATGGAGTTACGATGGAGCAAATGTACTTGTGAAATTATCTTTTTGCCTTAATTAGTTTTTGGGGAAGATGAAGAATGGTACGACGCGTCGTAGATGCCCCCGGTCAATTTTGCGTCATGGGGGTTAGTAGTCAGCAAGGATTTAAATATCGATAATATCGGAAATATCGATAGTCCGAAAATACGGAAATATCGACGGAAATATCGATAAAATATCGATATCGATAAAAATTACATGGAAACCACGGAAATTGTAAGAAAAACTTGGAAATTTTTATTGAAACTTTGCAGGATGTTTATTTAGTCAATTATCTATTAGTTTATCACAAAAAATTGGAAGGAAATGCATTGCATGATGGATTTAACATTATCAAGTTGATTATATAGCGAGCTGACAAACATTGTGAGTGTAGAAAATATGTAGTAATTAATGAAAGAAGTCTAAACACACCATAAATCATTTATATATAATGAATTAGTACAATATTTTACACTTTAGTACCACATAGAGTTCCTATGAGGTTCAAAATTTTCACTATCTTCATCATCTCTACGTGTAGAGTGAGTGTATTGTGAAGAGTAGTTATCAAATGATAAATCCCCAAAATAGTTTTGCATGTAATTGTTAACATGCCACCCATAGGGATCCGAGATTGGTTGAGGTTGTCCATAAGCAAAATCATTTGAAGATTGAGTCTGGGATTGTTTCCATGACTCGCTCGATTCCATCCCAACAGGAATGGGATATGAAGGGTAGGGAAATGGTTGGCTATGAGTATAACCATAGTTACTACTTCCCACACCAACAGAGTCCGAAGTTCTAGATAACGAGTCATCTTCTTGACTTGACAAAATCCCCTTGCCTCTTTCTCTACGAGTATAGTCCTTCCCTATGACACCAATTCCTGGTCCTGCCCGCCTACTGCCATGGTCATCATCTTGTGTTGCATGCGTGAAGTTTGCCTCACCAGTGAAGGGGGTCATAAATCCGGGAGGTGGTCCATAATAGTTTCCATATCCACCACCACTACCTCCAGCTCCACTGTATCCTTCATCATTCCCACCTCCGGTGGTAGGTGAGTCTCCTGATCTTGTACTAGAGCTATCATTAGTATTAGCACGATGTTGTGGTTGTGTAGGATTGGAAGAAGGTGGAATTCCAGTGTTTCTTGGTCTTGGGCGCAAATGTTCTTCGAAAGAGTCAGCGCTGCTAGATCCCACCTCCTCTTCTAATACTCTTTCTACATTTATCCCTTCATTACGTGCTTCTTCAGCAACTCTGGGAGCTGGGTTGCCTTCATCATCATCTAAATGAAGAGGTCTAATCCATTGATAAAGTTGGTTATCCTGTGTATCATCATCTGCACCAACAATATCAAACACATCTAGTGGGTCACCACGGTCGACATGAGTTATTTCTGCTTCCTTATCTCGAAGTTTAAGTTTCATGTTGTAGTAGCAATAAACTAATTTTTCCAAGCTACTATGAGCCAACTTATTTCTTTGCTTTGTGTGTATGAGTGCAAATGTGCTCCAATTTCTTTCACAAGCAGATGAGGAAGCTGTTTGTGATAATACTTTGATTGCTAACTTTCTCACAGTTGGTGCATCGGTCCCATACATAATCCACCATTCAGCTACAATGAAAAACAATGTTGATAAGCCTAATAACTCCAACAAATTCTATTATAAACTTATAGTGAAATATGTTTATACTCACTAGGAGACATATTTGTTCGAGCAGCAACTGATGTTGGTTCTCCAAAAGTTCTTCTTGCATCTTTAAACCATGTTAGCTGAATTCAATAAATCGTGTTAGTTTAATCCAACAAAGTAATTATTATAATTTAAGTAATTGTGTACCTCATTTCCAAATTGGCCAACTGCTGCTGATGCAGGGTCTAATTTAGAGAATACATTATGTACAGCACGTATAAGGGTACCATCATCTCCAACACCGGGTCTGTATTGGTATCGGGGATTCAAATAATATGTTGTTCAAAGAAACACATACTCTAATAAGAGAAATAATACTTATGCAACTAAAGAAATGAATTGCAAATTATGACATAATTTATACCTGCTGCATGCAAATCGTGGTATAATGTTTTATACCATCGGTCATCAATTATCTTTATGACCCACCTTGCACCATGTTTTCTTTGCAATTCATCCTTCACTACACGCATCAACTCATATACTGCCCCCATAGTAGGATACACTTCTGTGTCAACGATCCGTAAAACTTTGTACAGAGGTTCAAACACTTGGCACACATGTTCTGATTCAGTCCAAAAAGCATGATCAAGCACTATACTTTCCACCATACGACCTGTACTTGAGTGGCTGAAATTGTGGTTGGCCCAATCGTCACTAGTGAATAGTTGCTTCAACCCTGCTTTCTTCTTAACTAGGCTGTCTAATGCAATATAATTGGTGGCAAATCGAGTGGTAGCTGGACGAATAATTTCTCCCTTGCAAAATTCACGCATCTTTGCCAACAACCAACTGTGATTGTAAATATAATTTGTGATCGTTCTAGCTCTTTTGACCACAGTAGCAACATTCTCTCTCTTCCCCATTGCCTCAAACATGAGATCAATACAATGTGCTGCACATGATGTCCAAAACACATTATGATGCTTCATTAACTTTTTTCCAGCTTTGACAAATGCAGAACCGTTGTCGGTCACGACTTGGACAACATTATGCTCTCCCACCTCCATGATTACATCCCTCAATAATTTGTAAATATACTTGTAGTTTTTTATATGGTCTGAAGCATCAACAGACTTCAAAAAAACTGTTTTTCCCTTGGAGTATACCATGAAGTTTATGATTGACAATCTGGTCGGGCCAGTCCATCCGTCACACATGATTGTGCAACCATTAGTTTCCCACTTTGACCTCAACTTGTTGACATACTCGCCAATGTCTTTATACTCCATATCCAAATATTTGTTTCTTATCTCATAGGGAGTGGGAGGTTGTACTCCAACACCGGCTTGTTGACATCCCAATACCATATTTTTGAAATGATGTGATGATGCCTTCTCAGCAGGGACATTGTCATAGATAAAGAACTTGCTAATTAAACGCCCCATTCCCTCCTTCACATTACCTCCTTTTAAATAACTCCAAACACTCTTTTGACGTGCTTTGGATGACTTATATAAACTTGGGGCTATTGGTGGTGTTGGTTGTGATTCTCTAAGACTACCTCCCCGTCTCATTTGTGCACCACCACTTGACCCGGTACCTTGTGCTCTATTAGGAATTTTATGAAGGTGTTCTCTTTCCCATGCTGACTGTTTGGAGGCACGTAATGCATGTTTGAAATTGCGTTGTTCTTCAGGTCCCATGTCATCATCACATTCGTCCTCATCATCTTCATCATCATCACTGTCAACCGCTTGGCCAATGACTTCTCCTCGTAGCTCAGCTCGAATATTTTCCATTCCCTGTGTTATCTTTTCCTGCTGCTGTTTTTTATTTTTTACTAATGTTCGGATGAATGCCTTCACTTATGGGGGGACACTATCGCATCGTTGGACATTTTTTGCTGGATCTAATCCACTAAGATGGTACTTAAGTCGTGTCACTCCGCCACTCTTCATTACCCGACCACAATATTTGCAAATTGTGCCATTCTTGTTTCCGTCTATTGGGTGTCCATGTTCCCAAGCCGGATCACGTTTAGTAACTCTACCGGACATCTTAAATGTACCTATATTAAACATAATGATGAATAATAATCCAATTTAATAATAATCCAATTTAATAATCATCCAATTTAATGAATAATAATCCAATTTGATAAAAAAAATCCTAATATTAAACATAGTGATGAATAATAATCCAATTTGATATAAAAAAATCCTAATATTAAACATAGTGATGAATAATAATCCAAACATAGCGATGAATAATAATCTAATTTGATAAAAAAAAAAACCCTAATATTAAACATAGTGATGAATAAAAATCCTAATATTAAACATAGTGATGAATAATAATCCAATTTGATAATAATCCAATTTAATAATAATCCAATTTAATGAATAATAATCCAATTTGATATAAAAAAATCCTAACATTAAACATAGTGATGAATAATAATCCAATTTGATAATAATCCAATTTAATAATAATCCAATTTAATGAATAATAATCCAATTTGATAAAAAAATCCTAACATTAAACATAGTGATGAATAATAATCCAATTTGATAATAATCCAATTTAATGAATAATAATCCAATTTGATAAAAAATATCCTAATATTAAACATAGTGATGAAAAAAAAATCCTAATATTAAACATAGTGATGAATAATAATCCAATTTGATATAAAAAAATCCTAATATTAAACATAGTGATGAATAATAATCCAAACATAGCGATGAATAATAATCTAATTTGATAAAAAAAAACCCTAATATTAAACATAGTGATGAATAAAAATCCTAATATTAAACATAGTGATGAATAATAATCCAATTTAATGAATAATAATCCAATTTGATAAAAAAAAAATCCTAACATTAAACATAGTGATGAATAATAATCCAATTTGATAATAATCCAATTTAATGAATAATAATCCAATTTGATAAAAAATATCCTAATATTAAACATAGTGATGAAAAAAAATCCTAATATTAAACATAGTGATGAATAATAATCCAAACATAGAGATGAATAATAATCTAATTTGATAAAAAAAAACCCTAATATTAAACATAGTGATGAATAAAAATCCTAATATTAAACATAGTGATGAATAATAATCCAATTTGATATAAAAAAATCCTAATATTAAACATAGTGATGAATAATAATCCAAACATAGCGATGAATAATAATCTAATTTGATAAAAAAAAAACCCTAATATTAAACATAGTGATGAATAAAAATCCTAATATTAAACATAGTGATGAATAATAATCCTAATATTAAACATAGTGATGAATAATAATCCAATTTGATAATAATCCAATTTAATGAATAATCCAATTTGATAATAAAAAAAAACCTAATATTAATGAATAATCCAATTTGATAATAAAAAAAACCTAATATTAATGAATAATCCAATTTAATGAATAATCCAATTTGATAATAAAACCTAATATTAATAAAATAATAAATAACATTACACATATTAAAATTATCCTAGAGAATAATTATGCAACATTACTTAATTACTTAAAAAAAATTAACATGCAAGTATGTGAAAGAATATCACCTTTGAATGGCTTTACAAGTGAGGGAAGTAACCTCTGAATGGCTCTGCAAGTAAGGGAAGAAGAAACGATGTTGGTTGTGAATGGCTCTGATACTTGATTATTTTGAAAATGTGAAAGAATATCACAGACTTCTTTCCCTTTGAATGTGAAGGAATCACATAGTGGCACACGGTTTTATTATGAAACCATCAAAAATTTTGTACATATCTACTGTCAAAAAGCAAATTTTCTGATTGAAAGGTAAATTATTTGTAAAAAAGCAGCTGCTTTGCAAAAGTTGTTGGTGGAATAATACATCAAACACTGGCTGTCCAATAATGTCTTTGAAAAAGAAAAAAAAAATTCAAACAATTCATCTACCACACACACACTGACACACGCACACTACACAACACACGCACGCACGCACATACATCGCACGCATACACACTTCCCTTCCCCTTCCCTCAGTCATTCAGTCTCTCTCTCGATCCTTCCGTGCCTCCATCCTCATCTTCTCTCCCTCTCTCAGTCGATCCTCCATCTTCCTCTTCTCTCTGTCTCTCTCAGTCGTCCCTCTCTCCCTCGATCCCTCCATCCTCCTCTTCTCTCTGTCTCTCCCTCGATCCCTCCATCCTCATCTTCTCTCTGTCTCTCCCCTTCTTCTCTCTGTCTCTCCCTCGATCGCTCCATCCTCCTCTTCTCTCTGTCTCTCTCCCTCTTCTCTCTGTCTCTCCCTCGATCCCTCCATCCTCATCTTCTCTCTGTCTCTCCCTCGATCCCCCGATCCCTCGATCCCTCCATCCTCATCTTCTCTGTCTCGATCCCTCAGTCTCGATCTTCCTCTTCTCTCTTTCTCGAGATCGTCTCAGTCTCTCTCTCTCTCTCTCTCTCTCTCGAACCTCCTCACTGTCTCTGCAAACCCAGAAACGACTGTCTCTGCAAACCCAGATCACGGTGGGCTTAGGGTTTCGATTTGGGGTTAGGGTTTCGATTTGGGGGTTAGGGTTAGGATTTGGGGCTTAGGGTTAGGATTTGGGGCTTAGGGTTAGGATTTGGGGTTTCAATTTCGGGCTTAGGGATAGGATTTGGGGTTTCGATTTGGGATTTCGATTTGGGGCTTAGGATTTGGGGTTTGTATTTCATTTTTGATGCCTACATCGGCGTTTGGCTTTTGTTTTTACGGTCGGCCGGAGCTGTACAAGCTCCGGCCTTCTTCTCCGGTTATTTTTTTTTTCCGATATCGCGATATTTTCGGTAATATCGCGATATTTGGCCGAAAACCATTCGGATATCACTTGGAATATCGGTGGGTCAAAATAACGAAATTATCGGCGATATTTCGCCGATAATTTCGATATTTTGGTCCATGGTAGTCAGGAACCCAGATGGCAACGCTGATGTCACGTGACCTACACTTACTGTCAACCTGGCACTCACGTGGCACTTGGACTGTAAGGGGGCTTTTGTTTGCCAAGGGTTAGTCCAGTCCCATGTTTGTTCCCAACAGGGACTAAGTTTAATGAAATTAAATCTCACTAGCCTAGACTAAATTAGAAACTAGCTGGTCTTAGTGAGACCCCTAAAAACCCATGGGACAAGCTAAGACTTTCCTCTTTCTCCCCCTCTCTCTTTCTCGGCCTGCTCCTTAACCACGCACCCTCGAAAACCATTGGACTAGATGCTTTTCACAACCAATTTTCATATAAAATACCAAATTGAAGATGGGAGTGAGGGGGTTACAATTCTACCTGAATCGAGGCCAAAGGGTGGTCGGAGGTGGCCAAAAATGGCTTGGAAGTCTTGGCCGACTTGGGTTTTTTTCGATTCCATGACAAATTCGAGCATGAAAAGCTCAGATCTGGGACCAGAGATGGGGAAGAGTTTGTTAGTGGTGCAAACCTCATCTAATCCAACGAGGTTTAGTTGGAAAACTCATAGGGAAACCTGCAACTCATCGAAAAAAATGGAGTCGTGAGGGTTCCATTCTACTAGCGCAGAGCTAGAGAGAAAGAAAGGGGGGGAGAAAGAGAGATGCAGATTGAAATCGAGAGGGAGGGAGGAGAGATAGGCTAGAATCGAGAGGTTTAATTTGGGAAGAAAAATATTGGAACGGAAAAGGGAGAAAAAGATGGAGAAAAAGAGGGAGAGAATGGGGCGGTAAGGGAGGATTAGAGGGATAAAAAAAAAGATAAAAATAAAATATTAATAATTGTGGATTAAATAATATAATATTAGAGTTTGTTAATTATCATGCTTGTTAGTCCGACACTGCACCAAACACTTCACTAAGCTAGTCCAGGCATGGACCAAAATATTGATAATATCGGCGAAATATCGTTTTTTTTAGATGAGGATATTTTCACACGTATCCACTTTATTTTCGTCAATATATCGGGATAATATCGATAAGATCTGTAATATCGGTAATATCGGGATAATATTGATAATTGCATGTTAATTTTTTGAAGTAATTAAGTAATGTTGTATAATTATTCCCTAGGATAATTTTAATATGTTTAATGTTATTTATTATTTTATTAATATTAGATTTTATTATCAAGTTGGATTATTATTCATTAATATTAGGTTTTTTTATTATCAAATTGGATTATTATCAAATTGAATTATTCATTAAATTGGATTATTATTAAATTGGATTATTATTGTGACATCCCACATTGCCCAGAGGAGTGATCCTTAAATGCATATTCCCATCCTTACCTAGCACGAGGCCTTTTGGGAGCTCACTGGCTTCGGGTTCCGTAAGAACTTCGAAGTTAAGCGAGAAGAGGGCTTGAGCACTCCCAGGATGGGTGACCTCCTGGGAAGTTGGTCGTGAGTTTCCAGAAACAAAACCGTGAGGGCGTGGTCGGGGCCCAAAGTGGACAATATCGTGCTACGGTAGTGGAGCGGGCCCAGGAAGTGGTCCCGCCCGGGCCGGGATGTGACAATTGGTATCAGAGCCAATCCCTGGCCGGAAGTGTGCTGACAAGGACGTCGAGCCCCTAAGAGGGGTGGATTATGACATCTCACATCGCCCAGGGGAGTGATCCTTAAATTTATATTCCCGTCCCTACCTAGCACGAGGCCTTTTGGGAGCTCACTGGCTTCGAGTTCCGTAGGAACTTTGAAGTTAAGCAAGAAGAGGGCTTGAGCACTCCCAGGATGGGTGACCTCCTGGGAAGTTGCTCGTGAGTTCCCAGAAACAAAACCGTGAGGGCGTGGTCGGGGCCCAAAGCGGACAATATCGTGCTACGGTAGTGGAGCGGGCCCGGGAAGTGGTCCCGCCCGGGCCGGGATGTGACAATTATCAAATTGGATTATTATTCATTAATATGTTTAATATTAGGATTATTTTATTATCAAATTGGATTATTATTCATTAATATTAGGTTTTATTATTTCATATTATTTTTATAATTACTTAAATTCTTACCATCATTTTCTTTACTTCCTATTTAATTCTTATTTAGAATAACTTTATTATTTAAGTTCTCTTATATAACCGTCACTACTATATTTTTTGGCCAAAAAATAATTGCCTAATTTCCTTGAAAAATAAATATAGGTACGTTTAAGATGTCTAGTGGAGTTACTAAACGTGATCCAGCTTAGGCACATGGAGACTATGTTGGACCACCTCCCGGATTTATGAGCCCCTTCACTGGTGAAGCAAACTTCACGCATGCAACACAGGATGAGGACCGTGGCAGTAGGCGGGCAGGACCAAGAATTGGTGTCATAGGGAAAGACTATACTCGTAGAGAAAGAGGCAAGGGGACTTTGTCAAGTCAAGAAGATGACTCGTTATCTATAACTTCGAACTCTGTTGGAGTGAGAAGTAGTAACTATGGTTATACTCATAACCAACCATTTCCCTACCCTTCATATCTCATTCCTGTTGGGATGGAATCGAGCGACTCATAGAAAGAATCCGAGACTAAATCTTCAAATGATTTTGCTTATGGACAACGTCAATCAATCTCGGATCCATATAGGTGGTATGTTAACAATTACATGCAAAACTATTTTGGGGATTTATCATTTGATGACTACTCTTCACAATACACTTACTCTACACATAGAGATGATGAAGATAGTGAAAATTTTGAACCTCATAAGAACTCTATGTGGTACTAAGTCACTCATGTATCTTACCATGCAATGTATAAAGTGTAAAATATTGTACTAATTCATTATATATAAATGATTATGGTTTGTTTAAACTTCTTTCATTAATTACTACATATTTTCTACACTCACAATGTTTGTCAGTTCGCTATATAATCAACTTAAATCAGTTAAATCCATCATACAATGCATTTCCTTCCAATTTGTGTGTGATAAACTAATAGATAATTGACTAAATAAACATCCTGCAAAGTTTCAATAAAAATTTCCAAGTTTTCCTTACAATTTATGTGGTTTTTATTCAATTTTTATCGATATCGATAATATTCCGATATTTCCATCGAAATTTCCGTGTTTTTGGACTACCGATATTTCCAATATCATCAATATTTAAGACCATGAGTCCAGGTTAGTCTAGTCTAAGCTAGTACAACTTAGTCCCTGAAGCTAGTCTAGTCCGAGACAGTCCGGTACAACAAACGCCCCCTAAAATTTCCTCATCCAATAGAATCTACATATGTAAACGTTGGTCTCATCCCTGACGAAAAAGACTAAAACCACCATGACACCTTTGTTATGCAGATGATGAACTAGGATTCTCTTTCCTTCTTTTTTCATCTCCTCCTCTCACATTTTCTATTTTGTCTTTTTCTTTCTATAACAAATTAATATAAAACATTAACGTGGATTAATGGCGACCGTTCAAATAAAAGAGGGGGAAAATAGGGGAGAGAATCCTACTCCTGAGATGATACTGATGCTTCAAAAATAACATTAATGACTGAAGTGACCTTCAGTGTTGTATACATAAGTCTGCTAATTTCTTTCATGATTCGGTATCGACACGTAATGATATGAAAATAAGAAATTTGAGTCAACCTATTAATGAGTCATGTCGTTATTGAATTACAACTTATTAACAAATCGAGTTATTATTAGGTTTCCCATTAAGAAAATGATAGTATATCCTTTGCCAAATTTAAAAACTAAGTATAACAATTTTTTACATGATTCGTTATTTGTTAACGAATCGAGTGTTTATTAAATCACATGTTAAAAACTTGTTAAAGTAATGAGCTTAACACGGTAAGGCCCGTTAAGATAACTATTATGACACGAAAACAAGACCAATACAATAAACACGACGTGTTTGTCAGACTTAATAAGAATCAATTCAGCTTGATTTGACGGTGGAGGGAAGAATCGTCATTAAGTCTATTAACACACGTGTCACCAGCCCCTTTGTTTGGTTCTCTATTTTGGAAAGATTTGACTGAAGTTTAATACGCTTCAACGGGGATCTTTGTGTCAAAAGTCACGCTTGAATCCGGTCCGTCTGATGGGTCTCATCGCACGGGCTCCGAAGTCAAAATGACAGTTGGGGGGTTGATCAAAACGTACTCTTGACTACAAATTTGTACTGACAGTTGCTTGATTGCTTTCGTTAATCAAACAGGCTCCACTATTAATGAGATGGACTTCTGGAGTCTGATTTCTTATCTGTTCAGGTCATGATGTCAGGATTAATTTCAATATTCACTACAAAATAACAGCTCATTTACAACGATAATTTTATTACAACCTTTACATATTTATTATAAAAAGTACAAATTTATTATTGGCATAAGAAACACGTGGTAAATAACAATTTTCTTCCACAGACAAATTTTAACCCGTTGTAAAATAACATTGAATAATCACGCGCAAAGTTGCACTTTGTAAATTTACTAAGCCACCATAGATAATGCTCATGGTCAATATTGTTTGTATCCACAACAACGTCTTTTTTTATCTATCACAGGCATAATGTGTACAAATTTGTACTGACAGCTGCTTGATTGCTTTCGTTAATCAAACAGGCTCCGCTATTAATGAGACGGACTTTTGGAGTCTGATTTCCTATCTGTTCCAAGTCATGATGTCAGGATTAATTTCAATATTCACTACAAAATAACAGCTCATTTACAACGAGAATTTTATTACAAGCTTTATATATTTATTATAAAAAGTACAAATTTATTATTGGCATAAGAAACACGTGGTAAATAACAATTTTCTACCACAGACAAATTTTAACTCGTTGTAAAATAACAGTGAATGATCATGCGCAAAGTTGCACGTTGTAAATTTATTAAGCCACCATGAATAATGCTCATGGTCAATATTGTTTGTATCCACAACGCCTTTTTTTAATCTATCACAGGCATAATGTGTGATAGAACCAAGGTATTAAATATCGATGATATCCGAAATATCGGTAGTCCACAAACACGGAAATTTCAATGGAAATATCGGAATATTATCGATATCGATAAAAATTGAATAAAAACCACGAAAATTGTAAGAAAAACTTGGAAATTTTTATTGAAACTTTGCAGCATGTTTATTTAGTCAATTATCTATTAGTTTATCACAAAAAATTAGAAGAAAATGCATTGCATGATGGATTTAACTGATTTAAGTTGATTATATAGCGAGCTGGCAAACATTGTGAGTGTAGAAAATATGTAAATATTTTAGCATATTGTCACAAAAACATAAGTGATATGGTGGTCAAGGTGTTGAATGAGTAAAATGGGAGGGATTTGAATCCCCTTGGTGTTTTTTTAAATATAGAAATTAAAAAAACACGGAAATTTCGATGGAAATATCGATGACATCGGAAATATCGGTAGTCCAAAAATACGGAAATTTCGATGAAAATATAGAGATATTATGGATATTTAATACCTTGGATAGAACGATACACGCTTAATTGAAAATTTTGGAGGAGGCGGGACACCAAAATTTTGCTAAATTTCAAACTACGTAATTGTCTGTATTATTTAAGAGAAAATAAAAACTGAAACAATAACCGTGTAGAACCAGATAAACACCACACCCCATCAATCGTCCAAAACTAGACCAGTAAAAGAAATCGAAGTAGTTTTCTGAATGTATGTGTATGAAGTGCAATTAAATTGTGAAACCCACTATCCACTTCTCCCAAGACGGTTTCCTCCGCCAAGGAAAAGCTATGTTGTTTATTTGGTTTATTCGATCCTCTCGCGTACTTTTTTTTTATTGCAGTTTTAGTTTATTTGGTTTTGTTTTTATTTATCGATTAGATTCCCCCATTAATTTGGTACTACATTCTGCAATTGTTTTGTTGTTTTGGGTTCACTGTATTTCCGACTCTCCATTTTGTTTACTAGGGGTTTTGATAAAGCTAGATTTCTTGTTTCATCGACTTTGGGCCAGTCCAAGATTGAATCCACCTACGATTTCACTGGCAAGTTTGGTTTTTGACAAAAATTTATTATTTTCATTTTCCATATACTCTGCAATTGGGACTTTTAGTCAATTATTTTCGAACCTTTACAATCGAACGCTCTCATATTTTGTTTTTTAGGTCTGCTGGGTTGTATCAGCATATCTTCCATTTATTTACTCCTCCTTTGTTAAATGAATCATTATAATTTAGGTTTGATTTTTATGTTTCAGGATTCGTAGTTTACAATCTAGGTTAAGTATTGGCTGATAATGCTTTCTCCGATTGAGTTGGCTGGCGCAGAGACCAAATTGGAGCAGTGCTCCTTGTGAAGGAATCTGGTAGAATTCTTTTTGGGTAAATTTTCCTTCTTCAGTGCTTTTATTAATTATCTTTGCTTTCTTAAATATTTGGTGTTGCTCAGTTTCCATAGTTAGTGGATTTTCTCCATTTAATAAGCTTGCTCGCATTAAAATTAAGGGAACTTTAACGAAAAGCTCCCGGTACTGTTCACTTTAACGAAAAACCACATTTTTACACTAAAAAGTCAATCCTGGTACTATTCACTTTACCCTTTATTTTGTCCTTATCGTTAAAACTCAAAGTTTTCAAGCCCTTTTCATTAGTTTTCCTTAAAATTAATGGGATATATAGTTGATATGTACTTGGGTTTTTTAATTATTGTTTTATTTTTATATTAGTAAAATCGACGAGTTTGAGAAGAGAATGCTTTGAATGATATGTTTATTCTTCTCACAATGAGGTATAATATACAATCTTAATCCTAACCAAATAGGAAAGAATAATTACAGGAAATTACAAAGTGATTGATTTCACCCAGATTACACGTGATCCATCCTAAACTAGGAAATGCTAAGTTATAGGAAACTATACAAGTCAACACATGCCCAACTTGTTGACTTGTCCAGAAACTTAGAGAACTTTTCACTAGAAACTGTTTTGGTGAGAATGTCAGCTATTTGATCTTCCGTTCTAATTGGAGGCACTTCAATTATTTTACCTTCTAGCTTTTCTTTAATAAAGAACTTGTCAACCTCTACATGCTTAGTTCTATGTTGCACCGGATTATGAGCAATATCGCGAGCAACCTTATTATCACAAAACAATTTCATCGGTTGACTATGTTTGACACCCAAATCTTGTAATAGTAGTTTAAGCCATAAAATCTCACAAATACCAAGGGCCATACTTCTGTATTCCGCTTCTGCACTTGACCTTGCCACCATACCCTGCTTCTTGCTTTTCCAAGTAACCAGATTTCCACCAACAAAGGTGAAGTAACTTGATGTTGAGCGCCTATTATCACTCAGACCGGCTCAGTCAGCACCCGTATAACCTTCAATTCTAAAATGACCATTCTTCTTAAATAAAATTCCTTTCCCCGGACTTCCTTTCAAGTAACTCAATATTCTCATAACTGCATTCATGTGTTGATCTCCTGGATCATGCATGTATTAACTAACGACGCTCAAGGCATGAGCAAGGTCTGGTCTCGTATGTGCCAAATACATTAATCTTCCCACTAACCGTTGATACCTCCCTCTATCGATCGGTACTTGGTTTAGATCAATGCTCAACTTCACTCCTTCCGCCAATGGAGTAGTAATGGGTTTGCAAGCTAACATGCCAATTTCTTTTAACAGATCAAGAATATACTTTCTCTGTGACAGAAAGATTCCTGAATTGCTCCTTTATACCTCAATTCCGAGAAATTATTTCAAAGACCCAAGATCCTTCACCTCAAATTCCGTAGATAAATATTTATGCAGGGCTGCACGTTCATCCAGATCATTACCGGTAACTACCATGATATCCACATATACAATGAGTGTTGTAAGCTTTTCATTCCGACATTTCAAGAACGTGTGATAACAATTACTTTGCTTATATTTGAAAGCTCTCATAGACTTGGTAAATCTTCCGAACCATGCTATTGGGGACTGCTTTAACCCATACAATGATTTTTAAGCCCGCACGCCTTTTGTCTATGCATATTTGGAACGTTACTCCTTGGCGAGAGTTTCATGTAAATCTCTTCTGTCAAATTTCACCGCAAAAAAAAGCATTATTCACAACGAACTACTATAAGGGCTAATTAAGAATTGTAGCCAATGACAACAAAACACAGACTGTATTAATCTTGGCCACAGGGGCAAATGTATCTGTATAGTTAATTTCATATTTTTTAGTGTATCATTTTGCTACCAGTCTTTCCTTTAAGCGATCCATCGTCCCATAAGCTTTGTACTTCACTCCATAGACCCATTTGCATCCCACAGGTTTCTTGCCAGCTGGCAAGTCTGTGATATCCCAAGTAGCATTCTTCTTCAAAGACTTTAACTCTTCATTCATTGTTGCTTGCCAATGTGGATCAGCTAAAGCCTCCTGCACACTGTTAGGAATAGATACAATAGATAATTGATACATAAATGACTTATTTGATTCTGACCGGTGACTGGTATACACATAATTACTTAACGGGTATAACATACTAGACTCAGGGTTATGTTTATTCACCGGATACCTAGTTTTGCATTTAGGGTCGGCTTCATAAGTAAGTTTAGGAATACCTCGGTTGGCACGGTCAGGGAGACAACATGGTGGTGGTGCATCCGGGATCGCAGATGATTGGTTATGGTTGTTGGGACTCAAGGGTGTTGAGATTGACTATGAGGTAGCAAGTGACAGAGGGCTGCCTGGTGATGAAGAAACTGGCAGTGAGTTGTCTAGCAATGAGTTATCTAGAGCAAAATTTTAAACATTGTTTCCATGTGAATGATCACCACTTGTCTCCAAGACATCACCACTTTGTTCCAATTCATTCACATCAGTGTTTTCGTGCGAATGATCACCACTTATTTCCAAGACATCACCACTTAAATCCAAATAATTCACACTATATGTATTTGGAACAATATAATCAAGAGTTTGAACTTCTGTTTGATTCTCCCCCTGAAGTGAAGAGTCGGGATTGGCAAAGTACATATCATCCTCATGAAATGCAACATCGATAATGACAAACAACTTTTTCGTCGGAGGGTGATAACAACAATACCTTTTTTGATTTGAGGCATACCCCACAAACACACACCGCAAGGCTCGAGGTTCAAGCTTACTTCTCTGCTGTTTATGGAGATGAACGAAAGCCACACAACCAAACACATGAGGTGGAAGATTGGGAACTGAAGGAGCATCAACATATGAGGAGAGAGCCTAGAGTGGTGTTTGAAAAGCGACTGATTAGGATGGAACACAATTAATGAGATACGTAGCCGAGGTGAGAGCTTCGCCCCAAAAAGATAAAGGGAGACGCGCCGCGAGCAAAGAAGCACGAACAACCACTAGAAGATGACGATTCTTGCGTTCTTCAACCCCATTTTGTTGTGGAGTGTATGGACATGTAGTCTGATGAATAATACCATGATGATCAAGAAAGGCACGAAGTTCAGAGTTTACATATTCACCGTCATTGTCACTCCTGAGAACTTGTATTTGTGACTTATATTATACTTGTACCATTATGTAAAACTGTTGAAACAAAGACGTAACATCACTTTTGGACTTCAGTAAACAAACCAAAGTCATATGTGTGCAATCATCAATAAAAGTAACAAACCAATGCGCACCACCAAGTGTAGCAGTTTTAGCTGGTCCCCAAACATCAGAATGAATTATCATAAACGGGAGTGAACTTTTATTCAAACTAGGCGGAAACGAAGTACGATGATTTTTAGCCAGTTCACAAACATCACATTTAAAGCTAGAAATATCATGCTTAACAAATAGGCTAGGAAACAACCTTCACAAATAGCCGACTGAAGCATGTCCAAGTCGACGATACCATAACCAAATCTCCAAAGCTTTATTCCTCCCCCTTTGAGATCTTTCCACGGCAAGAGTTTGAGTCAACATTTGGGTACTGTTCGATGTCAACTTCCAGTAGTAGAGCTTTCCCTTTCTAATACCATGACCAATCGTCTTGCGAGTTCGAATGTCCTTAAAAACACAAAAGGAAGGCCAAAAAATCACAAGGCAATGTAGGGCAACAGTTACTTGAGCAACAGATAATAAATTATAGTCAAGAAAGGGGACAATAAGTATAGAGTCAAGATTAAGGGTATTAGAGAGGGAGACATCGCCTTCCCCAATAATTGGGGCAACATTACCATTGGCAACACTAACGACAGTCTTAGTGGATGGTTTTAGGGTTTGTACCTGTTAGAATCACAAGTCATATGTTCAGTAACACCCGAATCAATTATCCATGTCCTATTCACAACGGATGCAGAAACTTTTAAAACTTTACCGTCGTTACCTGTATGATCAGGATCTACCTTAACTTTGCCAACCAATGCCTGTGACTTGTTATAGCGGGGGTCACGAGTCTTGTCCCAACTATTAGGGTAGCTAATAAGTTCAAAACAATGATCTTTTGAATGCCCTTTCAAATTATAGTGAGAGCACTTGTTGGGCTGACGGTAGAACGAACCAACAGTGGGAATATATTCCTTTGGTTTGATCTCATCGCAGGCCATTAAATTGTAGCGTAAAAAATGGTGAAATGCGTGGCTTCAAGTGAAATTTGGGACAAACTTCCACGTTGCAAACGTAAGGACCCTGCTAGAAACTTGGAGAAAGTAAACCGTGGGCCTCAAAAGCTCAAAGCTAAAAAATAAAAAAACAATCGTTTCTTTTTTGTTTCCTATCCTTTTTTTTCCTTTTTTTCAACACTTCTTTTTATTCCTTTTTTTTTTCACTTTTTTTCCTTCCTCCTGGGGGTTTTGAAAACAAACGCTGGGGGCTTTCAAAACAAACGCAAGTGCAGATTGGAAGCAGCAGCAGGTTCAATTTCAATTTTAGAATGTAGGAGCAGGTGAGGATTCAGATCAAGATGATGAAGTGGTTCAAATCAATTTCAGTCAGATTGGTTTGTGCATCAATGGTTTCAGGGGAGGTGTTTCCGTCGATTCAGCAGTAGAAGCAGCGAGTCAACAACTAGGTTGGTGTCGGTATTGCAGCGGCGGTGATTCGATGTCAGTTTGTGAGCTACGGGGCACGTGAGCTTCGATCTGGGTGTGATGTAGCAATGGATTGTGACGGATACGGGATTAGCACGGTGGACTCGGGTTAGCAACGACGGCGTCGCTCACTAGTCGGATAAAGCAGCACAACTGGTGCGCGACTAGGAGTTCTATTCTGCGCACAATGTGCGGCTTCTTGTTTATTTTCTTAGCCTAGGCTCTAATACTAAGAAGAAAATACTTTGAATGATATGTTTATTCTTCTTAGAATGAGATATAATATACAATCTTAATCCTAACCAAATAGGAAAGAATAATTAAAGGAGATTACAAAGTGATTGATTTCACCCAGATTAAATGGGATCCATCCTAAACTAGGAAATCCTAAATTATAGGAAACTATACAAGTCAACAGTTTGTAGATTGAATTTCTATACGATGCTCTTGAGACATGAGTTTTCTTTCAAAGCTTTATATATGAATAAACTTTATGATATTAGATTTATTGATGTTCCAGTAATTGGATGGGATTGTTTAAAACTATCAGTTTTGTCATGCTTCATTTTTATTACATAAATTAGATTTTTTTTCTGATCTATGTGCTTATGTCTATGCAGATAAAGAGGGCAATTAGTGAGGGTTAAACATTAGGAGTAGTATTTATCTCTCAAAGGACTTCATTTGGAGGTGTCCAAAGAAAAGTGAAGTCTTTCAAGTGACAATTTTCTTGTTATTAGAGGCCCATTTGAGGATTCATGGGTAGTTTAAATGATGGGTGGTGTTGTTAACTTTGCACATCTTGTAATACAATTTGGTGTTCTTAGTATAAATCATTGGTGGTGTTATTAGCTTTGTACATCTTGTAATACATTTTGACTATATGATTATTCATGAAATACTATATTATAGTAAATGTGCAATTTTGTTGTTCCTTTATATATTTTTAATTTTAGAAAACATTTTATAATAGGCATTGGCTGTGGTCAATTATTAATCCACAACGGATGTAGTGTATGGTGTTTAACACTAATCTATCACAGGCACTGTCCGTGATTATTGTGTAATTAAAAACGCGCTTTGCCGGTGGTAAAATTAGGACTTTTTATCACGTCCAAATACTTAATGGGCACATTGTCCATGGTGGATTGTAATTTATCATGGGCATTTACCGTGATAGATGTGGGTGTCTTCTAGTGATTTTATTGAAAATGTAATGTAGATTGTGTGTATTTTAATATGGATAATGATTGTGTTTCCACAAAGGGAACTTGTATCTCTACTCATGATTAATGTATTTTTATTGTATAAATATTATAATTATAATCAATCATTTTCTTTATTATTCTTTAGATATCATATATATGCAAAAAATCATTTAAATTAGAGATCGTTGAACAATCCATGTTTCCGATTGCCTTTCATTTTCTGGCTCCATGCATGGCGAACCAATGGATTGATTTTGTCAAACCAATTAACGGTTTTGGTAACAAATAACATCATCGTGATGAACCGTCCATTGGTTTGACTCATATGAATGTCTAAAAGGTGTTCAACTTGAAGGATTGTTAGCAGATATGATCTTTAGCTAATGGTAAAAAGAACGAATGGTTGTGATTATGATATTCGTATAATGAATATGTTAATCTATGTGGGTGAACAAGCAGGTTCTCATAGGGATACACAAACATTATCCTTTTTATTATTTTGTTTCTATTTTATGATACAACATATATAGGCTTTTTCGCCAAAATGGTCCTTGAGATTTGCATAACTCCTCACTTTGGTCATTGAGATTTGAAATCAATAGAAGTGGGTCTGAGTTTGTCTACTATCAATCATTTTGGTCATTCCTAGAAAAATTTCCATGAAATAAAGATAAAAGAAAAAAATACCCTCAATTTTTGTCAAATCTTTTTGGTCAATTGTTTACTATTTTGAGGCTATTTTTGTCACTTGGTCCTTATTTAACATAATTTTTCAAGGACCAAAATGATTGATGATAGACAAACTCAGGGACCACTTCTATTGATTTCAAATCTCAGGGACCAAAGTGATGAATTATGCAAATATCAAAGACTATTTTGGCTAAAAAGCCCTATATATTTATGTATGCATGGAGTAAAATAAATTTATATCGAATTCGCCGTTACAAAAAGATATTACTACTAGAAAATAGTACTAAGTGACTTATCCTATTTATATCATAATTTATTTTTTTTTGGTAAAAATTTCTATTAGAATCAATCAATATATATATATATATATATTTATTTATTTTTAAGGAAGTGCTAGTGATTTCATTACTGTATATGAAAATGTACCTCTTCAAAGATAGCATTATGATTATGGAGTGGTTCTCAAACTAGGCGTGTTTAATTATAAGGAATGAATTTGTCGGAGTATAATTTTCATGCATTCTAACAATTAAAGATTTGGAAGAAACGGATACAATTCTCATTTATGCGTTTAGTAAAATAAATAAAACTGAATACAGTGTTTGAAAAGTTAAGGTATGAGATTATGATGAAGGCTGGTTTGATTATCCCATGAAAAATACTTGAAAGCAAAAAACATGTCTAACTTGGTACTCCCAGACAACTAGAACCTGAATTATGACGGACTTCTATTGGTATACACAAGAATCCAGAGAAACATTGCACGTAATATATCAACTCTATGATTTGATATGACAAAACTAATCATGCACAAAAACTGTAAAACACCAATTTAACTCATTATTAATTATTAAATAAATATTTCATCAATATATATTACTAAACAACATTACCTTGGATAATCATTTCATTTTCAGTTTAGTTTTCACCTGAAGATGAGAAAAGTATGTACGAGGAAAAATGATTGGAAATGGGTGGTGTGATGGAAGGAAATAAACAAAAAACAATGAAGGAAAACAAATTTGGAAGTGAAGACAACTTAATAATTGTATTTTGTTTTAGTTTTCATTTTGTGTATATTTCCAGATAGTTATTTTACATCTGTCTTGCTTTCTTTCCTCTACTCATTTATATGTCTCATTCCTCATGTCTTTTGACTCTTTCCCCTTAATTTTCTTTATTTCTAACACAAAATTAAACGAAATGGTTAATTCTACATCGTTATGTTAGATTAATCATAGCAGAAACAAAAGAACTCAACATATCCAATCAACCACTAACCTTGCGAAGTCATTGCAGCAGAAAATAAAGACTTTTCTCCTCTCAACACTATTTGTATGCACTGTCAATCAAAGGGACTTGATGTTTTCTGTTTTCGTGTGAGAGTAGGGTCCCTTTATTTATAATGTAAACAATGGTCTTTGATAAGGATACTTCCCATCATGTAATCCTTATCAAAGTCATCAATTTGATAACCCTTATCACTAATATCCAAAGCATCCATATCAGATTGGTTAACATCAATTGGACCGGGACCTCTTTAGGTTATATTTTAGTCTTTTTACATTCCTTAATAACCAACAAGTATTGTCATACATAAACTCTTATGATCTCAATCCCTCATGCACATGCTAAACAAGTGTGCATCTCTCATTAGACTTACATTCTCCCACTAGAGCCAACACTTGTTTAATACAAATACTTATTGATATGAGAACATACTTGAATGGCCATGAGTTCAGCATTATCAAAATCCACGATTACATGTTTCAGTCAAAAACTAATATCCATGAAGAACTAAAGGGAATCATATCTTAATACACAAATATTATCTCCAGAATTACAATCATGAAATCAGCAATCACAAGAAACTCCAACAAGATATGAAAACAATGAAAGATATATAAAAAGTAATGTTTTTGCAGTGCATCTTCCATTAAGGTCCTCTTTAAGACTGGTATACTAGTCCTCCTTCATTGCTTCGAATTGAAGCCTTTAAGTTGCTTTCTTTCATAACAATTTAATGTACTACATCATAGCTAAAAACTGCACTTTTCTAGGAAAAACCTTTACAACTAAGTAGCACGATACTTTATTAGCTAAGATAATTGAACTACGAAGTCTTTATGCATGTAATATGAAAAACCAAAATACAGTAGTCAAAGAACAAAATATAAAGGCACTCACCTTCACTCCATCTATTCTTCGACATCAAAATTAGCCAATACTCCCATCTTCTTCACATGTTTCTTGAACACCACAGCAGGGACAACCTTGTTCAATGAGTCTGCAATCATCAAACTTGTCTCTAAATAATTAATTTTCACCAAACCTTCCATCACCTTTTCACAAGCAACCAAAAATTTGATATCCAAGTTTCTTGTTTCATTTGACCTTTTGTTGTTCTTTGTGAAAAAGATTGCAGTCTTGTTGTCATAATAGAGCTGCACATGCCTTGAAATTGAGTCCACTACACGAAGGCAAGTGATGAAATTCTTTAACCAAACTGCTTGATTTACAGCTTCACAACAGGAAAGGTATTCAGCCACCATCGTGGAGGATGCCATTGTGTCCTACTTGACACTTCTCCATGAAACAACTCATGTAGCCATCATAAATATCCAGAGGTTGATTTCAGGTATGGACACCATGAAAAATTTGAGTCACTATACCCTTCAAGAACCAAATGATCAGTCTTCTTATAAACTATATGTGACTTTGTCTTATGTAAGTATCTTAAAACCCTTTTCCCGGCATTCCAATGTGCTTCTCCAACATTGGATTGAAATCTTCCTAAAACACTTATTGTTAAACCAAGGTCTGGTCTTGTACAAACTTGTGTATACATCAGACTTCCTATTAATGATGCATATGATTTATCTTTCATTACATCTCTTTCCAAATCAGTCTTTGGACACTACTCATTACTAATTTGTCACCTTTTGAAATGGGCAACTCAATAGTGCCGCAAGCCAACATGTTGAATCTCTTTAGAACCTTTTCTATGTATCCTCTTTGTGACAATCCAAGCAAATCCCTTTTTCTATCTCTCTTGATTTCAATTCCCAACACATACCTTGCTTCACCTAAATCCTTCATCTCAAAGCTCCTTTTCATGAAACACTTTGTGTAATCCAACATGCTAAGTGAGTTGGCAGCAAGCAAAATATCATCAACATAAAGCACCAAGATTACAAAATTGCTCTCATTGGTCTTTAAATAAATACAAGCATCAAATGGATTTTCCATGTTCTTTAACTACACGATGAAACTTCAAATACCATTGTCGTTACGCTTGTTTTAATCCATTTGTCTGCTTTGGGACTTGAGATGGCTTGTTTGAAAATTTTAGGATCATCGAACTTTGTTAAATTAAAATCAAACTGCCAAACACACAAAATTTGATGAATGTTGACCTTCTCACCCTATTTGACTTCCGCAAAGTGGTGGAACATCAACGACTGCCAAAACTGGTGAGTCCAATCGGTGATTGCTGCCATTTGCAGTTGCTTCCTCCACGTAACCTTCTTGATTTCCTGCATGCTGTTTACACTTTAATAACACATCAATTTATGTGCTATGATCTAGTCGGTGGTCATTGCCACTTGAAGCTGCCACTTTCATGCAATTTGCATAATCATCATTTTGTTGCTCACCATGCAACAATACATCAGTTTGCTGAACACCATACAACAATATATTAATGTTAGTGCCTTTCTATATTAACATGCACCATAATCTCATTTTGGATGTGTCCATCATGAAATGTTTCCACTTCATTTGTCATTGCAGTTTCACAATCATCACTGTACAACTTTTTTTCTACATGCCCACTAATGTCAATATAATTACATGTGACCCAAGTCTTTCCATAATAGTTTCATCAGTGAATATTTCTTCGAGAATAGACCTCTTCAAATTAATCCCAGGATCTTCGTCTTGCAAATGCTCGAAGAAAATGGCTCTTCTAGTATCTACAATCTTGCTATTGTGATTACGGCAATAGAAATGATACCCCTTTGATATGTCTACATACCTCACACAATAACAACTTATGGTCTTGGCGTCTGGTTTCTTGTCATAAAGGTTGTAAATCTTTGCCTTTGCTTTGCATCCCCAATGGAAATGGTTCAAACTAGGCTTTCTCCCTTCCCATAATTCAAATGGTGTTCATTCCACTGATTTTTTTAGGAACTTTGTTGAGTATATTACTTGCATTTTTCAAGTCATGTCCCTATAGAAATTCTGGCAAGTTTACCTAGCATATCATACTTTTCACCATATCAAGTAACGTCTTTGTTCTTCTCTGCCCCTTCCTTATCGAACCTTACAATCTTTCTTTCCTTTCTTGTAGCATTGGTGTTTAAAGGCATATGTGCCTTGGTGATACTTTGCACATTTACAGACCCAATTTTCTCAATCTCCTCTTTTTGAGACTTTTTCATACTTTCTTCTTCACTCATACATATTGAAATTAACTCATCCATATCCCACTTTTCACGCAATGAATTGTAGGTCATTTTAAGATGTGTATAACTATTAGGTAGGGAATTCATTATCATATGTACCAAGAGGATTTAAGAGATTGGTACCTCGAGAGCTTTGAGTTTTCCGGCAATGTCCACCACACTTAAAATGTTCTCTCACATACTTTTAATCCCATCATATCTCATGGTTGTTAAAGAATGCATAAGATTACCTGTCTCAGTTTTTGGTGATTCTTTGTACTTTTCTTCAATAGACATAAGGAAATCTTTTGCATTGGTAGCATCTGTCTCATTTTTTTGTGACTCTTTGTACTTCTGTTCGATGGACTTTAGGAAGTCCTTTTGCACTAGTAGCATATGTGAAGGCTCCTCGAACTACATTAGTCATGCTTCTTTTGATAATCAACAAGGAAATTCTATTTGATTTGTGCCACTTTTCATATTTCTAATTTTGTCTAGAAGTTCCTCCATTGGTAGGCAGTGGGGGTTCCTCAGTTCTTAGTGCTAGATCCATATCTATGACACCCAAAAAATCTCCAGATCCTATTTCCACTTCTTATAGTTGACATCAGCGAGAGGTTCAACTGTGTTGAGGTTCATGGAACTTGGATTCATGGCTGTATTCATATAGAATGAAAATATTAATCTTTAATCCCCAAAACCATATGTCACTGTTAAAATTATAAAGCTGCTAGGGAGCGTTGGTGCCAAAGGTTCGAATGTCGGCTTACGTTGTGAGCAAGATGAGTGTTTTGTTCTGGCGACAAGTAATAAAGCCCATTATATCGCTTGCCCAGGCCAATCGTCCTCCTCATATCCATGTCATGTGTCACACAAAAGGTGGGAAAACAAATCACTATGGAGTGTAAGGACTCGGTAAGTTTGCTAACGGATAACAAATAAACTCGAAAGTTAGGCACATGTAACACTTCATGAAGTTTAATAAAATGAGTGACTTGGACTGAACCAACATATTCTATGATGGCCTTTCCCCCATTCGGCATTTGTACAGAATCAAGTATGGACAAAACTTTCTTATCTAGTAAATGAGGTGAAAGAGAGATATGGTCCGTTGCCCCACTATCAATGATCCAATAGCATGTTTGATTTGATAAAACTGTGGGCATGTTGGACAGAGGTATACCTACAGCATTTGCAAAATGTTACGGGTTACCATCAAGTTTGGTTTCTTAAGCATCGCCGTGATTTGGTTGTATTTATCAGCTGTAAATTTCAGCCCGTCACTGGTGGTTCCTGTGTGGTGCTGACTGGTGGTTCCCGTGTGGTGCTGGTCACCAACTTTGGTGGCTGCATCATCAATTTGTACTTGGTTTGCCATATGCTTCTTTTTGTTGGGGGGTTACCTTCTTGCCATGATATTTTTGCCCCGGCGGGAAACCATAGAGATAGAAGCAACGATCCACAATGTGATATTTTTTATCACTGTATGAGCATTTAAGAGATGAATGCTCTGGGTTTCCTCGTTGCGCAGCAGGTTCCCTGCTGCTTGTCACATTCATAGCATGCAAATTATTGTTATTACGAGTGAAAGATACCTCCACTTGCTTCTCTTGTTGTAGAATAAGAGAGTACGCCTTCCTAGTGTCTGGGAGTGGTTGCATCAGCAATATTTGCCCATGGACTGCAGCATAGGATTCATTCAATCCCATTAGAAACTGCATCACCTTTTCCTTCTCGTCTCGCTGATTAATTTTCTTCAGGCCCCCACAAGTGCACGTTGGAGGCACATGGTAGGATGTCAATTCGTCCCATAGTGCTTTCAACTTCGTGTAATAAACAAAGATTAATTGTTGCTCCTATTTGTGTTCAACAATCTATCTTTTAATCTGGTAAACGCGCGAATCGTTTCCCTAAGAAAAGCGATCATGCAAATGTGCCCACACATTTACTGCTAATGTGTAGTAAGAAACACTGCTTGCGATGTCTTCATGCACAGAGTTCAGAATCATCCAAGGACCATATTGTTGCATCGTTGCCACAATGCAAATGGTTTGTCTGTTTCAGCAAGAGGGTCAATGGTTCCATCGACCAAGCCCAGCTTGTTCTTCGCGCTTAAACTGATGCGCATAGCATGGCTCCATGTGTTGTAGTTGTCTCCATGAAGAGTTTTGGAGACCAAAATATTCCCAGGTTGATCATAATGATGTAGTACGAACGGATTCGAGACATCAGTAGCCATCTCTGTTGGTTTTGGATTGGCTGCTGGGTCACTCATGATTAATACTGTTTATTTGATGTTTGCGGAAGTGTTAGGTATTCAGAGTCACCAGAAACAGTGCTCTGATACCATGTTAAAATTATAAAGCTGCTAGGGTTTTGGGTCTCTAGGGTTTCAGAGACAATAATGATGATAGTTTATTCATCTTCAAATTCTACTTTACATAGACTACCTAATTTATACAATAATACACGGGACTCATATAGGAAGTCAACTATGAAAGTTTATACATGATTTATAAGAATCAATCTACTCCTATAATCAAGGAAGACTGGCAATCTTCCAGGACGCTCCAAGATACTGTCGTTTAATAGTCACAGCCTTCAACTCTTTGGATTGAAGAAGACTGTGAATGATGAACTTAATCATAATCAAGATTGAATATTCTGTTGCCATATTGACAAGTCTTTGTGATTTAGATAACATGGTTTTTATTCAATCAAGAATTTACAAATATTATGCCATTTAATATTCAGAACCCGAGCCACAATTTTCTTTAGATAATCATCATTCAGTTATTAACATTAAACGCAAGTATTGATGACAAGATTAGGGCATAGTTTTAATATGTAAAAGTTTTAGCTGATACACATCAAGCCATTCTTATTAATCCATTGTCAATATGTAACCTGCACAAGATTTGTTCTTTATTCTTTTGACATAGAGTTAAAGTGATATGCGAAAGCTCTGATACCAAATGTTAGATTAATCATAGTGGAAACAAAAGAACTCAACATATCCAATCAACCACTAACCTTGCGAAGTCATTGTAGCAGAAAATAAAGGCTCTTCTCCTCTCAACACTATCTGTATGCACTGTCAATCAAAGGGGCTTACTGTTTTCTGTTTTCGTGTGTTTGTGCGAGAGTGGGGACCCTTTATTTATAATGTAAACAATGGTCTTTGATAATGATACTTCCCATCATGTAATCCTTATCAAAATCATCAATTTGATAACCCTTATCACTAAAATCCAAAGCATCCATATCAGATTGGTTAACACCAATTGCACCAGGACTTCTTTAGGTTATATTTTAGTCTTTATACATTCCTTAAAAACAAACAAGTATTGTCATACATAAACTCTTATGATCTCAATCCCTCACGCACGTGCTAAACATGTGTGAAACTCTCATTAGACTTACACGTTACTGTTTGTATAACAACATGGTAACTAGTTACTGAGAAAATAAGTAAAGCCATGCATTCAAATAAGCATTATTGTATATTACTAGATTCTTCCTTATTTAATTGATTTTGAACACCACTAACTTCTACATGCATGGTATGAGCATTGCATATGGTAACATAATATAATTTGTTTTGTCTCGTGTTTTATCGACCGACAACATGCCCCGCATTGGTTTTCGATTGGGTGCTTTTAAGTTCAACAAATTCAATAGAGTAAAATAAGAATTCTTACGAACATGTACAATTTTCATTGACCAATTTCGAATTTGTAGCATTAGCCTCGCAAAGAATCCATAAATTTATTGTCGAGTTAGAGTGAGTGGACAAAATCCAAGTCTACAAATTTGATAGTGATATTACTATCCAGTGTTCTTGAATTTTATGTTCTTACTATCAATCGTATATACATACAAAGACGTGTTCTTGAATTTTATGTTCTTACAGTCAATCATATGTACATACGAAGGCAACAAAAAGCAAGTTGTAATGGACTGCATTGGCATCTATATATCAGAAAGGCTGTGATCCCTGCAGCGTATAACGTTTGGCTAGTCAGGACGATCATGACCGCGTGAATAATATTACTGCATGCGTGCGCACCTCAAATCTTTATGGCCCCATTTCCACTATTTGCCAAGCAATAAAATCATGAGACTGACTGCAATATTATTGAATGACAAGAATATTTTTTTTCTCTCTCTCTCTAGATTTAAGGTTTGGGAGTTGAAGGGCAAGAATACCAGTTCAAGCCTTGAAATTGGGATACCTAAGCATGGTATGTGGCTGTCCACGTAGGTCCATAATTCAAATATTGGATACAGCACGCCGGAATATCTCATTGCGCTTTCAATAATATCTATATTCATCATGGCTCTTTCTTCTTGCAATCATCCATTTTGCTCAACTGGGAACCTGGGATCTTGCTTTATAAGAGAGATCTACTGCATGTCTGCGACATGAATATGCATTGGAGGAGATTTGCTTTGCTATATTAAGTACATTCCTGTCGATTCCCTTTATATGGAGAATCTTTGTGTCCCGGAAACATATATAATTATTTCATATGTTATAACAAATGTAGATGATAATGTGATATGTCTCACTTTTAAGATATATACTTTTGTCTGAGTATTAATAAAAAAATAATAATTCTACATAATAGTAACATCAATAGCCGTGTTTAGCATAAACTTTTTTTTATTTTTATTTTAATTTATCAAAACATAAGAAGATAAAAATACAAAAAAACTTTGAAAAAGTAAATTCTCTCAAACATGTCATCATGCACTCAGTGACTTAGACATGTTGAGGTTGGGTGAATCTCTGAGGTAGGAATTCAAAGGGATGTGGGCTAGGGGTGGGCACGGGCCGGGCCGGGCCCAAAATTGAAGGAACCGGACCGGACCCGCTTGTAAATAAAACGGGGCGGGACGGGGTGGGTCTTGGATTTTTCAAAATGGGACCCGGACCTAACCCGGCCCTTTTGAAACGGGCCGGTTCCTACGGGTACCCACGGGTCCAAATCTTCACTCACCCCAGCGAGGAAGACGACTTTGAGGCGGTGGAGGTCAGATATGGAAGAAGGGAAAACGCCGGATAGCAGCTGCACAGATTGAAAGCAAGGATAAAAGCTAACAAAATTTGAATCCCCACATCACAACCCACAATTCCTAGGAAGTTCTAGTCAGATTAACCATTCCTAAAGAACCCAGATTTCAACCTCACATAACCTGTCCCCACTTAGATTGACTCAATTCACAATATAGAATGTGGTGGTCGACGGTTTTACCACTCAATCAGACAAATCCGTCTCAGTTTTCTCAACAATCCATCATAAAAAATAAAAACTATCCAATGAATTACAGAAACAAAACAGAATCAGTACAAGATCAAAACTTTAGCTATTCATCTAATTAAATTGGAAAATAAAATTAAAAAAACAAAAAAACAAAACCACCAAACTCAAACCCCTGCGAGCGCTATGCAGCTGCTGCTGCCGTTCCTTGTTCCCGTAAAGCCAATGCTTCTCGGTGTCGCCCTCTTCGACGACGGTGGACTTGGACAGGTTGGTCGCCTGCTGCTTGCAGTCCTGCTGGACGATTTCGATAGGATAAAGGTCTTGGGAGGCTAGGACGAAGTTGAGAGGAGGGGATGGTGGTGGGCGAAGACTCGGAGTCTTGGAGAGAGAGATCGTGAGGGAGGAGTGAGAATCAACGATCGAGATACTAGAAGGAAGGCTGAAGAGAGAAGACTCAGTCTGGGAGTCGGTCTTTGCGAAAGTGAAGGTATCTGTGTGTGTGAGATTTGAACGGCCTAGATGTAATCTCCACCAAAAGCACTAAGTACGGTTCGGGCCGGGGGCCCGTGTCTTCAAGAATTAGGAACCGCCCCGCCCCGCTTTTTATTTGGACCCGCCCCGCCCCGTCCCGTTGTGATATTAAAAAATATGGACCCGCCCCGAACCCGCCCCGAACCGCTAGTACCCGCCCCGACCCGCGGGTTCAGGACCCGTTTGCCCACCCCTAATGTGGGCTGAGGGGTGAGCAAGGTCTAAAATATCGATGATATTGGAAATATCGGTAGCCCATAAACACGGAAATTTAGATGGAAATATCGGGATATTATCGATATCGATAAAAATTGAATAAAAACCACGGAAATTGTAAGAAAAACTGGGAAATTTTTATTGAAAATTTGCAGAATGTTTATTTAGTCAATTATCTATTAGTTTATCACAAAAAATTGGAAGGAAATGCATTGCATGATGGATTTAACTGTTTTAAGTTGATTATATAGCGAGCTGGCAAACATTGTGAGTGTAGAAAATATGTAAATATTTTAGCATATTTTCACAAAAAACATAAGTGATATGGTGGTCAAGGTGTTGAAGGAGTAAAATGGGAGGAGTTCAAATCCCCTTGGTATTTTTTTAAATATAGAAATTTAAAAAACATGGAAATTTCGATGGAAATATCGATGACATCGGAAATATCGGTAGTCCAAAATACGGAAATTTCGATGAAAATATCGAGATATTATGGATATTTTAGACCTTGGGGGTGAGAATGGGGTGGTGGCTTAGAGGTGGTACATTTTCTCTATATTAGGGTGGGCTACAACACATAGGGAGTGCTAATTAATAACATTTACGTTGAAAAAAACATCGCTCGTAGTTCCCTCCCCTGCTACAGACTTCAATCAAAGCACTGTTTTTTATTTTTTATCATTTATGGCGCGTTTACTAATCCGTAATCAAATTAAGAGGAATTGAATTGAGGAGGAATTAGATTGAGGAGGAATTGAAATGAGGTGGAATCAGAATCAGATTCCTGTTGAAGTTGTTTACTAAAACTGTCTAGAATCGGAGTAGAAATGATGTTGAGTCCATATAAGTTGTTTACTAATTCACTTCAATCGGAATGAAAACTAGGTTGATTACTATATTACCCTTACATAAATAATTTTTTTCATACTAATTAATTAAATTAAACTCTTAATTAAATTTATATAATAAAATTCATCTATATAAAAATATATAAATAGGTTTTATTTATTTATGAAATATGGCAGGAATGATGTTAAGTCCATATAAGTTGTTTACTAATTCACTTCAATCGGAATGAAAACTAGATTGATTATTAAATTGCCCTTACATAAATAAATTATTTTCATACTAATTAATTTAATTAAATTTTTATAATAAAATTCATCTATATAAAAATATATAAATAGGTTTTATTTATTTATTTATTAAAAGATGGCATAATGAGTGTCAAATGAAGGGCAATGTTGGGATAACCAAAAACAAGTGAGGGCATAATTGGTAGAAGAAATCCATTCCGGATTCCTCAAGTATCAAGGAATTGAAATACCTCCCTCATGTAGGAGTCCAATTCCTCCAAAATAAGGAGTTGGATTCCTTAATGCGTGTGGACCCCACATGTTTTTTGATTCCCCAAGATTACGTAAACAAAGATGTATCCCGTAATCGGAATCCAATTCCGTAAATTGATTCCGATTACGGGTACGTAAACGTGCCATTAGATGAACTGAGACGGGTGCTAGGTTCTGAATACTGTCGTCGTTCTGTTTTCGTTTTATTATATGTTAGTCTTTCTCATTTTAAAGTACATATTAAACTATGATTGGGTATACCCAGATCCGGACTTGGATCCTCTCCTGAGCTCAAGGAGAGGATCCTCATGACCAAGGATCCAAGGCCGTTGGACGAAAATCCAACGGCTATAATTATTATAACTTTAAATGGATCTCCCTGTTTGTAGTCGTTGGATTTTCATCCAACGACCTTGGATCTTTGGTCAGGATGATCTTCTCATTGTGCTCAGGAGAGGATGCAGGTCCCCCAGATCCTGAAACATAATACCTAGCTAGAGGAAGTCATCGTCCAAAGTGGCCCATTCAACTACAAAGGCCCTGGTATATCAACTAATTGGACGGTCAGATCTGAGATAAAGCCACGAAAGAAACAAAAGCGAAGCCTAGCTACTACTATACCTGGTTTTGTGTAAATTTTTCTACAACAAAGTGATAAGGATATGCATGAAGCTAGAGCTAGCTAGCTTTTGCATGTTTATATTTCAACGGCGGAGAATTTTCTCCTCTCTTAATTTCTTTGTCATTTATTCTTCTCTCATTTAAATGGTTACGATTAAGACATATCAGCATTTTATATTGATTTTTTTTATAAGAAAAAAAAGACAAAAGATAAGAAGAGGGAAGAAAAAGAGATGAAAATAGGAGGAGAGAGAATTATACTCCTAATTCAACACAATCTTGATGTGATATTGAAGTTTTCTGCGCGGACTAATTGCAGCCTCACCTTATATCCTATCGATCGTTGCCTACCCACCATAGACAAGTTTAAATTTGGTGTTTTGCTTTTTTTTTTTTTTGGGGGGGGGGTGTAAAAGTCATTTCTTATTCAACAATGATGTGATATCAATTGGTCTTACAAGTGTCATAAGAAAAAAGAGTCGTTATACTCATTATAGTCATGAAAAGGCCGTTTTTTAAACTATCCGATTTGGTAACCGGAAAAACAAGAAGGATCGAAAGTTTTACATAAAACTCTTACTCATTTTGTTAGGTGTCAAGAGGTATATCTTGAGTTTGGTTTGATGCTTGGTAAATTTGATGTTGATGTTCTGTAAATTATTTTTATTTAGTACTTTGGATACAATCCTTGGTTAATTTGATGCTGACTTCTTCTAATGCCGTGCTTTATAATCCTCCTGGCAATCCTTTTCACCATCTGGCAGAAAACCTGAATAGGATTTTTGAGATGAGATGGGTTCTTTTTGCGTCATGGAAGCCCCAAGGTTGGATCAGGGAATCCTTCGAGTGGGCAAATTATAGAGAATTGTTCTGATCATAATGAGCAAGGTAACCAATGCAGTTCTTGAGAGGTGAAACTTCAACATTGAGACCGGCAGAGAGGTCGTTGAGAAGAGTAGAGATAACAACAATTCGGTTTGGAGACGGAAATAATATGTCCCTCATGTTGCATGAATCTACAATTTGTTTTATTCATTTCTGAATTATGTTTTTGTAAGAATACTATGTAGACTTAACTAGTTGTGATAAAGGAGAAGTAATATGTTGGTAATGCAAATCATTAGAGTTTTTTTTTTTTTTTTTTTTTTTTGGGAGCAAAATCATTAGAGTTTGAATACGTGTAAAACCAACATAATTGAGGAAATACATCCAACTTGCTTTGAATACAAACCGTTACTCCACTACTCAATAACTTCCAGGTTGTGATGATATGTGATGATAACCAACTCACCCATGATAGATGGAAGTTTGTTGCCAGTCATCAATAAATAAAGGGATTCCCTACTCACAAAGCATCGGTTCTAAGTCTAGGGTTCTATCACCATAAGAGCGTAAAAGGCTTGTGTGAGTGGAAGATTTCTTTTGACAGCCACGATGGCTTGGACGAGTAAGTCTTCCTATTCTATATATCACATTGTGATTTAGGGTTAAAATGTTAATTCTCAGGTTATTCCTAACAGTTTCATTATTTTGTTTTGTTTGATTTAAGCGTGTTGAGGGAAAAGAGTGACAAGGAAACCATGAGGGAGATTCAAGCAATCACGAGGTAGATTGCTTTGAGCAGAAATGTATCGCAGCAGAAATTTATTTTATATGGTCAAATGTGGCAGTTACGTCAGCACAAATATGGCAGACAAACATGGCTGCCACGTTATCTTTTAACGAATCAATAGATAAAAAATATAACGAATGTATTATATTGAAATAAAATAGTATTTGAGATATGAAAATGAAATGCTTTAAAGATGTTGTAAGAAATTAAAATAGACTCTAAACCTGAGATAGTAAAGTGTAATTTATCCAAATTTATTTTATATGTTCAATTGTTGTAGTGCCCACACGTGAACTCATGAAGACTTGAAAGCTGCATCCAAACTCCTCAACATTTGTTTGGAAGTGGAAACAGACAACTGTTATTGGACATATTTTAAGATTGGGTAAATTGCACAATACTACTTCAATTATGAATCAAGTTATAATTTCATACTTCGTGTTTTAAACATTGCAATGTTATATTTTAACTTATAAATTCATTATAATGTCATACATTAACTTATGAATTCATTGTAATATCATATTTTTATTAAATTTTATGTCAATTTAATTGTTAAATGATGATGTGGTAGAAAAAAAGTCTAAAAAAAAGTAATTTTTTATTTGATAATTAAAATTAATTATTAAAAAACCTCTTCCTCACTAGAATCGGATTTCCTTCTAAGCTGATAATTGAAGCATTCTGAGCAGGTCATTTAAACTATTGAAATTTAATACAACGAATATAATTATTATAACTTTTAGATCCACCCGTTTGTAACCGTTGCTTACCGGGATCCGGTTCCTTCTTCACTCACTCGCTCTCCCTCACTCACTCTCTCTGCTCTCACCCCCTCCTCAGTCCTCCTTCCTCCCCTCACTCCCTCCTCCATCCCTCTTCTTACTCGTCCTCCTTAAACACTTCAATTTCCTGCGTCGATCCCCAGCCACATATCCCTCGACCTCAACGCTCCCTCCACCGCCCACTAGCCCGCCCACTCCAGCCGCCTCCTCGAGTCACCTTCTGCGGGCGCAGATTTGCAAACTCCAGTTATGTTGCAGATTCGTACAGGCTCACAGTTGAAATCGAACCGGAAAAACAGTTCGCCTCGAGCCGGAGAGTGAGGAAATGGTCAAATGGTTCACCTTTGTGGGAATCTTGCTGGATAAGTTGTTGTAGGACCAGATCGAGGCGGTAGAGACGGAAGAGAGAAGCTATGGAGGCAGGAAAGTCATTGGAGAGTTCGTTGTAGGAAAGGAATTGGAGTTTGAGGGCAATGAAGTTGTTGGGTTTGGATCTGGAGATAATTTTGATAATGTTTGATTTCTAGTGTATACAGATTCAATGACAGAGATTTAGAGAGATGGAAGAAGAACAGAGCAATGGTGGATTTCAAAATTCTATTGAATACCTCACACTCTTTACCGAAGTGGTGAAGAGAATATATTTCTGTTAGAGATGGATCCTACTCACCCTCTCTCATCATTACAAAGCTATCACAACCATTCATTATTACATCATCATGTAAGATGATTACACTTGTCATGAGCTATGACTCATTTACAATCTAATCTAGATACCATGTGGAATGTGATCCAATGGTGTACATTAAATCCTGCACATTGCTTATATTGAAAGACTAACACAGCAAATACATTTATGCACCAATACTCCCTTCTAAATGTTTTGCTGATTTTACTCCAAGTGCTGCCCTTAAGTACTCGAACCGATCTTTAGGAAGAGCCTTTGTAAACATATCTGCTAATTGCTCATCTGTTCTGCAGTAGTGTAGTTCAATAGTGCCTTCTTGAATAACATCTCTTATGAAGTGATACTTTCTGTTAATATGCCTTGTTTTCTGGTGGAACACTGGATTCTTGGACATGGCTATGGCAGAGGTGTTATCACAAAGTAAAGGTGTAGCTGCTACTTGTTCTTCTCCAAAATTAGACAACACAAATCTCAGCCACATTGCTTGTGCTGTAGCTTCTGCAGCAGATACATATTCAGCTTCTGCAGTGGATAGTGCCACACTGCATTGCTTAATAGAAGCCCAAGAGAACACCCTGAACCAAAACTGAATGCATAGCCCGAGGTACTTTTCATATCATCCAAGCTTCCTGCCCATTCACTATCACAATAGCCTATCAACACAGTTGCTTTACCATTCATATATTCAATTCCAAAATCCAGTGTTCCTTGTACATATCTCAATACCCTTTTGGCTGTTCCCATGTGCTTTCTGGTAGGCTTATGCATAAAACGTGCCAACAAGCATGATGCATACATCAGATCTGGTCTAGTAGCTGTTAGATATAACAGACTACCAACCATTTGCTTGTATAAGCCTTCATCAACTTCCTCACTTCCATCAACTTTGGATAGTTTATCAGTAATAGCAAGTGGAGTTTTCACAGCTTTGCAATCCTTCAAGCCAAGTTTTTCCAGTAAAGACTTGGCATACTTCTTCTGATGAATGAATATGCCATTATCCTTCTGAATGATGCCTAAACCAAGGAAATGGTGCAGCAATCCCAAGTCTGACATTTCATATTGCTTCATCATATCTCTTTTGAATTCTTGGACCATTTTATCAGAACTCCCTGTGTAGATAATGTCATCTACATACAGGGACACAATAAGAACACCTGCATCACTGAATTTAGTATATAAGGTAGCTTCACTTTGACTCTTCTTGAATCCAAACTGATTGAAATATGAATCTATTTCATCATACCAAGCTCTGGGAGCTTGTTTTAGACCATATAAGGCCTTCTTAAGCCTATAAACTTTGTCTTCTTTCCCTTTCACCTCAAATCCTTGTGGTTGATCAACATATACTTTCTCATGTAGTGTACCATTTAGAAACGCAGATTTGACATCCAATTGGAACAATTTCCATTCCTTTTGAGCTGCCAAGGCAATCAGGGTTCTAATGGTATCAAGCCTTGCCACTGGTGCAAAGGTCTCATTGAAATCAATCCCAGGCTTCTGAGAATATCCCTTTGCAACTAATCTTGCCTTGTTTTTCTGAACTGATCCATCCAGATTAAGCTTTGTTTTATAGACCCATTTGACACCAATTACTGGTTTATCAAATGGCCTATTAACTAACTCCCATGTATCATTCATTTCTATCATGTCAATTTCTGTAGACATGGCATTTCTCCAAGCTTCATCTTCTGATGCTTCTTCATAGCACTCAGGTTCTATTACACAGAAATTGCACCTTTCATATACATCTTCCAAGCTTTTAAATCTGAGAGGTGTGTGATCAAACCCTTGTGATTCAATGTGACTCACTAGATCCTCTTCACTTGAGTGAGAGCCAACAGGATGATCTTGTTGCTCCAGTAAGGTTTCAGTGAGACCCACATCTGCTTCACTTCCAACATTACTCCCTTCTTCACAGTGTACATCATTAGAGACTGAAATAGGCATATGTTTCTCAGAACAGGTTGTCCAGTTCCAGCAAGAGTTCTCATCAAAGATTACATCCCTTGAGATAATAATCTTCTTGGTTTCAGGGTTGAATAGTCTGTAACCTTTCTCACAGGTTCCATAACTAAGAAGAATGCATTTGACACTTGTTGCATCCAGTTTCTGCCTCATCTGTGATGGAATTTGTGCATAGCATAGTGAACCAAACACTCTTAGATGTTTCACACCAGGCTTCCTCCCACTGTACGCTTCAAAAGGAGTCTTCTTGTTCAAAGCTTTGGTGGGGCATCTATTTAAAATATAGATAGCAGTATTAACTGCTTCTGCCTAAAATTCAAATGGAACACCTTTCTCTAGCATCATACACTTCGCCATTTCTACAATGGTTCTATTGCTCCTCTCTGCAACACCATTCTGTTGAGGGGAATAAGCCACTGTGAGTTGTCTTTCCAGCCCAAAATCTGCACAAAACTGAGAAAATTCAAGTGAAGTGTATGAAGGAAAATTTATGTCCTAGTGAAGAACATTAAAGAACATTTGAATACATATGCATAATATTAACAAATTAAATTAAACATGCATCCAAAATCAATTCATAAAACCCATGACTTTCAAAGCCTAGTAGATGGTGAACCAAGACTCTTTAACAACATTAAAGAGAATAAGGATTTAGAGAATATTACCCTTGAAGCTCATCCTTGATTACACAAGGGATTCACCCAAGTGGAGGGCCTTCAAGTCACCTCCTTGCTTCTTTGAGGATTTGTTCTCCAAAACACCAAAGATGTGGTGTCTCCAAGTCTCTACACCAAAGATAAAAATGAAGATAAAATGGATGACTTAGGGGTGAAGAAATTGCTAGATTTCCTCCCTAAGTGGCCGGCCCCCTTTGGAAATTTAGAGAGAAAAGTTTCACCCAAATTTCTTAAGGAAAACCCTAAATGAAATAAAGCTATAAAGTTTAATTTATACTTCATTTCTTGTGAGTGGCAAACTTGTAAATAACACAAGTTTGATACCCTTCATGTTGTGGCCGGCCTCCCTTTAGTCTTTGGGCTAATTGCCCAATTTGTTTTAGTTGTCATACAACTTAAACATAATGGGCCTTGTGGACCAAAACACTTTTGGGCCCCGAAACCCAAAACCAACTTAGAAGCCCAATACGAACGTTTCGTATAATTAATTAACTAATTAATTAATTTTGACCATTCTTCAATTAACTATTTAATTGCATATCCATTTCATTTAATTACTTCACTTTCATCTTTACTCGGTGTACGATCCATTAGGTTCCAATTAGCGAGGCAGTGGGCGATGTTACTCTTAACTATCGTTTGTGAATTGAAACCACATTTCAATTCTCCCTTAAGATTAGTGTTTGCCAATCTTTAGGGCTACCACAAACCATGAGTGACACCTAGCAGCATGTCATGGTTACCCAAGCTAAGTAGAAGTGGTTGGAGAACCTATCCAGTTACAATTACAATGCAATACGGTCCTTCTCTAATACAATACTCTCAATCACATCGTTTAAGTGATAGTTTGTTTCATGTCCACTATCCAATGTGATACTTCTCTATATGATTCGCTTGAATAAGATTTGGAACAAATTCACTTAGTCATATTCATATGCTTTGGCCAAAGACTCTCGAATCATATCTTAGAGTATTATCCTTCCATAAGGTTAGAGATCCCTTGTTGTACATTCATATGTCTACATGACTAGATAGCTTGACCCCAACCATGTCGTGGACACTCCAAAGGAACGCCATTTGACACGATCAAAGATCAAGGACCTAACCATTAGACATCAATGATGCCTCAGGTCAAAGGACTACTTTGCATATTGTAACCTTGAGTTCTTACATGACATGTATGTATGAACTCTCTTTTGATCGTCGTTCAGTGTACTCGATTACTCTTTCAAGCACCTATGTGTTTGTCTTAGTGTCCAACACTAAATGACTTGAGACTTGTCATATCCACGCTTGAGTCGACATAACACATACTAACCTTAGCGGATTGTCAATGCCCAATTGGCAACCCTATGGCTAGGAACGTTTTAGGAATGAGCATAAGAGAAAGGTCTCGTAAATCTAACTTAGTTAGATCACTTATCTCTTAGATCAAATACATTCCTTGGATTCCCTTATTGATTAAACACAAGATACAATAAACAGTGATTAACAATAAGCTTTGCCCTCTATTAAACATATATAAGTTTAATACAATAAGTATTCCAAAAAGCTATTACATCAAATGAGTGGCTTTGTGGGCATACTTCCAACAGTGTACTCTCCTCCCCTGTCACTTCTTAATTTTTTCAGTTTATATCCACTTTGAAGTTCCACAGTTGCTTTGAATTTCTTGAACACACTGAATGCCTCAGACTTATTCCTAAAAAAATAAACCCATCCCCTTCTGGTACAGTCATCTGTGAAGGTGATGAAATATTTGTTTCCAGCCTTGGTAGGGGTTTGCATTGGTCCACAAATGTCTGTGTGGATCAATTCCAAAGGTAAGACAGCCTTCCATTTAGTTTCCTTAGGAAAAGCTTCTCTGGAATGCTTGCCAAGTGCACAGCCCTCACATACTGTGGTGTTTGATTTTATCTCAGGCAAGCCAGTTACCATTTCATGCTCCTGTAACTGCATTAGAGCATGTATATTCAAGTGTCCGAATCTTCTATGCCATATCTCAGCAGATGGACCAACACTGGCCCTCATTGCAATGTGAATTCCTGGTTGTAATGTTAAGGGAAAGCTTCTATTGCCTTTCATTGGAACTTTAACAACTAGATTTAAGCATGTAACATCATCATAGATCCTGACTTCAATTCCTCCAAAGACAAAGTAATATCCATGCTCCATCATCTGTCCTACACTTAGCAGATTCTCTTTCAAACCAGGTACTAACATGATCTCTCTTATATACCTTTGACCTTGCTTAGTTTCAACCAGCAAGTCACCCTTTCCAACCACATCAACCAGTTGCCCTGTGCCCATTTCTACTTTGGCAGTGATTCTCTTATCTATATTCACCAATAGAGATGCTCTTCCTGTCATATGGTTACTACAAACACTATCAATATACCATGTGTCTTCATTTTTCTTCACAACAGCTTTCATACAGGTATAAAACATAGTTGGATAATTCTCCACTTGTCCAGCATAGTTTGCTTGCTGAACAGCTTTCTTAGACCGGCAATCTTTGGCAAAATGCCCTGGCTTATCACAATTGTGGCATCTCGGTTTCCCTTTGTACCAACACTCCCCAAAGTGTAGTTTGTCACAATATTTGCAGGAATTCTTAACTCCATCAGAAGAGGCAACAAATTTCCCTTGCTGATGCCCATGTCTATTATCCCACTTCTTACCCTTAGACTTCCAATTCTTTGTGGGTTTGAAGTTTTGATTAGCATTATAGGTATTCTTCTTGGGAGCTATACTTAAACTAGCAAATGCCTTTTCTGTACTATCTTCAGAGTGACGCTCAATTCGTTGTTCATACCCCTTTAGAGTAGCTACAACATCCTGCACATCAACAGTATCCAGATCCCTAGTATTTTCTATCACAACAACAATACTATCATAGGACTTAGGTAAACTTATCAATAGCTTCTGCACAATTCTTTGGTTCCCTATATCTTCACCATAACTTTTCATTTGTGACATAAGATCAAATAATCGCACAACATACACAGAGAATGCTTCATGTTCACTCATACGGGTATATTCAAAATCACGCCTTAAGCTTTGGAGTTTCACAGATCTCGCCTGTTTATCTCCAATAAATTCTTGCTTCAGGGCATCCCAAGCTTCCTTTGCTGTCTCGAGTATGGCGATTCGTGCGAAAATTTCATCGGATATGGCTCCTTGAATGATCCCGAGAGCCTTAGCATCCTTCACTATATTTTCCTTCAGAAGTTTGAGCTCAGCTGCAGTGATCTCTCCTTCACTCTTCGTTGGATTACTATGACCCTTTTCCACCATTTCCCATAGATCGTGAGATCTGAAAATGGTCTTCATCTTTATCTGCCAGAAATCAAAGTTTTCACCATGGAAAACTGGTGCTCTTAGATCAGCTCCACTCGACCCAGCCATATTAGACTTGTTATCGAGTAGCCCAGAGGTGTTTTTCAGATTTTCTTCACTCACAGCGAGCTCGATTCGTCGCCGAGTTCCTCAGCTGCACACTTTGTCACAGATTCACGCCCAGATTAAGATGGAACCTGGCTCTGAGGCCATGATAATGTTTGATTTCTAGTGTATACAGATTCAATGAAAGAGATTTAGAGAGATGGAAGAAAAACAGAGCAATGGTGGATTTCAAAATTCTATTGAATACCTCACACTCTTTACCGAAGTGGTGAAGAGAATATATTTCTATTAGAGATGGATCCTACTCATCCTCTCTCATCATGACAAAGCTATCACAACCATTCATTATTACATCATCATGTAAGATAATTACACTTGTCATGAGCTATGACTCATTTACAATCTAATCTAGATACCATGTGGAATGTGATCCAATGGTGTACATTAAATCCTGCACATTGCTTATATTGAACGACTAACACAACAAATACATTTATGCACCAATAAATTTCATATGTTGGGTGTGTAAGGTTTGTGAAGATTTCAACTGAAAATTCACATGCAAAAGCCAATTTCGTTGATTTTTTTGTTTTTTAAATAGAACCTAAATCATGTTTCAAACTTCTTACTTGGGCTGGTTTTGTGAATAAGCCGTTTGATTTTTTTCCAAGCTCTTGTTGCAGACAAACAGGGAAGAGAGGAAGAGTGCCTCGGTTGGTGTGAAAAAGTAACAAAAAATTGATAGAGATTCCTGGCCGCACGATTAGATGTGAACGGCGGAGATTTATTGATCCCAATAGATCCCGTGGGAAGGATCAGGAAAGGATTAAAAAGCTAATAATTTTTTAATAGTTCATTTAATTGTTAAATAAAAAATTAATTTTTATTAATTTTTTTATTCCTATTGGGGAAGGAGTGAGCTCTCACTTCTGTCACGTCATCATTTGACAATTAATTGATAAAAAAATTAACATAAATATGACATTATAACGAATTTATAAGTTAAGGTATGACATTGCAATGTTTAAAACATGAGATATAAAATTATGGTTCGATTTACAGTTAAAGTAGTTTTGTGTAATTTATCCTTTAAGAATGTAATATGCATTTTAAATTTATTAGTTTATGTTGTTTTGGATAAATTATATTTTACCCTATCATATTTTGGCACAATTGAAACATCATACATCTTTAAAACATTTTAATTTCATACATTTTTTATTATTTCATTTCAATTTCATACATCTGTTAGAAAACCTACAAGTTAATTGTTAAGTGATGAAGTGGCAAATATGAGGTTTTCATATATGCTGATGTGGCTGCCAAACTTGTGTCACATGGTCAACAATGAATAAATTTTTTAAATATAATTAGAATATTAGAATATTAAATTAATTAATTAAAGAAAAAAAAATCTGTTTCATCTTCTCCACCTGAGATACCCATTCTCCCATTGCCACCCTTCATTCTTCCATCACCATCCCTTCTTCAATCACCACCCCCTTCCCATATCACTTCTGCACCTCCTTCTCTAACCAAAATCCCTCATTCCCGCATCTAATTTTATCCAAATTCTAGATTTGCGATTAAACCCTAGATCCCAAATCCAAGTAATTCAATTGGATGATGGGTTCTCAGAGAAACCTCCAGGCCCTAGTCGTCTTAAGTGAAGTCGATCCCTGGTGTGCATGAAAGTGTTACCAGAACACATTGTGAGGAAAGTCGCGGAATGCCGAGTCATCGATCTCCAAAACGTCGTCGTCCAAGTGTGCAGTGTGAGGGTGGGTGGTTGGGTTGGGCTTGAAGGGTTTGGGTTCAAATATTGGGCGCCAGGAGCCTGAGTCGAGCTCTTTCTCGGATAGTGTGGTGGCGGAGTCGCCGAACGAGCGAATCATTTGGAGCTGAGTCGGTGGCGGGTGGCAAGTTGTCTGGTTAGGTGGGGCTGTTTAAGTGGTCATCTTGTGTGACACCAAGGACAAAGGGACGGGCGAGCGGGGTTGGAAGGCACGACTTGGAAGAAGAAATCGAGGCTAGGGTTTAAGGTGGTGAAGAAGGTGGGGGAAAATTTCATAATGAGCCCTTGGGGATTTCTGGGCTGTTCCGAGCTTTGTGCATAAGAAAATTGATGGTGGTTGTGTTGGAAGAAGAAGCTTGGTGGTGCGGCAGTGATGGGGAAGGAGTGGTGATAAGAGAAAAGGTGGATGTGGGGAAGATGAAGAATTTGTGAATCTTTTTATATTTTAAAATTAATTATTTTAATATTATAATAAATTTTAATTTTTTTATTAATTGTTTGACCACGTGGGCAGCCATGTCAACATAAATGAATATCTCATATTTACCACGTCATCACTTAACGGTTAACTTAATAGATTTTTTAACAGATATATGAAATTGAAATAAAATAATAGTGAATATATGAAATTGAAATATTTTAAAGATATTGTATGAAGTTGTAATTGTACGAAAATTCGAGAGGTCAAAATGTAATTTATCTTTTTTTTTTTCTAAAATAACTTATAGGTGATTTCGTTCAATTCTTTTCACAATAATTTTGTATCTTTTGATTAGGCCTGGGCAAAAAATACCGAGAACCGAACCGAACCCGTACCGAACCGGGTCGGTTCGGCTCTTTTTTTTGGTTCATTCGGTATCAGTACAAAATCGATTCGGTTTGGTACTTAGTCGGTTCGGTTTCGGTTCGATTTCGGTTCTATGTTCGGTACCGAATCGTACCAAATCAGTTTTGGACAAAGAACTAATTTGGGGTTTTTTTTACAAAAATTGAAAAATAGGTCTTATTCCTTACCGAACCGAAAACCGAACCGAACCTACACTTGGACCGAACCGAACCGTACCGAAATTTTACTACAGGTTCGGTTTCGGTACCACTCCAGTACCGAACCGTACCGAACCGTGCTCAGTCCTACTTTTGATGCCTTTTTGTTGTTGTTAATGACTGCTGAACATGATAAAAAATAAAGTGGGTGGCGCCCACTTTGTTTGTAATTGAATTTTTTTAATATTTAATTATTTTTATATGCTACGCCATCAAAACATGTGGACATTTTATATGCTACATCATCACTTAACAGTTAAATTAAAAGCTTGATTAACGAATGTATAAAATTGCAATGAAATAATAACTAAAGTATGAATTTGAAAAGTTTTAGTGATGTTCTATGAGGTTGCAACTGCACCCATACCTTAGGGGTAAAATGTAATTTACCCTATTGTTTATAATAAGCTAGGCCGCCAAAAATATATATTTCATTGTTGGAAATAAAATTTCTGATGCCCGAGATTTTGTTGAAAATATATCATCACAAAAAATAGATGTTATATGGAAAGTATTTTCGACGGTCATTTATGTGTTTGTGAACATATTAACATGTTGGAAATGAAAGAAGTTTGTTGTTTTCAAATTTTATTTTGACAAAAACTAACTACTAGTGACAAATCTTGTGCATCGATAATAAAGTATTTTCGACGACTGGTCGGAAAAAAGAAGAAGCATTTCCAATGGGACAATTTTCGACGCCTTAGCGTGGGTTTTTTTTGTCGGAAATACGTATTTGCGACTACAAAATATCTTTTTTGACGACATTTGACCATCGCTAATGACAGTCCCTTTTGTAACATCAAAGTTTTAAACAGAGTCCAACTACATCTAGCAACCAAATTCAGAAGCGAAGTTAGAAATCCACCTCAGGAGGGGCCTTTAAACCATATAAAAAGAATTAGACAAAATATAACAATATAATTTTTTGGGGAAAAACTAAAAAGATTTGTTGGTATGAAAATTTTAACCAACGAAATGTGATGGAGTTTTAAAATTTGTATTAAAAATTCGGTATTGAGAAGATTATATCATAATGAGATAACTTCTTTATGAGTTTTGATAAATAAAAAAAAAAGAAAAAGGATTAAGGCTACAACAAAATTTAAGGTCATGTCCAAATTATTTGTACGAGATTTTCTTTTCAATCACCAATAGGCCACATGGACTTCTTGTCTAAATGCTGACGATATATCTATATATTAGCAAAATTTTCCAGGATGGGCCTGCCTTTACACTGATCTCCATGTAGCTCTACCATTCTCTTAACCTTGGAACGGAGGAAAATGTGAGAAAGCTATGTGAGGGAGCGTTAGAGTTCCTCGAGCTTAAAGACATATCTCTTGCTAGGGGTTTTCTTAGGGTGAACGTCTTGGTTAATACCATGATTCCTCTTGCCAAGGGATACTGGTTAGCAAAGACGGGTGATCGTGAGTTGTGGGTAAAGTTCAAATACGAGAGACTTCAGGATTTTTGTTATAGATATGGAAGAATTGGGCATGCTATCAATTAATGTATGTTCTAACCTAGTAATAACGATGTGGCTGATTATGAGGATTGGACGAGGACTAAGATGGTACAAGGCTTCCTGGAGCCGGCCAGTGCTCAACTTGTGTTGCAGAGAGATCGTAGGCCTGCTGGGGCTAGCATAGAGAGACGGAAGAGCTAAGAGGTGAGAATGAAAACACTCTCTAGCGAAAGTGCATGGGGAAAGAGATCCGGGGATGGCTAACCCACAACTCTTGGAGGTTTAAGATAGGACATTTCATGACTGATGCACGAAAAATGTCTTGCATGATAACTCAAATGGAACCAGATATATAGGTGAGAGGACTGCAACTATTTTGTGGTTCAATGGTCGGGGGTCCACTAGGTAGACCACATTAGGTGGCTATGATGAATGGATTTGTTGTCGGGCAAACGTGGTACTTTATGGGGTGATGAATAATCCTCAAAATAGAAGACTCCAAATTGAAGAAATCATGGATAATGGGCCTCTTAGAGCTACACAAGAGCTATTTTAGTCTAGAGGTAACCCAACAAACTGGTTTAGCTATGACGTGCCTATGAGTAGTACGAGTCATATCCCTTCGATTCGGTGGAGAGCTAGGAACAACCCAAGTGCTCATACTTTTAGCTCTACTGAACAATTGAATCATGTGCCTTAATCTCAGCTATATTGAACTCCCAAGGTACATCTGTAGGAATGGGGTAGCCAAGTGGGGAGTTTTTCCAAAAGTTGGGGTTGGAGAGAAGTGGTGAAGTTCATAGACCGAATGAATGCCTTTCCTTGAGAAAGCATGGAATGAAGAGAGAAAGAAGCACATCTCATGGGTACGGTAAGGGACGCAGAAGCCAGTTTGTGGACATGAGCCTTTGTGAGTAGTGCTCGAAAGAGGAATGAAGCATCCTTGCTGAGGATGACCTACATGAGGTCCTAGTCAAGAAATATGACATCAGGGATTTACTTAGATAAGGTTGCCAACAATGAGATGATAACAATACGTGCAAGGAGAGCAAGAACTCAAAATCATGACGGTGGCGATTGGCCTGAAACAGTCGCACGGTCTATATGATTTACCTTATATGGAATTGTTGTGGTCTTGAGCAAGACACAGTAGTTCGAGCCTTGCATGGGCTCATAAGGAAATACAGACCCTTTGTGATATTTCTGTATGAAACTAAGATAAAGGATCACATAATTGATAGGGTAAAAAGGTGGATGGGCTACAACAATGGCTTCAATGTTCCTTCAATTGGGGCAGGGGATGGCTTAAGTCTCCAATAGGATGATACTTGTGAAGTAAAATTCTCCACAAAAAAATTTGATCCACTCCGAACTTTGCTTGGAGGGACATAATGAATTGATTCATGCATCTTGGATGTATGGTAAACTTTATAAATCTAAGATGGAGAAATTTTGGAAATGGGCGGTGGAGGTGTTCTAGCCTTCTAATCGTCCTTAGTTTTGTAGTGGTGATCTGAATAAACTTCCTTGGGACTACAAAAAGGAGGGCGAAAATCAAGGATTGCACATTCGGCCCAAGTACTTGCATGATTTTATGGCGAAGATGGAATTGATAGATTTGGCTTTCTATGGACCCAGATTTACATGGAGAAAAACTCAGAACAGCAGGTTGGTGAATGGGCTTTGGCAGGAGCGTTGGCCACAAACTATGGTTCCCATGCCATTGTGAAAACATCTGATCATAATCCTCTCATCACCAACTCGGACCCTAACGTGATTAAAAGATCACTCATTTTCAAGTTTGAGGCATTCTAGACTTCGAAAGTGGGTTGCAAAGAGGCGGAGAGTCTTTTTAGGGTTCGATGCATGGTGGGGAGCAATTTCTAGAACCTGTTCAATTCGGTGGGTCATCGTGATTTGATGGACTGTGGACACAATTATCACACCCGAGATGAATGAGGCACTGGTCTGACTAATTGGGGATTTCAAGATTAAGGAGGCTGGGGGGGGGGGGGGGGGGGGGGGTGGGGACCAAAATTCTTGGGCCTAATGGGTTTTAAGGCATCTTTTTCCACTCATATTGAGATCTCATTTGCGGGTAAGTTAAGGGGTTGGCTGTAAAATCTTTTTCCTAGAATTTCATTGATTAATTACGTATTTCATTGTTCAAATTCATGTTTCATGTATGTGAATTTTTAACTTTTTTAAATTCGTTAATTTTAGAATTGTAGCTATATATTTACAAAATGTGAAATTAAGTAAGGGATTTAGAGGGAAAACAAAAAAACAAAACAAAACTCTAGAACCTACCAGATGGCAGCAAAGAAAAAGGGGGAAATGAGAGGTGCAAGACAGAAAAAGGAGGGAAGAGAGGCCCAATGAGAGGAAGAAGAAATGAGGGAAAGGAAGGAGAAGAAAAAAAGGGGAACTGGGACTCCCCTTCGACCCGATTGTAATTTTGACCCGACCCGGCCAAATTTTCCAATTTCGGCCACCGTTGACGACGAGAAAGGTGCTAAACTGATCATTACTTTAAACCGAATCGTTCATTTTTCCATTTTCACCCGAAAAATTGATGGAATTTGGTGTTTTTCAAGAGAAACTGTACGGGGATGGAGCGACGGTTTGGGTTTGATCCACCCAAATATGAAACAATTTCTTTTGATCACCATCACCTATAGCATCCTATTGAGGCCCGGAACAAAGCCCAAACCAGTTTGGGGGTAGCATAGCTGTTTTGGAGTCGAATCAAGAACACCCAAAATCATGGGTTTTCGACGGTTCGTGGGCAATTTGAGGTGTTTCCCAGCCAAATTAGACTTGGCCACAAGTATGAAACTTACTCCCCTCATTGGGATCTACATGCCTATAAAATTTGGTAATTTTTGGAATTACTTGAATTTTCTGGCAAGTCGGGGCGGCACGCGGCCAAGGGGTCAACGATGTCCTTCTAAGTTCAATTAGATGCCCTTATTTTTTATTTGATATTCGTATGACGTGTTTGGATCGTTTGAACCTAATTTCACTATAATACATCACTTGATCGAAAATTTGAATCAACGATCCGACCGTTGGATCGGTTCCAAGCTTTAATGCATCATAGAACGTAATATTTAAGGATAGCTGGAACTGACGAATTGGAAATCTGATGTACGGATCTTTCGAAATTGGATTTCTAAATTAGTAAAATTAATTGTTAACCGTCTCTTGATTTGGCAATTGGCGAAGATCCGATCATTGGATCTTAATGAAATTTTAATATGTTGTTTTAGAATCATAATGTGGGTCTTTGGAAATTATGGATCTAAAATCCGATTTGTGGATTTTTTGGATCAAATTACGTACGGTTGTAGGCACCACTGTTGATTAAAAGTTGACTTTTGGTCAACATGTATTGAATCGTTTATAAAACTAAAATTAGTGTTAATAGAAGCATAGTGAAGAGGATAGGCGGGCTTATATTGGTGAGTGACTTTAACATATGTGATATGGTGATTACCTGATTCTTTATATTAATATCCTTTGTGGATATGACTTGGTTTTATGAAATGTGTTTTCTATTAAAATGAGATTCTTTTATAATTGGCCATCGATATATTTTTATCAAATGTGAATTGATTCATGGATTGGTAATACTTGTGAAAAGTGATTTGAATTGCATATTGAAATGTTTGTTAAATTGAGGGCTAGTAGGAGACCATGACCCTACTTGGTTAATTTGTGGTAAGGGGTCATTAGTGGTCCTGCTTGGTTAATCCGCAATAGAGAACCATATTATTTATGGATCGTGCTTGGTTAATTCATGATAGGCGATCCTTATGGCCATACATACTCAGGATTTATCATGCTTGGTTAATTTGCGATAAGTGATCATTGCCTAACAGTTCCATAGGTGTGACTCTGCTTGGTTAATTCGTGATATGGGGTCACTACCTACTTAGTTATCTTGGTCTTGCTTGGTTAATTCGCGATAGGGGACCATGGTCTTGCTTAGTTAATCCGCGATAGGGACCATATTTTCTATGGATCGTACTTAGTTAATCTGCAATAGGCAATCCTTATATCTTTAGTATGGCCAAACACACACACACACACACACACACACACACACACACACACACTTAGGGGTGATCATGCTTGGTTAATCCGTGATAAGTGATCAATTCCCAACAGATGCGTTTGAATGACTCTGCTTGGTTAATCTGCGACAGGGGATCACTGCCTACTTAGTTACTGTAGGGGTGGTTCTGCTTGGTTAATCTGTGATAGGGGACCACTTCCTATTTGGTTACTTATGTAGGCTTCGGCCAAACTGGCGTCCTTCTCGCCCTAGTTTTTAATGTATTTATGAGTGATGGGTTTGAGAATCTTGTGGTTGAATTAGAAAAACCGTTGGATGTCTGGGTGACTCATTTGAAGTTTTCAGTGACTTAACTATGATTTCATAAAAATATGATTTTATATCTGAGGTTTATAAATGGTGATCGATGGTCTTTCTTTTTTTATTGATTATCACATACTTGTATTATTGTCATTCACCCGAGCTTCCCAGCTTATCCGCGTTCTGATTTGCTCAGTGCATCATTCCCATAAGGTTAGTTTAGAACCCTAGATTCGAGTGAATGAGAATTATCCATAATAGACCTTGTGAATATAAATTAGAATTACCATGTTATTTCTCATAATCCAAGTAGGGAATTATATAGAGTTCTTTAATTAAATTCGTGAAATGATATGTGATCTCATTGATGGATTAACGTAGTTAAAAGTTAAAATCGCGCATATTTGATTCATGAATTGATTAATTGACAGGATTGTTGAGTGACATTGGATATTGTTGTTATTATTATGATTATTTTAGTTGATCAATGTGGCTTGAGAATAATTTTGTATTTCGTTTGTTATTTGATATGTTTGCATGCTATGGATGGCGATATCATATTGAAAACCTAGTGATTTATATGATGGATAGAATGGAAACCTTAAATGTCATGTGGGTCTGTTATGTAGTTCTGAACCTAGTAAATTCATGCTCGTTAAGTTCTATGAATTGATTGTGGAAATGTTGTACCTTTCGATGTAAATGTACTGTGACAAAGGTCGGAGTGCAAGGAATGACGATTTACGATTGGCTTGATCCCTGTTTAGGGTATGTAGGCAGTCTAATGAGGTTAGATGCAACCATAAAGTATACGAACAATTACTATGCGATTTGAATATTGATCTATGCTTTGTACATATCCCGGAGGCGGGGTATGTTAGATATATGGGTATTTGGTGGCGTCATGTGGCGATCCTGGATGTATGTCGGGATCGGGGTGTGACAGCTTTTGGTGGTATCAGAGCTTAGGTATTAGGTCATCATACCTTAACCTTAGTGTAGGAATGGAATTTTTTTGGGTAAAGTAATGTGTAACGCTGACGGGACGCTACATAAGCATTTGACCTTGTTGGTTTGAAGCCTTGTGTTATATATGTGACCTTGCTCCCTTGATAGTGCATTGAGTAAGTAGTTTAGTTAACTTTTATTTAATCATAGAAAATGTGATGTGGAGTTTACATGCATCATTATTACTTCAAATAGTTGTTAGAATGCTTTTCGTTTAAATCATGGATATGGATGATTGTGAAGGGATGGTGTTCGTATGATTGAACTATTGTTAGAAGTGACATTCCGCTTATACAAAGATTTGTAATGTTGTCGAGCTAGGATGACGATGTTGTGCTTGTAAGCCTATTAGTAATATTGCCGCCTTGATTACGGCGATTGTACTCTGGAAATAGTACTCGAAATTGTTAAACTGTTGGTAACTAATTGTGTGAATGGTTGAAAGGATTCGTACTGGAAATTTCGAGGAGAATTTTTTTTAAGGGGTGAAGAATGTGAAATCCAGTTCCCGAAATTTCATTAATTAATTACTCATTTCATTGTTCAAATTCATGTTTCGTGTATGTGATTTTTAACTTTATTTTAAATTCGTTAATTTTAGAATTTTAGCTATATATTTACAAAATGTGAAATTAAGTAAGGGATTTTGAGAGAAACAAAAAACTCTAGAAGCTGCTAGATGGCAACAGAAAAGAAGGGGAAAAGGAGAGATGCAGGGACAGAAAAAGGAGGGAAAGGAGACCCAATGAGAGGAAGAAGAAATGAGGGAGGAGAGAATGAGGGGAACCTGGACCCCGCTTTGACCCAATTACAATTTTGACTTGATGAGAAGGGTGCTAAATTGATCATTACTTTGAACCCAATCGTTCCATTTTCCATTTTCACCCGAAAATTTGATGGAATTGGGTGAATTACAAGAGAAACCGTATGGGGAGGTGCGATGATTTTGCTTTGATCCACCAAAATCTGAAATAATTTCTTTCGATCACCATCACCTATAGCATCCTATTAAATCCTGGAACAAAACCCAAATAAGTTTGGGGGGAAAGTTGTTTTGGAGTTGAATCAAGAACACCTAAAATCAAGGGTTTCTGATGGTTCGTGGGCAATTTGAGGTGTTTCCCAGTGAAATTGGACTTGGCTATGGGTATGAAACTTACTTCCCTCCTTGAGATCTACATGCTTGGAAAATTTGGTAATTTTTGGAATTAGTTGAAATTTCAAGCAAGTTGGGCGGCCAACCGCCACCCGTGGCGGCGCGTGACCAAAGGGCCGACGAAGTCTTTCTAAGTTCAATTAGATGCCTTGATTTTGCATTTGATATTCGTATGATGTGGTTTGATCGTTTGAACCTAATTTCACTATGATACAACACTTGATAAAAAATTAGAATCGACGATCCGACCGTTGGTGTCACGCCTCGATCTCGAGATATGCACGAAATCGACACGTGACGGTAGACTGTAGGGGGATGCCAGGAAATACAAACTGAAATACTAAACTGAAAATAACAATAATCCCTTCTTTTTAAGGAAAAGTATAGGGGTAACCTAACACTCCAAATCTTTGAACTCTACCTGCTACCCCAAAGCTTCTTGTATCTACTAAAACTTGCATAATCACCTTTACACCATGGGAATGGTGCACCAGGAAACAGCAACCCGGATAAGCCGCGAAGCTCGTGTGAGTGACAATAATTCTACGTATGTGATACTATTAAAAACAAATCTACCGTTGATTCGGTTTTTAAACGCAAATATAAAATCATATTTAATGAAATCATAATCAAGTCCCTAAAAATCCCGACGGAGTCACCCATGCATCTAATGGTTTGTCTGAAACAAATCACAATAGCTCACAACCATAAACTCATGCAGCACAATGAAAGGTAGGGTTAGAGCGACACAGTTCGACTGAAGCCTACATCTGTGAAGTTATCTCAATCCAAACTTAATTCGAAGAATCAACAAAACAATTAATCGGGTTCTAGACCTCTCAATAGAACAATAACACCAACCGGGAATCTGGACCACTCAACGGAATCTAACCAAGATACGATTATGAACTACTCAACGAAATCGCGGAGTATAATGGATTCCAGACCTCTCAACAGAATCCGAGTGAATACGATTTCAGACCACTCAACGGAATCACGGAGTACAATGCATATCGAACCACTCAATGAAATCCAAGCTGGATATGATTTCAGACCACTCAACGGAGTCACGGATCACGAGGGATTCCAGACCACTTAATGGAATCCAGATGGAGCAGGGAACCGGACCACTCAACGGAACCCCAACGGAAACCCAGTTCTGGGTCACTCAACGGAACCGAGCGGAAAACCAACAACCATAATATACAATGGCTCACAGAAACGAGACAAGGTACAAGTTACTCAATTTACCAAAGCTCAACAAAGTGAAACAAGGTACAAATACTAAATGTAGAACGAATCAACAAAGCGGGAAATGAAACAGTATCGAAGCAACAAACCCCCATCACAATGGGTTAACGGTCCACTACTAGCCCTCTGATGCGATGTAAACAACACACAAATTAAACCCTCTTTTTGACAATTGTAGTAAAGATGTAAGTAGGGTATCGTTCTAGACCGGGGATTAGGAGGGATTGCTAATGCACCTAACTAACTTAAAAATATTAAACAAGACTCAAAAACACAAAACAAAACTCTAAAACAGAACGGGACGGGACGGGACGGGACGGGACGGAACGGGACGGGACGGAACGGGACGGGACGGGACGGGACGGGACGGGACGGAACGGGACGGGACGGGACGGGACGGAACGGGACAGGACGGAACGGGGTGGGAATAGTCAAAACAACACAAAACAATCAAATTGACCCAAATTAGACACTACGGACTGATTTGGACGAAAATAAACTCAAAAGACTAACTAAACACAAATCTAAACAGATTCTAGCTAAATTAATATAACTTAAAGATGGGGGATTGGTTTTTGACGAAAATTAAAAGACAAAGTAAATAACTTGCATATTCTAAACAAAGACATAAAACTAAGTGAATTGATGGATAGATGGACTAGCTAGATGGTTCTTCTCCACACATGACACACTTGCATACAAACCAATTTTTAGTTGTTCTTTCAATAAACCATGAATCTCAACACCCCAGATTAACCGTGAACAACACTTTTTTTAACCTTCAAGTTTTCCTTAAGTTATTGAATTGGACGGAAAAGCGCATTCAACAATTCAAAACATTCTTCAAAAGTCCTCTACGTGAACAGCACAATGGAGATACAATCAAAGATCATTAAGCTTTGTGAAAACTATAAGCATTGACGAGACATTCGTAACTATGAACAGCATGATACTCTTACCAAGAATTCACTTAACGCGATTGTGACTAGCAACCTCCACTACTTGTGAATATAAGTTCATAACGATTAGGTGAAGCTCCCTTATATTCTAGCATCAAATTCATGCATGCAAACTAAGTATGCAATCCATTTCACCCCAAAATAGCTCCCCATGCATGCAATCCATTTCACCCCAAAATAGCTCCAAATTGCACCAAAATGCACTTCTTTGCTAACTTTGTTATTTAGAACCTACAAACAGACGAAAATAGCTTAAAACATTCTAATAAGATGAAACTAATTAAGTAAATGCAAGGAAACAAACTAATAAAGTCACATAAATATGTTCCTATCAAACTCCCCCACACTTAGCTTTTGCTAGTCCTTTAGCAAAATAAAGAAACAAAAAGAAACAAAACACAATCTAAACCTTCCAACATTACCTCAGGGATTTCCAATGCACATGTTAAAAATCATTACTTGCACAAATTTTGGTCATCAATATCCTTAAGCATACACTTAACCACAATCACCATTTACTAGTTCTCTTTTAATCAATTAAAACATCATTTTGAATGTAATAACATGCCTTAGAGAATTCCCTCAATTCCTTACTATATATGCACTCATTTTTCACTTAGATTTTTAAACTACACTCCCTACACTAGGTATATGTGAAAAGATTGATGTACACATGAAAACTAAAACTCACATATGTTTAACAAAGAAAGCACTTTTCTGGAGTTATCAGTGAATATATGAATATGATCTCATGAAAGGAATGCTACTACTTAGATGCAAGAACTAGTGACACCATATGCTCATACCAATCCCAAACTCCACATATTGAACACATAACACTCAAGATAGAAGTGTAAGGGTTGTAACGGGGCTAAAGGTGTTTGGTTAACAAAGAACGGATATGGAAAACAAAGGTTCTTAAAGACATAGTGAGCAAAGCAATGAAATCAACTTAGAATTCACTTTTGAATGCAAACTCAAATTTTGAACAAAAAGGGGAGAAGTCACACATTTTAGGGCCAGATTTGATGATTTGGACCCTTCCTTCAACAATCAATACTTTCAAACTCATTCTTTCTTCTTTTCTTTTCTATTTTTCTTTTCATATGTTTTTCACATTTTTTTTTTGTAACCCAAAACGTACAAATGAGCTCAAAAACAACCATTCCCTTCCCCACACTTGTTTTCTTGCATAATGTAGATCAAAAGGAATTCATTTTATGTTATGCTTACTATACTTTAAGAACAAGGGTATGGAAAGTCCTAAACTAGGCTAGGTAAGGTTATTGTGGGTTAATAAAGAACATAGGCTAAACAAGGCTCAAATGGGGTTTAATCTACAAAACAGATAATAATGGAGGGCACGACTATTTGGCTACGGTGGAGACTACACCACTTCATCTTGATATGTGTTATGCATTACAATGTCATGCTTTGAATGAAACGGATACAAGTTCTAGCATTTAGTTCTATCAAAATGCATTCTAAATAGCAACCAATCAAAGAATAATGAGATCATGCAACGACTTTAGAAAACAAGAACTCACAGATTATAACTCTCCAAAGAAAGTAAAGGCTCGAGTCTCACAAGGATGTAGCGTTATATGAGTTCCTTGCTTGAAGCATGTTATGAAAACTTATTTTATCCACTTTGTAATGAAATGTGAGTTCATAAACAACAACTACAACTAAGCATAGGACAAGAGCATATCAAACTTCAATCCATGCTTGTAACTTTCTTTAACAGTTATGCAATTAAAAACCGAATCCTCATCATTGTGTTGGAAGGTACCTAAGACACAAATACACCAAAATGACTCTAAAACAACTCTTTTTGGTATTTTTCAAAACTTTTTCAAATTTTTATGTCATTTTCGTATGATTACCTCAAAACACAATAAAACACACCAAAACAGCTTAAAAACAATTAGAAATAGTGAGAAACAACTTAGCTTCATGTGGTAGATGATCTTTGGTCGTGCTTGTTGATTTTTCATAGCTTTGATCTTGAACTGGATGGGACTTTCCACAGCTTTCGAAGAAGTATCTTTCCACAGGTTGATTCTTGAACTGGGTTGGGGAGCTTTTTACTTGCAAGTGATCCTTAGCTTAGTTGAGGATGAATCAGCACGTTGTCTCCACATGCTTCAAGTAATCAGGTCTCCATGCAGGTGTGGCATCTTCTCGAGTTCTTGGATCAACTCAAACTCCTCTTTTCTTCTATGAACTTAATTACACAACATGATAAAAAAAATATAAATATCAAGAACAACATTAGTGAAATTAAAGTTCATAGAAGAAAACCCTCTTGAAGCAATTCTGACGTGGAAATCCTTCAAGAACAGTGCATCTGCGTGGTTTCTTCGGTGGCAGTGGATGGGGAAGGCGAATAGGGTTTGTTTATAGAAGAAAGGTCAAAGAAAGAGAAGAGGGAGAGCTCTGGGTGACTGCCCAAGGGGGCTTGTGAAAAAGTGATCTAAAACCCTAGTATTTATATGCTAAATAGGGCTGCAAGATATTCCAAAGTGATCCTAGCAACTTAGCTTTTATTTTGCACTTTTTTTTGCCTTATTTGGCACCTCTAAATCAGGCTAGATATCCCCATTCCTTTTCCATTCCTTTCCCATTCATTTCCCATTCTGTTCTTGGTCTTTTAACCAGCCAGATTCATTTTGAATTCTTTATTTGGACTTCAAAACAAGTAACAACTTTATTTGGACTTCAAAACAAGGATCAGCTCCAAAAAGGGCATGTTTTCACTTCTTTTCCCTTCAAATTAATCCTAAAGTACATGATAGGAGTATATTTATACAACTTAGTTAGCTTGTTTCCTTGCATTTAGATTGTTAGCCCTTAGTTATTTTAGTATTTTAAGCTATTTTCGTGTGTTTGTAGGTCCAAATGACAAAGTATGCAAGAAAGTGCAATTTGGAGCATTTTTGGGCATTGGATGGTTAGCTTATGCTTGGAGCCAAGTGGATGGATGAAATTCAAGATTAAGGGATCCTCTCTTTTCCTATTTTCTGACCCAAAAACACATCACACTCATCCTTTTACCCTTTTCCCTTTTACTTCCACTTATTTCACCTATAACATCCACCCACTTCACCTACAACATCCACTTATTCCACCTACAACATCCACACTCACTTCACTTACAACATCCACTCACTTCACCTACAACATCCACACCCACTTCACCTACAACATCCACTTATTTCACTTACAACATCCACACTTACCACTTCACCTACAACATCCACTTATTTCACCTACAACATCCACACTCACTTCACCTACAACATCTACTCACTTCACCTACAACATCCACACCCACTTCACCTACAACATCCACTTACTTCACCAAGAACTTTTGTTGTGGTGATTCATTTTCAAAATCTATAAATAGGCTTCTCCATCACAAGACAAAGGACCAATTCACATCTATAACACATTCCATAAACAACACAATTTCTGCTGCAAGTTTCCTTCTTCCTCCATCCATTTCCATCCACCTCTTTTCCTATCCATCCCCTACCACCCTTCCATACTCTCTCAACCTATCCAATCTCTGCCACATCTCCTAGACCATCTAAACACCACACCCACCTTGGTGCCGCATGTTTGCAAGAAAATAGGAAGACTTGGAGCTGTGCTAACCATTCAAGACTTTGGATTGCTGGAGCGTTCTAGGTGTCTTCTACTTTTGTTTATCATGTTTAAATTCAATTATAGTTGTTTAATTGCAAATATGTGGAACTAAATTCATTTTGGCTAGAGGTTGATTCAAAGCTATGAACATATTTGTAATATGAATTGATTACCTTCAGTTGTGATTTCATGAGTTGGGAATTCAATTTGTTTAACTGCTTGATTTATAACTTATTCTTGTATGTCGATTAAGGATGCATACTTAGTTTGCATGCATGAATTTGATGCTAGAATATAAGGGAGTTTCACCTAATCGTTATGAACTTATATTCACAAGTAGTGGAGGTTGCTAGTCACAATCGCGTTAAGTGAATTCTTGGCAAGAGTATCATGCTGTTCATAGTTACGAATGCCTCGTCAATGCTTATAGTTTTCACAAAGCTTAATGATCTTTGATTGTATCTCTATTGTGCTATTCACGTAGGGGACTTTTGAAGAATGTTTTGAATTGTTGTATGCATTTTTCCGTCCAATTCAAAAACTTAAGGAAAACTTGAAGGTTAAAAAAGTGATGTTCACGGTTAATCTGGGGTGTTGAGATTCATGGTTTATTGAAAGAACAACTGAAAATTGGCTTGTATGCAAGTGTGTCATGTGTGGAGAAGAACCCTCTAGCTAGTCCATCACCCATCCATTCACCTTAATTTTATGTCTTTGTTTAATTCTACAAGTTTTGTTTGGTTTTAGTTTCAATTTCGTGCAAACCAAACCCCCCATCAAGTAGTGTCAATTTAGTTAGAATCTGTCCTAATTTGTGTTTAGTTAGTTCCTTGAGTCTATTTTCGTCCAAATCAGTCCCTATTGTCTAGTTTGAGTCAATTTGGTTGTTTTGAGTTGTTTTGAGTCATTCTAGTGTGTTTTGAGTTATTAGAGTTTTGTTAAGTGTCTTTTGCCTAGTTTTGTGTTTTTTAGTCTTATTTAGTGTTTTTAAATCAGTTCGGAGTAGATTAGCAGTCCCTCCTAATCCCCGGCCTAGAACGATCCTTACTTACATCTATACTAAAATTGTGAAAAAGAGGGTTTAATTTGTGTGTTGTTTACATCGCATCAGTACATGTAACTGCACACTAACACAAAATAGGGTAAAATCAACTAGTTTAACTCAAAAATATCACAAAGAGACTAGAAATGGATGGTATAAATGCATGAAATATATAAGTTATTAGTTGGGCCCCGCTCAAAAGTGTATCAGATGCATGACTCTCTGAACGGGTCCTCTTCCTCTGGTCCTCACTTGCTCGTGCATCACACTCCTCATTAATCTCTGCAGTGCGGGCACAATCAATGGCTTGAGTATATGATATCAATCCCTGAACCGATAGTAGATTTTGAATAATTGGCTTAAATCCTCTAATCAACTTTTTCGTCTTTTTCTCCTTAGGTAGTGGCTGAGAAAATTGGTAAAGTTTGGTGAAATGAGCTATATACTCAGCAACCATATCTGTTCCTTGCTCAATAGTGGCGAACTCCGCCTTGAGTTCTTCTCGAAAAGACTCAGGGAAATACTACTCGTAAAATGCCATCTGAAAGTACTCCCAAGTAATAGATCCACTAGCTGCTAATACAGGACGAGTGATCTGCCACCACTCGTAAGCCTCTCCTGTCAACATATACGTAGCAAGATCTACTTGCTCCTTAAAAGAATAACGCAAAACAGTGAAAATCCAGGCAATTTGATTAATCCAAGACTCAGCTAACCACGGATCAGTAGAACCATCAAATGAAGGTGGCTTGTGTATATGAAATTCCCTATACTAAGACTTCCCACTAGTAGAAGTCGCACGAATATGAGCTTGCATAAGCTGAGCTAAATCCTCAATAGCTCGAAAAGCACCATCGGGTCTACTATAGTCATATCTAGCCATTTGATCAATACCAGGAGCTACATCATCATCAGGAACATCATCCCTAATCGACTGGGTAGAACCATGTGGAGTCGTCATCGTACGTCTAAAGAATGAAAGAATTCAACGTAAGCAAATAAATGAGACTCGGGACGAACCCACACTGCTTACATAAAGGTCTAGCTACCCATAGCCTACCCAAGGCTTCCTCACACTAAGGTAAAGGTATAGGCATCTAATACCTAAGCTCTGATACTACCAAAAGTTGTCACGCCCTAATCCTGAGATACGCCCAAAATCGACACGTGACATAGACTATAAAGGGATGCCAGGAAATACAAACTGAAATATTAAACTGAAAATAACAATAATCATTTCTTTTTAAGGAAAAGTATTGGGGTAACCTAACACTTCAAATCGCCGAACTCTGCCTACTACCCCAATGCTTCTCGTATTTACTAAAACCTGCATAATCACCCCTACAGCATGGGAATGGTGCACTTGGTAAACAACAACCCGGATAAGTTGTGAAGCTCGTGTGAATGATAATAATTCTACGTATATGATACTATTAAAAAAAACCAACCATGGATTCAGTTTTTAAACGTCAAATATAAAATCATATTTTATGAAATCATAATAAGGTCATTGAAAATCTCGAAGGAGTCAACCAAACATCCAATGGTTTGTCTGAAACAAATCACAATAGCTCACAACCTTAAACTCATGCAACACAATGAAAAGTAGGGCTAGAGCGACACAGTTCGGCCGAAGCTTACATCTCTAAAGCTATCTCAATCCAAACTCAATTCGAAGAATCAACAAAACAATTAATCAGGTTCTGAACCTTTCAACAGAACCATAACACCAAATGGGATTTCGAACCACTCAACAAAATAGCAGAGTAGAAGGGATTCCGGACCTCTCAACGGAATCTAAGTGGATACGATTCCGGACCACTCAATAGCATCACAGATCACGAGGGATTTCGAGCCACTCAAGACGGAGCAAGGAATCAGACCACTCAATGGAACTCCAGCGGAAACCCAGTTTTGGATCACTCAACGGAACCGAGCAGAAGGCCAATAACCATAATGTACAACGGCTCACAGGAACGAGACAAGGTACAAGTTACTCAATTTACAAAAGCTCAACAAAGTGAAACAAGGTACAAATACTAAATTTAGAACGAATCAACGAAGCGGGAAATGAAACAATATCGAAGCAACAAATCCCCATCACAATGGGTTAACGGTCCACTACTAGCCCTCACATTTCATCACAACATGCCAATCATACAAATCAAACCATATTTCAAATATACACATCAAATCTCATTTCATAAAAATAATCGACGACTAAGTATTAAAAAAAACAATTCGATAGAAAATATATTTATAATATATTTATATATTAAAGTCACTGACCTGGAGCCCGCACTACGAATCCCTAACTCGAATATTAAGGAATCTGCATCTGATCATCGCCTAAAACAAATACCAAATCACATCTCAGAATTTATCAATAGAACACGTAATTGTAGCTTGTACAGATCATCTAGGACATGCTAGATGAATTCGGGATCCATTGACTAAAAGTCAACTATAGGTTAAAGGTCAACCGTCTGGTCCACAACCCTACCAATTCAATCCGGAAGATCTACACACCAGATTTGGAATCCTTAACTTCCTAAAGTCCCCATTATACTCATAGAACGACGTGCTAAAATTTCATTATAATTCGATGGTCGGATCTCCGCCAATTACAAATTCATGTAGAGGTCAATTAGCCAATCAAATATGAAACCACATTAAACCATTAGAATTTCACTAAATCGATGTCAAAAATGGATTCAAAACGTCAAAATTAGCCTAAGAGGGTTTTCGAGAAATTTCTGAAAAAGTCAACGCAATGAATATTCCAAAGAATATTCAGAGCCCAATTTTGAAAATGGCCTGCTGGAGCATTGGCCCAAAGATTTAGACCAAAAAGAATATGGACCAGTTTTGGCTTAAGGCCCTTATTCCCTCTTTCTTCTATTTTTTTTAATTTTTTTTTTTCGTTCTTCTTCTTCCTCCTCTTCTTCACGGGCAGATTTTATGGTGAATTTTAAATAACTATACCTCATTCGTTTTTCAACCAAAATTGTCCCATAATATACCAAATTGAAGCTAGAAAAGTGTAGAACATGACTATACCTTCTTGAAGTCCCAATGAAGGCCGGAGATGGCCGAAAAATGGCCCAAAACACAGCTGTCAGCGGGAAAACTGGGTTCTCGAAGAATTTCTAGCAACCTTTAAACGTCTATAACTTTGTCAATACTCAATGAAATTGAGTGATTCAAAAACTATAATTATAGTTCTCAATAAGACAAAGAGATTGGTACCTTGTAAAATGGCTAACTCGTCGTGGTTTTCCCGAAAAATGCTTCGAAATTGGCAGAGGTTGCCAGAAACTGGGCAAACTTTAAATTGTTATAACTTTCTCATTTTTCAACCAAATCACACAATCCAAACATCAAAATTCATCTACTCAACGAGGGGAATCAATTTATACCTGTTTTGAGTTCAAAAGAGACCTGAAAGTTGTCTAAATCTTGCCTAGAAGTCACAGCCGCAAACTGTGCTGTTGAAACTCTATATTTGTCGAGATTTTTACAAAATAAAACTCATAGCTGGGTTCATGGGGTCAAGATGATTATGATTACAACGTTTTTTTATTCAAAATTTGGGGGTGGTGATGATTTGCTTCACGGGGAGAAAGGGAGAACCGAGAGAGAGTTAGAGAGTTAGAGTTCTAGAGAGTGAGAGAAAAGATATGGCAGAGAAGAGGGAGAGAGAGAGTTTTAGAAATTTTGGGGACCAATTTGTGGGTCCCACGTGGTATACTACTCCAGATACAACATATGCTTAAATAGAAATTTACCAAATTACCCTTGACGTGCAAAACCTCATAAAATATTTGTTGTAATTTCAAATCACATTTCATCTATGCCAACTCGTTTGTATCGACGAATACTATCCAAATATGTAAAGAAATCTGGAAAATCATGAAAAGATCAAATACATCCATGAAGAATCCCATTTAGTTCCTTAATGGTGTTATCGTCATTTTACTTATCGAAAAAAATTATACGTCGTAAAGGCAAACGCGTCGAAACTACGAATAAGAATACGAAATACGGAACACATAATTTTAAATAGTGAAATTCAGGGACAGGATTTCACAGTTGGATCGTCACCAAACTTTAATGCGTTATAGAACATAATATTTAAGGATAGCTGGAATTGACGAATAGAGAATCTGATGTACGGATCTTTTCGAATTGTTAGTAAAATTAATTGTTGACCGCCTCTTGATTTGGCAATTGGCGGAGATCTGACTGTTGGATCTTAATAAAAATTTAATATGTTGTTTAAGAAGCATAATGTGGGTTGTGGGCACCACTGTTGATTAAGAGTTGATTTTTGGTCAACATGTATTGAATTGTTCATAAAACTAAAATTAGTATTAATAGAAGCATACTGAGGATAGGTTGGCTTATATCGGTTAGTGACTTTAACATATGTGATATGGTGATTACCCTATTCTTTATATTAATATCCTTTGTGGATATGACTTGGTTTTATGAAATGTGTTTTCTATTAAAAGGAGATTCTTTTATAATTGGCCATCGATCTATTTTTATTAAATGTGAATTGATTCATAGATTGGTAATACTTGTGAAAAAGTGATTTGAATTGCATATTGAAATGTTTGTTAAATTAAGGGCTAGTAGAAGACCATGACCCTGCTCGGTTAATCAGCGGTAGGGGGTCATTAGTTGTCCTGCTTGGTTAATCTGCAATAGGGGACCATATTATTTATGGACAGTGCTTGGTTAATCTACGATAGGCAATCCTTATGGCCATACATACTTAGTAGTGATCATGCTTGATTAATCCGCGATAAGTGATCACTGCCTAACAGTTTCGTAGGTGTGGCTCTGCTTGGTTAATTCACAATAGAGGGTCACTACCTACTTAGTTATCTTGGTCCTACTTGGTTAATCTGCGATAGGGGACCATATTTTCTATAGATCGTGCTTGGTTAATCCGCGATAGGCGATCCTTATATCTTTGGTATGGCCACACACACACACACACACACACACACACACACACACACTTAAGGGTGATCATGCTTGGTTAATCCGCAATAAATGATCACTGCCTAACAGATGCGTATGACTGACCCTGCTTGGTTAATCTACAATAAAGGGTCACTGTCCTAGTTTTTAATGTATTTATGAACGATGGTTTTGATAATCTTGTGGTTGAATTAGAAAAACCGTTGGATGTCTCGGGGACTCATTCGAAGTTTTCAGTGACTTAACTATGATTTCATAAAACGATGATTTTATATTTGAGGTTTATAAATGGTGATCGATGGTCTTTCTTTTTATTGATTATCACATACTTGTATTATTGTCACTCACCCGTGCTTCGCAGCTTATCCACGTTTTCATTTGCCAAGTGCATCATTCCCATAAGGTTAGTTTAGAACCCTTGATTCGAGTGAATGGGAATTATCCACAATAGACCTTGTGAATATAAATTAGAATTACCATGTTATTACTCATAATCCAAGTAGGGAAATATATAGAGTTCTTTAATTAAATTCGTGAAATGATATGTTATCTCATTGATTGATTAACGTAGTTAAAAGTTAAAATCGCGCATCTTTGATTCATGAATTGATTAATTGACGGGATTGTGGAATGACGTTGGATATTGTTCTTATTATTATGATTATTTTAGTTGATCAATGTGGCTTGAGAATAATGTTGTACTTCGTTGGTTATTTGATATGTTTACATGCTGTGGATGTTGGTATCATATTGAAAACCTAGTGATTTATATGATGGATAGAATGGAAACCTTGAATGTCATGTGGGTCTATTATGTAGTTCTGAACCTAGGAAATTCATGCTTGTTAAGTTCTAAGAATTGGTTGAGGAGTGCTGCACCTTTCGATGTAAATGTTTTATGAAAAAGGTCGGAGTGTAATGAATGACGAATTACAATTGGCTTTATCCCTGTTTAGGGTACGTAAGCAGTCTAACGAGGTTAGATGCAACCATAAAGTATACGAACAATTACTATGTGATTCGAATCTTGATCTATGCTTTGTACATATCCCGGAGGCGTGGTATGTTAGATATACAGGTATTTGGTGACATCACGTGTCGATCCTAGACATATGTCGGGATTGGGGTGTGACATTGGCAGCTGAATGCTTGAATGGTAAGGCTTGGCCTCGTGGCCTTAATTCCACACACATTGTGCTATTCTCGAAAACCGTAATCTGGAATCTGTGAACCAACTCCGGCCTATTAGCCTTTGTAACTTTTCGTACAAGGTTCTCTCCAAGATATTGGCTAATAGGTTGAAATTGTTTTCGCCGATGATCATCTCGCCTAGTCAAAATGCTTTTGTGCAAGGTCGATAGATCCAAGATAACATTGTAATTGAACATAAGGTTTTGCATTTCCTCAAGCTCTGGATAACGAAGCACAATGACACACCCTGACCCAAAAGGTAGGGCGTGCTAGGTGTCATGTGAGCGTGACGTAACCATGTGCATAGTGCGGAAGCAAGATTAATAAGAGAAAAACAAACAAATTAAAACCAAGCAACTAGCAGTCCAAGGGTGTCCTACATAAGTAATGGTCTGTCAGAACTTCCGTTGGGATCGTCGTAAGGCACCAACGAACACTACCTAGAACCTGGAGGGGCGAAAACTAGAAAGTGTGAGTGGGCAAAAACAAAGCTTTTCAAAACCATTTCATTTCTCAAAAGTTATAACCCCTCTCCGTAAAACCTGCATAATTTCCCATAAATAAAGTATATATTGATATACAAATATATATATCTCAAAACCGTGCCAGGAAAATATGCCATGCAAAAGTATCGCAACTGAATGCTAATCGTAACTCGGTGAGTATGAATGAATGCCAGGTAATCAAATCAGCCCTCGGCTGAATCTACAACTCATAATCAATCTTAAAGAAATCATATATCCTACACACAAATCAACACCACCTCCAGTGGTTTGCACAATATAACAAGATATGCTCTAGTGCTACGATCACGTGAAGACTGTGTGAATAATCGCGGGTCACCTACAAGTTGAAACCACTTATAGTGGTCTATACGACAGGACTATGCACCTAACTTGGATCCAAGGCGAGCATATGGTGCGGGAGGTGAACATCACGTGAAGGACTATGCCCTAACTCAGGGCGGGAGCACTAATATTAAGGTGCAGGTTTATAAGCTCTCAACACATCACATAATTTGATAACTTAACTCTATGAACTTACCTGGCATTTACTTGTGCGTCCGCAGCACCAATCATAAATATATGCAACAATTAACGAATAAATAAAATAAGCAGTTGCATGGCATTTCAAATCGTATAATCAATCAAGTTCATTTGCTAGGAAAAACAGTAAGTATATATGTATATATGAAAAACCAAAAGCCCATTTACTGATATGTGGCTGGGTCGTAACTCCCGCACCTAGTCTAGCTACGCTCGTTCTCCGAATAGGCTCACCTATATGAGAACCAACTATAAAAAATGTTATTTTAAAGCACATAAACGAAACTTAGAAATAACTTCTCATACATAGCTCAATTTTGGTATTTGAATATACCAACGTGATCTACACAACCTCAGGAACATCCCCATATTTTTAGAAAAAATTTCTGACCACGCACGCGTTGCCACACGCCAGGAAAGACACGGCTAGACGCGCCCCCACGTGCTAGGCACACTAATAGCGTCAGTTAACGTCGTGAGGAATATTCCGGGGAATATTCCGTCAACACTTAACGGTAACAGTTTGTTTTAACTAATGGTGTTAGAATATTCTGTTAGACTTGACAGAATATTCCGTCGCCTTCTACCTCTAGACTTTGGCGACCGTCGCCGTCCTAGGAAAACAAAAAAAACTTCAAAACCCTATATCTTCGCCATTTCTCATCCAAATTGCATGAAACTCGTCCCAAATTAACGCTTATAACATAAGGATCAAGATTTTACCAATTTCAAGCCTTCAAATCCATGGGATCTCGCCGAAGAAGCTTCGAAACTCCGGCCAAATTTTCAAACTCGCTTAACTCGACTTCCCGATGTCCAAAAACTTCTAACGAACTACTCCGACCCTCGTGAGGACCTCCTTAAGCTCCCTGTGAGCTTGAAATTTTCAAAAACACAAGATTTTGCATTTGCATGAACAATACCTCAAATCGGGGTTAGGTTTCACATGATTTCGAAGCTTTCCTTACTTGAAAATGGTATAGGTGTGTTCCTGAGTTTGCAAGAAACACAATGGTGCCTTCCTCAACCTCGATCTGAAATGTTTTGGAGGGTTTAGGGGTTGATCCGTATGAGAGAGAAGAGAAGAGAGAGAGATAGAGTGTCTGAGAGAAGGAGAGAGCACAAGAGTGAGAGAGAGAAAAAGAGAGTGTTTTGTGGTCCACAAGCCACTAACCAATCACAACAAAAAAATATCTTTCTTCCTATTGGGTCCAAATAATTAGGATTTAAGACAATTGACCCATAGATAAAGCTTAAACCACACAACTCAATTAAACGTCCAAGGGCATTTTAGTCATTTCACGTCATCGATTAAAAAATTTCGGGACGGGTTGTTACACGCAATTTCGAGTTAGAAATTAAATTAGACATGAATAAGGCTTATAATCGTGTGGAGTGGGATTTTCTTGAGGCGATAATGGTGAAAATAGGGTTTGCTAAACATTGGGTGGACCACGTTATGCGGAGCGTGTCAACTGTGGAGTTCTCAGTCTTTCTTAATGGTTGCCCTGGAAAAGGTTTTAAACCATCCTGGGGACTTCGTCAAGGTGACCCCGCTCTCCCTTTATCTCTTTTTGATTGTTAGCGAGGTCCTTTGGCACTTTCTACTTGGTGCAAAAAACTCGGGCTTTTTGAATGAGATTCATATCAGTGTTCACGGACCCCACCTATCTCATCTCTTATTTGCGGACGACGCTGTCATATTTCCAAAGGCTATGGAGGATAACTGTAAGAATATCTTTTGTTTATCAAAGGCCTTTTGCCAAGCCTTCGGACAAGAGGTAAGCCTGTAAAAGTCGATTGTATACTTTTGTGCCAACACTTCATCAGTACTTCGGGACGCTCCGTCTATTATTCTGAATATGACTAAAGTTGAGGATCCTGATACATATCTCGGCATTTTGATAGTTTAGGGGAAATGTAAATGTGAGGCCTTGGGATATGTTAAGGAGAAGGTCATTGAAAAGATTCAAGGGTGGAAGCACCAATTTTTATCCCAGGCGAGGCACAAGGTCCTGATTAAGGCGGTTGCCTTGGCAGTGCCGCCTTATCCGATGAACGTGTTTCCAGAGAACATTTTCAAGGATATTGATACTATGATTGTGAAATTCTTGTAGGCTCGGTCTGATTTTTCATGCAGCACGTACTAGATCAATTGACATGAATTGGGTCATCCAAAAATTAAGGGTGGTTTGGGCTTCTGAAACTTATAGGACAACGTGGCCTTATTGGCCAAGTAGTGTTGGCGCCTAATTCATTAACCCACGACGCTCTGGGTTTATTCTTCTTTCCTATAAGCTAAGAAGGGTGGCTGAGCTTCATGGGTTTGGTCGAAATTGCTAGATGGAAGGGATCTGATTCTTAAAAGGGCCAATTGACAAATTCTTAATAGGGCATAGGTTAATATATGGATGGACCGGTGGATCCTTGGTCTTACTTACGGGTATCCCAATCTTTTGAATAGGGCAACGGTGGCCTTGGGCCATTCGATGAATTCTATCATTAATCAAGAATATAGGGTGTGGCAGTTGGACTCTATTTCTGAGGTTATCTTAATTGAGGAGGTGCATGTGATCTCTTTGATTCAGATTACGGACTCCTCAAGCCAGATAGGTTGATTTGGCCGTTCGATATAAAGGGGAAATACTTTAGTTAAATCTGGGTATCGATGGCAACATGGAAGAAATAGAAGTTGGAGTTCCTGTTGCGCCTTACCGCTCCCAAATCGCAAATCCTACTGTATGAAGGCTTATCTATGGCTTAGATACTAATCTGAATGTTTAGAATTTTTTGTGGTGTGGGATTAAGGGGGCCTTAGCCACTAAATCAAACTTATTCAATCAAATATGTTCTCCCTCTTATTTATGTCCATTGTGTAATGATCAGGAAGAATCCATTTAACAACTTTTCCTTCTCTGCCTATAAATGGATGTCGTTTGGTTTGGTGGTCATCTCAGCTTCTGAATCGGCCATGCCTCGATCTCTACCCTTAATGCTTAACTGTTGGGTGGTAATGGAGTGGCAGTCGGAAACGCCAAGGACAAGGTCAAATTCCTCTCCTCAGTTACCCTCACTTGTTGGCACATTTGGAAATCAAGGAGCATAGCCATATTTGAGCAACGCCCTTCTATCTTCTTCCTTCACCATTCATGCGATTTCTACCAAGTTAGGGTTGTTTTCGATGGCCTTGAAGACTTCTCATTCTAGGCAGGTCGTCTGGATTCATCCAATTGGCACATCATTTCCTTGGTCTTCCCCTCCTTTCCATTTCATTAAGGTGAATGTGGATGCCACCTGGATTGGGACGGAGGCTAGGTGTCATGCAGGGATTGTTATCTTGGACGGTGGCTGGTGAGGTTTGGAGGTGGGCTGGATTGAGATGGCCACATCGAGTGTCATTATGGTAGAGGCTAGAGCAATCAAGAAGGAACTTCTTGGACGTTGCAGTGGAATCCGATTCCAAGCTAGTTGTTTCATTTTTGAAACACTGCTTAGAGAGCTGTGATTAGAATATCTATCCTATCTTGGGCCATGTGCTATAGATTGTGACATTTCAATCTTGCTCTTGGTCTTAGGTGTCAAGATTAGCAAATAAAGCGGCGAATTTTGTGGGGTCCCACCAACTGTCAGGGATGCGCGAAGCGGTTAAGGTCAATAGGCCCCCATCCTCTCTGGTGAGAATCTTGAACAAGGATGGGCTGACCTACCCTCTGTAGGTTTTAAGATTTGCAAGTTTTGGGTTGACGCTTGTGCCTTAACGGCTGTAGTTTCTTTGTTTTAATCCTTTTTGTTGTTATGTAACTCGTTTGGTCGCTGTTTTTTGGCTTCCCTTTTTCTCTTTGGCTTTTGTCCTGGTAATGAATTTCCAGTTTCTCAAAAAAAAAAAAGGTTGGGGGATGTGATTGCACTATTTATCCATGATTTGATTTTGAGTTATTCACGGTTTTGCCATCGAGTTTTTTGCATTTGGGCCATTCTTCACCAAAAAAAGGAGAGGCTTGGGCTACTACGTTTGGGCTCAAAGTCTGATATCCTATGGGTAGAGGAAATAACTATTTTGCTTTATTTAATCCGGATCGAACAGACATGAATTGGGAGTGGTTTGGTCATTTTTCACTTAGGTGGGGGGTGTTTGATGTCAGTGTCATTCTAAGAGGCTTTACGAGGTGGGTGCACAATGGGGTAGAGAAAGAGAGGGTAGGATTGACGCTCTTGAGGGCTTCACGGAGTGGGTGCCCAATTTGGGGGTCTCACAATACCCACTGTGATTTTGGGATCTCACAATCGTAGCCTTTGTTTAATGGAGTGGGTGCCCGATTCGGATTGTTCTAATTGTCTTTGGTTTCTGGTCGCTTGATTTCAAACTTATTAATATATATTTCATTCAGGGTTTTTAATTGTGTTTATTTTTTTAATGGAATTTAATGCTTGGAATTGTAGAAATAGGGTTAAATTGATTGTGGCTTCTTTGTTTGGTTTCACTTTTCAAGAAGTGATTTTGTTAGAGAGCACTTGTAGCGCACCCATGTGGTCAGTTCAGTGTTTGATCTTTACTTTTGTTAATTTTGTATTTGGAGATGCTATTGTACTGGATTATGTGTGATAAACAAATGTGAACAAAAGAAAAGAATTGTGAGAAAAGACAAAATTGCAAGCACTTTAAAAAATGGAAGATGGGTTGAGATCTGTGTAAAAAATATTAGGGAAAATTTATTTGAACCCATGTCATCTTTTTTTTATATACCCAACTAAAATTTAAATTGTTAATTGTCTATTTTACTCTATTGCATAATTACTATTAAGTACAAAATGAAATTAATAATAAAACTCAAATTTATCAATAAACCCATACACTATAATTAAATCCTACCATCATTTCTTTTTTATTCTACATTCATTATGGCTAAAACCCTAATAGCTCTTGTAGAGAAGAACAAGTTTTTTTATTATTGATGAATGGTGATTTTGAAGTTTTGAATCCTCTAACTAAGATATAACTCAATTTATGAATATTTGTTCGTTTGATGTCAATTTTTTAAAAAGTTTAGAAGATGAGTATTTGGATTTCAATTTTTTATTTTTTATTTTTTTATCAATCTTACATGGTTTGTTAAACATTTTGCAAACTTTGGATTCCGGTGTTTGTCTGCACTCCAAAACACCAAAACGACTTGTATTGTTTGTCTTCTCCCCAAAACTTTCTGCAACACTTTGGGTTCCAATGTCTGTTTGCACCCGAAAATACTTTGAATTCCAGTGTTTGACGTGGAACTCCTTTTTATTGTTTTTCTCAGCCAGTGTCAATCTGCACCCAAAAACACCATTTGGCATCAATGTAACTATTTCCTATAGTGCTACTTATCACTTTGTTTCAAGTAATAGGCCTTTTAGCACAAACTTGCAAAATTGCAAGGACCTTAACACATTAATACTTCATATTTTTAATCGATTTAAACCTGACATGTTGTGAGATCAGGCCCCTACTATAAATTATATTCTTCTAGTAAAAGAATGAAAAATTTACAAAAATTCTAGGTGAAAGCTTGTATATTTTCAATATGTTTGTTACACCCCCGCCCCCGCTTTTATTTTAAAAAATTGTTTTGGGTCTTAAATGGTGAGCCCAAGGGCCCACCCCTGATTTTTGTCCCCCATTTTCCCGTGCTCTCTCTCTCTCCCCAAAACTCTCTCTGTTACTCCCTCCCTCTCGGTGCTCTTCCCTCCGACAAGAACACACACACACACCCATACATACATACATACATACATACACAGCCATCAGGAGGACTTCTCCATCATCTTCATCATCTGAGCTTCATCTTTCTCTCCTTCACTTTCAGTACCCATCTCGGCGCTGTGCACAATCATTATGCACGAGATTTCCGACGAGATAAGTGCAGAGCACACCTAAATCTCCTTAGATCGTGCTTATTATTATGTTAGATAGTGTTTGAGTTGTTTCGGTACGGTTTAAACACCAAAGTAACTCAAGAAAGCGTTTTCCAGATATTCCGGCGAGGAACTCGTTACTTTCGAGCCAATTTCCGGCCAAACCACAGCCAGTTGGCCGGAATAAAAGGTATCAATCTCTTCATCTCGTCGAGTACTACAACTTCCATTTTTTTTCACCCAATTTCGTTGAATATTGAAGAAGTTATACTCATTTGAATCTTACCCAGTTTCCGGCGAGTCCGATGGCTTTCGAGGCGTTTTTCGGCCAAACCACGACTAGTTAGATATCGTGTGAGGTATCATTTTCTTTGTCTCTTCAAGAACTACAACTTTCGTTTTTGTTTCACTTAATTTCGTTGAGTATTGACAAAGTTATGGACATTTAAAGATTGTAAAATTTTTCTGGCCGATTTCAGGCCTTCTCTTTCGAATGGGTCCGATGACCCACAGTTCATTAAACCCAGGTCCTTGGGCCATCTGAGACTAGGGCTTTCAGCCCATTTTGTTTGTAACCCAGCAACACAACCCCTATGCTTTAAGCCTTTGGGCTCCTTAAACCAGAGCCCTAGGCCCATGCACCAATACCCAACCCGTGTCCCCAATAACCCAAAACCCTTTTGAAAATCCAGGCTTTGGGCCTTTCCTTGCCGAGCCCAACCCAAAACCCATTTCTGTTTTCTTAATTGTTTTGTTTTATATTTAGTTGTTTTAAGTTAAAGGTCTTTTGGGCCATTTCCTTAGGGCTTTAGGCCCGTGCCTTTTCTTCAACCCTTTTCCATAACCCATTTCCTTTAAGCCATAACCTATTTATCTAACCATTAACCCTAAACCCAACCCACATAAAATCCCAAGCCTAAATCCTATAACCTTTCCAACCCTAAACCCTAGCCGGCTCAAACCCTTTATGTGGAATATTCTATTAGGAAATATTTTAGAAATATTATATTGACTTTTACAAAATTTACTCGGGACCCTTCTTAGGGTAATTCGACGTCCTGAATCCGTTTTCGGCGTCCGTTTTTCCAAATTCAATTTTTTTTAGTAGAGTTTTATTAATTGTACCTTGTATGTGCTTTGGGGCAATTATTGGTGACGATTTCTTATTCGATAGTTGCATGGCTCTTCGGCGGCTAAGTACTGTGAGTGGACCCCTTCTAAAAATGCATGTTTTATTATTAGAAATGCATACATGAGAAGCATGAGTTTATGAGAATGTGTACGACGTTACTGTTCATAAATGTATGTTCGATGGTTCTGTATTACCTAGTGGTCCCAATTTTCGTTACGGGATGAAGGGATAGATTCCGATCCATCCGGACGACGGTGGAGTTGGCATAGGGCCTGGAGTGTGTTTCCTCTAGCTATTTAGCACATGGATGGGGAGCTGGCATAGGGCCTGAAGCGATATTTTCCTCTGACTGTATGCACAGGGACGGGGAGATGGCATAGGGCTTGGAGGGATAGCATTTGACACTAATGATTATTCTATGCGAGTTATGAATTGAGATATTGCACGGCATTCTAGGTTTCGGAAAACCTATGTTTATCATGATAATTATATGCTATTGTTTTCATGAAAACCTGGGGGTTAGTATGTTGATAACTGTTTTACTATTATGTATATCAAATTGGTCCACTCACCTTTGTTTTGCGCCCCCTTCAGGGCTTAGAATTGATGCATACAATCCCGGCATCAAGACACTTCTGCATCGGCATCTTCGAGTCCTCTCGGTGTAGGACCCACTCCTTTTATTTATTCAATTTTACATTCTTTCTTTGTAGTATTCTAATTAGTTGTATGCTTTGAACACGTTGTTTAAATGCTTATTTATATTCCCTTAAATTTTTATTTCTCGTTCATATGCATTCTAAATGGCTTGCGTCACCCCTCGAGTGTCGGCCAGCACGTGACCATCCCGATATCTATAGGACATCGGGATCAGGGCGTGTCAATGTTACTTCGATTGATAAAATTTTATATTTTTCGAGTAACTATATGAAAACTCCATCCTCACCGTGATTAGATAATTCAAGCTTAAAGCTTATGTGTTGAAAAACTCTATTAACTTTGTCCTTCATGGCCACTTATTAGTATGGTTTTCTCATTTTTTTTAGCAACAAGAATTCGATGATGCCTCTGATCGAGGCAATGAGGTTGGACAAGAGTATGTAGTGGATTATTGACGGGGTTTTAAAACCGCACAAATTTAACCCTCTTTTTGACAGTTGTAGTAATGATGTAAGTAGGGTATCGTTCTAGGCCGGGGATTAGGAGGGATTGCTAATCACTCTAAAATTAATATAAAAACGTAAAAACAAAGTTTAAAACACAAAACTAAAATAAAAACACTTAACTAGAATAATTCAAAATAAAACTAACTAATAAATTAAAACAAATCAAAAGACTCAAAACAACTCAAGACTATAGAAAACACAAACTAAGCTAAAAACTCGAAACACACTTAAAATGACTCAAATAATAAAAACAATCAAATTAACTCAATCTAGATACTAGGAAATTAATTGGACGGAATTTAAATTAAAAGATTAAAAATAATAAAAACTAACTAAATAATATAATATAATAATGGGGGGTTTGATTTTTACGAAACGCAAATTAAACTTAACTAAATTACGAAATCGACAAAAACATAAAATTAAAGTGAACGGATAGATGACGGATTGGCTAGAGGGTTTTTCTCCACACATGACACAAATGCAACCTAAATTGATTTTCAGTTGTTCTTTCAATAAATTATGAATTCCCAACACCCCAAATTAATTAGGTACGCTTAAATTAACCTTCAGATTTTCCTTATGTTATTGAATTGGATGAACAGCATACAACAACTCAAATTATTCCCCAAAAGTTCCCTACGTGAAAAGCACAATAGAGATACGATTAAAGATCATTATGTTCTATGAAAATCATAAGTGTTGACAAGGCATTCGTAACTATGAATTGCATGAAACTTATGCCAAGAATTCACTTAACGCGATTGTGACTAGCAACCTTCACTACTCATGAATATAAGTTCATAACGATTAGGTGAAATTCACTTATATTCTAGCATCAAATTCATGCATGTAAATTAAGTATGCATTCTTAATCGACAAACACAAATAAGTTATTAATCAAACAGTTAAGCAAATTAAATCACAACTCAGAAATCACAACTGAAGTTACCAATTCAAATTACAAATATAATCATGGTTTTGAATTATCCTCTAGCCAAAATAAATTAATTACACATATTTATAAATTAAAAACAGAAATTAAAAATATAAGTTTGGAGAGATTAAACCAAAATAAGGATCAAGGGTTGTCTGTGCAGTGTGCTTGCTGGGCTGCCAAGCAACCTGTTTTCAACGCTGCCTTGGGCTGGGCAGCTCCTTCAATTGGGCCGTCCCGAGAGTTCCCCCAAGGAGCCTGCTTGCGGTCCTCACAAAGCTGCCTTAAGGCAGCTCTTTCTCCTCCTTTGCGCCAAAGGCAGCGCCCTATGCTGCCTTTCCTTTCTTGCGTGAGAGCTGCTCAAGGCAGCTGGCTTATTGAGTTCCCTGTTTCTGCTTGCCCCGAGGCTTTTCCTTTAAGCTGCCTTAGGCAGCCTCTCGTTTCCTCGCTTCTTCAAGCGCTGCCAAAAGAATCGCAGCTTCCCCGTTTTCTTCCTCCCTCCTCCTCTATATTTTCTGTTTCCGTTTTCTTTTCCAGCTCCCTTTCCTCCCCGCGAGCTTGGCAGCCCCCAAGAGGCAGCCTTCACTTATTTTTCTGATTTTTCTTTTGTATTCTCCCCCTTCCGTCACTCTGAACTTTTCTCCAAAGGCTTCTGTCGGTGGCCTCTTTTATTCCTGTGCACGCCAGCTGCCTTAAGGGCATCTCTCCTTCCCCTGAGCCAAAAATGGCTCCTCTCTCCCTCCAAGTCTCCAATGGACGCCTCTTAAGTTGAAAAATCAACTTTGCTTTAATTATTTTATTTTTTTCTTTTTCTGCATGTTCATGTGCCTTCAAGGCCCCCCCACGAGGACCTCCATCATATTTCTGCTTTTGACTCCTTCTCCACTTAGGCTAATTATTCCCGCATGCTCTTTGTTTTCTATTTCTGTATTTTAAGCTGCCCTCCACCTGTAATCACACACAACAAATTATATTTAAATAAATATATATATATATATATATATATATAAATATAAATATATATATATATATATTATTTTTCAAATGATAAGTATAATTCAACAATCAAGATAGTTTAAACGAAATTATTACTTAATACTTCACTTATTCTATTTTTATTTTCTTTTCTTGAAAAACTTATAAAACATAAAAATAACGTAAATAGCTCAAAATATAACGAACTAACTAAGAAAAGACGAGTGAATTTGATATAAAAATATATATAAATATGATCCGATCAAATACCCCCACACTTAGCTTTTGCTAGTCCTCGAGCAAAACAAAGAAACAAAAACAAAATTCAATCTAAACCTTCCAACATTTATCTCAGAGATTTCCAATGGACATGACAAATTAAAAATCATCACTTACACAGATTTTGGCAATCCATACCCTTAAGCACATACTTAATCACAGTCACCATTTATTAGTTCGCATTTAATCAATTAAAACAACATTTTGAATGTAGTAACATGCCTTAGAGAATTTACTCTATTCCTTACTAGATATGCACTCAATTTTTTTCGCTCAGATTTCTGACTACACTCCCTACACTAGGTATATGTGAGAAGAATGATGTAAGCAAGGAAACGATCACTCACATATGTTATAGCAAAGAAAGCATTTTCTGGAGTTATTAATGTGCATATGAATATGATCTCATGAACGGAATGCTACTACTTAGATGCGAGAACCAGGGACACTATATGCTCATACCAATCCCAAACTCCACATATTGAACACACAACAACCAAGATAGAAGTCAAAGGGTTGTAACGGGGCTAAGGATATAGGCTTAACAAAGGAAGGCTATGGAAAAACAAATGTTCTTAAAGAAATAGTAAGCAAAGTAATAAGGTTAACGCATAGAATTCACTTTTGAATGAAAATTCAACTCTAAACCCGAGGGGAGGATTCACACATTTTATGGCCAAATTTCAAACTCTTTTTCTTCTTTCTTTTCTTTTTAAGAACAAAACGTTCAATTGAGCTCGAAACAACCAATCCTTCCCCCACACTTGTTTTTCTGCATAGTGTAGAATAAAATGAATTCTTTTTAAGTCATGCTCACTATTCTTTAAGAACAAGGGTGCATACAGTCCTACAGTAGGTTTGGTGCGGTTTAATGAGGTTAACAACAAAAATAGGCTAAACAAGGCTCGAGATGGGTTAAGCTTACAAAACATAAGAAAGATGGAGGGTAAGGCTTTTTGGGAAAGGTGGTTTACTAAACAACTTCATCTTGATATGTGTTATGCAATTCAATGTCATTCTTTGAATGAAACGGATATGAGTTCTAGTATCTGGAACTAAGATGATAAAACGCCTTCTAAGTAGCAACCAAGCAAAGAATAATGAGATCATGCAACGACTTTAGAAAACAAAAACATCAAGATTAATCACTCTCCAAACAAGGTATAAGCTCAAGTCTCACAGGGATGTAGCATTAGTTTGAGTTCCTTCCTTCAAGCATGTTACAAAAACTAATTTTATCCTTTTGTGATCAAATTTAAATTCATAAACAACAACTACAACTAAGCATAAACCAAGAGCATATCAAACTTCCATCCATGTTTATAATTTTCTTTAACAGTCATGCAATTAAAAACCAAATCCTCATCATTGTGTTGGAAGGTACCTAAGACACAAACACACAAAAACAACTAAAAAAAAATTCTTTTTGGGTTTTTCAAAATATTTTTCAAATTTTTATGTCATTTTCGTAAGATTTCCTCAAAACACAATAAAACACACCAAAACAGCATAAAACACTAAGAAAACAAAAAGCAACAACACGGAAACAAATGAAACCAGTTCAAAGTCGAAGGTACAAAAATTTTCAATTTGGTCATTTTTTATCTTGATACCCCCACACTTAAACTAGACATTGCCCCCAATGTCAGAAAACAATAATAAGCAAATAAAAAGAAAAGGAATAAATAAAACGAAACAAAATAAAGCAATAGGACTGAAAACTTCCCTAATTTGCAGAAAACCAAGCGATGACCCCCCAAGCGTAAATTTTGCAATCAACTTCAAGGGAGAAAATAACCAAACGTTCCTGCAAAGAAAAGAAGTAAATCAGTTAAGCACGCAAGCAAAATATAGAAAAATGCAAACGAAAAATAAAAATTGAAAATAAAAGATAATGAAAAGAACTAATAGGCGATCATTGGTCGTCCTTGTTGATTTTCCACAGCTTTCTTCTTGAACAGGATGGGCCTCCTTCTGGCAAGTGATCCTCAGCTTAGTTGAGGATGAATCAGCACGTTGTCTCCACATGCTTCAAGTAGTCCGGTCTCCACGCAGGTGTGGCATCTTCTTGAACTTTTGGATCAACCCAGACTCATCTGCTCTTGGGTGCACCTCAGACTCCTCCTGCTTCGTCTGTGAGGTTCTTTTGTTTTTGAAGAAGTACCTCAACACAGGTTTATTTTTGAAGTGGGCTGGGAGGGGTCTGAGATGAGTACTCGAGAGCAAGACTAGGTAAGCAATCAGGATCTCACTTTCTCCACGTTCCTCAGATGAAGGAGAGGAGAAAGCATGATATGAGATACTTTTGCTTTTAACCTTTTTGATATGAAATACTTTTGCTCTAGAAGGTTTGTTTTCTGGGGTGATCCAAGGGATGAAGAACACTGAGTAACTCGAAAGCTTTCTTTGGGAAGACATTATCGGAGATGAAGAGAGGTTGAGAGGTTGAGAGGTTGAGAGGTGGAGAGGTGGTGAAGGTGTGCCTTTGATGTGGAAGGCGAAGGTCGACTTTATAGAAATTTTCCTTCACAACCGGAACTGTTCCCTCACTATTTGTCGGCAGCCGGTGGATGGATGAACAGTGCCCGTTACGCGCTTTCTGACAAAGCTTCCGTAATTTCCGCGAAGCTGACTGCGCATGCGACGAGTGACGACAAATTGGAATGATGATCTTTTGAAAACCGGGGTTCAAAACCGGGTGCGGCTCGTGGTTTTTGCAACGCTCCACGCTGCACGTGATGAGTCATGACAAAAATGGAAAAACTGAACCACGTGATTGCTGAGTCAAGCCCAGCTTTTGAGAAAGGAAACGGCTCTTTTGATTTGTGCGAGGACGCGTCTTCAACCTCAGAGGAGCGCCTCTCTTTGATTTGCTTCTTTTTATAGAGGCGCTAATTCTGCTTCACATCACACTTGAACTCCCTTCCTCAAACACTTCTGCACTCATACTCCTCACTCATAATCTTACTCCCTCTGCTCTCTTCCTGCACTTCTGCACTTTTAATCTTTCCGATCTCTTGTTCCGCTTCAGCAATCTTAATTTTTCCGAACTCTTTTCTTCCTCAACCCCCTCTAAAAATGTCTTGCCCTTCCGACCGTCGCCTTAACTTGAATGTCGGGGAAGACGATGACTCGTCTTCTCCGAACAACATTTGGAATCCATCCTTCATATCCCCCAATGGTCCTCTTACAGTCGGGGACACAATGATGAGGAATGAAATCACCGCTACGGTGATTGCCAGAAATCTGCTCACTCCAAGGGACAATAGGATGCTATCTAGGCGGTCGGACGAGCTGGCCGTTCAGGAATCCCTTGCCCTCAGCGTCCAGAGTGCAGGCTCAGTTTCGAACATGGGCCAGCGCCTGCTTGCCCGAACTCGTCAGGTAGAGTCGCTGATGGCGGAGGTGGCCAGTCTTCGGCAAGAAGTCAGAAGACTCAGGCACGAGAACAAGGAGTTGCATATGCTTGCAACTAGTTACTCGACCAGCATGAAGAGGAAGCTGGACCAGCTGCAGGAGTCGGACGGTTGGATTCAGAGCGATCATGAAAGGTTCATGGCGCTACTCCCGAGGTTTATGTTGCCTTCGTCCTCGGGAGTTGCACCAAGCGTTCCGGCTCCGGAGATTCCAACTCTGGCTCTTCGTCTTCCCGGAGCTCCGTCGACTTCTCAGGCACCACCTAACCAATGACAAATGACCAATGAACACTATTAGATTTTCGTATTATTGTAAATTTTTTTTTTTTAAAAAATATATATATATATATATATATTACTATTATTATTATTATTAATATTAATAAATATTTTTTTTTTAGGTTTATTTTAAGCAATATAAAATATGTAAATTAAAATATGTAAATTAATGTAAAAAGGCTTTATTTTCCTGCACTAAAAATAAACATTGCCCTTAATTTATTTAAACTCAAACTAAATAAAAATCAACCAAATAACAAAATTAACTAAGCAAAACAAAAATGAAAGCAGTAAAGAGAAGGGTTTAGGAATGCAAATCTGATTGTGGGTGATTCCTAGGCCTCCCTTCTTTATTCAAATGCATGGATTTATCATTGAACGGACGGTGGTATTTGAAATGATCTGACAACGGTCTGAGTTCCAATGACGGTGCCTGAATCATCAAAATTAAATTGTTAGTATAAAACAAAAGTAAAAATGGAGAAGATGGCTTACTTTCATTCTCCGACGCAAACTCAATAACAAAAACCACATTTCTGGACAATTCCGGGATTTTGAACTTGGCCAGATTGACTATGATGGTTGTGCCCTGTCCCGTGTCATCAAACTCAATTGCTTGGGCCTTTGTTGTCTGCACAGCCTCTTTGATGTATTCTTGAAATTCTTCGCATTCTCCAGCCTATCTTGAATCTCTTTTCTTGGTGTGCAAGGTTCGGGAACTTGTTTTGGTGCACCAAAAATCGAGATATCACTTTGCACCTCTGGAAGAGCTTCCACAATGTCTATTTCACTTTCTTCGTTATTTGGAAAAAATCTGCAAGGAAAAGAGACATTTGGTGGAAAAATGTTAGAAGGAATTGAACTTGGAACAACCTCACCATAGTTGGACGACATAGGGACTTGAGGGGTTTGAGACAAGAATTCGTCTAAACTGCCCAAGTCGTCATCCTCATCTTCTTCTTGCAGCGGCAATTCATCCAAGTTCGGGCTGTGACTGGATGGTTCTAGAACAGCCTCATCCTCCATATCACCTTCCAAAGTGATGGCTTCTTCATTTTCAACTTCTGCCTTTGAATTTGCAATGGTGGAGTTGGAGAATTCACTTTGATCTTGAATCTGTGCCATGATCTCCATATTCTCCCCAACTTGCCTTTCCAATTCATCCACCTTGTTGGTCCGGTCTTGCATCTCCTGGATTCGATTTTCCACTCCCTGATTCAAAGAGGAGAGTAACTTATTAAATGCATCATTATCCAGAGATGTACCTGAATCGAAGTGGGCTGATTGTTGTGGTGGCTGTGACGATTGACATGGCCATTGATAGAACTCTTCCGATGACGGCACTTGTTCTTCTTTTTGTGAGCCCTGCGTCAAAGAAATTAGTCCTTCAAGAATTTCATTATAATTTACGGCCATACTTGAATTCGATTGGAATTGTTGTGGGGGATACTGTGGTGGCTGCATAGGTCTGGAATAGAACTCGTCTTGCTGCCAATATCCACTTTGTTGAAAATGTTGAGGTTCATCCCACATTTGATTTGAATAATCCCTCCAATCCGAATTGCAAGCGTTGGAATACATATTGCCCCTTGATTGGCTGTGGCCTTGATATCCCCAATCATCTTCATATGCAGAAAATTGAGGATATTGCTGAGTTTGATATCCTTGCCCATAGGGCACATCAAGTGTAGGGACACTTGGCATTGTGGTCTGTTCGGCATTATGAGTCAATTGAGCAGTGAGCTGCGCCAATTGAGCTTGAATACTATCCATGTCTTGCTCCAATTATACCTAAAATCAAAGAAAGAAAAATAAATCAAATACCAAAAGTGAAACACACAAACACAAATATAAATAAAAACACAAACAAAAACACAAATATAAAAATAAACACAAACAAAAATAAAGGGATTAGAAAAGTTACTAATCCCCGGCAACGGCGCCAAAAATTTGACGGGGTTTTAAAACCGCACAAATTTAACCCTCTTTTTGACAGTTGTAGTAATGATGTAAGTAGGGTATCGTTCTAGGCCGGGGATTAGGAGGGATTGCTAATCACTCTAAAATTAATATAAAAACGTAAAAACAAAGTTTAAAACACAAAACTAAAATAAAAACACTTAACTAGAATAATTCAAAATAAAACTAACTAATAAATTAAAACAAATCAAAAGACTCAAAACAACTCAAGACTATAGAAAACACAAACTAAGCTAAAAACTCGAAACACACTTAAAATGACTCAAATAATAAAAACAATCAAATTAACTCAATCTAGATACTAGGAAATTAATTGGACGGAATTTAAATTAAAAGATTAAAAATAATAAAAACTAACTAAATAATATAATATAATAATGGGGGGTTTGATTTTTACGAAACGCAAATTAAACTTAACTAAATTACGAAATCGACAAAAACATAAAATTAAAGTGAACGGATAGATGACGGATTGGCTAGAGGGTTTTTCTCCACACATGACACAAATGCAACCTAAATTGATTTTCAGTTGTTCTTTCAATAAATTATGAATTCCCAACACCCCAAATTAATTAGGTACGCTTAAATTAACCTTCAGATTTTCCTTATGTTATTGAATTGGATGAACAGCATACAACAACTCAAATTATTCCCCAAAAGTTCCCTACGTGAAAAGCACAATAGAGATACGATTAAAGATCATTATGTTCTATGAAAATCATAAGTGTTGACAAGGCATTCGTAACTATGAATTGCATGAAACTTATGCCAAGAATTCACTTAACGCGATTGTGACTAGCAACCTTCACTACTCATGAATATAAGTTCATAACGATTAGGTGAAATTCACTTATATTCTAGCATCAAATTCATGCATGTAAATTAAGTATGCATTCTTAATCGACAAACACAAATAAGTTATTAATCAAACAGTTAAGCAAATTAAATCACAACTCAGAAATCACAACTGAAGTTACCAATTCAAATTACAAATATAATCATGGTTTTGAATTATCCTCTAGCCAAAATAAATTAATTACACATATTTATAAATTAAAAACAGAAATTAAAAATATAAGTTTGGAGAGATTAAACCAAAATAAGGATCAAGGGTTGTCTGTGCAGTGTGCTTGCTGGGCTGCCAAGCAACCTGTTTTCAACGCTGCCTTGGGCTGGGCAGCTCCTTCAATTGGGCCGTCCCGAGAGTTCCCCCAAGGAGCCTGCTTGCGGTCCTCACAAAGCTGCCTTAAGGCAGCTCTTTCTCCTCCTTTGCGCCAAAGGCAGCGCCCTATGCTGCCTTTCCTTTCTTGCGTGAGAGCTGCTCAAGGCAGCTGGCTTATTGAGTTCCCTGTTTCTGCTTGCCCCGAGGCTTTTCCTTTAAGCTGCCTTAGGCAGCCTCTCGTTTCCTCGCTTCTTCAAGCGCTGCCAAAAGAATCGCAGCTTCCCCGTTTTCTTCCTCCCTCCTCCTCTATATTTTCTGTTTCCGTTTTCTTTTCCAGCTCCCTTTCCTCCCCGCGAGCTTGGCAGCCCCCAAGAGGCAGCCTTCACTTATTTTTCTGATTTTTCTTTTGTATTCTCCCCCTTCCGTCACTCTGAACTTTTCTCCAAAGGCTTCTGTCGGTGGCCTCTTTTATTCCTGTGCACGCCAGCTGCCTTAAGGGCAGCTCTCCTTCCCCTGAGCCAAAAATGGCTCCTCTCTCCCTCCAAGTCTCCAATGGACGCCTCTTAAGTTGAAAAATCAACTTTGCTTTAATTATTTTATTTTTTTCTTTTTCTGCATGTTCATGTGCCTTCAAGGCCCCCCCACGAGGACCTCCATCATATTTCTGCTTTTGACTCCTTCTCCACTTAGGCTAATTATTCCCGCATGCTCTTTGTTTTCTATTTCTGTATTTTAAGCTGCCCTCCACCTGTAATCACACACAACAAATTATATTTAAATAAATAAATATATATATATATATATAAATATAAATATATATATATATATATATATATATATATATTATTTTTCAAATGATAAGTATAATTCAACAATCAAGATAGTTTAAACGAAATTATTACTTAATACTTCACTTATTCTATTTTTATTTTCTTTTCTTGAAAAACTTATAAAACATAAAAATAACGTAAATAGCTCAAAATATAACGAACTAACTAAGAAAAGACGAGTGAATTTGATATAAAAATATATATAAATATGATCCGATCAATTATATTGATCAATTTACAACTTATGAGGTAATCATTTATTTACAATGTTGTTGACGTGATAGTTAATTTTAGAATTTTACTTATCGATAGATAGGTTTTACATGCATATATTCAACGGAAAAGATGCATTGATTAGATGGGTTCATGAACAAGGAAAGCTGAATAATATGGTAATCTTGATGGAAACTGTGGATATAGAGTAATATCTAAGGCTATTAGGACATATATTACTGGTCAAATTGATGTTAACTTGATGGAAACTGTGGATATAGAGTCATATCTGTAGCGTTGGGAATTGATAATGGATGGCGTAAGGAATGAAGAGATTTACTACATCGACTACATCAAATGCCTTCTCTTTTTTAGGAGCATTTTTGTAGGGAACGACAGGTATGCGGAGATTGAGCGAGCACTTGATTATTTTGAAGATGGTTTTGCACCAAAGTATAGTTGGTTGACCATGCTAGATATGGGGCATATTATTGCTACATCTTTTAACGTGGTTTTGATACACTTGAGCATGACACAATGCATTACGTTTCTTCCATACTCTCTAGAGTCTTCATCTCAATTAAGTGATATTGACCTGCGTGAGGTTGCCATTGGGTATCTAGGTGAAGATCTTCATTTTATCCAGGTATAAGATATGTTTTTTTTTCTTTGTACATATGTATTTTTTATCTATTCGATAACCCTAAATTGATTGATGACTTTGTTTGTTGTAGGTACATTTGTCTGAAGGTCACCCTATGCCACCAGTTTCTACCAAGTGGCACAAAAAGAGTCAAATGAGCAGTGATATTAGAGATAAAAACTTGTACTCAAAATACCAAGGTCGTGTTGATCAATTTAAGCAACTTCGAGGGTTAGAGAATGTAGCCACTAATGATATTGTGGCTCTTGAAGATGATTAAAAATGTTTTGATAGATAAGATGAAATTTCCTTTTCTTTAGTTTATTTTCTATCATATTTGAAATTTAGAACTCAAGGTGGAAAAATTCGTAATCTAAAAATGTGAACTATCTACAACAATCTTCATGTAATTCTTCGAATCAAGACAAGCAAGTTTAACTACTTCCTGCTGGAAAAGTTGATAATTGGTTTCTTTTAATTGCAAGGTTTTTGGTTTTGTAAATCTTAGTGTTTTCCATGTTGTCAAATATCTATGCCTCGTAATTGGAAAAATTTAAAGGAGAAACTTCTTACCAATGTTCTTAGATTATAAACTTGCTTACTTGTTGATAAATAGAAGGGGATGAATTGTTTGATTTGTTGCTTATGCGCATCAGCAGAAAGAAAAAAAAGGCAAATGTGTGGGTTTGGTAGTAGAAAGATAAAAAGTAGTCATGGAAATGCTAGTGGGAAGACGGGAGTGGGGGCAAGGACGCCATTTCGAAAAGAAAAGAAAATTCAATTAGAGATGTTATTTATAAAAGGAATGGGTTTAAAGATAACTTACCATTTTGAATTGGGTTTGAGGGGGGTAGTTTAGGTAATAAATTTGGGTTTAAAGAGATATTAGTTCTTTAATAAAATAAAAAACAATATGGGTGAAGATAGTAAGTTGGGTGTAGAAAGATGTTACATGGGTCCAAATAAAATTTCTCAAAATATTATTTTGCGGAGAATTATAGTAAGTAACATGTTAAGTTTATTTCATTAGCCACTTGTTTAACAATTTTTCTTCTTTCTTATGTTTGGGTTTGTTTTTGTAATTTCAACTATTTCTAAAATACATTTTGGATAAGTTTTCTTTAATTAATCTTTTGATTCTGCAGTAGCGACCTTTCTAACATATATTTCATTTCGCATTGTTGGTGAGGATAATGTGGTTAACTCCAAATAATATTTGGTAAGGATCCGACGAAAACCAATACCAGAAGAGTGGTGGGAACATAGTGAGTACCAATGTCTTGTATATGTGACAAGGTTTCTATTTTCCTGCTGACCATATATGCTAATTTCTTCTCGGTTGCATTTGGGTCCTGAAGACTCAAATATACCTAACCTAGAAAAGTGACACCAACATAAATATTTGAAAAATTAGTTGAAATGATGAATTTATAAATCTTAATTTTTGAAATGATCACCATTTTTTCCATATTTGATCAATACGTAGCTAATTTTTTATTTTAATTAGTTTAAGAATTGGATGTTGTAAAACTTTATCTATACTGTATAAATCTACTAAACTTTATTCTTATATATGTATACTTCAAAGTAAACTCTTGCTGGATTTGTGCTTGATATGTAAACTCTTGCTGGATTTGTGCTTGATATTAAATGGTGAATATATGATGTTTTCACATAAAATCACATAGCCAGCTTTGTATCTTTGGTTGATGAATTGTTTCTTATTAACTTCTCTGTACTCATGTTTTGGGTTTACAATTTTCTGTCCCCCTTTTTTTTTCTTTTTTTTTTTTTTTCTGGCAAGCGTTTTTACTATTCAATTGGTGAGTATCACTTCTATGCTGATATAATTTCTTTTGTTGCAGATGATATAAAGAAGTGTAACGATACCTGATGGAATTAGAATTTTGCTGCTTAAGACAATGAATGGTAAATTAGTTTTTTATATACATAATGCATGGTAAATAGTAATAATCTTCTATCACACAATCTTTCATATAATTTTTAATCCCTTAGCAATGCACGAACACCATTTCAACGCTCTAGGGTTGAAGCTGCATTTTAATCCTAATTACTACACCTACAATTTCCATGCTCTGAGAACTTGGATTGGATAGTTTCAAGGAGTAGGATTCTCTTCCCTCCTATTTCCATCCTCTTTCCCTCCCCTCATCTCAAACTTTGTTTTTTGTCTTTTTGCCTCTATAAAAAAAAATCGATAAGATCCTGACGTGACTTAATCGTAACTGTCAAAGTAGAAGGGAGAAATGAAAAGGGAGAGAGATTAAGGCCATCTCCAACCGAGGGCTGGCCAGAAGGCTTGTTTTAGCCATCTGACCCTCCAAGATATTAATATTTTAATGAACAGTACAAGGCCATATTTGCCTCCGTCTCCAACCGAGGGCAAAAGGGCCATAGGGCTCGCTTTAGCCCTGTCACAATAAACCGTTTCCAATCGAGGGCCAGAGGGCCATAAGGGCAAACATAATTTATTATTTAAAAACTACAACTTAAATTCAAATCCAACGGCTAAGTGACGTCAGCTAGCTTTTGGATTTGATTGTTTTTTTTTTTTTTGCTTAAATAGGGTGGATATTGGGCTATAATTCACACAACTTTGAATTCAATCTATTTCAATTCAAGTTTGCAATCAATTCCAACTTTGGATCCTTTTCAGATTCCAACTGGGGGTCTTCATCAAATTCCAAATTGGAAGCAAAATGGGTGCAAATAATACGAGAAGATAGAGTCTGATGAAGAAGTTCAAGTAAGGCGCCACAAACAAAATAAAGCAGCAGCTATGGTTGCAGCGAAGGTGTGTTAGCCAACTAAGGAACAACCTCAATGGGGTGGCTCTGTTGCTAATTGCTCTTACAAACCACAAAATAGAGCGATAAAGCATGCCAATCTGATGAACAACTACTTCAACCCTAACTCGGTGTACACAGAAAAAGATTTCAAATGTCGCTTCCAGATGAGGCGTCATGTTTTCGAGCGTTTACTTCGTGATGTCCATCAGGTCAGTCCATACTTCCTACAGAAGCGAGATAGAGCAGGCCGCCCTGGTTTCTCACTTCATCAGAAGGTTATTGTTGCACTCCGAATGATGGCTTATAGCTCCCCAGCTGATTCGATGGATGAAACCCATGTTATGTCTGAGCCTACATGCCTTGATACTCTTGAACAATTTTGTGACACTATTGTTCAGGTTTACAAAGACGAGTACCTTCGCGGGCCAAATCAAGAAGATCTGAACCGACAAGAGGGTGGAGTTGAGAAAATTTGAACTCCATCATGATGTCTTGCATCATATTACACAATATGATAGTGGAGGATGAGCGAGATGGGTATATTGATGGAGAGTTCGATGACGACCAAGAAGTTCCAAATTGGTCAAGAAGAGCTCGTGCAAAAATACATGATGGGCCTAATTTGCCTTTCAATCCAAGAACTGGTAGTATCTCTATAAATGAGTACATAAGGCGCTACAGAATGATACGTTCTCGTGCCACAAATAGGTACCTACAACAGGATCTTGTTGCACATCTTTGGGCCAAAAGAAGCATGGAGTAGGCGTTTAAGTTTTATGTTGTTAAATGTTTTTAAAAATGTTGTTTAAGTTTCATGTTGTTAAATGGTTTTTTTATGTTGTATAATTTGTATGTTGATTAATGTTATTTAATGTTGTTTCATATTGTTTAATGTTGTTTCATTTTACTTAGTTTAATTTAATGTTGTATAATGGCTTAGGAAGTTATAGGAAAAAAATATAATTTAAAAAAAATATGAAACAAATTTTGTGAAATAGAATTTATAGGAAAAAAATAGAATTTAAAATAAAATGAAGCAAATTTTGTGAAATAGAAGTTATAGGAAAAAAATATAGTTTAAAAAAAATATGAAACAAATTTTGTAAAATAGAAGTTATAGGAAAAAAAAATAGAATTTAAAATAAAATGAAACAAATTTTGTGAAATAGAAAAGGAAAAAAATGGAATTTAAAAAAAATAGAAGTTATAGGAAAAATTTTGTAAATAAAAAAAACAATAAAACTGAAAAAAAAATAAATTCAAATGCAACGGCTATAAATGTATTCATGTTGGTTATAACCGACATGATTAAGCAATTTTCTAGCCAGTTCCAGGCTAGTTGGCTGGCTACATGCAGCCAGCCCTCTAGCCCTTTCAGATTCCATGAGACCTCTGTCCTAACCCTCGATTGGAGATGATTTTCGGCCATTTAGACTCTTCGGTTAGAGATGGCTTAAGGGGACATAATCCTCCTCCTAGTTTCAACTGCGGCAATGAAACCTCAAAATGATGCCAATGTTGTCTTAGTCAGAAGTCACACCAGAGTGACTTTAAAATGACCGCCAACGTTGTCTTAGTCAGAAGTCACACTAGAATGAAACCTTGAAATGGTCGCCTTGTCTTAATCAGAAGTCACATCACACCCATTCCAATCAATATTTCAATTAATTAAAATGCTCAAGAACTCGTGAGAATATCCTTCCCATTGGCTTTTGATTAGCATTTATGCAGTTGACGATCACATTATTCTTTTTACTTTTGCCATGGTTTCCTCAAGATTAATCAGATTATTGTTCCTTTGTACACACTTCTTAGTACTCATCATCAACGTTAATTTCACTGAAGCCCAGCTTTACTGTTTTAACGACAAGGGTAACTACACCACTGGCAGCACCTATCAAAAAAACCTCGATAGCCTCCTTCAGACCTTATTCGATGCCAACAACGGCTACGGCTTTTACAATTCCTCCCTTGGCGAAAACAATGACAGAGTTTATGCAATCGGGCTCTGTCGAGTAGATATTACAAAGGAAGCTTGCGGTACCTGCCTTTCTGACACTGCAAACGGTCTCAAGAATAATTGTCCTAATCAGAAGGAGGCAAATGGATGGTTACCCAATTGTATGTTACGCTACTCAAACCGCACCATATATGGCATAATGGAAACTGTTCCGGCTTACAAGGCTTTCAATGTAAACAATGTATCCACGGGCTTGGATGCGTTCAATCAAGAGGTCTCTCGCTTATTTAATGGACTAGGAGGCAAAGCAGCAATGGGTGGTGATCTTCGGAAGTTTGCATCAGGAAACGCAACCATTCCAAGTTCTAATATAACAATATATGGTCTTGCTCAGTGCACCCCAGATTTGTCCGAGCAAAGTTGTATTGATTGCATAGAGTATTCTTCGGGAGGTCTTAGATCATGTTGTAATGGATCACTCGGTGTGAGAGCTGTGACCCCAAGTTGTAGCTTAAGGTATGAACTTTTCCCCTTTGTTGGAGATACAAATGAGACACCACCACCATCCCCACCATTAGCAACACCACCGGCCAATACTGCGATTCCAGGAGGTATTACATATGTCAAGCCCCATTACTCTTTGAAAAAAATGAGGTTTAATTATTTGATATGTAAATTGGACATCTTGGCATCATTTTTCTATCCCTCCTTATTCTGAGTAATATGTCTGATTCCTTCCTTTGGATTGTAGCACCAACTAGAAACAAATTAATTTGTAACTTGGTCTCAAAGTTTAATAAATTATCATTCGTTATATCTAGTGATAGAAAGGATTTCGATAATTAAAAATTCAGGCCCATATATAATCCGATATGATCAGATAAGCTATATTTCTGATTTGTGCAGGAAAGAAGAGTAAAACTTCTTGGACTGTGATCATTACGGTTGTCACAGTTGTTGTTTCCCTGGTACTAATTATATCGATCTGCATTTATCTGAGAGTGAAGAAGATGAAGGAAAAACTTGGAGGTAGGTTTAGATCAGTTAGTTTTTACTTCCCATGAAACAGAATGGCCTCATGGAACACCTACTATTGATATAAGAACTTAAACTCAAACATTAACATATATGTATCTTTTTAATTAAATATGCGTGCAATGGCCTTATTTAGTTTTTGGTTTCATATTGCTTCTCTCTCATGCAAAGAAGGAGATGAAATTCTTAATACAGAAGCCTTGCAGTTCGACTTTGGCTCCATAAGAACGGCTACAAATAACTTTTCTGAAGAAAATAAGCTTGGACGAGGTGGATTTGGTGCTGTTTACAGGGTAATGAATCGTATCACTAAAGATGTCAGTTAAATGATTATTGTGAGAAATAACTTAACATTCAGATGGTGGTTGAATGCAGGGTAGGCTTTTGAACCAAGAAGATATAGCGGTTAAAAGGCTTTCTAGAGATTCTGCACAAGGAGATATAGAATTTAAAAATGAGGTCACGTTAGTAGCCAAACTTCAACACCGCAATTTAGTTAGGCTCCTTGGTTTCTGCTTAGAAGGAAACGAAAGGCTTCTTATCTATGAGTTTGTCCCTAATGCAAGCCTTGATCATTTCATATTTGGTAGGGTTGGGAACTTGGATTTCTGGTTTTATTTTGGAATGTATGGTAAATTCTTCTATGTACATGCTTTCCAAAATGAGTACACTGCTATAAACTTCCTTAACAGTCATTACAAAAGTCTTCTTGCTTGAATGTGCAGATCCGGTCAAGAGCAGACATTTGGACTGGGACAGTCGCTACAAGATCATATTAGGAATTGGGCGAGGACTCCTCTACCTTCACGAAGATTCTCGTCTTAGAATAATTCATCGTGATATGAAAGCAAGTAACATTTTGTTAGATGGAGAAATGCAACCCAAAATTGCAGATTTTGGAATGGCAAGACTGTTTGATCTTGATCAAACACAAGGTGCTACCAGTCGAGTTGTAGGGACGTAGTAAGTACTAGCAGATCTTGTATGGCTTATAATCTCAAAGCTCATGTCATTTAACAATTCAAGTAAATTAAGAACACACAACAATATAATTTGGGCATGACCATGACAAGTTTCAAATATAATAAAAAAGTTAAACTTGCTTTTGTTGATATGCAGTGGTTATATGGCACCTGAATATGTAATGCGCGGACTCTTTTCTGTTAAGTCTGACGTGTACAGCTTCGGTGTGTTAGTTTTGGAGATAATTACTGGACAGAAAAATAGTTCTTTCCGTCCTGGTGGGAACGTGGAGGACCTTCTAAGCTATGTAAGTAACACAAAAGAGTTGGGCTATACATATCCCTGCAATTTATTCAGATTAAACTAACGAATGAAAGGTCCTATCTGACTTCGTTAATTTCTAATTATTCACAAATTTATGCAGGCCTGGAAAAGTTGGAAGGAGGACACAGCTTCAAATTTAATAGGTCCCATATCGAAGAGTGGTTCAATACCAGAAATAATGAGATGCGTTCACATAGGATTGTTATGTGTGCAACCAAATATAGCTGATAGGCCAACAATGGCTACAGTTATTCTCATGCTTACTAGCTACTCTCTGGATCTTCCAGTACCTTCACAACCAGCATTTTATATGGATGGTGGCATTGAATCCTCATCTGATACGTCTTTGGGATGGAAGGATAATTCTGGTGTGACAAGGTTAGATCTGTCTAAAAGCAACTCTGTAGAATATTTGCTACATGGATAGCTTCGATTCCAAGTTACAAATTCACTAGTTGATCGATGATGCAATGAAATATTTATGTTGTTATGTAAATGTGATTCCTTGTTTAGGTATGCAGTTTCTGATTAATCTTAAGTGATTGGGGTCAATTGGCCTTTCTTTTTTGTCATTCGAGCGATAGTCTTCATTAAATTAAAGCTTATTTTTAACTATGCCCCTTTAAACTCGATTTTGGTCTTATCTGTAACCTAAAAGTCACAACTGTACTCACTGAAACTCAAAATTCGTTCCACTTTAACTTGTGTATTCTCTCTTCTTCCTAAAACTCAAAAACCATCCAGTGGATCATATGTAGGATCTGCCCAATAAGACTATGTTAAATGTGCCAATGTATTTGATTATAAAGTGGATTTTTTACAAGAAATTATGAAGTGGATTTTTTTTGGGTTGTTGTGTTTGAGTTGCAGAGATGAAAAAAAATTAGAATAAATTGATTAGCATGGTACACCAAATTAAACCCACCTAGCGGAATTAACAGACCTAAGACAAATGTGAAGTGAATTTTGAGTTTTATAGACTAAAATGATGACTTTTTAGTTTTAGGGGGAAAATGAGATCAAAATCGAGTTCTAGGTAGCAAAGGAGAGCGAATTTTAAGTTTCAAATAGTAAAATGAAGATTTTTGAGTTACATAAAACAAAGTAAAAATTAAAATCTAATTTTAAAAACGTAGCTAAAATTAAGCCTTCAATTAAATTAAGCAATGCGAAGGAAGATTTGAGATGCAGAGACCTTCCTAAATTACGTTTTACCGGACGGTCGAATCATTCTTCAACATTGTGATGGATACCGATTTAACACTTCAACGACATGAGAATAATATACTCCGTAGCTAATGAGATATATAATTCATGACAATATTATTTTTTGAAGATCCAAGTACAAGGACATTACAAATATCATTTTCTTATACATTTTATAAGCTTCCATTTTATTGTCTTTTAGACTTGTTCTCCGTTTATTTGTCTCTTCCCTTTCCTTTAACTTCCACATTGTTGCAGCTGCGTGGATATGTTATTTGGTCTATTGCAGAGGCCAAACCTTGGAAGTTCGTGCCCTGTCCTCACTCTGCTCAACCACTCCCCTTTGAATCTTAGACCAATTTTTAAGTTTAATTTGTTTAAGATAATACAATAATAATAGAAGATAATAATCATAATATATTTTTTAAGTAATCAAAGAATTAGACATAAAGCATGAACGCATATGATACTGTAACACACTAAGGTTGAAATGTGGGATCCGTCACTCTTTTCTCTTTAATCATAATCGCCAATATCATTCATTGTAGAAAAAAGGATATTTGATGATTTCATCCATCCTTTTACGTGTTCATTATGTGCTTCATAAAATGTAATTTATCACCTAACCCATAATTACATTTCTGCCTTAATGTCTTTGTGTGCACTTTACCTTAAAATAATGCAACACTAAAGTTCTCATGCTTCATGAACAACCTCAAGTATTTTCACATATAATTGTATATATATCCCATCATAAATGTGGGACCATGATTTTTCAGGACCGTAGTAAGGCGGATCCAAATACGAATACCTTAGAAGTTTGGCCATGGACTCAATAGTTTTCGCATTGAAGTTGCACAGACGAATCAGCGTTGCCACCATCATCTTGCTCTGGAGTAGTGGGCAAAGTCTGATGACTTCGTTGAGATTGATCATGCTTGTTTCGCAAAACACAGAAACCTGATCCAATTTGGGATCAACCAGGTTTCTTATATTCTTGAAATCCGTATGATCTAAAGATTGGCGTGCATCGTAAGTAATACAACTCCTAAGAGAATGCAATATCTACTCCAAGATATCCTTAAGGGTTCTTCCGGTTTAATATGGAATTCAAATCCTAAAAGAACTCTATCTTGACTGGTATAAAGACATCATTCTAGGTTCATTTCTAGTAACGCAATTATCGCACACTTATTCTCTTGCCTATAATTGAGTCTCATAATAATATTTACTAACTTGACTGTCAAAGAGCCTCTGGCACGCACCTGTTGTTCCTTTGCTTACAATTGTTTACTGTCTTGTAGGCTGTTAAAGATCAATATCAGCCCATTAAGATTAGTCGGTATAAGGGAACTAGATTGTTCTAGTTCAAACATGCATGGAATTGTTCTAGAAGATTCTAGCATGTAATATTAGAGGTGACCGGTGCATGCTTGAATATGCTAGACAATTCTAGCATGCAAAGTAGGTTGGCTATTCTAGAATTATCTAAGCTAGAGATTTGTAGAATATTCTAGAAACTAGAAACTAGTTCTAGTTTGTAGAAAGAACTAGAAACTAGTAGAATGCCTAGCCATCACCTATAAATATGGGTGCGGTGTAACCAACCAATCAACTAAGTAATCAAGTGAGTGATCAAGAAACTAAGTGCGAGTGAGAAGTAAGAGTAGTCTTGTAAGAGTGTGAGTGTTCTAGAGTGTGTCTCTAGAAAGTAAGAGAGAGTGTCATTGCTTCTAAGTGTGTCTTTGAGAGTTTTTGAGTGTTGTAATATTTTGTGAGTGTAATACAAGTAATTTGTTTACTTGTTTTGTCTCTCCAACACTTGTGTTAGAGTTATGTACTCTAATTTTTTCCCTCAACAATTGGTATCAGAGCGGTACGATCGGGGACCGTCTCTAGTGAAGCCTTCAAAAATCGTGAGAAGTTTAGTACTTCACAAGATTGTTGACTAATCTTGTTCGGCGTATCGAAGTTTTGCCGACACAATGGGAGATCTTCAAGTTGTTGGAGGAATCAAGAAGCTGAACAAACAAAATTACAACACGTGGGCAACATGTATGAAGTCTTACCTACAAGGCCAAGATCTTTGGGATGTAGTCGGTGGTAACGAAGTTACGCAGCCGGAAGAAGACACCAGCGGCACTTTGAGGAACTGGAAGATCAAGGCAGGTAAGGCTATGTTTGCCTTAAAAACCATAGTTGAAGCACATATGGAAGGCCCAGACACCGAAAGAAGCATGGGACACCTTCGCCACACTCTTTTCAAAGAGGAACGATACAAGATTGCAACTTCTTGAGAACGAGTTGTTATTAGTGGCCCAACGAGACATGACAATTGCCGAATATTTCCACAAGGTAAACTCTATTTACCGTAAAATTTCTGAATTAGATCATAGTGCTGCCATTGTAGAATTCAGGATAAAAAGAATAATTATCCATCGATTGAGACCCGAATATTGAGGCTTCGTTGCCGCTGTACAAGGATGGCCGACCCAACCATCATTTGTTGAGTTTGAGAATTTGCTTGCCGATCAAGAAGCATTGGCAAAGCAAATGGGTGAGGTCTCATTAAGAGGTGCGGAGGAAGCGCTCTACACCATAAGTAAAGGCAGTATTAAGCAGCGGGCTGGTGGTGGATCTAAAACAAATGGTGACAAGGTGAAAAGTCATCAAAGAGAAGGGAGTTCTCGGCTAGGGGAAGCTCCAACGTATCACGACAACCGTGGTCAGTCCCAAAATAATAAAATATTTGAGGGTAAATGCTACAATTGTGGAAAGAAGGGCCATATGGTGAAACATTGCTGGTTCAAAAAGCCCGCATAGAGTAATGTCGCCAACTTAGAGAAGAGAAGTGAAGATAACTAGGATGCCATAGCATATCTAGCTATGGAGGAAGAATGGGACGTTGAAACATCTTCTTGGTGGTGCTCAGAAAATGAAGTGTTGCCTGACTCGAAAGAGATTGAAGATACGTTGCAGGAGAAAATAGGAGACCAAGCTGCTCAATTCCAATCGAGTCCAGAAGAGCTCGAGGAATTGCTTGATGGTGACAATGTCGAGCAAGAAGTGCTTAAGAGTCATTGGCAAACTGGTGTATATCAACAACCAAAAAAAGATAGACCTAATGAAGTGAAAGTATCAACTCCATGATCACAACTAAGAAGGTCAACGGGAATACCAAAGTTAAATCCCGAATACACCAACATAGCTATAGTAAAAGAAACAATTGAAGTTGAGATGTGTAAAGAAGCATCACAGAATTTTGAATGGCATAAAGTTAGGAGAAGAGGTCGCTACGTTAATGAAATATCAAACTTGGGATTCAGTGCCAAGGCCAAGAGATGTGAAATCCATCTCATACCAATGGGTGTTCAAGATAAAGGATCGACTCAGTGAGAAGAAAAGAGTGAGCTGGTGTTGAGGGGGAGTGTTAAAGATTAACACCAGCCCATTAAGATTAGTCGATATAAGGGAACTAGATTGTTCTAGTTCAAACATGCATGGAATCCTTCTAGAAGATTCTAGCATGTAATATTAGAGGTGACAGGTACATGCTTGAATATGCTAGACAATTCTAGCATGCAAAGTAGGTTGGCTATTCTAGAATTATCTAAGCTAGAGATTTGTAGAATATTCTAGAAACTAGAAACTAGTTCTAGTTTGTAGAAAGAACTAGAAGCTAGTAGAATGCCTAGCCCTCATCTATAAATATGGATGTGGTGTAACCAACCAATCAACTAAGTAATCAAGTGAGTGATCAAGCAACTAAGTGAGAGTGAGAAGTAAGAGTAGTCTTATAAGAGTGTGAGTGTTCTAGAGTGTGTCTCTAGAAAGTAAGAGAGAGTGTCATTGCTTCTAAGTGTGTCTTTGAGAGTTTTTTAGTGTTGTAATATTTTTTGAGTGTAATACAATTAATTTGTTTACTTGTTTTGTCTCTCCAACACTTGTGTTAGAGTTGTGTACTCTAATTTTTTTCCTCAACATAGGCTACATGAGTTTTTTCATCTCCTCTACATATATAGGTGGGCGAATTTGGCTTCAACAATTGGTGCTTTCATTGAGAGTTGAACTCAAGAACCTTTTAACCAAATCACTCTACCAACAATGTTTTTTCAAAGAAAAATCCTTACATCTCTGTTGACCCGAAACATAATGATACTGCTGGTGAAGAAGATGTCCCCACAATGGATCAAATCTGGAAAACATTGATCAAGATCAACGTTTCAATCAACACTTCTAGTGGCTTGCAAGAAGCTTAGGGTTGTAGCTCCATCAACAAAACCCTTCCAATCATCTCTAACACCCTGATGTTCTTTGATCCTGATTTAGAATATTGTTCGTCCCAATTTTGCTCATGGTGGAAGAGTGCACATGAAAAAATAAAGACAGAAGAGATCGTGAAACCAAGCACTGGGGATAATGGTTCATGGTTAGGTACTTTGGAGATCAAGGTTAGAGAATGGTGAAAGTAGGTATAATGGATGTTAAGTATTTTGAGATAGTTCAAATTGTCTAACCATTTGAGAGGAGTCAAGACGGCTATTTATAGGTGTTGAGGAGTTGGTTTGAGTGCTCTGCCAACTCTCTAAGTCATCAGAGTAATTAGAGTCAATAGAATGTCCCTGTCCACTCATACTCTTTTGCAGCATGGCTCGTAACAGTCTAACATATGCATAGCATATGATAGAAAAGTCTATCCTCTACGCAGCGTGGGTCATTCACGTCGGTCTGACCAATCAACCATGAAATTGGAATTTTGCAACTGCGATTTGATTGAACGAATTGGCATTTAAGTAAGGGTTGTTGAGTATGATGTAGAGTATCCTCGATACCCACTCTGGTTGGAGAACCCATAGGACGAGAGACCGTGAATCCTTGTTAGGACTTCAATAGTAGAGTGACTGTGAGATACTTGCTAGCCACCAGATATATCATCATTGTGACATAATGAGTACCTTACTCTGGGTTGGACCGGCGAAGTAGGATGATGTTGTTGGACGTATTCCCTTAATGCCACTCATTTGATGTAATAGCTTATGAAATACTTATCATGTTAAACTCTTATTTGTTTAATGAAAGAGGAAAGCTTATGTGAATCTCTATATATTGTATGATGTGTTTAATCAATAACACAAATCCAAGAAACGTATTTAATTTAAGATAGAAGTGATCTAAGCAAGTTAGATCAATGAGGCCTTTCTCTTATGTTCATTCCTAAAATGTTCCTAACCATAAGATTATCGATGGGGCATTTACAATCTACTAAGGTTAGTATGTGTTATGTTAACTCAAGTGGGAGTTGAATGTTAGAAACTCAGACAAACATATAGGCAATTAAAAGAGTATTGAGTACACTGAACTGAAAGGAAATTATGAGTTTCATTAGGGATTTCATATGACTAGCATGCATATACAAATCATTATATATATACAAAATAGCGGAAGCATGTTAACAATTAAATTTATTACTCTAGTCATTTTAAATCCCCTTCAAGAGCATAGGTTTATGTAAGATGCATCACAAATTATTTTATTGAAGAACAAAGTTTAGGAGAAGATTTATACCTCTTGATCTACTCTTAAGACCAAGGATGGACCACCTCCAAGATCTTTGTTCCTCAAAGTCCTTGAGCCTAGCTTTCCTCCTTGCCTCCTCCACTTTGTATGTATGAGTGCTCCAAGGTTCTCTTAGAGTTTTCAAGGAGAAAACCTCTAAAGATCCTCACCCACTAGTGTAGTGAGAAAGGATGAAAGAATAACCTAAAGGGGAGATTAAATGATTAGCTAAAATTCCCCTTAAGGTGGCCGGCCTCCTTATGTGTTCTAGAGAGATGTTTTTCTTTTTCTCTAAGTCTTTTGAACACAAATGAAACCCTAGTGAGATATTTGTCTATAATGTTGTATTTATAGGCAAAAGGAAGCAAGTCAACATTTGACTTCTCCCACCTCCTCAAAGTGGCCGGCCTTTAGTGTGGGTTTTTGGGCTTTGGGCTTTTATTATTTCAAGTCATCAAATGCTTGAATAAAAGCCCAATGGGTTTAGGCCCAATGGGCCCAATTAAACCCGAAGGTTTCTTTAAGCCCAAAACGATCTTTTATCGCTTTTATGATTTCTCTAGACTTTCTAAATTAATCGCCACACCTAATTAATCCAATTAATTATTTCCTTCATCCATTGATAACTCACTACAAGAGTGTATTGGCGAACAATCTTTTAGGTTCTAATTAGCAAGGCAGTGAGATGATTGGCATCGATCCAATTGATTTAATCCAATCACTTGTTGAATTAAAACTTGCTTTTAATTCACGTTCTTCTTTGACGATTACATTTAGTCATCTAGAAGAACTCACAAGCCATGAGTGACATCTAAACATATGTCATGGCTACCCAAGCTAATGTAGAAGTTATTCAGAGAACCCATTCAGTTGGAATTACAATGCAATTCGATCCTTCTCTAATACAATACTCTCAATCACATCACTAGGGTATGGATTTAATATGTCAAACCCCTAATGTGATTATACGTACTTATATGATTCATATGAGTCGTATAGGAACGCTTTCCTTAACTACGCTCAATACTTCGGCCGAAGATTTCCGAATCATATCTTAGAGTATCTTCCTCTAACGAGGATTAGAGATCCCTTGTTGACCATTCACATGCCTACATGTTTAGATAGCTTGATCCCAAGAATGCCGTGGACTCTCCAAATGGAATGCCATTTGACATGGTTAAAGATCAAGGACCTAACCATTAGACATCAATGATGTCTCAGGTCAAAGGATTAGTTACATTATTCCAACTATTAGAGTTACTTGCTTGACATGTGAATAGACCTCCATGCAAGTACTCCTGTTCGATTGTGTTCAGTGAACTCATTCCCTCAATGAGCACCTACATACTTGTCTTAGTGTCTCAACACGAATGGGATGAGACTTTCCATCCTTCCATTTGAAGGGGACATAGTATGTACTGATCTATGCATTGTCAGTATCCCTCCGACAATCCTATGACCAGGAACCTTTTTGGACATGATGGTTATGTGAAGAAGGTCTCTATAGTCTAACATCATTAGATTACTTCTTCAATCGATCCATTGTCCATGGATTCACTATTTAGGACATATTTCGTTTATTGAGATAGTCCTAGTTAGTATCTTTGCCTTCCGATGTATAAGAGTCATATGTATACATCAACGCAATGTCCTGAAACGTTTCTTCCAAAGATTGACTTCCAGGGCATATTTCCAACATGAACAACCATCGACAGAGATTTCTAACATACATTTCATGTTAGAACACAAAAGTTACAATAATATAAGATAGTCCTTTGACCTGAGACATTATAGTTGTCTAGTAGTTAGGTCATTTATCTTTGACTATGTTAAAGGCATTCCACTGAGGATGTCCACGAAATTGTTGGGGTTAAGCTACCTAACCATGTAGGCATGAAAATGTACAACAAGGGATCTCTAACATTCCATGGTGGAAGGAGAATACTCTAAGATATGATTCAGGAGTTTTTGGTCAAAGCTTATGAATGAGATTAAGGAAGCATTTTCCAAATCACAATCAGTAGAATTACATAGAGAAGTATCACATTGGATAATAGACATGCAACAGATTATCACTTAAACAATGTAGTCAAGAGTATTGAATTAGAGAAGGATTGTATTGCATTATAGTTGTCACTCGATAGGTTCTCCAACCACTTATACTTAGCTTAGGTAGCCATGACATATTGCTAGGTGTCACTCATAGTTTGAAGAACCCCTGAAGATTAGCGACCACTAGTCTTCAACAAATGGGATAATTGAAAGTTAATCTCAATTCAAAATCGATTGTTAAGGTTACAATTGCCCACTACCTTAGTAACTAGAACCTAATGGATCATATTCTGAGTAAGGATGAATGTGAAGAAATATCAATGAGATGGATAAGCAATTAATAGTTTAATTGAGTAGAGTCAAGATTAATTAATTATGTAATTAATCATCTGAAAGATTCGTATTAGGCTTTATGTTAGTTTCTGGTTTCAAATGAGTTTTGGTCCATAAGGCCCATTGAGTTTTAGTTGTATGACAATTAAAACCAAATGGAAATCAACACAAAAATGAAGCCAAAACTAGCCATGCTAAGAAATAGTGTGATGGTAGCTTTAACCTCATTAGGGTTTCTTTGAGGCAAAAAAGTGAACCTCTCTCTCTATCTATTTTCTTTCTAAATGGGCTGGCCTTCTTAGAAAAGTTTGCTAGCGTCAAACTTCTTCTAAGCAACCCATCTCCTCTTCACCTCTCATCCTTGGTTTGGAGATGTTGAGGCTTGGAACCTTGCAAGCTTTAGGAGATCCTTTCCTTAAATCCTCAAGGAGCAAAGGAGAAGATAATAAGCAAATATACAAGGAAGCATGCAAGGATCTTGGAGAGAACTTGAAGGCCTTCTACTTAGGTGATAACCCTGTGAACACAAGGATGAGTTTTAAGAGTGTGAAAGCTCTAAACTCTTCTCTTTTTAATTTGTAAAGAAACTTGGTTCACTGACACTACGTTTTGAATTTCATGGGTTATAGAAATGCTTTTTTTAGTGCATACTTACTTTAAGAGTTATTATGTATGTTTGTATGCTTAAACATTCTTAGTTAGACAAATTTTTTCCTTCAAGTGGTATCAAGAGCCTAAGTCTAGCATTTGGTGAATCCTTTTGGTATTTCATGGTTTGTTTTTTAAATGTTGTAACTGTTACAAGCTTTATTCTTGCGTTATTTAATGTAAATTTTACTTGATCATATGTCATCTCAAAAGTTGTAGATGTAGTTCATTTAAACATGAATATTGGAGCTAAAATATGCAGCCATTATTTTGGGGTGGGTCGGCCTTGTCTATTTTGGGAGAGGGGGTTTGTTTTCGTATTTGTCTTGTTAAATGAGATTTAAAGTGACAGTAGAAATCTCTAAGAAACCTAAAATTTTATCCCCTTTTGTTTGAGAGAGTTTTGGGTTTCTTTTAATTGATGTTCTTCATAACAAGAAATAAAGTTTTGGAGTTTTAAAACAAAATTATTTATTGTTTTGTTTAGTCTTTGTTTGTCTTGGTTTGTGTGATTAGATTGGTACTTTTCCAGTCATCACACTTTCCTCTCACTTTTCTTTCACTTTTTGAATTTTGAGCTTTTGCCAAATATTTTCACTCACACTTTTTGTATCCCAAAATCCTTCACCCTAGTAAAGTAGGGCACGTTAGGGGCTTCCTTGCAATTACATTAGCTTTTGATACTTTTGTGTAATTACACTTTAACCTAAAAGCTTATGCTTTTTACAAAAAGGTCCAAAATTCCTAAGACCATCTCCAACCCTTGGGATAAAGCTTAAAAGTTTAAGCCATAACTTAGAAACTGCTTTCCCCCTCCAATGGTTATCGTTTAAAATTTTAGCCCGAAATTATTAAATAATGATTTTAGCTTCTTTTTTTTTGGTAACTTTTTTTAAAATAAGAATTTATGTAGATTACCTAATTTATTTTTATGAACATTTTAATCTAAAAGTATTTAAATTCTGAAAATAATTAAAAGTCATACAAAGGCACAGGCAGTTGTAAGTTTCAAGTGAAATTTGATTTAAATAATTTCTTTAAATTCTTTTGGATATTAGATTTGATTATGGGCCGTTAATTTTTATTTTACCGTTAGATTTGATCTCATTTGATCACAGACATTGGATTATAAGTAAAAACAAAAAAAGGATTTGAAATATGATAGTTTGATGAGTCTAGAATAATTTAAGCCAGACTTAATTTTAGTAGGGAATTTAAAGCTTGTATTTAAGCTTTATCTCATGGGTTGGAGATGGTCCAAAGGACAAATTGTTTTGCTCATTTAATGAAGTTTTTGTAATTGTTAAAATTTTTGGGTTCTAGTTGTAATAACATGAAGTTGTGACTTGACCCAATAGTCGAGGTTATTTAATTTCGGCCCAAATTAGCTAGAGCAAAAAATAATTTTGTCTTTTGAGCGAGAATTGGATTTCATTCATTTCATTTAGTTTCATCTAAATCAATTCTATGGATTTAAGAACCAATTGTTTAAGTTGTTTTTTTGTTAATGTGATTAATTATGAAAAATGGTAGTTATGAATCAAAGGCCTACGATAATTTACCTATGTGATTGGCCGCTTTACATTTTTGATGAATGAGAAGAGTAGATTAGATTTCAATGTAATTTGATTAGATCAAATGTGACGTAGAAGGACCTAAACCCTTCTATTTATTTCAAGTGTTCCTTTGTGAGAACCCGTATTTTATAATTATATTATGGGTTTTCTTTATATATATGTCAACTAGGGTTGCATATGTGATAACAAAAGGAAATAGTGGCATGTATTTGAAACGATGGACATGCAATTTTCTAGTTACTTGGAGAACACTCTCTATAGCTGGACGTGGCATGCATTCGGTGTTAACTATCTCTTGTAAGCACTCTTTGAAGTAGAGGTGTCATAAGTTTTACCGACAGTAGACAGGTGTGTGTGACTAGTGTTTTAACTAGTAGGTGCTGTCAAAATAAGGGAAAAACCTATCCCAATTTGGAACCAAGCATAGTTAGTCACCATTTTCTTAAGCTGGACTTGGAGATAGCATGAGTGATGGCACAACCCATGCAAGCCATCCTTTTAGTCTAGCAATTCATAGACCTATATGTGGCTAATCCTCCTCCTAACATTTCTGTATATTATATTAAAATAATATTCTTTTCCTGGCTCTTTAAGTGTTGAACCGCCCATTTCGACTATAAAAGGACTGCTTTCATTCATTTGTTCAACTCATATTAGAAACGTAGGTTGGCCGCAATGCATGCATAGTCAGATTATATAGGATTGTATATATTATATGCATGTATGTATATGTATATATTTTAATATACAGAAAAGAGAGTGAGGGGAAAGAAAGAAAGAAAAAGAGTTTAAGGTTAAAGGGTTTGATGTTTGGAGAGTGATAGAGGACTTGTCTTGCTGAGGTTTTAGCTATTGATCGAGGTGAGTGGTTTATGTAATGTGTTTAAAACTTCTTATTTTCGATAAATGAAAGCCACAAACATTGTGGGATTTATTCTATTTATAAATATCTCTCTATTTTCAAGTCAAGCATGTTTGATTTGTGTAAATGTTTATAATGGGATATATCCAATCTATGTGGAATTACTTGAAATGTTCATGGAGCATGAGAACTATGGTGTTGCTTTAATCTGAGGGATAAATGTAAACTGCACAAGGGAATATTATGGCACGATGACCATTAGAGGTCACGTGGTGAGTTACAATTTATGAAGGATATATGAAGACATGAAGGGATGATGCGATATGGCACTTTGTGGCTAAGGCTTTGATATTATTACTATATTTTCTAGAGTGTGTAAAACGGCATTGCTTGACTGACATATTATATATTCCACTCACTAGGCGATGGTGATTGTTGCTCACCCCTCACCTTTTTATTTTACAAATGAGTTATTTGACAAGACATGTTGTAGACGAGCTGCGGTTATCTTAGAGGAGAAATTTAAGGATTTTAAATAATAGAAGACTAACTTTGTTGAGTATTATTTTAATTCTTAAGCCTAGCCATGTTATTGATGAGTATCATTTACGTTATTGCTGAGAATCTCATGTCGTAAAGCCATAGAGACTAACTTTGTTCAGGTAGATTATCCCAAAGATACCACTTCAGAGATTTCTGATTGTCACAAGATTAGAACTTTTAGACATGGGCCAATATGTGGCTGAGTTCCACTAGTGGCCGAACCCCCTCCCCCCCTAAAAAAAAATTGGTTTAAGTTTTCAAACAATTTTCTATGTAATTGGATTATTTGTAGGTGTTTTAAATTTTTTGGATAATTACTTTAAGCATATTATTTATCAAATAATTAATTGATTTGACCGAATCTGAAATTTAATTTTCCTTATAAATGTAGCCAATTCAATTATTTTGTCTTATGGGAAAGTTAGTTGTCTGACATATAGTGCAACCTCGCATACCATCTTGCGTGAACGTCACTATTTTACTAGCTCCATATTAAAAAATTCACATTTGACAATCCTTTCATGCCGATCCAACCTGATTGAGGGGTATGGTACTGGTCGTATAATGTTGTCTAGTGGTACTTAGTTAACCATCAAAGGCATATAGTCACCCCATTCCCGAAGAATGTTGTTGTGCTTTAAAGATATTGGGATAATAATTATCATGATGAAACCATTGAAGAAAATGAAGATGAATTCCTTTACATCAGTTTATATGATTATGGCTTTTCCAATGTTGTATGTCACAACCATTCGCGCCTCTGAAGACCATCACGTGGTCGGGCCTATGAGTGGTTGTAGTGAAAAATATGCTTTGGCATGATCGCTTGGGACATCCAGAAACCATATACGAGCATTCACTTACCTTGAATTAATCACATCATTCATGGCAGCACTTATTGCAAAGTTTGTTCTATGGGGTAAGTTTATTACTTTCCCATTGTAGACATGTAAATTTCGTTGCACGCAAATGATGCATCACAAAGCTCCACGTGGCATATCACTCATCACAAATGAACAAGTCATCAATGACATGTGGCACAAATCAAGCAAAGGAAGCGCAAAAGCATTCCTAAAATGCGGCAAAGGGGAAGAATTCTCCTTAAAATCAGCAAGGGGCCCAAATTGCTCCCAAAACTGGAAAGAAAGCTAAAGCATCTTCACAAAATAAGCAAGAATTGAAGATTGCTCACAAAATAGGCAAGAAACCCTATAGATTTCGGCCAAGCAAGGGAAAGTGGCTGAAATTAAGACACAAAACATGCCTAAATTCTCCCATGGACGAATCAAGACACAAATCAAAGCCAAATCCATCCAAAGGCAAGCTTTGAGAACTCTATAAATACAAGGTCCTCAGACAAGCATAGGGGTCGACAATTTCTACATTAAAGGGCCGAAATTCTCACAAAAAGGAAAACCTCTGCCAAATCTTTGAAGACTAATATGTTGCCAAAGCTCTCTTCGAAGAACATACAACCAAAGTCGAAGCTTTCCTTCGACCAAAGCCGAAGCATTCCTTTGAAAAATCAACAAGCACTTGTGCCGATTCCTTCAAGACTTTTTTGCAAGCTTAAAACTTGTAACGACGTTCGATTTAAGATCAAGTCGCCAAGACCCTTGAATCAACAAAATCCCACATCAACATCACCTTTGCCGTATGTCATACGCAAACCTAGAGGTGGAGACTATCTAAGCATTGTTTCAAGCTCAAAACTTGAAGCAATCGTTCAATCGTTTGTGCGAGATCAAGTCATCGCGACCCTTGGATGAACGACCTACGCATCTACATCAAATTTGAAGACTAGATCAGAGGAAAATTGTAAACAGAGATTGTAACCCTACAAATTCATCAATACAAATCTATTTTGTACACGTGTTCTTGTTTCATTCATTATAGAATTTTCATGTTTATAAATTTGGCATGCCCAATGGGACTTCTCTGCCTCTTATCTCTGTCTTCAAATCCACAAGAAACATACATGGCATCAAGAAATGATCAAGCTATTCCCGCAACCAACTCAAAGAACAAGAGCATCCTTGCTGCAAGTGGTGGCACTTTGGGCGTCATAACCCGAAGCAAGGCAAAAGCTCTCTCTACCATGCCTTCCACCCTTAGATCAACTTTGCCGAATGAGCAAGAGCACCCGAGGCACGAACCCGTGATCACCCTGGCCTCACTAAGGGCGCCAAGGGAAGAAAGCCTGAAAAGGTACTTTGAGTCGTTGACTTCCAGTGTTGACTCAAGCAGCAGCTCGCATCTTGTAGCCATGCAAGTCATGACTACTGGTGTGACTTTAATAAAAAAAACAACTGGCACAAATGAGTGAAGAAATCGCAAGGCTAACAAGGATCACGGAGGAAAATGACTTGTAGATTGCTACACTCGTCAACCATTTGGAGGCGCAGCACGACGAGAAAGCTGACCCAAAGATTGATCCACCAAAGGAGGAAACTGATGAATATGAAGAGCCTTTGATGGACAAAGCTGAGGTGGACCGAGCTGCGAAACCTATGGGATATCTCTCTATTTAGCAGCTACAAGAAATGATCACAAGCACGATCAAGGCGCAATATGAAGGAAGCTCGCATGATTTCGTGCTGTACTCAAAGCCATACTCTAAAAGGAATGACAGCTTTAGGATGCCAAGGGGTTATTAGCCACCCATATTCATGCAATTCGATGAAAAGGGCAATCCTAAACAACATATTGCCCATTTTATTGAAACCTGCAACAATGCTGGACGGAGGAAGACTACCTCGTTAAGCAGTTCGTACGCTCGCTAAAAGGTAATGCTTTTGACTGGTACACTGACCTCGAGCTCGAGTCTATCAACAGTTAGGACCAGCTTGAAAGGGAATTCCTCAACCACTTCTATAGCACTCACCGCACCGTAAACATGCGAGATCTGACAAGTACAAAGTAGTGGAAGGATGAACCTATCGTCGATGACATCAATAGATGGCATTTATTAAGTCTTGTTGCAAAAATCAACTTTCTGAAACCTTTGCCATTGAGATGTGTGTTCAAGGCATGCATTGGGGGCTACATTACATCCTTTAAGGCATAAAACCAAGAACTTTTGAAGAATTGGCAACTCGATCCCATGACATAGAGTTGAGTATTGCCAATCATGGGAAGAAATAACCTATCACCGACTTAAAAAAAAGATAAGGTGTTTGCTCCAAACTAGGCAAGACTGGGAAAAAAATCGGCCAAGGAAGCTTTTGCCGTCTATACTACCTCCATTAAGACCTCGGCCACGCCCGTCAAGATCTCATCCAAAAGAAAAACAAAGGAGATGAAAGGCGAGCCTTCTTGCACCCAAGATAGGTACAAAAATACCTTGAGGGAACTGAAGCAGAAGACATACCCTTTTCCTAACTCTAATGTGGCTGCAATGCTAGATGATTTGCTGGAAAAAAAGGTAATTAAGTTACCTGAATGCAAGCACCCCGAAGAGATGAATCGCATTAACGACCCTAGGTACTGCAAGTATCATCGTATCGTGAGTCATCCTATTGGCAAGTGCTTCGTCCTCAAGGAGCTCATCATGAAGCTAGCACAACAAGGGCAAATTAAACTCGACCTAGAAGACACGGCTGCAACACACACCACCATGATTGTGTTTGGATCCTTTGATAGTCTGCCTTTTGAAGTGACGCATGACCACTCACATCCATGCTCAAGCCACACGGCACATTCCGTACAACCATCATTGGGGGCAAGCGACCAAAATGTGCCTACCGATGATGAAGAATGGTGGACATTGGTGACTTACAAAAGGACAAGGAAGCAAAGACCACAAGCTACAAGGCCAAAGCCAACAAGGGAGAAAGCACTACCGCTGCAATAATAGGAAGCCTAAAAGAAATGTCACAGATGTTAAGCTAACGTATGCTGGGGAACCTATAGAGCAAGAGCCACGCATTCCCGTCTCTTTGCATGAGTACTTCTTGAATGACTTCTTCCAACAGTGCACTACTGTTGCCTGTCACATGGTTTAAGTAGAGATAGAAGAGCCCTAAAAAGGCAAAGCTATCGCCATCGAGGAAGAGAAGACCCACATGCCCAAAGAAGGCTTGCCAATATACTTTAGTATCGAGGAAGCACAACTATTGCCCAAGGAGATGCGAAAAGCACTAGTAGCGGCCTTGACGAGTCCTGACGACCACGAAGTGCAAGAAAGCAAAGAGGAAGGCTTGAAACTTTGGCCACATCAGTATACCATGTGTTGTGCCAGCCACCCATGATGCAATCAACTTCACTAACGAAGACTTGCTGCTGAGATCAAAGCCTCACAATAGTCCTCTCTTCGTCTCTGGGTACGTAAAGGAGCACAAAGTCAACCATATGTTTGTGGATGGTGGATTGACCATAAACATCGTGCCAAAGTCAACAATGACCACAATCGGCATCAAGGTGGATGAACTATCCGGAAGCTGCCTCATAATCCAAGGTTTTAACCAATGAGGACAAATAGCGATGGGTATGATCTGAGTGGAGATGACCATTAGCGAACTCAAATCAAGCACACTATTCCACGTGATTGATGCAAAAACAACCTACAACTTGCTTTTAGGAAGACCTTGGATCCATGAGAATGGAGCAGTGTCGTCCAGCCTTCATTAATGCTTAAAGTTCTACCGAGAAGGAGTAAAAGTCATACAAGGCGACACCAAGCCATTCATCGAAGCTGAATCACACTTCGCGAATGCCAAGTTCTACATGGACGAAGACATGGTGCTCGAAGCTCTTCCAAAGGAAATCAAATCCACAGGCAAAGCCGCACCTAAGAAACAAGAGTGGCAAGCCATGCCAAAGAAATAAGAAAGGGAAGTCGTGCCATCTTCAAGCAAAAATGACTATGAGCCTGCTAAGCCCACAACAATCAAAGGGAGTACGACGCCTTCAAAAAGACCAAACACACCCGTCTTCCGATACATCCTAATGTCAAAAAGAAAGAATGGTCAATCCCTATACGAAACTGGAATAAGCAAAGCCGACAGACAGTTACACAAGGATGATGTAAAGCTGCTCAAGACAAATGTAGTTTTACCTCTGACACAGCTAGGCGATGCTAAAGTTTCAAAACCACCGCAAGGTTTCATTAAACCCCTGCCAAAGGGGGTGAAACCGAGCACTCTACCAACCAAGAGGACCGAACAAGGTTTCGACCCAAACGCCTATAAGCTCATGTCAAAGGCTGGATACGATTTCTTTTCTTCTTCAAATCTTGGAAAGAAAAATGCAAACACCGCAAACGACAAAGAACGTGACCTCACTGAGACTCAAAAGAAGTTGAAAAAACATGGTTACGGAGCTAACAATAACAAAGCTGGACTTGGTTTCACACCAAATACACTTGTGAATATTTCAAGCAAAGTGAAAAACGTTAGCGCTCAACACATCAGCGTGAGCATTGAACAAAATCAAGAGGAGCCTAAACCCGCCCCTCGGACGTCAGTCTTTGATAGGCTGAATCGTTTAAAACCCAAAATTTCGACACTTGATCGCATTAGTGGTTAAGACCAAACTTCTGTGTTCAAGCAGCTTAACACGGCAACACCCCAAAGCTCTGTTTTCGAAAGGTTGTCAAAACCTAAGGAACAAAGCAACACGACTAGCTATCGTCCACGACGGTCGACCTTAGAAAGACTTGAAGAAACTAAGCAGCCTTCTAGAAAGAGGAAGACAACGCTGAAAGAAGAAAGGTTCGATAGTTTAGCAGCAAATGATGATGTTCGAAGTTCGATTGTTTCAAGGATGAAGCACCAAGTAAGCTTGGAAGTTGACACAAAGAGATAATTGAAGGTAAAGAGGTGAACCATCATCCATACTGGCTAATCTTCACATCAACAAGCCCAAGAGGACAACATTGAAGAGGAGGTCCAAAGCGTCTTCCACATCACAATCCAAGAAGACAAAGAAGATGAAATCCCCTAGGTTGACGTCATTACTATGTCACCACAGCTCGAGGATGAGGGGTAAGCCATGGCCGATGATCTCAAGGCGCTTAACTTAGGCATAAGCGATATCTTCGTAAGTGCACTACTAAATGCATACGATATCGACGAGTACTACCAACTGCTAATGGAGTATAAAGACGTCTTTGCTTGGACCTACAAAGAAATGCCTGACCTTGACACTACCATCGTTGTGCATCGTCTTGCAGTCAAGCCTAGAACATGACCGATAAAGCAAACTCAAAGATGCTATCGATCCAAGCTCATCCCACATATTGAGGCCGAGATTGATAAGCTAATCGAAGCAGGCTTCATTCGAAAGGGGCAATACCTTAAATGGATCTCCAACATCGTCATTGTCCTTAAGAAATCTGGACAAATACATGTTTATGATGTGAAATTAGATTGCACTCAAATTAAACCCTCTTGTTAACAGTTGTAGTAAAGATGCAAGTAGGGATCGTTCTAGGCCGGGAATTATAAGGGATTGCTAATCTACTTTAAAATGACTTAAAAACACTAAACAAGGCTAAAGACACTTAGCAAGACTAAAGACACTCAACTAGACTCAAATAACTCAAAACACACTAGAATGACTCAAAACATCATAAAACAATCAAATAGGCCCAAACTAGACACTAGGGATTGATTTGGACGAATTTAAACTCAAAGGACTAACTAAACACAAACTTGGATAGATTCTAACTCAACTAACACAACTTAAAAGTGGGGGGGGGGGGGAGGGGGGGGAGGGGTTTGGTTTCTACGAAAATTGAATCTAAAACTAAAGCACTTGCAGAATGTAAACAAGGACATAAAATTGGGGAAAATCAATGGATGGATGGCTAGCTAGAGGGTTCTTCTCCACACGTGACACACATGCAACATAAAATTGATTTCTAGTTACGATTTCGATAAACCATGAACCTCAACGCCCCAAGTTAACCGTGAACTGCACAAATTAACCATCAGATTTTCCTTAAGTTATTGAATTGGACGGACAACGTATACAACAACACAACACATTCTTCAAAAGTTCCCTACATGAACTGCATAATAGAGATACAACCAAAGATCATTAAGCTTTGTGAAAATCATAAGCATTGACAAGGCATTTGTAAGTATGAACTGCATGATACTCCTGCCAGAAATTCACTTAACACGATTGTGACCAGCAACCTCCACTACTTGTGAATATAAGTTCATAACAATTAGGTGAAACTCCCTTATATTCTAGCATCAAATTCATGCATGCAAACTAAGTAGGCCTCCTTAATCAACATACAAGAATAAGTTTTGCATAAAACAGTTAAGCAAATTGAATTCACAATTCATGAAATCACAACTGAAGGTAATCAATTCATATTGCAAATATATTCATGGCTTTGAATCGACCTCTAGCCAAAACGAATTTAGTTCCACATATTTGCAATTAAACAACTACAATTGAATTTAAACATGATAAACAAAAGTAGAAGACACTTAGAACGCTCCAACAATCCAACGTCTTGAATGGCTAGCACAGCTCCAAGCCCTCTTCCTTTCTTGCAAACATGTGGCACCAAGGTGTGTGTGGTGTATAGATGGTGTAGTGAGAAATAGTTTGGTGCGGCAGAATGTGTTTAGAGAGGGTGAGAGAATATGGAAGGGTGTAAGGGATGGATAGGTAAGTAAGTGGATGGAATGGATGAAGGAAGAGAGAGGACTTGCAACAGAAGGTGTTGTGAATGTGTTAGGATGATGAAGGGTGCGGCAAATAAGGGGGAAAAGGAAAAAGGGGAAAAGGAAAAAGGGAAGTAAAAGGGAAAAGGGAGAAGTGAAAGTAAAAAGGAAAAGGGAGAAAAGAAAAAGGGGAAAAGGAAAGTGTTTTGGGGCAGAAAATAGGAAAGTATCTTCTCCCCTTGTGCGGCTAGGTTATGAAGGAAAGTAAAGGGAAAGTGGTTTAAGTCACAAATTAGGCAACGATGAGGTCCAACTTGTGCGGCAAGGAAGGAGAAAGGGTAAGGTGAATGTGGCTTAGTGTTTAGGGCAGGTTTAGGACTTCTAGAACAAATAATTATGTGCCATAACACATTTTTGAAACCCCTTGTAGGTGGAACTTAGATGAATTCGAATTAGGAAAGTTTAGGATCAAATTTAGAAACTTTGGTTTCCAATTCTGAACTCTTTGTTCTTCATTTGTCTTGAATTCATTTCTTCATCTCTTCACTCAATCCTAGCCTCCTTTGGTCTTCAATTTTGTCCATCCACCTTGCTCCAAGCATAACCTATCCATCCAATGTCCAAAACTGCTCCAAAATGCACTTCCTTGCTTGCTTTGCACTTCAGATCTACAAACACACGAAAATAGCTTAAAATACTAAAATAACTAGGAACTAACAACATAAATGCAAGGAAACAATCTAACTAAGTCGCATAAATATGCTCCTATCAGTTTATGTAGATTTCCACGACCTCAATGATGCTTGCTAAAATGATGACTTTCCCTTGCAAATCATCGAAATCATGGTGGATGCAACTTCTGGCCACAAGGCACTATCATTTATGGATGGCTCCTCTGATGGACGCATTCCAAAAGGTATATACTGCTACAAGGTAATGCCATTTGGTTTGAAGAGTGCTGGAGCTACATATCAACGCACAATGCCGAAGATCTTCAACAACATGCTACATAAAAATGTGGAATGTTATGTGGATGACGCAGTTGTCAAAACCAAAAAGCGATTCGATCACTTGAAAGATTTATGAATGGTGTTCAACAAACTATAGCATTACAACCTCAAAATGAAGCCATTGAAGTGTGCATTTGATGTCACTTCTGGGAAGTTCCTCAGCTTCATTGTCAAGCACCGTGGCATGGAAGTGGAACAATCAAAGATTAAGGCCATTCAAAGCATGCTCAAGCCAAGGAACTTAGACTAGCTGAAAAGTCTACAAGGGCGGCTAGCCTTCATCAGACGCTTCATCTCCAACCTCGCTGGATGCTGTCAACCCTTCAGTCGACTTATGAAGAAGGACACTCCATTCATATGGGATAACGCCTTTGAGAGCATAAAAGGGTGAAGGACACTCCGTTCATATAGGATAACGCCTGTCGCAATGCCTTTGAGAGCATAAAAATATACCTGGCAAGCCCACTTGTCTTTGGAGATCCCGTGCCTAGAAAGTCGCTCATCCTATACATTGCTGCATAAGAGGGTTCTACTGGAGCACTTTTGGCACAAAAAAATTAAGACCAAAAGGAAATAGCACTCTACTACCTAAGTAGAACCCTCACCAGTGCTGAGTTTAACTACTCACCGATCGAGAAGATGTGCCTTGCCCTCGTCTTTGTCGTCCAAAAGCTAAGACACTACATGTATGGTTACATCATTCACTTGGTTGCTAAAGCTGATCCAGTCAAGTACGTTATGTCCAAACCCGTTTTGATAGGGCGACTAGCTAAATGGGCGTTGCTTCTCAATCAATACGAGATCATCTACATCTCAGCTAAAGCCGTCAAATGACCAGCACTAGCAAACTTCCTTGCTAATTATTCAATCTTAGCCGATTGGAAAATCTTAGATGACTTACCTGACGAGGAGGTGTTCTACATCGACATCTTCCCGACATAGACAATGTTCTTCAACGGATCCACACAAATGGACGGAGCAGGGGCATGAGTAATATTCATGTCGCCACAAAGGCAAGTACTACCCTATTCCTTCCGACTAAGCGAGCTATGCTCCAACAACGCTGCTAAGTACCCAGCACTGATCATTGGACTCCAAATGCCGATTGACATGGAAATCATAACACTAGAAGTAAAGATGATCATTGGACTCTAAATGCTCCAACAACGTTGTTGAGTACCAAACTCATAATCAATCAACTCTTGACTAAATATGAAATAAGGAAAGATGATCTCGTCCCATACTTTCGGCTAGCAACTTAACTACTACAAAAGTTTGAGGCCGTGATGCTAAAACAAGTGCCAAGAAAAGAAAATCAAATGGCAGATGCTTTCTTTAACCTAGCCTCAAGTTTAGCGCTAGGAGAAGACGAAGCTGCGGACGTGCCAATTTGCCAAAGATGGGTGATCATGCTCATCATTGAAATGCTACTGGATGATACAAATGTCATCTCAGTACTTCCAGTCGACAATGAAGAGTGGAAACAGTCATTGATCGACTATTTGGACCATGGAAAGCTTCTAGACGATCCTAGACATCGCTCTGAAATACTTCAATGAACACCTCGCTTCCTTTACTACAAAGGAACATTCTACTGATGCTCTTTCGAATGAGTACTTCTGAGATGCCTAGGTGAGGAAGAAGCCAATCAAGCCATGGAATGGGTTACTTCTGAGATGCCTAGGTGTCTGGACCAAAGCTACATTTCCACCACAAAAGAATGGGTTATTACTGGCCAAGCATGGTGAAGGATTGCTTGGAGTACACCAAAATGTTCCAAGCCTGCCAATTCTACGCCAACTTCATACATCAACTGCCTGAACCATTACAGCCTACAGTTGCTTCATAGGCGTTTGATGCATAAGGATTTGATGTCGTAGGACCAATCACACCAAAGTTATCTGTATGAGAAGCCTACATCTTAGCCACAACGGATTACTTTTCCAAGTGGGTTGAAGCCGTACCCCTAAGGGAAGTCAAGAAGAAAATTATCGTCAATTTCATCAAAGAGCATATCATCCATCGATATGGTGTGCCTAGCTACATCATCACAAACAACGAAAAACAGTTCTCCAATCGACTCATGGACGAGGTCTACGAGAAATACAAATTCAAGCAACACAAGTCTTTTATGTATCATGCTCCGGCCAACGGTCTTGCGGAAGGATTCAACAAAATGTTGCAACCTCCTGAAGAAGGTGATCGGCCTAACAAAGAGAGACTGGCGCGAAAGAATAAGTGAAGCACTTTGGGCATATAAGACGACACATAAGACTCCTACCCAAGTTACACCTTATTCTCCTGTATATGGCGTGGAAGCTGTCCTGCCACTCGAAAGTCAAATCCCCTCACTAAGGATGGTTATACAAGAAAGCTTGACTGAAGAGGAAATGCAAAGCACTCGACAAAAGGAGGCTTGAAGCTCAACAACATTTGGAATGCTACCAAGCACGGCTATCCAAGGCATTCAATAAGAAAGTCTGCCCATGGTCTTTCCAAACCCGAGATCTTGTCTTGGCATTACGAAGGCCTATCATCACAACTCTCAAGACAAAAAGCAAGTTCACATCAAAATGGGATGAACCTTACGTAATACAAGAGGTCTACACCAACGGTACCTACTTAATCATGGCGGAAGACGGCTTAAAGATCAGCCCCATCAATGGCAAATTCTTGAAGCGTTACTGCCCCTAAACCAATCAAGCAATGCTCCTCACCTGCATGAGCCTAAACTGCACACGGCATAAAGCTCCTCGCCTACACAAGCTTAAACTGCAAACGACAATAATTCTCTTTTTTCAGACGAGCTTAAAAGGCGACACCCAACACTCTGACCTGCAAACTATGTACGGCAAAACAGGAAAAAAAATCAAATTCATCATCACAATCACCATTAAAACCGTCAAAACCATCAAAAGCAATCCATCATTCCTTCAAACTATGTCATGACTTGATCCCTCCTAAACTGAGGGATGCGTAGGCAACTTGAAACTTCAAAACTTCAAGTACAGTCACATCACCAACAAAAAAAAATGCAAACACTTTGAATAATAAGGTGCAAATTCAAAATGTAAATACTTTAGTTCATTAAAGGAAGAAGTCGGCTCCAAAACCTTATTACAAAAAAAAGGCTTAAAGTACAAAGAATGGAAGACACTACTTGAAAGCTATGTCCCTAAAACTACGGCGACGATCTTGAAGCAAGCCTTCCAAAGTCTTCAAAGTCTTCACATCAGTGGGAGACAAGATGGGCAACTCCATAACCATGCCTTTCTTTTGCTCTAGGCATGAAATCTTCTCTTGGTGCTGAGAAAGTATAGCTTTTTGCTCCGAGAGAACACACTGAAGTCGTGACGCTTTGACTTCCAACTGTTCTTGTTCTCGCGCAAACGCTTCTAGATGCGCCTGGACAAAAGCCAAAGAAGTCCTTGTGGCTTGATAACCTTCCGAAGCGGCTTGCTGCAAAGACCGAACTTGAACAATTGATAAGTCTATTGCCTTAAGCTGCTGAGCTCTAACGTCTAGATTCAACTTATTTGAGGAAACATCATGCAAAGAAGAATGCTCAGTTGAGGTAGTTATAAGCTCAGCAATCTTGACTCTCAAGAGTGAGGAATCAACGTTAAGGTTGTCAATCGCAAAAACAAGCATCGACAAGTCCTCTTTGAGCAATGCAACGTCCTCCACTAGGCGCTTTGAAATCCCCTTCTCAATGTGTCTTTTGATATCCATGGCCGCGCGAAGGTTGATGAGATGGATAAGCTACTCAGTGCCACTAAGATTCAGCTCTTTAAAAGAGATCTCGGAGCTAGCTGGTAAAGGTGTTGGACGCATGACGGGTTTTTACATACCTTCACCTACACATGGTAAACCTGGGCAACTTGGCGGATTTGTAATAAGCTTTGCACCAGGTGAGTCCCCAATCTCCTCGTCTGTAGGTAGATTGCCTCCAAATAACATGTTTATAAAAGAATGAACGCCTATGTTCGCTAAATCAAAAGAACAAGAGGGCCCATCCTAAAGAAGACAAAGAAAGATGTTAGAAATAAAAGCTAAACCAATGAAAGCAAAAGAAATCACAAGAAAGAAGGAAATACATACTTTTTTCTCAAATAACACACGACCATCGAATTAAGAAGGCCTAAACACTTTCTTCTTCTTATGATGAAAATTGACATCGCTGTCATCCTAAGCACTTTCAAGCAGTCGCTTGTTCAGAACTTGTTGACATTGCCATAAAATAAGCTCATCTTCTTGCGAGTCAACTTCGTCACCCGCCTTTTCAGAAGCATCAGAAAGCTGAGAAGACAAACACGAGTGTTAAAAAGCTAAGACCGCAGGTCCATCTTGTAAAGGAGTTGTGCTCGCACAATCGAAAGGTGCCAGCTGAGTAGGAACAGCAGAACAACCCTTTCTCGGTGCATCATGGCGGGAATGAGAACAATTGGTGCCACTTGCCATCCCTAGGTCTCTATGATGTACCTTTGACCATCAACCTACATAGGCACAGGTCACTAGATTACTCTTGAACACGTCTTTGGCCAGCAGGGTGATAGAAGCATTTGTGTATGCACTGGTACAAGACTCCCAGTGCATATACACGACTTGCAAGGATTCTGACAGTGCGTTTTCCTTCAGCTTTCCTGGTACATGTTAGACAAAACCAAACTGCCTGTTAAAATAGTGAGGACTATACAGCTGAACGATACATCAGTTTCATTGCCACAATGAAACATACTCCGAATGAAGACTCGTAAGGTAAGACAAGTCTGAGAAATGAAAGGGTGAATCATCTGTGAGGACTCGCTATGTTGAGCTAACCCTTACCAAGTGATCTATTTTCAAACCTTCATAACTTCTAAACAACGCTTGCACTTACAAATCATCAAGGCTCTTTACAGAAAGCACACTAGAATACTTCGTCATTAAAGGCCCTGACTTGACTAAAGTTGACAAAGAAGGCATCGACTTGTTTAAAGTTGACGAAGGAAAATGAGTGCCAAAGTACTTACCCAACCAACCGTACACATAGTGGTAGAGAAGTATCGCAGCACAATCTTCAATGCATGCTGAGTTCGAAACAATACTCAAGCCGTCGCAAAAGTTGGCTAAAACCAGAATAGCAAGGCTAAAAGATTCACCTGCAGCTATCTTGCTAGCCACTTTGAAGACTCCGGGACGAATAAAGTTGACGTCATCTTTGGGGAAGACAAACTTACAAAGCCAACAAGCTAAGAAAACGGCTAGGTAAGATTCTTCCACATGCTTTGACGCTACGCCAAGTTTGTTAAACGCTTTCAATTTAGCAGGGGTACAGCTCCTAGCTGAACCAATGGCACTTAACGAATCTAAGTCTCCCTTTGGCTTGGTAGTCTTGTTGCGGCCATTTTTCTTCGAAGGCTTCCTGTACTTCATGGAACCCCAATACCAAAATTGAATCCATGAAGATATCTTTACGCCTGACTTACCTTGAGGCTCTTGGGAAAGCTTGTGATATGCCCAAAACAAATAGCGGTAACTTGCAGGCAATCATCAGTTATTGCGATGAGAAAATTCCTCCACGTTAAGAACAACCTCATCGTAAAACTTACCCTAGACCGGCAAGCCACCTATCTTATGGAGATTCCAAAGTGAAATCGACATCTCCCCTTATGCCGTGTGAAGTGTGTTGGTCACTGAACACTAATGCTAAAAAAATGCACGAACTACGGAAGGATGGCAATCATAACTAAACAAAGATGCATATATAGCATGATAAAGACCCACGTTAGTAAGCACATCTTTGGATCAGCTCAAAACATCATCAAGCCACTCCTAATAAAACTCAACAAAGATGGCTTCTCCAGTGGTTGACAAGTTGCTATTCCAAGTCATAGCTATACTACGGAAGTGATCACCAAGAAGCTCAAATGAAGTCTGCAAATTGTCACTAATATGGTGTGAAGGATTCAAGATAAGAATCCTCGATGTACATGCCTTCTTATTCGTATTTGGTCGACCAAAATCTGTCACCTCCCAAGATACTTCAGAAGACCACGACTTGATATGCATCGAGTTGTCTTTCACAAAAAGAACAAGCGCCTTAGAGCCAGTCAACGGTGATGATATTGCTTGATAGGTTTAAAAGCACACTACAAAGTAGCACACAAATGTCCTATTGATTTTCCTTATTAACGCTAAGATTTGTCAATTGTAACATATGAAAATAAGGGTCTTTCCCGCAAAAGATTGTTTTATGTAACTACTTAAAATGTCACAAAAACTGGTTGTTGTCCCACTGACCAGCCACCGAAAAATAATTATTAGACCGACTTACACTTATCTAAATTCTACGAAATTTTATATGCAGACACTAGACACACAGAGCTACACTTTTACAAATGTTTGGGATTTTTGGAGTTGATTTGCTATTTAAATTAAATTGAACAAAAACAGGACATAAACAGATTTTAAGTAATAAAAATAGATTGTAGTTTACAAGTTAAGAAAACGAGTTAGGGGAAGTGCTATCCACCACCGAATAAACATGCAAACATGTTATGTTTCATTCAAATTCCTTTTATTTCCGGATGAAGATGCTCAAGTTGGCTCAATGTTAGAACTCAACTTATTACTCTTTCTTACGTAGTATGTTAAGAGAATGGCGTTTTCAACTTAACTTAGTTCCTAGCATGCAATCTAGAATAGCGTGTTCATAGATTTAACAAGAAGAAATCATTAAGAACGAAAAGAGTTTGAGTCATCACTAGGCATCGTAAGTACTAGCGTTGTCTTACTTATCCTAGAAATTGATTCACATGTTAATCGCAATTAACAAGTACTACTCTAGAATATATGTAGGTCCTCATTCGACAAGGGCAGGCATACACATATTCATAGTGTTAGAATCCTAGATATGCTTACTTAGTATGCATCCATAGAAAACACATAAAGAATTCATCAATGAGACAAGTAGTGAACCAATTTTCATCCATTCATAAAAGTAATTCAACAAAATGTCATAACAAACTTGCAATCATATTCGGGGCTTCAAATCAGCCCCTAACTTCTAAAAATTTAGTTACACATAGTTCTCAAATTAAACCAAAAGAAAGACATGAGTTCGAGAAGATAAAACCGAAAGAAGAGAATGCCAAGATTTCCTCCTTCCTTTCCTTCCTTCCTAACGCAGCAGCCCTGCCTTTTTTCCTTCCTTTCCTCTTTTTTTCTATCTTTTTTTTCCTCTAAAACACTCATCCTTTGCTAGTGTAACCTACAACCTTTATGCCCATGCTTGCTGCCCCATTTCTCCTCCACAACTCACCCCACTAACAGCCATTTAGTGATGACAATAAGTGAGAGGAAATGGTAAAACAATTGTAACTCTTTTGGTAGTCTTTATGCCAATTACTCCCTCTTAATCCTCATCTTTAATTCAATTTCCTCTGATATTTGAATAGGTGTCAGCTGGTTTGTTTTTGGCTGCATCAGTTTTATTGGGTTTATTGTTTTCATTGCAGTTACAAACTGCCTAGCGTCTTGGAAACCTTTCAGTGTTAAAACAGCCATCACTTCTTCTAGAAAAATGATATTAGCAATCTGCGAAATGCTTCAGAAAATAGACATCCGTAGCTTTCTAAGCATATAAGGCTCATTCTCTAATTCATTCTGATCTATTCGCAATTTGCTTCCAAAGTTAGCTGATCTGCACAGGCAGTTTTGACGAATTTGTTACTTAAAATCCCACTTGTGCTATTTTTCTTTTCTTTGCTTGACAAATCCCACAAAACACAAAAACAAAGTAGATAGCTCAAAAATATAAGGAACTAACTAAGAAAAGACAAGTGAATTTGATGTAAAGTATATATAAATATGAGTTTATCATTGCTCTATTTTGCGAATTGTCTTCCTTCGCAAGAATGGTGATGATATTGCTCTTAAAGCATTTGAAAAATACCATGGCTACAACAAAACAAACAAGGCAACATAAGCATAAGAGTGGGGTGGCAAGAAGAAAAAAATTGCTTCACTAAAGCAAAAGACATGTGAGATAAACCTCGTGAGCATTGAAGAATAATGATGACAAAGTCACAACGAGGAAAAGAAATCAGCCGCAAAGCTTAAGCAGCAAGACAAATAGGACAGCTACAAGACGGTCATTTAAACCATGCAAAGAAAACCAAAATGATACGCAATCGCACTATGCAACCCCGCAGCGATTACACAAGCAGTTTCTTGCACTGCACGACAACGTCACCACCAAGGGAAACTACGACCAAAAGGCACTACACAGTGTAACCTCAGTGCAGTCTTTTGCATAGCACCACGTGGTAAAAAGTGACGCACTGCAATAAGCACTAAATAGCAAAAAGCACGGCTCTAACCAGCAAAACCCATGACAGTAAGTAACAGCAAGCATAGAGGTAGTGCACGGCAATGGTGGTCCGTGACAAAACACATACCCAATTGTCCTATAAATAAGAGTCAATTGCTTCCTAATGCTATAAGGGAAATACATACCAAATAGCAAAAGGAAAATCAAAAGAAGGAAGCACATTCGAGCTACAAGAAGGAAACAAATTCCAGGCAAAAAAGGCAATGCTTATGCACACTAAAGGAGCCAAGGTGGGGGCAATGGGCTTCCTTGACCCCAATAACCTTGTGGCTAAATTGAAGGGCCTAGTATTAAATTTGAGATTGAAAAATGTTTTATTGAAGTGCACAATGCTACAAATGGAAGCAGCTATTATATACATATACATACAACACGCATGCAATAATTAAATATAAAACAAAAGGCATCCACCATTTGCAAACCCTTGCTAAACAGGATGTGGCATCCATATGCTACATTCCTACTATCCGTTTTGTACAGCTTGAGTGATTTCTTTTCCTTTAACACCTAAAGCCTTTTCAATGCCGCTTAAGTGATTTCTTTTCCGTTAACACCTAGAGCCTTTTTCGGTGCCGACAGCCCCAAACAAGAAGAAGAAGAAGAAAAAGCTGCTGCTCCATTTGTTAGCCATCACTCAATTAGCGCCTTTTATCCCTTGCTAAATCTTCCCACCACCGTGACTACTAGTCTACTGCTACTCTCATTCACTTTTTCCACATTTTCCTTATTTTTATTTTAGCCTATTAAAAAACATCTAATCTTAACCAATTCAATCATTTCAGCATTTTCTCAACGATTTCTCAAATCAGACTTTTGTTTTTGGGTGCTTCATTTGTCTCCAATTCAATCTGTCAAAGGTACTTGTTGTTTCCCTTTTAGCCACTCTTTTCTTCGTTTCATGGGGGCTTCATATGTATCCAATGCGCATTCTTTTATTTCGGCTTAATTCACATAAATAATACCGAAAAGAAGTGTGATCTATTACTTAAAGAAGGTGACATACTTGGTGTGGCCAGAAGGATACTATCAAAGACGAGAGCGCTTTTCTCAGAAGAGCCATCCATGACCCTCAAGGTAATGACAAACAAAACATTAAGGCAGTATTTGAATTGGGAATTGCTTGCTTTGCGTATTTAGTAATGGAAGCTCAACTTTTGACCCCATTGTCTTAAATTCCTGGCTCCGCCACTGCTTACGCATGGCAACAAAGAAACAAAAATGTTGTTTTTTGCAACAAAAATCAGCGAAGAAAAGAAAAGAAAAAGAAAAAAAAAGGGGGAAAGGGCTTCAAAATTTCCAAAAACATCAAAGGAAAGTACCTCTCCTTGCCAAAATACAAAAGGACCTTCCAAAACAAGGACAAGTCTTCAAGTTTCCCAAATCAAAGGGGAAAACACCTTTCTTGGTCGAAAAAAAAATGAAAAGGGAAAGGAAAAAAAATGCAAATCCTACTTACCCAAGGACAAGCATTAAAGCTAAAGCATCTTCACAAAACAAACAAGAATTGGAGATTGCTCACAAAGTAGGCAAGAAAGCCCTATAGATTTCGACCAAGCAAGGGAAAGTGGCTGAAATTAAGACACAAAACATGCCTAAATTCTCCTATGGATGAATCAAGACACAAATCAAAGTAAAATCCATCCAAAGTCAAGCTTTGAGAAGTCAATAAATACATGGTCCTCAGACAAGCGTAAAGGTCGACAATTTCTACATTGAAAGGCTAAAATTCTCACAAAACGAGAACCTTTGCCAAATCTTTGAAGACTAATACGTTGCCAAAGCTCTTTTCAAAGAACGCACAACCAAGCCGAAGCTTTCTTTCTACCAAAGCCGAAGCATTCCCATAAAGAATCAACAAGCACTTGTGCCGATTCCTTCAAGACTTTGTTGCAAGCTTAAAACTTGTAATGACATTTGATTCAAGACCAAGTCGCCAAGACCCTTGAATCAACAAAATCCCACATCAACATCACCTTTGCCGCAGGTCATACGTAAACCTAGAGGTGAAGATTATCCACGCATTGTTTCAAGCTCAAAACTTGAAGCAATCGTTCAATCGTTCGGCCGAGATCAAGTCACCGCGACCCTAGGATCAATAACCTACGCACCTACATCAAATTTGAAGACTAAATCAGAGGAAAATTGTAAACAAAGATTGTAACCTTACAAATTCATCAATACAAATCTACTTTGTACATGTGCTCTCATTTCATTCATTATAGAATTTTTGTGTTTACACCCATCTTTGAATAAAGTTCAAAATAACCCTTCAACCTTCCTTCAATGGATTCAAAGGGACATATGTAGACCTATCCAACCACTACGTAGACCATTTCATTACTTTAAGATGTTGGTTAATACATTGACACATTGGTCATATATTTGCTTCCTATCCACAAGCAACGCTGCATTTGCAAAACTCCTGGTGCAAATTAATAAGCTTAGGGTTACTCAACTTGATTATCCAATTAAGCCAACTCGACTTGATAATGCTAAAGAGTTTACGTCATAGACTTTTGATGATTATTGCATGTCAGTCGGGGTTGAAGTTACCATCATGTACCCTATGTTCATACTCAAAATGGCAAATCAAAAGCATCCATAAAATGCCATCACTTGATTGTTGGAAATGTGCCCTAAAACCAATCATATGATGATACTTTGCGGACATTTCACATGTTAAACTAATCTAGTTTAATATAAAGGGCAAAGGTTATTGTTTTAAGCTGTCTCATATAAATGTTATATGCTTAAACGATAAGTCCAAGGAATATGTTATTAGGAGAATGTAATCTAAAGAAGTTAGATTCATGAGACCATTCTCTTTCGTATACATATCCTAAACGTTACTGATCATAGGATTGCCAATTGGGCATTGACAGTCCGTTAAGATCAGTATGTGCTATGTCTTCTCTTAGGGAGAGTGATTGGTCTCGAGTCATTGGTGTGACTGACACCAAGACAAGCATGTAGGTGCTCAATAGAGAATGAGTCCACTGAACACGATCAACGAGGAGTTCTCATACTCATGTCACATGAGAACTCATGGTTGGGATAATGCAAAGTAGTCCTTTGACCTGAGGCCTCATAGTTGTCTTGTGGTTAGGTCTTTGATCTTTGACTATGTCAATGTCACTCTATCAGAGGGTGTCCACGGCATAGTTGGGGTTAAGTCACTTATCCATGGAGGCAAGTGAATGCGCAACAAGGGATCTCTAACCTTCAAACTGTTTGAGGGAGAATACTCTATGATATGATTTAGAATCTCTGGTCAGAGTATGAATGAGATTTGGAAAGTCGTTCTGAATCACATTCAAAGTAATCATATAAGTAAATGAATCACATTGGATAGTAGACATGAATAAACTATCAAACCGAACAATGTGGTCAAGAGTGTTGTATTAGAGAAATACCGTATTGCATTGTAATCCTAAACTGAATAGGTTCTCCACCTCTTCTGATTAGCTTGGGTAGCCATGACATACTGCTAGGTGTCACTCATGGTTTGTGGAAGCTCTAATAGTGAGTAATCACTAAAGGGAGAATTGAAAGTAAGTTTCAATTCACAATCGATTTGAAAGAGTTCTAATCGCCCACTGCCTCGCTAAAAGGAACCTAATGGATCGTACACCGAGTAAGGTAGAGATTGAAGAAACAACGGAGATGAGTAAGAATAATTAAATGATTTAATTATTTATGGCTAGGATTAATTAATATGTTAATTAATCAAACGAATATGTTCGTTATAGACCTCAGGTTAGTTTTGGGCCGCAAGGCCCAATGGGAATTGAATCTCAAGCCCATTAACTCAAGTTGTATGACAATTTGAAAACACAAAGGGCTTGAAAGCCCAATGAACCCTAATGGCCGGCCATATAGAGGGAGGGTAGTGAACTTGGCTTAATTGCAAGTTTGCCATTCCATTGTGAAGTGGTATAAAGGCAACTTTATAGCCATTTTCATCCTTAGGGTTTCTTTTGGAGAAAATATGAGAACACAAACCTCTCTTTGCTCTCTAAGAAGCCGGCCACCCTAGGAAGATTTTACTAGCATCTAAATCTTCCTAGGTCACTCATCTCCCATCAATGCTCTCCTTGGTGTGGATGCTTAGAGGTTCTCTATTTTGGGAACTTGGAGAATCCTTTCAACCATCATTCTCCAAGAAATCCATGGAGCTAAGAAGCAAGGAATGAAGGCCCTCTCCTTGGGTGATTAGCCTTTGCTTATGCAAAGAGGAATCAACAAAGGTATAAGATTTCTTAACTCACTTTATTTTGAGTTGAGTCTTGGTTCACCAATCTACTAGGCTTTGAATTTCATGTGTTAAGTTTTGTTTTTGAGTGCATATAAACATGATTCCGCCTTTAAATGTTAATTGCATGTTGTTGATGTTGCTCAAATGAACTTGTTTTTCACAAAGTTTCCTTCATTGATCGCTCAGTCCGTGGTCATGTGTGCAAGCTTCCAGAATTTGCTTGGGGTTATGCAATTCTGCACATACCTATGTTGGTTTGCTTGAGACCCATCCCTGCGCAATCTTATTCACCATTACAATTGGTTACTGAGTACGAGCTTAACTTCTTGCACTTACGTGTGTTTTGGTGTGAAGTTTATGTGCCAATAGCGCCACAGCTACGTACCAAAATGGGTCCTTAGAGAATAATGAAAATTTATGTTGGTTATGATTTGCCATCAATCATTGGCTATTTAGAGCCCTTGACAAGCTATCCATTTACCACACGTTTTGCAAATTTTCACATCGATGAGACAATATTCCCATCGTTATGAGGAGATAAGAACGTTAAAGTTCCTGAAAATTGCCAAGAATTGTCATGGATTAACCCACTATGTCTCAACTAGATCACCGTAATACCTAATTTGAAACTAAAGTGCAACATATTTTAGATCTATAAAGCGTTGTTCAAAAGCAGACCTGATGCTTTTAATAATCTAGCAAAAATAACAACATCACATATACCTGCTACAAATGCACATGCAAGGATATATGTACCTCACATACATCAAAACATTACCTTTAAAATATAAGCTCCCCTTTAAGGACAATTGCCTGCATGACTCAGTATATATGCGACTAGTTAATCATCAGCTCTTACCTTGAAGTGTGGACGACTCGTTAGTTCAAAAGATTGACAACCTTGGAAGATGAAGCCCACAACACAAACTAGTGAAACCAGTGTGAATCCAACCATCGCCTACTCAAGCATTACAACACATAAGGTTATTCTAGATTATGGAAGTGTCTTAGAAGAGTTTGTTTCCATCTCTCCAAAATTATGAGATTTTAGTCCAATAAGTTTTAGATTTAAATTTTGTATTTCCGATAATTAAATTTTATTTTTCGTTAATTTTAGAATTATAGTTAATTGCAAAGTTTGATTTTCATAATTAGTCATTATAAATCCACAGACTTTTATGGTCAATCATAGTACCTTTGAATAGAGCTCGATTCCACAAATGCGTATGCGACTGTACATATGTAAATTTCGTTGCATACAAAAGATGCATCACAAAGCTCCACGTCACGTATGAGTCATCACAAATGGACAAGTCATCAATGACATGTGGCACAAATCAAGAAAATGAAGAATAAAACTTCCCCAAAACTTAGCAAAAGGGTGAAGAAATCCTTTAAAATAGGCAAAGGGTCCAAATTGCTCTTAAAACTGGAACGAAAGCTAAAGTATCTTCACAAAACAAGCAAGAATTGAAGATTACTCACAAAATAGGCAAGAAAGCCTTATGAATTTCGACCAAGCAAGGGAAAATGGATGAAATTAAGACACAAAACATGCCTAAATTCTCCCATGGATGAATCAAGACACAAATCAAAGTCAAATCCATCCAAAGGTAAGCTTTGAGAAGTCTATAAATACAAGGTCCCAAGACATCAAAAGGGTTAACAATTTCTACATTCAAGGCCGAAATTCTCACATTGAGAAGAACCTCTGCCCAATCTTTGAAGACTAATACGCTACCAAAGCTCTCTTTGAAGAACGTACAACCAAAGCAGAAGCTTTTTTTCTACCAAAGCCGAAGCATTCCCTTGAAGAATCAACAAGCACTTGTGCCGATTCTTTCAACACTTTGTTGCAAGCTCAAAACTTGTAACAACGTTCGATTCAAGATCAAGTCTTCAAGACCCTTGAATCAACGAAATCCTACACCAAGACTACATTTGCCGTAGCTTTGAGGTGAAGACTATCCACGCATTGTTTCAAGCTCAAAACTTGAAGCAATCGTTCAATCGTTCGTCTGAGATGTCATCGCGACCTTTGGATTAACAATTTACGCCATCTACATCAAATTTGAAGACTGAATTAGAGGAAAATTGTAAATAGAGATTGTAACCCCACAAATTCATCAATACAAATTTATTTTGTACACGTATTCTCGTTTCATTCGTTACAGAATTTTCGTGTTTACAAATTTGGCACGCCCAGTGCAACCTCTCTGCCACTTAATTCTATCTTCAAATCAGCAAAAAGCACAAATGGCATCAAGAAAGGATCAAGCTGCTCCCGCAACCAACGCAAAGAATAAGAACATACTTGCCGCAAGTGGTGGCACTTTGGGCGTCACAACCCGAAGCAAGGTAAGACATTTCTCAACCGTGCATTCTATTCTTCCGAAGGAGCACGAGCACCCAAGGAAACAAAGCCCAAGAAGGTATTTCCAGTCTTTGACTTCCGATGTCGACTCAAGCAGCAGCTTAGTCATGCAAGTCATGACTACTAGCGTGACTTCGATCGAGGAGCAGCTGGCTCAAATGAATGAAGTAATTACAAGGCGGAGAAGGACCGTGGAGCAAAAGGATTTGTAAATTGCCACACTCGTCAACCATACGGAGGCGCAACATGACGAAAAAGCTGACCACAACTCGAAGGTTGATCCACCAAAGAAAGAAATCGACGAAGAAGATGAGCCTTTGGTGGAGAAAGCTAAAGAAAAGTTGGAGGTGGACTGAGCTACCATGCTCATGGGATCTCTCTCTATCCAACAGCTGCAAGAGATGATCACAAACACCATCAAGGTGTAGTACGAAGGGAGCTCACAGGACTCCGTGCTGTACTCCAAGCCCTACTCCAAGAATATTGATGGAAAAGGCAATCCTAAGCAACATATTGCCCATTTTATTGAAACCTCTAACAATGCTGGGATGGAGGGAAACTACCTCGTCAAACAGTTCATGCGCTCGCTAAAAGGAAACGCCTTTGATTGGCACACTGACCTCGAGCTCGAGTCCATCAACAACTGGGATCAGCTTGAAAGGGAATTCCTTAATTGCTTCTTCAGCAGTCGTCGCACCGTAAGCATGCTGAAGCTGACGAGTACGAAACAATGAAAGGATGAACCTGTCATCGACTACATCAACAGCTGGCGTTCATTAAGTCTGGATTGCAAAGATCGCCTTTCTAAAACCTCTGCCATTGAGATGTGTATTCAAGGCATGCATCGAGGGTTACATTACATTCTCCAAGGCATAAAGCCAAGAACATTTGAGGAGTTGGCAACTCGTTCCCATGACATGGAGCTGAGTATCGCCAATCATAGGAAGAAAGAGCCAATCACTGACTTCAAGAAAGACAAGGTGTTTGCTCTGAAGGTGGACAAGACTGGGATGAAGCCCACCAAGGAAGCTTTTACTGTCAACATGACCCCCATCAAGACCTCTACCGCGCCCATCAAGATCTCCTCGAAAAGCAAAACAAAAGAGATGAAAGGTGAGCCTTCTCATATTCAAGATAGGTACAAAAACACAGTGATGGAACCGGAGCAGAAGATGTACCCTTTTCCTGACTTTGACGTGGTTGCAATGCTAGATGAGTTGTTGGAAAAAAGGTAATTGAGTTACCTGAATGCAAGTGCCTCGAAGAGATGAATTGTGTTAACAATCCTAGGTACTACAAGTATCATAGTATCGTGAGTCATCATGTTGGCAAGTGCTTTGTCCTCAAGGGGCTCATCATGAAACTAGCACAACAAGGGCAAATTGACCTCTACCTGGAAAACACATATGTAACACACAATACCACGATTATGTTTGGATCCTTCGATCATGTGCCTCTCTAAGTGACACATGATTACTCCGGTCCATGCTCGAGCCACACAGTACCTTCCGTACAACTATCACTGGGAGGAAGCAACCAAAATGCACCTACCGATGATGAAGAAGAATGAACATTGGTGACCTACAAAAGGACATGGAAGCCAAGACCACAAGCCACACGGCCAAAGGTGGAACAAGGGAGAAAGCACCATCACCGCAATAATAGGAAGCCCAAAACAAGCGTAAGAGATACTAAGCCAATGTACGCAGGGGAACCTATGAAGCAAGAGTAGCGCATTCTTGTCTCCTTACACGAGTACTTCCTAAATGAGTTCTTCAAACAATGAACTACCACTACTAGTGACGGGATTTTAAAACCGCACAAATTTAACCCTCTTTTTGACAGATGTAGTATAGATGTAAGTAGGGTATCGTTCTAGGCCGGGGATTAGGAGCGATTGCTAATCTACTCTAAATTAATTTAAAAATATTAAACAAGACTCAAGGATGCAAAATTGAGCTAAAAACTCTAATAATTCAAAACACACAAAAATGACTCAAAACAAAGAAAACAAATTAAATAAACACTAGGAACTAAAATGGACGGAAATCGAATTAAAAGATTGAAAATAATAAAAACTAACTAAATAATATAATTTAATAATGGGGGGGGTTTGGTTTTAACGGAACATAAATTAACTTAAATAAATTATAAAATTGACAAAAACATAAAATAAAAGTGAACGGATGGGCGACGGACTGGCTAGAGGGTTTTTCTCCACACAAGACACATATGCAATCTAAATTGACCTTCAGTTGTTCTTCCAATAAGTTGTAAATCTCAACACCCCAAATTAATTAGGTACGCTTAAATTAACCTTCAGATTTTCCTTATGTTATTGAATTGAATGAACAGCATACAACAACTCAAATTATTCCCTAAAAGTTCCCTACGTGAAAAGCACAATAGAGATACGATTAAAGATCATTATGTTCTATGAAAATCATAAGTGTTGACAAGGCATTCGTAACTATGAACAGCATGATACGTTTGCCAGGAATTTACTTAACGCGATTGTGACTAGCAACCTTCACTACTCATGAATATAAGTTCATAACGATTAGGTGAAATTCACTTATATTCTAGCATCAAATTCATGCATGTAAATTAAGTATGCATTCTTAATCGACAAACATAAATAAGTTATTAATCAAGCAGTTAAGCAAATTAAATCACAACTCAGAAATCACAACTGAAGGTATTAATTCAAATTACAAATATATCCATGGCTTTGAATTATCCTCTAGCCAAAACAAATTAATTACACATCATTTATAAATTAAAAACAGAAATAAAACTGAGTTTGGAGGATTAAAACAAATTGGGGAGTATTAGGATTTGTGCGTATGCCACTGTGCAATTTGGCCTCATCCACTGCGCTGGCAGATTCCACGTTCTTTATTTTCTGCTCCCGTGAGCTGCTTGGCGCCTCTGTGCATAACCGTGAGTCACTTTCCAAGGCAAATATCTGCCTTGCTCTCCTGCTGACTTCACCTCCCCGAGACTCTCTGTTTGGCCCGCTGCCTCAAGGCAGCCCTTTGGTTTTCTCCTTGTTACACGCTGCCAAAGGCAGCTCTTTTTCCCCCGAGGAGCTCCTGTTTTTGCGCTGTCCAAAGCTGCCTTCAAGGCCCCGAGGCCTCTTCTGTTTTCTTCCGCCTGCGCCTTTGGTTGGCGCTGCCTTTGGCAGCACTCCACCGCAGCGCCTTCTCCCTCTCAGTGACTGCTTTCTCAGCTTCTCAGCTGCCAAATCGCAGCTCTCCCTCTTTTGTTTTTCAGCGCCTCTCACTAATTGGCTGCCAAAGGCAGCCTTCTGTTTTTCCTTTCAATTCGGTGCTGCCTTCTCCGAGGCCCTCACTTTCCTCCGAGGCTGCCCTGTTCTCTCTGTTTGATTGGCCTTCTTCCGAATGTTCCTCTCGCTGCCTAAGGCTGGCAGCCTTATTATCCTCTGCCTTCTCGCCAAATAGCTGCCAATTGGCAGCTCTCTCCTCTGGATCCGTCTTCCCAGTTTTCTGTTTTGTTTCTTCCTTTTATCCCTAGGCACTACTCTCTTTTTCAGCTTATCTCCTCATTATTCTCTTGCGGTCCACTCGGTTTTCCTTTGGTGCGCTGCCCTCTGGCAGCACCTATTCTTTTCGGTGCATTTCCTTTTGCATGTGTTTTCATCATTTTTCTGTCCCCCTCCAGCATTAATCACACACTCACACAACTTTTATATATATATATATATATATATATATATATATATTATTTTCCAAAAGATAAGATTTATTCAACAGGCAAGATAGTTTAAACGAATTTATTACTTAACACTTCACTTATTCTATTTGTATTTTCTTAGCTAGATAAATTCTATAAAACACAAAATCAACGTAAATAGCTCAAAATATAACGAACTAACTAAGAAAAGACAAGTGAAATTGATATAAAAATATATATAAATATTATCCGATCAAAGACCCCCACACTTAGCTTTTGCTAGTCCTCGAGCAAAACAAAGAAAACAGAAAAAATAATAACATAAAAAACATTAGCTTCCCCCTATTTGACCCTCAAAGAATTTCATTTGAGAACATAAATCAGCAAGAACCATAGCTAGCACCAAACAAACTAATCCAAGTTCATCTTCCTTATTCAAATATTAGCAGTAATCTTTAAATCATCCTTGAAGTGTAGTGTGTGAGATAGCCATGCTAATGCAATTTCACGTTTTTATTTTTAAAATCATCATATGCAAACCAGTAACCTTCTCACGGGATATGCACTCAATCACACATGTGTTTAGTTTTAATGTGTTTCGCTCAAAGAAACAAATGTGAAAGATCTACCATAAGCTTGCATAAAAATCACTTCTCCACAATCATAATTGCAAAACTTAAATCAAGAGGACTTTTATTGGATGTAATGAGGCTTAGGGATAGGGCTATTGAAACGAAAGAATAGGAAAGCACAAGTTCCAAGTTACATTGCAAGCAATTTTTTTTTTGTTGAGATTTATAAGAACTCAAACTCGCCAACGATTCTTTTAACACCTCCAACCACACCCTTAAACTGAAACTTTAGAAACTTTTTATTTTCTTTGAATACAATCTTTCTTTCTTTTTTCTTTTTTCTTTTCTCTCTTTTTTTTTTTTTAAAAAAAAAAAAATACAAACATGAAATACCCCCACACTTATTCTTTTGCCAAACTCCTTCCAAGTACTTCACAAACATTTCTCAAAAGACAGTCTCAAATTGCTCGCTTGGAAAGGGTAAGGAAACATGTTTGAGGTATAAGGGTAGACATATCTGGTGATAAGAATTAAAAGGCTCAACAAATACGGCTCAAATTGGCAATCTAATGATATCATTTTTTTTTTTTGGGAAATATGGTTATTTGGGCCATGGTGGTGAACCTAATGCCTCTATCATTTTCAAGTTCATGCAATCAATGACAAATATTTCAAAAGATCGTTACGCAAGTTCTAGAGATGCATCTCACATAAGTTCATCACACATGAAAGAATAGGAGTGTATGAAAAATGCACACACTTTCAATAGGCTCAAAACCTCACATAGGATGTATACGGTCACTAAATTCACATATGAAGCTTTAAATCATGCTTTAGTTTCACATCAACAAGGCTATGTGCATTTGGTTTTTCAAAGATGATCAAACATGTACAATACTAACAAGAGAACAAGGAATTTCATAAAACACATGTTAACTAAGTTCTTGATAATCATGGTTCAAATTTCATCCAGTTATATCATTGGGTCGGGAACCTAATAAAAATCTAATTTAAAACCATAAGGAAAACAAGACAATATTTTTGGATTTTTTTAAATTTTTCGAGAAAAATTAAATAAAACACAAAACTCCGAAAAAAAATTAAGTAAAACACAAAGCTAATTAAGAAAACAAAAAGCAATAACATGGAAACAAATGAAACCAGTTCAAAGTCGAAGGTACAAAAAATTTCAATTTGGTCATTTTTTTATACTTGATACCCCCACACTTAAACTAGACATTGTCCCCAATGTCATAAAACAAAAATATGCAAATAAAAATAAAATGAATAAATAATACGAAACAAAATAAAGAAAAGGGACTGAAAACTTCTCTAATTTGCAGAAAACCAAGCGATGACCCCCAAGCGTAAATTTTGCAATCAACTTCAAGGGAGAAAATAACCAAACGTTCCTGCAAAGAACAAAAATAAACAGTTAAGCACGCATGAAAAAATAGAAAATAAAGTAAACGAAAATTGAAAATGAAAATAAAAGACAATGAAAAGAACTAATAGGCGATCATTGGTCGCTAGTTGATTTTCCACAGCTTTCATCTTGAACTGGATGGGCCTCCTTCTTGCAAGTGCTCCTCAGCTTAGTTGAGGATGAATCAGCACGTTGTCTCCACATGCTTCAAGTAGTCCGGTCTCCACGCAGGTGTGGCATCTTCTTGAACTCTTGGATCAACCCAGACTCATCTGCTCTTCGAAGCAACTCAGACTTCTCCTGCTTCGTCTGTGAGGTACTTTTGCTTTTGAAGAAGCACCTCTACACAGGTTTATTTTTGAAGTGGGTTGGGAGGGGTCTGAGACGAGTACTCGAGAGCAAGACTAGGTAAGCAATCAGGATCTCACTTTCTCCACGTTCCTCAGATGAAGGTGAGGAGAAAGCATGATATGAGATACTTTTGCTTTTAACCTTTTTGATATGAAATACTTTTGCTCTGGATGATTTGTTTTCTGGGTGATCCAAGGGATGAAGAACACTGAGTAACTCGAAAGCTTTCTTTGGGAAGACATTATCGGAGATGAAGAGAGGTTGAGAGGTTGAGAGGGTGTGAAGGTGTGCCTTTGATGTGGAAGGCGAAGGTCGAGACTTATAGAAATTTTTCTTCCTCAACCGGAACTATTCCCGCACTATTTGTCGGCAGCCGGTGGATGAATGAATAGTGCATGTTACGCGCTTTCTGACAAAGCGTCCGTAATTTCCGCGGAGCTGACTGCGCATGTGACGAGTGACGACAAACTGGAATGATGATCTTTTGAAAATCGGGGTTCAAATCCGGGTTCGGCTCGTGGTTTTCGCAACGCTCCAAGCTGCATGTGACGCAGGTGACGACAAACTGGAAAAGCTGAACGCCTCGTGATGTCTGAGCAATTCCGACTTTTGAGAAAGGAAACGGCTCTCGAGAAAGGAGCGTCCAGCTTTGATCTCTGAGGAGCGCTTCTTTGATCTCTGAGGAGCGGGCGCCTCTTTGATTTGCTTCTTTTTATAGAGGCGCTAATTCTGCTCCACCTCACACTTGAACTCCCTTCCTCAAACACTTCCTTCTGCTCTTCTGCAATCTTACTCCTTCCGCTTCAGCAATCTTAATCTTCCCGAACTCTTTTCTTCCTCAACCCCTTCTAAAAATGTCTTGCCCTTCCGACCGTCGCCTTAACTTGAATGTCGGGGAAGACGATGACTCGTCTTCTCCGAACAACATTTGGAATCCGTCCTTCATATCCCCCAATGGTCCTCTTACAGTCGAGGACACAATGATGAGGAATGAAATAACCGCTACGGTCATTGCCAGAAATCTGCTCACTCCAAGGGACAATAGGATGCTATCCAGGCGGTCGGACGAGCTGGCCGTTCAGGAATCTCTGGCCCTCAGCGTCCAAAGTGCAGGCTCAGTTTCAAACATGGGCCAGCGCCTGCTTGCAAGATCTCGTCAGGTGGAGTCGCTGATGGCGGAGGTGGCCAGTCTTCGGCAGGAGGTCAGAGGACTCAGGCACGAGAACAAGGAGTTGCACATGCTTGCAACTAGTTACTCGACCAGCATGAAGAGGAAGCTGGACCAGCTGCAAGAGTCGGACGGTCGGATCCAGAGTGATTATGAAAGGTTCATGGCGCTACTCCCGAGGTTTATGTTGCCTTCGTCCTCTGGAGTAGCACCAAGCGTTCCGGCTCCGGAGATTCCAACTCTGGCTCTTCGTCTTCCTGGAGCTCCGTCGACCTCTGAGGCGCCACCTAACCAATGACCAATGATTTCTATCAGTTTTTCGCATTATTGTAATTTTTTTTTATTTAAATAAATAAATATATATATATATATATTACTAATATTATTATTATTATTATTTTTAAGTTTATTTTAAGCAATATAAAATATGTAATACAAAATATGTAAATTAATGCAAAAAGACTTTGTTTACTCGCACTTAAAATAAACATTGCCCTTAATTTATTTAAACAAAAAAACTAAACAAAAATCAACCAAATAACAAAACTAACTAAACAACACAAAATGAAAGTAGTGAAAAGAAGGGTGAAAGAATGCAAATCTGATTGCTTGGGTTGCCTCCCAAGAAGCGCTTGATTTAACGTCTTTAGCCGGACGATTCTTTCCATTAACCTCCCCTTGGCTCCAAAGCATGGAATTTATCTTTCAATGGGAGGTGATACTTGAAATGATTCGGCAATGGTCTGAATTCTAAGGTGGGTGCCTGAATCATTAAAATCAGAAACATGTTAGTAATAAATAAAATTAAAATTAAAATTGGAGAAAATGGCTTACTGTATTTCTCCGACACAAACTCAATTACAAACACCACGCTTTTGGACATTTCAGGGACTTTGCACTTGGCCAGGTTGACGATGGTGGTTGTGGCTTGTCCCGTGTCACCAAATTCAACTGCTTTGGGCTTGATTATCTCATGAACAGCCTCTTTGATGTATTCTTGAAAGTCTCCAGCCACTTCATTCTCTTGAATCCTTTTTCTTGGTGTGCAAGGTTCTTTGAACGTTTCAGCAAAATCTGGAACTTGATTTATTGCACCAAGAATCGGGATATCACTTTGGATCTCAGGAAGAACTTCCACAATCTGCCCCATTTGATTATTCAATTCTCCCATCTCCTTGGTTTGATTTTCTACTTCCTGGTTCAAAGAGATAAGTAATTGAATAATATTATCATTATCCACAGATGTACCTGAATTGAATTGGGCAGATTGTGATGAAGGCTGTGGTGGTGTTGTATAGAACTCATCATACAGTTGCCAATATTCTCCTTGGTGAGTCTCCTTAGCTTGATTTTGTGACCCCTGCACCAAAGAGTTTAATTCATTAAGGATTTGATTATAATCTATTGACGAACCTGAGTTTGATTGAGCATATTGCGTATGAGGTTGTGGTGGCTGCATAGGTCTTGAATAGAACTCGTCTTGCTGCCAATATCCACCTTGTTGAAATTGCTGAGGTTCTCCCCACATATGATCGGAATCATCTCTCCAATCCAAATTGCAAGTGTTGGAAAACATGTTGCCCCTTGATTGGCTGTGGCCTTGATATCCCCAAACATCTTCATATGCAGAAAATTGAGGACTTTGATGAGTTTGATAACCTTGCCCATAGGGCACATCAAGTGTAGGGACACTTGGCATTGAGGTTCGTTCGGCATTATGAGTCAATTGAGCAGTGAGCTGCGCCAATTGAGCTTGAATGGTTGCCATATCTTGCTCCATTAGTACCTAAAATTAAACAAAGAAAAATAAATCAAATATCAAAAATAAAATACATAAACACAAACAAAAAAAATAAAGGGATTAGCAAATTTGCTAATCCCCGGCAACGGCGCCAAAAATTTGACGGGATTTTAAAACCGCACAAATTTAACCCTCTTTTTGACAGATGTAGTATAGATGTAAGTAGGGTATCGTTCTAGGCCGGGGATTAGGAGGGATTGCTAATCTACTCTAAATTAATTTAAAAATATTAAACAAGACTCAAGGATACAAAATTAAGCTAAAAACTCTAATAATTCAAAACACACAAAAATGACTCAAAACAAAGAAAACAAATTAAATAAACACTAGGAACTAAAATGGACGGAAATCGAATTAAAAGATTGAAAATAATAAAAACTAACTAAATAATATAATTTAATAATGGGGGGGGGGGGTTTGGTTTTAACGGAACATAAATTAACTTAAATAAATGATAAAATTGACAAAAACATAAAATAAAAGTGAACGGATGGGCGACGGACTGGCTAGAGGGTTTTTCTCCACACAAGACACATATGCAATCTAAATTGACCTTCAGTTGTTCTTCCAATAAGTTGTAAATCTCAACACCCCAAATTAATTAGGTACGCTTAAATTAACCTTCAGATTTTCCTTATGTTATTGAATTGAATGAACAGCATACAACAACTCAAATTATTCCCTAAAAGTTCCCTACGTGAAAAGCACAATAGAGATACGATTAAAGATCATTATGTTCTATGAAAATCATAAGTGTTGACAAGGCATTCGTAACTATGAACAGCATGATACGTTTGCCAGGAATTTACTTAACACGATTGTGACTAGCAACCTTCACTACTCATGAATATAAGTTCATAACGATTAGGTGAAATTCACTTATATTCTAGCATCAAATTCATGCATGTAAATTAAGTATGCATTCTTAATCGACAAACATAAATAAGTTATTAATCAAGCAGTTAAGCAAATTAAATCACAACTCAGAAATCACAACTGAAGGTATTAATTCAAATTACAAATATATCCATGGCTTTGAATTATCCTCTAGCCAAAACAAATTAATTACACATCATTTATAAATTAAAAACAGAAATAAAACTGAGTTTGGAGGATTAAACCAAATTGGGGAGTATTAGGATTTGTGCGTATGCCACTGTGCAGTTTGGCCTCATCCACTGCGCTGGCAGATTCCACGTTCTTTATTTTCTGCTCCCGTGAGCTGCTTGGCGCCTCTGTGCATAACCGTGAGTCACTTTCCAAGGCAAATATCTGCATTGCTCTCCTGCTGACTTCACCTCCCCGAGACTCTCTGTTTGGCCCGCTGCCTCAAGGCAGCCCTTTGGTTTTCTCCTTGTTACACGCTGCCAAAGGCAGCTCTTTTTCCCCCGAGGAGCTCCTGTTTTTGCGCTGTCCAAAGCTGCCTTCAAGGGCCCGAGGCCTCTTCTATTTTCTTCCGCCTGCGCCTTTGGTTGGCGCTGCCTTTGGCAGCACTCCACCTCAGCGCCTTCTCCCTCTCGGTGACTGCTTTCTCAGCTTCTCAGCTGCCAAATCGCAGCTCTCCCTCTTTTGTTTTTCATCTCCTCTCACTAATTGGCTGCCAAAGGCAGCCTTCTGTTTTTCCTTTCAATTCGGTGTTGCCTTCTCCGAGGCCCTCACTTTCCTCCGAGGCTGCCCTGTTCTCTCTGTTTGATTGGCCTTCTTCCGAATGTTCCTCTCGCTGCCTAAGGCTGGCAACCTTATTATCCTCTGCCTTCTCGCCAAATAGCTTCCAATTGGCAGCTCTCTCCTCTGGATCCGTCCTCCCAGTTTTCTGTTTTGTTTCTTCTTTTTATCCCCAGGCGCTACTCTCTTTTTCAGCTTATCTCCTCATTATTCTCTTGCGGTCCACTCGGTTTTCCTTTGGTGCGCTGCCCTCTGGCAGCACCTATTCTTTTCGGTGCATTTCCTTTTGCATGTGTTTTCATCATTTTTCTGTCCCCCTCCAGCATTAATCACACACTCACACAACTTTTATATATATATATATATATATATATATATATATATATTATTTTCCAAAAGATAAGATTTATTCAACAGGCAAGATAGTTTAAACGAATTTATTACTTAACACTTCACTTATTCTATTTGTATTTTCTTAACTAGATAAATTCTATAAAACACAAAATCAACGTAAATAGCTCAAAATATAACGAACTAACTAAGAAAAGACGAGTGAATTTGATATAAAAATATATATAAATATGATCCGATCAACTAGTCACATGGTAGAAGTGGAGATAAAAGAGCCCTCAAAAAGCAAAGATATCGCCATCAAGGAAGAGAAGACCCTCACGCCGAAAGAAAGCCTTCTGACACACTTTAGCATTAAGGAAGCACTACGATTGCCCAAAAAGATGCGAAAAGCACTAATAGCCGTTATGGCGAGTCACGACGACCACGAGGTGCAAGTAAGCAAGGACAAAGGCTTGAAGCATCAGCCACATGAATAAGCCACATGTTGTGCCACCCATGACATAATCAACTTCACTGACGAAAACTTGTTGTTAGGGTCAAAGCCTCACAACCGTCCTCTCTTCGTCTCTGGGTACGTGAGAGAGAACAAAATCAACCGCATGCTTATGGATGATGGGTCGACCATAAACCTCATGCCAAAGTCAATAATGACAGCAATGGCATCAAGAGGGATGAAATATCCCAAACCCACCTCCTAATCCAAGGTTTTAACCAAGGAAGACAAAGAGCGATGAGAATGAACCGAGTGGAGATGACCATTGGCGAACTCAAATCAAGCACGCTATTCCACGAGATTGATGTAAGAACTTCCTACAGCTTGATCTTAGGAAGGCCTTGGATCCACGAGAATGGAGTAGTGTCTCCACCCTTCATCAATGCTTGAAGTTTTACCGAGAAGGGGTAAAGGTGATACAAGGTGACAACAAGCCATTCACCGAAGCTCAATCACACTTCGTGGATGCCAAGTTCTACATGGATGAAGACATGGTGCCTGAAACTATTCCAAAAGAAATCAAATCCACATGCAAAACCGCACCTAAGAAACAAGAGTGGCAAGCTATGCCCAAGAAGTAAGAAGGGGAAGCCATGCCATCTTCAAACAAAGACAATGATGAGCCTGCCAAACCCACCCATCTTGCGATACATCCTAATGTTGAGAAGAAAGAATGAGCAATCCCCATTCGAAACTGGAACAAGCAAAGCCGACACACAGCTGCACAAGGATGATGTAAAGCTGCTTAAGACAAACACAGTTTTACCTCTGACACAACTTGGTGGTGCTAAAGTTTCAAAACCACCATAAGGTTTCATAAAACCCCTACCAAAGGGGGGGAACCAAGCACTCTTCCAACTAAGAGGACTGAAGAAGGTTTCGATCTAAACGCCTACAAACTCATGTCAAAGGCTGGGTATGATTTTGCCTCCCCTTCAAATCTTGGAAAGAAGGTTTCAAACACCATCAACGACAAAGAATGTGACCTCATCGAGACTCAAAACAAGTTGAAGGAGCATGGTTACTGATAGGAGCATATTTATGCAATTTAATTAGAGTGTTTTCTTGCATTTAGTTAGTTGTTTGTTGCTTATTATAGTGTCTTAAGTCATTTTCGTGTGTTTTTAGGTCAAAGAAGCAAATTTGGCAAAAAGATGCATTTTGGAGCAAATCTGGGCTTCGAATGTCTAGCACAAGCAATGGGCAAGAGGATGGACGAATTTGGAGTTCAAATGGAGCTAGGAATGTGTTTCAAAGTTGGAGAAATCAATTCAAGCCATTGAAGATAACTAATCAGCTCAAGGGAAGGAGAATTATCCAAAACATTATCCAAAACAACCTTATCTTATCCTTTTCTTATCCAATCCTTATCCTATCCTAATAATTTCTTAACTCATTTCCAGCTACAAAGAGCAGTTGTTTTCAGTTTAGGAGACATAGAAACATGTTCTAGAAGACCATGTCTTATTTTCCCTACAAAGGTGGTGCCTAACCTTGTTCTAGAAAGCCCTTGTCTTTCCTGATTTGGTGCCGTGTCCCCTAGGCTTCTAGAAGCCAATATCTGACCCTAAAAACATGGCACATGGTCCCCTATGTGTTCCATCTAGAAGCCTAAGAACCTGCACCTAAATTCTTCTAGAAATCCCTAAAAGAGTGGCGCCATGTTCCATGTAGAAGCCTAAGTCCCAGCCGCATGTAATTTCCCCATTCCTTGTGGATTTGGTCTTCTAGAATGCCAATTCCTGGTGGGTTTGGATTTCCTTTTTCTCCTTAAACACTAAGTCCTTTTCCTTGCTGATTTGGGAGGTGATTTTGCCCTATAAATTGACCATTCAGCCACACCATTTAAATCACCACCCCTAGACCATCAGACCACCTACACCATTCACCCCTCACCACAGTACACCACACCATACCTAAGAGCCTTAAACTCAGAAATCCCTCATTGTGCTGCAAGTTTTGCAAGGAAGGAAGGAGAATGAGCCATCTGGAGTCGTGTTTGCCATTCAAGATGTGGGATCGTTGGAGCGATTCTAGGTGTATTTTATCCTTGTTTTCAATGTTTAAATTTAGTTTTCTTTGTTTAATTGCTATCATGAGGAACTAATTTGTTTTTAGCTAGGGGAGAATTCAAAGCCATGATTATATATGTGACATGAATTGATTACATCCAGTTGTGATTTCATAAATCGTGAATGCAATTTGCTGAACTGTTTGATTGATAACTTATTCTTGTATGTTGATTAAGGTGGCCAACTTAGTTTGCATGCTAGGATTTGATGCTAAAATACAAGGGAGTTTCACCTAATCATTATGAACTTATATTTACAAGTAGTGAAGGTTGCTAGTCACAATCGCGTTAAGTAAATTCCTGGCAGGAGTGTCATGCAGTCACAGTCACGAATGTCATGTCAATGCTTATGATTTTCACAAAGCTTAATGATCTTTGATATCTATCTCTAGTATGCAGTCATATAGGGAATTTGATAAGAATGATTTGGTTTGTGACGCTACGTCCAATTCAATGAATTTAGGAAAATCTGAGGGTTAATGCGTGCAGTCACAGTTAATTTGGGGCATTGTCATTCATGGTTTATAGAAAGAACAACTGGAAATTGATCTACGTTGCATATATGTCATGTGTGGAGAAGGAACCTCTAGCTAGCCTTTCACTCATCTAAAACACCCAATTTCGTCCAAAGTAGTTTAGACTCTTCCAATTCTATCTTGTTTAAGTTTAAATTCGTTCAAAACCAATCCATTGCTTTTAAATTGAGTTAGTTTAGTCCAAATTCGTCAAAACTTGTGTTTTCTAGTCTTTTGAGTTAATTTGAGTCTTAAATTCGTCCAAATCAATCTTAGGTATTAGTTTAGAGTCTAGATAACTTTTTTTTTTGTGTTTTAGGTCTATTTAGGTTCTTTTGAGTCCCTAGAGTCCAGAAAATGTTTAGCTGAGTTCTATTTGCTGTTTTAAGTTTGTTTTGAGTTATTTGAGTCAAGTTAGGTTGTTTTAAGTGTCTAGAGTTAAAATTCGTTCAAATTGATCCCTAGTACTTGTTTACATTGTTTGGAGTCCAGTTTAGTGTTTTAGAGTCTAGTTTGTATAGATTAGCATCCCTTTTAATCCCCGGCCTAGAACGATCCCTACTTACACATTACTACATTGATAGGGTGTTAAGTTTGTGTGCAATCTAATTTCATATTAGTTACGGAGTTGACAACAACAAACCTGGACTTGGTTTCACACCAAATAGACTCGTAAAAGATTTCAAGCAAAGCGAAAAAAGTTAGCGCTCAACACATCAGTGTGAGCATTGAACAAAATCAAGAGGAGGCTAAACCCACCACTTGAACGTCTTTGATAGGCTGAATCGTTCAAAACCCAGAATTTCAGCACTTGATCGCATTACTGGTCAAGAACGAACTTCTGTCTTCAAGCGGCTTAACACGCCAACATGCAAAAGCTCTATTTTCAGAAGGTTGTCAAAACCTAAGAAACAAAGCAACAAAGCTAGCTCACCTCCACGACGGTCGGCCTTGGAAAGACTTGAAGAAACCAAGCAGCCTTCTAGAAAGAGTTAGACAACGCTAAAAGAAGAAAAGCTCGACGGTCTAGCAGCAAAGGATGACGTTCGAAGCTCGATTTTTTCAAGGATGAAGCGCCAAGCAACCTTGGAAGTTGACGCAAAAGGACATGTAAATTTTGTTGCATACAAAAGGTGCATCACAAAGCTCCATGTGGCGTATGACTCATCACAAATGGACAAGTCATCAATGACATGTGGCACAAATCAAGCAAAGGAAGAATACAACTTCCCCAAAACTTGGCAAAAGGAGGAAGAAATCCTTTAAAATCGGCAAAGGGTCCAAATTGCTCCTAAAACCGAAAAGAAAGCTAAAGCATCTTGATAACACAATATTTATAAACACATATTTCCTAAGTTTTATGCTATGTTGTCTTGTGAAATTGGTTGTTTGATGTGTTTAGTGCATATTTTGTAGATAATGGACCGTAGAGAAGACTTTGGAGTATTTTGGTGATTTCAAGACTAAAAGGGATCAAAACTGAGAAGAATTAAAATCAAGAAGTATTCCAACGATCATCAAATGTTAAATTGTTCAATCCACAATTTAATGGCTTCTGTGTGAAAATTATAACTGGAGCTGGAAGGTGCTGCGTAGAACTTTCATTTTCGTTGGGACGTCAAAAATTCATCAGGACGAACTGGGTGTTGTGTCACATATGCATGGAAATCTCTGGATGTCTAGGTTTGGCAGAATTTTACAGATCATGATTTGGATGCTTCTAGAAGAAGTTATACCTGTCTCAGTACGAGAAGGTCAGTTCAGGAATTCTACGCGGAAGTGGAGTCCAGTTTGAATCAGGAAACATGTTGGGATTCTTGTTTGGGCTGTGATTTAACAATTGCGGCAAAGCAAGGCCTAACCAAAACCTACTTATATATTCCTTAGATGTTTATTTTAAGGGGAGAGGAACGTGAAAACGAGGCAGCAATGTGCAGAAGGAAAAAGAGGAGTCGCACTTCATCATACGGTTTTTGCGAATTGACCTAAGGAAGACGCCAACGCCAAGGGGTCCTCCATTGTTTTCTTTTACATCTTTTCAGACTTTGTGATTATGATGGTTGTGATTATGTTTTATTATAATTTGATGGTCGTGATGAACTAATTTCTTTATTAGGGATCCGATGTAGCCTTCATGATAATTTTATGTCTTAGTTAACTTTATTCTTTTATCAATTCGAGGGTTTCTAGTTTCATTCATTGTGCTAAAATCATTCTTTTTGTTCGTGTTATTGATTAGCTACCTTTAATATGAATTTTTAGATGTATGAGACAAGGTTATAATGAATTTTTAGATGTATGAGACAAGGTTATAGTAGACGCCATATGCTTAGCCTTGAGATAGCTCTCTTGCATGAATGAATTGTTGTTGATGCAGACGCCAAGCTAAGACACTTTTTGGTTTTCTTTGTTCTTGCACTTAATGGATTTTTTATTATTGACTTAGACTAGACGCCACAGTTAAGTTGATGATTAAGAATGCTTGGTTACACCCGGACGCCTAATGGATAATCAGAATAAAGAGAGAACGAACCCTAGAACCTGAATTGAATTGTTCTTTCTAAGTTATCTAATGATATAGAATTGGATTGATATGGTGAAGTCGGATACCTAGTGTTTCAACCATTGTTTTCAGAAATTATTTACATAAAATTCTCTTTAATTTAGAGCAAGAGAAAAGAAGACAAGGGACCTAAACCAAGTGAGGTGCATCAAGGATGAGGATGGAAAGGTTCTTGCTATAGAGAAGGCGGTCAAAGATAGATGGAGAGGTTATTTTCATAATCTTTTCAATGAAGGACATGAAAGGAGTACTTCTTTGGTAACTCAGAAGAGTGTAGAAACTACTCCTTTTACCGTCGCATTAGGAAGGAATGAGTGGTTATAGCTTTAAAGAATATGAAGCATAGAAAAGTAGTGGGCTCAGATGATATACCGATCGAAGTGTGGAACTTGGCATTTTTCCAGGTCTGCCTTGCCGTAAAGGATGAAGGTCGACATATATAGGAATTTCCTAATAGCCGGTAGTGATGCTGTCCATTTACTCTTGTCAGTGACAGTGGGTAACTAGAATAGTAAGATTCACGCATTTTTAGACCCGTCCATGACTTCTGCAAAGTTGAAACAACACGTGAAGGGTGGCGACAAACCTTGATCTTTGAGCAAGCGGCCCGGCTTTTGAGAACGTGGTGCCTCTTCGATTTTTGAATGAGCGGCTCTTCGAGCTGCTCATCGAACTTTGGAAAGAGGCGATAATCCCCTTTGATTTTGTCTGTGGCTTCTACAAAGTTGAGATCACATGTGAAGAGTGTCAATAAGCTTTGAATCTAGAAAATTCGACTTTTGAAGAGGTGGTGCCTTTTCGATATTTGGACAAACAACTCTTCAATTTTTTAACAAGCGGCCCAACTTTTGAGGTTTGGAAAGAGATGACAAGCCTTTCTGATTTTGTCAGTGACTTCGGCAAAGTTGAGATCACGTGTGAACAGTGCTGATAATTTGATCCAGAAAATTTGACTTTTGAAAAGGTAGTGCCTCTTCGATTTCTGAATGAGCAGCTCTTCAATTTTTGAATGAGTAGCTCTTCGACTTCTGAGCAAGCAACCTCGTTGTCTTTTTTTTTTTTATGGAGGCGCCAATTGCTTTCCAAAGAACACCTGAGAACTGCTACTTGTAGGAGTTTCCCCTTTTGTACTTTTGAGATCTTGATTTGTCTGACCTTTTCTCTCCAGACAACATATGGCACCCATGATTTCTATCCCCGAACGGTCCTATTACGGTTGAGGACTCGATGATGAAGAATGACATAACAGCCACGGTGGTGACTAGAAATCTGCTCACCCCCAGAGACAATATGGTGTTTTCCAAGCGGTCCAATGAGTTGGCTGTTCAAGACTCATTGGCCTTTAACGTCCAGTGTGCGGGATCTGTATCGAACATGGGCCAACGCCTTCTTGCTCATACTCGCTAGGTTGAATCTTTAATGGTTGAGGTGGTGAGCCTTAAGCAGAAGATCAGATGGCTCAAGCATGAAAATCAGGAGTTGCACATGCTTGCCAACAGTTACTCGACGAGCATAAAGAGAAAACTGGACCAGCTGCAGGAGTCTGAAAGTTGAATTCAAAGTGACCATTAGAGGTTTGTAGCTTTATTACAGAGGCCACTTTTGCCTTCGCCGTCTGGAGCTTCACCAAGTGTTGAGGCTCCAGATAATCGACCTCCGGTGCTTCGTCTTTCTGCTTCTCCGCCGAGTACTGAAGCGTCTCGTAATCAACCTTTGTAAAAAAAGAGATCAAGTCAAAACGTAGTTCAAATACATGTTTTTTTTGGTATTTTCTTTTGGTGTCGTTTACAGTTTTAACTCGTGCAAGCAAGGAGCATTGGTGTCGCCTTTTATGCTCATGCAAACCAGGAGCGTTGGTGTTGCCTTTTATGCTCGTGCAGACCAGGAGCGTTGTGCCATGCAGTTTAAGCTCGTGCTAGCGAGGAGGCTTGTGTTTTACAGTTTAGGCTCTTCTAGACAAGGAGCTTTCGTTTATGCAGTTTAGGCTCGTGTGAACAAGGAGCTTTGGTTTGTGCAGTTTAGGCTCGTGCGAACGAGGAGCTGCTTTGCCTCATTTCTGGTTGGCGAACTTTTGGATGCAACATAGGCCTCATGTGCAATTTCTTCGGAGCGACATGAGTCAATCCTTCAAATTTGCTTGACTTGGAGTATGCCCCCAGCGGTCGAGGTGAAGACTTTGAATCGAAAGAGCCAGAAGTGACAGTGGTATAGTTTGACTTTGCTATATCGTCCAAATCTAGCTCGATGATTCCTTGCTGGGGCAGAAGTGTGCTTTGATTTCTTGAACGGAGAAAGAGATGAGAGGTAGAGATTGTCCCACTGGGCGTGCCAAATTTGTGAACACTAAAATTTCCCAAAAGATGGGGAACACGTGTACAAAATAATATTTGTGTTTAATGAATTTTGGGGTTGTAATCTCTTTTGACTTGATCCTCTGATTCGATCTTCGTAAGATGTTGATTTGTGGATTTTGTTGATCCAAGGGCTGTCGAGGCTTAATCTTGGATGAACAGGGGAAGTTTCTTCAAGGGCCGTTGGGCTTGATCTTGAAGGTTGGCGGAAGTTTCTTCAAGGGCCTTTGGGCTTAATCTTGAAGGTTGAGCAAAGTTTCTTCAAGAGTCGTTGGTGGCTTGATCTTGAAGGTGGATGAACGTTTCTTTAAAGGCAGTTGAGGCTTGATCTTGAAGGTGGATGAACGTTTCTTCAAAGGCCGTTGAGGCTTGATCTTGAAGGTGGTATGAACGATGAACGACGAACGACGAACAGATCTTCAAGGGCTTTTGGGCTTGATCTTGAAAAATGGATGAATGATGAATGATGAATGATCTTCAAGTGCTTTTGGGCTTGATCTTGAAGAATGGATGAACGATGAACGATCTTCAAGGGCTTTTGGGCTTGATCTTGAAGAACGGATAAACGGATCTTCAAGGGTCTTCGAGGCTTAATCTTGAAGAATAGTTGTGTTGATCCAAGGGCCATCGGGGCTTGATCTTGGATGAAGAATCGGCATGTGACCAAAGTGCTTGTTGATTCTTCAAAGGTTTTGGCATCAAGGGTCGTTGGGTCTTAATCCTGAATATGGATGAGCATTTATTAAATGGTCGTCGGGGCTTGATCTTGAAGGTGGATAAACGTTTCTGTTGGAAATGTGCCCTAAAACCAATCATATGATGATACTTTACGGACATTTCACATGTTAAACTAATCTGGTTTAATATAAATGTTATATGCTTGAACAATAAGTCCAAGGAATATGCAATTGGGAGAATGTGATCTAAAGAAGTTAGATTCATGAGACCATTCTCTTTCGTATACTTATCCTAAACATTCCTGATCATAGGATTGCCAATTAGGCATTGACAGTCCGTTAAGATCAGTATGTGCTATTCTTCTCTTAGGGAGAGTGATTGGTCTCGAGTCATTGGTGTGACTAACACCAAGACAAGCATATAGGTGCTCAATAGAGAATGAGTCCACTGAACACAATCAATGAGGAGTTCTCATACTCATGTCACATGAGAATTCATGGTTGGGATAATATAAAGTAGTCCTTTGACCTGAGGCATCATAGTTGTCTTGTGGTTAGGTCCTTGATCTTTGACTATGTCAATGTCACTCTATTAGAAGGTGTCCATGGCGTAGTTGGGGTTAAGTCAGTTAGCCATGGAAGCAAGTGAATACGCAACAAGGGATCTCTAACCTTGAAACAGTTTGAGGGAGAATACTCTATGATATGATTAAGAATCTCTGGCCAGAGTATGAATGAGATTTAGGAAGTCGTTCCAAATCACATTCAAAGTAATTATATAAGTAAATGAATCACATTGGATAGTAGACATAAATAAACTATCAAACCAAACAATGTGGTCAAGAGTGTTGTATTAGAGAAAGACCGTATTGCATTGTAATCCTAAACTGAATAGGTTCTCCACCTCTTCTGATTAGCTTGGGTAGCCATGACATATTGCTAGGTGTCACTCATAGTTTGTGGAAGCCCTAAAGGTGAGTAATCACTAAAGGGAGAATTGAAAGTAAGTTTCACTTCACAATCGATTCGAAAGAGTTCTAATCGCCCACTGCCTTGGTAAAAGGAACCTAATGGATCGTACACCGTGTAAGGTAGAGATTGAAGAAACAACAGAGATGAGTAAAGATAATTAAATGGTTTAATTATGTATGGCTACGTTTAATTAATATGTTAATTAATCAAATGAATAAGTTCGTTATAGACCTCGGGTTAGTTTTAGGCCTCAAGGCCCAATGGGATTTGAATGTCAAGCCCAATAACTCAAGTTGTATGACAACTTGAATGACAAAGGGCCTCAAAGCCCAAAGAACCCAATCATGGCCGGCCATATAAGAGAAGGGTAGTGAACTTCGCTTAATTGCAAGTTTGCCACTCCATTGTGAAGTGGTATAAAGGCAACTTTATAGCCATTTCATCCTAAGGGTTTCTTTTGGAGAAAAGATGAGAACACAAACCTCTCTTTGCTCTCTAAGAGGCCGGCCACCCTAGGAAGATTTTACTAGCATCTAAATCTTCCTAGGCCACTCATCTCCTCATCAATGCTCTCCTTGGTGTGGATGCTTAGAGGTTCCCTTTCTTGGGAACTTGGAGAATCCATTCTACCATCCTCCTCCAAGAAATCCATGGAGCTAAGAAGTAAGGAATGAAGGCCCTCTCCTTGGGTGATTAGTGTTTGCTTATGCAAAGAGGAATCAACAAAGGTATAAGATTTCTCAACTCACTTTCTTGGTTCACCTATCTACTAGTCTTTGAATTTCATGGGTTAAGTTTTGTTTTTGAGTGCATATAAACATGATTCCGCCTTTAATTGTTAGTTGCATGTTGTTGATGTTCCTCAAAAGAACTTCTTTTCACAAATTTTCATTCAGTTTCTTCAAGAGCCTTTGGGGCTTGATCTTGAAGAACGATGAGCGAAGAACGAAGAACGAAGAACGAACTTCAAGTGAATTCTCTTCCAATTTGGGAGTAGAGAAATGTATGTGTGAATCGGTTATGAATTGGTGAATTGGTTATGAATTGGTGTGTTTGTGAATTGGTTTTGAATTTGTGAATTTGTCTTGTGATGGAGAAGCCTATTTATAGATTTTGAGAATGAATCACCACCACAAATTTTCTTGGTGAAGTAAGTAAATGTTGTAGGTGAAGTGAGTGTGGTTGTTATAAGTGAAAGGAGTGTGGTTGTTGTAGGTGAAAAAAAAGGTTGTTGTAGGTGAAGGGAGTGTGGTTGTTGTAGGTGAAAAAAAGGTTGTAATTTTAATTATTGGTCAACATTTATTTTATCAAAATTTCGATGTCTACAAGTAGCAAAAATAGTTTGAGGACGCAGCTGAATACCGAATCTAAAGTACCTTTAACATAACGAAGAATCTGCTTGGCAACTATCATGTGAGTAGTGCGACTGTGCAAGAACTCATATGTTGAGCAATAGTGTTTACACTAAGGAAATGTCAGGACGAGTGAGAGTAAGATTTTGCAAAAAGCCAACCAACTCACAAAAAGCAGTGGTAGAAGAAAGCATAGAGCCATTTTGAGCAGTCTTGGCAGCAAGAGGGATCAAGGCCAACTTACAGAAAACCATATCAAACTTCATATGAAGATCATGAGCATATTAAGTTGATGGACATGGATTCACGACAGGAGAGCGGCTCATTTAGGAGATTCAACGATAATCTCACAAATCTTGACGAGATTCAATGAAATCTCAATATAGGTCGTCAGAGACAACGAGATTTCACAGTTGAGAACGATTTCCAACCGTTGGGGGTGATGGGTTCACTAAAAACGATGTCATTTTAGTGGTGGCCCAAGTTTGTGTAGAGGACGACTAAAAAACGATGTCATTTTAGACCTTGGGGTTTTGGTGCAAAGAGCGGCGCAGCTTAGGTGGCTCACGTCACGCGGCTCAGTGGTTACAAAACGCGGCTGACACGCAATAGGGTTTGAAAAAGATCCCTTTTTTTCTTTATTTGTCTTCTCTTATTCACACATATTCATTCAACACAATTATAACAACAATAATAATATAATTGAGAAAAATAATTTAAGCATAATCTATAATTCGATATATGTAAATTAAGGCTCATACATCATGATGAATGCTTCATGCAATCAAGGCTAAAAAAATATCAAAATTGAATTGTGTTTTAGAAGTTTCTTGGTTTCATGATGGATATGGTTAATGAGTTTGTAACCTTAAGATCCTTACCGTAACGTTGGGAGCGTGCTTGATAACGTGTTGTAAATTAATACTGAAGGTATAGAGAGAAGGCAACGACAAAAAGAGAGGAGGGAGAGGGCAACGACAAAGAGGGAGAATAGAGGAAGAGTTCGGGCAATTTCTTTAACGATGATTCTTATCACTTGTGCCATTATTTATAGTAAACATAGTGAGCTTACTTGCCTCACACGTAGTACATAACCTATAAGAATAGGAGCTTCTACATCACATATAAATCCTAAATACAATCTACTAGGGATTTATACAATCACTTACCTAATTAAATAATAACTACAAATATATCTAATGAGCCGATGTTATACTATATATTTTACCCTAATCTTAGTATTAATTTATTGGTTATTTTAGTAAAATTTTGATATTTTGAATTATATTTTCAATATAGGACATTTGACTTCCTCTTGAGCAAAAAGTATTCAAAATGATGAATTTTGGAGTGATTCCAATTGGAGGATGTTCGTTAGTCTTTCAACGTGTTCGTATCAAGGTTTCAGACTTTTATATCAAGCGGTATAATTATGATGATGAAATAAAGGAGTAGCATGCAGTCCTGTTAAAGTGCGTTTTGGGCTTATTTGGGTTTTTTGGCTTCCAAGATGATGTCTTTTCTGTTCGAGGCCTTCTGCAATTATGTTTAGGACATCTCAAGCTTTATTTCTAGCCATTTTAGGCCTATTTTAGAGCCCAGAAGATCCTGAAACGTGCGATTCTTTATGGTAGGGCAGACAACCACCAATGAAAAAGTTCTGGTTGTTGAATTGGACATGCCAACAGCACAGCCTATCAAATTTGAGGAAAGTCATGAGGAGTCCTACAAGAAGGCTAAAATCTACAAGGAAAGGAAGAAAAGTTCCGTGTGAGCCAAATTACTCATAGAGAAATTCATCCATTGTAAAAATTATGGCTGTTAAATACAAGGTGGAAATCAATTCGACAGAGAACAATACCTAGCTGGAAAAGAATCAATTTCATTGCAAAGATCCATTCAAATTGAAGGGCGTATAAGAAGAATTCAACCACTAAATTTGGAAGCAGAGTCGATAAACATGAACACATTCCGTACCTAATGTTGCGCTATGACCTTATTAAGGAGTGGTTGACTTTGAAGGAACAAGTGACGTGATCAACAATTTTTTCCGCTACGTCAAGATATATATGTTAAATAAAGCGTTTATTGGGATTGCTTACAGTGTGGTTGCTAATAAGCTTCTACACTACTTGGATCTACTCACTCACACTCTCACATTGACATTAATTTACAGACCATATGAAATCCTGTAATACATGCATGATTCTACAGTCGAGGATCCAAGTGTGCAAAAGGGTCCATATATCACAGATCAAGTTTTGTGCAGATTTTCCTGAGTATTCATCATCAAGAGACATGCACAAAACAAAGGATAATTATAAGGATGCAGAGGTCATATTAATACATGGGTGGTGGGATATTTTATGTACGCCACGTGTTTTTATGTAAGTGGTGGGATATTTTTTTTTTTATGTTATTAACTTTTTAACACACATATTCCACCATTTATATAGCGACACTTGATGTACCACTCCGTGTGATAGTCACACTGAAAAAATCTCTCTATAAAGTGAGGAGAGATATGGCAGAGATGGTGGTTCTTGGCGCTGGGCTCGAGGTTTTGGAGCTTAATGACAATTGCAAGCTAAAACCTAGTGTAAATAGGAAGTTGCGAGGGTTTAACACACGTGTGGTCTAGCATATGTTGGTCAGTGTGTCATGATGCATCCTGGTCTCGAGTTCGACTTCAGGTCAGCTCATTCTTTTTCTTGCTCTTTTATGTTATTTGTTTGTTTTATTATATTTTCTGCAGTTTATTTTAGGGGTGGGTTCGGTTCCGTTCGGTTCGGTTTTTTGCCAAAACCGGAAACCAAACCGAAATCACTGTTTGGGTTGGTTCGGTTCGGTTTTCTGTCGGTTTGTGTTCGGTTCGATTTGTATTCGGTTCGGTTTTTCTCGGTTCGGTTTCGGCTTGGTTCGGTTTTAGAATACCTATAAATATTATACTTGTACAATTATAGCAGCACAAAGCCTCCTGTCAAGTTGGCTTGCGGCTGCTATTCCCAACCTGGAGAGAAGGGGTTCGAAACCATGCGGAGGGTTTTGTTGATTTGTTTTGTTGATTTCTCATAAAAATTGGAAAAAATTTCCAAAATCTAGGAGGCAAGAGGAGGGTTCGAACCCATACGCTCTAACTTCGAAAGTTTAACTGAAACCAACTTGGCAACAACATCTGTTTTGTTATGATTGTATGACTAAACTATTTTTAAACATTGAAAAAAATAATTAAATATATATATCGGTTCGGTTCGGTTCGGTTTCCGAACCTCAAAAACCGAAACCAAACTTGGCAGATTCGGTTCGGTTCGGTTTTTTTCGGTCTCGGTCCAGGTCGGTTTTCGGTTTTTTTCGGTTTTTTGAACCCACCCCTAGTTTATTTGCCTATTTTATGTTTTAGTTCATTTCAGTGTTCCTTTTATTTGGCTAGATTCATTTATGTTTGTGTCTTAGAAATTTCTAGTCGTAAGCAGTTATTTTATTTTATTTTATTTATTTTCACACTTTAAGGACAATATGTGATTTAAGTTTAGGAGTGGAAAATTAGAATTTTTACATTTTTAATTTTTGAGTTCGTTAAAATTTTTCATTTTTGAGTTAATCTCCATAGATTCTTTTAAACGTTAGAACAAATGGACATAGTGAAGGTTGATCCCACAGTAGAGTCTTTTCTATTTAATTTTGCTTAGACATTAATTCATAAGTTATACTTTGAAAATTTGCACATTCACACCAAAATGGTTTGTGCGAAGTGAGATTGAAGTACTTACTTTTTGTCTAGTTAATTTTTAATTTTTGTTCTAAATAAAGTTTAGTTCTTGTTATAACTAAAGTAATAATTGTTCCACCCGAGACTTTGCTTAGTAACCGGGTCAGTTTTGCCTGATCAACAATGATTCTTGCGTCAAACAGTAGAGTCTTGACATGGGGTAGGGTGGTTAGTTGGTTCGTAGCCTTTTCAGCTCGAGTTAATAACTCCTTAGGGGTGTTCTACACGCCCTAAAACCCTTGTGGTTTGGAAGTCATTGACCTAAAGCTCACTACATGGGTTGGATAGAAAGCTTAAGGGAATTGACATCGTACGACCATCGCTATTACTGAAAAAATATGAAAAAGAAAAAAAATAGAAAAGTTGGAAAAAAATGTGAAATTAGTATGTGTGAACTATGAATAAAGAAGACGAGGGGTAAGGGTTTTAGTCGAGTCTCCTTAACTTTGTTGGTTCACTTTACACCAAAGAAAGTTCATGAATTCTTGGACTTTGTGGTAGGATTGGTTGGAACTTTTGGAAAGATGTTTTACTTTTTAATGTTTTCTATGGATTGCAACTTGAAGGTGAAATTTTTTATGTCTTCGTTAATTTTCGTTTAAGTTCATAGTTTGTTAGTTTTTCTTTTGTTTTTGTGTTTTTGTTTTGCCTGAGGACAAGCAAAAAGTTAATCTTGGGGATATTTGATGAGCTGATATTCTACTATATATTTAATCCTAATCTTAGTATTAATTTATTGGTTATTTTGGTAGAATTTTGATACTTTGAATTATATTTCCAATGTAGGACATTTGACTTCCTCTTGAGCAAAAAATATTCAAACGGGTGAATTTTGGAGTGATTCCAATTGGACGATATTCGTTAGTCTTTAAACATGTTCGTGTCACAGTTTCAGACTTTTATATCAAGAGGTTTAATTATGGAGATGAAATAAAGGAAAGTGACGTCTTGGGCTTATTTGGGGTTTTGGCGTCCAAGGTGATGTCTTTTGTGTTCGAGGCCTTCTGCAATTATATTCAGGACATCTCAAGCTTAATTCTAGCCGTTTTAGACCTATTTTGGAGCCCTGAAGATCCATAAATGGATTCTTTGTGGCTGGGCAAATATTCTATTGTGTTTCCTAATTTTTAGAATATCTTTTCTAGTAGTATAAATAAAGCTATCTAGCCATTAGGATTAGAGAGGGGAGACGTATTATTTTTAGAGAATTTCAAACTTTTTACCTACAAAGTGTTTTCAATCCTTTTTTTAGCTAATGATATTTTCATTAGTTTTTATTATGATTGTTCGTAACTAGTCCTTTTGCTAGGGCGAAGCGACAAGCCATAGCATGAATATGTGATTTTATTAATTTGTTTATGAATGGATGCATGTTTGTTTTGAATTATTAATCACCGCAATTAAACTATCTTATTGTCTTAGTGATTCGCGACCATTAGGGTTTTTAGACAAGTAATTGGATGCAATTTCTATTGGAACATCACCCTGAAATTGAGGAGGGCTTCTTGTGATTAGTAATTGTAAGTTCACTTAAGGCGAACATCATGCTCTTAAGGGTTGCATAGTTTTTCAAACGGTTTTCACAAAGCTTAATAGATCTTGCATGTTTATATTTGACCTGAACATCACAGATAGGTTGCATGTTAGATATACGGTTTCACTTGAACATCATGAGGAAAATATGCATTGGGAAAACCTAACCTTCAAAGCATGTATGTAGTGATGGCGGAACCCAAGTGTTTAAATTGCTTTCCAAAACCGTTTTCTTTTGCTTTCTTTACTTTGTTAAATTATTTAATTATTTTTATTTAAATTCGTTTTTATTATTTTAAATTCCAAAATCAACCTTTTCAAAACTTTATTCTAAATAATTAGCAAAGGATTAGTTTAAATACAAATGATTTATTCAATCCCTATGGAAAACGACTTTACTTGAGCTGCTATACTACGATAACCTTATACTCTTGCAAGTATTTTTAAGTGTTTTTATCCCTACTTTTGCAAGTGGTAAAAATCTTATCAATATCCAAAAGGAACCCCAAATTAGTTGTGGAGCCCACTCCACATCGAACTTCAACATTCCAAACTATCTATTTTTTAAGTTACACTTTATAGATCATCCTTGTAAAAATATTAGCCAAATCGGAAATGTTTGAGGTATCTAATTGAGTTCAAAGAAATTGACGAACACTATGTTCTACGAAATATTGAAATTTCATCATGACAATCAAATAAATAAATGTGTTTGAATTGAATTGATATTTTTGCAAGGATAATCTATTAAGGAAGACTTAAAAAAAAATGGTTCGGATCGTTGAAGCTCAATGTATAATGGGCTCCATAACTAGTCCCCATTTTTAGAAAAAAAAAAAGGGATCCCTTTGCATAAGGCTCTTATATATATACCGTAGGTAGGGGCTTATGTCTACTCTTTGTCATCACTTTGATAAAGGATGGACCGACATTCTATTAAGTGTAAGTTTGTTGCGCCGAACTATCTCGAATTGGATTAGCTTCAAAACTAAGTTGGACTAGCTTAAAATAAACTAAGCTTGACTGACTTACTGAAAAGCTTTGTGTAGTGTTGGACTAAGAAGTATGATAATGACAAAACAAAAAACAAAACAAAAAACCATGATATATAACAAAATTTTCTGCAGAATTTTATGATACAAAGAAATTGACCCCAAAATTAAAAATTTAAGCTAGCTACCAAATTCCACAACTTATGAACCTGTTATACACAACAGAATTTCAAATTGATGGTGTCACATCCTGGCCCAGGCTCAACCATTTTCCAAGCTCGACTCTGCCATAGCACGATATTGTCCGCTTTGGGCCCCAACCACACACCCTCACAGTTTTGTTTCTGGGAACTCACACGAGAACTTCTCAGTAGGTCACCCATCCTGAGATTGCTCTCACCGAACTCGCTTAACTTTGGAGTTTCGATGGAACCCGAAGCCAGTGTGCTCCCAAAAGGCCTCGTGCTAATTGGAGGTGGGAATGTACATATAAGGCTTACAGAATCCTTACCACTGGGTGATGTGGGATGTTACAATCCACCCCTCTTAGGGGCCCGATGTCCTCGTCGGCACACTTCCGGCCAGGGAGTGGCTCTGATACCAAATTATCATATCCCGGCCCAGGCTCAACCGCTTCCCAGGCTCGACTCCGTCATAGCACGGTATTGTCCGCTTTAGGCCCCAACCACACCCTCAGGGTTTTGTTTCTAGGAACTCACTTCCAGCCAGGGAGTGGCTCTGATACCAAATTGTCACATCCCGGCTCAGGCTCAACCACTTCCCAGGCTCGACTCTGCCATAACACAATATTGTCCACTTTGGGCCTCAACCACACCTTCACGGTTTTGTTTCTGGGAACTCACACGAGAACTTTCCAGTGGGTCACCCATCCTAAGATTGCTCTCGCGCGAACTTGCTTAACTTTGGCGTTCTGATGGAACCTGAAGCCAGTGTGCTCCCAAAAGGCCTCGTTCTAATTGGAGGTGGAAATGTACATATAAGACTTACAGAATCCTTACCCCTGAGCGACGTGGGATGTTACAGATGGGGTACACAATCATTAATCACAAAGAATCGCATATGAATTACGGAACCAAATCATTATGCAATAGAAAGATCAGTGATTAGGCAATTAAACACAACCCGCCAACACAAGTCAACCAAATTGCAACTATCAAATCTTCAGTTTCACATGCCCCAAAACTGAAAAATCAACTTTTCTACGCAAATCAATATCGAAAATCTGAACAAATTACGCAATCAACTCGCCAAATTCGCATTCAGTTTAGTTGAATTTTGATTGTGCATACCTTGATAGTGATGTCGACATGTTAGCACTCTACACATTTGTGAGCATGGATGTGAACTCGTCACTTGCTGCCTCATGAGTTTCTTTAATTTTTAAGGATTTTTCTTAAATTTTAATCAGAAAATTGAAATTCATTAATTAAAATGTCGAAAAATATACTAAAACTCGCTACAGACACGTTATCACGTTGAATTCATGATAAATTAAAGTTTCTATCTTATTGAGACTTGTAAAAATCATTATTCCTTGTTGGAACTAGCAGTGTGCTATATTATGTGAATGTTTGTGTTGTTTGTTCTTTATATCTGTATATTTGAAGTTACTATAAAATGTATCCGCGCTTCGTTGTGGGGATTGAATATATTAATCGCAACAGGCATGAATAATTTGCATAGAAAGATGCACTAAAAATGCAGTAAGAACGGAATCACCCTCAAATACACCAATGCAGATAACACACACTAATACCCTTCATACAAACTGCATGTCAAGATGCGCAAAAAATATTTGCATAATCCTTGAAGGAAAATTTCTAGGCCTTTGTTATATTATGTATTAAGGAGAACCAAACTGTATCCCCAACCCTAAATTTGTTCGAGTCTCCCCTTGCAAGGTTGCAAAACTCAAAAACTTACTGTCCAAAACCAAAACAATTTGTACCATTTACACGCATGTGCAAGATATGCCTTACACTGGAAACACGTCTAAAATCAAATACAAATTTGTAAATCACGTACAAATTTTGTTTTACATTTTTATAATCGAGTAGCAAGTAAAATTATAAACTTTCAGAAACCTCACAGTAGAAATTAAGATGCAAAGATATCCCAAAACATACAACATATTGTATGGAAGCTAATCGTAAAGGTTTGTGAAGCAAGCTGCGGCATGATGAAATGGATAGTTTTCATGTAGATTACAAAAACAATTGCAAAAACATAGTAGCTTAACCAAATTGGACAAATTGGAGGTACTTTAGCCTCTGTTCCTCCTCCTCAGTCAAAACAATTACAAAAAACATAGTAGCTTAACCAAAATAATGCATGATGAAATGGATAGTTTTCATGCAGAGAGAGTACTTTAATTTTTTTTTATATAATATGAGACAACTATAAAAATATATCTAGCATTATATCTTAGGTACATGTATAATACACAATTTGATGTGTGCCTAAGTAACTCTTTTAGGATTGTCAACTGGCTAAAACATATTGGAAAATAATCAAAAGAAAGCACTTTTAGTTGGTTAACTATTATAAACAATGGAAATTAGTATGAAAGTACCAAACTAAATCCCAATAAAGACAAAAGGCCTGCTTCACCAAGTTTAATAAACCAACAAAGATGAATTTATCTATCATTATTGTTTGTCGTATATTTGTAGCTTCATCTTCCGTCTTTTCTTGACTTTCTCAATTTCTCTCACTACAACCTCATTCATCATTCAATGAATTCAGATTTCAGATATAGACAGAGGGCGCCTTATAGACTCTAATCCTCACTAACCAACTAAGCTTAAATGCTACTATTTTGCTCAAATTAAATAAATTGTAACCCTCTCCCCCATTTTTTGCCCAATTCACCACCTAAGCAATGCAGCAAAAAACCAAAAGAAGGGATAAAAGATTGTTACCTATGGTTAAATTTATTTACAATGAAAGATGTTTTAGCTTTTTGAAAGAAGTTTTATATGAAAAGTATAAAATGGGTGAATCAAGCTCTTGGAGCTCTTTGAACCACTTTATGAGCCTAATTGGTACAATTGAAAATGAAGAGTGTAATCAAACTTCATAAGCCTAATTGAAACAAATTAAAGACCAGATTGAAAATGCATTAAAAACTAAGAATATGTTGTATAAAGGCATTGAACTCTGCATTTACCTGCATAGTCTCAAGTTGCCTAAGAAAATGCCTGGTATATTCTGGCCCTTGAGTACTCACCTCTGTACATCCATGTTCGCTTCCCTAACAAAAAAAAAAAAAGAACTGCAATATATTTGGAATACTGGTGTATAAAACATAATTTTCAAATTAGATCCAAGCTAATTAAAATGCCAATCCCTTTCAAGTAAGCTTGGAAGCCACTGATCAAGGCGTGTTATAAATAGGAAAAAAACCAAATGAACAACAAAATGATGTCGTAATCTGTAGAAGATTAATACCTTGACTAACTAAATGAACCGAGAATGAAAACATCTAAAATTCTCTTAATTAAGTACAATTACCAGAGAAAGCAGAATAAAATGTCAAAAGTGATACATTAAGATAAGTTTGGCGGCATCAAAATCACTGAAAAAAACATGCATAAGCCCAACATGCATCAAATCACTAAGACTTGACTTCATTTGCTTGTCAGAATGTAAAAAATTCAAATAATATTGACTCCAAAAACTTGTTCAAAAGAAAAAAACCAATCACCTCTAAGGCTCTAACCATATGGCGGGGGGACTTCCTCTTTCGCATTTAAATGGTGAATTAAAGACCAATGCTGGCAGTATACCAAGAGCAAAAGCAACCCGACTGTAGCAACAAAAACACAATTGACTTTCACACTACAAAAATAAATGATGAAAAAACACATGCACCCAATGCATTGTTTTTTTTTTCTTCTGTGCAGTAATAAAAAAAGGATAACATTCCTCTGAAAACATGTGACATACATATTATATTTCGTAGCCGGTCATTAATCATGCACAAAGAAATAACGCACGTCATTTAAAGCTTCTGCACAAACACAAAGAAGAGAAAAAAATTGTCTTCTTTTAAAACAAATTATCTCCCTGTACAAACACACAGAGAATAAGGTAAATTTGTCCTCTTCTAAAACAATTAGACTCCCTGAACGAACACACAGAGGAGATAAATTTGCTGTCCTTCAAAACAAATTTTTCAAGGGCACAAAAAAAATGACCTCCCTTTTCTACCGCTTTAATAAGAAGAACAAAATCACACATTTATACACATACGAATCCAACCATGCATTTTAAACAAATGCCAAGACATAGATGGCTGTAGAGGTTTTTTTGCCAGTGACCAAACCAAAATTACTAGCAAACAAATAGTGCAAGCCACGTAGACAAACAAAGTACACATTTGCAACAATAGAGTGAGGAGAAACAAATACAGACAAAGAAAATAACTTTGTTAAAAAGAAAGATATATAACTGCATAAACAGGCACGCCAACATATATTTTAAAACAACCAAAATCAAGTCACAAACACGCTTGATTTCCTCGTCCAGCAATCAAAATCAAACCACATCTATAAACCATGAAATACTAAATATGAATATAAAAGGTGATCGTCACTTAAAACTATATAAATTAATCAGCAAGGGGCTGCAAAAGCAACCACAGACAAATGCAACCAAATAACAACGAAATCCATTACCTTACAATATGTGCATCATGCATACAGGCACACTAAGTTATCATTCATTACATTCAAAATTTTGTTTACTTTTATTTTTTGTTGTATTTCTATCAATGTCTAAACCAATACTAATTCTTGATCATCTGTACATATTTTACTGTAATTAGAATAAGTACTAATTCTTGATAATTTGTGCGTATTTCTATCGAGGTGGCTTAGTCTCCCTGTTAACACAGATATAATCAGCTGAGTTATTTCCGATGTGATTATTTGGGAAACAATCATCACCTCCATCTTTTCTCTTCAGGAAACAAAATCCCATTTTTGATGCCTAAATCACAAATTAACATGATACCATATCAAAAACAAAGCAAATTAAACCAAATCGCCATTAATTTAGATCAATGTCCCAGAAAATGAAACTTAGACATCAAGAAAGCTAAACTAAAAATCCAATTTCTCACAGCCCTAGCACAATTCAATAAACCAGTGAAGCATCAAACTTTAGACATCAAAGGAGGCCAAAAGTCTTTGTATTCATGCTCCAGTCAATAACCATATCAAAGGAGCCCTAGCATAGTTCCATTTATTCAAGTTTTCTGACTATCATTTCTAACATAGGGAATGAGCAAATGAAATTTACTAAACCCTACGAAACTAAAGTTACTAAACCCTAAGCAAACTACTCACATTGAACCCAACAAAATACCACAAACAGAAACTCAAATCAAATTTGTTTAAAATCCCTCTCTAAGACTCTGAACTATCACTTGGCCTACACATTTATTTGGCTTTCCACTAACAAAAAGCCATGATGCAGACACCAATAACCTCAATCAAAGCAATGCGAAAAAACAAACAAAATGACATTACAATAAGAAAGAACAAAACGATAAATTCGATCACAGTCAAAAGGGGGCAAAAAGTGTTGGAAGTTGAACCTTGCACAAATCAGTAAATCGATCTTGGAGAAGACCAAAATCACTGCTCTCGGAATTTGAATTGTTGGAAGCTAAAACTTTAAGCTTAGCATCTTCCATCTTCATCATAGTTAATGTTGTCTATAATGAGACAACAAAAAGTCATTAAACTAAAAAAAACACTAATAAAAATCATACTATTTCTAACCCTATATCCCAACCAAACACACCAAATGCACCCTAACAATATCTATAACTATAGAAATAAGGAAACTACATATTTCACTTCATAGCAAAAAAGAAAACTGACCTTTTGTGCAGCGGCAAAGAGAAAATGTACAAAACAGAACACCACCACCACCTATTCAAAAAAGATAAAAATAAAAAAGATCCATAAAATGACTATAAGTAGTCTGAATAGAGTCATGGCTAGATTAATATCAGAGCATTCTGTCATTTGCAATGACATATATACTTCTTAAAGAAGATTTATTTATTCTGTAATATGGTGAAGGGGAAGCTACTTCGACCATATCAACTCATCCATGGCAAAGCCGCTGCATAAATGAAGAAAAGAAGAGAAGTTTTTTATTTTTAACTAAAATGAATTGGTATTTCAGGTTCAATAAGTCCCAAAGAATTAAGTGAGAGTGAGTTTATGTGTGGAGCTAAAGCTTTATGTATATATAAGCAGACCTCTCTTCCTCTCCCTTTCACTACTCATGGTGTATATTATCTGACTAATCTGTCTGTCATCTCATAATTATCAAGAGGCAACGTGTATATAATACATCACACCTATCATCTTTTCGACAATTTGTGTTTCAAATGAATTGAAAGGAATTGTATGGGAATATCTTGCCTAAATGAAATGAGACAAGTTTCAGGGTGATGAACTATTGGTCACTGTACATCTATCTTGTTAGTTCCATAAATTTTTCATCATCACCCCTCCTCAGTACCATGGCAAGAAACTCCATAACTTGTATCTTCTTTTAAAAACACTTGGGAGGAAAGCCCTAGTGAACACTATGAGAGTTTGGAGAAAAATTATAAAGATTACTTGACAAAGTAAGAATCTTGATTCATCCATTCGATAACTAAACTCATAAAAGAAATATATAACCCTAGAAAAAAAACAATAATCTACGGATGTCTAAAATGCAAGCATATAATATAACAAATGGATTTCTCAATCAAACGTATATGCCTCGGTTTTCCAAACAGAGAACCATAAAAATAAGAGAAACCAAACTAGAAACATGAACAGAAGAGTGACTACTTGCTTGTGAGACTGTCGAGCATGGAAAAGGCACTTTTGTTGAGAGAGTGATAAAGGGCCTACAAACAGTAAAATTCAACATAAAACCAAAGTCGGGACATTTTTACAGCATTGAACTGATCCTAGAGAGAATGCTAGATAGAGAAAGAGAGGAAGAGAGGAGAGATAGATTAATACCTTGCCTCTGCATAACACACGCTAGGGTTAGGAGCAAGTGGCCAATTACTGCCTAACTTGACAGATCTGGCTGGAACTGAGCTCGCCGATTCTCTATAAATCGTTGAAAAACGTAGCAGTTACGGTTTGAACTGAAAATCACAAATTTATGGCATATTTTCACATACATTAAGTGTAGAATGTACCTAAGGTTACGAGGAGTTGCTTGAGACCAAACTTGAGGTCATCCTCTCCACCTCTTTAAGTAGCAAGACCCACATTCTCAGTATCTCAAGTCTTCCGGGTCCCCTGCAGGACACAACTGCTTCCTCCAATCTCTATATACTCTTCTTCACACTCCTAAAGCTCCGACCTCCCCATAAACAAATGCGAATGAGAAAAAAAAGATGGAAAATGTGAAAGATGATGGAAATTGTGAAATTACCATTCGGTCATGGAACCATTTAGCGGCTTGGTCGGCGAGCTGGACGACGGAGTCGGCGTAGTTCCTGACGGTGCAAGTGACGTTGTTCTTGTTGCCAAACTCCACCACCTTGCTCACCGCCAATCCCGGCCATGACATTTTCTTCGACATTTTTAACACAATAATAAATAAAAAACACACAACAACAATCCCAAATTTCAAGTTCTGATGCAATCAAATTAGTCCCCTACTTACCTACTCATTTCGCAAATTAACCCCCACCTACCTACTCATAACTCATTTCCAATATCCGCTCCCCATATCTTAGTTTAAGCCATTAAACCATCCTTACAGATTTGGTCAATCTGTTCCTAATTTCTTCCTTCATCCCACACATATGCTCTCTAAGAACTACAAACTCTCATTCCCCATAAGTACGGTTTCCCAACAATGTACTCCTTAAGCAAATAATACTGAAAACTTAAAAATGCCGGGTTGGCACTTTGAGATGCAAGGAGTACCAGTTCTAGTCTTACCATTTGAGAGAATAATGTAATTTCTTAAGGACAAATCATAGAGAAAAAAGATCGAAACAAATGGCTTACCAATTGAGTCAACTGTCTTTTGAAACAACGGAAGCATGCCAAGCAAAATAAAACCATTCATACACAGTTGACAAAGGGGGTTTGAAAAGGACAAAAACTATATTTAATCAAACAAATAGATGACAGCATGAATTTTTATTGTCTTAGCCACATACCCATCTCATCATTTGCCTGAAATCCCAATTTTCTACTAATTCACAATACAATGGCAGGGATTTATACAAATTCTAACAAAAAATTGTCAAAAACATTGAGAAAAAATACCTGAAATTTCAAATCTTTTGAAGGTTCAAAGTAATTACCAGAGAGGCGAAAGAAAAAAATCAAAATTAGGCCAATTTTTTCAAAACCAGAACAGTTCAGATCTGAGAAATACAGTGCAATTTCAAAAAAAAAAAAAAAGAATGAGAAAACCGTAAATCCCCAAGAACCATAATTTATAAACCGCCGTGTTTGAGGCTTTCGACTATCACTGATTGGTGTTTGGGTTAATATTTAAACTTTGGGCTTTCAGGAAGGGAAGCCCAAAAGAGCCCAAGAGGGAAATTTCTGACCGAGGCCCAGCAACAGGCCCAGAGGCCTATTTCAAGACAATATGGCAGCTCCCCATTAATGCAAAGGCTAGTGGCTTGCAAGAGAAGTGACAATCGATGGAAATCAACCTGTCTCAGCCCAAAAGCACTTTCTGAATGGCAAAGCACGTAAACTATTGATGAGTCACTACCCTTTAGTTGTTTTCGGGCAAGAGCAAAGCTACAGGCAGTCGGGCTAATTCGCCTATAAAAGGAAGAAGAAGGCCCAAAGACAAGGACACTCAACCAATCAAATAAACAAACATACAACTTGTCTCTCAATCAAGCAAATACTCAGAAAGTTGCACTTTGTCCATATTCTGCACCCTTTTAGCCTCAAATTTCCTTTAGAAAGACATCTTTGTCTATGTAAAAGCTCAGCTACTTCCTCCAAACACCATAGTATCAATTCTCTCGTGTAAACTCGCTTACCATCCATCCCTCTTTAATTCCCAAACCTTTATAATCGTAAAGAGAATGAACTGCAAGAGATTCAACCTTGCCCGACAAGGTTAAATCTTGCTCGACTCTCTTTATCTTGTCTTTCAGCTAATAGATCTAGTGTTATAATGTATTCCTCAGTATATATTCAAGTCATTTCCTGTCTTTTGATGATCCAAAGTTCCATTAACTCTCAAATCTGGTTCATTTAGTGGTTTTACTATCACAAAAGTGAGTTAAACTGATGACTTGATCATATCTGGACCTTCACCCTTTAAGCATACAAGATAACTAAAAGTCCTTGATCTCAAGGCATAGAAAAGAACTTAATATGGACTTAACCCATCCAAAACAATCCTTTGATAATAAGAAGTCAAAATAACTTGGGGCGTAAGTAATCAGCTTAAATACACTTATTCTACATCTGCCATACAGAGATGGCAGTGGCACGCCTCAACACTTAGTTGGTTTTGATTGCGAGCCTCACGGCCTACACCTAAGGCCTGACAAAGGCACCTTTCAAAACTAACACTTTTTCCTCTTCTTGAAGCCCATCAGCAAGCGAGAGCCCTACAGCCAACCAAAGTGCCAACTCCGCAAGGAGCTGTGTGCTTGAGCTAGGGACCCTTCCCAGCGAAATTCCTACTCAAACACTTGGTTTGTAGGCTTTATAGCGAGAGGTATGGAGAGCAGAGATAAAGGAAAAACAGCAACCACCCTCCCTCCCTCTATCTATATCGCTTGTCTCCTCACCTTCTCTCCCTCTATCTCTATCTCTATATGAGAGGCATGGCCACCCATCCCCGAAATCTTCACCAAATGACAACACAGTCTTTCTTCATCTCCCTCTCTCTTCTCTCCCTTCTCTCCTTTCTCTCCCTCCATTTGTGCTAAGCCACCCAATCCGTCTCAAATCATACGGACAAAATTGCCCTCCTAAGTTTTGATAATTACCCTCCAACCCAGCCAGAGATGTGATGGCAGTGATGTAAATAAAGAAAAATCGAGTATCAATTGTTTGACTACAGCTAATGTCTTGTCAAATCTAGAGAGAGTTATTATTCCCACCCCAATGTCTTATCTTCCCACCCACATTTTTATGACTTTTTAAATTACAAATTTGTCCATTTGTAAAATGACTAATAAGGACCTTAGTTACCCCCTTTTACATTACTTTTTTTTTTATAAAAAAACAAAAAGAAAAAATAAAAGTTTAGACGTGAGAATATGTTTAGAAAATTTGTCTCCCTTAAACCCTAACTCATCCTTCCCATCTCCCTTGATCCAGAGAAAACAAAATCATTCAAACAAAGCAAAAGGAATGAACTTAGAAGATGACGTTTCTATGGAAGAAGTTGATGATTATGTTTCTGTCGAAGAGGTAAAGGATAATTTTATGTGGGTCATCTTGATTTGTCGACATCGTACAATTGAAGCATAACTCTGTGACTTTTTATTTGAATTTGCATTAGATTAGGGTGCAATTTGTTTTTTAATGAGAAATTCTGGAATTGAAGCAAGCTCTGTCGACATCGTTCATTAGGTTAGGGTAAATTTGTTGCATACTGCTATAGGCGTGGTTGATTTAGAATTGAAAACCTAAACAGCGGTAGGTGTGGTTGATTTTTCATTAGCCCCGTACTTACCAGAAGCACCACCTATCTCTCCCTTTTCTTTTTTCTTTTTTTGAAAAAAAATTGAATATGTGTGCAAACATGGTTCCTCTGGAATCTTTGAAGGTTGGTGTCCATTAAGATGGTGAATGTGACGATGATGATCCACCAAGGAATCTCTCTTTTTAAGTTAGAATTGAAGCCAAATTAAGCTTCAATTGCTGCATACTGCTGTCGACAGTAAATTTTTTTTTTTAATGAGTTTATGACAATACAAAAAGGCATTGACCTGTAATTGAAATTAAAAAAAAATATGGTTATTTTATGATGTGAATTTCTCCCCTGTCAACTTGTTTATGAAGTTCATCTGGTTCTTTTATGATGTATGGTGGAATTCGTTTACAGCTAGTAGATGAATTTGGTAAGCATGTACACATATGGTGGACTGTACTAGTGTATTTACCATAACTAAGGTAATATTTGTTTGACTATGCAATTGATTCACTTATGCTCTTGTATATTCATAATGTACAATTTTGGTACGTAGTTATTCAAGAGTAGAGAAGAAATAATACAATGGGCTAGAGAAGTTGGGAAGGTTAATGGTTTTGTTATTGTGACGTTACGATCCGATCAAGGTGGAAAAGATAACAGGAGCCCCAGACTTACATTGGGTTGTGACAAAAGTGGACAATATGTAAGTCGAATTCACAAAAAAGACATAAAGGATGATGATAGAAGGAATTCTGGAACGAAAAAATGTGGATGCCCGTTTCAATTAAAAGGTAAAAAGCTAGCAACTGATGATGATTGGATATTGACGGTAGTTATTGGAGTGCATAATCATACAACAGCAGGCCATTTGGAGGGTCATTCATTTGCTGGTAGATTATCGTCTGAAGAGACTTCATTATTGACTGATATGTCTAAAAGTTTGGTGCTACCAAAGGAGATTTTGACTACACTAAAACGAAGAGACAAACGAAACGTATCTACACTAAGGACAATTTATAATGCACGTCAACGTTTGAGGCTTTTGGAGAAAGGTAAGAGGTCTCAAATGCAACAATTGATGAGTAAGCTATCTGAGCATGGGTACACTGAGTGACATAGGAGTTGCCCAAAGACTAATACTATTTTGGACTTGTTTTGGACACACCTGACTTGTTTGGAATTGTTACATGCATTTCCACATATTTTGATTATGGATTGTACGTACAAGACCAATAGGTATCGTATGCCATTGTTAGAAATTGTTGGAGTTACATCAACTGATATGAAATTTTCTATTGGTTTTGTTTATCTTTATGCAGAACGAGAAGATAATTACGTTTGGGCCTTGAGTATATTGCGAAGATTCATGGATGGTATTGTTATGCTTGATGTTATTGTGACAGATAGAGAAATGGCTTTGATGAGGGCCATTGAACTTATATTGGGTACAAGTAAGCATTTATTATGTAGATGGCACATCAATAAAAATGTGCTAGCCAAGTTCAAAAAATTATATAAGTCCAAGGAAGATTGCAATAGATTTTTGGAGAAATGGAATACAATGGTTGCATCTTCTACTGAAGCCGATTTCATAAGGCAAACAAGACAACTATGCAATGAGTTTAGTATATATCAAGAGATGCTTCAATATGTAATAGATACTTGGTTGAATCCATACAAAGAAAGGTTCATTGCAGCATGGATCAATAAATTTATGCACTTTGGGAATACAACCTCAAATAGGTAAGCATTTATCACATGTTACTTTATTTTCATTTTCATTTTCTAGTGAGATTGCTAAACCCTTGTTACTTTAACAGGGCCAAATCCTCACATGCCAAATTAAAAAGATATATTGGAAGTAGCCAATGACCATTTGAGACATCATGGGAAAGTATACATGCTCTGCTTGGGTTGCAACACACTGAAATCAAGGCTTCTTTTGAGAAAAGTTTGATAGTGGTGCATCATGATTTTAGACATTCAGATTTCATGGAACTTCGTGGCTTTGTCTCAATTAGTGCACTATATATGGTCCTAAAAGAGTACGAGTTGTCCAAAATGAACGATATTGACTCCAAGGCATGTGGTTGTGTTTTACGAGACACTCATGGATTACCATGTGTTCATGAGATTGTTAGATATATGAGAGATGGTCGACCTATTCCACTTGAGAGCATTGATCCTCATTGGAGGAAACTTGACATGAAGTGTACACCTATAAGAAATACAGCAGAGTACGGTTATGATGCAGAGATGGAGTTGTTTCATAGGCGTTGGATAGAATCTAATGCAACTGCAAGAATGGTCCTTAAAAGGAAACTTATGGAGTTAGTATAACCACAAACTACTTCACTTGTTGAACCATCTGTACCACAAACTACTTCACTTGTTGAACCATCTGTGACAACCAAGACTAAAGGTAGGCCAAGTAAAAAGACGGATAAATCTACTCATCGTGATCCGTCATTGTTTGAGATTGTGGAATCAGAGCAAGGAAGTTTTTCATATGGTTGTAACAGGGAATGATTCGGAAGAACGTGCCGCCTTGCAAGGATACTTGTCTACAGAATTTGAGATGAAAGACCTTGGATCCCTAAAATATTTTCTAAGGATTGAGGTGTCGAGAAGCAATTCTGGAATTTACTTGTCTCAGAGGAAGTATATTATTGATTTGTTACACGAAACTGGCATGTCAGCTTGTCAGCCAGTAGCTACAACATTAAAGGAAGGATCGAAGCTTAGTGTTGATCCTAATCAAGTACCAGTTGACAAAGGGAGATACCAAAGGTTAGTAGGCCGTTTAATGTACTTGGCACACACAAGACCAGACCTTGCATATGCCTTGAGTGCAGTGAGTCAATACATGCATGATCCTGGAGAACACCATATGAATGCAGTGATAAGGATTTTGAGATATTTGAAAGGAAGCCCAGGCAAGGGAATTTTGTTTAAAAGGAATAATCATCTTAGAGTTGAAGGTTATACTGATGCAGATTGGGAAGGATTACTGGATGACAGGCGCTCACATCAGGTTACTTTACATTCGTTGGGGGTAACTTGGTTACATGGAGGAATAAGAAACAAAATGTGGTTGCCTGGTCTAGTACAGAAGCTGAATACAGAGGTATGGCCTTAGGGATTTGTGAAATTTTATGGGTTAAGCTTCTACTAAGGGATTTGGGTATAAAACATGATCAACGTATGAAATTGTTTTGTGATAATAAAGCTGCCCGTGATATTGCACATAATCCAGTACAGCACGATAGAATAAAGCATGTTGAAGTTGACCGGTTCTTCATCAACGAGAAATTGGAAGGGAAGATAATTGAGGTACTGGCAATAAGAATGGAAGATCAGTTAACAGATATCCTCACAAAGGCTGTTTCAAGTCATAAGTTCTCAATTTTCCTACACAAGTTGGGCATGTGTGACATATATGCACCAACTTGAGGGTGAGTGTTGACTTTTTTGTGTATATTCCTGTAATCTTGGGATTCTTAGTTTAATATGGTTTTATGTAAATTATTTCTTTCCTTATTGATAGGATTGTAATATCTTATAAACCCTTCCTTGAGAGATGAATACAACACACAATTATTCCAAAAGAGCATTCTCTTTTATTGCTTTAAAGGGAGAAGAATCTTGCGGGGCTCAGAGCCTGCTCGCAGAAGCCACATTGGCAATTTGTCCGTCACGCAAGGCACCCTTGTTTGGATCAGTGATGTTTTGGACAGCGAGTGACACTATTGGTTCTCCTTAAAAGGTTATGGTATTTATGTTCCCGTAACTGAAAATAGAAAACTGAGTTCTGAGTGGGTAGTCGCACCTGAATTCTCCAAGTTTTTCAATTTTTTTTCGATATCCATGAAATTTTAGTGGCTTTCAGCTTGAGCCGCTACTTGGTTCTTCTACAACTTGTTGACAGAGGTGTTAATCTTCATTAAGGTCTCCCAAATCTAGTCCATGGAAGGTGGGGGATTGTTGATCTACTCCTCGTTGTTCCCAGGTGCAACTGTTACTCTTTATAGTTCATTACTCGCTCTAGGAGTGGCGAAGTCATTAGGTGGCGGTTAACTATTCTTAAACTAATGCATCAGATAGTGGATTGTCCCCATTGATGGGGTTAACAATGCATTAACAAAGATGAACCCTATATGGACTGACCGAGAGATATACCTTTTTTTCCAAGATAGAATCATTGTACTAAACCAGAAGAATCCTAGAAGATACTTAGGAGTAGATATTGTATCCTCTTAGGAGTGTGATTACTTCCGGCGCACGCCAATTCCTAAATTGTAGGAACTCCAAGACTTATGAGGAATCTGATTGAGTCTTTATCCGGATCAGATCTCGTGTCTTGTGGAACAAGCATGGTCATTCCAGCGAAGTCACTCAGACTTTGCCTATTGCCCCGGAGCAAGGTAATGGTGGCATTGTTGCTCCATCTGATATAGCTTTGCTCAGAGCTACTGAGTCCATTACCGGACTTCTGAGGTAACTGCATTCCGATCAGCCTTTATAGCCCTCGAAAATCATGACCCCACAGTGTAGGTATGATGAAACTCACCTACTCCAACTGGTTACGTGTAAATCAAGAATAGAGGACATGCTTTATTGAAGGTGTTAAGAACAAGTCAGCAAGTATGTATGATGTTGATTAGACCAAATAAAGATTAGTGAGGTTTTTTTGGCAAAGAAATCTATAATTGCCTTCGTTATTGAAGATGTGTAGTTCTGATCAGGGGGAGCCTAGTCAAGAGAAGTCTGATCAAGAGGAACTTGGTCAAGAGGTGTTCGATCATGAGGAGTCTGGTTATGAGTAGTTTAATAAGGAGGAACCTGATTATGAGTAGTTTGATCAAGGGAGTCTGGTCATGAGTAGTTCAATCAGGGGGAGCTTGATTATGAGAAGTTTGATCAATAAGAGTTTGATCAAGAGGAGTAACCCTATTTTGGTATACCTTCCTCAAGATCTAGAGAGGGAGATTGATGGGATTTTCCAAGCCATGATGAGTTGTCTTAAGTCTATTAGGAATTATAGACTTAGAGGATTTAGTGGTTTTACCATTTAGAGTCGTTTCCCAATTGGAGTGGTTTTCCCAATTGAAGTACCCATTAGAGTTGTTTTCTCAATTGAAGTTGTTTACCCAATTGAAGTTGTTTACGCAATTAGAGTTGTTTTCCCAATTGGAGCTGTTTACCCATTTTAAATTATTTATCCATTTAAGTTATTTTTTTCCCCAATTGGAGTTAGTAGCTCAACTAGAGAAGGATTCATAACTAGATTCTAATTATGATTAGTAATCCTTATTAAAGAAGACCTTTATTATGTCTATATAAATGGACTATTGTACTAGTTTTGAATTGGAGCAAAACAATCAATTGTAATCCATCAAGAAATCAAAGTGAGAGAAGGGTAAATTTCTATTCTTATTCTTTCAGGTTTTTCGTTAAGCATAATTCTATAGGCTTGGCAAGATTATCCATGCACTCATGATTGATATAGTGAAAGATTGTTATTCCTGGCCAGTGGACATAGGCACATATAGCCGAACCATGTTAATTCTTGATGTTAATTTATCTTGCTTATTTGTTTTTGATTTCCTAGTTTGTTAAACGCGATATTCAAAAAATACACGATGAAGAATTAGTTTTGGAGCTTGAAGTTCCATACATTAGTGCAATTGATGCTTTATTTTACTAAGCTAAATGTATTAGACTGTACATGTCCATCAATGTCAATCGTTTAGCAAGATGTAGCAACGCGCCTACATGCAGACACTAGACTAGTGTTAAAGAATTATTCGTTACCTTAAGAGTACTTTAGATTATCAAAAGATAAAAAGAAAGGATAATGCTACACTTGTCATATTTTCATCCCACATTTGTACTACCTCTTTAATATAAGTAGTATCACTGACACATGTGAGTCTCATCTCTATACAAGAGATGGTACAAAGGTGGGATGTGTAGTATTTTATTAAAGGGTTGTGATTTTCACACACCCTTAACTACTTTTCTCACACCTTTCTCTATTTTTTTAATATTTAATTGATATCTTACTATTTAATCTTCCATATATACCCCTCCTACTTTTTGACTTTTGAAAGAGTCAAGGTATACATGGAAGGGTATATATAGAAGATTAAATAGTACAATACCAATTAAGTATTAAAAAATAAGAAGGGATGTGAGAAAAGTAGTTAAGGGTGTGTGAAAATCACAACCCTTAATAAAATGAAAATACATGGCGGCATGTAGTGCTCTTTGTGTTTGTGATCATGGATGTGAACTTGTTGCTGCGGCATGTGTTTTTTTATTTATTTTAAATTTAGTTAAAAAGTCAAGAAAAGTATTTTGAATATTTCTAGAGACTCGGTATCACATTGAGCACGATGGTAAATTAAGTTTATGTCATGTGTAAAAGTCCTTCCTCAGTGGAATCAGCCAATGAGTGGACTTTTTTTATTGTGTATGTCGTTTTGCCACAGTACGGAGAACTTTTCGTTAAAGTTCTCTAAAATAAAGTGTTTTTTGTTGTTTTATAATTGTCATTCTTCACTGCATTTTAATCCTGCTGACTACACCTACACTAGATCTACCTGATTAGCACTTTCAACGCGCAAGAACTTGGATAATTTCAAGCGCGGAGGCGATACCTCAGTTAGAAGTTACACCAGATGCATACCAGTTAATACTAGAAATTTGTACCTGCGCGATGCTGCGGGATTAAAAAATCATATGAAAGATTTTATAGCTTCAATTTTCATAAACAATGTTTGAGTGAAAAACTGAGAATTACGAATGGCAATGCAATTTATATGGAACCTTATCATGAACGGAACAGATTTAGATACCAAAATAAAAATAAAAATAAATCTATTTTTTCAAAGTGCGAAGAGATAGTTGTTTATTCAAAAAGTTGGACTAATGATAATTGCATAAATTATAAATGCAGTATTGAGAGTATACCAGTCAAACTAAGCTTGCTGCAGACTAAACAATGTTGAAAAACATCATTAGCTTTTTCAAGTGTTATAATCAATGAATGTAATTGGATACCATACTTGTTCCTAGTTTGAGGTGTTTCCAAAGGAAAATTGTTGTATGTTGGAGAGTTGTGAATACAACTGCAAAAGATAATAAAGACAGTTAGCCAATGATTAAAAAAAAAATATGCATAAAAAGTTCAAAATTGAGTTTTGGGAGAGGGTGGAGAGAGAGGCGAAGTCACCTTATAACCAGAGATCAAATGTATTTTTTCCTATTATTGAGGTGGTAATTCATATTGTGAAATTCTGAAAGCAAACATTTAAATGAAGTTTAATCAAAATTTAGTATGAAATGTTAATTAGAAATGTGTTAAAAAGGAAGTAAAAAAGATTTAAACTTGCCAAATGTGATGGGTACAATTTTACCATCTGTTTGTGGAAAATATACTGCTGTGACATGCCATATGAAAATTACATCTTTTTTTTACGATACAACTGAGACACCAACGGCCAATACTGCGATTCCAGGAGGTATTACGTCTTGGCATCATTTTTCTATCTGAGTAATATGTCTGATTCTTTCCTTCGGATTGTAGCACCAACTAGAAACAAATTAATTTGTAATTTGGTTCTCAAAGTTTAATAAATTATCATTCGTTACACCAAGTCATAGAAAAGATTTATAATCCGATATGATCAGAGAAGCTATATTTCTGACTTGTGAAGGAAAGAAGAGTAATACTTCTCGAACTGTCATCATTACGGTTGTCACAGTTGTTATTTCCCTGGTACTAATTATATCCATCTGCATTTATCTGAGAGTGAAGAAGCTGAAGGCAAAACTTGGAGGTAAGTTTTGATCAGTTAATTTTTACTTCCCCTGAAACTGAATGACTTCTTGGAACATGTACTGTTGATTTAAGCGTAGACTCAAACATTAACATATATGTATCCTTTTAATTAAATATGCATGCAATGGCCTTATTTAGTTTTGTTTTTACATTGCTACTTTCTCATGCAAAGAAGGAGATGAAATTCTTAATACAGAAGCCTTGCAGTTCGACTTTGGCTCCCTAAGAAGGGCTACAAATAACTTTTCTGAAGCAAATAAGCTTGGACGAGGTGGATTTGGTGCTGTTTACAGAGTAACGAATCTTATCACTAACGATGTCCATTAAGTGATTTTTGTGAGAAATAAGTTAACATTCAGATGGCGGTTGAGTGCAAGATAGGCTTTTGAACCAAGAAGATACAGCGGTTAAAAGGCTTTCTAAAGATTCTGCACAAGGATATGTAGAATTTAAAAATGAGGTCACATTAGTAGCCAAACTTCAACACCGCAATATAGTTAGGCTCCTTGGTTTCTGCTTGGAAGGAAACGAAAGGCTTCTTATCTATGAGTTTGTTCCTAATGCAAGCCTCGACCATTTCATATTTGGTAGGGTTGGGAACTTGGATTCCTGATTTTATTCTGGAATGTATTTTAAATTCATCTGTGTACATGCTTTCCAAAAAGAGTATACTGCAACAAATGTCATTAACGGTCATTACAATATAGTCTTCTTGCTTGAATTTGCAGATCTAATCAAGCGTGCACATTTGGACTGGGATAGTCGCTACAAGATCATATTTGGGATTGGGCGAGGACTCGTTTACCTTCATGAAGATTCTCGTCTTAGAATAATTCATCGGGATATGAAAGCAAGTAATATATTGTTAGATGCAGAAATGCTACCCAAAATTGCAGATTTTGGCATGGCAAGACTGTTTGATCTTGATCAAACACAAGGTGATACCAGTCGAGTTGTAGGGATGTAGTAAGTACTAGCAGATCTTTTATGGCTTATAATCTCAAAGTTCATGCCATTTAACAATACAAGTAAATTAAGAACACACAAGAAGATAGTTTGTACCTAACCATGACAAGTTTCAAATTAAATAACTAAAGTTAACATTGCTTTTGTTGATATGCAGTTGTTATATGGCACCTGAGTATGTAATGAGCGGGCACTTTTTTGTTAAGTCCGATGTGTATAGCTTTGGTGTGTTAGTTTTGGAGATAATTATTGGACAGAAAAATAGTTCTTTCCGTCATGGTGGGAATGTGGAGGACCTTCTAAGCTATGTAAGTAACACAAAAAGTTAGGCTATACATGTCCCTGAAATTTATTAAGGTTAAACTAACGAAGAAAGGTCTTATCTGACTTTGTTAATTTCTAATTATTCACAAACTTATGCAGGCATGGAAAAGTTGGAAGGAGGGCACAGCTTCAAATTCAGTAGATTCCATGTTGAAGAATGGTTCAATACCAGAAATAATGAGATGCATCCACATAGGATTATTATGTGTGCAACAAAATATAGCTGATAGGCCAACCATGGCTGCTGTTATTCACATGCTTACTAGCTACTTTTTTGATCTTCCAGTACCCTCAGAACCAGCATTTTATATTGTTAGATCAGACTTGACCGCTGTCGGAGGGTTGGATAAATCTCAAAGCAGCTCTATCCAACAATCAGTAAATGTGGTTTCAATTACCGAACTATCTCCTCGGTAGAGCTTGTTGATGGGCACTCCATTGTGAGATGTTTGCAGTGTAATTTAGCATCACTTCGAAGCTATCCATGTTTGCAACTTTGCAGTGTATTGAATACTCATCTGACATGTCTTTGGGATGGGAGGATAATTCTTTGACAAGGTTAGATCGGTATAAAAGCAACTCTGTATTCTTTGACAAGGTTAGATCGGTATAAAAGCAACTCTGTACAAAAACTGCCACATTGATAGCTTCGATTCCAAGCTATTACCTCACTAGTTGATCGATGGTGCAATAAATGTTTACGTTGGTGTTTTGTATCACTTTTTTTCCATTCTTTTTTATGCGGTTCATTGTTTAGGTATACAGGTTCCGATTAATCTCAAGTTATTGGGATCAATTGGCCTTTCTTTTATGTTATTCGAGCGATAGTGTACATTTTAAGCTATGGGAAGGAGGATTTGAGATGCAAAGACCTTTTCTAAATTATGTTTTATCGGACGCTCGAATCATTCTCTAATAGAAACCGATTTAACACTTCGACAACATGAGAAGAATATACTCTGTAGTAATGGGATATTAAATTCATGACAATATTACTTTTTGAAGCTCTAAGTACAAGGACGTTATAAATTTCCTTTTCTTCTATGTTTTATAATCTTCCATTTTATTATTCTTCACTCGTGTTCTTCCATTTTATTTCTCTCTTCCCTTTCCTTTAATTTCCATTTTGTTGCAACCGCGTGGTCATTTGGTCAATGGCAGAACCCAAACCTTGGAAGTTCTTGACCTGTCCTCACTCTTCTCAACCAGTCCCCTTTGAATCTTAGACCAAGTTTTTAGTTTAATTTGTTTTGGATAATAATCAAATATAGTTTGTATTAAAAAGAAGATAATAATCATAATATGTTCATTAAGTAATTAAAAAAAAATTACTAAGATTGAAATCTATAGTCCGTCACCCTTTCTCTCTTAATCGTAATGACCAATATCATCATTCAAGTCCTTGCTCAGCCATCACATTTTCAATACAACTATTGCTCCAACTACAATGGTAACTACACTACTAACAGTACCTACCACACAAACTTCAATCACCTTCTCTCCCCTCTCCCCTCTAACGAGAAAGGCTTGGGGTTTTACATCTCCTCTTATCCCCAACAGAATATAGACAAAGTTAAGCAATCGGGCTCTGTAGAGGAGATGTTGAACCCGATGCCTGCAACACTTATCTTAGGTCTCGTTTGACATGCCGTATAAGACCATCGGATAGTACTAATAATACGAAACAGGTGTTTGGTAAGTTTGGTATTAAGTACTGGTTTGGTACTGAGGTACTTTTATAAAATAGAAAACTTCATTTTAATCCTTTAAAAAGATGAGTTTTAGACTATAACATTATGTAAGATTAAAATCCAATTTTAGTCCCTAGTGCATTTAATCATATCATTTATTAGTTTTATTTTGATGTTTTATTTTTATTTTTATTTTTATTTTAATGTATTAATTACATTTAAATTTAATTTTTATTTCATTCATCATAATATATTTTAGTGTCTACATTTAGGCAATTAATTTTTTATAACATATATTCCAATAACAATTTTGTATTTTCATTTAGATACATTAATACATTTGAATATTTCGATATATCCATTGGTACAAACATATAGGTACATTGATTTAATATAATGCATTTTGGTTAATATAATGCATTTCGTTAAGTACATTTTGGTACACATATTTGAGTATTGACTTTTAGGTACATTAATTCAATATATTATATTTCGGTACATACATTTAAGTACGTACATTTTGGTACATACATTTCGGTATTGACATTCAGGTACATACATTTTAGTACATACATTTCGGTATTGACATTTAAGTACATACATTTCGGTATTGACATTTAGGTATATACATTTTGGTACATATATTTCGGTATTGACATTTAGGTACGTACATTTTGGTACATATATTTCGGTATTAACATTTCAGTACGTACATTTTGGTACATACATTTCGGTATTGACATTTAGGTACATTAATTCAATATAATACATTTCGGTACATAAATTTAGGTTCATTATAATATATTTCGGTACAATCATGTAGGTACAAATATTTCGGTACAAAAAAGTCAATTTTATATATTTCGACACAGTCATTTCTCTGCACTTATGTATTTATGTATCACAAATTTCTTTTAATATTTTCTCATTTACGTTCATTTATAATTGAAAAACTAAATATGTGCATATTAATAAAATTAAAATTTAATGTGGAGAGATTAAATAAAAATACACATTAAATACAAAAATTGACTGCAAATTTTGATAAAAGTACATTCAAGGGATTAAATTGAATATTTAATCTAGCATCAGGTTTTTTTTTAAATTTTAATATTTTACAAGGACTAATGTTCAAAACCCCCTTTATAAAAAGTGGGTATAAAATAAAGTTGAGCTCAAAAAGGTGTTTGGTAAACACTTAAAAACAGTTTATTTTCACAGTTTTGGGTGAAAAAAAGCTGAAAATGTGAAGTAGCAAAAATGAGCTTATTCTCACAACACAGTAGAAACGGTTTTTTTTTTCAAAGCACAGTAATACCAAACCAACCCTAAATAAGCACCAGATTATTTAATCCGGCCCCACCATTTTAATAATCCTCCCACCCGCTTCATTATCCCGTCCACAACCTTGGTATTATTAGTTGGACTTCTGCCAAAGAAAAATCAGACTCGCCTTTCTCAAACCTATCCTACCATCTGCTCTTGGGGGTCGTAACCCCCAATTAACACCAAGCAGATACGAACAGAGATTTAGAGGTAGAAGTTCGAATGATCCACACCAAGCAGATATGAAGAGAACTCGAGGTAGGAGATATAACCCAAGTGGGCACCGTGACCTTCGTTCCTTAGCGTTGCAACCTCTGTTTCTAGGCATAGTGACCTCCATTACTGGGCATCACAGTTCGAATATCTGGGTTTGTGGCTTAATTGCTAATTGATTTTTTTGGTGTGTGGGGATTAAATTCAAAATTGGGAGAGATTTTGTCACATCCTAAACCGTCTCCACCATAGCATGATATCATCTACATAGGTTGGGTTACCATCATTCTTGATCGATGTTATAGGCATACATCTCATCCCCCACGATGTAATAATCATCACTAGCATTTAGCTTTGTGGATTTGTCAGAGGATTAGCTAGATCCATTTCTGACCTCAACCATATTATTGTTGGAGATATATCAACAATCTGTGATAAAATTATATATGCTAATAAATAATAAATGCGAACAGAAAATTTAACAGAGTATGAACAGAACAAAACTATAAAAACAGACAACTTGAAGATCGAGGCTTGCGTACCGCAATGTCCTTGAAACAGAAATTTCATCCCTACTCAGTGCTTGTAGTTCTACGGACGTCTGCTTCACCAGGATTCAATGATCTAAGTTTAGAATTCCAGCACCGGAAAACTAGACTTCTGGCGAATTCCCAAGAGCCCTAATCTTTTGACAATTAATTAGCACACCACAAAGCCTAACTCCAAGGGTGAGCCCAATTTTGGTCTCCAAGGTCCATGATCTCAATCACTTTTTATAAGGGACAGAGCCTTATAAAGTAATGAAATTTTTTAAGAATGGTCAATGTGGGACAATGAAATTTCTACTCAAAACCTCAAAATTTCCAACAATTATGTCAAACGCATATATGCAAGATAAAATTATATTTAGCTCAAGCATAGTTAGGTTATCGCCACACACAGACATAGATAAATTTGGTCTCTTCCACAAATAGTGGGATACCTCAATAACAAATACAGCAAGCACTTCTCTCGTCCATATAAAGAACTTTAAAAACACTTTACCCCCCATTGTTAGTCCTCCTCGAGTACCCACTGGTATCTCATAGTGGACCTGCACGTCTATTTAGGATAGCTTTAGACATCGCATCTCAATATATCAAGGTAAGTATCACAGTTGAAATAAATATTATCATCAAACATGAAAGGAAAAACTCAACATACACTATCCATTAACAAAGAGTACATCTCGTATATTTTGTATGCGAAACATATGATTGACTTTAGAATGTACTCCAATTAGGTGTTTCATCACATACGAATTCACAATGACTAGACTAAACCCTTCTGTAGGAATTAAGGGTGCGTTTGTTGCATCGGACTGTCTCGGACTGGACTAGCTTCAGGGACTAAGCTGTACTGGTTTAGACTAGACTAAGTTGGACTAGCTTAGTGAAACGTTTGGTGCAGTGTCGGACTAACAAGCAGGATAATTTACAAACTCTAATATTATATTATTTAATCCATAATTATTAATATTTTATTTTTATCCTATTTTTTTTATCCCTCTAATCCTTCCTTACCCCCCATTCTCTCTCTCTTTTTCTCCATCTTTTTCTCCCTTGCCTGTTCCAATCTATTCTTCAATTTCGTATTTTATATGAAAATTGGTTGTGAAAATCATCTAGTCCAATGACTTTCGAATGTGAGTGGTCGAGGAGCAAGGCGAGGAGGAGAAATGGGACAGTCTTAGCTAGTCCCATGGTTTTTGAGGGGTCTCACTAAGACCAGCTAGTCCCTGATTTAGTCTAGGCTAGTGAGACTTAGTCTCATTAAACCTAGTCCCTGTCAGGAACAAACATGGGACTGGACTAACCCTTAGTCCAGTCCAGTCCAGTACCCTTTAGTGAGGGCAAACAAACGCCCCAAGGGTCTAAGCTCTTAGACGGAGTTTGTGATTTAAACTCCACATGCAATAGCACTCCTCTGTCAAATGGATTTGAACCTTCTCGAACTCTAGTTGTCACCAAAATCATCACAACACATGTACCCCTCCTCCTTGATAGTTGCTCTGATTATATTATTACAAAGACTCACCAACAATATCATTATTTCTATACAGATCAAGGTGAGTGAATATAAGGAAACCTCACAATTAATTTCAAATTGGTGATATATAACCCCCACAATTTCTAAGTATATTCCAGTAAGAGAGTTAAAAATAGTAACTGATTTATTTTTATAAATCACAAGGTACGGTGAAAGAAAACCCCCACAAGTTTTGGGAAGCCTTAAATTTTTTAATAAGGTAGATAACAAATCATATCTGCTCCCACATATATTGTAGTAATTTTTTATCCCAATCTTTTCTGAAGTAATATGCAGGGCAAAACTTTACACAGTGAAGGTCCAATACGGTGACATGCTCCATTAAATGAGCCTTTCTTGAAGTGTTGGTCATCACAAGCACCTCACCACCATTCCTAGGATCACGCTTGTGGTTGCAGCTTCACCATAGAAGACAGACACAATACTACAGCAAACAAGTCAAATATACAAGTGACAAATACAGTCCATTAGAATTCGAAATGAATAATATGTCTTTCATGACTAATTAAGGAGATCAAAACAATTCAAGCATGTATGTGTATATAAACTCTATAACGTATATGTTTTCCAATTTAAGCTATCTATTTAAGAAGTGTACCCCACAATAAGTGTTCATAACTATCTCACCATGAGCCCCCACAAATTGAGGGAAATCTCCAGCTGCAAATGTAGGACTTACAACCCTCATGCTCATATCATAAAGCTACATTATTATAGACAAATATTGGTAATAATTTGGCTAATAATTTGGCTATGACCATGAATCATTCTCACATTAATAGATTACTAAATAATTTTAAATTATACACGAATATAAATCAATAACTAATTAAAATAATGTGCCACTTATCTGTAAACTCCATAACGGAAAAGGACTTCAACCTGTTTGGAACTCTCCGTATAGCTGACGGCAAGCTAATAGCATTAGCCTTACTGCCAGTTTGTCTTAGTTGTTTCTTCAACTTTCATTTGCATAAAAACTTTCCATGCTGACATAGTTGTTAGTCTTTTGAGAGAACTCAACTCATGTACAATAAGAATCACTTGCTCTTACAGCAGGGAAAGGGAGAAATATTGCTCTCACAACAGGGAAAGAGAAAAATATTAATCATTTATTTGCAGTTCTTCATATGACTGAAGTTGAATTACTGAGAAGTAATTAACTAAAATAATCAACATAAAATTAAGATAAACTTGTACATCTGAGTAAGAGCTAGGAGGCTATTAGAAATAACATACAAAATCTGGGATGTCATTCAAGTTATATAATTCACAAAGTACAGTGCAGAAGAAAACTCCGCAAATTAGAATATTGTCAAAAAGATATGCAATTATCTGATTACCTTAAACACTTTTAAGATTGGAATGTAATCTAGCAGGTTGGACAATTTAGACAAATACAGCCGTTGCTATTGAAAACTATATAAAAATTAAAACTGAATTAAATTGCATGCCAATATCACTTGGGTAAAAACTGATACAAAATAAATTATATCATATGCCAAAAGCATTCCTTATTCAACCCTCTACAAGAAACGGTTCAACGAAATTATATTGGTATACTGAATGCAAGGCAATAAAGTAGCAACCAAAAAGTTAATATAAAGACCAACGGGCAAAAAAACGTAAATTAATCGAATTAAGGGGCAACTACTGTTTTAGCTCTCAACCTCAAAACTAGTAAACAAGATCAAATTAATCCAATAATGAAGTTGATTGTGATGGTCTGAAATGCCGATATTATCGGCGATATTTCACCGATAATATCGGTTTTGTGAGTTACCGATATTTTGATACATATCCATTGCATTTTCGTCAAAATATCACGATATTACCGATAATATTGCGATATTTTAGGAGATGAGCCTGGAGACACCGGCGCAGGGGGATGAGCCTGGAGTCGAGGAGCTTGCGAATGTCTTCGCAGATGTTGGAGAGCTCGGTCTCGATCTTGGATCGGTAGTCGCGGATCAAGGCGACGTGGTCATCGTTGTTGCAGCTCTCCTCCTTCTGCTCGGTGGAGAAGATGATGCGCCAGAAGGCATGGGGGCGCCAATGACGTTCTTGTAGGCGACGGAGAGGAGGTTGCGCTCCTCGACGGTGAGCTCCTCTTTCTCGGCTGAGGCGGAGACCTTCTCAACGAACTCGACCATCTCCTCGTAGCGCTCGGCTTGATCGGCGAGCTTGGCCATGTAGACGTTCTCTTCGTCAGGGGAGAGGGTGGTTGCCGCCATTGTTGTTCGAGCTTCAGAGGTCGGCGAAGGATTGGATCTGGAGATCTGAGAGGGACTCTGATTTTTGGTTTGGGGAAGGAGAGGAGAGATTTGAGATTTGAGGTTTGAGGATAAAGGGTGGGTGTTATTTTTGGGGTAGTGGAGCGATAATTGCGTTGGGACTCAAGGGAGAGGACTTCAGACTTAAGAACTGGATTAAATCCAGTTTATCAAATGGCCTCATGCCGTCCCTTATTCTCAACATCTTTCCAAAACAAAACATAATGATCATGTTATTCTCAACATCTATCAACCTCAATTTCCCCCCAAGTTTAAAAAAACTGAACTATAGTAAGTTATTCTCAATTTCTACACTCACAATGTTTGCCAGCTCGCTTTATAATCAACTTAAATCAGTTAAATCCATCATGCAATGCATTTCCTTCCAATTTTTTGTGATAAACTAATAGATAATTGACTAAATAAACATCCTGCAAAGTTTCAATAAAATTTTTCGAGTTTTTCTTACAATTTTCGTGGTTTTTATTTAATTTTTATCGATATCGATAATATCCCGATATTTCCATCGAAATTTTCGTATTTTTGGACTACCGATATTTCCGATATCATTAATATTTTATACCTTGATTATGATTTGATCTTGTTAGACATGACATAATCTGACAATGAAGTTCTGACATAGACATGATTATCATAATCCAATAATGAAGTCATTCTAGATGGATTTGTGTGAAGAAAAAATGTAGTGTTAGAATTTGAATTTTTTTGGTCCAAATGTTCACAAATATATTTTACGGCGACAAAACTTAAACTAATTAAAAAAAATAGTTAACTAAAAAAATTGCACCTAATCAAATTATCATATAAAATCATAAAAATCTTAAATATAGGAATTCTACTATAAATAAAATACTCTTCTTTGGAGGCAATATGGACATAGGCCCACCCTAAATTAAGTCCCTACGTGGTCATCAAATGTGAGGAAATATTTTAGGGTGTTCGGCCAGTCCCTCTATTATAGAGATTGGAGTTCCAGCTGATTAGAAGCCACAAAGTCCTTCAATTTAAGGACATACGGGTGATGACAGGTATATGGAGAAATATTGGAGATGCAGATTGTCTCTTTCTCCTTCTTTTTAAATTAAATTACTTTTAGATATTTATTAAAAAATATCTACTTCTTGAAAATGACCAAAGCATGTGACTTTATGAAGTCTCTAAAGCCAAAAACGCAATTGTTGCTAGTTGCTACAGAAACGACGCTGTTTTGGTTCCCCTAAGAAACCGACCAGTTAAATCTCGGCATTCAGCAGAAACCAGTGTCTTCGTGCAGATCGCCCAAAAGCTCTAACAGTGCATCGCTTTCACTGAGATTTCGTCACTTTCTAAGAACCTAATTCTCTCTCTCTCTCTCTCCAAAACCCTGTTCTTGTACTTGCTTTCCTAGACACAAAAATTCCCATTCTTTTCAATGTCTGCACCTGCAAAACCCTAAATCCCCATATCCAATTGTAAAACCAAAAATTGAACCTTTCCGTTTCAGAAACAGCAATTCCCAGCGGGTTCAACTGATTAGTCATCCCCTTCAATAATCCCAAATCATTTCTCTACCAAAAACCCTTTCGAAATTCAGCACCGACCCACATAACCATTTCAGCTAAATCTTTAATCGTTCAGCAGAACAAAGTCAGTGAGTCACATTTGGAGACTTGAATTGGTGGGTTGGTGGGGAAGAGGATGTTGATGGTTGAGAACTATGGAGGGAAGTAAAGTGGAGAATGGAAGCTCAAGTGAGGGTCGGCCTCCGAACCCTCTTTCGACTTCCGCGTACTGGCAGTGTGGCTTCAGCCGCGCCGATGGCGTTCCTGTGCCGTGCAAGAAATCGCTCGTTCGACACCCGTCTCTTGTATGTTTTCGGTCATTCCTCCGCTTCTGCATTTTCCCATTTGGATTTTTTATATGTTTAGTGACTAGTTGTATGTTTAGGCATTTAATTGTGTACAAATGAATTCTAGAGTTTTGATTAATTATGCTTACTTGCTACGAGTGGTTCTGTTTTCAGAGTTTTTAAGATCTGTTTTCGTAGCGATTTAATTGTCTAATGTAAATTTTATGATCTTGGTGCAATTGTTGAATGTGTGAATGGGATTTTGCAGATGAAGACGAAAACAAAAGAGATCAACGTTGAACCAGGAGTTCAAGCACAGAACTTTGAATCTAAGTTCATTCCAATTGTCCGCTCCGGAGCATGGGATGACATCGGGTCTCGTCCAAACATGGAAGATGTTTACGTCTGCGTTGACAATTTTGTGAACGATTACGGGCTCAAGAATTGTACCGACGGTCCAAATGCCTTCTATGGGGTATTTATCTTCTCTTACCTATGTTCTTATGAATTTCCTTACACATGGTGCAATTACATTCTACTGTGAATTGTTTGGTTTTCATGTGTTTGTCATACGCCTCAGTTCTTTAGAGGTAGCTTTCTCTCGGGTGGTATTGTTGTTTATATTAAGCATATGTTTCAAACGATGATCTATATGTATTGCACTTGCTAGCTAAGCTATCTTCAGAATTTCCTAATTGAACATTCCAACTGTATTGGTTGGTCAGGTGTTTGATGGACATGGAGGAAAGCATGCTGCTGATTTTGCTTCCTCTCATCTGCCAAAGTTCATTTTTGAGGATGAAGACTTTCCTACAGATATTGAACGGGTCGTCACTTCAGCATTTATGCATACTGACACTGCCTTTGAGGACGCTTGCACCTTGGATGCCAAGCTTGCTTCTGGTACCACTGCATTGACAGCTCTTCTAATTGGAAGGTTGGATTTTACTTTTGTTTACTCTACCTCTGAACTGTAGATGCATGTATCATGACCATTCAATGTACATCAATTTTGTTGTTTTTCATTTTTTCTACAGTGTTTTGTACTCCCTCGAATTTGTGATGTTTGTGGAATTTTAGTCCCATTCCTGAATTCTTTTATTTTTCTTTTTGATGAATGAATTGTCGACTTGATTCAATGTGGATCAATGACACTATAAGCATAATCGGGTTGGTACCCAAAATTGTAAGGGTTGGTCCGACTGGAGAGAATACTTGGAAAGTATGAAGCAACCTAGTCATATTCTGTTTAAATTATTTCCTTATGGTGTGGTTAATCTATGATCTAGTTGACCTGTTTAGCTGTACACAAGTTACGCTAACATGGTCATAATCTACTACAGAGGGCTAGTGAGTGGGTTTGTTAGGCCAATCATACTTGTTTAGTTGATTGTGCCATTGATTAGTCATATGTTGATCTTAGTTTCTGTTCCCAGGTTGTTGGTGGTAGCAAATGCTGGAGATTGTCGAGCAGTGCTGTGCCGCCATGGCAAAGCAATTGAAATGTCAAGAGATCACAAACCGATTTGTAGCAAAGAGAAACAACGTATCGAAGCATCTGGAGGATACGTGTATGATGGTTACCTTAATGGGCAGCTTAACGTTGCTCGAGCATTGGGAGATTGGCATATGGAAGGGATGAAGGGCAGGGAGGGTGGACCACTTAGTGCAGAGCCGGAACTTACGACTGCTAAACTGACAGAGGAGGATGAGTTCCTTATCATTGGCTGTGATGGGATCTGGGATGTGTTCAGGAGTCAAAATGCTGTGGATTTTGCTCGTCGGAGGCTTCAGGAGCACAATGACCCAGCCGCGTGTAGCAAGGATTTGGTTGATGAGGCTTTGAAGAGGAAGAGCGGGGACAATTTAGCTGTTGTCGTCGTTTGCTTCCAGCCCCAGCCTCCGCCCAATTTGATTGCCCCTCGCTCAAGAGTGCATCGGAGTTTTTCCGCTGAAGGTTTGAAAGAGTTGCAGAGCTTCTTGGATGATTTGAAAACTTGAGATGATGACGAATGGTTTACCCTTTTTTCCCCTCTACATGATGTGTTTGGCTAATTGAAATTTTTCACTCTAGTTTTTACTGAGATTTTCGAGTTCCAACTGTAAAATAGGCGGCGGCCAAGTCGGTGACCTAATTTGTTATTTTATAACCTCTGATTTAACTCGTGTAGACAGTCCTTGATATGATTTTAATTAGTGGATGAGATTTACAGGGGAATTACTTGTTCTTCAACTTACCTTCATTATTTTATTGGATGTCCACTGTCAAACAACATAATGATTGGTTATCTTTTACTGATATTATTGCTAGTAAGCCTTCGTAAGGAGAACAAGTTACTTGGATGCACGGGTATACAACCACGTGGCGTTGCAAATGAAAGGATACGTGGACAAAAGCCTTCACGTATTTTATATTTTTACGGAACGATATCGTAGTAGCCTGGCGTGATATGTAAGTCTTTTTCTTAGTTAAGATTTTTTTTTTTTTTTGTCATATGATAGATTAGATGTTAAATTAGTCACCGATGGAATTCGAATTTATGACGTCATGCAAGGGTTCAACACCTTTTCACATTAAACACTTTTGGAAAATGCTTCTATAAAGAGGTGAAAATCTCTTTTGAAACTCTATGGCAGAAAAAAAGTTAAAATGTTTTTGGATTCTAACTGTTAATGCTTCTATAAAGGGGTGAAAATCTATTTTGAAACTCTGGCAGAAAAAAAGTTAAAATGCTTTTTGTTCCAACTGTTAAGTACTTTTTTGTTTTTTTGAAGAAGGTGCTTCTTAAGGGACTTCCAATTGCTTTATTTATTATTATTTTTTTCCATGTATTAATTGTTTCAGACATGAGGGTTGTGGAATAAAGCGGGTTCCTCGAAAGAGCAAGGAGGACTATGTATTAGAAGGCTTGATCACCTTGAACAATGCTTGTTTAGCTAAACCATGTTGGAAAGTGCTATCGATGATAGTTGGTGAGTTCAGATTGTCAAAAGGAAATATCTTAGGAAGGATAATAATATGGATTGTAATGTTAAACGAAATCACACAAGGGTACGAGGCAGATAGTGGGTAACACTAAGGACATTTTATTATGGATCCACAATGTGTTTTTCCTTTAGCTTAAATGGGCATCCTCAATAATAGGAATATCATACATAAGGGTATGAGGTAGATAGCTTATTTTGGACCCATCAATGAGTTTTTCATTACCCACTATACCAATTATTTCCAGAAAGTCAGCCAACAAGTTTGAAGTGGGAGTTAAGAGTCGGTGATTTTATTGACAATAATTGTTGAGATAGAAATCGACTTGTTGAAGTTGATCATCAGGACATTGTTAGGAAAAATTGTAATATTCTTCTTCCTATTCAAAATACAAATGATAATTTTGTGTGGGGTGCTTCAACTAATGGAGAAAGAAGTTGGTAAACAAAGTCATAACTACGAGGATGTAAGTAGACAGAAGTTGCTAAACAAAATGTGGAATCTGTTGATTCTCCCCAAAGGTGAAAAATTTGCCTGGCTTCTAAATCACGAGAGGCTTGAAACTAGGAAACGTCTTAGAAAAATTATTAAGAATGCTGATAAAATGTGTCCATTATGTGGTAGAGATGAAGAGTGCTGATAAAAATTATTAAGAATGCTGATAAAATATATCCGACAGAAATTAACTTTTATTCGACACTAAATAAATTATGTGTCGGATATCTTTATCCGTCATAATGACATATTAACTGTCACCATCATCCGACACCTAAAGCTAATATTGTAGTAGTGAGTGCCAATATGCAAAAACTGTTTGGAATTTGCCTCCGGTTAGTCCATTCAGAAATAATACTATTCAATTTGATAATATGATAGATTGGATGGAAACTTTGAATTCTACAGAAAAGGAGGAATTACGTGACTTATGTAAGGCTTTTCTTAACTGTTGTCAAAGTTGGAGTGATAGAAATAATGAGGTGATTAAGGAACGCTTAGCCATAGCTCTAAGGAAAGGGCTGACGTATGCTAGACTAGGAATCAAGAACATTATGTTGGAGGGAGATTCAAGACTGATTATCGGCGCAGGAAATCTGGGATGATCCATCATGGAACCTGAAATCCAGTATTGAAGATATAAGATATAAGATAACGATTGCACAAAAGGTTTTAAGCTTGAATGAAGTTTATTTATTGATTAAATAAATAAATAAAAAACTCCCAATAATATTATAACAGTGATGGATGAATGGTACAATCCAAGTGACAAATGCAATCTGACTAAGTTTTGGTTATCGCAGAGGATTCGTTGTTCCCCCAGAAGGTTTTATGCTATCTGCCATAACATCTCTCATCTTTTTTGGAAATTAAATGCTCTAATTGCATAGGCAAACATGAACCCAAACAGCAATGAAAACCCAACAATCACAACTGCAACGATGCCCAGAAACTCATGCTTGTATCCGAAGTAACTTCTCAAAAAATGCTCTACCGATTCTCCTGACTCCAGTTTCTCCTTTACGTCTCCAAATTGCGAAGCAACCATTCCATACAAGGTCCAGGCAACAGGGCAGACCCAATAGTACCATTTCCACCATATCGGAATCCTCTGCGATAACCAAAACTTAGTCAGATTCCATCGAAGGCACGCAAGAACATATGTATGAGCGTATGCATGTAAATGTATGTATAGGCTTACCGTTGGGGGAACAACGAATCCCGAGAAGAGGTTCCAGATTGCGTAGAAGGTAGATGAAGTTATGGCAGCAATGTTGTGGTTGGGAGTGAGAGCCATGGTCATCATGCCATAGAATGTGAAGTACAGCAAGGTGAAGTACATGAAGAAAAGATACCATAAGAACTTGGCAGCTATCCAATCGAATCCCATCATGGCGTATACTATAGCTCCGTAAATAATGGTCTGAATGAAGATGTAGGGAACCTCAATCATCATCTGCAACACAATTTGACTTGGTGAGTAGATAGAGAGCATGCATGTGTTCTTTGAATTTTTCAACATAATTGAACTTCATGGACTATTGCAAGTCTTTTACCTGCCCAAATGCGTATGGCAAAGCGGAATACATTCCAGCTGCTCTTTCTCTGTAAAAGACTGTTCTCTCAACAGCCACAACCGGCTGCACTGAGGCACCGTTTTGTACCCCGATAAAGATAACAGCAGCGTACATGGAACCCATTGCATTAAAGAGATCTTGCTGCTTACTCCTGTGGTTTCCCCAAAAAAGTTTGAGGATATTGGTGATTAAGAAATTGAAGTTCTGCAGACCATTTCCACGCTTTAAGTTTACTTATGTGCGTACCTTTTTGATCCAAGGTTCCAGAATATCAAACCGAATAATAAAGCGATGAACGTTGTGAACAACAGCCTTACTGCACTATATGATGGGTTTCGCCAATATGACCAGTGCTGTTTCCACAGGCAAGCCATACATTGGGTGAGAAAAGATTGTGAGTAGCGAGTAGGGAAGTCTAGATCTTTAGAACCCGAGGGAGGTGTGTTTAATTCCTCAATCATTGCTTTGGTTCTCCTGAAATATTCACCTTAGAGTTTTAATGGTTTTAAAGAGCAATAGGAATCAACTGTGCAGGCTGATAAATATAAGGTTTTACTGTGTTCACTAACAATCTTTCTGAAAGATAATTGAAATGGAACGCTTACTTGCATATTTCCGAGTTATTGTACGCATCTGTGAAGTTAACCCCAAGAGCTGCCTCTTGTGCGGCTGAAGTAACCTCCAGCATCCAGGTTGCCGGGTTATATCCTTCTTTAATCTTTGGAACTCCATTGATTCCCTTCATGCGGCAAAAGAAAAAGAAGAATACAAAAGTTAGTTATTGACAATATTATGGATAGTCTGGCTGTAGAACAGACATCCTGCACAGAGAATTTCTGATGCTACGAAGAATATATATTTTATGATTTATTTCTGTATAGTACTGACCTCAAAGTAATTGATCAGAATGGAGCAATGGGAGCCTAATGGACCGGCATATATTTGCTCACCTCCCAATTTCAGAAGAAGAAGCTGCGATACGACGTGAATTCCTTAGAGCATTTACAAGGCAAAACAGGTAATCAGTTCCTTTCTGAATATTATAAATCTAACCTCATCAAAAGCATCGAATATATCTATGCTTGGCTGGTGGATGGTACAAACCACGGTTCTTCCCGTGTCCACCGTGTTCCTCACTGTTCTCATCACAATCGCTGCTGCCCTAGCATCGAGGCCAGATGTTGGTTCGTCCATGAAGATTATCGATGGATTTGCAACGAGCTCAACTGCGATCGTTAGCCTTTTGCGCTGCTCAGTTGAAAGACCGGTTACACCAGGTAATCCCACAAGAGCTCCTCTGAATGAAGTCAGCTCCACAAGTTCCATGACTTCCTCGATAAACATCTTGAACCGGAAAAATATCAGATCAATGTGTACATGCTGATGTTTGATTTTTTTTTTTTTTTTTAGCGTCTGTTAAAGAAGAATACAAAACTCATACCTCTCTTGTTGCAGAATCAACCTCAGGTAGTAGCCGGAGCCACGCAGAAAAAAGTAGAGATTCATAGACTGTCACATGGGGAGAGTGGATATCAGTTTGCTCACAATATCCAGATATGCGAGCAAACGTTTCTTGCCTTTTAGGATAGCCAGAGATCGTGATGTTTCCCTTGATATGTCCACCAGTTTTCCTTCCAGCCAACACATCCATTAGAGTGGTCTTGCCAGCACCACTGACTCCCATTAAAGCTGTTAAGACTCCTGGCCGAAAAGCTCCACTTACACCCTTCAGAAGTTCAAGCTGATCCTCCTGAACACCCTCAGCTTTCATTTCCTGAAATGTACATGGAAAATTCAGTATGCAGGTAATTATTCACTGATTTATTAAACCCGCAACTTACTTGTGGCATATCTATGGCATATCTGATCTCATCGAAAGTGAGGGAAAGGGGCTGAAAAGGAAGAACCATCCCTCGCTTCCTTTTTCCATTAGCTTCATCAGTTGTACCCACTCTTTCGGATCCTGCATTGTTATTGCAGATCACAACGCTTGAATACAATGCGGTATGTTAAACAGAAAATAAATGGGAAATGATTGAGATTAACTGAATGACTCACCAGAAGAGATCTTTCCTCTTGGTATTAGCTCAATGAACTCTCCGTTTCTGCTAAAATTTCTCTCAGCCATGCTTTCTTTGGTTAGTACTGTCTGAGGCTTCCCGAGTGCTGCAGTATTCGTCAATTTTTTAGACAAATAAGTCCAAGAATCAAAGCACAAAGAGCATACGAATGATGACGATACTTACGATCAAGATACTGCAGAGCCAAAGTAAGGAGGAGATTGAACAGAAAAATATATCCAATCAATGCTGCTACTCCCATCCAATACAATTTTGCTTCTGGGAAAATTCCATGAGACTTCAGGATCAAAACTCCCAAGGATTCTGTAGAATTAGGTGGAACCTATAACACACGAGGTATCTCTACATAAGCATTGATCACAACCATGCTATCTCGTATCATTTTTTTCGGTGGATATACAAACTCAGATAGAGAGAGATGGTTACTTGTCTCCAACTCTTTCCAAGAAATTCATTCACAGTAATAGCATTTTGTCCATACATCAACGGCGAGACCCAGTAACCCCACAGCCACCATTTTGGAACAGCATCTGATACAAGAAAAATATGTTTCACGGTTCAAATTTAAATCACACCAGGAGATGTTTCACAGTTCAAATTTAAATCACACCAGGAGTGATAACTAGGGATCTTATTGCTTCTAAATTTAAATCACCTCGAGATAAGACGAATCCGCCCAAAACCATAACTATAAGCAGTGCAAAGGATCCTGTTGTGCTTGCAACTGTTACATCCCTTCCTAAGGCTGCTATCAACCTGAACAGCCCGGACGCCATCTGGTTTATGCACAAGAGTACAATGTACTGCTTGAAGAACCTGCAACAAGGAGTTTCCGTCAAACCCTGATCAAACCGAAAAGTTTGATGCTTTACTTCTTCTCACCTTTCAACATATGGATCAAATCCTATTACATAATAAGTAATGACAACCCAAATGGCACTTTCGGCCAAACTGATTGGGATCTTGAGGATCCATGCAGGAAGTGAGTAAGCCCAGGAAGGAAAGAAGAGAAGGTCTCTCTGCTTGTAAAAGACAGGAAGTTTCATAATTGCCATGTTGAGTTCTGATATTCCGTTAAACATCGCTACAATGACTGCAAAGAACAAAGCTCCCATGTAAACTCCACCATCCACCACTGAGTCTTTATGCATCTTGATTCGTAGAAATATCGATGATGTTATAGAAGCTAAGATAATAAGCTGAAAATCAAGGTAAACAGGAAGAATTGTAAGCTAGAATTACCACATTAGGTCAAGCACTATGCAAAATAATTTCTATTTATGATTTACTCACTAGGGCAAGTTTGAAAATGTAGGCAAATGAGTTCCTCTTCATGAGCAAGAACTCTCTTGAAACGCATGCTTGGAACAACTCCTTCTTGTTAACGCCATACCTTTTAGATGATAAAGCAGCACGATGACTTCTGGACTTATCGAAGGGAGTAGCAAGCTCGTCGCCAAGTTTCTGACCAATTGGAAATGACTGGAAAGCTTCGACAAACTCATTGACAGTAACAAATCTGTAAGGCTTGTCTCGACGTGCCCAGTACTGCTCTTGATCCTTCTTTGATGTCACCTATCACACCCCCACCGGAAGGAAAGTGTTAAAAATAAACGACACGCTATGGAGAGTACTCGAAAACATGCATGCGAGAAAGGTGAAGAGATTCAAAAGCAATATCACCTCTTGCAAAAAGTCAGCAACTCCTTTTCTCTCCGGACATATGAAGCCCATGGATTCAAAAAACTCGAGCACATTTTCACGCGGACCCTGATACACGATTTGTCCATCTGATAGAAGAATTATGTCATCAAAGAGGTTATAAGTTTCAGGGGCTGGCTGGAGGAGGGAGACAACTGCAGTTCCACTTAGAATGTGGATGGATTGCCTGATTGAATTTACTATTTGGAAAGTTGTTGAACTGTCCAAGCCGGTTGAAATCTCATCCATGAAGAGAGCTTTTACCGGTCCAACAAGCATCTCCCCTGCATCATTAGTACGTGGAAATATCAGAAGATTGTGAAGTTAAAAGGACTTTTCGATTCACAATGCTTTGTTCTATGTTTTACCGATCGTGACTCGCTTTCTTTCTCCACCAGAGATGCCTCTTACCATATCATCTCCCACCATAGTATTAGCACAGACTTCAAGTCCGAGAATCTGCAATATATCAAAAGTAGAAACATGAAGTTAAATGGATGGATTCCAATTGTTGCGCATATCTCGAAGCTGAAATGAATTCCAAATGTCATACCTTGAGAATATAATCAGTAACTAAATTGGTCTCCTGCCCTTCTAGAGCTGCTGCCTGCAGAATTTGAAGTGTCAGAAGATTTTTATATAACAAAAACTTCATCCACGTAAAAAGGGCATGTTATTTCTTTTCTCTTCAATCTGTTTACTTGCCTTCAGGTATATGTCAATGTCAGGATCAGGCTTGATATTGCCCTCCTTCTCTCTTCTACACAGTTCCACCAACATCTCTGCAAATTTCCAAGTATGAGATAAAGCCCTTGAAACTGTTTGGAACGAAAAATGAACTGTATCGAGCACATGGTGTTTTTGACCAACCGCAATTTGATCCAACTCCTTGACATCTAGCCGAGAAAGCGAATGTCTCTTTCACTGTCAGCTCTCCTATATGGAGATCGTTTTGACTTACATAAGCCGATGTTCTCTGAGGTACAAATTCTTCCATCCCATGTCCGTTATATGTAACCCGCCCGGAAGACTTAAGATTCATCAATTACCCTATTAGGCCAGAGGTGATATGAACTAAAGAAGGGAAAAAAAGCACTAAACTTTGGTTTTCTTACATTTAAATCTCTACCAAGTCTTCCGGCCAACGCCAATAGTAACGTGGTTTTTCCAGAGCTTGGGGGACCTAAGAGCAGAGTCATTCTGCAGGAATTACATTCGTTAGTTAGATAAGAAGTCAAGAACTGTTTGGAAAATGCACAATGAAGTGTTTTAACAAAAATTTTAACTCACCTTCGAGGCTTGATGATTCCACTAATGTTTTGAAGGATTTTTAGAGGCATCTTTCTACTCGGAGAAATTCGAAGATCATGTAGTATTCCCTATACCAGGAGGAGTTTTGTAAGTTATTCATTTTGAAAGATAAATTGCTGAACTTGGAATATATTTTTTTACTTTCTTTACGTGATTCAAAAGATTTACCTGCAACATGTTGATTGAAAAGTTGAGTAACGTAGGCAGTGCTCTGCTGCCAATATAAACTTTTGCCTCCACAGTCAGATGCTCGAACCGGACTTCAATTGTTGGCACATTAAGACCAACTCTGTATTCAAATGTGGAAAAACATAGAAAGATAAACACAAAAACCTCATTAAAATTCTCCCAAAGAGTTAAGCACACAAGAATTATCGCATGAAACTCACCGATCAATGCGGTTCTTGAGCTTCAACAAGAACTTCTCATTATCTTTCTCTGCATTGCTCACCAGCCTTTCCAACAAAGTCTTTCTCTCCAACAAGCCAAGATTCTCCACATCAACCTCTCTAGCTTGTCCCTCACCATCAATGAATAAGCCTCTTCCAACACGTAAACAAGTAGGCAGCCTTTCAAGCGCAGCCCATTTCAGAGCTTCTTCGTCGTCTTCAGCTCGCGAAGACCTTGAAAAAGCTTCCATGATGTTGTTCCACCTGATGTCCAAATGACTTATACAAGGATCACAACTCATATATCACCATTGATGCGCTTTTAACTCCAACTTCCACACATGGATAGTTGAACTGAAGCAGCTTATATGAAGAAGAATTATGAAATCTTGGACATTGTTTAAAACATCTGCAGACAACAAATGATAACAAAGCATTCCTTGAAGTATGTGTGGTGGAGTTTGGTGTTGATTGAGAAAAATGAGAGAGGAAATGTCATTGTTGAGTAAAGCACAGCTGCAGGAAAAATCCCGTGTTTGGGTTGTCTTGTCCGACTAGTATGATTATTGGAGGGTTGAATTTAGAGCCCTTGGCGTGATTCATGCTTTCGCAAGTGCATGATTATGCTGCATCGGTTGAATCAGTGACAACAAAATCACCATCGATATAAGATTTACTACGTGAGATTCACATCAATTAACGGCAGTTAAATAATTAAGCGCAAGAGACTCATATATATCAAATTGGCAAATCTTAATATCAAAGAAGGCTTATACGTTGCTTAATAATTGCAGAAAGGCCCAACAGGATGAACTGTCAAGTGAGGATGCCCTAATGTCAATTTATACAGGGGCATTAGTGAGACTAGTGACATCATTTAATCATCATTTTTATAAGTTCAGTGTAACTTTAACTAACTTCGAAGAAATAATAAGACAATTTAATGAAAGGGATACATACTTAATTAAAGTTGGTAATGCTTTCATACAGTGTGAAGGTGACCAATTATATTTCAAAAACATAAAAGATGATAGTGACTTAAAAGTTTGTGGAAGAAATCAACGTGACAAGTTTCCTTAGTTCAATTGTTTAGTCTTTTCTATCATTTTACCGTCATGTTTATTTTTTTGAAAAAAAACATTCTAGAGTTTATTTACCAACCACCAAACCATACTATTCATTTTCTTTTCTTTTCATCAAACAATAATTTAAACCTCTCAAGAAAATTATGTAAACTATAGTATATTCTAGTGAAGCAGCTTCTATTTTGTTGGGAGAAATTTTAAGTTCAAAGCTCATGAATACGATCAAATTATTACGCATCATTATATGTCTTATGCTCTTTTACTTATAATTCAATCGCATTACTCGTTGGAATAATTCGATCACATTGCTCGTTCGAATAATTCGATCGCATTGCAGTATGGAGTAGGTCAAGACATTATATTTTCTTTTATTTATATACTTATGCTTTGCATGATTCTCGACTTCTACGGAAACACGGATCTAAACAAGAAATCATGGAATTTGCATTTACTTGTCAGTTATTCACATACAAAACGTCTTCATTTTTTTGGAAGTTAAACGCTTTGAGAAGGCCAAAAAAAAAAAAACACTTTGAGAAGGCAAAGACGAATCCAAAGAGGCATGAAATCCCAAGCACAATTGCAATAAGGGTGGTGGTATATACACACCTTTTTCTACCTCTCAAATTGGAGTTGTCGACGGACAGCTCTTCTCTCTTCTGCTGCTGCTCAAAACCAAAAGGCATAACAAATGCCTTAATATATATTGAATGCTGCCAAAACAAAAGGCTCTGCCTTGTCTCCCATTATAAAACCAAAATCATCAGCCTTTCTTTTTCTTTATTCTTCAAAAAACAAAAGCAATGCCTTCTTTTCTTTTTCTTTTGTAAAATCATTGTGTTTCGGTGTAACATGAATTAAACAAAAGGCTATGCCTTCTCTTCCCATTTTTTCTCTTGTTTGAACCGAAAGAAAAAGAGTCATCCAACAAACTTATTGGGGTCAACGAATTCCATTGCACCCATCTTGGCTCCGCTAGTGCGTATGATCAATAAATTGAAGATTATTTTAAAGGACAAAAATTAACAGAGAGGGTGTAGGAGGTAAAAAAATGTGTGTGAATAGCACCACCTTTCCAACAACACCTAAAAACTCTTCTGTAACCAAAATATCCCTTATGAAATCCTCCAAAGTTTCACCAGAATCTAATGTGTCCGTAAAGTCCCCAAACTGTGAACAAACCAATCCATACAAGGTCCACGACACAGGGCACACCCAATAATAGAACCATCTCCACCATATCCCAATTATCTGTCACAAACAAACAACGAAATTGTGAGCCACCTTTCGATACAAAGCTAAACTAAATATTATTCACGCTCGCAATTTGTCACCCGTGTGTAAAAAAAAAAATATAAATTGAAGTGCCGGATGACAAATTTGGAGTGTGAATATCAACTCTGGTCAGTGGAGAATTTCATAAAATAAAAAAACCAAAACGGGTAGAAGGCCGAGGAAACTACAGGTGAAATGCTGGTGATGGGAGTAATGGCCATGATCATCATGCCATATAAGGTGTAATATAAGAAGGTGAAGTACATGAAGAACAGATACCAAAATAACTTGCTGAATGTCCATTCAAATCCAACCATGGCGTAAACTATAACCGCATATATGATAATTTGGATCAAAGTGTTGGGGAGCTCAATGACAACCTGCATTAACACAATGAAATTTGGTGAAAAATCAGTAAGAACTTTATCTGCAAGATCTCAATCAGTCAAATTGACGCCAATATCTTATTAAACAGTTTACATTAAATTTTCAACCTAATCCGGGGTTTTTATGGATCAAACACCCTCAACATTTTCAATCCACATATCCAAATAGAACCTGAACTCGAGTTAATGGACAGAGTTAGCGCATGGCAAGGGCTAACTATCCAATTCGTGGTTAAATTGGAGAACGGGAGCAACTATTATTTGTGTTCAAAGAAGAAAATGTAACTCGGGGTATAATTCAGAGACCGTAGCTACAATTTAGCCTAAATATATGATACTACAATTTCACGAATGAATCCTGAAACTTTTGTAAAATACCTGTCCGAAAGCATATGGAAAAGCGGAGTGCATTCCAGCAGCCCGCTCTCTTTAAAAAAAACTTTCTCAATAGCCACAACTGGCTGAACTGATGCATCAATTTGTACTTCCACTTAGAGAACCGCAGAACACAGAACCCATTGCACTGCAAATATCTTGTTGCTCTTCCTGAATTAATTGCTGAAGTTTTAGCCAAAATAAAGGATCCGGCAGGAGATGAGGGGTCACAGTTTTACACATCCCGGTTCTATTTAGGTCAAACTATGTCACCATATGTTAAATTACTTTTGACTTTTACCTTTTAGAGCCAAGACCCCTGAATACTAAACCAATTTGTATAGCCATCATAGCTGTGTTAAAAAGTCTCACTGAGCTGTATGGCGGGTTTCACTAGTTAAACGAATGCTGTTTCCATAGGCAAGTTATGCACTGTGTAGGGAAGTGCAAGTCTCTTGCATTTGGTGGAGTACTTAGTTCCTTGATTAAAGCCTTGTTTTCCCTGAACATTCAACCCATAATGTTAGTGGCTTAAACAGAATCTTAGTACTAATAAACATGGTTACTTTTTGTATTTTCCTTTCCAACTGAACCTAATAAAATATCGGAACTCCGAAGTGTAAGAGTTTAACAAAACTCTAGTTCATATCAAAGTCTTCAGAAGGAGATTCACAGCAGCTAATTTGTTAAAGACAATTGTCAAGTACATAAGGATGTGAAACTATGAAGCTCTTGCAGGAAAAATATAATCATCCTAACTGATATATACAAAATGACTACTCTGAGATTGGTTTCTATGGTTATAATGGATTGGATCACATAACGTTTAAATCAAATCAATTATCCAAACCAGGTAAATCGCGACAATTCTTGTTTTAGTTTTGCTAGATATCGTACCTCTATGTATCTGACTTCCAGTATATGTCAGCGAAATTAGCTCCAGGGGCTGCTTCTTGTCCTGCAGAAGTAACCCCCAACATCCAAGTGCAGGAGTTTTGGAAATTTCCTTGATGAAATATAACTCATTTATATTAGCAGTTGAGCAGAAGGTATTGCAGATAGTATAGAATTTCATGTACTTGTAAGCCTAGCTAACCTCAAAATAGTTGATCTAGGGGGAACAATGGTGGCCTAGGACCAACAGAAATTTCTCCGCCTCCTCGTTTCAAAAGAACAGCTGCAAGAATGTTTTAGTTCTTGTAACTTTAAGTAGCATAGTCAAATTGTGTAACCTAAAGCATAAAAAGGGTAATGCCAACAGTGACGTGGTCTTTCAGAGCCCGGGGGCCTAAAAGCAGTGTCATTCTGCAGAAATCAGACCAGAAATTTGAGAAACAATTTGAGAACTACTCTATGTTAAATATTTGCATCAGTAATATTGCCTAATTGATTACCTTCTTGGCTTGATAATTCCACTAACATCATTGAGGATTGGCAATGGTTGCTTCCGACTCGGAAGAATATGGACGTAATTCAAGAACAACTTCAGAGAGAGAAAGTAAAACGTGATGTACAAAAGAAATTTTAAGCTACATATAAATTGTTACTGCACAAATTTGTGAAAGATGAAGTGCCTCGAATGTACCCAGTTTTGATTTGTTTGATTCAAAAGATGAAGTACCTCTAACATATTAATGGAGAAGTTGAACATTGTAGGCAATGCCCTACAACCAACATAAGCCTCTGCTTTAACATTTAAATGTCGAACCGCAGTTCAGTCGTTGGATATTTAAGGGCGGAGTCAAGAATTTTTTTGTCAGGTGGGCTAATTATTATTATTTTTTTTTTAACTGCATAAGTTAACTTCTATAAGGAAACTCTAATGAATGACCAAACAAGATACTATTGTTGTACAATTAATTAGAAAAACAAATTTAAAAGGAAAAAAAAACAATGGACTCCACTGGATCGAGAAATTTTTCATTGTGACCAGAATACAAGTGGTCCAGCACATGTTTTTATATAAGTGGTGGAAATTTTTAATATTTAAGTTATTAACTTTTTAACACACATATCCTACCATTTGTATAATAACACGTGGTGTACCACTCCGTGTTCTGATCACATTGAAAAATCTCTTCACTAGATCGAGATATTTTTCAGTCTGACCAGAATACGGAGTGATACACCACGTGTCATTATACAAATGATGGAATATATGTGTTAAAAACTTAATAACTTAAAAAATACAATTTCTCACCACTTGCATAAAAATACGTGGTAGACCACCCGTGTTCCGGTCACAAGGAAGTTTGTTGTATTATTAATGGCATTGAGCTTTTTGGAATCAGATCCTCGCCGGATCCTTTCCATGCGGAGCCTGCGGACGTTTAATCTTGACCGTTCATGTATTAATCTTGCGGCGACGCCTTTGCGTTTTCACAAAAAATGATACTCCACCAGCTCTTTCTATCCCTCCCATCGCCTCTCTCTAACCCAAACAAGCGATGCAACCAAAGTGATGGCAGAGAGTCTCTCCATTTGCCTCACCAACGATGCAACTAAAATCCCCAATCTTCCTCACATCCTCTTCCCACAAACCCATCTCATCCCCCACCCCAAAAATTCACTCAAAATCCAAAACCTCTCTAACTCCACTGAGGTCGCGGTTGAACCCATGTACGACTTGGTTCTCGAACTGAGCGTGAGGAGGTGTTGGGAGTGGGCAGAGAATTGTGGATTCCCTTATTTTCTTCCTTCTTGCTTTCTCTGCTGATTGCGCAATAAGTGACTTTTTCCCCCTTTTTTCCGTTCTTGGTTTTTGCTTTGTTTTTAGAGATATGAAGGCCAGTCTTCAATGGAATATCTTTTGTGACTTCGATTTATGTTTTAGAGAGATGAAGGTGAGTTTTCTAGCAGACAAGGTGACGAAAAGGCGTGGAGGAGGGCTGGGTTGCGGACGACAACGAGCGACTAGTTTCCTTGAAAAAGTGAAAAAATAATTGAAATTATTTGTGGCCACAGGATTATACATGAACGGCCATGATAAAACGGTCCGCTGGCTTCGATGTGAATATGGGTGGGTTAGCGGTGGCTAAACTAAAAACTTATATGAGGTAAAATGAATTGGGCGTTTCTAAGTGCGGACCTTGCATGCGAATCGCAATCCAATAGTTTTGATCTGATGAGTTCACACCTAAAACCGAGTTATTGTGACTGCAATTCAAAACTTTTTTTTTATTCATTGCAGCAAAAGGGGGAGGTGAGAGAGATTCTTCACACGTCCAAGAGGGAAAGAGTGGTAGAAAGATTGAGGTAGTGTGAGAAATCGATTTCAAGTGGATTGAAGCTCTATTTCGATTATGACCCGATAGTCTATACCTTTAATTTCTTTTTTTCACTGGATGTGTTTTTCTCAGAAAGAGAGGGAGCGATTAGGGTTATCTTTGTGGGGCAAATGAGGCATAAAACCAAGTCCAGTGAGGGCTTTAGCCCGATGGACCGTGGATTGCATAAGACCAAATTGTTAGGGCAATGAACTTCAGCCCATGCGGGGTTCAACGCCGAATGGGGCCTGAGCGACAGGCTCGACACGAATCAGTGGCCTGAAAACCCGAGGTGGAGATGATGCAATGCTGACGTCAGGGCGACGTCAGCCACGTTACATTTTTTTTTGTGTCAGGCGTGTGCACTTCAAGAGCGCGTGGGGCCGCGTCCCCGACAAGTTTTCAGACGTGGGGCCCGCTGTACAAAATCTCAAATGTTAGTGTTGCCTAGGACACGTGGCTTCTTCGTGTCCGTTGGATTTCAACGGTTACTTTTTATGGACCGTTGGATTTCCAACGGTAAAAAAAAATTCAAACCTTCATTAATTTCAGCCATTGGATTTGAGATCAACGGTCCACGTTATTCGCCTTTATAAATTAAAAAAAAACAATACAAAAAATATGAAATATTATCGTTGTGCCACGTGGCACAATATGGAGGGTTGGATTTCAAATTTTTTTTAATCCAACGGCAGAAATTAATTATGTGAATAAAAAATTAATAAAAATCCAAAAACAATTTTGAAAAAAAAAAAAAATTGATTTTACTTTTCTATAAATACCTTCTCATTATATTCTACCTTACACCACAATTTCATATTTTCTCAAATACTTTCAACCACATTCCTATCTTTCTCTCAAAGTTTCAATCCAATTGTTTTCCAACAAAATGACTAATGATGCAAGTACAAATTGGACGCTTATTAAATATATTATGTTGTGTTCTAGCTGGGTTGAAGTTACTCATGATCCGATTACAGGTAATGAGATGCAGTTGCGAGAAATGTGGAGTCTTATTCATACCAATTATCTTGAGAAAATTGGTGGGAAAAGAGCTAAAGAATTGATGTCCAGTCGTTGGAGAATACTCAACCAATCGTTTAGTATGTGTAGAGATGCATTGGCACAAGCTAATAGTAATCTTCGAAGTGGGGAAAATTTAGCAGATCAAGTAACAATGTATTCTTTATTTGTTTGTACTATACCTAAATTTACATTAGCTACTTTGATTATAATTATTTATTCTCCCGTATTGTGTAGACACTTCAAGCACAAGCTTGGTATAATGCCAAAACCAAAAGCAAAAACAAATCATTCAACCAGTGGGAATGTTGGAATAGTGTCAAAGATTGTCCTAAATTCAGAGTTGTGCCTATTGGTCCAGAAGTTGTCATGAACAACACCCATTTTACACTCTACGCTCGATCATGCCTCGCATGTTCATGAAGATGATGTATAAGAAGTGCCGAAAATGCCCCCCCTAAACAAGTGTCGGGGTCGACCCGTTATCCAATTAGGCCTTAAGGTAAGAAGGCTTCAAAGAGGAAAGGGAGTGCTTCCAAGAGTGATTATGCAAAATATATGGAAGAACTTGCTCACCAAGGTGATTGAGCTTGTTTCAATTCCCATTGGTGCCCTATCAAGTCAATTTGTCGGGCATTGTGTATATATGGGTCCTAAAGTGTAGTATATCGTTGAATGAGCCTTTCATTGTAACGTTCATCCCTTTCTAATGGCTCGTGTTACACGGGTTCTTCGGTGGCGTCACGAGCACAATATATTTGTGTTCTGGAATTGTTCATCGTGTATGGCTCATATTCATTAACGACATCATAATCATACTCATCTTCCACAATCATGTTGTGAAGAATGATGCACGTCATCATAATGGATCGAAACGACTCTAAATCAAACATTCTGGCAGCACCCTTGACAATCGCCCAACGAGCTTGGAGGATACCAAAACAACACTCCACATCTTTCCTGCACCCCTCTTGATAGCTTGCAAAGTGTTTTTCCTTTGCACTTCGCTGATGTGACATTGTTTTGACAAATGATGACCACCTTGAGTAAATGCCGTCTGCTAAGTAATATGGCCCGTGGTACTTATGTCCGTTGACCCAGTGCGTGACTCTTAGTGCTTTTCCTTGCAGGACATCGTTGAACACTGGGGATTGGGCAAGGACATTGAGGTCATTTTGAGCTCTCGGAACACTCAAAAAAGCGTGCCAAATCCATGTATCAAATGATGCCACCGCCTCCAAACTGATACTTTTTGCTCATTTTCTATCCCCATAAGCTCCTTGACATGCACTTGGACAGTTTTTCCAAGTCCAGTGAATACAGTTGATGCTTCCAATCATCCCAGGAAAACCTCGCATCTCGCCCTTGCTTAAACAATTCTTGCTCTTGCTGATTGATTTCCCGCATCATCCTTGAAGAAGAAGACATTGTAAGAAGGACGCATAAACTATAGAGATTTTGATTTTGGTGAAGAATGAAGCATAAACTATGAATAGTGATAAAGATTTTGATTTTGGTGTGTGATTTCTTAGGATGGATGGTGGGTTATATGGAGGATTCAGAAATGATTATGTTGTAGATAATGCCACGTGGCATGCCGTCATTCGTTAAAAATCTGATCGAAATCTATCCTCAAAGATTGTAAACAGATTGTAACACGTGGCGTGACGTGATTGGTTCAAAATCTTATTGGAAATCTTTCCTCAACGATTCTGAAAAAGGTAACGACACATGGCACGACGACATTGGATAAAAATCTTATCGAAATCTATCACTAATAATTGTCTTTTCCGATAATGAAATGTGGTGCAATGAGAACGATTAAAAATCTTATCTAAAATTACAAATAAAATTATTTTGTGTTATTTTATAAAATAAAAAATACTAATATTTTATTACCTATTGTCAGGGCTATTCAGTTTAGACGTGGAGATGCAAAAGACAGTTACTGTTTATTAAGGGCAGCTACTATTCACTGAGTGGATTCAATCGTGAGTAGCCCTAAAGGGTCTTTGCAACACTGGAGTTGCTATAAAGACAGAGCTGGTGAATGGTGAGAGTGTTTGATTTTAGGTGGATACCGTGGATTGAAGCTAAGTTTCGATTGCGACCTGGAAATCCTGTAAAATTGAAATTCAAATACAACCCACCAAGCTTTCCCGCATTTTCATACAAATTAAACTTGCATTTCGTGGATTTTTAGAGCTGAACCAGTTGATACATTAATTGAAATTGCTCTCAGGGTGTACGATCAGACAGATACGACCAAACGTGTGTGTGTGTCATACCAAATATGTCATTCCCTTCAGAAGGAACGGGAGTTCGATATACATTTATTTTATATGAACTTCAAGACGTTATCCTCTGCATAGTGCAACATTTCATAAATACTTGGTTCTTACACAGTTACACTTAGTAATCTCTCTTTCATAAATCATAGTTTAATATGTATACATATTTTTTTTTGTATTTATATTTTACAAGTAATTTCTGAACATATGTCGAACTGTGATTTGTAAGTGAAAAAAATTGTAATTTTTAGCGTGCCAATTGAATATGTTAAACTGTGATTATACTTGAGAAGTATGACAAAAAAACTGTAATAAATTTGCACGTAGAAAAGACATTGGAATAAAAAAACCAATCTCTTTCTTTGTGTACCACAAATCGCAGATTTAAAAGTAAAATATTTTAGGAGCAAAACGAAAAGAAACGGCTTCAGATCTGCAGTCTGCATGATTTTCCCTGCACAAGAAACAAATCTCAATCACTTACTTAAAAGGTAAAACTACAGGGCTGTTTATTCAATTAAACATGCCAATTCCAATACTCATCATCATCACCGTCAACTGTTATTACCAATGCATACGTGCAATGAACAAATTAATTTGATTATTTCTTATTTAATCGTGACATGTACCTGTTGCTTGGGTGGGTTCAAAAAACCAAAAAGTGAAAAAAATCGAAAACCAAATCGAACTGAAACCGAAAAAAGCGAACTGAATTGAAAAAATCGAACCGAACTGAATTCTTTTAGTTCGGTTTGGTTTTAGTGGTCTAGAAACCGAACCAAACCGAACTAATTAAATTAATATTTTTTAATTTTATTTATTTAATTATTTGTTCTGGGTATTATTTTTTAAACCCAATTTTATTTGTTTTGGGTATTATTTTTTAAACCTAATTTGTAAGCCCAATGTGTTGCCAAATACTTACTACCCTCTTCTCATTTTTCTCACACTCCAATTTTACTTCTAATTTTGATGGTTTGTTTGTTTCATCACTATATCAGTTGCTTTCCATTTGTCTCTCGATCAATTATGTTATTCTTTGTTTGTGTTTTTATTGTTTGAATTGAAATTATGAGTGATTTGGAGTAATAATCACAGAGTAATCAAATATGCTTGTTGTAAACACGAAAATTTCCTGAAGGAACAAGAACACGTGTACAAAATATATTTGTTATTTGATGAATTTTGGGTTACAATCTCTATTTGTTCCTTTGATTCTATCTTCTTAAGATATGGGTTTGTTGATGGGCTGTTGATCCAAAGGGCCGTTGGGCTTGATCCTTGGATGAACAGTGATGCGGATTTGTTGATGGGCTGTTGATCTAAAGGGCCGTTGGGGGGCTTGATTCTTGGGATAAACTGTGATGCGGATTTGTTGATGGGCTGTTGATCTAAAGGGCCGTTAGGGGGGCTTGATTCTTGGGATAAACTGTTCTTCAGGGGCCGTTGGGTTTGATCTTAAGGTTTGGCGGATGAACGCTTCTTCAGGTGCCTTTGGGGTTTGATTCTTGAAGTTTGGATGAACGCTGAATGACGGATGGATCTTCAGGAGCTGTTGAGGCTTGATTCTGAAGTTGGATGAACGTTGAATGACGGATGGATCTTCAGGAGGCTTTTGGGCTTGTTTCTTGAAGATGGATGAATGATGAATGAAGAACGATGAACGATGAACGATGGATGAACTTCAAGGGACTTTGAGCTTGATTCTTGAAGAATGAGTGTATGGATTCCAAGGGCCGTCGGGGCTTGATCTTGGGGGGTGGATGAATGTTGCTTCAAGGGCCGTCGGGGGCTTGATCTTGAAGAAGATGGATGAACGATGAACGAAGAACGATGAACGATGAACGATGGATGAACTTCAAGGGGCTTTTGGGCTTGGTTCTTGAAGAACGGATGAACGGATGAACGGATGAACGATGAATGGATCTTCAAGGGCTTCTGGACTTGATCTTGAAGAACAATTGCGCTGATCCAAGGGGCCGTTGGGGCTTGATCTTAGGATGGATGAGCGTTTCTTCAAGGGCCGTTGGGGCTTGATCTTGAAGAACGATGAACGATGAACGAAGAACGAAGAACGATGAACGAACTTCCAGAGAATTCTCTTCCAATTTGGGAGTAGAGAAATGTATTTGTGAATTGGTGAATTGAAATGAATGAAATTGGCTTCTATTTATAGAATTTTCCAAGGCCTAATTTTGAATATAATATCACAGATGAAATAAGCCGTCTCTGCCAGGTGTTGACACGTGTCCTGTTTGACAGCTTTTCGGACTCTTTTCAAATTTTCGTCGAATCACACACTATGTGTACAATTTATGTAATACATGAGCGTTAACATTTTGACCATCGGTCAACATTTTATTTATCGAAATTTCACTGTCTACAAATGCCCCCACTTCAAGGCGCCCTGCATACATGTGCTTGTCACGTGTAGAGGGTGCGTTTTGAAGTTTCCTTACTGTAGACGTCGATCCAAGGGCCGTCGAGGCTTGATCTTGGATTGGGCTGGGATCTCCTTCAAGTGCCGTTGAGGCTTGATCTTGAATTGGGCTGAGACTATTTTCAACTTTACTGGGGTGAATCGGCACGTGTATTTGTTGTGCTTGTTGACTTTCCACAGACTTTATCTTGAACTGGTTTTGATTCAAGGGTGACGGACACCTGATCTTGAATCAGACTTGTGATTTCTTCAAGGGCCGTCGCGGCTTGGTCTTGAAGGTTGATTCAAGGGTGACGGACACTTGATCTTGAATCGGGTTTTGTGATTTTTCCACAGCTTCCATCTTGAACTGGTTTTGATTCAAGGGTGATGAACACCTGATCTTGAATCGGGCTTTTGATTTCTCCAAGGGCCGTTGAGGCTTGATCTTGAAGGTTGATTCAAGGGTGTTGGACACTTGATCTTGAATCGGGTCTTGATTTTCTCCAAGGGCCGTTGGTGGCTTGATCTTGAAGGTTGATTCAAGGGTGTTGGACACTTGATCTTGAATCGGGTCTTGATTTCTCCAAGGGCCGTTGCGGCTTGATCTTGAAGGTTGATTCAAGGGTGTTGGACATTTGATCTTGAATCAGATTTGGGAGCCTTTTTACTTGCAAGCGATCCTCAGCTTAGTTGAGGATGAATCAGCACGTTATCTCCACATGCTTCAAGTACTCCGGTCTCCATGCAGATGTGCATCTTCTTACACTCTTGGATCATCCCTGACTCCGCCTTCATCAGGATGCAACTCAGACTCCTCCTGCTTCGTCTGTGTGATACTTTTGCTTTTTGAATAAGTACCTCTACACAGGGTTTTTTTTTTTTTTTTTTTCTTCTGCTAGATTTTCTAATCTTGAATCGGACTTGTGTTTTCTTCAAGGGGCCGTCGCGGCTTGGTCTTGAAGGTTGATTCAGCACGTTGTCTCCACATGCTTCAAGTAGTCCGGTCTCCACGCAGGTGTGGCATCTTCTTGAACTCTTGGATCAACCCAGACTCATCTGTTCTTCGAAGCAACTCAGACTCCTCCTGCTTCGTTTGTGAGGTACTTTTGCTTTTGAAGAAGCACCTCTACACAGGTTTATTTTTGAAGTGGGCTGGGAGGGGTTTGAGATGAGTACTCGAGAGCAAGACTAGGTAAGCAATCAGGATCTCACTTTCTCCACGTTCCTCAGATGAAGGTGAGGAGAAAGCATGATATGAGATATTTTTGCTTTTAACCCTTTTGATATGAAATATTTTTGCTTTGGATGATTTGTTTTCTGGGGTGTTCCAAGGGATGAAGAACACTGAGTGACTCGAAAGGTTTCTTTGAGAATACATTCTCGGAGATGAAGAGATGAAGAGAGGGTGCACTTTGGCTGTGGAAGGCGAAGGTTGGACTTATAGAAATTTTTTTTTCTTCACAACGGAACTATTCCTTCACTATTTGTCGGCAGCCGGTGGATGGATGAACAGTACCAGTTACGCGCTTTCTGACAAACTGCCCGTAATTTCCGGAAAGCTGACGGTGCATGCAACGAGTGACGACACGTCTGGAATGATGATCTTTTGAAAACCGGGGTTCAAATCCGGGTTCGGCTCGTGGTTTTCGCAAAGCTCCAAGCTGCATGTGACGAGTGACGACAACTGGAAAAGCTGAGCGCCTCGTGATGTCTGAGAAATTCCGAATTTTGAGAAAGGAACGTCACTCTTTGATTTTGCGAGAGGAGCGCCGCTTCGAGCTCTGAGGAGCGCCTCTTTAATTTGCTTCTTTTTATAGAGGCGCAAATTCTGCTCCACCTCACACTTAAACTCCTTTCTTGCACTTCTGCACTCTTACTCCTTCCGCTTTCTTCTTACACTTCTGCAATTTTAATCTTTCCGATCTATTTTCTTCCTCAACACCCTCTAAAAATGTCTTGCCCTTCCGACCGTCGCCTTAACTTGAATGTCGGAGAAGATGATGACTTGTCTTCTCCAGACAACATTTGGCGTCCGTCCTTCATATCCCATAATGGTCCTCTTACAGTCGGGGACACAATGATGAGGAATGAAATAACCGCTACGGTAATTGCTAGGAATCTTCTTACTCCTAGAGACAATAGGATGCTATCCAGGCGGTCGGATGAGCTAGCTGTTCAGGAATCTCTGGCTCTCAGCGTCCAAAGTGCAGGCTCAGTTTCAAACATGGGCCAACGCCTTCTTGCACGCTCTCGTCAGGTGGAGTCACTGATGGCGGAGGTGGCTAGTCTTCGGCAAGAGGTCAGAGGACTCAGGCACGAGAACAAGGAGTTGCACATGCTTGCAACTAGTTATTCGACAAGCATGAAGAGGAAGCTGGACCAACTGCAGGAGTCGAACGGTCGGATCCAGAGTGACCATGAAAGGTTCATGGCGTTACTCCCGAGGTTTATGTTGCCTTCGTCCTCTGGAGCTGCACCAAGCGTTCCGGCTCCGGAGATTCCAACTCTGGCTCTTCGTCTTCCCGGAGCTCCGTCGACTTCTGAGGCACCACCTGATCGTCTTTGAAGAATCCCTACTTGTTTTGCACATTTCTTTGTAAATTTTTTTTTTTTTGTGGCATGTAGAGTGCCAATTTGTGTAATTTTCCAGAGAAATAAATAAAATGGACTTTTATTTCTCCCAATGCTCTTTTTTTATTTTTTTTTATTTTATATATATATATATATATGTATGTATGTACACACACGACATTATCATAATCCACCAATCATGATCCTTTGAAGAAATTTCTGCTTTCGGTGGTGATGCTACCTTTCTTTTCAAACTTTTTATTTTTTATTTTTTATTTTATTTTTTTATTTTTTATTTCTTTGCTTTCCACATGGTGCCAGCACAATTTGCTCCCCCTCCATTTTTATATTTCTTCTTTCATGATGCTGAGGTATCACCTTTGCTCCACCATCCTCTTTTTTTTATTATATATTTTTTCTATATAAACCTTCAGTGATGGAGTGAAAAAAATTTGCAGGTGGAGGACGAAGAAGGTGAGCTGCAGAAGTCGACGGAGATAGCATGGTGGCGCTGAGCTGGAGCGGAGCATCCTCGCTGGGCGGAAGGAGACGGAGATGGTCCGGTGTACTGCAGTCGGTGGAGCGGAGTTCACTCGGGTTGACGAGCAGCAGGAGGAGAGGGTGGATGGTGGGCAGAAGGAGCATGAAGGTGGTGATGGAAGAAGGCGAGGTCAAAGCCCGTGTAGAGAGCTGAGGGAGCTGAGTTTACAATTCAAACCAAATCCTCCAGTCCATCATGATGATGTCGATTGCTGCCTGCTAGATTGTTGCACGGGCTCCCACCAATCACCAGATCAAATCCGCCAAACTCACTCATGTACTGCTCAAGGCGATCGCCATTCAGTTGCTGCACATCATCAACGTGCTGCATCCTCCCTCTCTGGTTGGTTTGCTCCCACCAACTGCTCACAACGTTTCTGTTCACTTCTGAGATCTCTACAGTGATAACATTCTTTAGAGGGATACCAAGCCGGTGAAGGGCTACTTCTGCCCAACCAATGCCAGTAAAGAGGGAGAGGACATTGATACCATTGGGATACATATCCTTGAGCACAGACAGATGATATGCCACAGTGTCAACCTGGAAGGAATTCCCCAGTGACTTGGACCTGTCAGTCCGGCTTATTCCTCTTGTGTGGTTTTTTGGGAAACCCAAAAGCATCTCTATTTCATCGGGCTTAAATGGGGCGACCTTATTTCTCCCTACCCACACCAGATTCCACTTGCGGCATTCGTCAAGAACATACTTCTGGACTCTCTCTCTGGTGGTTCCCCATCAAACTGCTCAATAGCCTTCCTGATCCTCTCAGTCAACTTAGCACTCGCAATACACGTTTTGCAAGCAGTTTAGCTTTTCCCGTTTGTCCCAAGAAGGCCACCATTTCCTTGTCAAGGGAAATGCCTTGGCTATGGTGTCTGGGGGCTGTGGCGTTTGCAGAGACCATAAGACTTTAAGAAGTGGGTACGGGTTCTTGGATCTGAGTCTGACCCACGACTTTTCCTCGCTCCAATGGAGGAGACTGACTGGACCCGGGTGCAGAGACCGGCAGCTAGGCTTCCGTCCATACCCAGATTTGGCTGGCGGTGCTTCAAACTTGGGCTTTCGCCCGTGCCCAGACCCATATTCGAACTCGGGTTCCTCGTGTTCCGGTGATCTTGGTGGGTGAACTCGTTGACGACTCGGGCGGCGATCTGGGTCGAGCGGGAGTTGTGGATGAGGAGGAATCAATTGCGGTGACCAATGTTTGCGTGATGCAGTTGGGGAAAACGTTGGCAGAGATGAGGAGGTGAGAAACGTGGCGGTGCCGTGAGGAGGGACGCCTTTCTAGGTGGAGTTACAAATAGGGCAGACAAGGCTGCCATGAGGAAAGCTCAAATGGTCCAGATCGCGATCTGTATTCGAACAGAACCCGTGCTTTTTAGCATGCTTGTCGTCTCTCTGATTGGCGTCCCCTCATCGAGCTTTACCGGAGATGTTTGAGGTGTACGAGATGCTGTCGAAAGCAATCTGCCTAGTTGGCTTCCAACTTCTCTTTGGCCTGAGGAAACAAGGTTCCAGCTTGTGGTAAAGACATTTTCTCTACCCACCCATTGCTCTTCTATCGCCTCCATCCGCTGCTCCTCGTCCATTGGATTTGACTTTCCGCGTAGAAGATACTGAACACTTCACCACCGTTGTGAAAGATCCAAACCGAGAGCCGAGCCGGGTACTTCTTAAGAACCGGGGCTTGCAGCTCGAGCCAGCTGGACCACGACAGGCAGTGCCCGATCAGGTACAGGCAGCCCAGTGTCTAGCTCCTTCCATTTGAATCAGCGAAGAAGCTCAATTTCCCTGATTGGAAATATCCGCCAAGTTACCTCCTGGCTCTGCCTCTCCACCATTGCCATGACTTCTTTCCCTTCTTGTCTCTCAGCCCATCGATCAAGAACACGGGAATGCCCCAGAATTGCATTCCCTTCTTTTCTCTCGGATCTGGGCCTGGATTTGATGGCGTGGACGTGGTTGAAGATGGGTTCCTTCTGTTTAAGAAGGAACTCATGTTTTTGGGCTTCAAGCTGTTGACGCTGGGTTCACGGTTTTGGGTCCGTAGCTTGTGGCTTGAGCCCTCTGCTGGGCTTTAGACTTTAAAAAATGGGCTTGCTGATTTTTATTTTTTTTTTGTAATGAAATTGACTTTCATTAATAAACATTTATTTTTTATTTTGATGCGACTGAACTCGAATTTTGATGTTCGAGCTGCCTACGTACCCCTCCAAAGAAGAGATCAAGTCGTAATGTAGTTCAAAAATACACGCATTTTTTTTTTGTATTTTCTTTTGGTGCCATTTGCAGTTTTGGCTCATGCAGACAAGGAGTGTTTTGTTGTCGCCTTTTATGCTCGTGCAAGCCAGGAGCATTGATGTTGCCATTTATGCTCGTGCAGACCAGGAGCTTGATGTCCCCTTTTATGCTCGTGCAAGCCAGGAGCGTTGATGTCTTGCAGTTTTAGCTCATGCAGACAAGGAGCAGGGTGTCTTGCAGTTTAGGCTCTTGCAGACAAGGAGCAGGGTGTCTTGTAGTTTAGGCTCTTGCAGACAAGGAGTATTCGTTCATGCAGTTTAAGCTCGTGCGAACAAGGAGCATGGCGCGGATTTGTCAAGCCATTTTGGAGAAGCGTTCCTCGCAATCTTTGTAGCAAGGAGCTTTGACTGGGTGTTTGAAGAAAACTTCCGGAAGGAAATCGCGCATCGTGATTGGGATGGGCGATCTTTGTGTTGAATTTCCATCATCTTCAACAATTTTCCGTTGCTTTGGAGATTGGCAAAAGCTGTTTTGCCCCCTTTCCGGTTGGTGGACTTGTGGTGGAGGCGTAGGCTTCATGTGCCATTTCTTTGGAGCAACATGAATCCATCCTTCGGCTTTGCTTGATTCGGAGCATGCCCCCAGCGGTGGCAATGAAGACTTCGAATCAAATGTGCCAGAAGTGATGGTGGTATAATTTGTCTTTACCACATCGTCGAGATCCAGCTCGATGATCCCTTGTTGGGCCAGCCTTACGATGAGATCTTTTAGCACGAAGCATTTTCCCGTCGGATGACTGATGAAGCGGTGGTACTTGCAGTACCTTGGGTTGTCGGTGCGATTTATTTCTTCCGGCCATCGGCATTCGGGTAAATCGATCACCTTCTTCTCCAATTGGTCATCCAGCATTGCGGCCACGTCGGAGTCCGGAAAAGGATATATCTTCTGCTCTAGTTCCCTCAAGGTGCTTTTGTACTTGACTTGGGTGCTAGAAGGCTCTCCTTTCTTTATCTCCCTTGTTTTATACTTGGACGGGATTTTGACGGGCGCAGATGAGATTTTGACAGGGGTGGTGTTAATGGTAAAAGCTTCCTTAGCGGGTTTCTTCCCAGTCTCGTCCACCTTCGGAGCAAACACTTTCTCTTTGAAGTTGGTGGTTGGCTCCCTTCTTCCATGGTTGACGATGCTTAACTCCATGTCATGGGCGCGGGTTGCTAGTTCTTCGAAGGTCCGTGGTTTGATGCCTTGGAGTATGTAGTGCAATCCCCATTGCATGCCTTGGATGCACATCTCGATCGAATAGCGCTCTAAGAGTCTATCTTTGCAGTCGAGGCTAAGGGTGCGCCATCGGTTGATGTAGTCCACAACTGGCTCATCTTTCCACTGCTTTGTGCTTGTCAGCTCCAGCATGCTGACTGTGCGGCGGGTGCTGTAGAAGCGGTTGAGGAATTCTCGCTCCAACTGTTCCCAGCTGTTAATGGATTCGGGCTCAAGATCGGTGTACCAATCGAAGGCGTTACTTTTCAGCGAGCGCACGAACTGCTTGGCAAGGTAGTCCCCTTCAGTGCCTGCATTGTTGCAAATGTAATGTTTGAGTGATCTATTCTACTCAAAAGTTTTAGGACTTTCCTTGATATTTTCTAAGGAACCAAACAAGGATTAACCCTATGTATACTTTGTTTGGTTGCTTGATGTGAAAAAAAAAAATATCCAAAACAAATAATTAAATAAATAATACTGAGAAAAAGAGAATTTAAAATATCATTATTTTTTTAACCCAATTTCTCAGGAACCAAACAATAATTAACCCTGTGTATACTTGGTTTTTTTTTTAACCCAACCGTGATGTGAAAAAAAAAAACGAAAAAAACCGAAAAAAAAAAGTAATCGAACCGAAATTTCGATTCGATTTCGATTTTGACAAAAAACTGAACCGATTTGAACCAAACCCACCCATTTTGCTTAATATCCCAGCTAGCTAGATTTAATCAATTTCTAAAATAATGAGTGAGACTGTGAGAGTTCCATCGTAATAAAAGTTGCAATAAAATAGCACAAGCATGATTAACCACTATATTTCCTCTTCTTTTTTTTCAATTTGATTATGTCATCGCTAATCACGAGCTACAATGTCAACCCTTTTTTAATATGCTCCTGGCAGACAGATACTTTGTCTTGCCTGCTTGCTGGTCGGCCTTCCACAAAAAATATTTAAAAAAAAAAAAAGCTCGTGATCTAATGCGAGACCAGAGACACTGAATCATATATGATTAATAAAAATGTAGAAGTTTCTCTTACACTACACGTAATTTTGCTAAGAAAAACTAATCGTTTCAGCCACAAATTAATTCCATCTCTCTCAATATTTTGCCAGCTTTTCCAAATATTTAAGCGATCATGCATGTCCATCGATGTTGGAAATTGAAACATGCACGTCGTTTTGTTTTTTAAATTATTTACACTTTTGGTAAATGATTCTTTTCTTAAAAAAAGAGAGTAGCCCTAACTAGAATTATGAATTATGATACCAACCCGAAGTGGTAGGAAGTACGCCCTCTGATTGGTTTTTCGATGGAGACGTCACTGCTAACTTCATAATTCAGATAATAAAAACACATTTCCTTCCCCTTTCTCACGAGAAAATTTTGTTGGACCGTCCATTTTTTAGGTCATATGTTACATTCTTAATTTTTTTCGTTTTTTCTTTATAAGCCTTGTAACATCCCGTCCTGATTTTTATAATATTGGCGACGTGAAAGGACGATTCTACCCTTGATTTATACGTTAACGGGTACGGTTGCAGTTTTTATTTTAGGCCTTGGGTGTCTTGAGTACTAGGCCCAAAATGTTGGGCTTATGAGGGATGGCTGGTTTAAATCATACTCACACACACGCACGCACACACATGCACATTCTGATTCTTCTCTCTCTCGAAACCTCTCTCATACTCTCTCGAAGTCTCTCTCTCTTGCCATAGACGTACGGACACCCACATAGCACTTCATCAATGCCCAGATCAAGCCTCAGGTAAGCTTAACTGTGATCTGTGGACTGTGATAAGTATATATATGTTAGTTTTAGGTTCGAAAATCCTTGAACCGTATCGAACCCGTGAGTTATCATTTAGGGTACTGTTCACCATCTTTTTCTTGGCTTCGTTTTAGGTGAAAACAAGATCACCACTAGTCTTAGAATCTTCCCACGAGTCTCGGAGTACCTCCTTTGCACGTGTTGGACGTTGGGATCGTTGGTTTCGAACTCGGCCGGTTTTGGAGAGATTTCCCAACGAAATTCTAGCCATTTTTCGAGGTATTTAAAGCTATAGAAATGTTCTACTCTAAATTTAGAGCATGTAGAAAGAAAAATGGACGAAAAATGATGAAAAACGAGTGAGATATGGAGGTTGGAAAAACTCGCCGAAATCCGGCCGCCGGAAAAAACCAGTCCGGCGAGCTGGAGGTTGAAGGTGCGTGTGGGGGCGCGTCTGCCCGTGGGCTCCCCGACGCGTGGGGGGGCGTGCCACCTCCTAAAATTTTCTTAAAAATATCACGACGTTCGTGACGTCGTGTAGGTCGCGTTGGTATATTCATATACCAAAATTGACCTTCGTATGAGAAGTTATTTACGTAGTTCGTTCATGTGCTTTAAATAATAATTTTACAGTTGTTTCACATATAGGTGAGAGGTATCCAGAGGACGAGCACATCCACGCTAGGCTCGGGGGATACGACCCGTCGACATACCAGTGAGTGGGCTTTTGTTTTCAGTATATATATATATAATTGACGTTTTTCCCAGATATGTGATTTGAATGATTTATGAATTGAATTGATTTTATAATTGAATTGCCATGTCGTATGCCAATTATATTTTATAATTATGAGTATGATTGCATTCATTATGCTCCGGCGCTGTGGACGGCCAGGTAAGTCAGGTGAGTATGATAGTTAGTAGTTGAGATGATGATGGATTGTGATTTAGCTCATCACCTGCACCTCGGGTGTTTGTGCTCCGCCAGAGTAGGACCTAGCCTTCACGTGATTGTTCACCTCACGCACCGTAAGCTCACCTTGGATCCAAGGCAGGTGCCTAGCCTGTCGTACAGACCACTATAGGTGGTTCCGACTCGTAGGTGACCCGCGATTCGTCGCATAGCCTTCACGTGATCGTAGCACTCAGCGTAATATTATACACCTAGCCTGTCGTACAGACCACTATAGGTAGTTCCGACTCGTGTGCAGGATAATGATTGATAGTGATTGATTGTGATTGATGAGCTATAGATTCAGCCGTACAGGTCACTAGAGGTGACTCCGGCTGACATGACACTAGGGACACCCCTTGATTTATATTACTTGCCTGATGATGATTTTTCTGAGTTGGTATATCGACATGGCCTGTTCCTGAGATTGATAATGAGTTTTGATTTCTAGACGATGTTTCGTATATAAGTATATATACGTACTATTTTCTGGGAAACTATACGGGATTTACAGTGAGGGGTTATATACGGATTTTTGAAATGGTTTTGGAAAGTATTTGTTTTTGCCCACTCACGTTTTCTGTTTTGCGCCCCTCCAGGTTCTAGGTAACGACGACGTGGACGGCTGTCGAGGCACTGAGGCAGTTATGACAGACCACCACCTATGTAGGGTTCTTCTGTTATTATATCGTTTTGTTTAAATCAGACTGCACTTAGGGTTGGCTCTGTGATACTTAACTACTTCACCTTCATCCTACCTTACTCTTTATCGTATGTACATTATCGATTTTGACTCTCACTGCTGCACTTCATGCATAATTACTCTTCCGCTAACGTGTTGGCTACGTCACTCACACGTGACGGCCACCACCCCTCGATTTTAGGATCGGGGTGTGTCAGTTTGGTATCAGAGCCTAGGTTTTGGCAGTCCTGTATAGCTTGTGAATATTCTAATTACTTTGTTGTTTTCTGTCAGAATTATGCCGCCTCGCCGTGAACCACGTCCACATTCTGATCCTAGCTTTCCCGACTTTTCTCAGTTGGGAGATGCTATCACTCATGCCATTCAGTCTACATTTCGTCCTTCCCATAGGACCCCTCTTGAGAGTGCGCATAATTTGAGGTTATCTAGATTTGAGGGTGATGAGGGGCACGAGGGTGTCGCACGTTGGATACTTCAGATAGAGCGGACTTTTAAGGTAATGCAAAGTCAGGGTAACCTAGCTGCAGGGACTTGGGTTGAGACTGCTGTTTGGTTTATGGGAAAAGAACCTGCGTCTTGGTGGGAACAGTTAGCTGAGAGGATGCCATGAGAAGAAGCCAATGACTGGGAGGTATTCAAACAGTTATTCTACAGGCGATTCATCCCAGACGCGTACCTTGATTGCAAGAAACAAGAATTTACAAGCCTGAAACAGAAGAAAATGTCGGCAAATGAGTATTACAGGAAGTTCACGGATCTTTCTCACTACCATCCTGAGATTGCAAAGAATCAAGCTGAGATGCTTCGAAGATTCAAGTTGGGTACTCGAAAGAAGTGGCGTACGATGGCTACCACGGTTCATTGCGAGACTTATCATGATTTCTATGAAGTTCTGTTACAGATAGAAGATTCAGAAAACCTGCCGAGTGACAGCGACAAAGAAGATGAAAAATAGGAACCGAAGAAAGATGATAAAGGCAAAGGGTTGGCATCACAGGGGCCTCGGAAGACTTAGAGTTTCAAAAGAAGTGGAGTTAGTTCGAGCTCTTCGAGTGGGGGTGTAAATTCCCCAGGCCAGAGGAGAGGGGGTAGATTTGCGGACAGCGAGACTCTGGTGGTTCTTCTGCACCATTTTGTCGGAGGTGTAACAACCGATATTTCGGAGAATGCAGACAGGGAAATCGAGGATGTTTTACGTGTGGACAGGTGGGTCATCGAGCAGTAAATTGTCCACAGAATCAGCCGAGACCTCCACTACATACGTTACCACCCCCAGTTCCTATTCAGCAGGCCCCAGCTCCTAGTGGATATGGTCAGCCGAGCCGCGGTGGTACCTATCACTATCAGGGCAATATTGCCCCTTATTCTGCTGCACCGTATCCATATCCTCCTGATCCGTATTATTTAGGTGGTTATCAGAGTGGTTATCCTCAGTATCTTGGAGGGTATACCCCGTATCCTCCTTATCCTGCCAACGGATCACAGTGGTATCCTGGAGTGCAGCCACAGCAGGGAGATGTTACTTCAAGCAGAGCAGGATCATCTAGACAGCCTAATCCTGCGGGTCCGAGTCGTGGTGTACCTGGATGAGCTGGTCAGACGAGTAGAGGTCGCGGTGGTCGACAGCAGCCTCAGGGCCGCGTTCATAACCTTACAGCGCAGGATGCTCAGAATAACCCTGATCTGATAATGGGTAAGTTAAATGTTCTTGGTTATTTCGCTAGGGTGTTGATAGATTGTGGCGCTACTCATTCGGTCATTTCTCACTCATTTGCTCAATTGACTCAACCTGAGTCTGCGCCCCTCAGATTCGAGCTAGAGGTGTCGATGCCTAAGGGGGAGACGTGTCTGGTCAGTTGGATGTACCCTGGGTGCCCCGTGTTGGTTGAGGATGTGGTTATGCCCGCTAATTTTATTCCGCTGGATATTGTTGAGTTTGATGTGATCTTGGGCACTGATTGGCTACATTATAATCGAGCCAACATTGATTGCTACGAGAAGAAAGTTACGTTCCATCGGCCGGGGTTACCTGTGGTCACATTTACTGGTGAGATTAGCAATGTTAGACACGACATTATTTCAGCCGTGAGAGCTAAGAAGTTGTTACAGAAGGGTTGTCAGGGGTATCTGGCACGCGTGGTATTGAATGATAGTGCTTCTGTCAGTTTAGAGGACGTAAAGCTAGTCAGGCGATTTCCTAACGTGTTCCCTGACGAATTACGTGGCTTGCCGCCGGATCGAGACGTGGAGTTCTCTATCGACTTATTTCTAGGTACAGACCCTATATCTTTGACTCCCTATCGGATGGCTCCCGCCGAGTTGCGAGAGTTGAAAATTCAGTTACAGGAGCTGCTAGACAAAGGTTTCATACAGCCGAGTACTTCACCTTGGGGAGCCCCAGTGTTGTTCGTGCGTAAGAAGGATGGTACTCTAAGGCTGTGTATTGATTATCGGCAGCTGAATCGGGTGACAATTAAAAACAGTTACCCATTACCTCGTATTGACGATTTGTTCGATCAGCTGCGAGGAGCTTGTGTATTGTCGAAGATCGACCTACGGTCTGGCTACTATCAGCTGAGGATTAAAAGTGAAGATGTTCCGAAGACGGCGTTCCGAACCAGTTATGGCCATTACGAGTTCTTAGTCATGCCATTCGGATTGACTAACGCCCCAGCTGCTTTTATGGATTTGATGAACCGGGTATTCCAACAGTATTTAGATCGGTTCGTCATTGTCTTTATCAATGATATTCTGGTATACTCTAAATCGAAGTCAGATCACATGCGACATTTTTCATTAGTACTGAAGAAGCTGAGGGAGCATAGATTATACGCCAAGTTCAGCAAATGTCAATTCTGGTTAGACCAGGTGGCATTTTTGGGGCACGTTATCTCAGCTCAGGGTATTCAGGTGGATCCTCAGAAGATAATAGCGGTGGAGAATTGGGAACAGCCACGAACTGTTTCTGAGGTACGCAGTTTCCTCGGATTAGCAGACTACTATCGGCGGTTCGTCCAGGACTTCTCAGTGATTACGTTACCTCTCACGAGGTTAACCAGGAAAGATGTCTGATTTGAGTGGAATGATAGCTGTGAACGAAGCTTTCAGCAGTTAAAACATTGTCTTACTCATGCTCCAGTGCTAGCACTTCCGGACGACAGTGGTAACTTCAAGATCTACAGTAACGCATCATTGAACGGCTTGGGTTGCGTATTGATGCAGCACGGTAGAGTGATCGCCTATGCATCGAGGCAGTTGAAACTGCATGAGATGAACTATCCTACTCATGATCTTGAGTTGGCGGCGATTGTATTCGCGTTGAAGATCTGGAGACATTACCTCTATGGTGAGAGATGTAGGATCTTTACAGACCACAAGAGTCTCCAGTACTTGTTCACCCAGAGAGATCTAAACCTTCGTCAGCGAAGGTGGATGGAGTTGCTGAGTGATTACGATTGCACGATCGAGTACCATCCGGGTCGTGCAAAACGTAGTAGCCGACGCACTTAGCTGGAAGTCTCATGGTAGAGTGGATGCTATATACGCGAGCCGTGTTCCTTTGTTAGCTGAGTTGAGGTCAACTGGAATAGGATTGGAGATTGAGTACTCGGAGGCGGAGAATTGAGGGAAAGCTTTACTCGCTCACTTCCAGGTCAGGCCGATTCTGATTGACCGTATTCTCGAGGCTCAGTTGGATGACGAGAAGACTCAGGAGTTGATTCGACTGAGGGGTGAAGGTAAAAAGAAAGATCTACGGATTCGAGAAACCGACGGTATGCTCATGCAAGACAACAGGATGTACGTACCAGATAACGCAGAGCTAAAAAGGGCTATTCTAGATGAAGCACACGTATCAGCTTATGCGATGCACATGGGCAGTACCAAGATGTATCATACCATTCGGCCATTTTACTATTGGCCTGGTACGAAGAGGGAGATTGCCGAGTACGTGAGCAGATGCATTGTTTGCCAGCAGGTTAAAGCCGAGAGAAAGAAACCGTTCGGACGAATGCAACCGCTTTCTGTTCCTCAGTGGAAGAATATCACCATAGATTTCGTCTATAAGTTACCCCGTACGCATAGTGGTTACGACGGCGTTTGGGTAATAGTAGATCGGCTCACGAAGTCTGCACACTTTATCCCAGTTTGAGAGAAGTTTTCTCTGCGATGACTAGCTGAGCTTTTCATATCAAAGATAGTTAAGTATCATGGCGTGCCGGTCAGCATTATTTCAGATCGAGATCCGAGATTTACATCCAAGTTTTGGACGGCATTCCAGGAAGCCCTTGGCATGAGGTTACTATATAGTACGGCTTATCATCCATAGACAGATGGGCAGTCTGAGAGGACCATTCAGACGCTTAAGGACATGTTACGATCTTCCGTACTACAGTTTGGTGATGCGTGGCATTTACGCTTGGACTTGATGGAGTTCGCGTACAATAATAGTTATCATTCGAGCATCGGAATGTCACCGTTCGAAGCATTGTACGGCCGAGCTTGTCGCACGCCCTTATGTTGGTCGGAGGTTGGCGAGAGAGTATTAGAGGGCCCAGAGATAGTAGATGAGACGACTTAGAATATCCAGGTAATCAAGTCTAACTTGAAAGCGGCCCAGGATCGTCAGAAGAGCTTAGCCGACAGACATACCACATATCGAGTTTATGAGGTAGGTGATTGGGTATTCTTGAAGTTGTCGCCGTGGAAAGGGGTTGTACGGTTCGGTAAAAAGGGGAAGCTGAGTCCCAGGTATATCGGACCATACCATATCACCGAGCGGATAGGTGAAGTGGCGTACAGACTTGAGTTGCCTCCAGAGCTATCCAGAGTTCATGACGTGTTTCACGTTTCGATGCTATGTCACTACGTTGCTGATCCGTCTCACGTTTTACCTCCGCAGCAGTTAGAGGTTAATCCTAATTTGACGTACGAGGAGGAGCCAGTGACTATCTTAGACTGGAAAGATAAGGTTATGCGGAACAAGACGGTTCGATTAGTAAAGGTGCTGTGGCGAAATCATTCGGTAGAGAAGGCTACTTGGGAGACAGAGGAGCGGATGAGAAACATGTATCCGTGCTTATTCTATGGTTATTAGTATTTTACTTGTGTTATGTAAATTTCGAGGACGAAATTTTATTAAGGAGGGTAGGTTGTAACATCCTGTCCTGATTTTTATAATATTGGCGACGTGAAAGGACGATTCTACCCTTGATTTATACGTTAACGGGTACGGTTGTGGTTTTTATTTTAGGCCTTGGGTGTCTTGAGTACTAGGCCCAAAATGTTGGGCTGATGAGGGATGGCTGGTTTAAATCGTACTCATACACACGCATGCACACACGTTCATATTCTGATTCTTCTCTCTCTCGAAACCTCTCTCATACTCTCTCGAAGTCTCTCTCTCTCGCCATAGACGTACGGACACCCACATAGCACTTCATCAATGCCCAGACCGAGCCTCAGGTAAGCTTAACTGTGATCTGTAGACTGTGATGAGTATATATATGTTAGTTTTAGGTTCGAAAATCCTTGAACCGTATCGAACCCGTGAGTTATCATTTAGGGTACTGTTCACCATCTTTTTCTTGGCTTCGTTTTAGGTGAAAAAAAGATCACCACTAGTCTTAGAATCTTCCCACGAGTCTCGAAGTACCTCGTTTGCACGTGTTGGACGTCAGGATCGTTGGTTTCGAACTCGGCCGGTTTTGGAGAGATTTCCCAACGAATTTCTAGCCGTTTTTCGAGGTATTTAAAGCTATAGAAATGTTCTACTCTAAATTTAGAGCATGTAGAAAGAAAAATGGACGAAAAAGGATGAAAAACGAGTGAGATATAGAGGTTGGAAAAACTCGCCGGAATTCGGCCGCCGGAAAAAACCAGTCCGGCAAGCTGGACGTTGAAGGTGCGCGTGGGGGCGCGTCTGCCCGTGGGCTCCCCGGCGCGTGGGGGCGCGTGCCACCTCATTAAATTTTCTTTAAAATATCACGACGTTCGTGACGTCGTGTAGGTCGTGTTGGTATATTCATATACCAAAATTGACCTTCGTATGAGAAGTTATTTACGTAGTTCGTTCATGTGCTTTAAATAATAATTTTACAGTTGTTTCACATATAGGTGAGACGTATCCAGAGGACGAGCGCATCCACGCTAGGCTCGGGAGATACGACCCGTCGACATACCAATGAGTGGGCTTTTGTTTTCAGTATATATATATATATATATATATATATATATATATATATATATATATAATTGACGTTTTTCCCAGAAACGTGATTTGAATGATTTATGAATTGAATTGATTTTATAATTGAATTGCCATGTCGTATGCCAATTATATTTTATAATTATGAGTATGATTACATTCATTATGCTCCGGCGCTGTGGGCGGCCAGGTAAGTCAGGTGAGTATGATAGTTAGTAGTTGAGATGATGATGGATTGTGATTTAGCTCATCACCTGCACCTCGGGTGTTTGTGCTCCGCCAGAGTAGGGCCTAGCCTTCACGTGATCGTTCACCTCACGCACCGTACACTCACCTTGGATCCAAGGCAGGTGCCTAGCCTGTCGTACAGACCACTATAGGTGGTTCCGACTCGTAGGTGACCCGCGATTCGTCGCACAGCCTTCACGTGATCGTAGCACTCAGCGTAATATTATACACCTAGCCTGTCGTACAGACCACTATAGGTAGTTCCGACTCGTGTGCAGGATAATGATTGATAGTGATTGATTGTGATTGATGAGCTATAGATTCAGCCGTACAGGTCACTAGAGGTGACTCCGGCTGACATGACACTAGGGACACCCCTTGATTTATATTACTTGCCTGATGATGATTTTTCTGAGTTGGTATATCGACATGGCCTGTTCCTGAGATTGAGAATGAGTTTTGATTTCTAGACGATGTTTTCGTATATAAGTATATATACGTACTATTTTCTGGGAAACTATACGGGATTTACAGTGAGGGGTTATATACGGATTTTTGAAATGGTTTTGGAAAATATTTGTTTTTGCCCACTCACGTTTTCTGTTTTGCGCCCCTCCAGGTTCTAGGTAACGACGACGTGGACGGCTGTCGAGGCACTGAGGCAGTTATGACAGACCACCACCTATGTAGGGTTCTTCTGTTATTATATCGTTTTGTTTAAATTAGACTGCACTTAGGGTTGGCTCTGTGATACTTAACTACTTCACCTTCGTCCTACCTTACTCTTTATCGTATGTACATTATCGATTTTGACTCTCACTGCTGCACTTCATGCATAATTACTCTTCCGCTAACGTTTTGGCTACGTCACTCACACGTGACGACCAGCACGCCTCGATTTTAGGATCGGGGTGTGTCAAGCCTCTTTTATTATGGGTCCAATTTTTAGTTACTTTTGATTTAGCTTCAATTTTTGTAGCCTAAAATTGTGTGTTTACTTTTGCTTTAGCTGCAATTTTGTACCCATATCAAAAGAGACTTATAAAATTGAATTCATATCAAAAGACCCCTTTTTTAATCCGTCACTAATGTCAGATGCATGAATTTTTTTTTCACCTTAGCTAGGGGAAAGATCAAGTCTCAAGAGGCTCTCAGAGTCTCAACCATTGACCTTGAGCCAAAAGTTCATATGTACAATCATTTTCATCTTAGCTAGGGGGAAAGATCAAGAGGCTCTCAGAGTCTCAACGATTGACTTTGAACCAAAAGTTCATATGTCTAATCACCGTTCAAGTTAGCTTATATGCTTAAGCATCAACTACTTCCTTCGCCAACCTTAGTTCTCTCAGAAAATTTTTGTTTATTATTTTTCTCCTCTAACAATTATGTTGGAGGTTAGAAAATAAAATTTTACATCGGTCATAATAATAAAAATATATATATTATCAATATATGGGAGTTTTTACACTTAATATTACTAAAGACTTTTACGATAAAACTTAACATCTAGTAATATGTAATTAAGTTAAAAAAATATTAGTGATATTAATAGTCAACCATTCTTGGGCCTACAAAATTTATCTTGTACTACTTCAGCCTTCTTGTAGTAAAATGGCGGGTAACGGCAGTAACCCTCCCTTGCCCTATTAATACATGATACATCAACCACCTGGTCGTCGGTGTGCTGCGAGTGCATTATCTCTGGCCAAAAAAAAAAAGAAAGAAAAAAAAAGTGAACTCTAACTTGAAGCACAATATGCTATATTATCTTTATTCCAGCACAACATACATAGCATCTAGTAGGTGGTGATTATTAAAATCCCATGCTAATCATCTTGAATTAAACTTATCATTAATCATTTATCATCCATCATTATTGTTGAGAATAGGAATTTATATTGGAAAAGAATAGATTTTGTATGTTTATAAGTAGTTAGTACTTTTTATATTATTAATTGGTTTTATGGTGAAACCTCAACTTTCTTCATGTATCACAACAGATTATCTCAAGTGTGAAGTCTAATAGTCACACGTGCTCCATGTCACCTAATTTGTGTTATTTACGAGTTAAACTTAGAGATTTGTCACACATGAGAGGGCGTTTTGAGCTTATGAATCCTATATTAAAAAAAAAAAAAAAAGAACAAACCTTATATGGAAAGTACTTGAGCTACTCCCCATATTGCCAATATTAATTTTAAATTTGAACCCCAACTTTCTTCAATTATCAATTTTGTCTTTTAAATTCACATGACTGACAACATAATTAAGATCTTATTCATCCGTAATAAATCAAAACCAGTACGAAACATTTTCTTTTTAAGGACAATGGGATAGTGATTCCACACTTTCGTTTTCTCTTTCTGCAGTCCTCCATTCATTTTGCCCCCCTTGATACTCCTTTAATTTGTCCAATCTAGAGGAATGCATAGAGAGAAGACTACTCGTAATTTACACATAGCTGAGATTCAAGACTCTATTGGGCCCAAAGACATATATTAAACAGAAACGGAATTTACATGTTGAATTAAAATGCAATTACAAAATTCAGATCAAATCCCATAAATATAGAATACCCCATAACATGTATATTATGCATACTTAACAAATATCTTGGAATTCCACAAAAAGCAAGGATCAAAACATGAAGCCATGTTATTGGCTTTTTATGTTTTCTTCAATATCCTCTCATCTCTTTTGGAAATTAAATGCCTTGATCGAGAAGGCAAAAGTGAACCCAAAGAGCACACAAATGCCAACGTGCACAACTGCAACTACACCCAAAAGGTCCCGTCTATACCCAAAGTAATTCCTCACAAAGTGTTCCACAGTTTCGCCTGAATCAAATTTGTCTTTTATGTCTCCAAACTGCGAAGCAATCAATCCGTATAACGTGTATGAAACCGGGCAAATCCAGTAGTACCATCTCCACCAAATCGGCATTCTCTGTGATGGAAACAAATTTAGTAAATTGTAAGTAATGGTTCATCGCCATACAAGGAAGTTTCTTAAACACAAACCAGACACACATAAGAGCTATAGGAGCTTACCGTTCTTGGAACGATGAATCCTGAGAAGAGATTCCATATTGCATAGAAGGCAGAGGCGACTATGGCACCAATGTTATGATTGGGAGTCACGGCTACGGTCATCATACCATAGAATGTGAAGTATAAGAAAGTGAAATACATGAAGAAGATGTACCAAAGGAACTTGCTGACTGTCCACTCAAATCCGATCATGGTGTATACAATAACTCCATATATGATTGTCTGAATAAAAATATACGGGAGCTCAATCACTACCTGCAAATCATAGGAATTTGGTGAGATACATACCATCATGGCCGAATTCAACAAAAGCTAATAAAATTCATGTTTATACAACTTCATGGGTAAGAGTAACCAAGTAGACTGCAACATGCTTCAATAATTTGTTCTTTTTGAAATCCTGAACATTTCAATAGAGAAGAATCACAGTTTGATTGGATCATCTACCCTATAGAAAGGCAACCTTATTGAGTGAAATACCTGTCCAAAGGCATACGGCAATGCCGAGTACATTCCAGCTGCCCTTTCTCTGTAAAAGACTGTCCTCTCAATAGCCACAACCGGCTGTACTGATGAGGAATTTTGATACCCAATGAAGAGAACGGCAGCATAAATGGAACCCATTGCATTGAAAAGATCTTGTTGGTTTCTCCTGCATTTTCAATAATTATTGTCAAATTAAGGACTAAAATTGCCGTTTTCACACTATGTTTTGTTGTATGTTTTAAACTTGGGGTGCCATTTACCTTTTCGAGCCCAGATCCCAGAATATTGTCCCAAACATTAAAGCTATGAAAATTGTGAACAAGAGTCTCACTGCACTGTATGGCGGGTTTCGCCAGTATGATAAATGTTGTTTCCATAGACAGGCCATACACTGGCTGAAGAAAGACTGAGAGTACTGAGTAGGGAAGTACAAGTCTTTCGAACCTGCTGGAGGAGTACTTAGCTCCTTGATCATGGCCTTGTTTCTCCTGAACCATTCACGATGTTATTAGTAGTTACGAAACCAAACGTGCTAAAATTCAACTAGAAAATTCTTCAACTTCCAGGTTTCAGGGGCATTTAGAATTAGAATTAGAAACTTCAGCAGAACCCTACCTGTATAGTTCTGAATTCCTGTATATTTCGGTGAAGTTAACACCAAGAACTGCTTCTTGTGCTGCTGCAGTAATCTCTAACATCCAAGTTGCAGGATTGTAACCATCCTTAATTTTAGGAACTCCATCAATATCCTTTGTTAAAACAAAAACCATGTCAGTAAATACAATTAGGTATGACACCGTTTGAGAGAGTGGGAATTCGTAAACATGTTAAACAGATATTGGAAACATGCTTTTATAAGCCTTGCCTCAAAGTACTTGATCAAATGGGCAGAATGACGGCCTAAAGGACCGACGTATATTTCTTCACCTCCCCTTTTCAAAAGAAACAGCTGCAGTGCGAGATTGAATTGATCGGTTATGGTAATCTTAAGTAGCACATTCAAATTTTTTTTTTAATTCTGAAGCATAAAGAGTGTCTTGCCTCATCGAAAGCATCAAATATGTCAATGCTTGGCTGATGGATGGTGCAGACTACAGTTCGCCCAGTGTCCACTGTATTCCTCACTGTTCTCATTACAATTGCAGCTGCCCTGGCATCAAGGCCAGAGGTTGGCTCGTCCATGAATATTATGGATGGATTGGCAACAAGCTCTACTGCAATTGTTAGCCTCTTACGCTGCTCAGTTGAGAGACCATTCACTCCAGGCAATCCAACAAGCGCTTCTCTTATCGAGGTCAGTTCCACAAGATCCATGACTTCCTCAATAAACATCTGCAAACAATTTTATCATCAGAATTATAGTCAACAACTTGACTAAACAGACCACACTAAATTGACAAATATGCAATCTTACTGTCATATGCTGTACCTTTCTGGTAGTGGAATCAACCTCAGGAGGCAACCGGAGGGATGCAGAGTAAACCAAAGACTCATAAACTGTTACATGAGGAGAGTGTATATCGGTTTGCTCACAATATCCTGATATGCGAGCAAATGTTTCTTGCTTTTTAGGATACCCAGATATTGTGATGTTTCCTTCAATAAATCCACCCGTTTTCCTCCCTGCCAACACATCCATTAGAGTAGTCTTTCCAGCGCCACTAATACCCATCAGAGCTGTTAAGACTCCTGGCCTAAAAGCACCGGTCACACCCTTCAGAAGTGGTAGCCGATCCTCAGTTACCCCTTGATTTTTCATTTCCTGAAGCCATGTTATAAATTTGAGGTTAAAGATGTATTCAGTGCTACTTGTAGAGAAGTACAGAGAAACATTGTTGCCTGAATCTCAAACCAAATTTGTGAATAACCAAAAACAAAATGGCAATTTTCTTCAGAAAAGCTCTTCAAGCCTGAAATCTCAAACATTGTTTTCGCTTACATAAAACTGAAAAATACCTGGGGCATGTCAACGGCATATTTGATTTCATCAAAAGTAATCCAAAGAGGTTCGAAAGGAAGAACCATTCCTCGCTTCTTGTTTTGATTGGCTTCGGTAATGCTACCCACTCTTGCAGACAGTGTTCTTGATGATACACTTCTTCGACTTTCATTCCTTGGGTCTGCATTGTTAACCAAGAAATCATGTTATAGATCGAAATATGCAAGCTACAAGGGAGACTTAATCTTGGGAACTTTTCGACTCACCAGAATTCTTCCCCCTTGATGATAGCTCAACAGAATCTCCAGTTTTATCAATAAGTTTCTCAGCCAAGGCCTCTTTGGATAGTACTGCTTGAGGTTTCTCAAATGCTGCAAAATAGTTGTTCGGGTCGTTAGTTATAATGTTCATACGGAAATACCAAAAAACACATGTGCACAGATACTTACGATTGAGAAACTTCAAGGCCAAAGTATAGAAGAAATTGAATAGAAAAATATATCCAACTGTAGCTCCTACTCCAATCCAGTACCAATATGGTTCTACGAAAACCCCGCGAGACTTCAAGACCATAATTCCTAACGATTCTGTTGAATTAGGAGGAACCTATAACACAAATATATCCATATGTATCAGCTAATGCTTCCAAAATAAAATCCTGAAACACTAATTTTTCCTCTTACATGGCTCCAACTGTCTCCGAGAAATTCATTGACAGCTATGGCGTTTTGGCCATACATCATCGGTGAGGCCCAATAACCCCATACCCACCACTTCTTCACATCCTCTGATTCAAAAGACATTTAAAACCATCAGCCAAAAGAAATGTGATTATTTTTCTTATTACTTAGATTATGTTGTTTCCATGCATAGTTCACCTCGAGACAAGACAAAGCCACCCAAAACTAGTACTGCAAGCAACGCGAAAGACCCGAATGTGTTTGCAACAATTATATTCCTCCCTAATGCCCCCATAAATCGGAATAGTCCTGATGCCATCTGGTTAAGCAATAGGAGTAAAAGATATTGTCTAAAAAACCTGCCATTTGAGAGACGTCATCAGATTCTGAAACCAGGTCTGAATTATAACTAGGATTTGTAGTGTGTGATGTTTTCTCTCTCACCTTCCGATGTTTGGATCAAAACCAATTACATAGTACGTCATGACCACCCAAACGGCAACTTCTACGAAGCTGATAGGGATCTTAAGGATCCATGTCGGTAAAGAGTATGCCCAAGCAGGATAGAAGAGAAGGTCCCTTTGCTTGAAAAATACAGGAAGTTTCAGGATAGTCATGGGAAGCTCTGAGAACCCATTAAACATAATTATGATCACTGTAAAGAACATAGCACCCATGAAAATACCCCCATCGTCAACTGTATTCTTATGCATCTCAGTCCGGAGAAATAGCGTCATTGATATAAAAGCCAATAGAGTGAGCTGAAACCAAAAACCACAAGAAATTAATATGCCTAGTACTCATTGAGCTTTGCTGAACAAATCTTCTTTTCAAATAGTGTTGGCACTTTTTTCTTATTATTTTCCAACAAATTATAGAAATCCACAGTATGATTCCAATTTACATTAAACACCACTTACCTGAGTCATCTTGAAAATGTAGACGAACGAATTCCTCTTCATAAGCAAAAATTCTCTATCAATGCAAGCTTTAAGCAATTCCTTCTTGTTAACACCATACTTCTGAGTTGTTAAGGCTGCAGGGTGACCCTTGGACTTGTCAAATGGAGTAGCAACCTCATCACCAAGTTTTCGACCAATATGAAATGACTGAAATGCTTCAGCAAATTCCTTGGAAGATATAAAATTATATGGCTCTTCTTTATCGGCCCAGTACTGCTCCTGATCTTTCTTTGATGTTACCTATAATGCAAGCAGGCAAGCAAAAAAAAAAAAAAAACTTAAGGTTAGGAAAAAGGATCTCTCTGAAGAACGAAAACGTGGTAACACAACAATAGGAGTGCAAATTCTTACTTCTTGTAAGAAGTCAGCTATTCCTTTCCTCTCTGGACATTTGAATCCCACGTGCTCAAAGAACTCAAGCACATTTTCACGGGGGCCTTGGTACACGATTTGCCCATCAGACAGCACAATTATGTCATCAAATAGGTCGTAGGTTTCTGGTGCTGGTTGGAGAAGAGAGATAACGGCAGTTCCACTGAGGATGTGAATGGATTCTCTGAGTGATTTCACTATCTGAAATGTTGTTGAACTGTCTAAACCAGTTGATATCTCATCCATGAAAAGTGCTCTTGCCGGTCCAACCAGCATCTCCCCTGCAGTTATGGATCAGAATTTTTAATAACCAATAGGCAAAGAAAGTATGTCCAACATTAGTTACGGCAGTATGGTAATCAACGGTTTACCTGTTGTGACTCGCTTCTTTTGTCCGCCAGAAATACCTCGTACCATTTCGTCCCCCACCATGATGTCTGCGCAAACCTCAAGTCCCAAAACCTGCAAAGTTTTTGTTAGAATCTGAAAGAAAAATGGTCCCAAAATCTGATGCATTTATCTATTTTGAGCTTAAACTTAGAAGGAAAACGGATCCACCTTGAGTATATAATCTGTAACTACATTGGTCTCCTGTCCTTCCAGCGATGCTGCCTGCAAAGTTGAAAAGCATTTCAAGATATTGAAACGGATTTTTTCAACAACACTTATGCATTATCTGAAATATGTTATAAACAGAAAGTTCTGTGGATATTAAGTTTACCTTCATGTAGATATCTAGATCAGGATCTGGCATGATATTTGCTTCCTTTTCTCTCCTTGATAATTCTGCCAACATTTCTGAAAATTTTACAAATGAAAAATTAGATTCAGATTCATGAGAATACTTCAGTTTAAACCACAAATGTCAAATGTTTTGGGGTTTCAACTCGCCATAACGTGGTCCGACCCCTTGACATCTTGCCGAAAAAGCCAGTGTTTCTCTCACTGTCATTTCCCCTATGTGGAGATCATGCTGACTAATATAAGCCGAGGTCCTCTCTGGTACAAACTCTTCCATCCCATGTCCGTTATATGCAACTCTCCCAGAAAACTACAAGTTTGTGAACAATTTTATCAAATCATGAGGTGAAACAACTATGTTAACAAGGGTTGGACACAGGATTGGAAATCTTATATCCTTACTTTTAGATCTTTAGCAAGCTTTCCAGCCAAAGCCAATAGTAATGTGGTTTTCCCAGAGCCTGGGGGTCCTAAAAGCAGTGTCATTCTGCAGAAGCCGAATCCGAAAAATCAGAAGTGGACAGTTAAAAGGTGTGTGTGATGATTTACACCAGTATTTAGTCCAATCCAGTTACCTTCTAGGCTTTATAATTCCACTAACATCAGCAAGGATTGGTAACGGATGCTTTCTACTTGGAAGAATGTGAAAAAAATTCAGGAACCCCTTCAAACAGAAAATGTCATCCACATTAAGTTTCAAAAGTATAAATTGTTGCAATTGCATGATTTTAAAGAAAGAAGGAATTGTTGAATTACCTCCAAAATATTAGCAACAAAATTGAATATTGTAGGTAAAGCCCTGCCTCCCACATAAGCTTCTGCTTCAACATTTAAATGCTCATAACGCACTTCAATTGTTGGCATATCAAGTCCAACCCTGAGACAAACCAAACCACATACATCAATTTTTTTTCCAAAACAAAAATTCTGACCACAAATTTCTTTAGAAAAGCTATTAAAATCTATTGCACAAAAGTCCCATCTTCTTTTTTCTTTTTCTTTTTTTGAAAAAAAAAACAATATTTTATACTACTCCCACTCACAGGAACGGATTCAACTTGGGTGCCAGGGTACGGGTACACTGCCTTGACTCTATAATTCCATTTTCTTATCTTGAATTTCACAATACAAAGTTAATTAAGATGCAAAACTTACCGATTAATCCTGTCCTTGAGCTTCAACAAGAACTTCTCATTGTCTTCTTCTGCAGTTTTCACCAGCCTCTCCAACACATTCTTTCTTTCAAGCAACCCAAGATTCTTGATGTCAATCTCTCTTCCCTTGCCTTCTTCCTCGGTGAGAATTCCGCGCTGAATGCGCAAATAAGTAGGCAGCTTCTCAATGGCTGCCCATTTCAGAGCTTCCTCATCATCTTCATCGTGTGAAGACTTGGAGAAAACATCCATGGTGCTGTTCCTCCAAATATTAGAACTGCTCAAACGAGCACTACTCACTCTAACTATATCACCACTACCATTATCCATTTTTACTACTTTCTTTTTTCACTTCCAATACAACCAAGCACAACAACACACAAGGCCTAGTGTAAATCTCATGCAAAAAAACGTATTCGTGGATTTCTGGGAAGAAAGCAGCTCGGTATCCCAGATGGGACTGAATATTTATGGATGAACAGACTGCAGAGTTAACATTAATAATGCATGAAGCAGGTTTCTGTGTTCCTGCATTGAGAGGATTCTGTGGGGGCTTTTTGAATTTTTGAGTTTGAACTGAGAGAAGGGTATTTATATGGCTTTAGCAGTATACACAAACTAAATGAATAGTCAACATGTATACGTACTGTATATTGTTGCTGTAATATGATGTAAGAGCATACCTCATATATATAATATATATATATATAATATATATATATATATATATATATATATATACATGGCTCAACTTGAAATAAAATTTAAAAGGAAAATAGAAGTTGTGGAAAGATTAAATTCAAAAATGGGCGGAAGTTACTTTAATATTTCGCAACAAAATGGGTGGAAGTTACTTTAATTGGATTTCGGTTGCGAAATATTAATATGCGTGATTGTGTTTTATATACAAGTAATATTTTACATTGAATTTATTTAAATTATGAGAAATGAATTTTGAATTGTGTATGAACATAAGAGTACATTGTTCTAATTAAATTGGTTAAATGTATATGATGGGCCAAATATTTCTTTGAGAACCCTTTACAATGGAGTTTTAAAATCATTAATGAAGTGGCATTTTACTTGAGCTGTCCAAGAATCCAGACCTAATATATATACTATGACTAGTCGTCTATTTTTAATAACCAATGAGAATAAATAAGAAAAATAATCAATAGGCAAGGAAGAGGAAAGACACTGTCCAGCGGGAAAATTTTCATTATGACCGGAATACGGGTGGTATACTATGTGTTTTTATATAAGAGGTGGTAAATTGTATTTTTTAACATGCATATCCCACTATTTGTATAATGACACGTGGTGTACCGATCACATGTCCCCCAAGTATTGTTTCTTCTTCACATTAATTCCCAAACAGCACTAAATAGAATAAGTTTTAATGAATTGTTATTAGCACTCAAAAAATTTCATTCTACAATCCTGTAGACTCTCAGCCCTTCATGTTTTTTTGTATAATGTTTTATAAAATTGGCACGAAAAATAACGTTAAACTATGAGGCATCAAATAATCCATGAAAAGTCTCACTTTTAGTGAGTCTCCTTAGCATTTCTCTTCCTATTATTTAGTCGTTATTTCTTGGCAGACACTCAATGCCCCAAAAAGGGTTTCCACTCCTATAACAAAAGTTTCTGGCAGTCTTCCAATTTCCAGGAAAGTGGAAGTTTGTTCCTATTTCTTGGAAAACAATCAAACTTTTACCATCTCCAAGGCATGCTTCGATCCACACATTAAGCTGAAAAAGTTGTTGAATATAGGTTTTAAGCACTTCACCGGGATGAGGCAAGTGCATACGCAAATTTTGTGTCATGTAGTATCCATAAAATCCAATTGACCAAAAGCAAAAATTAAATTAAATTTGACACATAAATAAATGTCCACTCAATTTTTATTTTGATTTTTTTAGGTAATAAATGTCCACCAATTATTAAACGGTAACTTTATTAGGATACTAGCTATTTAAAAGTTGGTTTCTCACTCCTAACATTTAACAATTTATCCGGCTAACGTTATAGTTTGTAATAAAAAGATAAATTAGTGTTGCAGTCATATTTAGAATAAGAATGTGATTGTGTAAATCCTAATATATATGATAATGTATCTTATATTCCTATTAGGAGTTGATTACATATTAAAATATTATCCTAAAGGGAAAGGTTTTTGGCTATCCCACTACTATAAATAAAGGCACTCCACCACCGTAGCACGATATTGTCCACTTTGAGCCCCACGCCCTCACGGTTTTGTTTTTGAGAACTCACGAGCAACTTCCCAGTGGGTTGCCCATCATGGGAGTGCTCTAGCCCCCTTCTCGCTTAACTTTGGAGTTCCAACGGAACCCGAAGCCAATGAGCTCCCAAAAGGCCTCGTGCTAGGTAGGGATGAGAATATACATTTAAGGATCACTCCCCTGGGTGATGTGGGATGTCACAATAGGGTGAATCAAACACACCTCACAATTAAATCACTTTTTCCTCTCTCTAATTAAAAATGACCTGCAATCCATTAATCTGATAATGAATTCAAAATTATTGACCTGAAGATCACTTTTGGACATTAACGATTCAATAACTTATTTTTATAGTTTGAACCATTGACATACTTTCGTAGTAACGAAACTCTCACACTTGAGTTCTTGAAGAACATCAAATCCACTATATCTAAATTAGTATATTGCATTCTATGTTTCTTGCAGGAATTTCTCATTATGAACTAATTGTTCATAAAACTAAATTGAACCTGTAGTTTCAAATTTAGTGACTTTGAAACCCAAAGTTTTCATTCAAAACATACCACATGAAACCTGTAGTTTTCATGCATTAATTAAACCAATACATGTCTATAAAACTTGTATGTTCTACGATATATGTCTATGACTCACCATATGACTAATCATGTTTTTTTCTCCCTCCGTTTTAGGGACATGTGAACAAGCTCGATTTCTCCGCTCTAGAAGTCTCCAGAAGAAACTATCTAAAGTGGGTTCAAGATGTGAAGCTCCATCTAATTGCAAAAGGTATTAGAGTCACCATCGAGGCACCTATTGTCGACAAACCTGTTGACGAAGCTCAGCAGGCTAATTCAATGATCTTCATTCAAAGACACATCCATGATGCACTGCAAACCGAGTTCCTCATTGAGGAGGACCAACGCACCTTCTAGCTTGCTCTAGCCGACCGTTTCGATCACCAGAAAGACATATACTTGCCTGAAGCAAGACATGACTGACAGCATCTTCTCTTCCAGGACTTTAAGTCCGTGAATGAATACAACTTTGAAGTTTGTAGAATCCGTTCACTACTGAAATTCTGCAAAGTGGAACTAACCGAATCAGATCTCCTAAAGAAGACCTATTCCACCTTTCATGCCACCAATATAGTCCTGCAACAACAATATAAGAATCATCAAGCAAAACCAAAACCAAAACCAACTTTTGATGAAGAATCATCAAGCTCGACCCACTCGCTCGAACGCCGCGCCTGAAGTGCATGCAACCAATTCTAGCAGCCATAAACGATGAAAGAATCGTCGTGGCCGTGGCAATGAACGGTAAACCCCACCACGGGCCTAAGGTCAATAGAGTGCCACACCTAAGGGAGGAAATGTGACCCAGCAACATCCACCACTTGCCCATAAAGCCCCAAACTTCAAGAACAAGGGCAAAGCTCTCGTTCAGCCTGCTTCTATTGAACTGGACTTCTGCTACTGCTGAGGATCAAGGGATCATTGGTCACGCGTATGCCGAGCTTCCCTTGAGGCTATTGCCAAGTATCATTCTAGTCGTGAGTCTAACTTTGCACATGTGGATCATGTGGAAGATGTTACTACATCAATAGAGATATCAAATTTTTAGGATGCGTCAGCTCCTATGGATGAATAAATTAGACATGTTTGTAGGGTGTTTACCCCTAATGGTCGAACCCACTAAGAGTGGCCGGCCCTTACCCCCTATTTTTGTAGGTTTATGGTTTAATTTTGAACAATTTTTCTAAGTATTTGGAATAATTTGTTGGTTTTGGTTTGTTTTGAATTATGGATTGTTATTTGAATTGATATTATTTTCTCGAATTGTTTAATTGAATGAATGGACTTATATTTATGCATGTGACCAATTCAATCAATTTATTTCTAGGTATGTCTAGTGGAGAAGTTAGTTGTCTGACAGATAGTGCAACCACATACACCATATTGGGTGAACAACACTATTTTACTAACTTAATACCCAAGAAAGTTCCTTTGACAACTTTCTCAGGCCCATCCAACCTGATTAAAGGATACTGAAAGGCACGTATCATGTTGTCTAATGGTATATTTTTAACCAGTAAGGAGGCACTCTATTCTCCACATTCTGGAATAATGTTGCTGAGTTTTAGAGATATTCGAGATAATCAATATCATATTGAAACCACTGAAGATAATAGTTCTGAATTTCTTTGTATCACTTCGTACGAATATGGCCAGAAGCGTATTCACGAGAAGTTGGAACGTTTGCCGATTAGGTTGTACATCACAACCATTCGCGGCATATAAGCCCACAGTGTGGCCGGCCCTATGCCTAAGTTCCATGACACTTTTTACCTTTGACATGACCATTTGGGACATCCTGGACGTGACATGATGCACCGTATCCTCAAATCTTCACACGAGCATAAGGTACATCCCTATGTTGGAGTTCTGCCATGTAAAGCGTGTTCTTCAAGGAAGTTGAGTACTCAACCCTCACATACAAAGATTATTCACGACCCTCCTAAATTTTTTCAGAGGATTTAAGGGGACATTTGTTGACCTATCCAACCAATATGCGAACCATTTAGATACTTTATGGTGTTGGTAGATGCATCGACACGATGATCACATGTTTGCCTGTTGTTCACATATGTTCAAGAAACCATTCCTCCCTATGGGACAGAGACAACTGAAGATGATACCACACTTCGGCACTTAGAAGTTTTGTGATTACTCAGTGGCTGAGATCTTGCAAGTCCCAACCGAGAAGCTTCCCTCATTCGAGAACTTAGGGGAGCACTGTTTGTACCATACTTGACCAACCCCGAAACTACTATGCACCGGTCAACATTATACCGTCAATGACCCACAAGAGTTTCCCTCCAACCAAGAGGCCAATCACAACGCGACACATGTCAACGTCAGAGGCCAATCACAACACGACACGTGCCAACTTCAGAGGCCAATCACAACATGACACGTGTCATTGTCAGAACAAAGCTAGAAACTCTCTTCTATAAATAGGGATCATTCTCCCACAATGAATCCCTAATGCCATTTTGTACTAAACTATTCATTAGAACTCACAAAATGAGAGCTTGAACCTATGTACGTGTGTAAATCCTTCACAATTAATGAGAACTCCTCTACTCCGTGGACGTAGCCAATCTGGGTGAACCACGTACATCTGGTGTTTGCTTTCCTGCCTCTATCTCTTCACATTCTTATCTACACTGGTGACTGGAGCAATCTAGTGAAGGTCACAAACCTGACACTTTCTGTTGTACCAAAGTCCTCACTGATTTTGTGCATCAACAAAGTTAAAAGAAAATCAGGACAAATGAATTAAAATCTCTCTCTTTGTTAACAGTGTTGGATCAAAATTTAGATGGACTTATGGAGTGTATATATATGCAGATCAAGGGTTCGGATCATCCCTGCAAGAGAATCTAAATCTTGAAAAAGATCTTGCGTTTGCATGCAAATTGCAATGCATGTTTTTCATGTAGCTTTCCACTTGGACAAAATAAATAGAATCTGTGATGGTCCTTGACTCTTTGACATACGTTAAAAACTTACTGAACATAATTTCTTGGGGTTCACCCAAGTGGCAAGGAATAGTGGGTATTATGCCTACATTTGTAAACAGAGGGAATGATATAGGAGTACCAAAATGTTAAATTTTAATTTGATAGCATAACAAGTCCAACGAGAGATACAAAATGTTTTAAAATATGTATACATTTTTGGTTAGTCGGAAAGTTTTCAAAGGAGAGATATAAAATATTATTCTTTTTCGAAAGATATAAATAAAAACCTAATTTTCATGTTTTTTTTACATCTTTTGGTGGGTCTCTCAATCAAAGAGAGAATTATATGGGATGTCAAATTTCCATCTTTTTCATTGAAATAAAACTCTCATTTACATTTCCCAAAAATATAAAATAGAATGAAAATTTGAATTTAGCATCTCAATATGCATCTCCCTATTGGATGTGCTCTTAAGCTAAAAGCTACTTACATTTGTTGATATAAATGAAATCATTAACAATATGGCCTCCTCACACCATGCCGAGGATTTTAACTTCACCCAAAACTTATATTTTGAATCCAAAACAAAGTTGACTATCATATTTTTATCTTATATTTAAAGAAAATATGGTTGCTTAGTACTACTTACAGCATAATAGTATTCCTTTTTTATTTGTAAATGAAAAGTTTTATATTCGACTTCTGTATATGACAAGTTTGATACCAAATTATAATAATTGGTCATTATGTAACTTACTCTTTAGTATAAACATATAGTTGTATTAAAGAAAAAATATGTGACACATGATGATTGAAGCTATAATTTTCGGAATAAGAAAAAGCTACAAAGTAATTTTAATATTGCTTTGAGAAATGATTTTTATACACTATTTTTTCTTTTATCGCACTATTTGGTAATTTTAATATTGCTTTGATAAATGATTTTTATAAACTACTTTTTCTTTTATCACATCATTTAGTTTATAAATTTAGTTTCAAATTTTTATCTCTCTAGCATTACTCGTGTTAATTTTTTGTTACTTTTAGCTAGTGAACAGTGTTGAAAAGTTAAAATAGCTAGCCAATTCAACTTCTCCATTTTAACAAACACTATAATATTCCCCTTTAATTTATTTATTTTTATTTTTTTTTGACATATCCACATAGCTCTTTCTCTCCTCTCCGTGCCCTGCCCATCTATTTCAATTTTCCTGCCATAGAAGTCCATAAGCTTCACCAAGAAAAATGAAATCCACCTGAAGCAGAACAGACCAATACTTGCTTTCTCAAACTCTCTGATTTCTTTCTCTGACCATCTCCCTATCTCTCTGTTGAAGAATTCCGTGTTGCCATCACACTCGCCAGCGTGCAATCTTAGAATTCAGATCTCATCGCTCCGCCACGTTGCTTTGTTGCCCTGCCATCAGATCTCGTTGCTCCGTCATAGGTTCGAGAACTCAATGCAAGGATTAGAATAGAAGTACGTATAGTGGACGTGATAATAATATTAAACGTTTAGCTAGCCAGTTAATTTCTTCTCTTTCCCTGTAATTTTGGCGAGCCACTGTTCCAAAACCTATGATAGCTAGCCAGATAGCTAGTATGTTGGAACCTTATTTTTCTCTGTTTTGCTAACTTTTGCGCTAAAATTAACCAAAACAACCTCTTTTGGCAAGGCCGTTTGTGATGCTATAGGGGAATTCCAACTTTCATCAACACTTTCTTGAGCATTTTCAATTCCTTGTGTGCATTATTTTTTCCGGTATGTTATTGTCTGAATTAAATTAACAGAGAACGGTTGCTTAATTAAAGATTTTGTTTAGTAGTTCCTTGAGCAACAAGCGATTGAGCAATACTTGACGTCATTGCTTACTTAAACGTTTACCCATTCTTAACAGATGGATGAATAAAAGATCATTTAAGCATTTTATAAATCTTCAAACTCATAAAAAAAGTCAAGAGTCAACAAGAAACTCCTTAGCCACTTAGTTTTACGGTTTAGTGGTATTCCTCTTCACATGTGAGTGAGAGGTCTTAGGTTTGATTATCTCCAAATGCGAATTTGAACCACATTATTGTTAGTCATTATGAGATTTAGCGCATTCTTTCACCCCCTTAGTGTAAATAATGTCGTTTGTTCAAAAAAAAAAATCTCCATGGCCTATTGGTTATTGTTTTTAATTTAAGCATTTTATAAGCAGTCATATAAATCTTCAAACTCATAAAACAAAACAAAAAACAAAAAAAGTCAAGATTCAACAAGAAACTCATTAGCCACTTAGTTTTACGGTTTAGTGGTATTCATATTCACTTGTAAGTAAGAGATCTTAGATTTGATTCTCGCCAAAAGGCTAATTTGAACCACATTATTGTTAGCTATGTGAGGTTTAGCCTATTCTTCCACCCCATTAGTGTAAATAATGTCGTTTGTTAAAATTTAAAAAAAAATCTCCATAGTCTATTGGTTATTATATATACAAGTCCTTATGCAAAGGGATTCCCCCTTTTTTTTAATGGGTATTAGTTGTGGGGCCCACTCTACATCGAATTTCAACAGTCTGAATTGTCTATTTTGTAAGTCTCGATTCATAGATCATCCTAGCAAAAATTCAATTCAATCCAAAACTATTTGTCTATTTCATTATCAAGATAAAATTTTATTGTTTCTTATATAACAAATTATTCGTTTTTTTTAATCTAATTAGATGTCTTAAATATTTTCGATTTGGCTAATATTTTGTAAGGATGATCAATGAAGTGCAACTTGAAAAATAAACGGTTCGGATCGTTAAAGTTTGACTATTTACTTGGTTTTTTATATGATTATAATTTATAAATATTTTGACAAACAAAACTTTTTTTTGTTATAAAGTCAACACAAAATGTAAATAGTGATTGCAACCGACAGTATACAATTTGATTTCCTTTTGGTGTTTTTTTTTTTCGTCAGACGATAGATTTTGTTAGATTATATGTTAGATTAGTCATCAACAGAGTTTGAACCTACGCCGTCATGCAAGGGCTCAACTCCTTTCCACCATTGTGATAATGACCACTTGCGATACTAGGGCAACAATGTTTGGAGTTTTTTTTTTTTTAACAAACGATATTATCTACACTAAGGGGGTGAGGGAGTGGGTTAAGCCTCACAATGGGCTAGTAAGAATGTGGTTCAATCTCGTCTTTGGCAAGAATCGAACCTAAGACCTCTTATTTACAAGTAAAGAGGAATATTACTAGATTGTAGCACCAAGTGATAACAATTTTTGGAGTTCTATTAGTCTGGGTAAAAGATAAAAGTATTTTGGGGATGTCATGTGCTTCAAGATTTTATTCATATTTTTGCTTTCATGAATATTGTAGTATAACTGTACTTCAGGCACGAATAGAAAATTGTGATCATGAGATATAGTAATATTTATAGGTGACCCATTCCTTCAAAATTAGCATGCATGTGAACCGTATTTTACGAATACGAGTGAGGCCAGTTGGTTAAGTAGTCTATCAATTGTCTTGTACTCAAATTTGAACCTCTCATTAAAATACTAGTTTGTTCAAAGAAAAGAAATGAACGATCTTGTTATATTACAGTTTCTCTCTAATCGATCAATGTTAGTTTAAAATTATTATTTTAGTGTGCAACCCTAAAAAAAGGCTTAGAAAAAACCTTGATATAAAAAAAGATAAAATACCTAAGATAAACATAAACATAAAATGACTATATATGCAGCTCTTGTTAAAGATCCGACCAAACTCAGTGTTGAGCTATATATTTTCATAGAGAAAATATATTAGCAAGTTTAATGAAAGATGGGGACATTTAAAAATAGTAGTCCAAAAACATGGACTAACTAAAAATAAAGTTCATATTATATATATCTTATATATATATAATAAAAAAATAAAAAAAATCTCAAACAGCCCACAAACTAAAAAAATGGAGTTCTTGTATATCCAGAACTCTCCAAAAGCTCCCACGTTCTCCACTCAAGGAGGGGTTTTCTCTCAGCATCCCCACACCCCTAGAAAAGTAGCATCCTACTAATTTTAACTGCCATGTCCACCGTTCGCCTATAAAAAGGCATTGAACCAAAGCAAAGGGGACGGAAGAAGAGGAGGAGAAACGCTGCAGAAATTGAATCACACAGAGAAGAACGAAGGAAGAAAAAGAGGCAAGCAAGGCACGGCAAAAGGGAAAAGCACAAGGTATAAATTTATTGTCCCTTATCTTGGTGTTGTTTGAATTCTTTTTGTGCAGAGGAAAAGAAAGAAGGTTTGGCTCTTCTTATTTTCACCAAAGCAAAGAAGATGAAGATGGGACTTTATAAAGCCCACCAATTTACATAGTAGTAATGCCAAATGGCAAGAAAAAAAAAGGTCAGCAATCTGGGCACTCAACCGTAGCAGCACTCCAATCCCACCAAATATGACCAAGAGTTTCCTTCTCCTTCGCTGCAACAACCACGGACGTCAAATGAAAGCCCAAAAAGATGTGCAGCCACGCCGTGACCTCTCTGCCTAGCGAGAGCGCCACTAAGAACCGCAACACCACCGCTCTTCAACCATTGTCTCCAGCAGTCCTTCGGAAGAAGCCCAAGGGCTCCGAGGACGGTGAACCAAGCGATGAAGTTAAGCACGCGGGTCCAGACCATCAATAAATTCGACGCAACCCAACAAACCGCAACGAAACCACCCCATCTCTCTTCCGCTACGGCGATATAAAATGGAGTGCAATGGAGATTTCAGCGAAACACACGGATAGGACTCAACCCAATTTCAAAGAGAAAGAAACCGGTGCATGGGTGCCCAAGTCTCTGCCTCTGTAGCAACAACCACTGAACAATGGTGCAAAAGAAAATATATCATTCATCACATGGGTGCCCAAGTCTCTGCCTCTGTAGCAACAACCACCGAACAAAGGTGCAAAAGGAGCAGTAAAAGCAACTGCCACGCCTCGGTCTTCTCCGTATTCTCCATCGTAGGCCTTTAGAGATCCAAGACATGCACCCGCAACCGCCGCTAAGCACTACCCTTCATATGCCATCACAGCACCGCTAAGCACTATTTAAGACTTGGAAAATGCAAGTCTTCAAAGAGGAGAAGAAACGGGAAGTCTGCAATGTCTCTAAATTAATTAGGAATGAATGCTAAAGGAACTTACACGTCACATGGGATGTGGTTTGCGTGAAAAAAAAAGCCATTGCCCCATTTAAATTATATGGAGACAAACGGACAAAGAAAAAAAAGAAAATGAAGTATGGTATGGAAATCAAGAAACCAGTCTGTACCCCACGTGAATAAAAGTCTACACCCCACAAAAGGGTATTGAAATGGGAGAATCCAATGCTATCTCATCAGTACCAAACAAAAAGGGTGAAAAAAAAATATAAAGCTTGCTCACGTGGGAAAATGGAGAAATTGCTAGACTTTGGAGGCTTTAAAGTATGTTGTCAGATTGAAAAGAAAACAAATGGAAAAACCTTATTCCCAAAGGGTTGAAAAGTCAAAGAAATGGGGAAAGGAAAAATGGTTCTCTAAATGGATTTTTTTTACAAGTCACAAAACTAATGTCCTAGACTAAAAAGGCCTCACGTGAAGATTGCTTATTTTCAGGTCTACATTCAAAATTCTTTGTTTTAGGGGAATTGAAATCATGACGCCACAAAGATGGTTTTTTGCTTGCAGCTATACCATTCCTTCAGATTAAATGGGAATACAAATTACGTGGAACTCATAAGGAAAAATAATGGTTCTTCCATGCCACTCCTGAATTTATGAAGTCTGAGACGCACGGCACCAAGACAAAGTCAAATACCAAAGTAATGGTGGGTCATTACAAATATTCCCTTTAAATTTACAAGACTCAAACGGCACAAAGCTACTACAAATGGCACGAAGCCGAAAGAAAGTCTCAAATGACATGAAAACAAAGCCACATCAAATTTCAAATGGCATGAAACTGTGTCAAATCTCAAAAGACACGAAGCCGAAGGAAGAGTCAAATATCAAAAGGCAGGAAGCCATGACAAGTTTCAAATGGCAGGAAGCCAAGTTAAAATTCAAATAGCATGAAGCTACTACAAAAGGCACGAAGCCACGTCAAATGCTCCAATGGTTTAAAGTCCTCGCCCGCACGAGCTAAAACTGCACAAGGCATCAAATGCTCCAATTGACTCAAAGTCTTTGCTTGCAAGAGCCTAAACTGCATAAAGCATTATGCTCCTCGCCCGCATGAGCTAAAACTGCCAAGGCATCAAGCTCCAATGGCTCAAAGTCCTCGTCTGCAAGAGCCTAAACTGCACAAGGCATCAAATGCTCCAATGGTTTAAAGTCCTCGCCCGCACAAGCTAAAACTGCACAAGGCATCAAACGCTCCAATTGACTCAAAGTCTTTGCTTGCAAGAGCCTAAACTGCATAAAGCATCAAGCTCCTCGCCCGCATGAGCTAAAACTGCCAAGGCATCAAACGCTCCAATGGCTTAAAGTCCTCGCCCGCACGAGCTGAAACTGCACAAGACATCAAACTCTAATAAATACCAATTCAAGGAACTACGAGTGACTTGATCCCTCAACGAGGGTACGTAGGCAATCTAAGGCTTACTTGGATGCAGTCACAAAATCAAATAAACCCCAAACCCCCAAGTTACGATTTATTCAAATTGGAATCAAAGGGTATTCCTTTCCTAAAAGAAGGGTTGTAATTAATAGGTGCGTAGCCTAGAATGGGTCGAACTCAAATTAATAAAACCCTCTTCAAAAAATGAACGAGGGTGAAATTGTGTCGAGTGAATTATTTGTTTACACATTGTGTACAATTTTTGCTCAACACTCAGCATCAAATTTTAGTTATTTTCTTTACAGTAGGCATCAAGATTCGTACGTACCATGTGTACAAAATCCCCACACATCCGGATAAGATATGTTGGTCTGTATGGTCAACTGTTTACCATTTATTTATTTTGTCTCCTCTTCTTATTAATCTGCATTATATGTTATATATAGTATGATATTTTCATTTAGCAATTTCTTGGTCCATGCACCTAAGTGGAAGATGCGTGAGGCACAAAATTTACTGGCAATAAATTATTTAGTTTTATTAAACCAACTCAAAATCTTTTTCTTATACCACCTTGTCATCATCTACTCTCTCTCTCTCTCTCTCTGTTGCCAGTCCTCTTCGTGTCATAATCTGCAAGATATGATCATATATACACTGTTCTTCTCGAATCTTTTCTTGGCATTGTTATTTTAAAGGGAGCTTTAATAAAACACCCCTGGCACTGTTTACTTTTAACGAAAAACCACTTTTTTACTTTTAACTGTCACTATTCATTATACCTTCAAAAAGGACTTTTCATTAAAACTGTCACTATTCAGGGACTTTTCGTTAGTTTTCCTTATTTTAAACCAGTTTAAAACTCATAAGCTGCATAGGAATTCTCAATTATTTGATCAGTTGTATCTTTTACTTCATATTTGGTGTAAGGATAATGAGAACTAAAAATTGATCTAGTTTCCCGTGTTTATTATGTTATTGAATGGACATAATACATCGTTGCAGAGTTTTACAGCTTAATTTATTAAACTTTCAATTATTTATGTAGCTAGGCATCTTATATACTGATCTATTTGCTAAGCTTGTTCCATAAAATGGATCGTGTTGGGTGGCAGTGATCAAATATTTTTCTTTTATTATCAAATCACAACTTTCATTCCACCGCGAAAGGCCCAATAGAAGATTTGGAAAAAACAACCCTAGTCAATAAATGTTCTTATTGGAGCAAATTACATGGCACAAATACATCAACAATGTGGCATATTATGTCAATTATACAAATGAAATTTAGAGAGAACTTACATATGATATTATATGGTTGGCATGGGATGCTATAGTAACAATGTACCTATGTCATATAAGTCATTTTCTTTCCACATTGAATCATATGAGTTTCATTATTACATATCCGAAACTGAAACCTTGAGATTTCTATAACAATATTGCCATGGTGGTGTGAATCTAATTTAAGTGGCCACTTAGTACGACTATGGTTTAGTGGCAATCTCCGCCTCTTGTAAGTTGATGGTCCTAATGTCGAATCTCGTGCATAACGAGTTTCATGTTAAATTGTTATCTTGATTTTATAATTAATATTCTCTTTTCTTTCACTCAAATGGCTGGCCATTTATCTTTTAGGAGTCAAACTCATACATTTAATACATTGACTCAAAATTTTCAACCAATTGTATTTGATAATTCCTATATAATTGAAGGATATATTTTAGAGGTTCTTGAGGTTAAAGAAGTACTGGAAGATATTTTCAGCCTTGTGACTAGGAACCGAAAGCGGTGCCAGCTGAAAGCCCATGGCTTTACCGTCTTCAAATAAAGGGCAGTCTAGCCGAATTGGCATGAAATAAGCCTGGAGCCGTAATTGAAAAACGAAGAGTAGTCCATGTTGATGAGGCTTCATCCCCTCGGTGGTGATGTCAAAGAGGCACCAAAAAGAGACGGGTGAGAATAGAAGGGCTGCGAGCCCGTACCTAAATGCTTGCTAATTGCTTCGGCCACTGGCATATTCTTGATCAGACACTTATTGAATTTGGAGCAAAAGATAAATTTATTGTATCAATAAAAAAAGGAAGACCTCGTGTTTCTCTTGCCATATGGGTTCGTCATCCTTGCCGATGAAGTTAGCGATAAGGGTGTTGTAGTTGAGGAAATTCTTTGCCAGTTTAGTTATGTCCTCTCTCGAGCAAGCTTTATTGCCATCCCTTCACTTCAAGACCTCTAAGGCTTTCTCGTCTAAGACGGTCTTCAATTCCACGCCATATTTGTACGTTAACACAGAGACGTCAACATAGAGGTTAGATATGGACGTTCCAAAGACAGAGGTGATGTCAAGCACGGTGGGCCCCATTGGACCGAGTGGCAGAATCATCATATCAATGGTTGGACACTAGAAGTTTTGGGCCACCACTAATAGCTCTCGATCCATATTTATTTTGACGGTGGAGATCTTTATTGCATTAAAAATGCCCAATCTTCTCCAAACCTTGTCAAATAATGGCTCTATTCAATTTACCAATGAAGCCCAAGCAGTTGGGGCGAAAAGCCAGGCCGCTTAGACCATCTCCAACTCTGGGCTAAAAGCTAAATTACTCCCTAAAATTTCTCCCCAAACTCACTCCAACTCAAGGGAAAAATTCGGGCTAAATGCTAATGAAGGATTATTTTGTAATGACATGTTCATTTAAGCAACATCAATAGCATGCAATTAACAATTAAAGGCGGAATCATGCTTATATGCACTTAAAACAAAACATTTACCCATGAAATTCAAAGCCTAGTAGATTGGTAAATCAATACATAACTCAAAAACAAAGTGAGTTAATATTTAATACCTTTGTAGATTCCTCTTTGCATAAGCAAAGGCTAATCACCCAAAGAAAGGGCCTTCATTCCTTGCATCTTAGATCCATGGATTTGGATGGATGAAAAGGTTTCTCCAAGTTCCCAAAATTGAGAACCTCTAAGTCTCCACACCAAGGCATATTGTAGAAGAAATGAGTGACCTAGAGGAAGTTAAATTGCTAGATTTTTACCTCTAGGTGGCCGGCCATTTCTAGAGAGAAAGGAGAGTTTGTGTTTCTCCAATTTCACCAAAAAACAACCCTTAGGATGAAATGGCTATAAAGATGTCTTTATACCACCTCTCAATGGAGTGGCAAACTTGCAATTAAGCCAAGTTCACTACCCTCCCTCTATATGGCCGGCCACATTGGGTTTATTGGGCTTTGAGGCCCTTTGTCATTCAAGTTGTCATACAACTTGAGTTATTGGGCTTGACATTCAAATCACATTGGGCCTTGAGGCCCAAAACTAACCCGAGGTCTATAACGAACTTATTCGTTTGATTAATTAACATATTAATTAATCCTTGCCATAAATAAATAATTAAACCATTTAATTATTCTTACTCATCTCCGATGTATCTTCAATCTCTACCTTACACGGTGTACGATCCATTAGGTTCCTTTTAGCGAGGCAGTGGGCGATTCAAACTCTTTAAAATCGATTGTGAATTTGAAACTTACTTTCAATTCTCCCTTTAGTGTTTACACACGTTTAGGGCTTCCACAAACCATGAGTGACACCTAGCAGCATATCATGGTTACCCAAGCTAATCAGAAAAGGTGGAGAACCTATTCAGTTTAGGATTTACAAATGCAATACGGTCTTTCTCTAATACAATACTCTTGACCACATTGTTTGGTTTGATAGTTTATTCATGTCTACTATCCAATGTGATACGTGTACTTATATGATTACCTTGAATGTGATTTGGAACGTCTTCCTTCATCTCATTCATACTCTGGCCAGAGATTCTTAATCATATCATAGAGTATTCTCCCTCAAACAGTTTGAAGGTTAGAGATCCCTTGTTGTGCATTCATATGCCTACATGACTAGATAGCTTGACCCCAACCATGCCGTGGACACTCCAAAGGAATGCCTTTTGACATGATCAAAGATCAAGGACCTAACCATTAGACATCTATGATGCCTCAGGTCAAAGGACTACTTTGCATTATCCCAACCATGAGTTCTCATGTGACATGAGTATGAGAACTCCTCGTTGATCGTGTTCAGTGAACTCATTCTCTATTGAGCACTTACATGTTTGTCTTGGTGTTACTCACACCAATGACTCGAGACTAGTCACTCTCCCTGAGAGAACACATAGCACGTACTGATCTTAACGGACTGTCAACGCCCAATTGGCAATCCTATGATCAGGAACGTTTAGGATGTGTCTACGAAAGAATGGTCTCATGAATCTAATTTCTTTAGATCGCATTCTCCCAATCACATATTCCTTGGACTTATCGTTTAAGCATATAACATTTATATGAGACGGCTCAAACAATAACCTTTGCCCTTTATATTTAAACTACATTAGTTTAACTTTGTGAAATGTCCGTAAAGTATCATCATATGATTAGTTTTAGGGCATATTTCCAACAGCTAAATGCTAAACCAAGGCCAGATTCTCCCCAGAATTTAGCCCAGAAATCGGTGTGGGCTCTACCAAACTGAATGAAAATATTTATCGAAATTTAAATTTTTTTTTATTAAAATGTTCATAAAATTAATTTACGATAGTCTATCTATTTTTTTTTTTAAATTTAATTTAAGAAAAAAAATAGCCTAAGTTTATTCTTTAATAATTTCGGGCTAAAATTTTAGGCTAGAAAGGGTTGGAGCAGAAAAACTGTTTCTTGGCTAAAAGCTAAATTTTTCAGGCTAAAAAATTTGGCTTTTAGCCCAAGGGTTGGAGATGGTCTTAGGGTTTGGCAACTCCCTATTTTGACCAGTCACTTCCTTTGAAGAATCTGTAACATATTACTCTTCATCAGTGAGAGGATGGAGTCTGGGTCGGTGTTCTCAATTTTTTAATTTTAAAACCGAGAAGATCTCTGGAGATGCTCTCAATCATAAAGATTTTGAAAACAAGGAGGTTTGGCTGCAAATTTTACGTTGTCCAACAGAAATGTTAGCTGACCGTTTGGTTTTTGAGAAACCTCATCAAGGTGGGCCGTTTCGATGGCCACGTTATCTCGAAGAACGTGTCGTGTGGGAGAGTGAACGGTTGAATTTTGAGGGTCTCCATGAAACCTTGACGCATGGCAAATTGGACGGAGTCACTAGTTGAAAAAATCATTTGTGCGACAAAACTTAATGCGAGGAAAGAAAATTCGTTGCGTAAAATAGGTTAGTGCGAAGAGTATACCACTCTATTGTGCAAGTTCGTCAGATAGAATTTAATGGGACAAACAACTTGTGCAATGCCCTGTTTCGTCATGCAAAAACCGTTTACGCGACGAAAAATGCGCTCCGTCATGCAAAGGTTCATAGAAAAACACGCAAATGCTTGTATTTTGGCGCCAAAAAAAGTACGGCGTGCGTTGCATTGTGCGACAAATTATTCGTCAAGCAAAAGGTTCCAACATTTATATTGTCAGTTGTTTAGTCAAAGTGTTGAATGCTGTATTTACTGCATGGTTTTGTGCGGCGCAAAGAAGCCAAATTTCCTTTAAATTGACAATTTCACTCTCTTCACAATTCAATCCGAAAATCTTCACGTTTACCAAATTATTATTCCAATTTTTGTTTGTTTTTCCGTACGCGACAGCATACTTTAGTGGTCTTTAGTCAAAAAAAGTTCAAGGCGAAAGTTTTGGGAAAGGTAATACGTACTAATTTTGTTGGTTGTGTAAATTATTTAAATATTTAAGTAGACTATTATAAGTGTTTATTTTGTTGGTAGTTAAGAAAAAAGAAGAGAGCTGCGACATGCGTTCGATGCACTTATGTTGTTAAGAGCTGCTACTTAATCACTTATGCAGAATTAGTAGGAAATGAGAAGTTGGATATGGTGAAAAAGTTTAGGGGCGACGTCAGGGTATTGGTGCGTGACAGATGCGAAGTGAATTGGGAGTCTTGGAGAGACATACTCGAGGAGATAAAGATGGTCATGATCAATGCATTAGTAGTACGTGTTAATTATTAATTAGTTTAATAATAATTTAGTTTGTTATATAAAATATCTTAGTGATATGTATAATTTATTTATTTTTCCATAACAGCCTGATTGCGACATTGACAAAAGTGACGCAAATCTGATGAAGTGTATAGACATCATGTTCAAGTATCGTTTCAGGGAGTTGAAGTTTAATGTTGAACGTGACGTAGAGCTGCATCAAGTTGCTAGACTAGCGGATGATTAGAAAAGTTTTTTTTGTTTATTTATTTATGGTTTATTAAATAATGACACTTAATTATTATTTGGAATAATAAATTTTATATGGACTGTATTTATTTTGTTTCATCTCGAGAACAGATTTTCAAAATACTATAATATTGACATTAGTATTTTGAGAAACTATTTTCGAGACGGAATAAAATAAATATGTACAATTCGTCACGCATGACTTTAAGCAATTAAAACTTCGTCGATGTAACCTTAAAAGATTGTGCAACGGTCGGTTAGCGTTCAAGTCGCCGTATTTACCGCGGTCATTGCACGAAGAAAGCTTCGTCGCTCAAACCTTTTTAGGGCAAGACTTCATCGCGCAAAGCAATTGTCAGTGGCATTAGAGTCGTCTTATTTACTGTGTATGTACTATGTATTTATTTTGTACTTTGCGTGACGCATGTTTCGTCGCGCAAAGTGTCTAGTCTTGAACGTGTGACGAAATATTCATCGCGTAAAGTGCTACATGTTCTTTATAATCAAAAATTGTTTTACAGTTTTCTTCACATTGTTTTCTGGTTCTGATGACAGATAATAAGGACAATAAGAAGCGACATCCTAGGCTCAAATGGAGGAAAGACACCATCAGCAAATCATCCCCTCATGATATGACGAAATATGCGGAGTTTACGCATTCGATTAGGGCTGCAATGCGAAACAATTATTCTACTGCGGAATGACGCTCTTGGAAATATGTGTCTGAGGACATGAATAAGTCAGTGATTGATGAATTATTAGTAAGTATGACAAACGTAAACAAATAATTAATTTTGTGAAATAGTTTATTATATGTTGTAATTAATTATTTGCATATATGTGTAATAGTGTAAGTGTATAACTGTAGATGATCTGAATGAAGAGTTGATGAAGTTGCTGGATGAGGCGTTGAAGAGAGGTTACAAGCATTGGCGTTCTGACATGTAGCGAAATGGAGGACCAGCGGAGCAGTTATTTTAAATTTATGTTTTTGAGGAGAATAAAAACTAGTAGGATAAGCAATGTATTGTAAGAGAAAAACAAAGGAGTACGATGGCAACAAAAACCCACCACCTCGCTTAAATTAGTGGTAGTGGTACTATTATGTATTTGGATTTAATTAGCGTTTAATTAATGTTTTGTTGTTTAAATAATTGAATTGATTAATTTAAGTTTTCAATTATAAGAATAAATATTATAATTGAATATTTGTTCGTAATTATGAAGTTTATGTTAGTATAACTAATAAAGATTTATGTTTACGTAAACTTCATAATTATATTTAATAAGTAAATGTTCGTCACGCAACCCAGACATGTTGCGCGGCGAATGTTTTGTGGCATTGATTTGGTGCGATGTAGTTTCTTGTGCAACGAACAGTTCGTCACACAAAATGTAAAATCCCACATCACACATGGGTGAGGATCTTGTAAGCATTATATGTGCATGCCCACCTCCATATAGCACGTGGCCTTTTCAAGGCTCACTAGCTTTAAAGTTCGTCGAAACTTTGAAGTTAAGCGAATTCGAACAAGGTTAATCCCAGGATGGGTGACCCACTGGGAAGTTCTCGTGTGAGTTCCTAGGAACAAAACCGTGAGGGTGTGGTAGGGGCCCAAAGTGGATAATATCGTGCTACGGCGGAGTCGAGCCCGGGAAAGTGGTCGAGCCTGGGTCAGGATTTGACAATTTAGTATTAGAGTCACTCCCTGGCCGAAAATGTGCCAACGAGGACGTCGGGCCCCAAGGAGGGTATATTGTAAGATCCTACATCACCAATGGGTGAGGATCTTGTAAGCCTTATATGTACATGCCCACCTCCATATAGCACAAGGCCTTTTGGGAGCTCACTGGCTTCGGAGTTCGTCGGAACTCCGAAGTTAAGTGAGTTCGGGCAAGAGCAATCCCATGATAGGTGACCCACAAGGAAGTTCTCGTGTGAGTTCCCAGGAACAAAACCATGAAGGTGTGGTAGGGGCCCAAAGCGGACAATATCATGCTACGATAGAGTCGAGCCCAGGACAATGGTCGAGCCCGGGTCGGGATGTGATACAAAAAGGATAAATAACGCGGGTAAATTTGACGCCATATTTCGAACCTGTATGTTTTGTGCGACGACTGTTTTGTAGCGCAAAGTCTTCATCTTTATCATCATATTCCTCAGGTACAGAGGCAGTAACTGCAAATTTTGTAACTGATGCCTCTGTCATCCTGCTTCTCTGCATAGTGCAGTGTTGCCTAGTACTCTCAAATACATTATCTTCTCATACTCCCTTAATTTCAATCTCCACCCTCGCTCTGTAAATCAATCTCTCCCATTGTATTCAGGTAGTGTTTCCGTTTTATATTTCAAAATTTTGTTGTGAATTCAAACTAAAGCCATTAAATTTTTTGTGTATAGGGTTGGCGTCCACGATTTTCGCTCGGTGAATGACAAAATTAAAGGTATATTATTTGGTTCTTTTAATTAGGAGTTATTTGAATTCACAACAAATTAGAGGTAAATTGTTCGTAAAATAAAATTGTTAGTAAGGGTTGTTAATTTGTTTATTAATTAGAGGTGTATTTTCGTATTTGATTTTTTTATGAAAACCTAAGTGTACGTCACGTACAAAATTATTTTATGTTGTACTGAGTTAATAATAATTAACTTTGTACACGTATTTTCAATAAAAGCTTAGTCTCCTATTCGAGGATTAGTTGGATTTCGAGCATGGATGCCAAAGCATGACTGCGGTCTAATTGATTCTTAAATTGTCCCATTATTTGGATAGTTTGGGAATGCCCAGTTATGGGGCGTAGTGTGACAACCCGTCCCGATTTATATGGATTTACCAGTTATGGAATGACGGAATTGCCATACGAGGATATTTTGTACGTGTGCATGTGTGTGTGTGTGTGTATTGGACCACACACTCCATTATTTTCAGACTCTCTCTCACCATCAGACTCTCCCTCTCTCTCTCCTCCGTCGACTCTCTTTCTCCCTCGCCCAGAAAACGTACGGCCAAGGCCAAAGGTGGCCAAAACTTCACAGATCGAACCATCCATCACCACTATTCGACTCCTGAGACTCCTACGAGTACGTAGACACCCATTTCAGGTAAGGTTTCGTTCGTTTTCACGCCGTTCTCTCGATGTACGATTTTGGCACTGTTCATGAACTTTTCATACGTTGTGTTTTAGGCAAAACTAAGCTCACCACGAGTCTTAGAAGGTCCCAAGGAAGCTCGGAGACGTTCGTTGGCTAAGCGTTGACGTCGGGATCGTCGAGAACGGAGGTGGCCGGTTTTGGAGAATTTCCCGACGAGATTCTCGTTGGTTTTCGAAGTTTTTGAAGGTATAGACTTGTTCTACACTTAATTTAGAGTACGTAGGAAGAAAAATGAGACAAAATGGTGCAAAAATGGCCGAGAAAACCGAGGTTGCAGGTTTCCGGCGACCAGTGGCCGGCGCCGGCGGAGCTCCGGCGAGCTCGAGGTTGACGACGCGTGGCGCGCACGCGCCTGCGCGTGGGGGGCGCGTAGCCCCGTGCCTGTGCTGGCGCGTGGGGGCGCGTGAGACTCCAAAAAATTATTTTAAAAATATAGCGACGCTCGTGACGTCGAGTAGGTCGCGTTGGTATATTCGTATGCCAAAATTGAGCTATGTATGAGAAGTTAATTTCGTAGTTACGTGTATGTGCTTAAATGACGTATTTATAGTAATTTCTCATATAGGTGAGACCTACACCGAGGACGAGCGTAGCCAGGCTAGACGCGGGGGATACGACCCGGCGACCTATCAGTGAGTGGGCAGTTTTTACCGTATTTCCTATATTTTATTATTATTTTTCCCAGAAAGAAATAAATAAACGTTTATGAGAATTTAATGCCATGCAAAGTATTCATATATTATTCTTATGCATTAATGATTGCATATTTGCATGTTGGTGCGGCGGACGCACAGGTAAGTGCCAGGTGAGGGCATGCATTAATGAGAATCGATAACTAGCAGTGATGAGATTGATAAGAAGGGATAAGATATATATGCAGCCGAGGGCTGAGATGATTATGAGACATATAGGCAGCCGAGGGCTGAGATGATTATGAGACATATATGCGGCCGAGAGCCGAGATGATTATGAGACATATAGGCAGCCGAGGGCTGAGATGATTATGAGACATATATGCGGCCGAGAGCCGAGATGATTATGAGATTTACATGCAGCCGAGGGCTGAGATGATTACCTGACATTTAATCACATCATTAGTTTATGATTGAGTTTCTGTTTTGAATATTTTGGCATGGCATACTTACTCTTTCAGCATGATTTTGAGAACCTAAGGACATTGAGTATATATTTTGATTCTGGGAAATTATACAGGTTTTACGGTGAGGGGCTATATATATATATTTTGAGCAAAGATTGGTTTTAAAAGAGAATTGTTTTGCTGACCCACTCAGTTTTGTTTTTCGCCCCTCCAGGTTCTAGGTAGTGAGAGTTACGAGTTTGGCACTTCGAGGACTCCCGGCTTTCTGACAGCTTTATTCGTATGTATGAAACCGAGGGTGTAACTAAACCCTTTTTATTTATGCTTGACTGCAGTTAAACTTAGAACGCTCTGATTATGTACAAGTATCGTTTCATGCATCTAGTACACTATTGTATCTAGGTTACTAGTGGTTTTGATTTTAATTAATTCGTTCTTAGTTTTCGATCCTAGCTTCCGCACAGCGCACATGGCTACGTCACACTCACGTGACGGCCAGCACGCCCCATTCTCGGGTGCGGGCGTGTCAGTTTGGTATCAGAGCCCTAGGTTGCAGTCTTGCATATTTTGTGAAAATTTTAATGACTTGATGTCTTTTGTCAGAACTATGCCGCCTCGTCGTGAGCCTCGTCGTCCTTCTGAGCCCATGTTTCCCAATATTGCTCAGCTAGGGGAAGCTATTGCCCATGCATTTCAGAGTATTATCCGTCCTCCTCCTCCCCCTCCTCAGAGGACACCTTTGGAGTCAGTTCATAACTTAAAGATTAACCCATTAGACGGGAGTGAAGGGCCCGAGGGTTCTGAGAAGTGGTTCATGCATATTGAAAAGACTTTCGAAATTCTGACGAGTCAAGGGAGTTTACAGCCGAATAAGTGGGTGGAGACGACAAAATGGTTTTTGACCAAGGAACCAGCTTCGTGGTGGATTGAGTTATCTAAGCACATGCCTGAGGAACAGGCAAACGATTGGGGGGTGTTTAAGGAACTGTTCTACCGAAGGTTTATTCCTCCAGCCTACATCGATAGAAAGAAACAGGAGTTTACCAATCTCAAACAGAGGAATTTGGGTGCTAATGACTATTACCGTACCTTCACTGATCTTTCGCGCTATCACCCGGATGTTGCCGCCAATCAGGCAGAGATGTTGCGCCGATTCAAGCTGGGTACCAAGAAAAAATGGCGTACGATTGCTACCGGGTTTCAGTGCACCACTTACCACGAGTTTTATGAAATATTGCTTCGGATTGAGGATTCGGAGAATTTGCCGAGCGATAGTGATGATGGTGGCACACAGGGAAAGAATAATAAGGGTAAGGCCCCTTTTGTGCCAGGTCCCCGGCAGACTCAGAACTTCAAACGCAGTGGGGCCAGTTCTAGCTCCTCGAGTAGAGGTTTTAGTTCCACCGGGCAGAGAGGTGGAGGCCGATTCTTCGGTGGTGCCAGAGGTCAGAGGCAGGGGAACCCTGGGAGGACTCCGTTGTGCCGTCAGTGCAATAATCGGCATTTTGGCGAGTGTCGGCGGGGTACTACGGGGTGCTATACTTGTGGCCAGGATGGACACCTGGCGAAGAATTGTCCTCAGGGCCAGCAGAGGTCCCAGCAGAGGCCCCAGCAGCCTGCCTTACCGCCGCCAGCACCGACTCAGCAGCAGTTTCCTGGGCCGAGCGGTTATGCTCAGAGCAGTCGTGGTGGAGCCTTTCATTACTCGGGGGATCCTATTCCGTATTCTTCGGACCAGTACCAGCCTCAGTATCCCATGGATCCTTACCACCAAAGTGGATATAGCCAGTATTCCGGAGGATATATGCCTCCTCAGCAGCAGTATTCTGGAGGGTATATGCCTCCTCCACAGCAGTACTCAGGTGGGTATCAGCCCCAGCAGCAGTTTACGGCAGGTAGCTCTCAGTGGTACTCGGGGGGACAGCCCCAGCAGTTGGACGCTACCTCTAGTGGTGTTGGATCGTCGAGGCAGACTGGATCGTCGAATCAGGGACGAAACCCGCAGGGGCGTGGGATGCACGCAAACCGAGGTCGTGGGGGACGTCAGCAGACCCAGGGTCGTATCCATAACCTATCACTTCAGGACGCGCAAAACAATCCGGATCTGATTATGGGTACGTTGAATATTCTTGGTCATTATGCTAGAGTCTTGATTGATTGTGGTGCTACTCACTCAGTTATTTCTCATACATTTGCTCAAATAACTCAACCTCAATCTTCACCCCTGGGGTATGAGTTGGAGTTTGCTATGCCCAGAGGGGAGAAGTGTTACGTAGATTATGTATATCCAGAATGTCCCGTGATAGTGGAGAACGTGGTTATGCCTGCTAACCTCACTCCGCTAGATATCGTCGACTTTGATGTCATTCTTGGCACTGATTGGTTGCACTACAATCGTGCCAAGATTGATTGTTACGGGAAGTCGGTAACCTTTCATCGTCCTGGTTTACCGGAGATAACTTTCGTTGGTGAGCGCAGCGGAGTTAGACATGGCGTTATTTCGGCTGTGAGAGCCAAGAAGTTGCTGACGAAGGGTTGTCAGGGATATCTAGCTCATGTGGTACTTAATGACGATGTTCCTACAAGCTTGGAGGATGTTCGAGTGGTTAGGCACTTCGCCGACGTATTCCCTGATGATTTACCTGGATTGCCGCCAGATCGTGACGTGGAATTTACGATTGATTTGTTGCCAGGTACTAATCCTATCTCGTTGACTCCATATCGAATGGCACCTGCCGAGTTACGAGAATTGAAGATTCAGTTGCAGGAGTTACTTGAGAAGGGGTTCATTCAGCCCAGTACTTCACCTTGGGGAGCCCCAGTTCTATTTGTCCGGAAGAAGGATGGTACCTTGAGATTGTGTATCGACTACAGGCAGTTGAATCGGGCGACGATTAAGAACCGTTATCCGTTGCCGCGTATCGATGATCTTTTCGATCAGCTTCGAGGTGCCTGTGTGTTCTCGAAGATCGACTTGAGGTCAGGCTACTATCAGTTGAAAATCAGTGTTAACGATGTTCCTAAGACTGCCTTTAGGACTCGTTATGGGCACTATGAATTTCTGGTTATGCCATTTGGTTTGACTAATGCACCAGCTGCTTTCATGGGATTGATGAACAAGGTGTTCCAGCCGTATCTGGATAGGTTCGTTATTGTCTTCATCGACGATATTTTGGTGTATTCTAAGTCAAGGGCTGACCATACTCGACATCTGTCGTTGGTGTTGAAGAAATTGAGAGAGCATCGATTATATGCTAAGTTCAGCAAATGCCAGTTTTGGTTGGACGAAGTAGCATTTCTGGGTCATGTTGTGTCAGCTCGGGGTATTCAGGTCGACCCCCAGAAGATAACTGCAGTGGAGAATTGGGAACAGCCACGAACCGTCACCGAGGTTAGGAGTTTCCTTGGGTTGGCAGGTTACTATCGGCGGTTCGTTAAAGACTTTTCGATTATGGCGCTACCGCTGACGAAGTTGACCAGGAAGGACGTTAAGTTCGAGTGGGATGGTGATTGTGAACGGAGTTTTCAGCAGTTGAAGCATTGTCTCACTCACGCTCCTGTCTTGACGCTTCCTGATGATGAGGGTAACTTCGAGATTTACTGCGATGCTTCGTTGAATGGCCTGGGTTGCGTTTTGATGCAGCACGGTAGGGTGATTGCTTATGCTTCGCGTCAGTTGAAACCTCATGAGAAGAATTACCCTACGCATGATTTGGAGTTGGCTGCTATTATCTTCGCTTTGAAGATTTGGAGACATTACCTTTATGGTGAGAAATGCAGGATCTTCTCAGACCATAAGAGTCTCCAGTACATTTTTACCCAGAGGGAGTTGAATCTCCGCCAGCGTCGATGGATTGAGTTACTGAGCGACTACGATTGCACGATTGAATATCACCCTGGTCGTGCAAACGTGGTAGCTGACGCTCTTAGCAGGAAGTCCCAGGGCAGAATTAATGCTTTCCATGCGAGCCGAATTCCTCTTCTTACCGAGTTGAGATCGACTGGAGCGCAGTTAGAAATGGAGAATTCGACGGTGGATAATCGGGAGGAAGCCTTACTTGCGAGTTTCCAAGTCAGGCCAATCCTAATTGACCGGATACTCGAGATTCAGTCGCACGACGACGAGATTCAGGAACTTATCCAGCTGAGGAATGATGGTAAGAAGAAAGACCTGCGAATTAGAGAATCAGACGGTATGCTTATGCAGGGAAACAGGATGTACGTGCCGAATAATGCCGAGTTAAAGAAGGATATCCTAGATGAGGCGCATATTTCCGCTTATGCGATGCATCCGGGAGGCACGAAGATGTACCATACCATTCGACCGTTCTACTATTGGCCGGGTATGAAGAGAGAAATCGCTGAGTATATAAGCAGATGCATCATATGTCAGCAAGTCAAAGCCGAGAGGAAGAAGCCGTTTGGGTTGATGCAACCCCTACCCATTCCGCAGTGGAAGTGGGACGATATCACTATGGATTTCGTGTACAAGCTTCCTCGTACTCAGAATGGATATGATGGAGTTTGGGTGATTGTCGACCGACTCACGAAGTCAGCGCATTTTATTCCTGTCAGGGAAAAGTTTTCGTTGGATCGGTTGGCCGAGCTATTCGTATCGAAGATCGTGAAGTATCATGGTGTCCCAGCGAGTATTGTCTCTGATCGCGATCCTCGATTCACCTCTAAGTTCTGGACTGCCTTCCAGGAGGCATTGGGTACGAGACTGTTGTACAGTACGGCTTATCATCCGCAGACGGACGGTCAATCAGAGAGAACTATTCAGACTTTGGAGGATATGTTGAGATCCTCAGTTTTGCAGTTTGGCGACTCATGGCATCGGCGTTTGGATTTGATGGAGTTCGCTTATAATAACAGTTTTCATTCTAGCATCGGGATGGCACCGTTCGAGGCACTTTATGGGAAACTATGTCGTACACCCCTATGTTGGTCAGAGGTTGGCGAAAGAGTTTTAGTGGGCCCTGAGATAGTAGAGGAGACTACTCAGAATGTTCAGGTTATTAAGGTTAATCTAAAAACCGCCCAAGATCGCCAGAAGAGTTTAGCGGATAGGCATGCTACCGACCGAGTGTATAACGTTGACGATTGGGTATTTCTCAAGTTATCGCCTTGGAAGGGTGTGGTTCGGTTCGGGAAGAAGGGTAAGCTGAGTCCTAGGTACATTGGACCTTATCGGATCACCGAGCGGGTCGGTGCTGTAGCTTACAGACTTGAGTTGCCGTCGGAGTTATCCAGAGTCCATAATGTATTTCATGTTTCGATGCTTCGACATTATGTTTCAGACCCATCGCATGTGATTCCTCTGCAACCTCTAGAGATTAATCCAGATATGACCTACGATGAGGAGCCAGTCACGATACTTGATTGGAGGGATAGGGTGCTCCGGAACAAGACGGTTCGTTTGGTGAAGGTTTTGTGGAGGAACCACTCAGCTGAGGAAGCTACTTGGGAAACTGAGGACGGGATGAGAGAGATGTATCCGAGGCTGTTTTATGGATACTAGTGTATGTGTTGTATAAATTTCGGGACGAAATTTTTATAAGGTGGGTGGATTGTGACAACCCGTCCCGATTTATATGGATTTACCAGTTATGGAATGACGGAATTGCCATACGAGGATATTTTGTACGTGTGCATGTGTGTGTGTGTGTGTATTGGACCACACACTCCATTATTTTCAGACTCTCTCTCACCATCAGACTCTCCCTCTCTCTCTCCTCCGTCGACTCTCTTTCTCCCTCGCCCAGAAAACGTACGGCCAAGGCCAAAGGTGGCCAAAACTTCACAGATCGAACCATCCATCACCACTATTCGACTCCTGAGACTCCTACGAGTACGTAGACACCCATTTCAGGTAAGGTTTCGTTCGTTTTCACGCCGTTCTCTCGATGTACGATTTTGGCACTGTTCATGAACTTTTCATACGTTGTGTTTTAGGCAAAACTAAGCTCACCACGAGTCTTAGAAGGTCCCAAGGAAGCTCGGAGACGTTCGTTGGCTAAGCGTTGACGTCGGGATCGTCGAGAACGGAGGTGGCCGGTTTTGGAGAATTTCCCGACGAGATTCTCGTTGGTTTTCGAAGTTTTTGAAGGTATAGACTTGTTCTACACTTAATTTAGAGTACGTAGGAAGAAAAATGAGACAAAATGGTGCAAAAATGGCCGAGAAAACCGAGGTTGCAGGTTTCCGGCGACCGGTGGCCGGCGCCGGCGGAGCTCCGGCGAGCTCGAGGTTGACGACGCGTGGCGCGCACGCGCCTGCGCGTGGGGGGCGCGTAGCCCCGTGCCTGTGCTGGCGCGTGGGGGCGCGTGAGACTCCAAAAAATTATTTTAAAAATATAGCGACGCTCGTGACGTCGAGTAGGTCGCGTTGGTATATTCGTATGCCAAAATTGAGCTATGTATGAGAAGTTAATTTCGTAGTTACGTGTATGTGCTTAAATGACGTATTTATAGTAATTTCTCATATAGGTGAGACCTACACCGAGGACGAGCGTAGCCAGGCTAGACGCGGGGGATACGACCCGGCGACCTATCAGTGAGTGGGCAGTTTTTACCGTATTTCCTATATTTTATTATTATTTTTCCCAGAAAGAAATAAATAAACGTTTATGAGAATTTAATGCCATGCAAAGTATTCATATATTATTCTTATGCATTAATGATTGCATATTTGCATGTTGGTGCGGCGGACGCACAGGTAAGTGCCAGGTGAGGGCATGCATTAATGAGAATCGATAACTAGCAGTGATGAGATTGATAAGAAGGGATAAGATATATATGCAGCCGAGGGCTGAGATGATTATGAGACATATAGGCAGCCGAGGGCTGAGATGATTATGAGACATATATGCGGCCGAGAGCCGAGATGATTATGAGACATATAGGCAGCCGAGGGCTGAGATGATTATGAGACATATATGCGGCCGAAAGCCGAGATGATTATGAGATTTACATGCAGCCGAGGGCTGAGATGATTACCTGACATTTAATCACATCATTAGTTTATGATTGAGTTTCTGTTTTGAATATTTTGGCATGGCATACTTACTCTTTCAGCATGATTTTGAGAACCTAAGGACATTGAGTATATATTTTGATTCTGGGAAATTATACAGGTTTTACGGTGAGGGGCTATATATATATATATATTTTGAGCAAAGATTGGTTTTAAAAGAGAATTGTTTTGCTGACCCACTCAGTTTTGTTTTTCGCCCCTCCAGGTTCTAGGTAGTGAGAGTTACGAGTTTGGCACTTCGAGGACTCCCGGCTTTCTGATAGCTTTATTCGTATGTATGAAACCGAGGGTGTAACTAAACCCTTTTTATTTATGCTTGACTGCAGTTAAACTTAGAACGCTCTGATTATGTACAAGTATCGTTTCATGCATCTAGTACACTATTGTATCTAGGTTACTAGTGGTTTTGATTTTAATTAATTCGTTCTTAGTTTTCGATCCTAGCTTCCGCACAGCGCACATGGCTACGTCACACTCACGTGACGGCCAGCACGCCCCATTCTCGGGTGCGGGCGTGTCACGTAGCTTACGGTTCAAGGATTGGGTTTCGATCGTGGGAATTTTGGTCACATCTCTTTACGTTCTTCAAGCCCCGGATAGGTATTTCGATATCTACGTCGGGCACTTGAAGAACTATAGGGAGATTCTGTCAGAATTTTCGTCAAAATCTAATCCGATGGAGTCGCAAATTGCGTCACATAACTGTGCACTCCCGAATGGGATTAGGGCCCTAACCGGAGGATAAGGTGACAATATCTCATTGGAGTTGTGTATTGATTAGAATTTTGTTGTGCTTGCAGACATTATGGACAAATAGTGGATACTCCGAACAGAGGTGCACCCGAGTACTTAGATGGAATAAATGAGTTTATAAAGTTCAGATCCAGACACAACCCGAGGGCAACTAGAATCCGGTATCCGTGTAAAAGGTGTAACAACACCTTAAAAGAGACTTTTGAAAAATGTTCGATTCCACTTATTAGGAAATGGGATGACAGACACATATACGACTTGGAATCATCATGGGGAACAATTAGACTATACTTCGTCGTCAAACGTGACACGAGTGGAAAATGTTGAACCTAATGTGGATCCTAATGAACAAGTTATTGATATATAAATGATGCTTTTTCATTTCCCTCAATTAATACCAACGAGGGAGGGGATGATGATGTGACTGAACCATGGATAATGAAGCTTTCGAACAATATGAAAAACTATTAAAAAGTACCAACCCCAGGATGTGAAGACTATTAGATGCTCACAGGCATTGTGGAGTTGATGCATAGTAAAATAAAGTATCGAAATCCAAACTAGTGCTTAGACTATTTTTTAGGGGTTTTAAGGAGAATGCTGCCGAAGGACTATAGTTTGTCGAAAGATCATAAAAGGGTGCAAAAGGTGTTGAATGGTCTGGGATTGAGTTATAAAAAAAAATTTACGCTTGCAAAAATATTTGTATGTTGTTCTATATGGAGAATAAAGCGTTGGAAAAATACATGGTATGTAACGAGTCGAGGTTTAAAGTGACATCGCAAAATAGAGCGACGAAGATTCCATAGAAAGTTATGCGTTATTTGCCACTAAAGCCGAGGTTGCAATTATTGTATATGTCAACTTATACTGCAAGTGACATGAGATGACATAAAGAAAGTCAGGTGGATGATGACGTGATGAGGCATCCTATAAATGAAGAAGCATGGAAAGATTTCGATCGGATGTACCCTAATTTTCCAACTGTCTCATACATTAGGTTGGGACTTGCCACTAACGGATTCAATCCTTTTGGGGTTCTAAACCAATACCACAACACTTGGTCGATATTCGTTTTTTCCTATAATTTGCCACCTTGGAAAAGCATGAAGAAAAGAAAGTGGAGAAAGTAGGGAGCATCTTTCTGACAGAATATGGAAGCCAATAACAGACCAATCCACTCACAATGAAGCCTAGTATGCATAAGCCAACCGAGCTTCGAAAGGGTTTGCTATACCCTAAAATTATTTGGCAACTTGCCGCCATTATCACCAACCAGGTGATGAAGAAATTACCTTCGTGCCACCAACCAGGTGGTGAAAAGTACAACCCGTACTCTGAAATTATTCGGCAAACTCGCCGCTCGTGCCACCAACTAGGTGATGAAGAAATTCACCTTCGTGCCACTAACCAGGTAATGAAAAGTACAACCCGAAGTCCAAAATTATTCGGCAAACTCGCCGTTCTTATCACCAATTCACCTTCGTGCCACCAACCAGGTGATGAAAAGTACAACCCGTACTCTGAAATTATTCGGCAAACTCGCCACTCTTACCACCAACCAGGTGATGAAGGAATTCACCTTCGTGCCACCAATCAGGTGATGAAAAGTACAACCCGTACTCCAAAATTATTCGTGAGCATCACTCATGTCGATGTCAATCATACATAAACATTCATGAGCATCACTCATGTCAATCAACATTTTAACACATTCATACATAAGCCAACTAAGCTTCAAAATGGTACAACTCATACTCTGATATCATTCGGCAACTTGCCATTATTATCAACAATGGTTTCAGTGCATGGTATACGTGTTGGAAATATGCCCTGAAAGTCAATCTTTGGAAGAAACCTTTCAGGACATTGAATTGATGTATACATATGACTCTTATACATCGGAAGGCAAAGATACTAACTAGGACTATCTCAATAAACGAAATATGTCCTAAATAGTGAATCCATGGACAATGGATCGATTGAAGAAGTAATCTAATGATGTTAGACTACAGAGACCTTCTTCACATAACCATCATGTCCAAAAGGTTCCTGGTCATAGGATTGTCGGAGGGATACTGACAATGCATAGATCAGTACATACTATGTCCGCTTCAAATAGAAGGATGGACAGTCTCATCCCATTCGTGTTGAGACACTAGGACAAGTATGTAGGTGCTCATTAAGGGAATGAGTTCACTGAACACAATCGAACGAGAGTACTTGCATGGAGGTCTACTCACATGTCAAGCAAGTAACTCTAATAGTTGGAATAATGTAACTAATCCTTTGACCTGAGACATCATTGATGTCTAATGGTTAGGTCCTTGATCTTTGACCATGTCAAATGACATTCCATTTGGAGAGTCCACGGCATTCTTGGGATCAAGCTATCTAAACATGTAGGCATGTGAATGGTCAACAAGGGATCTCTAATCCTCATTAGAGGAGGATACTCTAAGATATGATTCGGAAATCTTCGGCCGAAGTATTGAGCGTGCTTAAGGAAAGTGTTCCTATACGACTCATGTGAATCATATAAGAACGTATAATCACATTAGGGGTTTGACATATTAAATCCATACCCTAGTGATGTGATTAAGAGTATTGTATTGGAGAAGGATCGAATTGCATTGTAATTCCAACTAAATGGGTTCTCTGAATAACTTCTACATTAGCTTGGGTAGCCATGACATATGTTTAGATGTCACTCATGGCTTGTGAGTTCTTCTAGATGACTAAATGTAATCGTCAAAGAAGAACGTGAATTAAAAGCAAGTTTTAATTTAATAAGTGATTGGAAGAAATCAATTGAATCGATGCCAATCATCTCACTGCCTTGCTAATTAGAACCTAAAAGATTGTTCACCAATACACTCTTGTAGTGAGTAATCAATGGATGATGGAAATAATTAATTGGATTAATTGGGTGTGGCGATTAATTTAGAAAGTCTAAAGAAATCATAAAAGCGATAAAAGATCGTTTTGGACTTAAAGAAACGTTCGGGTTTAATTGGGCCTATTGGGCCTAAACCCATTGGGCTTTTATTTAAGCATTGGATGACTTAAAACAATAAAAGCCCAAAGCCCAAAATATCACACCAAGGCCGGCCACTTTGAGGAGGTGGGAGAAGTCAAATGTTGACTTGCTTCCTTTTGCCTATAAATACAATTTTATAGAGAAATATCTCCTAGGGTTTCATTTGTGTTCAAAAGAATTAGAGAAAAAGAAAAACATCTCTCTAGAACACATAAGGAGGCCGGCCACCTTTGGGGAATTTTAGCTAAACATTTAATCTCCCCTTAGGTCATTCCTTCATCCTTTTCTCACTACACTAGTGGGTGAGGATCTTTAGAGGTTTTCTCCTTGAAAACTCTAAGAGAACCTTGGAGCACTCATACATACAAAGTGGAGGAGGCAAGGAGGAAAGCAAGGCTCAAAGACTTTGAGGAGCAAAGGTCTTGGAGGTGGTCCATCCTTGGTCTTAAGAGTAGATCAAGAGGTACTAATCTACACCTCAACTTTGTTCTTCAATAAAATAATTTGTGATGCATATTACATAAACCTATGCTCTTGAAGGGGATTTAAAATGACTAGAGTAATAAATTTAATTGTTAACATGCTTCCGCTATTTTGTATATATATAATGATTTGTATATGCATGCTAGTCACATGAAATCCCTAATGAATCTCATAATTTCCTTCAATACGAAGACCACCTCCAGCCGAATAACCACCACTTCGGCCCATACATGGATTGAATTTGAAGTCTCCAGCCAAAAGACTTTCTTGACTGAAGACTTGGGGGACTATTGTTTGGGCCTCTGCATTTGGGCTTCATGAAAGCACTTGAGGGACTTAGCCCAATATTTATGTATTGAGGAGAGAACCCTTATTCTTTAAAAGGGGCTCCATCACCTTCATTACAGAGAGGCTCTTAGCCCATTATTCATGTATTGAGGAGCAAGCCCTTATTCTATAAAAGGGACACCCTCTCCTTTAACGCCACAAGCCGAGCCACTTCGCAACGAGCACCGTCACCAGCTGAGCAACCGCCTCGCCGCGAGCATCACCTCTAGCCGAGCAACCTCGCAACGTGTGTTACTTCTAATTGAGTATCGCTTCACGTTGAGCACCGTCCCATGTCGAGTACTAGTCCTAGACGACATCTAGTCACTTTGGCCCGCACATGGATTGAATTTAAAGTCTCCAGCCAAAAAACTCTCTTGACTGAAGACTTGCGGGACTACTGTTGGTACCACGTATTTAGGCCTCGTATAAATACTCGGGGAACTTACCCAGTAATTATGTAATAAAGGGCAAATTTGTAATTAAGGAGGGAGCCCTTTTTCTATAAAAGGACTCCATCCCCCTTTATTTAAGAGGGCATCTGAGGAGCCTGAGAGAGCCCAAGGGAAAATAGAAGGCCAAAACATTAGGCCAATCCTAAGAGAGAAACACATGTATTTCAACATTTACATTGTGAAACCAAACAGACAATAGTGTGGACGTAGCCTTAATCAGAGGTGAACCACGATACATCTTGGTGTTCTTTGTGTTCTTTACATTCTTGAGCGTTCTGCAGATTCACGATCGGATTTACGTTGTTCCAAGATCCATCCGGTTTTGTGCATCAACAGCGTGTATACATGAGTCGAGACATTTATTGCATCCATGGGTGGTTGAGGATTAATCCACTTCTTCAAAAGCCTCTGGCTAGGTATTCATGGCTAAGCACTACAGAAGGAAAAGGGCAATGTTGGGCCTAAAATCTGGGATTTGGGCTCAGACGAAATAAACCAAGAAATGAAGGCTGGGAGCCTTGGCCCAATAATTAATATTCAGTCCAAGTAACATTCTCATCCAAGAAATGAAATGCCAACAATTTAACAGAGTCTAAATGGAATTGGGATTGTTAAAGGATCCTATTGTGATAATGGTTCGGTCGAGCCATGGTTGGGTTCGGAATGTTGAAGGAATAAGGATCGAATTATTCCATGATCAGAACCTGTTATTTATTAGAGAAGGAAGGAATTAAGCACTTAAGGGGGACTAGGTTCAAAATCCTAGTTCAAGTCAAAGAGGTTGATATTTGGTAGGGATAGGCTTTTAGCAAAAAATGGGATTTGATGAGATAATGTAAAGAATATCCAAGTGCATGCTGAAGTGTCACAATTCTATTGAGACTTTACTTTGGTAGACTTAGTTGTCACGAAACTCACCCTATAAATCTAACTGGTTTTACAACATAAAGGGACCTTCAATTGAACATACAAACAAACCCTCTATGTGAAACCCTCTCATACTCTGAAAAAATATTGACTGCTTCATTAACCCCTTTGTCAACACATATTCAGTTTGGATAAAAATCACTAGGTTGACAAACCGGTAACATATTCAGTTTGAGTGAACATCACTAGAACTGTATAATAAACCGGCTTAGAATACCTTCAATTTGGTTAAACAACCTTAGTTCTTGTTCGGTTGGATATCTATCACAATTCTCAACCAGCGAAGAGTCTTCGATTCTTTCGCCGAAAGAGGTCACTTCATCAACCTCCCCAATTAAGTGAGGTGTTCTATGATCGATTACTCATAAGTTCGTTCCAGAGTTCGGCATTTAGACGGCCGAACCACTTTTACCGTAGAGCCACTCATTTCTTTTGAGTATATATGTCCCTTTAGTTTGATTATTGTTCGGCACACTTATAATATTTTCACAAATATAGTTGAAGCGTCAAATTCAGTGTAGAATATTGAACTTCACAACTGAAGGCATAACGTTATCTCCAAGTTCCAAAACCCTAGGCCAAGAGTATTTCTTCCTTGGCCAAAGTCTCTTGGTGTAGAAGTCAGCATCGCGTCTTATCACCATACTACCACATCCATCTCGTTCACCCAACCAAGCTCGATGGCAAATTGCCCCGCCCTCTTCAACAACCATCCATAGAAGAGCGTAGTTAGCTCATTGATTACTCGGCATGTGCGCCATGTAAGTCTTGTAGTTTTTAATTAGAGTCTACACTTGCATACAGTTTCATGCTTCTTCAATTTAAAATTATCATTAACTATAACTTGCTTGATTAATTTGCTCATTGTATACAGTTGCAAACTTATATACACGACAAACCATGGAATCTTGTCGTGGGAAAGTTAGTTGTTTTACAGAACCTACATTATGCTCATGAGTTGTCATGGATGACACAATACTACGGAAATCAAGACTTTAATATAGATATTGAATTCATTATTCATTGGCAGGACGATAATTTATCATTGTTGCCATAGGCGTGGTTGCTTTGTTCGCGATTAGAGACATTGTTTAAGGTTCAATTAGTGCCTAATTAAGTAAATTTTCGATTAATATAGAGCTCAATTATTCTTAATGGCTACAGGATTGACCAACTTGAATACTCAGCCAGTTGGCTGTTTGTATTACAAACAGAATTTGATTGATTCAATATAACTGCCATTTAATATGAGGTAATCGGGATGATTAAGTGTTTAGTTAAGTTTTGTTAGCAGTAGAAATACACTGTTGCTTCTAAACAAAATTGGCCACCATTAAACGTTGTTATTGATGGGTACACAGAAAGTAGCTGTTAGAGTAATCCTACTAGGTTACACCTCACCTTATCCCTATGATCATTTAGGTTATTAAACTCTGCAATCGGGGCTCGAAGATGCAGTTGCGTCAGTAGTCCAACGGTTGATGCAATTTTTTCATTTAACATTTCATTTATTTTAAATTGCTTACTCTTTGCCAGGCCACTATATATGGAGCTGGTTGATGAACCCAGAAAATATAACAAATTAGTAAATAAGCAATTTCTTAGCGAGCTGCTGACTAATGACTATATACCTTTCTGGTTCATATATATAGTTAAAGTTCTTTCTATTAGATTTAGCAAGATGTTTTGATTAAAACAAGATATTATGTAAGATGTAAGATAAATAAAAAGAATAATGTCTGCATATGTGTGTTAGCTAGGTCAAATGAGTTTGTCCGCCTTCTACGCGCGAGTTTAATAACTTCTTTCGAAGATATATTAAAGTAGTTTAAAATATAAATTTCGTCAAATTCAAAGTAAGTGGTCCTAGCTAGTACTTCTTAAGATACGGCTCATCAAGTTTGCGGCTTTAAAGTTTTTCCACCTCTAGTTATATAAATATTATAAGATCAGCCTTCTTGTTTAAACTTTTTTTAGGTCAATGTTTGGAGAGAAGATGTAAATTAAGCTCAGGATTTGGAGAGAAGATGGCATATTCAAAACTCCTAATTTCCAAACAAGTAGATGCTCCTTCAACTGCAACACCAACAAGATTATTTAAGCTGTGTTTGGAGAAGTGGCACGTCATAGTTGCAGTTGCAGGTGCTGTCTGCATGTCCCATTCAAAATATTAGTAATTTCAGGAAACTCTGTCTTAATGTGGTATTATATAATCAATTTTCCTTTTGAATCAGGGGCATTAATTAACTCATTAATTAAGTTTAATTCTTTTGTATGGGTTTTTGCTTTCTATAAACTATTATCTTCTAGTTCTAAAAGTATATGAGTATGGCCGGATGATTGGTGAACCGAATGCCTCAATACTTTGATTTATTCTTGTTTAATGATATCCGTTCATGAGATTTGAACTTCAAATATCCTTTAAAATAGTGAGGCTAAATGTTATTAGATTGATTAGACTGACCAAATGATCGCGGTCAGTTTAGCGTAAGGTATATAGTTTAGTCGTCATACAAAATAAAATAAAGAGAAAAATAAAAACAACTAACAGAAATACTAGAAAACCAGCATTCGAAACCTTTCTTTATAACAAAATATATAAATAAATACCAGTTTAATTTTCAAATACATTGCATGTAGTCTGCTGTGGTAGAAATATATAACACGTCATGCTGTGGAAATGTGGAATAGAAAGATGAATTGTGACGTAGCATATATTCTAAGGAGAAATTACTCAATATGTTACAAGAAAAATAACGAAATTGGTGGGTGGATTTAATAAAATATTGCATGCTTTCCATGCTACGACTATCCTTTAATTAATTGTGAGGAGCAGGTAAAACAATATATACCAATTGCACTAATTTAGCAGCAGCATGAAATTTGTCATTTTCATGGGTTAACTTATACTGCTTGTCATAATCTTTATGATCATAAGCATCTTATGGAGAGGAATTTTTGGGTGTACCTGAAATATATTCTCGTGGTATGTATTATACTTCATTTTTTTTAGTGCATACAAATACGGTCTACAAATTTTTTTTAAAAAAAAAAAGTTGAACGTTCTGTCACAAATGTGGATTATTTGAGACTCAAATAAATTGTACTGACTACTAAATCAATTTATGACCATGGATTATCATTTTTGCTACATTATGTATTGGGATTCTAGTTAAAGACTAGCAATTGTCAATGTTTATTGAGAAACAGTGCGACCCTTGTACTAAACCCAGCTAGGGTTTATTTACATCCATCAAGATGGTCGGAGAGAGGCGTAAAATAAGATCGTGCTCACATATTTTTATGGCCTCATCATGTGGAAACGTAACCATTACCACCCTACTTAGCTCACCATCGCCAGGCTTCGCTGGAAGGATCAAAACTTGCCCTAATCCGGACACCGGCTCAACATAACACGACACACGAATTGGTACTATCACATCTTCAAAAATAGTCGAGAATGGGTCTACGCCCTCTAAGCTAGCACAAATGAGATCACAACCGTTCATCAAGGACCGAGATCGATCATCCTTACATGCAAGCCACTCGATCAAATCCATGATTCCCTCACGGTCCATTTTTGCCACTACTTCACCTATAGAACTTGCAGCTTGTGACAAATTATCTTCTTGGAAACCCTCTAGATGAACCTTATTATAAACCATGCAATTTCCAAAGAAGCCTTTATCGAACCCCAAAACTTTTCTCATATCCATGCATATAGACATGTCAACAAGCCCATTTCTCATTCCTTTTACCTTGCTAATACAAACCCAAAAGAGCCCAGAAAGGGCCTCAAACGGTGTTGGGCATGATTTATCAGTTCCATCAATGGGCTGGGCCATGGCAATGCAAGCCCGAACCATCTCGTCCGAAAAAGCGAGAGTAACAGTCGTGTGTTGTGCATCTACGGTGTGAAGGGACTTGTTGATGGAGGTTTTGCAGTGGTTGATCAAGGCGGTGTAGGGCTTTTGGTTCAGCTTTCTGTTTCCCGGCCTCCGCGGAGGCAACGGGTAGAAAAATGGAGGGTGCATCATTTTGCTGAAGAGTGTCGTGTCAGCCCAAGCTTTGATGAACATGGTTGCACAAGTTTGATCTGCAAGGAGATGAGTGCAACTCAGCCCAATTGCTAGTCCACCATCCTCGAATTCAGTAAGCTGCACGCAAGAAAACACACGAAAAAGAGACAATGCTTCTACATGTTATTAAGAAGAAAATGATATTCAATTAGACTATATAGCATGTCAAACTATTTACTAAGAGAATATTTTTCTGTTACAAGAAGAAAATCTTAAGTGTAATCAATTGTACACGTAATTACGTATCTATCTCATCACGTGAGTAATTTGCATGATAAAAGAGAAATACACGTAATTATGCACAAACAGAGATAGAGAAGCTATTCTCAATTGCAGAGGAGTACTAACATGATTACCTGAACATAAAATGTAGACCAAAAATAAGGCTTATGGTACATTTCCTCCCAATAAACAAGCATAAGCTCCTTCTCCCTATCCACATTTCTTAACCACTCCTCCAAACTCCCTGTGGCCTTAGCCTCAATCATTCTCACGCCCGCATCATTGCACTTTATCATCCACTGGTCTTTGTCATTCTTCTGCAACCGACCTGTGATTATCGGATAATTAGTAAGCGTTACCGCAAGGGACTCTCTAAGCTTCGTTGTGATTTCACCAGGCTTTGTTGGCACTCCAGTTGATGGATAGTACAACACCATCCTAAGGTGGTTCTCTTCCATGTGGCGGTCAAGAACGGATAGGGGGTAGGTTTTTCCGGCTTGGACAGGCTTTGTGCTCACCACGGTTCGTTTGCAGATGAATGTGATAAGCTCGGCCATATTGTTAGGATGTGAGATTACAGAAATTGGGATGTTTGATGACGATGAGTACTATCATTTATTGGTTGGTTTTGTGTTACGTGTGTTCCTTGTAGTAAGCAAGAGAAATGGTGTCCATGTTTACAGGCACCAGAAAAACTAATTCTTGTATATTGAGGAAAATGAAAATCTCATGATCCATTAAATTATTCTTATGTTTTCTACAATCTGTTCGTTTGAAATTGTTTCCCCATTGATGTTCGGGCTAGGTCTACAGGGTTAATAGATTAGGGTTACCTTAGCATATATAGAAAACGGAGGCAGATTCTCTGCCCTCCTTATTCCCGTGCCCTCCTATTTATGTGGTCACGGTTAAGTCACGTCAACATTTTATATTACTATTTATTTTTGTCTTATTATTTCTATTAAAAAAACAATATAAAATGTTGACGTGGCTTAACCGTGACCACACAAAACAGGATGGCACGAAAATAAGGAGGGCAGAGAATTTGCCTCCATAGAAAACTCTTATGCTGTATAGTTTCTTTTTGTTTTCTGCTAAACCTAGCAGCTATTTGTTCTGGAGAGAAATTTCATTTCCTAACTAATGATTAATTTGTCATTCATGTTTAAAAATTAATAGTTCGTCATTAAGTAAACTTGTATTAATGTTCACGAAAATGATTTATTTAGACTTGAGTGCACAAAAGTCAGCATGTATTGAATATAAACTTTTTATGACTTCTAAAAAGTACAGAAAAATCTTGTGGTATTCAATTATGATACTTTGTGAGTCCACAAAAATGAAGGTGTGTACAAAATTCGGTACTTTAAATGATTTTAAAAAGTCATGGATTTTGATAGACTTTTAGTGGCTTTATAGTAGGTTTTCCTTGTCCTAGCAAATCCAATCTCTCCCCAAAATTTCGGTGGATTTCATTTTTTTTCTTCTCAATTCTCTAATGATACTTCACCATCCAGTGTAATGTAATGGTTGTCACTATAACCACTTCTACCACCATGTCGCAACCATCATCACCACCCCCATCTCAACCCTTCCACCACCCCGACACTCACACAATCACCACCCCTAATATTATTGCCGCCACCAAAGACACCATTTTTACTACTACCATCTTGCCAAAAATCACCACTCGACACTTCCACCACCATCATTGTGAAATCCGGTCCCCGAATTTCACTATTCATTACATATCTCATTATTTAAATTTGCATTTCACGTTTATGTTATCTTTATTAGTTAATTTTTAATTCCGTTAATTTTAGGAATTAAATCATTAGGTTTGAATTTTCTTAATTAATCTTCAAAATTCGTTAACTGATAGGAATTTTACCACCTGCAAAAGTAGGGATAAAAACACTTTAAATACTTGCAAGAGTACAAGGTAATCGTAGTATAGCAGCTCTAGCAAGGTCGTTCTCCACATGAATTGAATGAATAATTTGTATCAAATCAAATCTTAATTAATTACTTAAAACAAAGTTTGAGAAAAAGTTGATTTTGTGATTTCAAATAATAAAAACGAATTTAATAGAAAATAATTAAGCCAAGTGACAAAATAAAATAAACTAAAAGAATAGTTTTTTAAAAATTAAATTGTAAAAGCCTAGGGTTCTGCCGTCACCTTAACAACCCTATGTAGTTCTTCCAATTACTTATGAATTACACATGCTTATTTTGAAGGTTAGGTTTTCCTAATATATGCCTACTTGGACCCCCAACATAGAGCGTATATCAAACATGCAATCCGTCTGTGGTATTCAGATCAAATCTAAACATGCATGACTCATTAAGCTTTGTGAAACCTTTTTGAAAAACCATACAACCCTTAAGACGTGGTATTCATCCTAAGTGAACTTGCACATATTAATCACAAGAAGCCTTCGTCAATTTTAGGGACCGACCTCCGACCAAAATTGCATCAAATGACATTTCTAAAAATCCTAATGGTAGCTAAACATTAAGACAATTAGATAGTTTAACCCGGTGATTAATAATTCAAAACTTGCATGCATAATATCATAAGCAAATTGAAAAGAAACTACATATTCTTGCTAAGGCTCGTGGCCTCGCCCTAGCAAACGGAAATTAGTTACTAACAATCATAAACAAAATATTATTAAAAATAAGAATAGAAAACACCTAGAAAATAAACTTGAATCCAAGAGTTTTGCATTCTTCTCCAGTGTTGCCTCCCAGAGCGTCCCCAACCCTAATGGCTAAAATCCTTATTTATACTATAGAAAATAAAACCCTAAAAGGTCTTCTAAAAATTAGGAAATACAATAGAATAAGATAACTAGGAAATACATTCCTATTCTAACTTTGAAAATCTGCCCAGCCACAAAGAATCCCACGTTTCTGGATCTTCAGGGCTCCAAAACAGGCTCAAAATGGTTAGAATTAAAGCTTAGGATGTCCCGAACATAATTGCAGAAGGCCTCGAACCCAAAAGACATCATCCTGGACGCCAAAAAGCCCAAATAAGCCCAAAACGTCAGTTTGACAGCACTGCGCGCTGCTCCTTTATTTCATCGCCATAAATAAACCGCTGGGTAAAAAATCATGAAACTTTGATAGGATCAAGCCAAGTAACTCACGAACGTCCTCCAACTAGAATTACTCCAAAATTTGTTCGTTTGACCATATTTTGCTCCAGAGGAAGTCGAAAGTCCTATATTAGAAATACAATTCAAAGTATCAAAATTCTTTCAAAATATTAACCAAAATATACTAAGAATAGGGTTAAATATATAATATAAAATCTACTCATCATTAACCTTTCGAGGTCACAATTAATGTTTCCAAATAGATCTCGAAACAACGAGGGTATAGGCGAAAGCAGTTTGCGAATCAGGCTTATAAAAGTATAGTTACAGACATTTGAAGTTGTTTTACTAAACTATAGATTTTAAATTAATTAAACTTCTACAGGGAAGAAGCCTAATCAGATTTAAGCAAAAAGAAGGGGACCAATCACCTATAAGCACAAGTGACCAATCAAATTAAAGGAACTAAGGACCAATCAGAAAATAAAGAGGAAGAGATAGCCAATTAGGAGAGGTGAGAGAAAGCTCATTAGCCTTCCCTTCGACCTGACTCACACACGACCAACTCGATTTCGACCCAGTGTAATTTCAGCCACTTTTGTCATTTTTTTAGGTGAAATTCACCCATCCATCACCTGCAACCTATTCCACAACCTCCCATCTACCATTCCCGCCCAAGATCGAAGGGTTTTAGGTCCAAATTCGCAAAGAACTTCACTGGAGCACCAAAGGTACTTGACGGCAATTCCACCATTTCAGCGGGTTACACCACCCACCACCACCCTTAATCGACTCCCCTTAGACCCAGGAATAAGACCCAACCACTTGTAGGGGGATCGGATCACCAAGGAAGGAGAATTGAATCTCACCCATTATAGGGTTTCCGACAGGTGAAAGCCAATTTAGGGTCTTTCTTAGCCAAATTGGACTTGGCCACATGTATAAAACTTGCTCTACTCATTAAGATCTTCATTCTGGTAAAATTTGGTAATTTTTAGAGTTAGTTGGAAAATTGAGTTTACGTTCGCCGAAAACCGCGCCTTCTGCTCGGTTTTGTTGAGTGATCGGGAACTGGATTTCTGCTAGGGTTCCATTGAGTGGTCTGGTTCCTTATTTCATTTGGATTCCGTTGAGTGGTCCAAAATCCCTCGTGATCCGTATTCCGTTTAATGGTCCATAATCGTATCCAGCTTGGATTTCGTTGAGTGGTCGGATATCCATTGTACTCCACAATTTCGTTGAGAGGTTCCGAATTGTATTCACTAGGATTTCGTTGAGAGGTCCGGAATCCCTTTCTACTACTCGATTCCGTTGAGTGGTCTGGAATCGTATCATGGTTTGGATTTTGTTGAATGGTTCGGAATCCCGTTTGATATTATGATTCTGTTGATTGGTTCGGAATCCCGTTTGGTATTATGGTTCCGTTGAAAGGTCTGGAACCTGATTAATTGCTTTGTTGATTCTTCGGATTGAGTTTGGATTAAGATAGCTTCATAGATGTAGGCTTTGGCCGAACTGTGTCGCTCTAGCCCTACTTTTCATTGTGTTGTATGAGTTTATGGTTGTGAGCTTTTGTGACTTGTTTCAGACGAGTCGTTGGATGTCTGGGTGACTTCTTTGGTATTTTCAGTGACTTGATTATGATTTTATATTTGACGTTTATAAACCGAATCGATGGTTGGTTTTTAATAGTATCATTATTGTAACTCAAACGAGCTTTGCGGCTTATCTGGTTGTTGTTTGCCCGGTGCACCATTCCCATGGTATAGGGGTGATTGTGCAGGTTTTAGTAGATACAAGGAGCTTTGGGGTAGCAGACAGAGTTTAGAGAGCTTGGGTGTTAGGTTACCCCTATACTTTTCCTTAAACAGATGTGATTATTGTTATTTTCAATTCAGTATTTCAGTTTGTATTTCCTAGCATCCCCTTACAATTTACCGTCACGTGTCGATTTCGAGTGTATCTAGGGATCGGGGCATGACAATCATAGCCACACTATCACCTCATAAGACTACTTTGTCATGGTCATGATCACTACTTCATATATTTGTTGTAAATATATATATATATATATATATATATATATATATATATATATATATATATATTTACAACAAATGATCATTAAAAATTTCATGAAAATCCACAAATTAATTTTTTTTTATCAGTCCTGCAGAAATCTTTCATTTAACTCGTTTCTACCCTAAAAGTCTATTTATAAAAGCCTACGAAATTTTGTAGAATTTATAATAGTCAGTAAAAGCCTACTAAATTCGTAAAAGTGTATGAATTTAATTAAAAACTCAACAAAACTCCATATAAACTTTAAATACACCGCACCCTTCTTAATAAGATCGTCATAGTAGTCACATTTCATGTATGCATTAACACTCCTATAATTATGCTTCAAAGTGCAAATGCAAAATCTCAATGCTCACTTATGTTTTAAGTGGTCTATGACGGGCAAGGGAAGGGACATAAATTAGCGATAGATTGATACCTAAATGCAGTGGAAGTCATCACTTTGAGATTGATTATGCTTAACTCAGCCTGAGCTTTTGTTAAGTACTGCTATTTAAATACATAAAACTAATCATGCTAATCATGCTATAGGAAGTCTCATCTCTATTGAAATTGTCAGTTAATGTATCGAGTTCATTTGTTTGAACAGCATTATTGTTTTCAATTTCTCTTTTCACTTGCTTCTCATTTCTTTGTTTTCAATTTGTCTCACACTCTTCACTTTGTCTTTCTTTATATAAAAAATTTAACACAAAATGTGAAATCCTGTTCTCGGAATTTCATTAATTAATTTTGTATATCTTGATTCAAATTTATGTTTCATTTATGCGATTTTAATTTTATTTTAAATTCATTAATTTAAGAATTTTAGCTTGTAGTTATAAAGTTTGAAATTAAGTAAGTGATTATAAAATATAAAATAAAAAACACAAATCTGAATGCTGCCAGATGGTAGCAAAAGAGAGGGGAAAAGGGAGTTACGGGAGGGAACAAAAGGGAAAACGGACGAATAAGAAAGGGAGGAAGGAGGGAAAGGAGAGAAAAGGGTGACACACAAAAACCGGACCCTTTCCCTTTGATCCGTTACACAGTGACCCGACCCGAGTTCCCGCGACATTTCCCAATGGTTTCTGTCCATTTTTTTGGTGATTTACAGCCTTCCACCCCTACCAAACAACTCTCTAGCCATCCCTCTTCCATTTCCATCCAAAATCCAGTTCCTTTAACCCCTAATTTGAGGAGAACAAAACATGTGGGTTTCGAAGGGATCATGGCGAAAATCGCCAATCCTGTAGTTCCGACCACCACCAACACCATCAATCCACTCCGCTTGAGGTCAAGAACAAATCCCAAGCAGTAGTGGAGGCGTTGGAGCACGTATGGAGGTCGAATCGAAGCACACCCAATTCTAGGGTTCCGGCGGGTTCAAGGCGATTTCGAGCACTTCCTAGCCGAATAGGACTTCGGCCTAGGTATGAAATTTATTCCCCTTGCTGAGATCTACATTTCTATAAAATTAGTTGATTTTTCTGGCAAGTCAGGGCAGCTAGTCGCCACATGCGGCGGCATGTGGGCTGAGACCTTACTTGACCATTCTAGGCTAAATTTGATGCTCTAATTCCATATTTAAGATCTGTTTAATGAAATTCCAATGTTTTAATATACTTTCATGGTTGACCACCTAGTTGGCCATCACACAATCATTATATGAATTGACAATCCGACCGTTGGATTGTCATCGAACTCTAATGCATTATAAAATGCAATATATGAGGATATCTGGAACTAACAGATTAGGAATCTGATATACATATCTTCCTGAATTGGATTTTTAAGTTTGTAAAACTAATTATTGACTGCCTCTTGATTTCGTGATTGGCAGATATCCGACCGTCGGATCGTGGTGAGATTTTAGTATGTGGTTCTATGAGAATAATAAGAACCTTAGAAAGTTATGGATCTGAAATTTGATGTGTGGATCTTTTAAATCGAATTATGTAGGGTGGTGGGCACTACCGTTGATTGAGACTTGACTTTTGGTCAACATGTCTCAAATCGTTTATAAAACTAAAATTAGTATTAATAGAAACATTGTGAGGATAGGGGGCTTATATCGGTGAATGACTTTAACATATGTGATATGGTGATTACCTGATTCTTTATATTAATATCCTTTATGAAAATGTTTGTTAAATCAAAGGCTAGTAGGAAACCATGACCCTACTTGGTTAATCCACGATAAGGGATCATTAGTGGTCCTGCTTGGTTAATCCGTGATAGAGGACCATATTATTTATGGATCGTGCTTAGTTAATCTGCGATAGGCAATCCTTATGGCCATACATACTTAGGAGTGATCATGCTTGGTTAATCCGCGATAGGTGATCACTGCCTAACAGTTCCGTAAGTGTGACTTTGCTTAGTTAATCTGCTATAAAGGTCACTACCTACTTGGTTATCTTGGTCCTGCTTAGTTTCTGCGATAGGGGACCATGGTCCTGCTTGGTTCATCCGCGATAAGGGACCAATTTTTCTATGGATCGTGCTTGGTTAATCCGCGATAGGCAATCCTTATATCTTTGGCATGGCCACACACACACACACACTTAGGGGTGATCATGCTTGGTTAATCCGTGATAGGTGATCACTACCTAATAGATGTGTAGGAGTGACTCTGGTTGGTTAATCCGTGATAGGGGATTACTGTCTACTTGGTTACTGCAGTGGTGGTTCTGCTTGGTTAATCCGCGATAGGGGGCCACTTTCTGTTTGGTTACTCATGTAGACTTCGGCCGAACTGGTGTCCCTCTAGCCCTAGTTTTTAGTGTATTTATGAACGATAGTTTTGAGAATCTTTGTGGTTTGAATTAGAAAAACCGTTGGATGCCTGGGTGACTCCTTCGGAATTTTTAGTGACTTAACTATGATTTTATATTTGAGGTTTATAAATGGTGTTCGATGGTCTTTCTTTTTATAAATTGTCACATACTTGTATTATTGTCACTCACTCGAGCTTGGCAGTTTATCCAAGTTCTGGTTGTCTAATGCACCATTCTCATGATGTAGGCACTGATTATACATGTGATAGATTTTGGTAGATTATGAGAAGCGGCTAGATATTTTGGATTCCGTTGAGTGGTCCAAAACCCTTGCTCTTGTTCATTTCCATAAGGTTAGTCTAGAACCCTAGATTCAAGTGAATGGAAATTACCCACAAAAGACCATATGAATATTAATTAGATTCACCATGTTTAATTACTTATAATTCAAGTAGGGAATTACGTAGAGTTCCTTAATTCAATTCGTGAAATGACATGTTTTTGCATTGATTAATTAACGTAGTTAAATGCTAAGATTATGCATCTTTGAATCATGAATTGATTAATTGACTGGATTGTGGAATGACGTTGGTTATTGGTTATGTTACACGCCGTGGATGGAGGTATCATGTTGAAAATAAAGTGAATTATGGGATGATTGTTCGAGTATAGTGAAGAACGAACTACGAATGGTTTGATCCCTATTTAGGATATGTAGGCAATATAATGAGGAAGTTAGATGCAGCCATAAAATGTACGAAAAATGCTTTGAAATCAAATCTTAATCTATGTTTTGTACATATCCGAGAGGCGGGTATGTTAGATATATAGGTATCTGGTAACGTCACATGTCAATCCTAAACGTCTGTCGGGATCGGGATGTGACAAAAAATGTTGACATAACTTAATTGTGATTGTTTAAATAGAAAAAAAAGAGTGCAGAGAATCCTAGTTGGTTGGTAAGTCCATTCAGCTAGTAGACCCAGACACCCAAAAAAAAAACGAGAGATTTTTCAGTTTGACTGTCACACGAAGTGGTACACCACGTGTCCCTATGTAAATTGTGGGTTATGTGTGTTAAAAGGTTAATAACTTAAAAATTAAAATTTTCTACTACTTGCATAAAAACACATAGTTATGGATGGGAAAATACCCATCGGTTATGGGTAATCGCGGTTACCCGTCCATTAAAATTTCACGATTATGGTTATGGGTAACAGTTTAGATAACTAAACGGTTATGAGTACAACCGTTTACCTGTGAAATTTAAATGGGCGGTTATGAGTATTAACCACGGTTATAAACGGGTATCCATTTACCCGTTTATTTTATATATGTAAAATTAACACAAACCATGTTCCCTATCGGACAGAACTTAGATCAATGCTATTGACTATAGTGCATGGTTTATGTAGCTAATATAATAGGCTTTTATATTAACACCCCACAAAATATTGAATGCACCCTACATTAAAATTTAACATTAAATGACTTATTTACTCGACTATGCAATGACAATTTTGACCTTATTAGGTTTTTTTTTTAAATTATAAATACACCCCAAATCACTTTTAGCGTATTATTTATCTTCTCAACTATCAAAACCCTCCCACCCTCCATTGTTGAACAAAATCCTAACCAATGAAACTACAAACATGTTGACACACCCGTACCCGAAAGTAAGGCGTGCTGGCCGTCACGTGAGTGTGACGTAGCCAAGTGCACAGTGCGGAAGCAATGATCGATAACGAAGTACGAATCAATTAAAATCGAATTCTAGCAACCTAGATATGATAGTGTGCTAGAGAGATACAATACTTATACATAACCAGAGCGCACTAGGTCGAGTACAGTCAAGCATGTATTAAATGAGTTCAATTACACCAACGGTGCCCTACATATAACAGGTCTGTCAGAAATGCCGGAAGATCCTCGCTAGCCAAACTCAGTAACTCAAGCTATCTAGAACCTGGAGGGGCGAAAAACAAAATGGAGTGGGTCAGCAAAACAAATCTTTTCAAAATCATTCCTTTCTCAAAAGTCTAGCCCCTCTCCGTAAAACCTGTATAGTTTCCCAGAAAATAATACGTACATATATATCACAACCTTTCTCAGCATAAAACGTTTTCAATGTATCTCAATATATGTCGTGCGATGCATTTCAATGCCATCTGAATCTCATAAATAATGCCATGCTATGCATTTCAATAATCATATCGCTACTAGATATCATCTCAGCCCTCGGCTGTAAATATAGCTCATAACATCTCTATCTCATCTTCATATATACTCTGCACATACATCAATATCTCATCATATCATCATCATCATCACTGTATCAATAATAAATGCTCTAGTGTTACAATCGCGTGAAGACTGTGCGAATGAACGCGGGTCACCTACATGTCGTACCCACTCAAAAGTGGTCTATACGACAAGACTGTGCACCTAACTTGGATCCAAGGCGAGCATGCGGTGCGAGAGGTGAACGACACGTGAAAGACCGTGCCCCTATCTCTGGGCGTGAGCACTAACAATATGTGCAGGTTTATGAGCAAACATATCACATCATATCTCATCATATCTCATCGTATCAACTGTTCGTTCTCAACTATGCATGTACCTACCTGGTACTTACCTGGCATCCTCAGCACCAACATATGCATGAAATGTATATATGAATACTCATGCATCAAAATCAAGTTATATGCAAGTTGATAAAAACATACTTTCATTTAAAATGTGATTCTGGAAAATCATTATATATATATATATATAGGTTATACGGAAAAATAGCTGCCCACTCACTGGTAAGTCGCTGGGTCATAGCCCCCACGTCGAGCGTGGCTATGGTCGTCCTCTGAATAGGTCTCACCTATATGAGAAATTACTAAAAATACGTCATTTAAGTACATATACGTAACTACAGAAATAACTTCTCATACATAGCTCAATTTTGGTATTTGGATATACCAACGTGACCTACTCGTCGTCACGAACATCCCCATATTTTTAAAATAATTTTTCTCGGCCCTACAAGCCACCACGCGCGGTCACGCGCCTGCCACACTGACGGCGTCAGTTAACGCCGTCAGGCATATTCCTGGAATATTCCGTTAACTTTAACGGCGTCAGTTAACGCCGTTATAATATTCCGTTAGTTTTGACGGAATATTCTGTCTCCTTCTCCGGCGACTCGCCGACCGCCGGCGACTGGTTTTGCGGGAATTTCTGGGAAAATTTCTAACTTCCATATCTTACTCATTTTTCATCCTTTTTGACCCATTTTTCTTCCTATGTGCTCCAAATTAAGAGTAGCATAAATATACCTTCAAAAACCTTGAAAAAGGTCTTAAATCTCCTCGGGGACAAACTCCAAAACCGGCCAAACTCCGACCACGTGATCCCGATGTCCAAACACTTCCAACGAACCACTCCAAGCCTCCTTGGGACCTCACAAAGCTTCCTATAAGCTTAGATTTTCCTAAAAATCAACCCACAAGAAGTTGATGAATAGTGCTCAAACTCGGAGATGTGATTTCGACGTGAAAATGAAATGAAACTCACCTGAAAATGGTACCACCGTGATCGTGAAGTCACTAGGAGTCGAATGGTGGTGATTGTTTGCTCGATCTGTCGAGTTTGCAAGGGTTTGAGGTTGTGTCCGTACGTAAGGCGAGAGAGAGAGTGAGTTTCGAGTGAGAGAGAGAGAAAGTGTCTGATTGCATAATTGACTAGAGAGAGAGAGTGACGGGATAGAGAGAGTGTGAGGGTTGTGTGGTCCTAAACTATCAACCACAATAATATCTCAACTTCCAATAATTGAGGGCCACCATCCATTGGTCCTCATACCATACACATGCACACGTACATAATCCCCGAAGGGGTAATTCCATCATTTCACTATTAATAAATAAAAAATATCGGGACGGGTTGTCACACATGTTGATTGAGAAAAATTGTTTTTGACGAATGGAACATGAAATCGATGTTTCGGAAGTTTCACATGAGGTAAGACTTCATATTTTTCATTGTTTTAGTGATTTTGATGACATTGATAATTATTTAATTTTGCATTAGCTGCATTATTTAAAGAAATCTGAGACCGATTTAGTTTTGATTTATTAATTAACTTCTACACCTGAATCATTAGCAGAGAGAGGGTCTTTATTTAATTTTTTCAAGACTAAGTCTAAAGACTTGTGAAATAAATCTGAGACCGATTCAGTTTTGATTTGAAATCTTTCGGTAAACTAAATGTTCAAATGGTTAGATTCAATCCCTGAAAATTAAAAATGAGTGTTATAAGATTTGAAAAATGTGGGGTGTATGAAAAAAATATAAGATGTATATTGAGAATGTGGGGCGTGGGGCGTGGGGGTATTATGGAAAAGTATGTGGGGTGTATTAAGATAATTTTAAGTGAAAAAGTAAATGTGGGGTGTATTAAGTATGTGGGGTTTATTTAACAATTTGTGTGGTGTTAATATAATTAGCCATATAATATAGTTTTTCTTAACCACTTTAAATTTTATGGTCTATTAAATATATTATGTTAATACTTTACATTCCGAGTTAAATAATCAAAGAATATTGTCTTTTAACAGTTTTTGTAACCCAAAAATACTTAACAAATTTTATATTACCTTCATTGATAACAGTTAAAAATATCGTCCGTAAAATATTATTTCAAGAATGTTATAAGGACTTAAAAAATTAAAATGCGGAAATGTATGATGAATGTACTTATAACGGTGTTTAATTGTTAGAAAAAAAATATGACAAACTTTTCCTTTTTAATTTTCAAGTTGTTAAAAAACACGTAGACGGGTGAAAAATGATTGAATGGTAAAAAAAGAAAAAGAAAGGATAAACGGGTTTAAAAAGGATAAATGGGTAAACAGGTACTAAACGGTTACGGTTAAATGAGTACGCGGTTATGGGTATGATTAACCATTTATAAATGGTTATGAGTATGGGTATAACTGTTTAGGCAATTACCCAACGGATAAATGGTTATACGGGTATAAGAATAAACGGTTATGGATAATAACCGCGGTTATCCGTCCACCATAACCGTTGCCCATTTCTACACATAGTGTACCATCCGTGTTCCCATGATATAGGCCTGGCAAACAGGTCGTGTCGGTCGTGTTCGTGTAACACTTGTTATCTTAATGGGTCGTGTCGTGTCACACCCGTTATCTTAACAGGTCGGGTCACTTTACCTAAAGTGACCCGACCCATTATGACCCGTTAAGAAAAAAAAAATTTAAAATTTGCACATATCACACATTGCCACATAAATATTACTTCAAAATATTAAAACATTTGTCGTTTCAGTACTATATCTACACTTGAAAATAAGAACCTAATAAAAAAATAATACATACACTACTAATCTATTACAAATATTAAATGTATAAGGATGTGCAAAATGAAAGAGTTTTTGTTTTCAAGTTCTAAGTCTTTCTCAAAAGTTTAAACCTCAATTTACAAAATCTCCAATTTACATCGATCATCATGAAATTGTATTGGAACTTTGACTTGATCTATTGCCTTCAACTTCAAGAGTTATTTTAAATTGAAGATCGAATTCATTCATTGTATTCATATAGGGTCAAGGAGTGTAGCTATAAAAAATCATCAAAATCAAAGTTAAAATAACCGTTAAATCGTGATTTTCGTTTATAATCATCGAAAAGCTTTGTCCCGTTACTTGATCTCTGAATGTTTGTTTTTTGTGATTTTTTGTTGATGTGATCTCAAAGCATATACAAACAAGTTTGATGGTTGGGATCATTGAAATTAGTTTCGGAAAATTCGTATCCCATCAAAACGATATATTCACTAACACTTAGTTTATTTATACCTTCATTAAGTATAACATAATATTTTGTGGTATCCACTTGTGTAAATATTTTAAATTGAAGATTGAATTCATTCCTTTTATTCATATAGGATCAAGGAGTGTGGCTGTAAAAAATCATCAAAATCGGAGTTAAAATAACCGTTAAATCGTGATTTTTTGTTTATAACCGTCGAAAAGCTTTGTCCCGTTACTTGATCTCTCTATGTTTTTTTTGATGATTTTTTGCTGATGTGATCTCGAAGCATATACAAACAAGTTTGACGGTTGGGATCATTGAAATTAGTTTCGGAGAATTCGTATCCCATTAAAACGATAGATTCACTAACACTAAGAGTTTATTTATACTTTCATTAAGTATAACATAAGATTTTGTGGTATCCACTTGTGTAAATATTTTAAATTGAAGATCGAATTCATTCATTATATTCATATAGGGTCAAGAAGTGTGGCTGTAAAAAAATCATCAAAATCGGGGTTAAAATAACCGTTAAATCGTGATTTTTTGTTTATAACCGTCGAAAAGATTTCTCTCATTACTTGATCTCTCAATGTTTGTTTTTTGTGATTTTTTTGCTTATGTGATCTCGAAGAATATACAAACAAATTTGACGGTTGGGATCATTGAAATTAGTTTCGAAAAATTCATATCTGATTAACACGATAGATTCACTAACACCTAGAGTTTCGTTATAATTTCATTAAGTATAACATAAGATTTTGTGGTATCCACTGGTGTAAAATATTTTAAATTGAAGATCAAATTCATTCATTGTAGTCATATAGGGTCAAGGAGTGTAGCTGTAAAAAAAGTCAACAAAATCAGAGTTCAAATAACCGTTAAATTGTGATTTTTCGTTTATAACCGTCGAAAAGCTTTGTCCCGTTACTTAATCTCTGAATGTTTATTTTTTCTGATGTTTTGTTTATGTGATCTCGAAGCATATACAAACAAGTTTGACGGTTGGGATCGTTGAAATTAGTTTCAGAAAATTCGTATCCCATCAAAACGATAGATTCACTAACACTTACAATTTATTTATACCTTCATTAAGTATAACATAATATTTTGTGGTATCCACTTGTGTAAATATTTTAAATTGAAGATTGAATTCATTCATTGTATTCATATAGGGTCAAGGAGTGTGGCTCTAAAAAATCATCAAAATCGGAGTTAAAATAACCGTTAAATCGTGATTTTTCGTTTATAACCGTCGAAAAGCTTTGTCCCGTTTGACACACCCGTACCCGAAAGTAGGGCATGCTGGCCGTCACGTTAGTGTGACGTAGCCATGTCCGCTGTGCGGAAGCGAAGATCGATAACGAAATACGAATAAGTTCAAACCGAAATCTAGCAACCTAAATAGGAATGTGAGCTAGAAATATTACAATACTTATACATATTCAGAGCGTACTAAGTCAGTGTAGTCAAGCATGAATAAAAAGGGTTTAATTACACCCTCGGTACCATACATGTGAATAAATCTGTCAGAAAGCCGGAAGTCCTCGAAGTGCCAAACTCCTACCTCTAGCTATCTAGAACCTGGAGGGGCGAAAAACAAAGGGAGTGGGGTCAGCAAAAACAACTCTTATCAAAATCAACCTTTTCTCAAAAGTCTAGCCCCTCTTTGTAAAACCTGTATAGTTCCCAGAAAATAATACGTACATATATATCTCAAACTTTCTCAGCATAAAACGTTTATAAAATTATCTCAATGTATGCCGTGCAATGCAATTCAATGCCATCTGAATCTCATAAGTAATGTCATGCTATGCATTTCAATAATCATATCGCTACTATATGTCATCTTAGCCCTCGGCTGTAATTATAGCTCATAACATCTCAATCTCATAATCATATATACACTGTACATACATCACTATCTCATCGTATCATCATCATCATCACTGTATCAATAATAAATGCTCTAGTGCTACAATCACGTGAGGACTGTGCGTATGAACGCGGGTCACCTACATGTCGTACCCACCCAAAAGTGGTCTATACGACAAGACTGTGCACCTACTTGGATCCAAGGCGAGCATGCGGTGCGGGAGGTGAACGACACGTGAAAGACTGTGCCCCTAACTCTGGGCGTGAGCACTAACAGTATGTACAGGTCTATGAGCTAACAATTCATGATATCTCATCATTTCACATCATATCTCATCGATATTCGTTCTCAACTATGCATGTACCTACCTGGTACTTACCTGGCGTCCTCGGTAGCAACATATGCATGAAATATATAATTAAATACTCATGCATCAAAATCAAGTAATATGCAAGTCGATAAAACGTATTTTCCATTTAAAAGCGATTCTGGGAAATCATTATATATATATATAGGTTATACGAAAAATAATACTGCTCACTCACTGATAGGTCGCTGGATCGTAGCCCCCGCGTCGTGCCTGGCTACGGTCGTCCTCAGAATATGTTTCACCTATATGAGAAATTACTAAAAATACGTCATTTAAGCACATACACGTAACTACGGAAATAACTTCTCATACATAGCTCAATTTTGGTATTTGAATATACCAATGTGACCTACTCGTCGTCATGAACATCCCCATATTTTTAAAATAAATTTTCACTGTTCCACGCGCCCCCCACGTGCGGTCACGCGCAGTGCACACTGACGGCGTCAGTTGACGCCGTCAGGAATATTCCTGGAATATTTCGTCAACTTTAACGGCGTCAGTTAACGGCGTTAGTAACGGCGTCAGTTAACGGCGTCAATTAACGGCGTCAGAATATTCCGTCAGAGTTCACGGAATATTCCAACTCCGGTCGTCTTCTTCGGCGACTCGCCGGCCGCCGGCTACTGTTTCGCCGGAATTTCTGGGAATTTTTCAAATTGTCCTATCTTTCTCATTTTTCATCCTTTTTGACCCATTTTTCTTCCTATGTGCTCCAAATTAAGTGTAGAATATAAACATACCTTCAAAAGCTTCGAAAACCAACAGGAATCTCGTTGGGAAATCTCCAAAAATCGGCCACTCCTCGCTCTCGACGATCCCGACGTCAAAGCTTAACAAACGAACGTCTCCGAGCCTCCTGGGAACCTTCTAAGGCTAGTGGTGAGCTTAGTTTGTCCTAAAAATCAACCAAGAAAAAGTTAATGAATAGTGCCCATTTCGGACCTCGAGTTTTCAACGTGAAAATGAGAGATTTCCTACCTGAAATCAATACCACTGAGTTCGTATGGTCTCCAGGAGTTAAATGGTGCCCTTGGTTTGCTCGATCCGTGAGGTTTTGGCCTCCTTTGGTCTTGTCCGTACAAGTATGGCGAGGAAGAGAGAGAGAGCGTGAATTGTCGAGAGTGAAGGGAGAGAGAGAAGGCTGAGAGTGATAGTGTCGGTGAGGGAGTGAGAGAGAGAGAGGGTGAAATGTATGGTGTGTGGTCCAAATTGTCAAACTCACATGCATTATTAAACTTCCAATAATTGAGGGCCACCTTCTATTGGTCCTCACACCACACACATGCACACGTAGATAATCCCCAAAGGCAATTCTGTCATTTCATAACGTCGAAATAAAAAATCCCGGGACGGGTTGTTACAATCTACCCACCTTATAAAAATTTCATCTCGAAATTTCATACAACACATATACATACTAATACTCATAAAATAACCTCGGGTACATCTCTCTCATCCGGTCCTCGGCCTCCCAAGTAGCTTCCTCTGCTGAATGATTCCTCCACAAAACTTTCACCAACCAAACTGTCTTATTTCGGAGCACCTTATCTTTCCAATCAAGTATCGTGACTGGCTCCTCATCGTAGGTCAAATCTGGATTAATCTCTAAAGGTTGTAGAGGAATCACGTGCGATGGGTCTGAAACGTAATGTCGAAGCATCGATACATGAAACACATTATGAACTCTGGATAACTCCGACGGCAACTCAAGCCTGTAAGCTAGGGTGCGTTTGGTACGTGGGACGGGACGGGACAAGGCGTTCCGTCCCGCGTTTGGTACGCCTAAAACGAGTGGGACGAGGCGTTCCACGGGACAAGTTTTGGATGATTTTTGGTTCCACCTCCCCCCTGGAACGGGGTTGTTCCACGTCTGTGGGACAAATTTTTTTAACATTTTAGGACATCAATGCCCCTTGTCTTTTTCAAAATTTACAACATCCGTCCCGTCCTGTTCCGTCCTGTCCCGTCCCGTCCCATCCCGTCTGCGTACCAAACGCACCCCTACTGCACCGACTCGCTCGGTGATCCGATAAGGTCCAATGTACCTAGGACTCAACTTACCCTTTTTCCCGAATCGAACCACACCCTTCCAAGGCGATAACTTGAGAAACACCCAATCGTCAACGTTATACACTCGGTCCATAGCATGCCTGTCCGCTAGACTCTTCTGGCGATCTTGGGCGGTTTTCAGATTAGCCTTAATAACTTGAACATTCTGAGTAATCTCCTCTACTATCTCAGGGCCCACTAAAACTCTTTCGCCAACCTCTGACCAACACAAGGGTGTACGACATGGTTTCCCATAAAGTGCCTCGAACGGTGCCATCCCGATACTAGAATGAAAACTATTATTATAAGCGAACTCCATCAAATCCAAACGTTGATGCCATAAGTCGCCAAACTGCAAAACTGAGGATCTCAGCATATCCTCCAAGGTCTGAATAATTCTCTCCGACTGACCGTCCGTCTGTGGATGATAAGCCGTGCTGTACAATAGTCTCGTACCCAACGCCTCCTAGAAAGCAGTCCAGAACTTAGAGGTGAATCGAGGATCGCGATCAGATACTCGCTGGAACGCCATGATACTTCACGATCTTCGATATAAATAGCTCGACCAACCAATTCAACGAAAACGTTTCCCTAACCGGAATAAAATGCGCTGACTGCGTGAGTCGGTCGACAATCACCCAAATTCTATTATATCCATTCTTAGTACGAGGAAGCTTGTACACGAAATCCATAGTGATATCATCCCATTTCCACTGCAGAATGGGTAGGGGTTGCATCAACCCAAACGGGTTCTTCCTCTCGGCTTTGACTTGCTGACATATGATGCATCTGCCTACATACTCAGCAATTTCTCTCTTCATACCCGGCCAATAGTAGAACGGTCGAATGGTATGGTACATCTTTGTGCCTCCCGCATGCATCGCATAAGCTGAAATATGCGCCTCATCTAGGATATCCTTCTTTAACTCAGCATTATTCGGCACGTACATCCTGTTTCCCTGCATAAGCATACCGTCTGATTCTCTGATTCGTAGGTCTTTCTTCTAACCATCATTCCTCAGCTGAATAAGTTCCTGAATCTCGTCGTCGTTCGTCTGAATCTCAAGTATCATGTCGATTAGGATTGGCCTAACTTGGAAACTAGCAAGCAAGGCTTCCTCTCGATTATCCACCGTCAAATTCTCTATTTCCAACTGCGCTCCAGTCGATCTTAACTCGATAAGAAGAGGAACTCGGCTCGCATGAAAAGCGTTGATCGGATCATATTTATACATATTTTTATATCAAATTCACTCGTCTTTTCTTAGTTAGTTCGTTATATTTTGAGCTATTTACGTTATTTTTATGTTTTATTAGAATTTATCAAGTTAAGAAAATAAAAATAGAATAAGTGAAGTGTTAAGTATTAATTTTATCTAAACTATCTTGTCTGTTGAATTATACTTATCATTTGGAAAATAATATATATATATATATATATATATTTATATATATATTTATTTAATTATTTAAATATAATATATTGTGGTGTGTGATAACAGATGGGAGATTAAGTGGAAGCACTCGTGGGTGGAAGGAATAATAAGGCAGCGTGGGCTGCCAGCATAATAATTAAAGGAGTCCACCGCAAGCCATTGGAAAAAATAATAAAAAGAGAGGAGAAGCTGTCGGTGGAGCCTTGGAGTTTAAAGGCAGCTTTGAAGGAAATATATAGGAGAGCGCAGAAGACCATCTGGGGGGGCGTGAAGACTGAGGTGAGAGCTGGCTTAGAGCAGCGAGAAAAAGAAAAAAATAAATAAATAAGGAGCTTTGAAGGAGGGCAGCCTTGAGGAAGCTACCAGGCGCCAAAGTTAAGGGCACGAAAGCTTAAGGAGACAGGCGGTGAGAAAAGAAAAAGCACAAAACTGGGCAGCTTGCTAGCCTTGGAAAAGTCAGCGCCTGGGGGGAGTAAGGCGCGGGAGTCTTTCAAAGCTGCCTTGCCTGGCAGCTTGGGAGAAAACCAGCGAGGCGCACGGATTTGGGCACGGACAGAAAACAGAAAAAAAAGGAATAGAGGGAGCTGCGCAAATCCAGAGTCAACGCCCATTTCCTCGGGCCTGGAGGCATCAGACGACAGGCACAGAAGCCACGGTGCAAAAATTGCACAGAAATCCTTATCCCCATTTTGGTTTAATCCTCCAACTCATATTTTAATTCTGTTTTAATTTATAAAGATGTGTAATTAATTTGTTTTGGCTAGAGGATAATTCAAAACCATGATGATATTTGTAATTTTGAATTGATTACCTTCAGTTGTGATTTCTGAGTTGTGATTCAATTTGCTTAACTGCTTGATTGATAACTTATTTGTGTATGTCGATTAAGGATGCATACTTAGTTTGCATGCATGAATTTGATGCTAGAATATAAGTGAATTTCACCTAATCGTTATGAACTTATATTCATGAGTAGTGAAGGTTGTTATACACAATCGCGTTAAGTGAATTCTTGGCAGGAGTATCATGCTTTTCATAGTTACGAATGCCTCGTCAGTACTTATAGTTTTCACAAAGTTTAATGATCTTTGATTGTATCTCTATTGTGCTTTTCACGTAGGGGACTTTTAGAGAATGTGTTGAATTGTTGTATGCTGTTCATCCAATCCAATAACTATAGGAAAACTTGAAGATTAAAAAAGTGTTGTTCACGGTTAATCTGGAGTATTGAGATTTACAATTTATGAAAGAACAACTGAAAATCAATTTAGGTTGCTTATGTGTCATGTGTGGCGAAAAACCCTCTAGCCAATCCGTTGCCCATCCGTTCACTTTTATTTTATGTTTTTGTCAATTCTGTAATTTATTTAAGTTTAAATTACTTCTCATCAAAATCAATCCCCCCCATTATTAAAATATTATTATTTAGTTAATTTTTATTATTTTTTATCTTTTAATTTAATTTCCGTCTAATTAATTTCCTAGTTTTTATTTTAAATTGTTTTCATTATTTTGAGTCATTTTTAGTGTGTTTCGAGTTTTTAGCTTAGTTTGTATTTTCTAGAGTCTTGAGTTGTTTTGAGTCTTTTGATTTGTTTTAGTTTATTTGTTAGTTTTATTTTGAGTTATTTTAGTTAAGTGTTTTTATTTTAGTTTAGTGTTTTAAACTTTGTTTTTACGTTTTTAAATTATTTTAGAGGTTTTAGCAAGCCCTCCTAATCCCCGGCCTAGAACGATACCTTACTTACATCTATACTACATCTGTCAAAAAGAGGGTTAAATTTGTGCGGTTTAAAATACCCGTCAAGCGTTAATTCTGCCCTGAGACTTCCTGCTAAGAGCGTCAGCTACCACATTTGCACGACCAGGATGATATTCAATCGTGCAATCGCAGTCACTCAGTAACTCAATTCATCGACGCTGGCGAAGATTCAATTCCTTCTAGGTAAAAATGTACTTGAGACTCTTATGGTCTGAGAAGATCTTGCATTTCTCACCATAGAGGTAATGTCTCCAAATCTTCAAGGCAAAAATAATGGCAGCCAACTCCAAGTCGTGTGTAGGGTAATTCTTCTCATGAGGTTTTAACTGGCGTGAAGCGTAAGCAATCACCCTACCATGCTGCATCAACACGCAACCCAAGCCATTCAACGATACGTCACTATAAATCTCAAAGTTACCATCATTGTCAGGAAGCGTCAAAACAGGAGCATGAGTGAGACAATACTTCAACTGTTGGAAACTCCGCTCACAATCATCATCCCACTCGAACTTGACGTCCTTCTTGGTCAACTTCGTCAATGGTAGCGCCATAATTGAAAAGTCTTTAACGAACCGCCGATAGTAACCTGCCAAACCAAGGAAACTCCTAACCTCGGTGACGGTTCGTGGCTGTTCCCAATTCCCCGCAGCCGTAATCTTCTGAGGGTCAACCTGAATACCCTGAGCTGAAACGACATGACCCAAAAATGCTACTTCGTCCAACCAGAACTGGCACTTGCTGAACTTGGCATACAATCGATGCTCTCTTAATTTCTTCAACACCAACGACAGATGTCGAGAATGGTCAGCCCTTGACTTAGAATACACCAAGATATCGTCGATGAAGACAATAACGAACCTATCCAGATACGGCTGGAACACCTTGTTCATCAATCCCATGAAAGCAGCTGGTGCATTAGTCAAACCAAATGGCATAACCAGAAACTCATAGTGCCCATAACGAATCCTAAAGGCAGTTTTAGGAACATCGTACAAATCCCATAACGAATCCTAAAAGCAACTGATAGTAACCTGACCTCAAGTTGATTTTTGAGAACACACCGGCACCTCGAAGTTGATCGAAAAGATCATCGATACGCGGCAACGGATAACGGTTTTTAATCGTCGCCCGATTCAACTGCCTGTAATCGATACATAATCTCAAGGTACCATCCTTCTTCCGAACAAATAGAACTGGGGCTCCCCAAGGTGAAGTACTGGGCTGAATAAATCCCTTCTCAAGTAATTCCTGCAACTGAATCTTCAATTCTCGTAACTTGGCAGGTGCCATTCGATATGGAGTCAACGAGATAGGATTAGTACCTGGCAACAAGTCAATGGTAAACTCCACGTCACGATCTGGCGGTAATCCAGGTAAATCATTAGGGAATACGTCGGCGAAGTGTCTAACCACTCGAACATCCTCCAAGCTGGCAGGAGCATCATCATGAAGTACTACGTGAGCTAAGTATCCCTGGCAACCTTTCGTCAGTAACTTCTTGGCTCTTACCGCCGAAATAACGCCATGTCTAACTCCACTACGCTCTCCAACAAAAGTTATCTCTGGTAATCCAGGACGGTGAAATGTCACTGATTTCTCGTAACAATCAATCTTGGCACGATTGTAGTGCAACCAATCAGTGCCCAGAATGACGTCAAAGTCAACGATATCTAGCGGAGTGAGGTTAGCAGGCATAACCACGTCCTCCACTATCACGGGACATTCTGGATATACGTAATCCACGTAACACTTCTCCCCTCTAGGCATAGCAAACTCCAACTCATACCCCAGGGGTGAAGATTGAGGTTGAGTCAGTTGAGCAAATGTATGAGAAATAACAGAGTGTGTGGCACCACAATCAATCAAGACTCTAGCATAATGACCAAGAATATTCAACGTACCCATGATCAGATCCGGGTTGTTCTGCGCGTCCTGAAGCGATAGGTTATGGATACGACCCTGGGTTTGCTGACGTCCTCCTCGTCCTCGATTTGCGTGCATACCACGCCCCTGAGTGTTTCTTCCCTGGCTAGACTGCCCGGCTTGTCTCGAGGATCCAACACCACTGGCTGCAGCATCCATCTGCTGGGGCTGTCCCCCAGAATACCACTGAGATTTACCTACTGTAAACTGCTGTTGGGGCTGATATCCACCTGAATACTGTTGAGGATGAGGCATATACCCTCCGGAATACTGCTGCTGGGGAGGCATATATCCTCCGGAATGCTGCCCATATCCGCTCTGGTGGTAAGGATCCATGGGGTACTGCGGCTGGTACCGATCCGATGAATACGGCATAGGATCCCCCGAGTAGTGAAAGGCTCCACCACGTCCCGGCTGAGTGTAACCGCTAGGACCTGAATACTGCTGCACTGGCGCTGGTGGTGGCATAGCAGGCTGCTGAGGCCTCTACTGGATCTGGGGGCAGTTCTTGGCTTGATGTCCATCCTGAACACATGTGTAACATCCGCTCGATCCACGACGACACTCGCCATAGTGCCGATTGTTGCACCTACGGAAAATCGGAGCACTGTTACGGCCAGAGTTCCCCTGCCTCTGGAATCTGCCGCCGCTGAAGAATCTACCACCACCCTTCTGACCGGTGGCGCTATAACCTCCACTCAATGAACTCGAACTGGCCCCACTTCGTTTCAAGTTTTGAGTCTACTGGGGCCCCTGCGAGTACGGGCATTTGCCCTTATTATTCTTACCCTGACTAGCATCCCTCTCCTCATCACTATCACTCGGCAAGTTCTCCGAGTCCTCGATCTTTAGCAAGACCTCATAAAACTTGTGGTAAGTAGAGCATGGAATCGCCGTCGCAATAGTACACCATTTCTTCTTAGTACCCAGTTTGAATCGACGTAGCATCTCCGTCTGGTTAGAAGCGACGTCCGGGTGATAGCAGGAGAGGTCGGTGAAGGTACAGTAGTAATCATTAGCACACATCTTCTTCTGTTTAAGTCTGGTGAACTCTTGCTTCTTCCCGTCGATGTAAGCTGGAGGGATAAACTTTCTGTAAAACAGTTCCTTGAACACTTCCCAATCATTTGCTTCCTCATCCGGCATCCGCTTAGCCAATTCTACCCACCAAGAAGCTGGTTCCTTGGCCAAAAACCATTTTGTCGTCTCAACCCACTTATTCTGCTGTAAACTCCCCTGACTCGTCAAGATATCGAAAGTCTTCTTGATATGCATGAACCACTTCTCAGAACCCTCGGGCCCCTCATTCCCTGCCAACGGGGTTATCTTCAGATTATGTACCGACTCTATAGGGGTCCGCGAAGGCGGGCGAATCACTGACTGCAGGGCGTTAGCAATAGCTGCCCCCATCTCTGCTACACTAGGGAAACTAGGTTCCCCAACGTGACGAGGCTCTCTACGAGGCGGCATAATTCTGACAGAAGACATAAAGTCATTAGAAATTTCACAAAATATGCAAGACTGCAACCTAGAGCTCTGATACCAAGCTGACACACCCGTACCCGAAAGTAGGGCATGATGGCCGTCACGTGAGTGTGACGTAGCCATGTGCGCAGTGCGGAAGCGAAGATCGATAACGAAATATGAATAAGTTCAAACCGAAATCTAGCAACCTAAATAGGAATGTGAGCTAGAAATATTACAATACTTATACATATTCAGAGCTTACTAAGTCAGTGCAGTCAAGCATGAATAAAAAGGGTTTAATTACACCATCGGTACCATACATGTGAATAAATCTGTCAGAAAGCCGGAAGTCCTCGAAGTGCCAAATTCGTACCTCTAGCTATCTAGAACCTGGAGGGGCGAAAAACAAAGGGAGTGGGTCAGCAAAAACAACTCTTATCAAAATCAACCGTTTCTCAAAAGTCTAGCCCCTCTCCGTAAAACCTGTATAGTTCCCAGAAAATAATACGTACATATATATCTCAAACTTTCTCAGCATAAAACGTTTATAAAATTATCTCAATGTATGCCGTGCAATGCAATTCAATGCCATCTGAATCTCATAAGTAATGTCATGCTATGCATTTCAATAATCATATCGCTACTATATGTCATCTTAGCCCTCGGCTGTAATTATAGCTCATAACATCTCAATCTCATAATCATATATACACTGTACATACATCACTATCTCATCGTATCATCATCATCATCACTGTATCAATAATAAATGCTCTAGTGCTACAATCACGTCAGGACTGTGCGTATGAACGCGGGTCACCTACATGTCGTACCCACCCAAAAGTGGTCTATACGATAGGTCGCTGGATCGTAACCCCCGCGTCGTGCCTGGCTACGGTCGTCCTCAGAATATGTTTCACCTATATGAGAAATTACTAAAAATACGTCATTTAAGCACATACACATAACTACGGAAATAACTTCTCATACATAGCTCAATTTTGGTATTTGAATATACCAACGTGACCTACTCGTCGTCACGAACATCCCCATATTTTTAAAATAATTTTTCACTGTTCCACGCGCGGTCACGCGCAGTGCACACTGACGGCGTCAGTTGACACCGTCAGGAATATTCCTGCAATATTTCGTCAACTTTAACGACGTCAGTTAACGGCGTTAATTAACGGCGTCAGAATATTCCGTCAGAGTTGATGGAATATTCCAACTCCGGTCGTCTTCTCCGACGACTCGCCGGCCGCCGGCGACGTTTCGCCAGAATTTCTGGGAATTTTTCAAATTGTCCTATCTTGCTCATTTTTCATCCTTTTTGACCCATTTTTCTTCCTATGTGCTCTAAATTAAGTGTAGAATATAAATATACCTTCAAAACCTTTGAAAACCAACAGGAATCTCGTCGGGAAATCTCCAAAAATAGGCCACTCCTCGTTCTCGATAATCCCGACGTCAAAGCTTAGCAAACGAACGTCTCCGAGCCTCCTGGGAACCCTCTAAGGCTAGTGGTGAGCTTAGTTTGTCCTAAAAATCAACCAAGAAAAAGTTGATGAATAGTGCCCATTTCGGACCTCGAGTTTTCAACGTGAAAATGAGAGATTTCCTACCTGAAATCGATACCACTGAGTTCGTATGGTCTCCAGGAGTTAAATGGTGCCCTTGGTTTGCTCGATCCGTGAGGTTTTGGCCTCCTTTGGTCTTGTCTGTACAAGTATGGCGAGGAAGAGAGAGAGAGAGTGAACTGTCGAGAGTGAAGGGAGAGAGAGAAGGCTGAGAGTGATAGTGTCGGTGAGGGAGTGAGAGAGAGAGAGGGTGAAATGTATGGTGTGTGGTCCAAATTGTCAAACTCACATGCATTATTAAACTTCCAATAATTGAGGGCCACCTTCTATTGGTCCTCACACCACACACATGCACACATAGATAATCCCCAAGGGCAATTCTGTCATTTCATAACGTCGAAATAAAAAATCCCAGGACGGGTTGTTACACCGTTACTTGATCTCTGTATGTTTTTTTTTCTGATTTTTTGCTGATGTGATCTCGAAGCATATACAAACAAGTTTGATGGTTGGGATCGTTGAAATTAGTTTCAGAGAATTCGTATCCCATTAAAATGATAGATTCACTAACACTTAGAGTTTATTTATACTTTCATTAAGTATAACATAATATTTTGTGGTATCCACTTGTGTAAATATTTTAAATTGAAGATCGAATTCATTCATTGTATTCATATAGGGTCAAGGAGTGTGGCTCTAAAAAATCATCAAAATTGGAGTTAAAATAACTGTTAAATCATGATTTTTCGTTTATAACCATCGAAAAGTTTTGTCCCATTACTTGATCTCTGAATGTTTGTTTTTTGTGATTTTTTGTTGATGTGATCTCAAAGCATATACAAACAAGTTTGACGGTTGGGATCGTTGAAATTAGTTTCAGAAAATTCGTATCCCATCCAAACGATATATTCACTAACACTTAGTTTATTTACACCTTCATTAAGTATAACATAATATTTTGTGATATCCACTTGTGTAAATATTTTAAATTGAAGATCGAATTCATTCATTATATTCATATAGGGTCAAGGAGTGTGGCTATAAAAAATCATCAAAATCAGAGTTAAAATAACCGTTAAATCGTGATTTTTCGTTTACAACCGTCGAAAAGCTTTGTCCCGTTACTTGATCTCGCTGTGTTTTTTTTTATGATTTTTTGCTGATGTGATCTCAAAGCATATACAAATAAGGTTGACGGTTGGAATCGTTGAAATTAGTTTCGGAGAATTCGTATCCCATTAAAACGATAGATTCACTAACACTTAGAGTTTATTTATACTTTCATTAAGTATAACATAAAATTTTCTGGTATCCACTTGTGTAAATATTTTAAATTGAAGATCGAATTCATTCACTGTATTCATATAGGGTCAAGGAGTATGGCTCTAAAAAATCATCAAAATCGGAGTTAAAATAACCATTAAATCATGATTTTTCGTTTATAACCGTCGAAAAGCTTTGTCCCGTTACTTGATCTCTGTATTTTTTTTTCTGATTTTTTGCTGATGTGATCTCGATGCATATACAAACAAGTTTGACGGTTGGATCGTTGAAATTAGTTTCGGAGAATTCGTATCCCATTAAAATGATAGATTCAATAATACTTAGAGTTTATTTATACTTTCATTAAGTATAAAATAATATTTTGTGGTATCCACTTGTGTAAATATTTTAAATTGAAGATCGAATTCATTCATTGTATTCGTATAGGGTCAAGGAGTGTGGCTCTAAAAAATCATCAAAATCGGAGTTAAAATAACCGTTAAATCGTGATTTTTCGTTTATAACCATCGAAAAGTTTTGTCCCATTACTTGATCTCTGAATATTTTTTTTTTGTGATTTTTTGTTGATGTGATCTCAAAGCATATACAAACAAGTTTGACGGTTGGGATCGTTGAAATTTGTTTCAGAAAATTCATATCCTATCAAAACGATAGTTTCACTAACACTTAGTTTATTTATACCTTCATTAAGTATAATATAATATTTTGTTGTATCCACTTGTGGAAATATTTTAAATTGAAGATCGAATTCATTCATTATATTCATATAGGGTCAAGGAGTGTGGCTGTAAAAAAATCATCAAAATCGGGGTTAAAATAACCGTTAAATCTTGATTTTTCGTTTATAACCGTCGAAAAGCTTTGTCCCGTTACTTGATCTCGCTGTGTTTTTTATTTATGATTTTTTGCTGATGTGATGTCAAAGCATATACAAACAAGTTTGATGGTTGGGATCGTTGAAATTAGTTTCGGAGAATTCGTATCTCATTAAAACGATAGATTCACTAACACTTAGAGTTTATTTATACTTTCATTAAGTATAACATAAGATTTTGTGGTATCTACTTGTGTAAATATTTTAAATTGAAGATTGAATTCATTCATTGTATTCATATAGGGTCAAGGAGTATGACTGTAAAAAAATCATCAAAATCGGGGGTTAAAATAACCATTAAATCGTGATTTTTCATTTATAACTGTCGAAAAGATTTGTCCCATTACTTGATCTCTGAATGTTTGTTTTTTGTGATTTTTGCTTATGTGATCAAGAAGCATATATAAACAAGTTTGACGGTTGGGATCTTTAAATTAGTTTCGGAAAATTCATATCTAATTAAAACGATAGATTCACTAACACTTAGAGTTTATTTGTAGTTTCATTAACTATAAGATAAGATTTTGTGGTATCCACTGGTGTAAATATTTTAAATTGAAGATCGAATTTATTAATTGTAGTCATATAGGCTCAAGGAGTGTAGCTGTAAAAAATTAACAAAATCAGAGTTAAAATAACCATTAAATCGTGATTTTTCATTTATAACCGTCGAAGTGCTTTCTCCCGTTACTTGATCTCTGAATGTTTAATTTTTTTTTATGTTTTCTTGATGTGATCTCGAAGCATATACAAGCAAGTTTGACGGTTGGGATCGTTGAAATTAGTTTCAAAAAATTTGTATCTCATTAAAACGATAGATTCACTAACACTTAGAGTTTATTTATACCTTCATTAAGTATAACATAATATTTTGTGGTATCCACTTCTGTAAATATTTTAAATTGAAGATCGAATTCATTCATTATATTCATATAGGGTCACGGAGTGTGGCTGTAAAAAATCATCAAAATCGGTGTTAAAATAACCGTTAAATCGTGATTTTTCGTTTATAACCGTCGAAAAGATTTGTTTCATTACTTGATCTCTGAATGTTTGTTTTTTGTGATTTTTTGCTTATATGATCTCGAAGCATATACAAACAAGTTTAACGGTTGGGATTGTTGAAATTAGTTTCAGAAAATTCGTATATGATTAAAACGATAGATTCACTAACACTTAGTTTATTTATACCTTCATTAAGTATAATATAATATTTTGTAGTATCCACTGGTGTAAATATTTTAAATTGACGATCGAATTCATTCATTGTATTCATATAGGGTCAAGAAGTGTAGCTGTAAAAAATCATCAAAATCAGAGTTAAAATAACCGTTAAATCATGATTTTTCATTTATAACCATCGAAAAGCTTTGTCCCGTTACTTGATCTCTGAATGATTGTTTTTTGTGATTTTTTGTTGATGTGCTCTCAAAGAATATACAAACAAGTTTGACAGTTGGGATCGTTGAAATTAGTTTCGAAAAATTCGTATCCCATCAAAACGATAGATTGACTAACACTTAGTTTATTTATACGTTCATTAAGTATAACATAATATTTTGTGGCATCCACTTGTGTAAATATTTTAAATTGAAGATCGAATTCGTTCATTATATTCATATAGGGTCAAGGAGTGTGGCTGTTAAAAATCATCAAAATCGGAGTTAAAATAACCGTTAAATCGTGATTTTTTGTTTATAACCGTCGAAAAGCTTTGTACCGTTACTTAATCTTTGTATGTTTTTTTTTATATGATTTTTTGCTGATGTGATCTTTAAGCATATACAAAAAAAATTGACGATTGGGATCGTTGAAATTAGTTTCGGAGAATTCGTATCCCATTAAAATGATAGATTCACTAACACTTAGAGTTTATTTATACTTTCATTAAGTATAACATAATATTTTGTGGTATCCGATTGTGTAAATATTTTAAACTGAAGATCGAATTCATTCATTGTATTCATATAGGGTCAAGGAGTGTGGCTGTAAAAAATCATCAAAATCGGAGTTAAAATAACCGTTAAATCGTGATTTTTTCGTTTATAACCGTCGAAAAGCTTTGTCTTGTTACTTGATCTCTCTATATTTTTTAATGATTTTTTGCTGATGTGATCTCGAAGCATATACAAACAAGTTTGATGGTTGGGATCATTGAAATTAGTTTCAGAGAATTCGTATCCCATTAAAACGATAGATTCACTAACACTAAGAGTTTATTTATACTTTCATTAAGTACAACATAAGATATTGTGGTATCCACTGGTGTAAATATTTTAAATTGAAGTTCGAATTCATTCATTATATTCATATAGGGTCAAGGAGTGTGGCTGTAAAAAATCATCAAAATCGAGGTTAAAATAACTGTTAAATCGTGATTTTTCGTTTATAACCGTCGAAAAGCTTTGTGCCGTTACTTAATCTCTGTATGTTTTTTTTAATGATTTTTTGCTGATGTGATCTTGAAGCATATACAAACAAGTTTGACGGTTGGGATCGTTGAAATTAGTTTCGGAGAATTCGTATCCCATTAAAATGATAGATTCACTAACACTTAGAGTTTATTTATACTTTCATTAAGTATAAAATAATATTTTGTGGTATCTACTTGTGTAAATATTTTCAATTGAAGATCGAATTCATTCATTATATTCATATAGGGTCAAGGAGTGCGGCTGTAAAAAATCATCAAAATCGGAGTTAAAATAACCGTTAAATCGTGATTTTCGTTTATAACCGTCGAAAAGCTTTATCCCGTTACTTGATCTCTCTATGTTTTTTTTTATGATTTTTTGCTGATGTGATCTCGAAGCATATACAAAAAAGTTTGATGGTTGGGATCATTGAAATTAGTTTCGGAGAATTCGTATCCCATTAAAACGATAGATTCACTAACACTAAGAGTTTATTTATACTTTCATTAAGTATAACATAAGATTTTGTGGTATCTACTTATGTAAATATTTTAAATCGAAGATCGAATTCATTCAATATATTCATATAGGGTCAAGTAGTGTGGCTGTAAAAAATCATCAAAATCGGGGTTAAAATAACCGTTAAATCGTGATTTTTCGTTTATAACCGTCGAAAAGCTTTGTGCCGTTACTTAATCTTTGTATGTTTCTTTTTTAATGATTTTTTGCTGATGTGATCTTGAAGCATATACAAACATGTTTGATGGTTGGGATCGTTGAAATTAGTTTCGGAGAATTCGTATCCCATTAAAATTATAGATTCACTAACACTTGAGTTTATTTATACTTTCATTAAGTATAACATAATATTTTGTGGTATCCACTTGTGTAAATATTTTAAATTGAAGATCGAATTCATTCATTGTATTCATATAGGGTCAAGGAGTTTGGCTGTAAAAAATCATCAAAATCGGAGTTTAAATAACCGTTAAATTGTGATTTTTCGTTTATAACCGTCGAAAAGCTTTGTCCCGTTACTTGATCTCTCTATGTTTTTTTTTTATGATTTTTTGCTGATGTGATCTCGAAGCATATATAAACAAGTTTGACGTTGGGATCATTGAAATTAGTTTCGGAGAATTCGTATCCCATTAAAACGATAGTTTCACTAACACTAAGAGTTTATTTATATTTTCATTAAGTATAACATAAGATTCTGTGCCATCCACTTGTGTAAATATTTTAAATTGAAGATCGAATTCATTCATTATATTCATATAGGGTCAAGGAGTGTGGCTGTAAAAAATCATCAAAATCGGGGTTAAAATAACCGTTAAATCGTGATTTTTCGTTTATAACCGTCGGAAAGATTTGTCTCGTTACTTGGTCTCTGAATTTTTTTTTTTGTGATTTTTTGCTGATGTGATCTCGAAGTATATACAAACAAGTTTGACGGTTGGGATCGTTGAAATTAGTTTCGGAGAACTCGTATCCCATTAAAACGATAGATTCACTAACATATAGAGTTTAGTTCTACTTTCATTAAGTATAACATAATATTTTGTGGTATCCACTGGTGTAAATATTTTAAATTGAAGATCGAATTCATTCATTGTATTCGAATAGGGTCAAGGAGTGTGGCTATAAAAAATCATCAAAATCGGGGTTAAAATAACCGTTAAATCGTGATTTTTCGTTTATAACCGTCGAAAAGCTTTGTGTCATTACTTGATATCTGAATGTTTATTTTTTGTGATTTTTTTACTTATGTGATCTCGAAGCATATACAAACAAGTTTGACGGTTGGGATCGTTGAAATTAGTTTCGAAAAATTCATATCTGATTAAAACGATAGATTTACTAACACTTAGAGTTTATTTATAATTTCATTAAGTATAACATAAGATTTTGTGGTATTCACTGGTGTAAAAATTTTAAATTGAAGATCGAATTTATTCATTGTATTCATATACGGTCAATGAGTGTAGCTGTAAAAAATCATCAAAATCAAAGTTAAAATAACAATTTAATCGTAATTTTTCGTTTATAACCGTCGAAAAGCTTTGTCATGTTACTTGATATCTGAATGTTTTTTTTTTGTAATTTTTTGCTGATGTGATCTCGAAGCATATACAAACAAGTTTGACGGTTGGGATCGTTAAAATTAGTTTAGGAGAATTCGTATCCCATTAAAACGATAGATTCACTAACACTTAATAGTTTATTTATACTTTCATTAAATATAACATAATATTTTGTGGTATCCACTTGTGTAAATATTTTAAATTGAAGATCGAATTCATTCATTGTATTCATAATATCTCGAAGCATAGACAAACAAGTTTGACGGTTGAGATCGTTGAAATTCGTATCCCATCAAGTTCAATGGTGTGTCTGTGTGTGTATATATATATATATATATTTATTAAGTAGATTTAAATCTATTTATTTTGCACGTATAATTAACCGGTACACGAAGTTGTACATCACGTGACGTGTCATTATAAAAATAGCGGGATATGTCATATGTGTGATAAAAAGTTAATAACTTTAAAAAAAAAAATAAACTTCTCACAACTTCTATTAATTTTCATTTTTCCCTCTCTTTTTTGTTTTTTTTTTCAACTTTTTTTTTATAATTTTCACTTTTTCTTCCGGTAGCCTACTCATCTTTCCCTAATTCCCTCTCTTTTTTGTTTCATTTTCAACTTGTCTTATCATTTTTATTTTGCCTCCATTTTTCTTCAAAAATGGTGGCACTGGGAATGAAATGGAATCAGATCAATGGATTATGGATATATATTATTAATTAATAATTATTATAGTTTTTATAAAATTTAATTCAAAATTTAATATATATATATATATAATAATTATTATAGATAGTTAATATTTTGGGGTATAATTATTTTAGTATATATAATTATTATAATTATTATAGTTAATTTAATATATATATATATATATATATATATATATATATTATATAGTTTTTAGGGGTATAAAATTGTTAAATTAATATATATAATTATTATAGTATTTTTTTAGGGTTATAAAATTATAATATTAATATTCTACTTATCGTGTATCGTGTTATCTACTTGTATACCTGAATTAACCCGTTATCTTCTTTTTTTTTTCCAAAGAAATCATAATATTAAAGACGAATTGAAATGTTTACATCAGACGCAAGAGTGTTGAACAACCACTCAGGTTCAAACGTATCCCAAGAATGTAGACCCCCCACACGGGTGACAAAAGACGACACAAGGTGCGCAGCCCCGTTACAGGCACGAGGAGTATACCTAAATTCAATAAAACTGAACTGCTTCATAATACTATTAATATCCCATAAAACCGCTTCAACATTCACCTCTGTTTGAACCTTCCCATGGACCCTACCCGGATTTATGTACCCATTCGTCTCCCCATTCAGAACTACACTGTAAGACACCGTTTGAACGCATTCCATTATCCACTGACAAAATCGATCATCAAATCCCAATTTATGCAGCATAGCATTCAAAAAAGCCCACTCCACTCGATCATATGCCTTTGCCATATCCAATTTTAATGCCATAAAATCCACACCCTCCGCGTTCCGATGCTGCATAGAATGTAACAATTCATGTACCACTAGAACATTGTCCGAGATTTGGCGTCCCGCCACAAATGCAGATTGATTCTGACTAATAACCTTAGGGAGGACTTGTTTCAACCTATTAGTCAGGACTTTGGATATAATTTTATATACCACATTACATAGAGAAATCGGCCTGAACTGAGACATCTTGGTGGGATGATCCACCTTCGGTATAAGCACAATATTCGTATGGTTTAGATCCTTCATCATTTTCCCCGAACAAAAAAAAGATTTAACCATACCCATAACTACGCCACCCACCGTCTCCCAATGGTGATGGAAAAAAACCCGCATTGAAACCATCAGGGCCCGGTGATTTTGTCGGGTGAATTTGATAGATAGCTTCTTCGATTTCCACATCAGTCACCGGCGCTACAAGCATACAGTTATCTCCATCCCCCACCCGATTCGGAACGTGGTGCAGAATGTCCACAAAATTATCATGACCCGCCGTAGCAAATAAAGATGTGAAGTATTCAACAGCAATACCATGGATCCGATGAGGGTCCGTACACCATGTCCCAGTATCGTCTTCAAGACCCCGGATAGCGTTCCGTCTTCTTCGTTTCAGCGTCTGAGCATGAAAGAATCGAGTATTTTTATCCCCTTCACGTAACCATTGAATCCGAGACTTGGTACGCCAATAGATTTCTTCCCTCTTAACCGCCCTAGACAACTCATCTTCTAAACCTCGGATTCGAACACTGTCAAAAACGGGTTGTTGGTAAGCATCACGGAGAACACCCTTCAATCGAACAATCTCTTTCTGATCATTTCTCCCCTCATTTTTTCGCCATGCAATCAAACCTTGTTTCACCCGCCGGAGTTTACACGAAATATCCGGTATATTTACACCGCCAGACTTCATCCCCCAGCACACCTTAACCACCTCATCACATGCCGGCTCCATATTCCACCGGGGATCGTACATAAATCGTTTCGTTCGTTTAGATGGCTCAACCTCTGTGGATACAACTAACATGGCATGATCGGAGCCCTCGAGCACACCATGCTGCACTACAGCGTGTTGGTATTCCTGGACCCAGTCATGAGTAGCCAACGTACGATCCAGACGTTCCTGAATGAACCCTTCCTCTCTCCTATTGCGACAGGTATACGGGTATCCTTCGAAACCAAGGTCTAATAACTTGCCTTGCGTCACAAACATACGAAAGACTCTCATGCTCGACACAGACCTTCCATTACCCCCAACCTTTTCCGAATCCAAAAGAATATCATTAAAATCTCCAATCACCAAGTATGGCTCCGAATAGTTTACAAAGCGAGCCAACAAAATATCAAACTGGTTTGCCCGTTCCCGGTCATCCGTACTGGCATAAACAACCACCAGCCGCCATCGACAGTGCCTTAGACTATCCTCTATGAGTGCTTCAATAAAGAAACTCCCATACTTTATTAACACAACTTCCTGCACATCCCGCCAGAAAACGCATAACCCACCGGCAGCACCCCTGGGCTCCACAGCATGCAAACATTGCATGCCAAGCCGTCGTTTTAAATAAAGATACCGCCTACTATTATTCTTTGTTTCTAGTAAAGCCACTATCGCAGGAGAATGGAGCCGATTTTGCTCCACCAGGTTGTCAACTGTCAGGTCTCTCCCAATTCCCTGACAGTTCCAGCATAAGAGTTTCATTGCGAGCGCAGAGACACCTCACAGGTAGTCTCCGCCATATGCACACAAGAACGCTGCAATCTTTTTCCAGTAACCATCGTACCAGCCCACCCTTCAAGCTCAGCCAACTCCTCATCTCGTTGTCTCTTCAATCGCCTCTTAGACCCAGCCTCAATAATAGGGAGGAGTTGAAACGGGTCAGAGTCTTGCGATGCAAGCATCTGGTCGACATATCGAACTTCAACATATCCCTCATGGGCCCCCTCCGATCCCTGTTCCATTGTTTCCACACTCGGGACATTTAAATCAATGCCCCTCCCTTGCGGCAGACCCACAGGACCCCCACTATTCACCTCGAAGTCCTCCGAGTGATTGAATAGTTCCACTGATCCCGCCCCCGGGGCAACAACTCCACCTGGACCAATGAGTCCATCATCGAAAGCTCTCTCTTGCTCGGCTCGCTGCCGCTCCTTCTCGTCCTTCTCCATGTCTCGTCTACTCGGCATATCATCCTCACCGTGGGTATTCTGGTATTGCTTAGAATATACAGGCGTCAATCCCCGCCGTCCTTTATTACCCCCATGTCCATCTCCTTTTATGCCAAGGTAGTTACCCCGCAAATCTACTTCCGCATCAAGCCCCTTAAATGCAATTAGGGCCTCCGTCTCAATCTCAGAAGCATCCTCCCCAAGTCGTTCCCTTTTGCAACGTCGCGTAACATGGCCTAGTTTACCACAGATAAGACAGTAACTAGGGAGCCCCTCATATCGAAAATCCACCCACACTATTTCGTCATCAGGGAATTCCACTTGTGTTCCCCTCATAAGCGGTTCCAACACATCAAGAGTGATTTTTACACGTAAAAATCGCCCAATGCAGTCACGACCATCCTCCTTGTCCACTTTGACCACAGTACCAATCACACTACCGATGGATTTTGCCACAGCTTCCGTCATATTCAATGGTGGGACGTTATGCAACTGGACCCACATTGTGACCCAGTGTAAGGGATCGTTCCATCGCCCATGCTTTGCCCCATCAGCAACAAGAACCATATCATCCCTGAATTTCCAGGGCTTCTCCGCCTCAAGCACACGATACATATCACGACGCCCTACAAACCTTGCCATGAACCGTGCTCCACCCAAAGCCCTAATGGACACACCTTCCCGACCACGCCATAGGTTCGTGAACTGATCAATAAAGGCATTATCATTGATCGGTTTAACAGTGAAAATTTCCGCTACCACACTATAGTGAAACCCTAGCAAGGCACCCTCCACCGCCTGCTTCCCAATTTTCACACCACCTTTCTCCTTCTCAGGCAAGGACAAACTACTACCAAACTTCATCGCCAAACCCTCCATCCTGAGTATCCCCGGCTTCCTTGGATCACAGAAAACACACCACCACAGTCGTAGGGAACAGACGTTCACAAGCAGGACTCCCTACAACTCGCCTCCCCCGTGCGCCGACACTCACTAGTCTTTCTCGCCGACGTAGGGTTACACCAAGCCCTTAGGGTTTGCACTCCGACTTTCTCGGAAAAAAAAACCCCCTTGCGAGGCACCCCAACTATGAAATTAACCCGTTATCTTAACATGTGCTTATCGGGTTATCCGATAACGACCGATTTGTTATCGTTTTGACTCGAACACCTGTTAATTTCGTGTCTTGTCGTGTCGGGAATTGTGAGCCCTACCGTCATAACTAAAAATTTCTCCAAAAATACAGCCCAAAGATAAGCGGCTTGAAGAAAACACGCGTGCATCGAGCACGTGTCAAACAGCAATCTCCATCCTCCACGTCTCATCACATCACACGAATCAGATCAGAAAGCCTCCCGACTTTCCCCTTCCCTCCCCAAAATTTCCCCCACAATTTCACGTCTACGATTAGGGTTTCTGAAAATGTCAGGTGCAGCAATAGCGGTGGGTTACTCGAGCTCCTGGGCACGCGCTCTCGTCCAGATCTCTCCCTACACTTTCTCTGCTATCGGTATCGCCGTCGCCATCGGCGTTTCTGTTCTCGGCGCCGCCTGGTTTTTCCCTTTTCCTTGTTTCCTCTCCATTTCTTTATTAAAATTCTAATCTTTGGATTAATTACTAATGATGAATATTATTGAATGGAATTAGGGGGATTTATATAACTGGGAGCAGTTTGATCGGTGCAGCAATCAAAGCCCCTCGAATCACTTCTAAGAATCTCATTAGGTGATAAACTTTCCGGAATTTACTGCAGTTTTGCTTGCATTTTCGTTTAATTTTAGCTTCTGCTATTAGATTTGGAGTAATATAGCAAACTTTTAGTAAATGTGAATCCCAGACAATTGGGATCATCTTGATGTTTTGGAGTAGCATCCCAGGAATTTAATTCGATAGTTGATTGAAATTCTTAATTGAAAAATGGGTTGTGTTTTTATTCGCAAATGCACTTATAACTAGCGTGGTTAATTGATTGATGGATGTAGAATTGTGCTATCTGTTTGAACATGCCCGAAAACTGTTTCTGAACACCAATGTGGGAGATTTGCTTATCTTAACGATGCACCTTGAATTTTTGAACTTTAACGTAACCCTGCTGATTATGAATTACCAAGTGTGAGATTAAGATGATGATGTTTCAGGACTTACTTGGACTGGATGCGTTGTTTGTCTCAGTGTTATCTTTTATAAACGAAAATTCTTAATCAACAAATGGGTCGTATTGCTATTGGCAATCACACTTAAAACTAGCTTGGTTAATTGATTGATGGATGGAGAATTGTGCTATTTATTTAAACCCTCCCAAAACCTGTTTCTTAACACAAATGTAGGAAGTTTACTTATCGTTAACAATGGACTGTGAATTTCTCAACTTTAATGTAGCACTGCTGGTTGTAAATTTTGAAGTGTGACACTAAGATGATCCGATTTGGGACTGACTTGGAATGGATGCATTTTCTGTTGCAGTGTTATTTTTTGTGAAGCTGTTGCTATATATGGTGTTATTGTTGCAATTATTCTACAAACAAAGTTGGAGAGTGTTCCAACGTCCAAGATATATGCACCCGAGTCTCTTAGAGCTGGATATGCAATCTTTGCCTCTGGGATTATCGTGGGCTTTGCCAACCTTGTCTGCGGGTTAATATCTTTATCCTTCTCAGTCATGTTCCTTTATATGGAGTTTCGAAAACTTTCGATGACTATACAATATGATGATTTTGTGACAGATTATGTGTGGGAATTATTGGAAGCAGCTGTGCATTGTCTGATGCCCAAAACTCAACACTTTTTGTGAAGATCCTTGTGATTGAGATCTTCGGCAGTGCACTTGGATTGTTTGGAGTCATTGTGGGAATCATAATGTCAGCTCAAGCAACATGGCCTTCGAAATGATGATTCTGTTGCTCGGTAAAACTTGGCATCACATTACGACAGTGTTACGGGCATGCACGAAGGAATTCTGTAATTTGTTCTTTTCATCATTAGTGATAGGAATTTTAAAACTGCTGTGGAAATACTATCTTGCCCTATTGTATCAATCTTAGGCTGTATTTAATCTGTTAGGAATGAGTTGTGGGAGATTGAGTTAAGCGTTTCCTCATTCATCGTGATAAACAATATTATCTTAGTTTTGAATGAATAACAGAATGATCTTTGTGTGCATCGATTAAGGTCGGTTTCTATACAGCTTTGTTTCGAATGCTCAATATTGTGTTCAAATAGTTTCAGGTTCAAACTTTAGTACGTGCATATACTAAGATCGAACAATACTCAGAATGGATATCATGCTTTGTTGACTACCGAGCAATGGAATCGGAATCAGGACGATTTGTCTTGACGATTATCCGGTGCATAACATTTGTGCTTGTACCATACTTGATCAATCCCAAAATTACTAAGCATCGGTCAAGATTATATATTGTCAAAGACCTACAAGAGTTTCCCTCCAACCAGGAGGCCAATCACAACGCAACACATGTCAACATCAGAGGCCAATCACAGCACAACACGTGTCAACATTAGAGGCCAATTACAGCACAACACGTGTCAACGTCGGAATAAAGTTAGAAACTCTCTTCTATAAATATAGATCATTCTCCCACAATAATTGATAATGTCATTTGTACTAAATCATTTACTAGAACTCACTAAAAGTGAGCTTGAACCTATATATTTGTGTAAACCCTTCACAATTAATGAGAACTCCTCTACTCTGTAGACGTAGCCAATCTGGGTGAACCACGTACATCATGTGTTTGCTTCTCTGTCTCTTCCTATTTACATACTTATCCACACTAGTGACCGGAGCAATCTAGCGAAGGTCACAAACTTGACACTTTCTGTTGTACCAAAGTCCTCACTATTTTTGTGCATTAACATTTGGCGCTGTCTGTGGGAACGACATTTATTCCTACTCTTTCCAGATTTGTCAAGCTGGTCTCCATAGTTCGTACACTCTCCTTTGATCAGGCATCCCTCTCTCTAACATGGGGTGTGAAGGAAGCCACAGCACGCAAAACGACACTCCTTTTGTGCGTATTGTGAGGCAACGAAGGAAAAAAACGAAAGAAGTTTGCTCTTCAAGCTAAAGTCAATAAGCTCGAGGCTCAGAACAAGATAGCAATGACGAATGAGATCTTCCAGGAGCAGTATGAAAAGCTCTTTAAGATGCTCCACGAAGCTAGGCATACTCGATCATAAGAGCTCATTGCTCCTATGAACGTCAACCATCACTGGGATACCCCCCAACATGGAGGGTCCCCGGTCCTTGACATGAATATTTCTGATGAGGATCGAGTTACCTATCTATGTGTTGATCAACTTGAGACTTCTCTTAACCCAGCTGCTTCGACCCAAAGCAAGAGAAGTGAAGGGAGACACCTTCTTACAGAGGGGGTAAAAGGATTGAAAGCCGTTTATCACGACTGTCGAGACTTTCTGAGGCAACGTCGAGAAAACCCCATCCACATAAGCTTAAATATCAATGACCTAAGGGTTTTTGAAAGACTCGGTCCTCTACCACGGCCTAGGCCAGTTACCAATCTAGGGAATGAGCGGCATGTCCTAGAAAAACACGGGGTATAGGGGATTTGGAGGTATTTCGACAGACACGCCCTAGAAGTCAGTACGGTGAGTCCAAGGAAAAACCACATGCCCTTGATCAAACTTCCCTACTTCCAAGAGGTGATGGAAACTTATGGAAGAAAGCTCTAGGAGTACATGACTCCACTGAGGACCCCCTTGTCTTACAGCTCCTAGAGAAAGTAAACAAGTTGAAGGCTGAGATACCTGACTGGAATCAACCCAGGCTTGGTCCTCTTACGAGGAGGATCCTTGACATACCTCTCCAAGGAAAGACAAAGCAAAAGCTCGGGTTGCAACTGTATATTGGAAGAGAAGATCCAATTGAACACCTTAACCTCTTTGAGTCCACCATGGCATACCAGATGCATATTGATGAAGAACGATGTCTTATCTTCCCCTCCACTCTCTCTGACAGAGCTTTAAACTGGTATTGCTGCATTCCACCTGAGACGGTAGATTCATTCGAGAAGTTGAGGAAACTGTTTGTCTCTCAACACATTTTCCAGACCGATCGCTTATTCTCCGCAGATGACTTGTACACTATTCGCCAGAAGCCAGACGAGTCATTACGTGAGTATGCTAGTCATTTCAGCCATGAGTACTCTCGTTGCGCTAAAGCAGCTGATAAGACTGTTCTCAAAACCTTCATGACAAGCTTACGTGACTGTTTCTTCAAATACATGATTAATGCCAACACTTGGAAAACTTACTCTGAGGTAATAGCCCAAGCCTACAACCATGCATCCGTCGAAGTGAGGACATATCAAGGGAAGCCCTCTGCGACTATCCCTTATCAACAAGTGGGAAGTGGGAGCCAGATTTAACCATGTGAGAAGGCTTCAACCTTTCAAACGGCTGTGGCATCTCCTCATGCCTTACTCAACGCTGCATCAGGACAACAAACATATCAATCTCACGATAAAAAGAAGGATTTCCATCCTCAACAGTCTCATTTTAATAAGAAGAATAAGTGTCACTATCGTGACAACTAAGAGTATCGCTATGACAATGCACGCTCCCAGGCAGTCAATGTAGTGAACCAAGTGCAAGTCAAAACATGGCTTACCCCAAGGTACGAGACATACACACCCTTGAATACCATGTGCGCAGCCATTTACCCTAGTGTAGCTCACTTGATACCAAAGCCAAAGCCGAGGCAACCAGATTACAAGTCCACAAAGAACACTGACATGTTTTGTTGCTGCCATGAGTATAACAGCCATGACAACGAGAAGTGTATCACTATTCATGACCATATCGAGACTTTGGCACGCAAAGGGAAAATTGATCAATTCTTTCTTCACCCTCTAAGGGATAACCATAACCAACGCCAAGTGACGTGATATATTCTATCAGTGGTGCCATGCTCATCTCTGAATTTTCCAACAAGGCTATGAAAAACAATGAACGAGCCTTGAGGCCTGGCCACCAAGTGTTTCATGTGGAAGATATCAGGGAAGGAAAGCATTAAAGGCCTAACTGGTATCCAATATGTTTCTACCCTGAGGAGGAAAAATGCGTCATCTCCATAACGAGCCACTGATAGTGGAGGCTCACATAGCTAACTTTGGCGTGCGATGGATCCTTGTTGACACAAGTGCTTCTGCCAATATCATGTTCGCTGAAGCTTTCAAAGCACTTAATGTAGCTGAACACTTGCTTAATCCTTTAATTACTCCCTTGATAAGCTTCTCTAGTGATATTGTAGAACCTTTAGGGAGCATACACTTACCATTCACCATCGGTACAGGCCCTTACAAAGCTACTATTACCACTAATTTTCTTGTGGACAACTGCCCGACGGCGTACAATGTCATCTTTGGGTGCATAGGCATCAATGATCTTAAGGCTTAGGTAGACTCGCGAGGGGTTGGTTTGTCCGCAAAATCATAGGAGAGGCAGCTAAGTGAAATAAAATAATATACTGGTGTTACTATATAATCTTATGAATCACGCGCGGCACACTTTCTATATCTCAAATCTACACATATGTTGTTGATGAAATTTCCAACACCTTCTGGCAATGGTTACATCATAGGAGATCAACTTAGTGCACGATCATGCTATAACACTTCCATCAAGCAACAACATTTGCCTGTGCCCAAGGAAACTCTCTCTATACATGGCCAAGTCATAAAGACCAGCCTGGATGAAGACAACTTGGCTCTTTTTAATGGCAATGGTCAACCAGACGATTCGCGAGATAACTTTTTCACCCAGCAAGCACAACCGGCTAAAGAATTGGAGAACATCTCTATCTCAAAAGACTATCTGGATCGTATATTGAAGATTGACACCACTTTGTCACCACCCATTTGGTTGGCATTGATTTCCTTTTTGCAAGAGAACACCGAGATTTTCGCTTGGTCATATGAGGACATGCCAGGTATCTATCTCGATATCATCTGTCAATGCTTGAGTATTGATCCCAAGGCCAAGCCAGTGAGATAGAAACGAAGATCTTATGATGTTGAACGATATGAGGCAATGAAGGCAGAAGTTGAAAAAGTCAAAGACATAGGCTTCGTCTGTGAAGTTAATTATTTAATGTGGGTAGCAAATGTTGTCCTTGTCAAGAAAAATTCGACCAAGAAAAGTTTCCTGCTTTAAAAGATCTTATGGAGAATGTGTGTCGACTACACTGATCTAAACAAAGAATGCCTGAAGGATAACTTTCCCCTTCCTCTTATTGATAGACTTATCGACTTAACGACATCATGTGAACTCTTGAGCTTTATGGATGCTTACTCAGGGTACAACCAAATCCTCATGAACCTGTTGGACCAAGAACACACAACGTTCATTACCGACAGGGGACTATATTACTATAAAGTCATGCCATTCGGCCTAAAGAATGCATATGTGACTTATTAGAAACTAGTCAATTTAATGTTCGCCGAACAGATTGGGAAGAGCATGGAAGTTTATGTTGATGATATGCTAGTTAAGAGAAAACATGCTAACCAACACATCACCAACCTATTTGAAACTTTCACCATACTGAAGAGGTATTGAATGAGGTTGAACCCCAACAAATGTGCCTTCGGCGTGGGCTCTAGCAAATCCTTGAGCTTCATGATTAGCCAACAAGGCATTGAAGCTAACCTCGAGAAGATCACAGTAATCCTTGATATGAAAGAACCAGTAACTTCAAAAGACATCAAGAGCCTTACTGGTGAGGTGGCAGCCTTGACCAGGTTCATCTCTAAGGCCACAGACGGATGTGCTCATTTCTTTAAAGCACTTAAGGGAAGTAAGAAGTACATTACATGGACTGATGAATACATTGAGGCATTCAAGAACCTCAAGGAGTACATGAGTAAAGCTCTTCTACTCTCTAAACCTGAAGTTGGTGACATTCTCATTATCTATCTATCCGTTTGGCTTCAACAGTTAGTTCCGTTCTCATTCGAAGAGATGGTAGTGTTGAACGACCCATCTACTATGCTAGTAAGGCATTACAAGATGCAGAGACATGATACTCCAACATTGAGAAATTAGCTCTAGCATTGGTCATGTCTGCTCGAAAACTTCGCCCTTACTTCCAAGCACACTATATCATCGTGCTTACCAATCATCCCCTTCGACAAATACTCTAGAGTCTTGACACTTCGAGACCAATGATCAAGTGGGTGATATCATTAGGTGAGTTTGACATTTCTTACCAACCAAAACCAGTTGAGAAGGGCCAAGCAGTTGCATATTTCATCACCGAATTCACATATTATGTTGACATTTCTCCTACGCCTGAGGCAGTGGCTTCATTACCCTCGAAAACTCAGAAAGTAGAACCAACCTTCCCAGTATGGATTCTATATGTTGATGGCTCATCCAACCAATAGGGTTGTGGAGCAGGACTAGTCCTTACTACGCCCGATGAAGTAGCAATGAAGTATGATCTTTGCTTCAAATTCAAAGAGTCAAATAAAGAGGCCGAGTATAAGCTCTTCCTAGCAGGCTTACATTTGGCCAAACACCTTGGAATTAAACAAATTGATATCTTCAGTGACTCTCAATTGGTGGTTAACCAGGTCACGAATAACTTTGATGCTAAGGATAGCTCCGTGGCAGCATATCTTGTGCAAACACAACTTTTGCTCAAGCACTTCCACTACGAAATCACCCAAGTTCCTCGAGCGGCAAACAGTTATGCAGACGCCCTGGCTCACCTCGCCTCAGCAGTGGAAGACAAGATTGGAAGAAAAATTCATGTCGAATTGTTGGCAGCACCAAACACCATGGCTGTGGAAGTGTGCAACTTACAACAAGGGATAGTTGGATCGCCCTGATTTATACATTCCTTGCTCATGGCACCCTCCTAAATGATAAAGTCCAAGCTAAGGAAATTCAATACAAGTTTACCCGTTACCTGATCATTAATGACCAACTTTACAAGTGAGGTTTTAACCTGCCATACTTAAGGTGTCTTACACTTACTGAGGTGGAAATTGTCCTTCGAGAGATACATGATGGAGTATGCGGAGATCATGCTTGATCTCGGTCCTTAGCACACAAGGCTTTTCGTCAAGGATATTACTAGCCAACACTCCACCAAGATGCCATTAAAATTTCCCGCTCATGTGACAAGTGTCAACGCTATGCAACTATTCCTCACTGCCCTCCTGAGCCTCTCACTCCCATGATCAGCCCTTAGCCCTTCGCCCAATGGGGACTTGATTTGATTGGCCCAATGCCCATGGAGAAGGGCAAGGTCTGTTATGCAATCGTTGTAGTAGACTACTTCACAAAGTGGGCCGAAGTAGAACCCTTGGCAACTATTATTGAGACAAAGATAGAAGACTTCATATGGAATAACATCCTTTGCAGATTTGGCATTCCCAATGCAATAGTCACTGACAATGAGTGACAGTTTGACAACAAGAAGTTCATAATTTTCTGCTCCAAGTTCAACATCAATTTATGTTTTGCCTCCCCAGCTCATCCTCAGGCTAATGGACAAGTTGAGACCATCAACAAAATAATCAAACGCTCTTTGAAGACCAACCTGGACAAGGCTAAACGCTGTTAGCAAGAACTTATTCCCCAGGTTCTTTAGTCATACCGCAATTCGTACCGGACTTCAACAGGAGAAACTCCATTCTCACTCATCTTTGGTACAAAGATAGTTGTCCCAGTTGAGCTCGAGCAAGCAATATACAGAGTCCAGAACTATAAGCAAAGTGAAAATGACAAACAACTCGCCTTCAACTTAGATCTAGTTGAGGAATAGAGAGATCAGGCTCACTTAAGGAATATCGCTTACAAGTAACGCATCTTCAACTACTATGACTTTAGGGTCAAACCTCGCTCTTTCAAAGTGGAGGACTGGGTATTAAAGAAAAGACTACTTTGCGATAGAGTCCCGAGCGAAGGCACACTCAGCCCAAACTAAGATGGACCATTTAAAGTTATTGGCATCAGTCGCCCCGGCTTCTACATACTCAGAAGCTCCAATGGCATGACCATTGGTCATCCATTGAATTTCGATCACTTGAAGTACTATTGCAAGTAGACTCACATTATACAAGTGTTGAGCTATAACCGTTCGACATCCTATGTAATGAAGGCCATCTGGACGAATTCAATAAAGAGGTAATTCAGACAACTTGGTCTTCACTCTTTTACATTCCCAGCAATGAAACACTTGGTCTCACCCTGACCTAATAAAATCCTAACTCAAAACCTCAACTTAAATGACTTATGTCAATCAACATAAACATCATACATTTTCTTCATGCATAGCAAGACATTCATAAGCATTACTCATGACAATCAACATAAACATCATACATTCCCTTCATGTAAAGCAAAACATTCATAAACATCACGCATGTTAATCAACATAAACATCATACATTACAACATATTTATACATAAGCCAACCGAGCTTCGAAAGGGGTCAACATACTCTAATATCATTTGGCAACTTGCCACTCTTACCACTAACTAGGTGATAAATGAACTCACATTCGTATCACCAACCAGGTGATGAAGAGTACAATTAGTACTATTAATAAACATTCTTGCCTTAGCAACTCACCATTCTTGCTACCAACTAGGTGAGGAGCAGTATAACTTGTACATATGAACTCTTAGTATTCACAAATAATCAAAAACCCTCAAGCCTTACAACTCACAAGGGGGATAAGCAAGCTTAACTTAACTGAACTAGTGAAGCACTTATGACCAACAAGGGTTATAGTCACCAACAAAGTCTTATTACAAGCTAACAAAGGCTTTAGTGATAGTATACAAAGATCAAGCTCTTCAGCCCTCTTGCACCTGCTCCAGACATTTCCTCTATGTAACAATGCAAACACTACAATTCGTAGAAAGCTTTGCACACTTTTGATCAAGACCGTGCTAAGCAAAATCAAATTATATGGTTCCTCTGAACCTTCAACTACTACAATGTGTGGCTTGCCTCGCACACTCTTGCTCAAGTGTGGGGAAGCAAAATCTATATGTGTTGTCTCTCCCACATTTTATTGTCCCTAGTTCGAAAAAAAAAACAAAACAAAAATCGAACAAAAAAAGAAAGAAAAGGGAAACACAAAAGCTTCATCAATGGAGGACAACTACAATTCTCAAAAGTTTCACGCACTCTTGATCAAGATAATGCAAAGCAAGACTAATTTATGGTGCCAACAAAAGCTTCATCAATGGAGGACAACTACAGTTCTCAAAAGTTTCACACACTCTTGATCAAGATAGTGTGAAGCAAGACTAATTTATGGTGCCAGCTAAAGCTTCATCAATAGAGGACAACTACAGTTCTCAAAAGCTTCACACACTCTTGATAAAGATAGTGTGAAGCAAAACCAATTTATGGTGCCAGCAAAAGCTTCATCAATGGAGGACAACTACAATTCTCAAAAACTTCACATACTCTTGATCAAGATAGTGTGAAGCAAAACCAATTTATGGTGCCAATAAAGCTTCATCAATGGAGGGCAACTACTATTCTCAAAAGCTTCACACACTCTTGATCAAGATAGTGTGAAGCAAAATCAATTTATGGTGTCCTACAAAGCTTCACCTACAAAGCTTCAACTACAAAGCTTCAACAACAAAACTTCAACTACAAAAGCTTCAACATAAAAGCTTCATCTACAAAGCTTCAATAATAAATCTTCACATCAAAGCTTCACCTACAAAGCTTCAACATAAAAGCTTCACCTACAAAGCTTTAACTACAAAAGCTTCACCTACAAAGCTTCAACATAAAAGTTTCACTCACAAAGCTTCAACCTAAAAGCTTCATCTACAAAGCTTCACCCACAAAGCTTCACCTATAAAGCTCCAAAAAAAAAAAAGGGTGAAGTTTTGTTAATTTGGAAACTTGACTATTAGCAAAACACCTCATTCGTCAACTCCCTTGACCGGAGACTTAGGGGACTCTCACCATATGCTACTACACTTTTGGTACTCAAAATTTTCGCGACTACCCAATGACTTGGATATTTCAAGTCCCCAACCGAGAAGTTTTCCTCACTTGGGAAATTAGGGGAGCACTGTATCAATCTAAAGGCTTCACCCACAAAGTTTCCACATACAAGCTTTAACAAAAAAAAAAAAAATCAAAATAAACCTTCAAAAGCTTGGTGAAATATGCCTTAGTATATTTAACACAATGCACTAAATGAAATAAAGCTTATTTATTGATATCTCTGATAAATTACAGATATGTGCATACACAAGAATAAAAAAAAAACAAATAGGAGGAAGCCTTCACAAAGGTTGCTCATGAGAAGCCTCAAGACTCGGCAGAGCCTCAGAAATAGGAGGCACCAGAGGGTGATCATTTGGAGCCTCAGTACTGGGCAGAACTCCAGAAAGAGGAGGCACCAGAGGTTGATCATTTAGAGCTTTAGTACGTGGTAAAGCTCCAGCAGACGAAGGCAATAAATGTATTTGGAACAAATCCACAAACATTTGATGATCATTTAGAATCCGACTCTTGGATTTCGGCAGCCGGTCAAGCTTTCTTTTCATGCCCGTGGAGTAGTTATGTGCAAGCATGTGCAATTGTCTAATTTCATGCTTAAGCCATCTGATCTCTTGTAAAGGACTTTCCACCTCCGCCGTTAATGATTCAACTTGGTGGGTTCGAGCAAGTAAGCGTTGGTCCATATTGGATATAGAACCCGTACACTGAACACTGAGAGCTAGAGAATCCTGAACAACCAACTCATCAGATCATTTGGAGAGTATCTTGTTATCTTTGGGGGTGAGAAGATTCCTAACCACCACAGTAGCGCTCATGTTATTCTTCATCACATAGTCCTTAATGGTAAAATGACCAGTAGGGGATAAGAAGGATAGGCGCCATATGTTGTCTTGAGGAGACATGGCTGCCTCTTCCACAACATTTAAGTCAAAATGACGGTTGGATGGGCAAGCCATTTTCAGAAATGATGAAGGAAAAATGAGGTCCAATAAATCTCAGAAGTACAAAAATAAAGGGAAAACTTCTGCAAGCGGTAACTCTCTGAACGTACTTCTTGAACACAATTGGTGGCCCTATAAAAGAAAGGGCAACAGGGATGTTTGTTCAAAAATCGAAGAGGCACCGCACAACGAATTTCAAAAGCCGGATTTCCCTAGATAAAATTTTTCAACAATCTTCACACGCAACATCAGCTTTTCGAATACCACGGGTAACTTGGCCAAAGATCTATGACAAAGCTTAGGCACATGAATTTTGAAGTGCCAGTTGCCCTACTATTACCCACAAGGGCAAAGGAATAACACCACTACTTGCTAAGTGGGAAATCCCTATATGTTTCGACTCCCGTCCTCCATGGCAAAGCAGACTTGTGAGAATGCCTAAGAATGCATCTTTAACAAATCTACTTGTTCAAAAATCGAAGAGGCAACGCTCCCTGAATCTCGAGAGCCAGATCTTCAACAGATCTGCTTGTTCAAAAACCGAAGAGGCAACGCTCTCTGAATTTCGAGAGCTAGATCTTCAACAAGGCTGCTTCTTCAAAAATTGAAGAGGCACCGCTCTTCGAACTTCGAAGAACCATATTTTCCTGGATAAAATTTGTCAGCACTTTCCACAAGCAACATCAGCTTTTCAAATATCATGGACCACTTTATCAAATATCTCTAACAAAATTAAAACATGTGAATCTTGCAACTCCTACTACATTGCTATGACCGAGAAGGGTAAAGGAACATAATTACTACTTGCTGTTGGGGAAATTCGTATATATGTCGACCTCCATCCTCCACGGCCAAGCAGACCTGCAAAAATGCTCAACACTTCCTCACATATGAGAGGGCACTCCCAACGAAATCTCTTGAAATACTCAGTTTTCTTCCCCCTCCCCCTCCCCCGATGATACCTCTACAAACAAGCCACACCAGAGCAAGAGTATCTTATATCATCAGGGTCAAAAGCAAGAGTATCCCATATCATGCTTTTTTCCTATCTTTTCCTTTGCCATTGCTCTTACCTGCAAGACAAGGAGAAACAAAGCAATCAGTTGGAACCTGAAATCAAACTTTCGATTTAGAATTGATTGCCCGGAACCTTTGCCTGGTTGCTTACCTAACATTGCTCTCGAGTACTCATCCTCAACTGTTGTCAAGGTCATGAATTCCTTCAGAAAATACCTCAGAACAGTTGATACGGTATTGGCTCTTTACATTGAAGCTGCCAAGCATGGATGAGTCACTGAGAAATAGTGTTCTGAAGGACCATTCAAAAGAAAAGGTTGCACACCACTTCTGCTATGCAAAAGATTGAAGTAAAAAGTTCAATGATGAGCTGGAACAGGTCACTACTGTACAACGCCCTTCTTGCATAAACACATAATCCAGATAGAGAAGTCTAAGTCAAATCTAAGCTCGGCATCGCTGCACTATCCGAAGAACTCGAGAAGCTTCAACAACCTTTCGCTGTCACCTTCGCCAAAGAGCAAAGCCTCTCTATTCCACATCCACTACTTTGTTAACAGCAAAAGTATCCTATATCATTAGAGTTAAACGTACTATAGATTTGACGGACTTGTTTTGACCCTCAAATTCTTGGAGAAAACCAGAAAACCCTCTAGCCTAGTTCAAGAATAAGCCTGTGGAAAGTCAACAAGTATAACAAAACACATGCCGATTCATCCGTTACTCTTTCAAAAGAAAAAGTATCTCATATCATCTCTTCTCCCTGTCCTTTTCTTTGTCCTTGTTGCTGCCTGCTAGACAAGGAGAAGGAGAACAATAAGACGGAACCCGAAATTAAACTTCTGATTTGGAACTTATTGCTTGGAATTCTTTTCCCTGATTGCTTACCTTTTTTGTCACCTCTTTCAGCAAATCTCGTCGCTCAGGCACTTAGGGGACTCCTACTATATGGTTTGTATCGCACTTGACCAAGCCCGAAACTACAAGTAAACTTCAAGTAAAAATGATACATTACGTTGTGCGTCAACATCAGCTACAGATACCACTCCTGGATGAAGGACAAGTATTTCTAGAGAGCATACCACTTCTACCTATGGGATAGATAAGGCAAGTGAAAATGATACCACACTTCGGTACTTAGGAGTTTCGTGATTACTCAGTGGCTTGGATCTTGCAAGTCCTGAACCGAGGAGCTTCCTTCACTCGAGAACTTAGGGGAGCACTGTTTGTACCATACTTGATCAATCTTGTAACTACTAAGCATCGGTCAAGATTATACCGTCAATGACCTACAAGAGTTTCCCTCAAACTAGGAGGCCAATCACAACGCGACACATGTCAACGTAAGAGGCCAATCACAACGCGACATGTGTCAACATCAGAGGCTAATACCTAGACGACATGTGTCAATGTCAGAATAAAGCTAGAAACTCTCTTCTATAAATAGACATCATTCTCCCACAATAATTTCTAATGTCATTTGTACTAAATCATTTACTAGAACTCACTAAAGAAGAGCTTGAACCTATGTATTTGTGTAAACCCTTCACAATTAATGAGAACTCCTCTACTCCGTGGACGTAGCCAATATGGGTGAACCACGTACATCCTGTGTTTGCTTCTCTGTCTCTGTCCATTTACAAACTTATCCACAGTATTGACCAGAGCAATCTAGCGAAGGTCACAAACTGGACACTTTCTATTGTACCAAAGTCCTCAATGATTTTGTGCATCAACAATTTGAATTAAAGTAGTATGGAAGGAACATCCGTGAAAAAGGGCATGAGTTTCTGCTGAAGCTTGTGACACTCTTCTGGGTTAGTAGTCTCGGGGTTGAAAAACTGGCAATCAGGAAGAACAAGGCCTTGTTTAATCCGACCCATTTTCCTTGCGTGGAAGACTTGCTTACGCACGACTGGTAATCGAATTGATTGATATTCTTCAAGAGAAAATTGCAAATCTCTGCTCCCCACTTCTTCAAGCATTGACCTAGCATCGCAGCATCTAGCACCGACATATTCGTGCTTCTTACAGCATGAGGAGTTGTGGGGTGAGCTGCATCTCCAACTAGTTCCACATTGTCCTAGTAGAATTGTTCCAAGGAATCGCTGTCATATATGGCATTGATGAAAGGCTCTTTTGTTTCTGTGATCACTCTCACAAACTCCGGAAGCCACATTTTCTCTGCTTCTTTGTGCATACTCTGGATCATGTCGCTGCTCACCTTCATGGTCATCGAGTTAGGCTTCAGATCAGGTTCGGGTCGCTGGACATACCAAATCCAATTCAGCATTCGGTTCGGAAGCTCATACAGCACAGTGTGAGTCCCAGAACCTAAGCCAAAGTACAAGCATTTTCCAAGCTCAGGGTATTCCTTTCGGATGCCGGTAATGGTTTCTAAATTCTCAATTTCTGCATAATCAAGCACCCCTCTCCATGCCCAATAACCCGAATGCCTAAAGCAGTACACACAATATCAAAAAGTCACTACACACTAGAAGCTCAAAATATGAAAGTTTTCATGAAAATGGTTGACAGTTGACAGTAACAAACCTCAGTTTATGGTCAGGAACAAAACTTTGGCGGATCGAAGAGAGACATCCATCCGCTGCAATGAGCAAATCACCGATGATTTCGATGACTTCATTGGTTTCATGGGATGAAGCCTTCACTAAAACTGAAGACTTGTCACTAGAAATGGAGAAAGACAGGAAACGGTGACCCCAAAGAAATAGGTTTGGTGGAAGTGCATTGTATAGAAGAGCATGTAGGTCACCCCAATGTCCTGCTCTACAGTTCAACTCCTCATCTCTAGTTAGTGTCCATTTTACCTTTTTCTCACCATTTATGGCATCATTCTAGCAACAAAAAATTTCGAGCTTGTAAGAAAACTAACAAATCACAATTTAACACGTGGTATAATTTGTTTTTTAATTCTTACGAGTTACTTTTGCATAAGCGTCATTAGCATTCTAATTACGGACCAACAAAATAGAAATGAGGAATTGTGTTCTGTATCTGATCAATTGTAAAGGGCAGAGTGATCTGGGGAAGAAGCTCAGGGTCTTGAATCCATGACTGGATGAGTCTGAGAGAGAGAGGGTCAAGGCCAAGTCCTGCCCCAGTTTGGCTTCCAGTTGGCGGAGCACATGATTTCTCCACCACCAAGACGTTCCACCCTGCTAATACGAGCGTATGGGCGCATGATACCCCTGCTATGTTCCCTCCCACTATTACTGCCTTGGGTTTTTTCTTCAGACTCATCTCTTCCCTCTCTCCCTCTCTGTCTCTCTCTCTATAGAGGTGAAGAGAGTTCTCTTTTTTCTTCTTTTGCTTGTGAACTGAAGAAAGATGGGCAGTCAGTAGAAGATAATAGGATTCCCTGTTGTGGACTCATGATTGTGGAGTTATATATAGTATGAAGACAAATAACGGGTACGCCAGCAAACAATTTGTTATTAATCTCGAATTTTGCTTTAATTTGTCAAATTTAAAAGCATTTTGGTCAATCCAACGGTGGACATCAAATCAGCGGCTGCAAACATCCAACATCCTCATCCTCAGACACTGAATGTTCACCCTCTCCGTCGGAGTCTCCAACCTCTCTCCGCTTTCCCAAATTTCCACCGTTCTCATTACTACTGTAGAATTAGACCTCTGAGAGAGAGAGAGAGAGAGAGAGAGAGAGAGAGAGAGAGAGAGTATCTATCTCGGCTTAAAGTATGTCGTTTTGCTCCTCCCTGTCATCTCCCCACTCTCTGTTTCTCCTTTCCAAAACCAAATCTCCAAGCTCTCGATTCAGCGCTTGCGCTGCTGACGTTCCCGATTTCCTCTCAGCCGATTGGTTCTCTCTCTCTCTCGCTCTCTCTAATATATATATCTCTCTTTCTCTCTCTCTCACTCCTATTGATTGATATATAACTGATGACGATCTTGGAATTTGCAGGCTGGAATCCCGGAAGAAGAGGCCCTTTGGACCCAGATTAAATGTAATAATCTGATCATACGGAAATAAATGATTTCATCCGTTGAAGTTTCTCTCTCTGTTTATGTGATATAATTTGTTGACTTGTGGTCTAGTTTAGCGCAGAAGAAGCTGTTCAGCATCAGCTGGATGCCCTCAAGTACAACGATCAACCCCGCCCGGATTATGGCATCGAGGTCATGTACAGGGTAAACTTTTATCTTTTTTTTTTTTTTTTTTTTTTTTGGGGTTGGATTTATTTTTGACACGAAGAAATGGGTTGGCCTTGGATTCTAAATGTTTTGTTTCCTGTATTCATAGTTTGCTGGGTTTGATCCTTTTGAGAGGTCCACCTATTTCGGGCCATTCTTTGATTTGGGGCAGGTTGGTGAAATGTTGTGTTTTTCAAATGATTTCCGCACGCCTTTTTTTCTCGATCTGCATAACCTTGTTAATTCTTGTCACGTAATTCTCTTTGGATTTATTCTTTCCAAAGTCCTAGTAAATAGGGGTGTGCATGGGAAGGAAAAATGTGCGGAAATTCGTTCCCCTAGTGATATTTGTAGCTAATGGTTTTCTCTTGGTTGGGTGATTCGCTATGTGTGCAGTTTGAACGATTTAGGCGAATTTTTCACCATTCAACATATAGAGTGTTGTTAGGTCATAAAGAGAGGAAGATGTTGAGCAGTTTATTTGTGGAGGAGGTATGAGTACGTTGATTGATTCCACTAACAAACTTATATGTGATGTAACTTTGAGCCAACTTAGAGTTGCCATACTAGTCTCGAGTCCTCTGGTGTTGGTACCCGTTTAATTGCGTTTCTAATTCGATATCTTTGTTGAATGAATTGCGACTGGGAACTAGAACCTATTCAAGCAGCGGGTTTGGATCAGAGGATGTCGGCCAGAGGAAGAAGAAGTATTCCAATTCACAATGGTTCAGGTTAGTGAAGATGTAGTCGCTTTGCAAAGTGTCTTAAGGTAATAGATGAATGATGAGCATGTCGTATTTACGAGGCAACAAAACATGCATATAAGTTGTGTTTTAAAACCTACGGGCATATTCTGAATGCTGGCAGGCATGGTCTGTAAGGCGTAATATGGAATTGTATAGTCGGTAGAGTGCTAGACAAGGAACTATTATGGAATTCGAAAGTGGGACTGTGATTTTGATTTTGTAAACTAGGTTAGCCTTGTATCGATATGGATCATATGCGTTTTATACGATTGAACTATGGGAACTATAGTTATACATGTACTGATCTGTAGCTTCTTGTTGGCAGAGGGTTGGAGGGTCATGGGATGGTTATTGGCTGACAGAGAGTGTACTTCACGACGGAGATGCCTTTGCCGGTGGTTTGGCTTATTGAACATTCAGGGCAGCTCTCGATCGATGGTCACTCCAACAGAGGCATTTGCTCACGCACTGCCAACCTCGGAATTTGTACATATGGAAAAATAAGCAAAGTTGTTGTAATGTCTAATATGATGTAGTTGGAATATCAAGTATTGTATAGTCCGGAAGCAGCATTATGTATCCTCCTCGTACGTCTGGTCTGCCCCAGCTCTTGAGAAATAGTTAAGGGAATAAAGGAACTTCAGATGATTCATAGTAATACATTGTAACCGAAGAGATTGTACGTTATTCATTCAGTTTCCGTTTCTTCCACCTCTAATACCGAGTGCGAAAATAGAGAGAACTGAGCAGAAAATAAATCATCAAAAGAGTGATGTCCGTTAATCCCTGTATGCATGGTGCCTGCTTACAGAATTGCATTTCCAAAATAACAACACACTTCATAAAAAAAAGAGCCAGAAAGGGTTTTGGTAACGTGCCGGAAACCCTTACTTGGCCCTGAAGTTATAAAATTTTCCATATGATCATAAGCTAATCCGATAAAAAACCAATCATTTCACCGGAAACATCGCAGATGAACGGTCACATAACTCAGCTTCCAATAAACTTTAGCTAGTTTATAACTCTTAACAACTAGACAACATCCAGCATAATAGAAAAATAAAACAGACCAAAATTTAATGGAACAGCACCCCATTTGATAGCTTTGACATGTTATTTCTTTGTCTGAGTAATATACTTGGTGAGCACATAGCAGTCAGGAGGGGTAATGTTCGTGTAATAATTCTGGATGGTTTCTGTGATTTCAAACCCAAATTTCTTATAGAAGTTTATGGCGTCCTCATTGTTTGTCTGAACGTGCAAGTAAATTTCGGAAATATTTTGCTTGGCGCACAGATCAAGAGAATGGTTCAACAGTTTTTTACCTGCAAAAATCCCAGAACTTAGATCAGAAAATTTGCGCAGTTGTAAATATCCAGATTAAGCCAATATTTACCAGTCGAACCACCACAAAGCAGGAGACTTCTTGACAACTCAAGTTTGTATTCAGAAGGCAAACTTAATCAAAGCCTGGATCATGTATTTCGACCACAATGCCACACCAAAGTTATAATATGAAGAACATTGCTTGCTTACCAATGCCTAGTCCACGGTATGGTGCTAAAACTCCCAATGTCATGATGTACACTCGGACAGCTCCATTTTCCTGTTTCTCAAGCCGGCATGCAATTGCACCAACGCATATATCACTGAAATATGCTGTATAAAAATAATAGCAGGAATTAAACTTTAAACGTTCATGGAAATGAGTGCTAAAGAAGGAAAAAAAATCCAAAGGATGATAAAACAAGGGTATACCTACACAATAAGTTTGTAATCATGTTTACATATGATTATCAATCTAGTTTTAGACCATATATGCAGATTCATCGAGAAATCATAAGAAACTATGATGCACGGATACTTCTGTTTGGTCCCGTATCTCGTATCCGATACTTGATCGGATACGATACTTGCCCGATACTCTCGGATACTCGTCCGACACGTATCTTGATTGATGGACACAAATTTGATATGATAGATACGTGTATCCTACATTTAGGATACACGTATCCGACTTTTAAGAAACATTTACACTTTCAAAAAAGGTAATGAGGAGGAGAAATTAATAATAGACATCTATAATTGAAAGTTGCTGAATACAAAGAGCTTCCCTCTAATTAAAACCATGAATACGGCTCTCACCCTTCTTCTACTATGTAAAGAGGATTAGATTTAGAATTTTTCTTCTCTAACAACTCAAATGTACTTGAATTTGAATGATGAATTATGTTTTAAAATGTATATTTTTGTTGCTATAAACATTTTTATTTGCCGTATCCACAACGTATCGTATCTTAATTTTTAGAGATTGTCTGTATCGGCGTATCGTGTCGTGTCGTATTGCCGTATCCGTATCCGTATCCATGCTCCGCAGATAAGAAATGGACTTTGATGGCTCAGCGAATAAGCTTGTTAAATAATAGTCTCAAATTGGTCCTCTCACGAGCATTCAGCACATACAATTCATAACATGATACCTTCAAAAATGCCCAGGCCACTGTCCCACCCACTTATTCATTCATAATGACCCTCTTTGCATGCCTAATAGAACATAACTCATAAAAGAAGACATCTAATTTTGTTGTTGAAGAACTGATAAAAATCCAGGGGATAGCTAATCACTTTAAGTACCTCACTGATGCTGTACCAGAACATCGTCATTTATCTTTAAAAATATGTAGTTACTATCGGTTTTTTTTTTCTGTTTTTTTTTTTTTTTTGGAACACCAACAAGCAGAAAAATTGACTTAAAGACACATAACAATCGAACCAAACAAACAAGGAAGACTATGACATACGCAGAACAAACAGAAACCACGAAATACTCAAAGACGACGGTAATTAGAACTTAATGAAGCTCAAATTTTATATCCCATCAAATATTTTACAAAATAAGCAAGAACCACAAGACATTTCAGGGAATTTGCATAAAATCTACATTAGTAACACAAAATAAGCCAACCCAGAAAATGTTATGCAAAATTAAACAAAAGCCGTAAAACATGATGCAAGATTAAACAAAACCCAGAAATATTATGCAAAAATAAGGAAGACCCAGAATGGAAGCTTAACCTAGCTTGGTGAAATCGCCGGAAGCGAGGGCATCGGCGTAGTACTTGTCGTTGTAGCGAACTGGGAAGAGGGCAGTGTTGAGCTTCTTCAGCTGCATCACGTTCTTGTCTCTCAGCCCGTCCAGCGAGCTTTGGACCTCGCGCCCAGCCCCCATTTCTCCGCCGAGAGTTTTGCTTGCCAGGGACGACGAGCAGAGAGAGGGGGGGGGGGGGGGGGGATTGTAATTTTGTACGGACATAGCGTCTTTGGTTTATGCCCCCGGGGGAGGGGATCGGGACGATTCGGGTCGGGTCATGAAAGTAATAGTGTTGATGGTTTGGCCCAATCTTGTAAAAGTTTGAGATTAGGCCCATTAATAATAAATTGTTATAAATAAGCAAAAGTCCTTTGTTAAGAGTGAGGGTAAAGCGAGTGCAATACACCAAACTATTTTGTTTCTTAACTATAACAAAATGAATGCAGATAAAAGAGAAATAGGAGGATGTTGAAAATATTCTAACTTTTCTTTCTTTCTTACTGATGTCTTTTGAACACTCGTAATTCTCTATTTATATAGCAACAACCTTCAAAACAAACAAATTACACTATTAAGCATATGAAAGTTTTACTATATGCATGTGGGCATGCATACCCACTGTTTACAACACTCCCCCTCGTTAAAACCTTGCTTCGAAAAATCCAGTGGGAAAAAACCATAGCGAAGAAAAAAGAGTACAACTTTACCCATATTATTGATATGGTGTTAAGCATGCTTATGTTGCCTCATTAAAACCTTGATAGGAAAAACACAATGAGAGAAATCCTAATCGAAGGAAAAAGAGTACAACATGCATGTATGATGGATGCTCCCCCTGAATTGTATCTCTCCCTGATTCTGCATTCTTTAAATTTAGTTGATTGGTAAGTTGACGTAATCCAATTTCCTGCACTAGCTTCTGAAATGTGCACTTTGGTAGAGATTTGGTGAACAGGTCTACCAAATTTTCATTGGAACAGATTTGTCTAACTTCAATAACTTTAGTCTTTTGAAGCTCATGTGCACTGAAAAACGTTGGAGATATGTGTTTAGTCTTATCGCCCTTGATGAATTCTGCCTTCATCTGGGCAACACATGCTGCATTATCTTCATGGATGAAAGTACGAGTGTCTGTCTTTAATGGTAGACCACATGAATTTCAGATGTGATGAATCATTGATCTTAACTAAGAACATTCATGACTCACTTCATGTAAACCAAGTATTTCCGAGATTGGAAGATGTAGCAACTAATGTTTGCTTTGTTGAGCGCCATGAAATTGCCGTATCTCCATTAATGAACACATATCCAATTTGTGAGCGAGCTTTATGCGGATCATAGAAAAAGCCAGCATCTGCGTATCTAACAAGGATCTGGTCATTTGTGGACTTGTCTGAGTAGAAAAGACCCATGTCTGTTGTCCCACAACATCTTTGACTCCCTTCCAATGAAGAATTGTTAGAGCATAGCTATACCTTGCTAACAAGTTTATTGAAAAAGCTATATCTGGTCTAGTATATTGTGCTAAATACAATAAAGCACCTATTGCACCTAAATATGGTACTTCTGGACCAAGGACCAGTTCATCATCTTCTTTTGGACGGAATGGATGTTTCTTAATGTCCAAAGAACGAACTACCAATGGTGTGCTAAATGGATAAGCTTTGTCCATGCCAAATCACTTCAATATTTTTTCAATGTAAGCTAATTGATGAACCAAAATTCCATTAGCACAATGCTCGATCTGCAGGCCGAGACAATATTTTATTTTCCCAATGTCTTTCATTCAAATTCGCTTTTTAGATACTCAACAATTTTATTGAGCTCTTCAGGGGTTCTAACTAGGTTCATATCATCAACATATATGGCCACTATAGCAAATCCAATATTTGATTTCTTAATGAACACACAAGGGCATATGAAATTGTTGGCATATCCTTCTTTGATCAAATACTCACTGAAACGATTATACCACATTTGTGGAGCCAAAAAGAATCACAAGGCGACACGTGGATTTGTGGACAAAAAGGACAAAAATACCTTTGAGGTACAACGAGATTCCTACGCACAAGTAGCGGGCAATTCTTTTTCAACTCAGTCAGAAATGCCCAAAATAGGTAATTTTTACCTCACTTTCCTTTTTTAGCTAATCAATTAGCTATCATTCTATAAACTACAAATATTCCACACAAATTATGTTAGTTGGCTAAATTAATGAGATTATTACTTATTTAATCAATTAATTATCAATTAAACTATCCATTATGCCCAAAAACTACACTAAAAGCCGGTTACCCTCCTTCCCAAGGGAACCGGCCATTTCCTTCATCCTTTCACCATATCTTACCTTTTTTGTGACATTGATTTGTTAATCAATCAAACCATTATTTTGAAATTATACCAAAAACATTCCTTTTATCATGTTAATTAGCCAATTAATATATTTAATAAATATATTAATTGCTAATTACATCACCCAATTAAACACAAAATATATCCAAATTATACTAAAGGGCCGGCTGCCCATTATTGGAGAACAAATTGGCCATGTTTTGCTGATCTCTTCACATTTGCCCATTTCACCCCTTTAATTAGGTAATTAATTTAGCAATAATTCTATTTTTCCAAATTAATTAGTCAATTAACCACAAAAACTCCCAAAAATGCATGTCAAGGCCGGCCATCCCCATTCAAAAAAGAGGCAACCATGCTTCCTACTTTTTCATTCATTTCTCCCTTTCAATTATACTAATTAGCAAGCCATTTATTTCCATAACATTTCCTTTGTGTTTAATTAGCCTATTAATCATAATAAATTAGCTAATTAAACCAAAATTCAACCTAAAAAATAATGAAATGGCCGGCCACTCTTTCTCCAAAGAGGACCGGCCTATCCCTATAAATAGGTTCCTATTTTCACCAAAAAATCATTCCAACACTCTTACAAAAATCCCAAAAACTCTTCAAACACATTTTCTCTCTAAATTCTAACTTTGGCATCGGAGGTTCTTCGGCCAAAGGCCCCCTCAATTCATCGTGGGCGCGTGAGACTTTTGGCCTTGACCAAAGGTGTTAATTGTTTTGTAGGTGCGATTTTGTCCAAGAAAAAAGCGGCGGAAATTTGCATCCACAAATTGGTGCTTTCATTGAGAGTGAAAATCCATACTCGTAGAAGACTCTCGCATAACAAGATTTGTCTCTAATTTCTAGTCCATTTGAATATTTTTCATACGTTTTTATTGTTAGAATTTTTTATTTGCAAAGATTCTTTGATAAAGCGTGAAAGAAAAATATAATGGCTAGAAATATAGAAAATTCCCAAAGTGAAAATTCTAGTACTCAAGAAATGGGATCACGGCGATCCACGAGGCTAAACGTAATCATGGGTGGAGTGGCGCCACCACGAAGCTCCACCGTGCCAATCACTCGTGGCGAGATCCACACCTCCACCATGGCCCAAGTTATGCCATCTAAACTTGCATGGGCCCAAGCCTCGCGCTCGCATGCATCACGCACTGAGCAGCTTGCTCTCTTGATCCATACTGCTCTCGTGATCCAGCCTGCTCCCATGATCTAGTCTGCTCCCTTGACCTAGCCTGCTCCAATAGTCCAGCCTGCCTTACTAGTTTCCCAAGCAGTCCAAGTTGGCCCAAAAGTAGCACAACTCTCTCGACTTCAAGTTTCGGGACCCACGATTGAACCATAAGTATTATCACCATATTTCTTCGCAGATTTGACATTCCCTAACTCAAATCTCGCGCCTGGAGTCTACCACCAATTTATTGTTCAGGGAGCTGTTTTCCTTCCGAGCTCTTCCAATCCAAATAATGAACAACACTTGTCTCGACAAGTCATGGAATTGACAAGCGCCCTTGCGAAACAAACGACGTTGGTAAATCAACTCTTACAACGCATTGAGATGGGACGTGCTCCGGATGAGGAATCTCAAAGTAAGGCAAAGATAAGTGAACCTTTCCAGCAGCGTCCAGGCAAGCAGCCGCTTGACCAACCACAAGCAGAAAGTTCAGGCAGTGTGCGCTCCCGATTGGGCCCCCGAGATAGCGTTCACTTCCGCCTTAGCGCACGGAGAAATGTGCATTCTCGACTAGGCCCCAGAGCAAGTGTACACTTTGGGTTGAGGCAGCGCTCCAATCATCAGCATAAGTAGCCTTCTAGGCAGAGCATTCATTCATGGCTTGGACCACAATGAGCGTCCTCTACATCATATCGGAGTAGGCGGCATGGTGAGCAGCGAGACACAACCATTCAATTCGGTTCAAGTTCAACCGGTAGCTTGCAAGAAGTCCTCTCGCCTGCCAAGACTAGACCACGTGCACCCTTACCACAACACAGGCGAATCTAGTCCGAAGAAGAACAGCCTAGATCGGAAGGTCAAGAACAGGTGCAGCCGAAAGCTCTACTTCCCCAGCAAAGGAAAATTCAGGAAGAAGTTGAAAGGCTCTTGAACGAGCGTTTGCATAATTTCCAACGCAACGAAATCGCCGACGAGGCGTTGTGGCAGTATATGACCAACATGAGCAGGTCACCCTTCACAGATGAAATTGAGCAGGCAGAGCCTCCGCGAAAGTTTAATATGCCATACTTCACATCTTTCAAAGGAGATGGAGATCTGGTAAGGCACTTAAAACACTATCGAAGCACGATGGTCCTCTATCGGAACAATGATGCTTTTATGTGCAAGATATTCGCCACCACCTTACAAGGTGAAGCGCAAGATTGGTTCCACACCCTACCACCGCGATCTATCCGGAATTTTGATGATCTCTCTTTGGTTTTCACCAAAGAATATTCATTTTATTGTTCGATCAAGAAGAAGTTCGATCATTTGTTCAACATGAAGAAGAACCCAAATGAGTCACTCCGTGACTACGTAAAAAGGTTCAAAGCAGAGAAGGCAGGAATATTAGGATGTAATGATTCAATAGCAAGTGCAACCTTCCAATAAGAACTCCCGGCAGATCACCCATTGTTCGGAGAACTAATCATGAGAAAAAATCTAACTCTAGTGGACTCTTTCGCTCTAGCAGAAAAGCACGCACTTTGGGATGAGGCTCGACGAGCAGACAAGGCACCCAAGCAACCTCGAAAAGAAGCAACAATAAAGAAGGAATATGCAAAGCAGACGAACAACAAAAACAGGCAGAGGGCCAAGCGAATGGACCGATCCCCAGTAAAAGGAGGCCCAACGACTAAGAACTACACTAAATTCTCAGTCCTGATCCACCAAATCCTTTGCGATGTTAAGAATGAGCCATGGTTTAAGTTGCCAAAGCAATCAAAATGAGATATTTCCAAGTTGGATCATACCAAGTACTGTGCATTCTGCATTCCATCGAGGTCCCGGTCACACAACCAATGATTGCTACAGTTGGAAGAACTATTTGGAAAAACTTGTGAAAGAAGGCAAGGTTGACAAATACTTGGATAAGCTAGCATCACAGCCTAGAAGGAATGCAGATGCTGGTGAAGAACCACCCAATAAGACGATTCGGATCAATGGCATCTTTGCCGAATCTGAACACTTGTGGGCAACTAATAATTCAAAAAAGAGAAATATCCAGCAAGCATTGCTAGTTTCACAAGTCCAAGTAGTTGAGACCCAACCTGGACCCATCATTGGCTTCATCGAGCAAGATGCAGAAGACATTGATTTCCTACATGACGATGCACTGGTTGTATCTGTCCAACTAGCCCATGCTATAGTCGACAGAATTATGGTTGATAATGGAAGCGTGGTTAATTTACTTCAAATCTCAGTAATCCAGAAGATATGCCTAGAAAGCACAATCATACGCCGAGCAGAGGTACTCACCGGGTTCAACAGGCATACCTCAACCGTTTTCGGTCACATTACACTTGATGTGAAAACACCACCAGTGGTTTCAAAGCAAACATTCACAATTGTAAGCGACCCATCTCCCTACAATGGGATTCTTGGGAGACCCTGGTTGATTAAGCTAGATGTTGTTACTTCTGTCAAATACCAAAAAATCCGATTCTTCATCCCTGGAGGGGGGGTCGGAGAAATCAAGTCTGATCAGGCCACATCACGGTGATGCACTGTGCAAGTGTTGAATGAGTAAAAAAAGAGGACTTTTACTCCTATAGAGGCATCGGAAGTCCAAAAAGATGACGAAACTACCATATAGCAATTACAGCAAGTGGGTCAAGAAGATGGTGTCTAAACCAATATGGAAATAGACGAAAAAAGGATGGAAACCTGAAGAGGACGCAGATGATATCATTCTTGATCCCCATCAACCGGAAAGGATGGCTAGAATCGGTTCACGCTTAAGCCCATCCGAGAAAGAAGAACTCACAGCTTTCCTTAGGGACAACCATGACATCTTTGCATGGTTAACTTCTGACATGCCAGGCATTGACCCCGAAGTAGCCTGCCATAAGCTGCACGTCGATCCCACTGCTAAGCCAGTTATCCAAAAGAGAAGACAATTTATGCCCAAGCGAGTAGCAATCATCGAAGCAGAAATTGATAAGTTACCAGAGGCCGGATTCATAGAAGAAGTAGCGCACTCAGCATGGCTGGCAAATGTCGTGTTAGTCATGATGAAAGAGAAGGGCAAATGGAGGGTTTGCGTAGACTATATTGACCTCAACAAAGCATGCCCAAATGATCCTTATCCGGTTCCCCGAATTGACCTGCTTGTAGATTCAACTTTTGGGAATTAGTTGCTCAATTTTTTAGACGTCTACTTCGGCTATAACCAAATAGTTATGTGCGAGCCCGACAAAGAAAAAATTGCATTCGTGATTGAGCGAGGCACCTATTGCTACAAGGTTATGCCATTTGGCCTCAAGAATGCGGGGGCTACTTACCAACGGTTAGTAAACATGATATTTAAAAAGCAAATTAGGATAACAATGGAGGTCTATGTCGACGACATCATGGTAAAGGGCAAGCAACGGTCAGATCATATCCGCAATTTGGCGGAAACTTGTAGCATCCTAAGAAAGTACAAAATGAAGCTCAACCCAACCAAATGCACTTTTGGAGTATCTTCAGGTAGATTTTTAGGGTACCTGGTAACCCAACGAGGGATCGAAGCACATCCCAAGAAAATTTGAGCGACTCTAGAAATGAAGTCTCCCACTTCCTTGAAGGAAATCCAAAGCTTGACCAGACAAGCAGCTGCCCTTAACCGTTTTCTCTCGCGATCCACCGATCGATGCAAGCCTTTTTTCAAGGCTATAAAAAAGGCATGACGAGATAAATGGGATGAAAAGTGCGAAAGAGCTTTCCAAGACCTGAAGAAATATCTCACATCACCTCATTTACTATCCAAGCCAGAGGCAGAATAGGATCTATACATTTACTTGGCAGACTCAGAAGTAGCAGTGAGTTCAGCCCTCATCCGAGAAGAGCTGGGGGCCCAACTGCCGGTATTCTACGCTTCTAAAGCTCTTCTTGATGCGGAAACTAGATATCCGAAGATTGAAAAATTAATTTTGGCGCTAGTTGTGGCAGCTCGGAAGCTCAGACCATACTTTCAAGCTTATACCGTCATTGTCATGACTCAATATCCTTTACGATCAATTCTACATGGTCCAGACGCTTCTCAACGAGTGATGAAATGGGCATTGGAACTTGGCCAATATGGCTTAGTTTTCCAACCTCATACGGCAATAAAAGCCCAAGCCTTGGCATATTTCATAGCAGAATTCACGCTTAGCCTAGGCAACACAACAGAGCAACCCAATGATACCCCAGTAGCAATCGAACACACTTTAGCCATACCTGCTTTCTCCAATGGAGATTTTTGGCGCTTGCATGTCGATGGCGCATCCAATTACAAAGGCTCGGGAGCAAGTGTGGTTCTAGTCACCCTAGATGGTTCAATACTCGAGCAAGTAATTACGCTAGGCTTCAAAGCATCTAACAATGAGGCAGAGTGAGGCCTTATTAGCAGGTTTTCGAATGGCAAAAGACTTGGCGGTAAAGAAACTTGCAATTTATTCTGATTCTCAACTAATCACTGGCTAGGCTACTGGAGAGTTTGAGGCAAAACATCCAAGAATGACACAATACCTAGAAAAGGTACGTAAGCAACTTGAGGCGTTTCCGACTTACACTCTCAATCAAGTTCCGCGAGTTGACAATGCGCACGCATATGCATTAGTCGGCCTAGGCTCCACTCTTGATCACTAACTCAAACGTTCAATTCCGGTAGAATACTTAGACAAACCAAGCATAGCAACAGAGCCGATAGTCGAGGTGTCACAAGTTAGTATAACTCCCAGTTGGCAAAGTTCTATTATAGACTACCTGGTCAATGGCACGCTCCCTTCGAAAAGATTGGAGTCTAGAAAGCTTCAAGTAAAAGCAGCACGTTACTATATGTGGAATGGCATTCTTATTCGAAGATCTAATACCGATCCACATCTTCGCTGCTTAGTGCCGCCTGATGACTTGAAAGTTTTAAGCTCAATCCATGAAGGCGTTTGCGGAAATCATTCTAGAGGTTGATCCTTAGCACAGAAGGCTCTCAACGCGAGCTATTACTGGTCTACCATGCATCAAGATGCTAAGGATTTAGCCCAAAGGTGCGATCGTTGCCAACACTTCAAACTAATCTAGCAACCTAGATATGATAGTGTGCTAGAGATATTACAATACTTATACATATCCAGAGCGTACTAGGTCAGTGCAGTCAAGGATGAATTAAATGAGTTCAATTACACCAACGGTGCCTTACATATAACAGGTCTGTCAGAAATGCCGGAAGATCCTCGCTAGCCAAACTCAAGAACTCAAGCTATCTAGAACCTGGAGGGGCGAAAAACAAAATGGAGTGGGTCAGCAAAACAAATCCTTTCAAAATCATTTTTTTCTCAAAAGTCTAGCCCCTCTCCGTAAAACCTGTATAGTTCCCAGAAAATAATACGTACATATATATATCACAACCTTTCTCAGCATAAAATGTTTTCAATGTATCTCAAATATATGCCGTGCAATGCATTTCAATGCCATCTGAATCTCATAAATAATGCCATGCTATGCATTTCAATAATCATATCGCTACTAGATATCATCTCAGCCCTCGGCTGTAAATATAGCTCATAACATCTCTATTTCATCATCATATATACACTGCACATACATCAATATCTCATCATATCATCATCATCATCACTGTATCAATAATAAATGCTCTAGTGCTACAATCACGTGAAGACTGTGCAAATGAACGCGGGTCACCTACATGTCGTACCCACTCAAAAGTGGTCTATACGACAAGACTGTGCACCTAACTTGGATCCAAGGCGAGCATGCGGTGCGGGAGGTGAACGACACGTGAAAGACTGTGCCCCTATCTCTGGGCGTGAGCACTAACAATATTTGCAGGTTTATGAGCTAACATATCACATCATATCTCATCATATCTCATCGTATCAACTGTTCATTCTCAACTATGCATGTACCTACCTGGTACTTACCTGGCGTCCTCGGCACCAACATATGCATGAAATGTATATATGAATACTCATGCATCAAAATCATGTTATATGCATATCGTTAAAAACGTACTTTTCATTTAAGATATGATTATGGGAAAATCATTATATATATATATATATATAGGTTATACGGAAAAATAATAGCTGCCCACTCACTGGTAAGTCACTGGGTCGTAGCCCCCACGTCGAGCCTGGCTATGGTCGTCCTCTGAATACGTCTCACCTATATGAGAAATTACTAAAAATACGCCATTTAAGTACAAATACGTAACTACGGAAATAACTTCTCATACATAGCTCAATTTTGGTATTTGGATATACCAACGTGACCTACTCGTCGTCACGAACATCCCTATATTTTTAAAATAATTTTTCTCGGCCCCACGCGCGGCCATTCGCCTGGCACACTGACGGCGTCAGTTAACGCCGTCAGGCATATTCCGGGAATATTCGGTTAACTTTATCGGCGTCAGTAACGGCGTCAGTTAATGCCGTTAGAATATTCCGTCAGTTTTGACGGAATATTCCGTCTCCTTCTCCGGCGACTGGTTTTGCCGGAATTTCTGGGAAAATTTCTAATTTTCATATCTTACTCATTTTTCATCCTTTTTGGCCCATTTTTCTTCCTATGTGCTCCAAATTAAGAGTAGAACATAAATATACCTTCAAAAACCTTGAAAAAGGTCTTAAATCTCCTCGGGGACAAACTCCAAAACCGGCCAAACTCCGACCACGTGATCCCGACGTCCAAACACTTCCAACGAACCACTCTGAGCCTCCTTGGGACCTCACAAAGCTCGCTATAAGCTTAGATTCTCCTAAAACATCACCATTAAAAAGTTGATGAATAGTGCTCAAACTCGGAGATGTGATTTCGACGTGAAAACGAAGTAAAACTCACCTGAAAAGGGTACCACCGTGATCGTGAAGTCACTAGGAGTCGAATGGTGGTGGTTGTTTGCTCGATCTATTGAGTTTTGAGTCTCCTTTGGTTACGTCCGTACAATAATGGAGAGGGAGAGAATAAGTGAGTCGTGAGAGAGAGAGAGAAAGAGAGTCTGTGAGTGTCAATAATGGACACAGAGAGAGAGTGTGAGTGACGGGAGAGGTGAGAGAGTTGTGTGTGGTCCTAAAGTCTCCTACACACAAATATCTCAATGCTTCCAATTATTGAGGGCCACCATCCATTGGTCCTCACTCAACATACATGCACACGTACATAACCCCGAAGGGGTAATTCCGTCATTTCGCTATTAATAAATAAAAAATATCGGGACGAGTTGTCACATGAAAGCCCCAGCAAGATTTTTTATCGAGGTCCACTTTTAGCACCCTGTTCTCGTTGCTTGTATGTCTCATTTCCCATTAGTGGATGTCGTACTTCTTTCAACAACAAAAAAAGTGGAGTTTCTATTTTTAGCAGATATCATATATACTAAAACTCAAACCCCTGGTCACTGTGGATGACCAGTGTCTGGACTGTTCTGCCCCTCTGTTTGGTGTTATCTTCAGTTTTTCGCACAGTAAAAACCTTTTTTTGCCCATGCTGGACAGGTGTTGGTCATTGGGGTCAGCTGGTTTCCCTACTTTTCTTCTTCTTTTCTCCTTTTCGTTTTCAAATTTTTCATTGTTGTGTTTCTCTCATTCTCCCGCTCTTGCTAACCGTTTTCTCCCCTTTTTGAATCCTTCCCGGTTTTCCTTTTAAGCTGGTCGCTGCTTCTTCTTTGTGTGTAGCAGCGTGGTGTTAGTTTGTTGCGAAAAATCTCCTCTGGTGCTCTGTGCTCTTTCGGTTCTTTGGTTGGATTCGAAGGTTTTTTCCATCTGTAAAGGGTGGATTCTCCTGCTTAGTTATCTTTGTTTCTCATACTAGGTATTTCATTTTGTTCCCTACTGTCTTTCAATTTTGTGGATGGGTTTTGGAAATTTGGGGGTTTTGTTACTGTCTTTGTCTTGGGTTTTTGGATATGCTTCTTCGATTTGGTTGAGTTTGAATTTTTTTTTTGTTTGCTTCGTCCCAAACTAATTTTCAATTATTTGGTGCTTTTGAGTGCAGGTTTGTAACCTCGCCACTGGAAGATCCAGGTTGCACGTCAACAACATCGCTCAAGCTCTAATTTACAGGGCAAGTTCGAATTTCTTTCTAATTTCAATTCCTAATTTGTCTTTGGGTGGCGAGAATCAAGGGAAAACAGAAGAGAGTGAACCGCTGAGTCTTATTGCCTACTGACTAGAAAAAAGGAGTCAAATATTATCATATGTTTGGTTGCCTAGAAAATTTGAGGTTGGGGAAAGAGACATGGGGTGTAAGGAGTGTGGTTGCAGATGAGCATTTAAGGTAGAGTTCAGATGGTAATGCATATAATTTTGATTAATAATTAGTCATCAAAATATGATTATTCAGGATGATCCAATGGATAATCATCATCACACCTCCCTCAATATGCCTCTTCCAGACTTATTTCACCAAAAAATATTTTTTAAAAATTGATATAGAAAAAAAAAAAGAACAGAAAAGGAGGAATCAGAAAGAGAGTCAATCACCTGGAAGCATCAAATATGTTGATGCGTGTAAGACTGGGGCAACAGAGTTTCTCATCACTTTCCTCACTATTTCTTAATTAACTCTAATTTATCTGATATGCTTTTATAATCATTCTATCATTCAACCTAATCGAAAGCACATAAAAACTTACAGAAAAACAGAGGAGAAGATGGAGAAGCATAGCAAGAGGCCGTGTTTTTATAGGCTCTCAGATTACGGTTTTGCATGTTTTCTCAATTTTATTTTTCTTTTTTCCAGTGGGGACTTCTTATGTTTAAGGCCGAGCCCAATTTCAAATGGAAAAAAGCCATAAGGATCTTGGCATTTCAATTTTTTGCTTGGTTTTTACTCTTACTTCAAAGCAATATTTTAATAGTTCTGTTTACAGATTTTGTGTGAATTTCTTATCTGCCATTGAAATTCCCTATTTGTTGTCATTTCTTTTTCAAGTGGTCCTTAGCTTTGTGGTTTCTTTGTTGTAGCTGTTGCTATTGGTGATGGTGGTTGAGGTGTTCGTTTTTTTGTGTTAAAATTTGGGTATTCCGTTCTTTTGGTCAAGATTATATGTTCTTTGGAGCTGTGATTCACGCAATGTGCACTCTAGGTCTCTGTTTTGCATTCTGAGATTTATTGGACAATATAAAATTTGTGCAATTGTTATATAACTATGCAAGGTAGGATATAAAGGATAGCCAAAGTACAAATGGTTGTTAAACTCTCCATGTCTTCCTTTTAGACCATGGGTAAATAAATTGTGGATTGTTTATACTTTTTGTCTCTTTTTTTTTATTTGTAATTTTGTGGAAATTTATGATCCGCCGTTGAAATTCTCTTTTGATAGGATAAATGGAAAGCTTGCAGCCAACCCCTATTAATCAGTTAAGACCATACACAAAAGCGGACAAAATCAAAATTCGTATATGCAGAATTTGGAAATCGATCATTCTAGGAACTGTTCAGAAGTACACAAACCTGCATTGTATATTGGTTGACGAAATGGTGAGAAATAACTGTCTAATTATTTTACTCAAAGCTGGAGTCAATGACTATTAACTCACTGGATAATATTTATCCTGTCATGCTTTTTTACATGTTAGAACGTTAGACATAGGTATGTTATGATAAGCAAAATGTGTGCATCAGCTGTGTTTTCCATTTGTTTTTTTTCCCTCGATTTTTGGCTTTCTTTCCTTATATTTGCCATGTGGTCTTTTTTGTTCTTAACTTTTATGTTTTGATCGATTTTTTTATGGATTTTGTTAGAAATAATTTAGTTGCATTCATTCGTTCTATTCACTCATGGTAACAATTTGATTAATATCATGTTATTTGTGTTGTCAAGTTTATGATTTCCGTTTTCATTTATTTGTTAATTGATTTTTTGACTTTTTTTCCTCTTTTTTAATATGATGTGAAGCAACATGCTGTTGAAGCCTCTACATTGGATGTTGATTATGATGTCATGGTTTCAAAAATTGAAGCTGGTGCATGCTATGAAATCACTGAATTTCGAACTATTAAAATTAGGGAACAGTACAAGGTGGTGCCGCATGAAACTCAGGTTTTGTTCACCTCGAAAACAGCTTTTCGAAAATTAGCAAGTGTGTTTCCATCCATCCCTCGCCATCGATTTTTCCTGCAAGACTATAACACACTTTACCCTCGCTTAAACAGAATTGACATCCTCACAGGTACTGTTAATGTCTATGTTCATGTACATGGCTTAAAGTATGTGTTTACTTCCTAAAATGGATTTTAATAATGTGCCTATGTTTCTTTTTTAAATGATAAGATGTCATTGGTCGTATAAGTGATGTACAGCGGCTGGAACCTAAACAGATTAATCAAAGGGTTGCGTACAAGTGTGATGTGGTTATCCAAAATATTAGGTTATTTTTCACTTCTTATCTCTATTGTTATAGAATGTTTTCAACATTTACTGCTTTGGTGGTATAAAAAAATCAAAAATTTATTTGTCATTTCTTTGTCTACAGAAAAGAGCAACTAACGGTTACATTGTGGGCAGACATTGCCGAAGCTTTTTCTTCTTTGTCAACAGAGCAATTTCCTTTGCCAATCATTGTTGTTTTCACAAGTTTGAAAGTCAAGATCTACCTCGGTATACCATTTTGTTAAAAACTAATTTTTACTCTGTTTATTTTAATGTGTACACATGTTGTTTTGTTTACATTATTTGGATCTTTTGTTGTCCTAAATTTTTGCTATCTTCCCTTCATCCAATTTCTCATTATATGTTTGCTTCATTCTTGGCCAGTTAATATAAAAATGTCTTAATCTATCACTGGTTGGTCACTATTATTAGTCGTTTTCTTACTTTATTTTTTTTTATTCAGTTATGTGTGCTAGATTGATTTAAACATGTTTGATTTTTCATAAACAATTATAAAATAATTGATATTCTGTTATGAGCCAGTTCTTTTGTCACTTTTGTACTGTCTTTTGTTTTTTTTACTTTGTTAATGTCATTAATATTGTTCATTAATCTTTTTTTCCGTGGTATGATTGTAACACACAGAAAAAATTTATTTGAGCAGCACTGCTTCGTCTCTGTGTTTTATTGACCCAGACATCCCCGAACTGAATGCGTATAAGTCAGTGTGAGTATATATTCCCTTTTTAAAACAAAATAACACTTTTTTTAAGACCAAAACAGTTGCTGCCTTTTTTTATTTTATTTTATTTTATTTTTTTTATGATCATTAAACTAATGAAATGTTTTTAATCGTACATGTTTGATGATTGTAAAGAAGCTTTGCAAATACTTTCTCCCTCTGCAATCCAAGGAAACGAAGCTCAGATTTTGCAGAGTGCTAAAAAAGTTACAATTGATGAATTGGCTTTTTTGGATCCAGACTTGCATAAGGTATAAAACATAACTTTTATTTTTTATGTTTTCTTAAAATCTCACCATTGGATTTTAACCTCTTTAATCAAACTAAATCATGTTGTTCTCACTGTTGCAACTATGTGACAAAACATATCACAGGATGATACATTTCTGTGTAGAGCATCTGTCAAGCGTTTTGACACACGGTTCAACTAGTGGTATAGTGTTTGCTCGAGCTGCATGAAACAGATGCAAAAGAATCCAACCACTGGGCAACTCATTTGTCAAAAACATCCAAACCAAATTCCAACACCATGGTAATCTTAAATCAAACATTTGAAACCAGGCTAACAAAAAATTTATTCTTTCTTGATACTGTGTTGTTTATTCTGATTAACCAATTTAGATAAATAAATACAGATAGGATTATTCACATTGTGTGCAAAATTTACAATTTTGGTATAATAATTTATGTGATCGCACTTAAATTTGTTTTTAAATTCCACATTATGAAAGCATTTTTATAATAGACATACACAATGGTTACCAAACATGGTGTTCTTAAAAAAAATTGTTATCATCATACACTCTTTACTTTATGTTTTTGGTCAACTTGAGTTGTATAAATCTAAATCTTATTGTTTTTTTCCTATTTTGTCAAAACTAATTCTTTCTTTGTTTCCTTTTCTTTTTTATGTTTATTCATATTTGCTCACATATGATAAGCATATGATTATATAACATTAGTCCACATTTATAATCTGTTTTATTTCAGCTTTTCTACCTATTATATTTGTGAAAACCTATGATTCTAAAAAATTTCATTGGTTTGAGTTTGAAAATGTAGGTAAAAAGTCAATCTCATTCTTGAAGATGAAACAAATGAAATGAATGTTTTGATAATCGGTAAATCTGGTGAAAAGCTTTTTGGCATGACTTGCAAAGACCTGGTGTTAAATCAAAGACTGGTGGAACAACAACAATTGCCAAACGAATTTCTCAGGCTTATTGGACAAAAGAAAAATTTTCACTTACGATTTGGTAACAAAATGAATGCTTTTAATTCAAATGATATCCTCATTCATAACGTCACTGAAGATGTAGGTATGCACCCAGCAACTCCACAACCTTTGTCAAGAGAAATCATGTCTTCCACTACTGTTTCATCTTCAACTTCAACAATTGAACCCAACGAACAATTACTTAAAACGAAAAAGGGAATCAATTAAGCGAGCTCTTTTCACCGGCGGAGAACAAAGGTTTGTCCCATAACTACCTTTGTAAGTATAAATTTCAAATATGTGTGTAATCATGTTGTTTAACATTGATTCCTCATTTAAAACAGTGGACTAGAACAAATTTCATACACGGATCCAAGAGAGTTTGATGAAGTCCCCATCAAATTGCTTAAGAAGAAATCATCCCCAACTATTACAAAATCAGATGCTACCCCTCAAAAAAAAAACCTAGGTCATTATATTTTAACCTTTGCTTTTTAATTTTTTTGCTATATTTTTTTTACAACACGAATTCGACTGCCACCTAACTCTCTTAATTCCTTTTTTGTTTTCCCTAGGGTGGTTTCTCAAAAGGAAACAACGTAGCAACAGAAGTTGACCTCCACCGCTAAAAAATCATGATAGTTTTTTGCTAACATGTATAATACAATATGTATGTTAAATCACTGTCATCTAAATATGTTCCTAATCTGGACTTCATAACATTTTTTGCCTGTACATAAACCAGCATTTCCCAATTTTTTGTATCCCAGTGCTGGTTATGGTCGTAAAGCAGTTCCAGGTACTAAGATCCAACATATGCTTGGAATATTTTTTGTGTATGTAAACAACCAACTGTTAACCTTTTTTATCTACATAGTACAAATTAAATATTTCGTTTGTAAGCCTATTGCAACCTATGTGTTTCCAATGCTGTTTATATTTTGTGGTGTTATTTTTACATCTTCTGCACATGCTGCTAAGTATAGTTTGACTTGAGACGTACAATCTTTTTCGATTGGCATACAACCAACTTTTAGTAAGCTTTTTTTTCTCCATATGGCCCATTTCTTTATTTATTCTTTTTCTTATTTGAGTGTTTCATTCATACATAAACTTTATGTTTAAATTTTCTTTTTTTGACTGCAGATTTTGTCTCTAGAATCAGATGTTATTTTTTGTCTCTATCTTTTTGTTCTGCTCGGTCATTTAAGGGATGCCCACTAATATTCACATCTTGAAAACCCAGTGAGAATACATATTTATTTTGTGATTGCAGATGTTTAAATAATGGAAAAGTTGGCATAGCTGTTACTCGCACAAAACATGTTTGGATGAGGGAAACATCTCTGCATTACCCTTCGTATCTCAAATAGCATCACCAATCTCTCTGGTTAGTCACATTCCTCTTCGAATATGCATATTCTTACGTGATGTTGGCTGATACCTTCGCAATCAACTTAATGAAAAATGTGAGATCAACAAATTCAAAACTCTACTTTCTTCTCATATGCATCCTTTAACATATGTCAGTTTGATAAACAATTGAAAACTTTGTTTTTCACCTCATGATACACTTACAATGGTGGATGAACATATGTTTGTTAAACACATTTGAGAATACATTTACACATGTTGAATTTCACGCCCGCAGCATCGCGCGGGCAACATAACTAGTAGTGTTCTATTTAACTCTTAAATTGACTTAATCTATCTTTATTGCTTAAATAAAGGTTAAGTCAAATTTGACTCTGTATGTTTTGAAAATGTTATAACTTACAATACCACATTTGAATTTTTTTCTTATTGCATAACTTTTAAATTTTGCCTTTTGGATGAGAGAAACTTAGTATAATCTTCAAATTTTAGCATTTTTATGCATGCAAGGTTACATTGATGTAAACTTATTTGAGGATGGAAGGTAATTTTGACAGTAAACTTTGACGATTATAGTGTAGTTTTACTTTACTTGTAATTTAATAGACAGTACTTTACTCATAATTCTGACGTTGAATGTGTAATATTATGTTGTAACACACCGTTAAATGTAAAGTAAAGAGCCCAAAATAAATAATGATGATACCCAGTTTCATAACGTCCATTAATAAAATTATTACAACAAAGAGCATCATTACCCTTTTTTAAAGAGTACCATAAAATTTCCCTTTCATGGTTCATATCCTGCAAAAGAAAAAAAATTACACCTGATCATTAACTACCATGAAAGAAACACAAGACCAAATAACTGTAGAATATATAATTACATAATTAAGGTCTTTAATATATAATTTACTTGTGCATGGTCTAATTAGAACAATTATATTTTTTTTAACAAACAATATTATCTATACTAAAATGGAGGATGTGGACTCATCCTCACAATAGGCTAGCAATAATATGGTTCAAATTTGCCTTTGGCGAGAATCGAACTTAAGACCTCTTACTTATAAGTTAAGAAGAATACCATTAGACTGTAATATTAAGTAACAATTACATATTAAAAACCAGCAAAATCAATACAAATAATGAAAGGAAAAACTTTATGTTGCCATTCTTTTGTCAAGGGTACTGTTACCCTTTGAGGTTACATAATAACATCGTTACCCATTACCCAGAGAGTAGGCGCAATCAAACAATAGGGGGATATAATAATAATCCTCATTTTCTCAAATTTGCATTTAACAAAATTTCCAAAGTCTTGCTCTCTCTAGAAAGACACACACTAACACAAGTAAAATTCAACTAAACATTAACCACAAACTGGAAAGTACACGCAAAGCAACCAAACTAAATGACCTTCCATCCTCAAAGTTTCTAGAAAATCAAGGGGTCTTGTCCAAATGGCAAAATTTGCAATCGATCGATAACAATCCCAAAGAAATTCAAATCCAAAGTTGCAATCGATTGATGACTATCCCGAAGAAATTCAAATCCAAAGTCCCACTTCTCTCTGCCCTCTCCTCCTTGGCAGCGGATCATAAATATAAGGAGAAATTAGGTTCTTATTCTTATTTTATCTATTCCATTGATTAAACCTTATTTCTTTGTAAATTTTAATTAATGTTCTTAGGTTTTAATAAAGGTTATTTATTTCAATAATAAAATATTTATATATCAACATAATTAAATTTTATTTTTAAAATATATTCATTTAGTGTTTAGAAACGTTACATTTGGTATCTTTATATTTATGGCCAAACTTTGTATTATATATTTCTATTTTTATTAAGTTTGTACCCAATTTTAATTTGCAACCCTTTTTAAAATTTGTACTAATTTTCTTTTTAGGTTTAATTTGTACCTATATATTAATTTCCTTTTGTGTTCATATTTTTTTAATCTTTTACTTGTACCCATAATTTATTTATAATGTGAGATCCCACATCGCCCAGGAGTAAGGATTCTGTAAGCCTTATATGTACATTCCCACCTCCAATTAGCATGAGGCCTTTTGGGAGCTCACTGGCTTCGGGTTCCATTGGAACTTCAAAGTTAAGCGAGTTCGCGCGAGAGCAATCTAAGGATGGGTGACTCATTGGGAAGTTCTCATGTGAGTTCCCAGAAACAAAACCGTGACGGTGTGGTAGGGGCCCAAAGTGGACAATGTAGTGGGTTACTCCCACAATTGCGCACTCTATCACTATTTAATTTTAATTAGTTCTATTTTAGTTTAAAATTATTCACTTTTTGCATCACTTACCCCTATGGTTACATCACCTTACGGTGATGGCCAGCATGCTTCGACCTTCTCAGGCCGGGGTGTGTCAATTTGGTATCAGAGTCAGTCCTTGGCCAGAAGTGTGCCGACGAGGACGTCGGGCCCTAAGGGGGGTGGATTGTGAGATCCCACATCACCCAGGGGTGAAGATCTTGTAAGCTTTATATGTACATTCCTACCTCCAATTAGCAAGAGGCCTTTTAGGAGCTCACTGGCTTCGGGTTCCATCAGAACTTTGAAGTTAAGCGAGTTCGCGCGAGAGCAATCTCAAGATGGGTGACCCACTGGGAAGTTCTCGTGTGAGTTCCCAGAAACAAAACCGTGAGCGTGTGGTAGGGGCCCAAAGCGGACAATATCGTGCTACGACGGATTTGAGCCCAGAAAGTGGTCGAGCCCGAGTCGGGATGTGACATATAACATACCCAATCTTCTTTATAAATGTACCATTTTTGTTATATGTAAATGTAACAAATTTATAATTTAAAATGTACAATTTTTAACACTATGGATACTCTTTTGCCGTTTAGTATTATTTATTGTTACATTGTTTTTATTCATTTATTAAATCAAAATTTTTGAATTTTTATTATTGTAGCCGTTTCTAATAGTAATATAATGAGAGATTTTGAATTCGAGATTTGTATGGCATAAATATACACAATATGGGATTATAAATCACATAGAATGTCAAAAATTTAATGTCAAACATATATAAATATACCTTTTTTTATAAATATAAGTACACATTTTTTTATAAATATAAATATACATATTAATAGTAATATAATGAGGTTCTTTGATCAAAAATTTAATATCTTCAAGGTTTTAATCAAAGTGTCTTAGTGATTAGGGACCAAATCCAAAGTCTCTCTAAATATAATTCTCATTTTGTTACTTTTGTGACTCGATCTATCAATATTTGACTGCAATTTGATTAGGGTTAAGAACTCCGGATTTGTTAATTATCCCAATTTTATTCATGAAATGTCATGACAACGTACTTAATTAATTGACTTAAATTTGCGCCCGCTTTGAACTTTATTGATTACTAACAATTAGATATTGGCATGTACATTGACTTAGAACTTGGTGCCCCTATATATTATTGGACCAAACTATACATGTTGCAAAACATACTACACATCTTGCATGCATTATTAGAACTGATCTTTGAATTCTAGTGCCTTCTACAATAATTAAGGTCCTCAATAGACCACCTGCTAGTTTCCCTACTAATCCCCTGTCTAATTACCATAATTACGTGTTCATAAACAAGCTCACGTCCCCAAACGAAAGTCATATAGTTAATGTCAATAGTGGTACAAAGAAAAAGACAGAAAATAAAATAATCATCATATATTTACTACTTACTGTTGAAATTCTATGTTAACGAATGTAGCGGAGGAGTTGGCGATTGCAGCAAATGCAGTAGTAGAGAGAACTATGGTAGCATCACTTCTTGAAGGTCGGGACACCGAAGAGAGTACACGATCCACAATCTTTACCTGAATCGTGTTCCCTGGAACGCAGGTTCCTCGCACGGGAGCACTTATGCACCTCACCTGATATTGCCTTCCACAAGCTGCACCATTGTCCCAAATTCCCTCGCCAACGGACGCGAACAGGTTGCCCGGAGGAAACTGTCCCTGGTCACTTCCACCGCAGGCGGTAGCTGTATGCATGGATGGTATTAATTACTATGGATATATTAACAAAAGCAAAATTGTTACACACAAAACTGATAAACTATGTAATAGAGGTGTTCCTTAGCATTGTATTTAGGATCACCTGTATAAGAGAGTGTAAGGTTTTTTTATGTCTAAATAGCATTACTCTATAGTCTAGAATTTATATATATCTTCACAATTTTTTGCTAGAAAATGGCTTTCGGATATTCTTAAGTTCATTTGCTCATAATTTTGAGATATTCTCTTTAGCATTTCTTTACTTTCAGAATTTAGACCCTCGACATTTCCATAACCCAACAAAGTATTCAAGAAAATAAAGCGAAAATCCAAAAACATAAAAAAGAAAGAAAGAAAGAATTAAAGATGCACGAGGGTAAAATTTATGCAGAATTTACGAACGTAAATAAGGGGGCCTGTACTGAGCAGCAGTGCCAACATCAGCCTGAGAGGAATGAAAGAGCGGAGCTGAGAAGATCAGAAGCAGGCATGGAAGAGAACTCTGAGGCTTCGACATTTGCCTGATCAAAAAGTAAGGAAAATTAATCTGAGGGAATTAGTTAATTATATGAAATGTAATTATAAAGGTACAATATTATATGTTCTGGTGAGAATAGTGCCGCTTCTAGTTAATTGCATATTTATTTTTTTAGAAATTTGTAAGGATTCATTCAAAGTCAAAAGTCTGAAGATTAGGTTAATTTTAGCTTAAGGTGTATGACAGTTATCTGTTAGCTCAGAGTAGGACACCAATAAGGTTTCAAGATCAGTTTGAAAATGTATAATATGGCTAAGCAAGTGAAAACAGCAGAAAGTGAAAACACAAACACAGGTAAAAACAAAAATGGGCAGAAAGCAATATATACTGATTAGTTAATTATTAAAATCGAATTAGCTTCAACTAATTTGTTTGCTACAGTACTTGAGAAGGGCAGAGAAGGACCAGAGTTTAATGGTTCGGGTGGGCTTAATTGGAGGCAGATTCTCTCCTCATTTTTTCTCACACACTTTCATCCTCTTCTTATTTGTGTAGTTACAGTTAAGTCACGTCAATATTTTATATTGATTTTTTTATAGAAATAATAGGACAAAATGACGTGTCTTAATCGTGATCACACAAACAGAGAGAGAATAGAAGTGTACGGAGAAAAAAGGAGCAAAGAATCTGCCTCCGGCTTAATTATATATAAATATGTGCAGCAAGTAGGATTTTTAACGTTACAATTGTGAACCTTCCGTGGAAGAGTCCAAGAGGTGAGACAAGAACCCAATCTTCGGTTCTCAATGACATAAAAATCAATCTGGAATATTAGAAATCTCAGCCGTCCATCCCCTACTCACAGCGTACTCAACATTGAGGGAGTCGGAGAGAGAGAAAGAGAGACGATATGGTCACGGTAAACCGGTTTTATTGAAGTATCTCTAGCCTACATGTAAAAGATGGAGGTAGCATTACCTGGTAAGCGTAATCAGCAAGAATAGGGGCCTGAATGCTGATGGAGTACAGGAGAAACAAATTAGAAACTGATCGACTAACAAATTAAAAGATGGAGGACGGAAATATATATGTATTATGTAATAGTGATATGATCATATATACTTGTTGCCAACAAGGAAGGCAATTGATTTGAATACCGCATGAAACGTTTCCCTTGCAAGGGAGTCAAACATATGGACGTTAAGTTTCCCCATTCAAAACGCAACTTACTCATTAACTCCTTTCTAATTTCTATACGTGATGAGTATATTTTATATTATATATTTAACCCTATTCTTAGTATATTTTGGTTAATATTTTGGAAGAATTTTGATACTTTGAATTGTATTTCAATATAGGACTTTCGACTTCCTCTGGAGCAAAACGTCATCAAATGGATGAATTTTGGAGTAATTCCAGTTGGAAGACGTTCATGAGTTACTTGGCTTGATCGGGTCAAAATATAAGATTTTTCTACCGAGCGGTTATTTTCTGGCAATAAAATAAAGGAGCGATGTGCTGTGCTGGAAATGTGACGTTTTGGGCTTGAATTACTTTTTTTGGAGTCCAAGATGACCTCAGATGGGTTCATGGCCTTCTGGAGATGTGTTTAGAATGTCCCGATCTTCAAAACAAGCTATCTTGGGTTGGATTTAGAGGATATGTCAGGATAAAACGTGGCTGAACAGTTCCCTTACAGATTTCCTAGCTTAATTAGGACTTTATTTTCTAAGATATTTTATTTATTATTTGGTTTCCTAGTTAAAGAAAAAGACTATATTTTAGGGTTGTGCGATGGGAAAGGCAGCATAAATTGCTCTGCTGTTCTTAGTTTTTGGGGACGCTTTCTTATATACAATTTGGGAGACAGATAACTTTGCTAAGGTTCTTGAAGATTTTCTACTTTAAGGTGTTTTTTATCCTTGTTTTTAATATTTTGTTTATGGTTGTTTGTAACTAATTTCCATTTGTTAGGGCAAAACCTTGAACCTTAGCATGAATATGTAATTTTATTAATTTTCTTATGAATGGATGCATGCTTGCTTTGAATTATTAATCACCGCGATTAAACTGTCTAATTGTCTTAGTGATTTGCGACATTAGGGTTTTTAGACAAGTAATTCGATGCAATTCAGTCGGAATGTCACCGGAGGATTGAGTATTGCTTCTTGTGGTTAATAATTGTAAGTTCACTTAAGGCGAACATCACGCTCTTAAGGGTTGCATGATTTTTCAAAAGGTTTTCACAAAGCTTAATCAGGCTTGTATGTTCATATTTGATCTGAATATAACAGAGGGGTTGCATGTTAGATATACATTTTTGCTTCAATATCACGAGGAAAATATGTATTAGGAAAACCTAACCTTTAATGACACACCCCGACCTGAAAGTAGGGCGTGCTAGCTGTCACGTGAGCGTGACGTAACCATGTGCACAGTGCTGAAGCAAGAAGAATAAGAAGGATTCGAACAAATTAAAACCAAGCCACTAGCAATCCTAATTAAGATAGTGTGCTAGAGGAATTAAGAGTGCTTATACAAAACCAGAGCATACTAAGTCAAATACAATCAAGCAGGAAATAATAAGTTCGAATAACACCGAAGGGTGTCCTACATAAGTGAATTCTATCAAAACGTCCGACGAGATCCTCGTATGCCACCAACAAACACTAGTTACTTAAAACCTAAAGGGGTGAAAAACAAAAGCGTGAGTGGGCAAAAACAAGTCTTTTCAAAACCATTCTTTCTCAAAAGTTATAACCCCTCTCCGTAAAACTTATATAATTTCCCATAATAAAGTATATACTCATATATATAAATCTCGAAATCATGCTAGAAAATATGTATGTATGCCATGCCAAAGTATCTCACTGAACTCTAATCATAACTCTGTGAATGTGATTGAATGCTAGGTAATCAACTCAGCCCTCGGCTGTATATATAGCTCATAATCAATCTCATCATATCATGTATATATCCTGCACACAAATCAATACCACCTCTAGTGGTCTGCACAACATCTCTGTATATAGAATAAATATGCTCTAGTGCTACAATCACGTGAAGACTGTACGAGTAAACGCGGGTCACCTACGAGTCGAACCCACTTATAGTGGTCTATACGACAGGACTGTGCACCTAACTTGGATCCAAAGCGAGCATGCGGTGTGGGAGGTGAACATCACGTGAAAGATTGTGCCCCTAACTTTGGGCGGGAGCACTAATATCAAGGTGCAGGTGTATGAGCTCTCATCACATTACATCACATCATTCATTCTCATTCTCATTATAACCATTATATAAACTTACCTTACACTTACCTGTGCGTCCGCAGCACCATCATATTTACATACAATCGCTAATGCATAAATAAAATAAATAGATACTTTGCATGGCATTTCAAAACATATAAACATTCAATTTCATTTTTTGGGAAAAATAGCAATATATAGGTATATACGGAAAACAAAAGCCCACTCACTGGTAAGTAGTCGGGTCGTAACCCTCATGCCTAGCCTAGCTACGCTCGTCTTCGGGATAGGTCTCGCGTATATGAGAATTAACTGAAATAACGTTATTTAAGCACATAAACAGAACTTTAGAAATAACTTCTCATACATAGCTCAATTTTGGTATTTGAATATACCAACGCGATCTACTCGACATCACGAACATCCCAAAATGTTTAAAATAATTTTTCTATGTCTCACGCGCTGGGGAGGGCACGGCCTCACGCACATCATCTTGAACTTCCAGACGCTGGGACAGTGTCGCCGGCGCCGGATTCTAGGCAGACCTGCAACTGCCATTTTCTCGCTCGTTTTTGCACCATTTTCCACTAAATTTTCACCAAAATGCCATAGATCACGAAAGGAAGAAGGTTATACCTCTTTGGAGCTTCAAATCCCTTGAAAACTCGTCGGCAGAATCCTACCAAAATCGGCCACCTTCGAACCTTGTGGTCCCGACCTCAAAACTGAGCCAACGAAGCACTTCGAGCTTCGTGAGAACCTCATTGAGCTCGCTGTGAGCTTGGATTGTCCTAAAACATAACCATTCAAAAGTTCATGAATAGTGCTCAACTCGGAGCTTGAGTTTTCAACATGATATCGAACGAGTTATTACCTAAAATGGGTACCAGTGTGTTCGTCTGGTCTCTAAGAATGTAATGGTAACTTCCAATCTCTCGATCTATGCTTGGATGTTCGAGTGTGGGTGTGTCCGTACGAAATGGAAGAGAGAGAGAGAGAAGTGAGTGAGAGAGAGAGAGAGAGAGAGAGAGTTTGAGAGTTCGAGAGAGAGGGACACGAGAGTGAGAGAGATGAAGTGTTTGTGTGGTCCAAGTACATACGACCAAACACAACACCAAAGTATCTATCCTCTTACTGGGTCCAATTAATTAGGATCAAGGATAATTGAACCAAACCTTAGTTTAAAATGCAAATATACACCCAACGCTCAAGGGTAAACATGTAAATTCATATTAACGATATGAAAAATCCGGGACGGGTTGTCGCATTTAAAGCATGTATGTAGAAATTCATAAGTAGTTGGTAAAATTACGTAGGATTGTTAATGTGACGGCAGAACCTAGGCTTTTGCAAATTGATTTTCTTTTAATTGTTTTCTACTTAATTTCTATTGTTTTTATTATTTTAGGTCATAAATCACCTTTTTTCCAAATCTTGTTTTAAATAGTTAATTAAGAAATAGTTTAAATACAAATTATTCATTCAATCCTTGTGGAAAACGACATTGCTTGAGCTACTATACTACAACTACCTTGTTCTCTTGCAAGTATTTTTGAGTGTTTTTATCCCTACTTTTGGTAGCGGTAAAATTATCAATACGTCTAACCAAATCCATTTCTCCATGTTTTATGTGAGACCAAATCTTCTGCACCCAATTTTGGTGTGGTCTCTCTGTGCCCCCCCCCCCCCCCAATAAGTGATTGACACATATTAAATTTATAACAACAAAATTTAGAAAAATTAAGATAATAAATACGTGTCAATCACTTATTGGGGCCACAGATAGGCCACACCAAATTTAGTGCAGAAGATTTGATCTCGTTTTATCTACCTTCCTTTTACACACACACACATATATATTAGCAACTGTCCACATGCCATGGTTGTTGAACAGTTTGGAGGAGAGTTAATTATTTTGTAGTTTAGCCTATATATCATTAATACTTAAAATTGTCATTTAGTAAAATAGGGAGAAATTGAAAAAGTGGAACATAATTAGAATTTATGAAAAGAAGTTCATAGTAATTTTTTATATAGTTATTGACACTTCAAAAATCTCATTTTACACTTTAAATTTTTCATAATTAAAAAGAAAAATACACTTGTGAAGAGTGTAGAATGAGATTTTTAGAGTGTTAATAACAATTCCCTACTATATATACACTACATCTCCATTCAAACTATTTTCTTCTGATGAAACAAATGGAATTAATTTTTTTACTCATATGTCATGAGCACACTGTCGTGATTTTATGCAAGCAATTATTGATGTAGTGAGCACGGCTGTGGATGGTTCGCCGTTGGGATTAATTGCATATGACATCAAGAGTCTATCTATAACTGTGACAAACATAAGATCTAGTTATATGTCACATTTTGGTAATGGTGTCGCACACCGTTTAACTAAATTTGTTCTTTCAATTGGTAACGATTTAGTTTGGTTTGAGAATTCTTCTGACATCTTTAGGATGTTCTCATTCAAGATTCATTTATGCAAGCGAGTTCATCTTAATGAAGCTATCATTTTTGTTCGTTCTTTTTTACTCATCGTGTCAATACCTACATAAAAATCTCAAATATTTTAGGGAAATACTTAGAAATAGGACAATTTCTTAATCTTTGGACAAAAATATGACATTTCAAACATGCACACGGCATGCACATGACATACACAACAATCGGACAGAAATATGATTTTTCCTACACCTTGAAATGACTTAATAGCCCTTGTATATAAATGGGTTATTTCCTCCCATTTTCTGATTTCGCTCTCATTACTCATCTCTCTCTTTCCTCTACCTTTCTCTTCACGCACTCTCTCTCCCATTCTCACTTTGCACATATGGGTGCACTGTTATCCCTACCAACACCGTCCAAATCGAAGTCACCACCAATTTCATCTCATCATCACGAGTCCAAAACACCTAGTCTTGTCACGAATCTCATCCCCGATTGTTATGATCTAAATCAAGCATAACGCGAGTTTTCCGAACATTTTTCGACTACAGGGCAAGTAATCGAGGCTCAAGACCACCAGTACTTGACTTGCATTGAGAGTGGGAACAAAGCGCAGTCATTAAATGCTGGTGTGGTGTTTTGTTGGATGAATTTTTTCAGGATTTGCTCATTATATCTACACGACATGTATATAATATGCTCACAAATTTGAGCCAGCCCAAAGCTCACAACTTTCTTTTCAAAATCAACAAAAATGAGGTCATCACCCGTGACGTCACCACCATATACACTATATGCACACCACATGCACATCATATGTATAGTACATGCACATGGTATGCACATAACTGGAGATCGAACAATGAGCTACTTTTTGCATGAATGAGAAACCTTAACAGCAACCTATTGGTATAGTGGATACAATTAAAACATAATTATTAAGTATATATGGTTACGATGGCAGTTTGAAAAGTCTTGTTATATATATATATATATATATATATATATATATATATATATATATATATATATCAATCACCGCTTAACTACGCACATGGAAAACATGATATTTGTTGTAGTTATTTCATGGACATGCATGATGCTTAACGTCCTCTAAAGTTTTTCTTAATTTTGTTTTTCGCCGAGGCCAACTAGGTTGTGGTCATACTCACTAAATTATGGAGCACAACGTACGTGCATCATAACTAGTGAACATTCCCGCTTCTCATATTATGATGTAGCCATGCACACCATATTCACATCACATGCACATTACAAAAAAAATTCCACAAATTTCTGCTATTGGACACTTGAACCAAAAGTTGTTCCATCCCAGTTTTGTAGCACATCAAAACTTGAAATTTATTCCACAACCCATAGGCCACAACGTGAAACACAAACCCTAATTTAATTTCTAAGTATTAATTCATCTGATTTCAAAGAGAGTGAAGTCCAAAGAAAGGTGAGAAGAGTGAGCTGAGTTTTGGGTTGACCTCATACCTCTGATTTGGAACAAAGGGATGCGAGAGAGAGATGAGAAGAGAGTTGCATTTTGTACCATATTTTCTATTTTGGCCGGAAAATTCCTTTTTTTTTTGTGACTGAAGCTCTGGCAGGCATAATAAGGTAGGGTGTTTAGTTCCAAGTTCCTTCATCAATGATTTATGGAATAAATGAGTTGTTTGTAAGATGAATTAATACTTAGAAGTTAATTAAATTAGGGTTTGTGTTTCATGTTGGGGCCTATGGGTTGTTGAATAAATTTTAAGTTTTGATATGCTACAAAACTGGGATGTAACAATTTCTGCTTCAAGTGTCCAATTGTAGAAATTTGTGAAAATCTTTCCGTAATGGTGTGTACGACTACATCTTAATATGAGACGCGATAATGTTCACTAGTTATGATGCACGTATGTTGTGCCTCGATATTTAGCGAGTATGACCACAACCTAGTTGGTCTCGGTGAAAAACAAAATTAAGAAAAAGCTTAGAGGACATTAAGGATCATGCATGTCCATAAAATAATGACAATGAGTATCATATTTTTCACGTGCACGTGGCGGTAATTGATATACGTAATAAGACTTTTTAAACTAGCATTGTTACCTTATATATGTAACAATTCTATTTTAATTGTATCCACTATAACAATAGGTTTCCATTAAAGTTTATTATTAATGCGAAAATCAGCTTGTTGCTCGATCTCCAGTTCTGTGCATATCATATGCATGTACTATACATAGGATGTGCATGTGGTGTGCATATAATGTATATGGTGGTGAAGTCACATGTGATGACGTCATTTTTCTAATTTGGAAAAGAGAATTGTGAGCTATGGATTTTTGGGTTGGCTCAGATCTGTGAGCATATCATGTGCATGTCATGTACATCCAGTGAGCAAATCCTAAAAAATTCATTCAATTGAACACCAACATTTAATGAATGGCCTTTGTTCCCATCCTTGATGCGAGTCCATTGGTGGTGGTCTCGAGCCTTGGTTGTTTGCCGTGTTGCTCTGCTTGAGTTTCAATCCCAACGATCGGGGATAAGATTCGTGACAAGGTTAGGTGTTTTGGACTCATAATGACGAGATGAAATTGGTTGTGGCTTCGATTTGGACGGTGTTGGTAGGAATAACAGTGCACCATGTATGCATAGTGAGAAGAGGACATAGTGCATGAAGGAGAAAGTGAGAGAATAGATAGAGAAAGGGAGAGAGAGAAGAGAGATAGTGACACACCCCGACCCGGAATGTCCACTAGGACACCGAATTGAGCTATACTAGCTGATACCTGGAAGGTGACGAAGCCATAAAGTGTGGTGATGAGGAAAATATGAATAAATTTAAACCTAAAAGTGTCTAAATACCAGAGTGCGCTGGTGAGTGGGTATGCACCCACTTCACACGTGTCGTCAGAGTATAAGTAAAGTACAGTAATGTGGGTAAAGATCATGCCCTCAAAAGTAGCCACCAAACTAAGATTTGCCAAGAATCCTCATCGATATGAACTTTCAGCAGTTTAACCTAGAAGGGTGCAAAACAGAAAATATGAGTGGGCAAAACAAGGATCTTTCTTTTTAAAATGTAATAACCCCTCACCGTAAAACCCATATAATTCCCTAGAAACATAACAATACATATGTATATGAAAATCATGCTAAAGAGCAGTAAGAACCAAGGTATGCCATGTCGAAGTATCTCAGTAACAACCATATAAGCAAGATGAAATAAATCAATATAAAATGATATGTCAGCTGGAGTTGCCTAACGTGACCTGTACGATTGAATCTATCTAGCTTGAGTGACTTGTACAATTGTATCCATCTAGCCGGAGTCACCTAACATGACGTGTACGGCTGTAACTATCTAGCCGGAGTCACCTAACATGACCTGTACGGCTATATCCATCTAGCTAGCCGGAGTCTCTTGTATGGCTGTATCTATCTAGCCGGAGTCACCTAATGTGACCTGCACGGCTAAATCCCTAACTCATCAATCTATCCATATGTACTCACCTGAACTAACCTGGGCTTCCATATCGTCACATAATGCAATATAATCATGCTGATGCGATACTAGAAAGCAATGCATGTATGACATGGCATTTAAATCACAATTTCATTTAAAAACGGTTTCTGGAAAATATAAGCACATAATTGTATATATAGAAAACCAAAAGCCCACTCACCTGAAGTCCGCGCTACAACTCCCTAGCACAATATCAAGTTGTCACGAATGATCAGCGCCTAAAACAATTATCAAACCACGTCTCATAATTCTTATCGATAGAATACATAATTTACATAAAACACATCCCTACGTATTTCAATCTGAAAGATCCGCATCACCGATTTCCGATCCATTACTTCCAAAGATCCACATTATTCTTCTAGAATAACATACTAAAGTTTCATTACGATCCAACTGTTGGATCTCCGCCAATTGCCAAATTCAAGTGACGGTTAACATTTTATTTTACTAATTTACAAATCCAATTCGGGAAGATCCGTATTTCGGATTCCCGATCTGTAACTTCCTACATTCCTCCAATATTACGAATAATAACCTATTAAAGTTTGATGACGATCCAACGGTCGGATCGTCGATTTATATGATGACCTATTAACGTACCGTAGATAATTTAGATTCTAATGATCAACTTACGTCATTCAATTCTCAAAACTGAACTCAAGTCATCTAATATAACCTAAAAATAGCATTAACGACCCTTTGGCCACACGCCGCCGTGGGTGGCGATCGGCCGCCCCGACTCGTCGAAAAATCCAACTATTTCCAAAAATTACCAAAATTTACAGAAATGAAGATCTCAAAAAGTATAGCAAACTTTATACCTGTGCCCAAGTTCGATTTGGCCGGGAAAGGCCCCAATTTCATTAAACCCGCCGGAAAACCCTAAAATTAGGTGCACTAAAATTCACCGTCGCCGATGCTCCGCCATCCACATACCTAGCTAGGCTTTGATCCAGAGATCAAGGAGAGTACATTGGGGGTGGTAGTCGATGAAATTAGTTATAGGAATGGGAATTGCCATCGTATGTTCTTCGGCGGCGTTGTTGTTCCCCGTCACAAAATAGGGCCAATTACCATCGTCTCATGGATGGAATATGAAGGAAAATGAGTGGAATGATGTTTTCCGATGATGGAGAACCTTGGTTTGTTGGAAAAACGTTTGAAATGGCGTCGGGATTGCTAGCTTCACCATCAGGTCGGGCCGGTTAGGCACTGATTCCTGTTCCCCTGTTTTCCTCTTTTCCTCATTTCCCATCCCTTCTCTTGTTTCTGATTGGTTCTCCTTTTTTCCCTTTCCTAATTGGTCCAGTTCCTCCCACTTTTCTCTCCTTTTTCTGCTATCTCCAATGCCCATCTTTCTTTCTTTTAATCTGGGCCACACGTGTGGCTTTCCAGATTTAGCTTCAAAAATCTGGAGCCTTCCAGAAAATAATTAATTGACCATTTTGTCCTCGACTTCGTTTGTTAATAACTCCTTCATTATAACTCCAAATTACGTTCCGTCTGCACCCACACATCCGTAGCGACGAGTACTACAAGGATACGCCAAAAAAAAGTCTTATGTGACATGACACAACAGTCAACAGAAGTCAACACATTTGCCTTGAAGGGCATTTTCGTAAATTCACATTTAAGTTATATTAGATGACACAACAGTCAACAGATCAACATGTTAACTAATCGGATCACACGTTAAGAACCCATTAATGGATTTACCCGCGAATAACCTGTTTCAACCCAATAAGAAAAAAAAAATAGTTTGATATTTTTAAACTACTAAAAAGGCTTACTACAATAGTCATTGTATTTGATCTCACATAAGTGAGATTAAAAAATCCAAAAGCACATTCAAAATACCAAAGCAATTTAAAATACTAAAGCGCAATAAAATTCATTTAACTAATTTACAAGTGTGGAAATGTGAAAAAATATACAAACGCTCGTGATCACACCCTTTATGCTTTGACGATGGATACGTCGTTTAGATTTTCAAGCCCTATAAACCCTCGTGAACGATGTTTTCAAGGGAGTTCAAAATAAATAAAAATCCATAATAATTAATATAAAGGTGTGAAAAATGTGAAAAGAATATAAAAATACTTGTGATTGCATCCTCCACACATAGTGTTGGCTACATTGTCGTTTAGATTTTAAAAACCCTCCAAACCTTCATAAATACTATTTATTGTCTGAGTGCAAATTAATGTAGAATTGTGAAAAATGAATGTAAAAAAGAATTAAAAAAAAACATACAATCACTCATAGTGACAAGCTTTACAACTTACATAAAAGGGTTAACTCCGAAATTCAATCTTCGATTTTTGTTTACGCTTTATTATTTTCACCAGATTTCATTTTTCAAATTTTCTTTTTTGAAAACATGATCTTTTAGCAAATGCAGAAAAATGAACCGTTCGAATTGTTGATATCACATTCCAGTGTTCACGATTAACTGAAATATGAATCAATGTAAATAATTTCTGTAGACTTATTAAACTCCGAGTAATATTTTTCACTAATCGTAAAATTTGAACTTGATATCACTTACGTTTTAGTGAGTCGTGTTGTGTCATATTATCTGTTTATTTTAACGGGTAAAAATATATTCTCTTTAACGAGTAAACCGGCGGACAGGTCATATTACTCGTTAATATTAATGAGTCGTGTTGTGTCATATTATCTGTTTATTTTAACAGATGTTGCATAACACAATCAATTAAGATATCAAAAATGTTAAGAAAATAAGACGAACATGAAAAACACAACAAGAACACCAAGTCTACCTACAATCATAACATATTTATCATATAAATGAAGAAATTTATATGGACTCTAAACTTCTCCTTTCTAATTCACAATTTTACAGTTTATGAGAGACGCAAAATATTTTGAAATAGACATTTCACATTACAAGTGTACTAACTAAACAAACTATATATAACTCAGACTGTTATTACAAATAAACAAAAACCTAGTTATAAACTAACAAAGAAAGGTTTGTTTCCATCGACATAGTCTCTAACAAATTGAACATCAATGATATGATTGTGTACGAGTCTCACAATCTAATTTAAACGAGAGAACACATAAATATTCCCAACTAAAAAATTGTGTTCAGATTAACAAAACCAACGTGAGCCGCTGTGATACCTTCGGAGTTCTCAACACTAAGAAATTACAATTCAGTTGGCAATGGAAACTAATTGGATATTTTGCATCGTGAAATTATCGTCTGTAATTATAAAATTAAATAATGGGATTAATTATTAATTAAAAGCTTTCTAATTTTTGAGGTGTTTATGCTTTGGCCTCACATATATTTTGGACTCATCCAGAAATATACTCTCCCAACTTATGCTTCTTGTGTCTCCTCCGGATCCTCTGTTCACTTCCTGTTGATATTTACTTCCCTTCCACCAGCTTCTTCTTTTCTCTGCTGTCCCCGCCCTGTTTTTCTGCAACTTTTCTGGTGTCTCATGTGACGCATTCGGACAATTTTACCGTTCAAAATCCCATCTTTCTACAAACTCAGTTCTCAGATGCTTTGAACTTGGGTAGCTGGGTGTGTGTTTTTCTGCGAGTGAGCTCTCAGATTCAGCTCGTTTCTTGAAATTCATTGAATTTGGGTTTCTGGGTTTGCGTTTTATCTGATGGGTGCTGCTTCTGCTGGGTACCCTTTTGGAATCACTTCCCATTGCCCTGGAAAGTCGGGGGCTCTCCCTCACAAGGTGGAGTTCTTTGGCTCTAATTTCCCACTGCATGTGGAATTTCCAGGACATAAATTGTACCCAAGTTCCATTTTTGCCCCTGCATCCAAGGTAATCTCAGTCACCTCCCTTCTTACCTACTTTACATGCTGCAGAAACTGAGGAGAAAATAGGAAGAAAAAAAGTTAGAAATTGGAGACTTCATGATTTAACTGTATTTGTGGTTGCAGAATAAGCAAAATCTATGATTTGTTTGAATTGTTAAATTTGTGTAAATTTGTAAGGTGCTTGTTAATTTATTGATTTTGGTAATTAAAGATTTTTCTTGAGCGGAAATATAAGTTTTGTTTGTAATTATTTCTAACTTTTCACTAATTTTAGAAAATATTTGTTTTTTAAAACAGAAAATGCTTAGATACGGCAATGTAGTGATTAATACTAAGTAGTTTGAAATGGTTTGGAGTTAAAATGGCAATTCTAAAGTATTGATTACCCAAAAACCCGAATCTTATTATCACCATTATCATCAACTGTTTTGCTTTTAAGTTAATTTAAGTCTAGATCATGTGCCGTATAATTTCGTATTCTCATGATGAATCCATTAAAATAGTTATTCATCATTATATCCGCTGTTACAAAGGCAGTAAGTAAGGTGTGTTTTTTTCTCGACGCAGGAAATTGCAAGTCGAATATGTTCTCTACCTGATGATGATGAATGGTTCTTGGAAGAAATGTTAACCCCCATTCTTGATTCAGTTGAAAATCCTATCCACCTGAAGAGCATGTCTGTTGAAGTTAGTTCTGAGGCATTTTAATACTTTGCTTTGTGTGCTTACACTTCCGTTCACAACTTCTTTACTCATCACAGAACAATCAGTGCAGGAACTGAAACAGTTATCTGATGAAATCCGTTCAGAGTTATCATCTATAATGTTGAGAACGCGAAAGTCTTTCAGAGCCAGTTTGGCGGTGGTGGAGTTGACGGTTGCAATACACCATGTTTTTCATGCTCCCGTGGACAAGATAATTTGGGATGTCGTAGAACAAGTAAGATCATAAATATATACCTTTCTCTTTGTAGTAATGGTTAATTCTAAGAAAGGCGGTTGAGGTTATGGAGAACTTGCTATACTGTTTCCATTAGGCTGTTCATAGTTCATACCAGAAAGAAGACATCTAAAACAGAACGCGAAGAAATCATTCATGGGTAGTTTCGGTGCACATTTATTTATACATTGTCATTGGATGATATAAATGTTGAAATTTTTCTCTTATTCTGGCAGACATATGCACATAAAATACTTACAGGAAGGCGGGGCCTCGTACATACAGCTCGACGAAATAATGGTTTTTCTGGTCCTTCCTCTCGACCTGGGAGCGAATATGATCCGTTCGGGCCAGGGCATGGGTGCAGTAGCGTTTCTGCTGGACTTGGTAATGTCTACTTCCTGTATGTTTCTTTTTCATTTCTCCTGTGATGAAATCACTGTCTTCGGAAAAAGTTTATGTTTTTATTTAAAATAACTTGCAACAACCTTCTCTGGACATTCTGTTAACCAGATATGCTGCTTTAGACCCGATGACATTTATGCAGCTAGTGATAGTATATGGTCTTTCCTCTGAGCATTATTTATTATGATGTATGAGCAATTGTTTCAAGTTTGGCAAGCTAAATTGGATTTAAAACTATATTATTTTTAACTGGACTGCAATTATAATCTTTACAGGCATGGCAGTTGCACGGGATATTAAAGGAAAGCAGGAATGTATTGTTTCAGTCATCAGCAATGGGACAACAATGGCTGGACAGGTCTATGAGGCGATGGGTAATGCTGGTTATTTGGACTCAAATATGGTAGTTATTTTAAATGACAGCCGGCACTCTTTACATCCAAAGACTGACGAGGGTCCGAAGACAGCTATTAGTGCTCTGTCTAGTACCCTAAGCAAGCTCCAGTCAAGTAAATCCTTTCGAAGGTTCAGAGAAGTTGCTAAGGTATTTCCGTGTTTTTTTTTATTATCATACCTCTAGCATTGGAATATTTTGAGACATTAAACTTTATTTAAGGATTTTCTTTGAACTTATATATATTGGAAATTTTGAAATGAGAGATATCTTTACAGAAAAATATATTTAACTTTTGACAGTACTTCAGACAATCTGAGTATAGGAAAGTTATTTGGTTTTCTGCGGCATGCATCTGAGAGAAAAATTTTGTGGCCTTTGGGGATTATGGAAATGTCAAGCATCTTCTGTTGCTATGAGCATTATCAAGATTTTGTGCCTTCTGCTTTTTGTTCTATGAAGTATTTACTTTTCTTCCCCTTTTTTGACAGGGTGTTACTAAAAGAATTGGTGGAGGCATGCATGAATTGGCAGCTAAAGTTGATGAGTATGCACGTGGTATGGTCGGTCCACTAGGATCAACTCTTTTTGAAGAGCTCGGATTGTATTATATTGGCCCTGTTGATGGACACAATGTTGAAGACCTGATTTGCGTTCTACAAGAAGTGGCATCTCTTAATTCAATGGGTCCTGTTTTGGTTCATGTGATAACGGAAGAAAATCAGGAAGTTGAAAACAACCCAAAGAATGGGGTAGAAGGTAGATTACCGCTCATCTCCCTCCTTCTCTGATGTTCATTTCATATTCTGTACAAAATTCTGCAGTAAATTTAAGGATTCATGAGTTGACTTGAATGTAGTCAAACTCAGCCCAATATACTTTGGTTTTATATTTTTTGTCTGAGGCTTTGCCTTTGTTCAAGCCTTTTGACATTGTCGACTACAAAGATTGGTTCACATTTTGTATAGGATGAAAAGCCATGTTCAATTTGATCTGACATATATGCTATTTTACACTTCCCAAACCTGCAGGTTTCAACAACTCTGATGGTTTACCGTCCAAAATCCACCGTAGAACTTATAGCGACTGCTTTGTGGAGGCTTTGGCAATGGAGGCAGAGAAGGACAAAGATATTGTAACTGTTCATGCAGGAATGCATATGGAAACAGCATTTCAACTATTTCGTGAAAGATTTCCCGACAAATTTTTTGACGTGGGAATGGCTGAGCAACACGCAGTTACATTTTCGGCTGGTTTGGCATGTGGAGGACTTAAGCCATTTTGCATAATCCCATCTACATTCCTACAGAGAGCTTATGATCAGGTAGTAATCATATTTTAATTAGTTTTGGAATAAATAATTAATGGTATAACAATAATATGATGTTAATATCTCTGATATCTTATCATGGCCTGTTTAGGTAGTTCATGACGTAGATCGGCAAAGAATTCCAGTGCGTTTTGTCATTACAAGTGCAGGGTTGGTAGGATCTCATGGTCCCATGCAGTGTGGAGCGTTCGATATAACATTTATGTCATGCTTACCAAACATGATCGTCATGGCACCATCTGATGAGGATGAGCTTGCCAACATGGTGGCCACTGCAGCCTATATTGATAATCGTCCAGTTTGCTTCCGATATCCAAGGGGTGCCATTGTTGTGATGGACCATTCCATATGCAGTGGGACCCCCATTGAGGTAATTCAGCTTCATTGCTTAAAAATAAGTATACTGTCATTAATCATTACCGATACGACTTGGTACGTTTAATACAGAGGATTTTAACTTTTTATGCGTTTAATTTTGAATTCTTTGCGCTGCTGCGTTTAATTTGACTAATTTGTGCTCCTGAGCAGATTGGAAAAGGGAAAATTCTTGCGGAGGGTAAAGATGTGGCATTGCTTGGATATGGATCAATGGTTCAGAACTGCCTCAAGGCTCGGTCTCTTCTTTCGACGCTGGGCATTGATGTAACAGTTGCAGATGCAAGGTTCTGCAAGCCCTTAGATGTCAAGCTTCTTAGGCAGCTTTGTCGAAACCATTCATATCTGATCACGGTTGAGGAAGGTTCTATTGGAGGATTTGGATCCCATGTTGCACAGTTCTTTTCTCTCGACGGACATCTTGATGGAAACATTAAGGTAATATTTATTTTCAGTTCAATATTGATTGTCAATGGCACATTATATGTCAACACATCGTTCCTCATATTTTGTTCTCTGCCTGAAATCGACATTCCAGTGGCGGCCAATTGTTTTACCGGACAACTACATTGAGCATGCATCCCCAAATGAGCAGCTAGCTATTGCTGGATTAACTGGACACCACATAGCTGCAACTGCGTTGACTCTGCTTGGCCGTAATCGTGAAGCCCTTCACTTGATTTGCTAGGCATCTGCTATTCTCTGCCCTTTCACCGAGACTATGTTTCTTAGCGGAAAAATATGAAAAACAGATCAAAGCTCAAGTAGCACTAATTCGACCAAAATGTTCCAAAAATTTATACCCTATCAATTTGTATAGAAGTGCTTTTGTCAAAAGTAGTTAGTATGCAAGTTTATGTTCATTAATGTGCAGCAGCGCAAAGGAAGTTTTTGAAATTTAAATTTAAATTTAATACCATGTTATATATAGTGCATTAAATTGAAGATTTGAATTCACTTTTTCAAGATTTCTAAGGGCACGTGATGGTGAAACGTTTTGGGTGTCATTGGACCACTACACGTGGTGTTATCGGTCCATTCGTGTTAACGTCTACAACTAATTTTATAACATGTGGCTTACAGCACGGTGAAGATATTTCACTTAAACTCATCCATTAACAGTCAACAACCGATCTTATAACATGAGAGTAGTAGGGTGAGGATGTGTTGACTACAAAAATCACTTAGCCTACGTGGCACGCAGACCGAGTAATTAGTAAGCTAACTATGTCCTTCAAATGTGTGCGGGGCGTGCCAACTCGCCAGTCGAGTTTGACCGAGGAGTAAAATGTGCTGATGTTGTGTTGATGCGTGCGGCTGACTCATGTGTCCTACAACTGCGGCCGAGAAAGGAACACATCTCAGCCTCTAGGTCCTCAACACTGAAGACAAGGCTACCAATAACAAAGTTCACGGCTCGTCGTCGTCCGATTCGGCCACAGTAACTGTATTTGTGAAGGTGAACCCACGCCGAATCGATACTAGAGTATAAGGGCACAAATACTCAAAGCGGATGAAGGTCTTCATAATAAACGTGGTTTGGCCGTCTGAATGCCGAACTCTGAAACCCACTTGCGAGTATGCGATCATAAAACAACTCGGCGTTTGAGGTACCGAGCCTAAGTATCAGTAACACCTCACTTCGCTAAAATGGCTGGTGAGATGACCTCTGTCGACGGGGATCCGAAAACCCTCGTCGGCCGAGACTTGGATAGATAACCTGTCGACCCTGTCGCATTGCTATTTATCCAAACTGAAGGTGCTTCAAGGACGGCTTATTCTACGGCAACAGTGTTGTTTATCCAAACTGAAGGTGTTACCAGTTGCCTCCACAGTGCTGTCTATCCAAACTGAAGACGTGAAGGTAGAAAAAAGAAAATAAAAATCTCAAGGGTGTTGAGAGGTTTCGCGTAGAGCGAGAAATTGCGCAGGGAAGATTTATCTGTTGAGTTGGAAGTCTTTTGAATGTTGCCATTGCCTTTGTATTTATAGGAATTGAACCTCATTCGATCGAATTATACCTCTACTCGGACTGGGATTCCCTACCCCAATCAAACTTTATCTTGGCCACTCCTCTTTCTGCTAGGACTCTGGACCTAATCCCCCTACTGGCCATGTTCTTCCTTGCTTCTGCATCCTGGCCTCGCCAAGACTCCCTATAGCACTTGGACTCCTCATCCGTCTCACAGATGGACTTTATTTCCTTCATTTGGACGAGCCTTTCTTTTACTGGGACTTGGCCGACCTAACCTAGTCGGCCCACAAACCGAATAGCCCATAACATTTCCCTCACTAAGCCTCTGAGCTGAGAAACACCTCTCGCTCGGCCCAAATCATTATTTTGGGCCCAAACATTGCCCCCTCGCTTCTGAGGTCGTCGGTCTTGGCCGAGCCTCGTCCTTGAAGAAGCGATACCACTTTCCTTGTCTCGAAACACTCATATATGCGCATTTATGAGGCACGCCCGACTATCGTTTCTGCACTATCTCTCTGCCACGCAGCGACATCCTAAGGTTCTCAGTAGCCCTAATGATGTTTCTCGAACCACGCAGTCACTGAAACATCCCTTCATTATTACTCACCGCCACACGCCATCATGCATTTTTAATTTTGCGAGACATTCAGTCCTTTCACCTGGATTTCTTCAAATATCCGGAATGATTAGCGCTTTTCCCGATTGATTTTATCTCAACTTCGAAAATTAAACGCCTTATCTTTCCACTAAAACGCCTATAAATTCCCAACTTCCCATTCACTTACACTCTTACGCTTCCAGAATTTTCAAATCTTTTCCTCGCTTTTGCTCTTCAAACCCCTCTCAATTCTCAAAGAATCCCAGAATTCTCAAGCTTCTCTGCAACCAACCTTTAATCATAGAAACCGTAGAATTTCCTCCCACGGCTTCCTTCATCTCTAAGATTGCCGAAGAATGCGAGAAGTGCGAGAGTATCCTTGATCGATTTTCCATCAAAACCATGAGCTTTGAGAGCGACATAAGTGTCACCCACCAAATTCTCTGGCCACTCTTCAGGGAGGCCGTCATTCCATCCATCATCGACCTCTGCAAGGATCATTGCCTAGCACCCCTGTTACGAGGGTTTGATTGGTCCAAATGAGATTCAGCCAAGCTCCAAGGCTCTTGGCCCTCGACCACAGCGTCCTGGGTAGTCTAGGTTGCCCGCATGGAGACACACTCGGCGAGCAGTGGAAGAAACATAGCATCTACGATGCCATCAGATTTTCTTCCATGGAAATTAGCATGGACAAAGAGCTACTTATGGCGGCCCTAAGCCTTTAGTGCTCAGCCACCAATACCATAATTCTTCCATTCAGCCCTACCGGCCCCACCGTCCTTGACGTTACTGCCATTTTGGGGACCCCCCATTCTGGTACTCCAGTCGATGCTGCCCTCTCTAGGCATCCGTCGAGGCTGGATTTGAAAGCATACTTCAAAATTCGGGCTATCGAATCCCTGAAGGAGGAAGAAAAAGATACTTCGAAGGAAGAAATCCAAAAATGGTACAAAAACTTTTTCAATTACAACACCCTCTTTTACCACTTTGCTGGTCAAGGGGAGGACGTGCCTCGGAAGGGAGAACACGAGGCCTTCCTTTTCTACTGTCAAGGGGAGGACGTGCCTCGGAAGGGAGAACCAAGTCGAACAAATGCTTGGTCGAGAACATGTCGGTGGCCGAGGCCCTGGCGAGTGGTCTTCCCCTAGCGCTCAGCCCAGCCATACTTGCTAATCTTTTCGCTGCTTGGCCAAAACGACCGTTGCCAAGATTAACCCCCAGCAGAGTGGACCCCTATGGCTTTTCCAACTCTGGCTGCAGGTCTACTTTGCCACGCTTCGGCCAGCCGTGCTCATCTTTCAACCCGCTGAAGCGCTTGGCCTCCAGTTGCTGGCTTCTTGACCAGAACTACCTCACCCGGCCGAAGAAATCTTCAAATTCTTCTTCAGCCTTAACGCCCTGTCCGACGATGAGCTCTTGATTTTTCATCGTCGAGACTTCCCTAGCTCGATTCAACTCCCATTAACAGCAGAAGACGGTGAAAAGGACCTTGTTCTTCACCGGCACTGAGGATCATTCGTGCTGCCACACGATCTTCCTCTTGGTTGCAATGCTCGCCGAGCGAATTGAGAGGTCTACCACCCCCACTTTACTGCTCGGCAACTCAACTATGTCCAGGGTGTTCCGGTGCCTTTCTTTTCTTCCCACTCTCTCCTCCGCCGATGACGTCTTTCTGGATTTCTTGAGAAGGAGTTTAAAACTGCTGAGAAGGACTTCCAAGAGTGGTGTAAGAAATTCTGTCTTCGACCAACCGTCCTTGAAGCCCTTTGCAACGACACTTTTGGTGACTGGTGGGAGGAATAAGTCAAAGACTTCTTCGGCGCGTCGGTCGATGACGTCGTCACCAAGCTCTTTGGTGACAGACCCAAGAGGGCTGCCACCCTCACAAAAGACACGACCCAAGGTATATCTCTCAAAACCTTCTTCTTATAACTTACCATCAGCTAACTTTATTTTATTCTTTCTTTTAGGCGATCATGCACCTCAGCCAGTAGACGTCACTGCCGCGGTTGTGGCCAAGAAGAAGAAGGCAGTTTCTCTTCCCAAAACCGTCGTGGCCGTTATAGCTTATCCGCCGAGCAAACGGCCACACCCGGAGATTAAGGCAACTGGTGGGTCTCCTCGTCCCACAAAATGCGTCAAGAAATTGGCGAAGAAAAGGGACCGGGAGACTCTTGTCACTTTCATCCAAACGGTGACACAGCCGCCCTCAGTTGCCCATGTATCAGAATTGGCACTACCAAGTCATCGCCTATGGTTCGTCCTGCTCCCCCGGCCAAACCCGAGACTGCTCGGCAGGCCGAACCTGAGGCAGCTCGGCAGGTCGAGGATCTCTCGGCTCGAAAGCTGTCCGCGACAGGGGTCACACATTCAAGTTCTTCCCCTCCTATCTTTCGGGTTCCAACGGCGAGGCGGCCGTCCCCAACTGCCTCGAGAGTTAAGATACGCACTGACGGGCCATCCCCCCCATTTGACCAGTTTCTCAGGTCAGAGTCGAACTGGTAGCTGCTCCACGGGTCGAGTCCCTTGCAGTCTAGGGGACCACTGCTGTCCCCATCTTGAAGGAGGTGACTCCCTTGGTCGCCAAATCCCCCCTCAAGCATCCAAAACCATCGATGGTGGTCCTGGAGAAGGAAGAGGTATGATTATGTCTGCTGATGATTCTAATTTTCATTTTGATCCTAGTACTAACAATCTTTTCCTAGGATGATGACATCGACGAGACTCCGCTCACGAGCCGTCCTCGACCTTCTTCCACAAATCCACCCCAGGGACCGTGGACATCCCGGTCGATCCTCATGTGGCAGACAAGAGGAAGAAGACCGTTGCCAAGCCTGAAGTGCCCGCGGCGTCAACGGTCCATTCACAGGATGGGGGCTTGGTGACCCCCCCCCCCAAGAAGCTCCATCGGCTTATGTAAGTTATTTTGCTGTTTTTTTTAACTTTTTTATGCCCCAACTTTGTTTTGATGAGTCACATTTGGTGTAGCCTACCATGGTTTGGTGACCAAATGCAATGATTCAGCTGGGACTCTCTGTATAGGACCATGAATCTGGCATTGTGCACATCCTCGCACGTACTTGATACAATCTTTTAAAACACTTGGCCAGAAGTATCCATGTTGTCGAAGCAGCCATCGCATCTTTCGGCCGAATTGATGTGCTCCACATATCCCTTCGTGGACCTCGGCCATCACTTGAGCAACCTTTTCAGGGCCTAGACATAACAACAACAAGCCGTCCTTGCCCTTTCTATATAATGCGTTTTGGTACAACACATAATTCGTGGCATGAACCTTTGTTCTTTGGTCGTGTTTTCCATTAGTATTGTCGAGATATCGCATGATCATTCTTCTCCAATCATTTGGCAATGCTTCGACCACGCAAACTTTGACGGGATCTTACCATCCTAGCAACGAAAGTAAGGACATGACTCGCGTTTGAATCACATGATCCTGATCGAGAACCTATTGATTAACCAGGGCAGGGTATGACTATCGTATAACAGGTATTGCCCGGCCTATCTTGCCCTCCATGAGTTGTGCGCTAGAGGCTATTTGGGCCAACTCGTCTCTATCGAAGGACTCGGCCAAATAATTGGCGACCAAATGACAAGGAGCCAAAGTGCAACTCATGCAACGAAAAGTACCATTGAGTTGGTTAATCACCAGTTTAGAGTCGTCGAGGACAAGGACGCGAAGTGCCCGTAAGTAGTGAAGGATACTAAGGCCGATAATAAGGGCTTCATATTCGGCCTGGTTATTTGTGTAGTTGAAATCGAGTTTGAGAAAGAAATACCATCGACGGTGATTGGGAGACTGATGACTATTCCTACCCCGGTCGAAACGGAAGTGCACGAACCATCAAAGTACATTGTCCAAAAATTATCTCGGGCCTCCACCATGCCGATTTTAAGATCATTGCCCCCAAAGTCATATAGGGATAGGTGTTGAGCCAAGAAATCGGCCAATGCTTAGCCCTTGACAGCCTTCTGGGGCACATATTGCAAACTGAACTCAGACAACGCCATAGTCCACTTCCCGATTCGGCCTTTGACAATCGGCCAAGTAAGCATATAACGAATGACCTCAGTTTGGGCAATGACTTGAGTGACGGAAGAGAGCATGTAGTGCCTGAGTTTAGACGCAGCAAAAAACAACGTTAAGCAAAGTTTTTCGACAACCGAATAGTTGATCTCAAGAGCATTAAGATTGCAGCTAAGGTAAAAGATAGCCTACTCGCGCCCAGCGTCATTGTCTTGTGCTAAAAGACAACCGATGGACTCCTCGGCCGTGGAGATGTATAACTTAAGAGGTTTGCCACGTCGGGGTGGAAAGAGGATCGGTGGGGGTGCAAAGGCAACCTTGATATGTGTGAAGGCCTCATGATGCTTTATGTGCCACTCAAACTTGTCCGTGTCCTTGAGTTTTAGCAAGGTGGAAAAACGCGCAGTTTCCCTGCCAAGTTTACGATAAATCGGTAGAGAAAGTTAATCTTGCCGAGCAATGATTGTAATTGCTTTTTGGTTGCCAGAGGCGACGCGTTGATGATTGCTCGAGCCTTGTTCTCATCGACTTCAATCCCCCGGTGGTGAACCAGGAAACCTAAGAAATTATCGGCGAATATGTTGAAGGCACACTTAGTAGGGTTCATTTTGAGGTTATGTCGGTGCATGCGTAAGAAGGCTTGGCGAAGATCCTCCAAGTGTGTCTGCCGACGCTTCGATTTGATGACAACGTTGTCAATGTATACTTCGACTATAGTCCCAATTAGATCGTGAAAAATAGCGTTCATCGCTCGTTGGTATATGGCACCGGCGTTCTTTAGGCCAAATGGCATAACGACCTACTCATGAGTGCCAAGTGCTAATGGGCATCGAAAAGCAGTTTTGTGAACATCTGCTTCGGCAATGAAAATTTGGTTATAGCCCGCATGCCCATCCATGAAGGAGAAAATGGCATGACTTGCCGTTGCGTCGATTAATAAATCTGAAATCAGCATTGTATATTCATCTTTGGGAGTTGCCAGATTTAGATTCCAAAAATCGATACAAATTTGTAAGACTCCACTTTTCTTGAGAATTGGGACTATATTCGCTAACCATTCGACATATTGAGCCGTCCGAATGAACCCGGCATTCAAGAGCCAAACAATCTCATCCTTTATGCCGAGTTGTACTTCTGTCGAGAATCGTCGAGGTGGTTGGCTAAATGTTTTGCATCCAGGCTTAATGCGCAATTTGTGTTCAACAAGCTTTCGATCTAACCCAGGCATCTCATGATAACTCCAAGCAAAACAATCTTTAAACTCATTGAGTAAATTACAAAGCTCGCCTTTCATGGGTTGGGGTAACAAAGCACTAATAAATAAGGGTCGTGGATCTTCGGCCGTCTCAACATTTATTTCTTCCAAATGGTCTTTGACTTGGGGTTGATTATCTTCGAGTTCGGCCGAGGCAGCCTGAACTTTATCCAGTGATAGAGCTGGGCCGTTGTCTCCCTCGGCGAAAAACTCAATCAGGTTGACTCCCGAGTTTGGTTGCTTGGAAACCACATACCAATGGGCCAGCAGTCGTTCCATGGTTGAGGAAACCGCGATCTAGCACCATTCTTGGCTGGCGTCAATCATCGATATAGGTAAGTAAGTTGGCCAATCCGAGTCTCGCCGACTCCTGGTGGACAGTCTCGGCGGTAACCTCAATGGCCTTCTGCACAGAAATCTTTGTCGGCCGTCCTTCCTCATTGAAGCCTTGAAGGGTAATGTAGCCGACGTGATCAGTATAGTAACGGGCTTGGATCATGTTAGCCTCAAATGGCTGGTTGTCGGTCTGATGGATCCAATTGTGGCTGAGTAGGGCGTTATACTCGGTCTTCGAGTCGACAATGAAGAACGCGGTCATGTGATTGCGGCCGGCTACGATTACCTCCAGAAGAAGCACTCCTTTCGTCTGGGACTTGTCTCTCACGAAGCTGCTCATAGTTATCCCGAACGGGATGAGTTCGTCGTTTGACCATCGTAAGGCTCACATGACAGATACAGGCATAACGTTGACAGTGGCCCCACAATCGACGAATACCTTGGAGACTGGTATCATTCGATATGAGTCGTAACATACAACAGCTTTAAATGTTGCAGATTGGTAGTGTAGGACCGGGGAAACAACTCAGCAAGGGCTATTGTAAGCTTGTCTGTCTTGCTTTCTGACCCTTCTTCTTCAGTGGTGACGAAGTCGACCTGTGTCGCCTCATCGGCAACTACATCGCCATCCAAGGATGTTGGCTGGGGAGTATTTGTCTGAAATTCAGCGGGTAAGACATGAACCATGCTGATCTCCATGTTGTCGAGGACAGAAGGGTCCAGTGTGTCATGATCGTCTTCTCTTGGGTTATCGATCGAAGCATCTTGTTCTTGAGCGTCTTCAGCTAGGGCATCCGTCATATCGTCGGCGGCATCCGTCATATCCTTGAGCCCACTTATCGTTGGGACCTGTGCCATCTTACGGGCTTGCTCTTGGTAGGCAATTCGAATGTTTCTTGTATCAAGATACGCATCAAGTCCCGCCACACGCTATTTCTCATCAGCCGTAAGGCTGAAGAGAGCCACTGTCGAGAAGACTTGGAAATGGTATCTCAGATATTGAAGATCTTCCAGGGGAAAAGGAAGCTCAGCGGGGTTTATATCAGTGTATAGATCAACATCAAAGCCGAGTACTCAAGCTTTGCGTATGTGCTGGAATCTAGCCTTTATTGCCAGATCGGTAGTCTTCTAAATTATTTGCTAGGCATCTGGGGAAGTTAAAGCCAAATCGAAAGCCTCTTGACACTCTTTTGGCAGGCTGTATAAATCATTGGCCGAATGTGTCTTGTGAAATTCCAGCATGTATGCTAGAGCTTCGCCAAAGAAATGAGGATGAAGATTTCGTCGTATCTTGATCAATGGTTCTGGTGACGATAATGGAGGAAGTTTAGTCTCTGATTCCTTTCTGAATTGCTCGAAACGAGCTTTCATTTCCCCTGGTCGAATGAGCTTGATCCGTTTGTCAGATTCTTCAAAGGCAGTTCTGATATTACGATCAGTGGCCTTCTTGCCTTCAAGTAATTAGTCATGATCGCTGGTGGTTGGCGATCATCTCCATCTTCCTCTGTTTCTTTTGGCTGCCACTTGGGAGCCGAAGAAGCTTGGGCCGCCTGTCGTTGAGCCATGCAATCTATCCTCTGATAACGACGTTTTTGGGACCTCGACAACGCACTATACACGCCGGTTGGAGAGTTGTACATGTACCATCGCTGGTCTCGTGGTTCTGGCGGCTTAAACATCTTCCAGTTTGGCGATGGGCTGGTACTGCTAGAGCTTCGCGCATAGTAGTCTTCATTATAAAATGGGACGTCAAATTCGAGCCGTCGCCTAACCCAAGATAGTCATTCGGACCGTGGTTGGGGACTAAGCCTGTCGAACACTTTTTGACGCTGGCCTGAGCCGAGCACCTTTGGTGGTGTTGCTGTGATAATGGGTGGCTGTCAGGACGTTGCCGTGTTGGGTAGCAGTTGTCGTGGTGGTGGTACTTGAGGTGGTTTTTCTTTCGACTTGGTTATGACCACCTTCATCTTGCAACGGCTGCACAGCACCACCGGCCCATCAAACTCTTCCTTGATAAACCCCGCCAAGGCTTCAGCTATTGTGGGTCCTGTCAATCTTGTTGGTGGCTCATTGGAGGATAAGTCGACCTTGAGCTGTGGCCGAGAATTTTGTTTGGCAACATGCTGTATTGGCACGAACTCAACCTTTGTTTTCCCCTTGTTCTTGGGCAAGTAGGCATCTACCATTCCAACTGTCGCCGAGGGGAAGGGATTAGCATCGATGACTATCTGTTTTTCTGGGAACTTAAGTTTGTCCTTGTCGATCCAGCCTTGAATAGCATCTCGGAACAACACATAGTTGTTGGTCATATGTTTATTTGAGTTGTGGAATTTGTAGTATGTTTTATCTTTCAATTCTTTGGCCTTGGGGATGTTGTGTCCTGGCTAAAGCTGGATAATCTTTATAGCTAACAACTGGTCAAAAATTGCATCGGCCTTGGTAATGTCAAAGGTATAAACCTTCGATGTTTTTGTCGCAGCTTCTTCAGGTGCCACACGAGCTTTGGTGTCTTTAGATTGAGCCAAAGCCTTGTAAATGTACGGCTTGTCAATGACAATCTCAGCTGCATCTATATTGGCATACTGGGAACCATCTTCGGTCGATGCATAGTTGACCGAAGGGTTCTTGTATATAGTTCCTCGAACCGGTGATTTTGAAATCTTCTCTTCTCAGAGTAAGTATTCATACTGTTCAACGTGCTAAGCCAGTTCATACATATCCTAAAAATTTGCCCCCAAGAACTTTTTATATTCCAAATCTAGGTCGTTGAAAGTGATTCTTACAAATTCAACTTCGGGGAGAGGTGCTCGGCACCAATTCCTGGCTGACTTAAACCTTGTTAGATACTCTATCGGTGACTCATCAGACGCCTGAGCCATCCTAGCTAACGAAGATACTGACATCTGCATCCCTGGCCGATAAAATTGTTCGTGAAACTTCTCGACCAGCTCTTCCTAATTTTGAATGGAATTTAGGGGAAGATTAATATACCACGCGAATGTCGGGCTTGTCAACGAGAAGTTAAACAATCGCAACTTGTAAAAGTCATTGCTAACGTCCCCACATTGCACGGTAAAACGAGCCACGTGTTCTAGGGAAGATTAGGACGACTCCCACGCAAACAGGCTAAAGTCTGGAATTTTGAAACCATTCATTGAATCTATGTCACACCCACAAGAGATGTTTCGGGCTCGAACTTGGTCGTTTTACTGGTCGACCCGCTCTTCTTTTCCAAATCAATCGATTTAAGCTTAGCGGATCCAGCTTCGGCCGTTGAAGCCGATGCCGTAATTTTCCTAGGCACGGATTGTCTTGGCCGATCATTGAATCCCAGATTCTGGGTATTGTGGACCAAGGCTTCGAGCAATCTGTTCTGCATGGCGCCTTGCCCGTGTACGTTTTCTAGGATTTCTCGTATGTCTCGGCTAAATGTCTATTCAAATTGACGAGACTGTTCCTCCAATCGTCTTCTGAAAAACAACCTGGATGGTGGGTCAGTAGCATCACCCCCATCCTCATCGCAGTCCTCTACTTTTTCTTCGAGAAGATTGTCCTTTGTGATTTTAGTGAGGAGCCTGTATTATGAGGTGGCTTGCCGAGAATTATTCATCTCTCTCGGCGTGGGTCAGGTGTCACGACATCAGTAGTCTGTGCCTGTGACAAATTTTCTGAACCCGTATTGTGGATTGCTAGTGCAGCGGCAGACTTTCCCATTCCTGTCTTTTTCTTCACCAAACGAGTTTCAACGGGCATGAACTTCGTAATTTTAGCACTCGGTTGTGTGCCAAAATGTTGACTACAAAAATCACCTAGCCTACGTGGCACGTAGGCCGAGTAATTAGTAAGCTAACTATGTCCTTTAAATGTGTGCGGGGTGTGTCAACTCGCCGGTCGAGTTCAACCGAGGAGTAAAATGTGCTGATGTTGTGTTGATGCGCGCGGCTGACTCTTGTGTCCTGTGATTGCGACCAAGAAAGGAACACATCTCGGCCTCTAGGTCCTCAAGCCTGGAGACAAAGCTACCAATTACAAAGTTCACGTCTCGTCATCGTCCGATTCGGCCACAGTAACTGTATTTATGAAGGTGAACCCACGCCGAATCGATACTATAGTATAAGGGCACAAATACTCAAAGCAGATGAAGGTCTTGATAATAAACGTGGTTCGGCCATCTGAATGCCGAACTCTGAAACCCACTTGCGAGTATGCAATCATAAAATAACTCGGCATTTGAGGCACCGAGCCTAAGTATCAGTAACACTTCACTTCGCCGAGATGGCTGGTGAGATGACCTATGTCGACAAGGATCTCGGCCGAGACTTGGATAGATAACCAGTAGACCCTGCCGCAGTGCTGTTTATCCAAACTGAATATGCTTCAAAGACAGTTGATTCTACGGCAACAGTGCTATTTATCCAAACTGAAGGTGTTACCGGTTGCCTCCACAGTGCTGTCTATCCAAACTGAAGATATGAAGGCGGAAAAAAGAAAATAAAAATCTCAAAGGTATTGAGAGGTTTCATGTAGAGCGAGAAATTGTGCATGGCAGATTTGTGTGTTGAGTTGGAGGTCCTTTGAATGTTGCCACTGTCTCTGTATTTATAAGAACTGAACCTCATTCGATTGAATTATACCTCTACTCGGACTGGGATTCCCTACCCGAATCAAACTTTATCTCGACCACTCCTCTTTCTGCTAGAACTCTGGATCTAATCCCCCTCCTGGCCATGTTCTTCCTTGCTTCTGCATCCTGACCTCGCCAAGACTCCATATCGCACTGGGACTCCTCATCTGTCTCACAGATGGACTTTATTTCCTTCGTTTGGACGAGCCCTTCTCCTACTGGAACTTGGCCGACCTAACCTAGTCGGCCCACAAACCGAATAGCCCATAACATTTCCCTAACTAAGCCTATGGGTCGAGAAACATCTCTCGCTCGACCCAAATCATTATTTTGGGCCCAAATAGGATGTTACTTGAACTCGTCCATTAACAGTCAACAACCGATCTTATAACATGTGAGTAGGGTGAAGATGTTATTTAAACTCGTCGATAAACAATCTTATAAGACGTGAATTAGTGTACGGTGATGATGTTCCATTCAATTGCGATTGGTCAAGCCATTAGTAACAAGATCACAGATGATGAGTTAAAGAATGCACAATCAAATTGTACTTAAAACGGCTTTGGTTATTCTTATGCTGGTCTTTTTCGGTGATTGATACAGGCTGGCTTCCAAGTTGTAGATACAGGCTGGCTTCCAAGTTTATAGCAAATTATGGGGTTCCTCTTATGGTCTTGGTGTAGACAGCACTGTCTTATGCTTTACCTGCTAAAGTTCCACATGGAGTTCCTAGAAGGCTTGTTTGTCCATTTCCCTGGGACTCTTAATCACTCTTCCATTGGACAGTGGTCAAGGTATTGTTAGATTTAGCGCACGTCTAGTAATCATTTTGTTTTTAGCTTTTGCCTTTTGCCTTTAGCTGGAATTGAAGGCTTGATACCAGAGTAATTAATATCTAAATATATCCATTTCCCATGTTTAAATTGCAGGATATGCCAAATGTACCCGTCATGTACATCTTCGCTTTAGGATGTGATGATAGCAAGTCTATACTTTTTGGGGTTTTTGAACTTTAATCCTTCAAAAAGATTAAAATTAAAAAAAAACCTGGTGTTAGATTGAATATTGATTTTAATCCCTAATGTGTCTTTAATTCAAAATAACTAATGTTCATTTTATTTAATGTCTCCCATTAAATATTTAAATTTATTAATACACAAAATTTAATTGATTTTTTGACCAAAAAAGAGTTTTTTTTAATTTATTAATTTTATTTAACATTCTTCAAATTTGAAAGACTCAATTAATGTACCTAAATATTAGTACCGAAATGTATTATATTGAACTAATATATTTAAATGTTAGTACCAAAATATATTCACCGAAATATATTAATATTAAATTAATGTACCTAAATGTGTGGACCAAAATGTATTATATTGAATTATTGTACATAAATGTTTGTATCGAAATGTATGTACCGAAATGTGTGTACCTAAATGTTTGTATCGAAATGCATGTACCAAAATGTGTGTACCTAAATGTATGCACCGAAACGTATTATAATGAATTTAATGTACGTAAATGAAGAAGATAAAGTACATCAAAATATATTGTATAACAAAAACTAGTTTATCTAAATGTTCACAAAAAAAAATATTACGATGAATGAAATGAAAATGAAAATTATAATGAAATAAAATTAATACATTAAAAATTAGAAAGAAAAAGATAAATAATTAAAAAATAAAAATATAATTAATAAATGAGATTTTAATGTATCAAGGACTAAAATTAGATTTTAATCTTACTTATGATTTTTAACTAAAAGTCATTGTAAACACGAAAATTTCCTGAAGGAACAAGAAGACGTGTACAAAATAATATTTGTTATTTGATGAATTTTGGGGTTACAATCTCTATTTGTTCCTCTGATTCTATCTTCGTAAGATATGGATTTTGTTGATGGGCTGTTGATCCAAAGGGCCGTTGGGCTTGATCCTTGGATGAACAGTGATGTGGATTTGTTTGTGTTGATCCGAAGGGGCTGTTTGGCGCTTTGATTCTTGGGATGAACAGTGATGATCTTCAGATGTTTGATGATGAATGTAGAACGATGAATGATGAACGATGGATGAGCTTCAAGGGGCTTTGAGCTTGATTCTTGAAGGATGAATGTATTGATTCCAAGGGCCGTCGGGGCTTGATCTTGGAGGGTGGATGAATGTTGTTTCAAGGGCCGTCGGGGCTTGATCTTGAAGAAGATGGATGAACGATGAATGATGAATGGTGGATGGATCTTCAAGGGCTTCTGGACTTGATCTTGAAGAACAATTGTGCTAATCCAAGGGGCCGTTGGGGCTTGATCTTAGGATGGATGAGCGTTTCTTCAAGGGCCGTTGGGGCTTGATCTCGAAGAACGAAGAACGAAGAACGAAGAACGAAGAACGAAGAACGAACTTCAGAGAATTCTCTTCCAATTTGGGAGTAGAGAAATGTATTTGTGAATTGGTCAATTGAAATGAATGAAATTGGCTTCTATTTATAGAATTTTCCAAGGCCTAATTTTGAATATAATATCCCAGATGAAATAAGCCGTCTCTGCCAGGTGTTGACACGTGTCCTTTTTGACAGCTTTTCTAACTCTTTTCGAATTTTCGTCGAATCACACAATATGTGCACAATTTATGTAATACACGAGTGTTAAAATTTTGACCATTGGTCAACATTTTATTTACCGAAATTTCACTGTCTACAAATGCCCCCATTTCAAGGCGTGTCGTATACATGTGTTTGTCATATGCAGGAGATGCGTCTTGAAGTTTCCTTACTGTAGACGTCGATCCGAGGGCCGTCGAGGCTTGATCTTGGATTGGGCTGAGACTACTTTTTGGGGTGAATCGGCACGTGTATTTGTTGTGCTTGTTGACTTTCCACAGACTTCATCTTGAACTGGTTTTGATTCAAGGGTGATGGACACCTGACCTTTGAATCAGACTTGTGATTTCTTCAAGGGCCGTCGAGGCTTGGTTTTGAAGGTTGATTCAAGGATGACGGACACTTGATCTTGAATCAGGTTTTGTGATTTTTCCACAGCTTTCATCTTGAACTGGTTTTGATTCAAGGGTGATGAACACCTGATCTTGAATCGGACTTGTGATTTCTTCAAGGGCCGTCGCGGCTTGGTCTTGAAGGTTGATTCAAGGGTGACGGGCACTTGATCTTGAATCGGGTTTGTGATTTTTTTTTACAGCTTTCATCTGGATGCAACTCAGACTCCTCCTGCTTTCTTCTGCTAGATTTTCTAATCTTGAATCGGACTTATGTTTTCTTCAAGGGGCCGTCGCGGCTTGTTCTTGAAGGTTGATTCAGCACGTTGTCTCCACATGCTTCAAGTAGTCCGGTCTCTGCGCAGGTGTGGCATCTTCTTGAACTCTTGGATCATCTCAGACTCTGCCTTCATCTGGATGCAACTCAGACTCCTCATGCTTCGTCTGTGAGGTACTTTTGCTTTTGAAGAAGCACCTCTACACAGGTTTATTTCTGAAGTGGGTTGGGAGGGGTCTGAGATGAGTACTCGAGAGCAAGACTAGGTAAGCAATCAGGATCTCACTTTCTCCATGTTCCTCAGATGAAGGTGAGGAGAAAGCATGATATGAGATATTTTTGCTTTTAACCTTTTTGATATGAAATATTTTTGCTTTTGGATGATTTGTTTTCTGGGGTGCTCCAAGGGATGAAGAACACTGAGTAACTCGAAAGCTTTCTTTGGGAATACATTCTCGGAGAAGAAGAGAGGTTGAGAGGAAGAGAGGTTGAGAGGGTGTGCCTTTGCTGTGGAAGGCGAAGGTAGAACTTATAGAATTTTTTTTTTCTTCTCAACCGGAACTATTCTCGCACTATTTGTCGGCAGCCGGTGGATGGATGAACAGTACCCGTTACGCGCTTTCTGACAAAGCCGTCCGTAATTTCCGCGAAGCTGACTGCGCATGCGACGACTGACGACACGTCTTGAATGATGATCTTTTGAAAACCGGGGTTCAAATCCGGGTTCGGCTCGTGGTTTTCGCAACGCTCCAAGCTGCATGCGACGCATGTGACGAGTGATGACAAACTGGAAAAGCTGATGCCACGTGATTTCTGAGTCAAGCCCAGCTTTTGATAGAGGAACGGCTCTTTTGAGACAGGACTCTGGCCTTCGAGAAAGGAGCGTCACTATTTGATTTGCGAGAGGAGCGCTTCTTCGATCTCTGAGGAGCGCTTCTTCATTTTCTTCTTTTTATAGAGGCGCGAATTTTTGTTTCACCTCACACTTGAACTCTCTTCTGTAATCACTCCCTTCCTGCACTTCTGCAATCTTACTCCTTCCGCTCTCTTCTTCTGCTTCAGTAATCTTAATCTTTTCGAACTCTTTTCATCCTCAACCCCCTCTAAAAATGTCTTGCCCTTCCGACCGTCGCCTTAATTTGAACGTCGGAGAAGATGATGACTTGTCTTCTCCAGACAATATTTGGCGTCCGTCCTTCATATCCCCCAATGGTCCTCTTACAGTTGGGGACTCATTGATGAGAAACGAAATAACCGCTACGGTGGTTGCTCGAAATCTCCTCACTCCAAGGGACACTAGGTTGCTATCCAGGCGGTCAGACGAGCTGGCAGTTCAGGAATCTCTAGCTCTCAGCGTCCAAAGTGCAGGCTCAGTTTCAAACATGGGCCAGCGCCTTCTCGCAAGATCTCGGCAGGTGGAGTCACTGATGGCGGAGGTGGCAAGTCTTCGGCAAGAGGTCAGAGGACTCAGGCACGAGAACAAGGAGTTGCACATGCTTGCAACTAGTTACTCGACCAGCATGAAGCGGAAACTGGACCAGCTGCAGGAGTCGGACGGTCGGATTCAGAGTGATCATGAAAGGTTTATGGCGTTACTCCCGAGGTTTATGTTGCCTTCGTCTTCTGGAGTTGCACCAAGCGTTCCGGCTCCGGAGATTCCAACTCTGGCTCTTCGTCTTTCCGAAGCTCCGTCGACTTCTGAGGCACCACCGTAACCGTCTTTGAAGAGTCCCTGTTTGTAGATTTGTTTATATATATATATATATATATATTTTTTTTTATGGCATGTAGAGTGCCAATTTGTGTAATTTTTTCCAGAGAAATAAATAAAAGGAAAATTTTTTTTTTCTTTTTTTTTCTTTTTCTGATCTGCTTTATTAGATGTTGTCTTCCACTTTTCCGAATAATGGTGGAGTGTTGGATGCCTTTGGTTTGCCATTAATAAAGCCAACGGCTTTCCGAGTAATTTTGAGTAGAGGATAATCATTCTTAAAGCAATAGTCTTTTGCTTTCCCAGATCTGCGAATTTGGACCTCCACTTTCTTTTCTGGTCCACTTTTTCTTTTTTTCTTTCTTTAAAATTACAGACAACCTAACAAAGCAAAATTGAGGCAACTGGAATTGCTTTGACTGAGCCGTCCCCCACTAGCTCTTTCCTTTATTTTTTCTGAAAGCACCCCCACTTTCTTCACTGTTCTGCCGAAAGTCTCCATCTTTTGCATGTGGTTTTTTTGTTGATATTATGTCTGGAGGGTCCCATTTCCTTCATTTTTTTTTTTTTTTTTTTTTTTTTTTTTTGCCGAAAGCCTCCACCTTCTGTATTTGAATGTGATTTCTGCTAAAAAATTTAAAGGGCACAAGCATGGCATTATCTCCCACACCGTTTATAATGAAATTTCTTATTACTCATCACCATGTTTTCCTTTTGCTTCGTTTCCTTTCTTTTCTTTTTCTGCCTCTGAAGATGTTTCCCACTCAAAATGGGATCCAATGTTTCTCAGCTGTTAACGAGTTGGAGCAGGGCGGTGGGTATGGCGACATTTTCTGGTTGTTGGGTTTTGAGATGGAGCATCTGGGAAGTCCGGCGGAGGGAAGCAGAGGAAAGTTTGAGATCTTAGCGGCTGGCGGCTACTCATGCGCTCCGGTAAGCTTGCCAGATACTGCCACGTGGGTGAGGTAGCCGTGACTCGTAATTCAACGGAGCTAGCCCCATGTGCCGCCGCAATCATCTTGTTGAACCCTCTCACCGTCGTGCGTTGTGGAAAACTCAAGGAGCAGAGCCTTCGCCTTTACCGGTATATGAAGAACATCTGTCCTTAAGAGAAACTGGGTCGTCCTTGTCAGAACTGTATTCGGAGGGGGCACGGAGGTTAGCAGCAGAGAGGTCCTCGGCGGCGTCGACATGGCGCTGGTCGTCGTCGGGAGTACTTCCATAACCACTCTCATGAGTCGGCGGCGAGTTTTATCTTTGTTTCTATCACTTGGAGCATAGATCGAGCCCAACTCGTCGTGAAGTTTGTCGGTGCACTTCGAGAGGATCACGCCTTCAGTCTTATCATCATCTCCAGCAGAAAATGCTTGCGACAGCACCAAAACAGCATCTGGAATTTCAAATACTCAAATTTTCGGTCATTCTGGTCATTAGCATGCCCATCTTGTGCATAAAAAAAAAATCAAGTTGCCCAGAAAAGCTCCAATATCAAAACCCATTGGTACATAAAATGCCAAGCAAACTTCCGACTTAACATCAGACAGAGAAATCGCCGCCGAAGGAGTGAAGTTGGTGAGCGTGTCGGGTCCACGTAGCTGAATGGTAGCGTTGTCGTACACCACAGCGGCTTCCTCGGCCGTGTCAAACGTTCCCAACTAGAGCCGTACATGTCGCAGAGGATTTCTAATTTCCGCCGCCCATTTTCCTATGGCCTCTGTCTCACGCCTCATAACTTCTTCCCCACCGGAGCAGCAATGGCCTTCAAATAAAACGTGCAAAACAGTAATTATGGATATTAGTGTCGTCGCCACGTTCTGGATATTAGTGCCGTCTGCATGTTTCTCTGACCTCAGGTGAGCAGCCTCGCCGAGTTCTGGATATTAGTGCCGTCGCAGTTGTTTGTAAGAATATATAAGATTATCCAGCAGCTTTATTCCCGTTGCGGATATATAAGATTTCATCTTCCCCCACAACAACAAATCAGCCTCCGCAGTAGCTTCATATTAGTGCGACGGCGATGATCGGCCGGCTAGAGAGCGAAGAGCAGCAGCCCGTGATCACCCCGAGATTTGAAGCTGTCAACCTTTCCTTCTCGAAGTATCTAAGCTTGAAAGGTACCAGGGTGAAAACCATTCCAAAATTTATAGGGAAGCTTCAGAACTTGGAGACTTTGGATCTAAAGCATTCTCTGGTCATTGAGCTCCTAGTATAAGCGCTGAAGCAATATCAGCAAGGGGAGATGGTTTGCGCGATACGATCGAAGGCCACCGTGGCCGCCTGGAGGCAGTTGTAGGCCTCGAATCAGGACTTGGAGTTTGCGAGGGAGGCCAACGATGACGAGGACATTTCGCACTTGTCGGTGGAATCGGGGTTGTCCTCGAGGTCTTCGAGGTTCTGCTCTGATTTTTTTTTTATCAAATCAGGACTTGTCTTCGGGAAGGAAAGCTTTGTCCTGCGCTGGTGTGGACTTTCGGTGAAATGTGAATTTTGGATTTCTGCTTTCTTTTCTCATTGGTGTCAGCTTTCTTGGCATGGTTCTTGGTCCTTTTTCATGGCAGAATCGCTCTGTGACTCAGTGAGTGACTCTTCGACCAATTGGATAGAGAGAGGACAACGACGTAAGGACGAAGTGCGGATTGGGAGTTTTGGGCTTAAACACAGATTTGGGCCCGTAACTTGTGAGGATGGGCTACCAGTTTCCGATGGAGACAAGGCAGATTTGGGCCTGTAGCTTGTGAGGATGGGTCACGTGAGGGTACTGGATTTCTTACTGGGCCAGTGCCCTTTGGGCCATATACATTTTTTTTTTTTAAATTTTTTATTATTATTATTATTATTATTATTATTTTTTAACCGTCCACATATATGTATGTATAACATAATGTGTGTATCCCCCACTGATGGGCTTCTTTGTTGGGATGTCAGGGATTACGTAAACAATTTCGTGGAGGCATGGCATGACGTTGGGAACCCCATGAAGCTTCCGGAAGTGGAGTGAACGATGGTGTACCTTGTGCTCTTTGCTGCCAAGTGCTTGCGCGAGAGACTGCGCCGGAGACTGCGCCGGGGTTCCATCGTGTAGTGCCTTTTGATCACAGTTTTCCCTCGGTTGGTGCGCTGCCGTGTGGTGCTGTGCAAGAGGCTGCACCGGAGCTTCGTTGTGTATTGTCTTTTGGTCGCATTCTACCCTCGGTGATGACGTTGCCGTGCGGTGCAAGAAACTGCTTGCGTAGTCGCTGCGGGGTTGCGTAGTGACTGCGTGGCATTTTGGTTTCTTTGCTACCGTAACGTGCCCTGAAGGACCGTCTTGTAGCTGCCCTTTTTACCGTGCTTGCTGTCCTGTCGTCGCTGCTTTATTCACCGCACGCCATCGTATTGTCTGCCGCCGTTGCCGTTTGGAGCTTGTGCGAGAGATTACACCGGGGTTCCGTTGTGTAGTACCTTTTGATCACATTTTCCCTCGGCAGTGTGCTGCTGTGTGGTATTGTGCAAGAGGTTACACCGGGACTTTGTTGTGTAATGCTTCTTGGTCACAACTTTCTTCGGAGGTGACGTTGCCGTGCACATCGACTTTGCCGTTTGCCGTGACTTTGTCATTTGTCATCCTTCAATGTTCACGAGATTTCTCTCGTGTCTTTGTAATAAGCTTTGTACCCACATCCTTCCTTTAAAGAAATGAAGTATTTACATTGATGATGTGACTATACTTGAAGTTTTGAAGTTTCAAGTTGCCTACGTACCCTCGATTTTAAGGATGGATCAAGTCATCACGTAGTTCAAATGAATGATGTATTTTTTTTTCTTTTTATGGTGATTTTGATGATGATTTTGATGATGATTTTGCCATACATAGTTTATGCTCTTGCGGGCCAGGAGCGTGGCTTCTTCTCATGCGTAGTACCGCTTCAAGAACTTGCCGTTTATGGGGCCAATCCTCAAGCCATCCTCTTCCACGATCGTGTAAGCACCGTTTGTGTAGACTTCTTGTACTACGTAAGGTCCATCCCACTTCGAGGTGAATTTGCTTCTTGTCTTGTGCGTCATGATGATGGGCCTACGTAATGCAAGGACGAGGTCTCCTTCTTGAAATGACCTCGGGCGAACTTTCTTGTTGAAGGCCTTGGACAACCGTGCTTGATAACACTCCAAGTGCTGCTGAGCTTCGAGCCTCTTATCGTCTAGTGCTTCCAACTCTTGAAGACGTAATTTTGCGTTCTCTTCGTTGGTCAGTCCTTCTTGTATGGCCATTCTCAGGGAGGGGATTTGGCTTTCCAATGGCAAAACCGCCTCTACACCATACACGAGCGAATATGGTGTAGCTTGAGTAGGCGTCCGGTGCGTCGTCCTGTATGCCCAAAGTGCTTCGCTCATTCTTTCGTGCCAGTCTTTCTTGCTCCTACCAACGACCTTTCTCAACAGGTTGCATAGAGTTTTGTTGAATGCTTCTGCGAGACCGTTAGCTGGGGCATGATACATGGAAGACTTATGCTGTTTGAATTTGTATTTCTCACAGAGTTCGTCCATGAGTCGGTTGGAGAATTGCTTTCCATTGTCCGTAATGATGTAGCGAGGCACACCATATCGGTGGATGATATGCTCCTTGATAAAACGGATGACAGTTTCTTTCTTGACTTCCCTCAGGGGTATGGCTTCAGCCCACTTGGAGAAGTAATCTGTTGCAGCTAGGATGTAAGCTTCTCCCGCAGATGACTTTGGTGCGATCGGTCCTACGACGTCCAATCCCCATGCGTCGAACGGCCATGAAGCAACTGTAGGGTGCAATGGTTCAGGCGGTTGATGTATGAAGTTGGCATGGAACTGGCAGGCTTGGCACCTTTTGGCGTATTCCATACAATCCCTCACCATGCTTGGCCAATAGTAGCCCATTCTTTTAAGTTGGAAATGTAGCTTTGGCCCCGACTGATGTGCTCCACATATACCTGAATGTGCTTCCTCCATGGCTTGACTGGCTTCTTCTTCACCTAAGCATCTTAAAAGTACTCCTTCAAAAGAGCGTCGGTAAAGTGTTCCTTTGTAGTAGAGGAAGCGATGTGCTCGTCGACGTATCTTAGAGCGGTGTCTGGTATCGTCTGGAAGCCTTCCTTGCTCCAAGTAGTCGATTAACGGCTGTCTCCATTCTTCAGTGTTAACCAGGAGTACTGAGATGACGTTTGTGTCATTTAGCAGTATCTCAGCGGCAAGTGGAATCACCCATCTTTGGCAAACTGGCACATTTGCGACTTCTCCTTCTCCTAGCGTCATGCTAGAGGCTAGGTTGGCAAGAGCATCTGCCATTTGATTTTCTTTTCTTGGCACATGTTCTAGTGTCACCATCTCGAACTTTTGCAGCAGCTGAGTTGCCAGTCGGAAGTAGGGGACCAGATCATCTTTCCTCACCTCATACTCGGTCAGGAGTTGATTGATTATAAGCTTCGAGTCGCCATATACCTCAAGGGCTGTGATTCCTATATTGGTTGCCATTTGGAGGCCGAGGATCAATGCTTGGTACTCAGCGACATTGTTAGAGCATAGTTCGCTCAGTTGGAAGGAATAAGGCAGTATTTGCCTTTGTGGTGACATGAATATCACTCCTGCTCCCGCTCCATCTGTTCGGGCGGATCCGTCGAAGAACATCGTCCATGTTGGGAAGACGTCGATGTAAAACACCTCCTCGTCAGGCAAGTCGTCTGAGATTTCCCAATCGGCTGGGATCGGGTGATCGGCGAGGAAGTCTGCCAGTGCTTGTCCTTTAACGGCTTTAGCTGGAACGTAGATGATCTCGTGTTGATTGAGAAGCAACGCCCATTTAGCTAGTCGCCCTGTCAGAACTAGTTTGGACATGACATATTTAACTGGATCAGCTCTAGCAACCAAGTGGATGGTGTAAGCCTGCATGTAATGCCTGAGCTTCTGGATGGCGAACACCAAGGCGAGGCACATCTTTTCTATTGGGGAATAGTTCAACTCAGCACCGGTAAGAGTTCGACTGAGGTAGTAGAGCGCTCTTTCTTTCTGGGATTCATTTTCTTGTCCCAAGAGTGCCCCAACCGAACTTTCCTGAGCGGCGATGTATAATATGAGTGGCTTTCCAGGCGTGGGTGCCCCCAAGACAGGTGGACTTGACAAATATTTTTTTATGCTTTCAAAAGCATTGTGGCATGCTTTATCCCATACAAATGGAACATCCTTTTTCATGAGTCGACTGAATGGTTGACAGCGCCCTGCGAGGTTGGAGATGAAACGCCTGATGAAGGCTAAGCGTCCTTGTAGACTTTTCAGCTTGTGCAGGTTTCTCGGCTCAGGCATGTTTTGAATGGCCTTGATTTTTGATTGATCCACTTCAATGCCGCGGTGTTTGACAATGAAGCCCAGGAACTTTCCAGATGTGACGCCAAATGCACATTTCAACGGGTTCATCTTGAGATTGTACTTTTGCAGTCTTTTGAACACTATTCGCAAATCCTTCAAGTGGTCTGTTTTTCTTTTTGTTTTGACCACCACATCGTCCACGTAACATTCTACATTTTTGTGTAGCATGTCATCGAAGATTTTTTGCATTGCACGCTGATATGTAGCTCCAGCATTTTTTAGACCGAATGGCATTACTTTGTAGCAGTATATACCCTTTGGAGTGCGAAAGGCTGTTAGTTCCTCATCCTCGGGAGCCATGCGAATTTGATTGTATCCGGATGAGCCATTCATGAATGATAGTGCCTCGTGGCCAGTGGTTGCATCCACCATGATTTCGATGATTGGCAAAGGAAAATCGTCCTTCGGGCATGCATCGTTGAGGTCTCGGAAGTCCACGCAAACACGTATCTGTCCTGATTTCTTGAGGGACGTTAGAGATCCACTTTGGGTATTGCACCTCTCGAATGAAGCCTGCTTCAATTAGCTTGTCAATCTCAGCCTCAATCTGTGGGATGAGCTCGGATCGATAGCGCCTTTGAGTTTGCTTTATTGGTCGCGATCCAGGCTTGACTGCAAGGTGATGTACAGCGATGGTAGGGTCAAGGCCGGGCATTTCTTTGTATGTCCAAGCGAAGACGTCTTTATACTCTAACAGCAGTTGGTAATACTCCTCTGCCTCGTCTGCACTTAGCAGTGCGCTTACGAAGATAGGCTTTGGTTCCTCGCTTGTGCCTAAGTTGATTTCTTTGAGATCATCTACCGTGGCTTGCCCCCCGTCTTCGAGCTGTGGTGGTGCAGCAGTGACATCTTCCTCAAGGATCTCGTCTTCTTCGTCTTCTCGGACTGTGATGTGGAAGACATCTTGGACTTCCTCTTCAGTGCCGTCCTCTTGGACTTGCTGGCATGAGGTTTGTCCGGTATGGATGATGGTGCGCCTTCTTACTTTTAGTGGTCCTTTTGTGTCAATCTCCAAGATTGCTTGACGCTTCATCCTTGAAGGAATTGAACTCCGAATATCGCCTTTTTCTGCTAGCATGTCGGGCTTTTCTTCTTTTGGCGCTGTCTCCTTTCTTCTAGAAGGCTTTTTGTTGTCTTCCAGTCTTTCGGAAACTAACTGTTGCAAAGGTGAGCTAGCCGTGTTGCCTTGTTTCTTAGGTTTTGACAGCCTTTCAAAAACGGATTTTTGGGATGTTGGCGTGTTAAGCCTCTTGAAGACGGAGGTTCGGCTTTGACCACCAATGCGATGCAATGCCGATATTCTGGGTCTTGGGTGATTCATCCTATTGACGACCGGCATCCGAGGGACGGTTTTAGGCTCTTCTTGTTTTTGTATAACGCTCACGCTGATGTGCTGAGTGCTAGCATTTTTCGCCTTGCTCGAAATCTTCACAGGTGCACTTGGTGCGAAGCCGATTCCTGCTTTATCGTTGTCAACTCCGTAACCATGCTTTCTCAGCCTTTTTTGAGTCTCGGTGAGGTCACGTTCTTTGTTGTCGACAGCATCTGAAACCTTCTTTCCAGGTTTTGAAGAGGGAATGAAGTCGTACCCAGCCTTTGACATGAGTTTGTAGGCGTTTGGATCAAAACCTTCTTCGGTTCTCTTGGTTGGGAGAAATCTTGATTCTACTCCCTTTGGCAGAGCTTTTATGAAACCTTGTGGTGGTCCTGCAACCTTGGTCCCGCCTAGCTGTGTTAGAGGTAGAACTGCATTCGCCTTGAGTAATTCCACATCATCCTTGCACTGTTGCATGTCGGCTTTGCTTGTCCCAGTTTCGAATGGTGTTTGACCCTTCTTTCTTCTCGACATTGGGATGTATCGGAAGACGGGCGTATTTGGTTCTTTTGCAGGCGTCTTACCCCCTTTTGCTGTCACAAGTTCGTCGTTGCTTGAAGATAGTGTGGTTTCCCCTCCTTGCTTTCTGGGAACGGATTGCCATTCTTGTTTTTTAGGCGTTGCTTTGCCTGTGGACTTTACTTCTCTCGGGAGAGCTTCAGGTATCATGTCCTCCTCCATGTAGAACTTGGCGTCCGCAAAGTGTGATTCTGCCTCGGTAAATGGCCTTGTATCGCCTCGAACCACCTTCACTCCTTCTCGGTAGAATTTTAAACATTGGTGAAGGGTAGACGGCACTACTCCATTCTCATGGATCCAAGGCCTTCCTAAGAGCAGGCCGTATGAAGTTCTTGCATCGATCACATGAAATATTGTGCTTGATTTAAGTTCACCGATGGTCATCTCCACTCGGATCATGCCTATCGCTCTTTGTCCTCCTTGGTTGAAACCTTGGATTAGTAGACGGCTTAGAGATAGTTCGTCTATTTTGATGCCAATTGTGGCCATCGTTGACTTTGGCATGATGTTTATGGCCGATCCGCCATCCACCAGCATGCGTTTGACTTTGCTCTCCCTTATGTATCCTAAGATGAAGAGAGGACGGTTGTGAGGTTTTGATCCCAGCAATAAGTCTTCGTCAGTGAAGTTGATTGAGTCTTGGGCGGCGCAACATGTGGTATATTCATGTGACTGAAGTTTTGCGCATTCGTCTTCGTTTCCTTGTACCCCATGGTCATCGAGATTTGCTAAGGCCACCATCAGTGCTTTCCGCATCTCTTCGGGTAATCGCAATGCCTCCTCGATGCTCACGTGAGTCGGCAGACCTTCTTTGGTCATGAAGGTCTTTACTTCTTCAGTGGTGATAACTTCCCCTCTTGATGGTTCTTTTACCTCTATTACGTGACACGTAGTGACAGTGTACCGTTAGAAGAAGTCATTTGGGAAATACTCATGCAAGGAGACGGGAATGCGTGGCTCTTGCTCCATAGGCTCCCCAGCGTATATTGGCTTAGCAGCTCTAACGCTTCTTTTGGGTTTCCTATTGTTGCGACGGCGGTGTCTTCTCCCATATTCTACCTTTGGCTTTGCGGCCTGTGGCTTGGGTTTCTTTGATTTTCTGCGGGTCACTAAGGTCCATTCTTCACTATCCTCAATCGGTGCATCTTGGTTGTTTGCCCCCGATGGTAGTAGTGCAGAAGGGGCTGTGTGACGATGGTCGTGCATTACTTGAAGAGGCACAGGATCAAAGGACCCAAACACGATCGTCGTAGTGTGTGTTGCGACCGTTTCTTCCAAGTCGAGTTCAATTCGTCCTTGTTGCGCCAACTTCATGATGAGCTCTTTGAGGACAAAGCATTTGCCGACGGGATGGCTTACGATGCGATGGTACTTGCAGTACTTGGGATCGTCAACGCGATTCATCTCTTCTGGGCGCTTGCATTCAGGAAGCTCAATTACTTTCTTCTCCAACAGGTCGTCTAGCATCGGGGCCATGTCAGAGTCTGGGAATGGGTATGTTTTCTGCTCCAATTCCCTTAAGGTGTTTTTGTACCTTTCTTGGGTACGGGAGGGCTCACCTCTTTTTATCTCCTTCGCTTTGGTTTTAGAGGAGATTTTGACGGGTGCGGCTAAAGTTTTAGTGGGGATGGCGTCAACGGCAAAAGCTTCCTTAGCGGGCTTCTTTCCACGATTGTCCACCTTTGGAGTAAACACCTTATCCTTCTTGAAGTCGATGATCGGCTCCTTTTTTCCATGATGAGCGATGCTCAGCTCCATGTCGTGAGCGCGGGTGGCTAACTCTTCGAACGTTCGCGGTTTGATGCCTTGAAGGATGTATTGCAATCCCCATTGCATACCTTGCACGCACATCTCGATTGAGGAGATTTCCGAGAGTCTGTCCTTACAGTCGAGGCTCAGAGTGCGCCATCGGTTGATGTAGTCAACGACTGGCTCGTCCCTCCACTGTTTTGTGCTTGTCAGCTCCAACATGCTGACTGTACGGCGGGTGCTGTAGAAGCGGTTGAGGAATTCACGCTCCAGTTGCTCCCAGCTGTTGATGGATTCGGGCTCAAGATCGGTGTACCAATCGAAGGCGTTACTTTTCAGTGAGCGCACAAACTGCTTGGCAAGGTAGTCCCCTTCAGTGCCCGCATTGTTGCAAGTTTCAACGAAGTGGGCGATGTGCTGTTTCGGGTTCCCCCTTCCGTCGAACTGCATGAATTTGGGTGGTTGATATCCCCTTGGCATTTTCAGGGCATCAATCTTTTTAGAGTAAGGCTTTGAATACGACATGGAGGCATGTGAGCTCCCTTCATACTGCGCTTTGATGGTGTTATCGATCATTTGTTGCAGCTGTTGGATAGACAGAGATCCCACGGGTGCTATTGCCTGGTCCGGCTTCTCCTCGAATTCTTGTATCGGAGGTTCCTCCTCCTCACCGCCTCCTTCTTTTCTGTCGTTCTCTTTTTCCAATCGGTTGACAAGCGCGGCGATTTGTAAGTCTTTTTCCTCCACCGTCTGTGTGAGTTTTGCAATTGCCTCATTCATTTGAGCCAGCTGCTCCTCGATTGAAGTCGCTCCGGTGGTCATGACTTGCATGGCCGTGCTGCTGTTTGAGTCGGCGTCAGAGAGCAGGGACTCGGGGCACCTCTTTGGAATATCTTCCATTGGCGCACTTAGCGAGGCCAAAGTGATTACGGGTTTGTATTTCTGGTGTTCATGAACTTTTGGCGAGGTTAATGCAGAGAGGGAAGATGTGGCGGAAAGAGCTCTTGCCTTGCTCCGAGTCGTGATCCCAAAAGCGCCACTGCTCGTGACGAGGACACCCTTGTTCTTCGCGTTAGTTGCGGGAACGGTTTGGGTCTTCTTTGATGCCATATGTGCCTTTCTTTGTGGATCTTGATTTGAAGATAGAGATGAGAGGTAGAGAAAGTCCCACTGGGCGTGCCAAATTTGTAAACACGAAAATTTCCTGAAGGAACAAGAACACGTGTACAAAATATATTTGTTATTTGATGAATTTTGGGGTTACAATCTCTATTTGTTCCTCCGATTCTATCTTCGTAAGATATGGATTTTGTTGATGGGCTGTTGATCCAAAGGGCCGTTGGGCTTGATCCTTGGATGAACAGTGATGTGGATTTGTTTGTGTTGATCCGAAGGGGCTGTTTGGCGCTTTGATTCTTGGGATGAACAGTGATGATCTTCAGATGTTTGATGATGAATGTAGAACGATGAATGATGAACGATGGATGAGCTTCAAGGGGCTTTGAGCTTGATTCTTGAAGGATGAATGTATTGATTCCAAGGGCCGTCGGGGCTTGATCTTGGAGGGTGGATGAATGTTGTTTCAAGGGCCGTCGGGGCTTGATCTTGAAGAAGATGGATGAACGATGAATGATGAATGGTGGATGGATCTTCAAGGGCTTCTGGACTTGATCTTGAAGAACAATTGTGCTAATCCAAGGGGCCGTTGGGGCTTGATCTTAGGATGGATGAGCGTTTCTTCAAGGGCCGTTGGGGCTTGATCTCGAAGAACGATGAACGATGAACGAAGAACGAAGAACGAAGAACGAAGAACGAAGAACGAACTTCAGAGAATTCTCTTCCAATTTGGGAGTAGAGAAATGTATTTGTGAATTGGTCAATTGAAATGAATGAAATTGGCTTCTATTTATAGAATTTTCCAAGGCCTAATTTTGAATATAATATCCCAGATGAAATAAGCCGTCTCTGCCAGGTGTTGACACGTGTCCTTTTTGACAGCTTTTCTAACTCTTTTCGAATTTTCGTCGAATCACACAATATGTGCACAATTTATGTAATACACGAGTGTTAAAATTTTGACCATTGGTCAACATTTTATTTACCGAAATTTCACTGTCTACAGTCATCTTTTCCAAGAATTAAAATGAAGTTTTCTAGTACTTTTTTTTATTTTTTTATCACTCTGTAGTATCGCAGCTTGCACAAAAGGAGGAGTTTAATCTTCAGAAACCATCTGCATACCACTATGACATGTTTCTCTTGGGAATAACGGTATGCTTTCCGACTTAAAATCTTCTTTTGCTTTTCCTTTTTGTTTGTAATCTATATGTTTATAACTCTGCTGCTACATTTTCAATGTTTTAGACATTGATTGTGGGTTGCTTGGACTTCCTCCTTCAAATGGGGTTCTTCCGCAGTCCCCCGTACACACCAAGAGTCGTGCTGTTCTAAGGCGCCTGGTGATCAGAAAGAAAATGGTAGGGTGCCAAGGAATGTATGAAACTGAACACAACCAACTCTGAGTGAGTAACCTGCTGGAGTCACTCTTTGTGGGAGGCTCAATATTCGCAATCATCGTAATAAAAAAGATTCCTACCTCAGTTCTGGGAGAGGCTCTTGCTACTCTTCATCAGCCCTAACCGACGTACAAGTAAGTCAGTCACAGAAAGTTCATTATACTGCCATCTTCAAGAACTCGATTCTTGTGAGTGGGAAAAAGTTCCCGGTGATCCACATGTCTCTTTTCCTTTCTTCCAGCTTGTATGAATGTGATTAAATGATTCCGATTCATGGCATTGAAATGTGTGAGCAGGAAAAAGTACAGAAAAAGAGGATTAAGAATTATGCCTAGCTTGGAAAACAAGTAATACAGCGAGAAAATCACGTGCTGATTCACGATGTTTTCGGGCAAATTAAGGGACACAGAGTATGCAAGAGGGGAAGATAGACATGCCATCTGGGGGATAATTTTCTGGCCTTCTGGATCATTATTTCTCAGAATCACCAGCAAGAACAAGATGATCGCCGTCTCTAACAAGCTCTATATCTTCAATTTCAGCTCTATCTTCGGTTAAAACTTTTGTGGCTGAAAACTGGAATTTCTTGGCACCAAGGTCAAGTAGTTGTTGAAGGGAGTCAGGCAGAAGCACAAGCTTTGCAGCAGTTTCGCCTTTTTCCAGGCAGCTAAGTGTCACTCTGGCCGGATAGCTGTTCCTACTTGTGCTCCTTGTCAAACTGCCTGTAGATGCGACAATGTCTCTATCTTTCTCACCTGCATGTTTTCAAATTCACCTCGTCAAAACTTTTCATCACCTAGTGTTCAAAAAAATTCAAAGTTCGGTTAAAGGCCTACGTTTCGTTTCTAGTAGGTCGAGTAATGATTTACTTGCGCATTTTTACTCATAATATTATGGGATTTACGAAACATTATGTAAGTGATTTATTAAGAGAAAAAAAGAGGAAATTATAGCATCTTTCTAAGAATTTATGGAGAAAAATGAAGATATATGCTTACCGGTGTTAGTATTGGCAGTTGACATGAAACCAAACAGTGAATTGCGAAAGCTTTTATCCATTCTAAGAGGATTTTCTGATGTCATATCTGAGTTGGATGGCCTGCCATCCCGTGCGTAGGGAGGTAATGTAGGTTCACTCATGAACTTTCCAGGACGTGATAGTATTGGATCCTCTGGCATAGGAACAACAGTTTGTTTCTTGCTTGGTTTCTTACTCTCCGATGTTTGCTGAAAGAGTTCCAATATTTTGTCATGTCCCTGATGCTCTGCCAAAGCCCTAGGAGTCCATCCATAGCTATCTGGCTTGTCAGCCTCAGCTCCTTGTTCCAAGAGGAACTTAACTATCTCTACGTTTTCTTCGCATACTGCCGTGTGAAGTGCTGTAGTCCCGTTGTTCTTGGGCAGTGTTACATCACCGTTATACTTGACAATGTATTTAAGCAGCTCCAAGTTGTTTTGCTCAACAGCAGAACAAGCAAAATTTCCCACATTGCCGGAATTTATCTTCGCTCCGTTGTCTAAGAGAAGTTTAATCAAAGACTCGTGCTTCCCTGATATTGCTTCCCATAGAGGAACATTTCCTTCCGAATCTACATGCAAAGTAACAAACGATTGATACAGCCTGGCATTCTCACACCACGTTTCAAATCAAAGTTCACCAAAATAGAAACATAGCGCACCACACTGTATTAAAAGAAAAACATGTTCGTACCTTGTATATTGGGATCCGCTTCATACTCTAGAAGTAAAAGGGCACAGTGTTCATTTCCATTAGATGCTGCAATGTGCTGTGGAAACACACAAGAAAATAACGCGTACAAAGTAAGCACCAAAGTCTCAAAATCAAAGGCTATCGGGGACAAAATGGTGTCTGTTTGCACATATAATGACAGGGTATGCGCACCATTGCTGTTCGTCCATTATCATCCATCTCATTTGGATCTGAACCACGCCTGAGCAACTGATGCAGCAACATATGATCACCCCTCTGTGCAGCAAAGCATAAACTAAGAGGCAGATCCATTCTACCGCTAGCCAGCACATGCTCTATGTCCCTCAAAATTCCTTCTGCCAGCGGATTCTTCATTTCTTTCAAATGCTGCATCAACAGCATATATGCATATGCATAAGGAAGACGCAAAGAACTGTTATCGAAATTCTGGTTCCCATATATTAAAGACTACCAAAAAAATGATTAACGTAACTTACATACCTTAAGAAAATTGTTCATGATTACCGTTCCATCTCCAACATTTGCTTGAACAAGATTTAAGAAAGCTGTACGGTTCAAACGCAGAAGCTGGGAGAGTCCTTTCGTCCTAACTGTGACCATTTGAGGCCTGTAACAAAGCACACCTATTTCACCGGCAACGTCTCCTGTCTTCGCTTCACAAACAACCTGCAGTCATTCAACAAGAAGTCCACCAGTCATAGACAAAGCAACAAGTTTATGTTTTGGAACACAACAGTGAACACAGATTTTATATCATTAAACTTGCCGGTGTTGCTCCATTCCTTTGCATAATAAGTTCCTGTTAGCAAGTTGCAAGAATCAGAAGAGAGTTTTCCAAATAAAAAGAAACCGAAGAGTAAAAGAAAGGCAATAGGTGCCTTGTGATTCAAGTGCAAAGAGTGAGTTGCATGAATGTTGTGTTTCTGATTCTTACCACAGAGCCGGTAACCACGATATACATGTCAGTGGGTGCTTCATTCTGCAAGATTACTTCTTCTTTTGGAGGAAAATATTCAGCCTTCATCTCAGAGACCTTAAAATTCAACCACCAAAAAAGAAGTTAAAGTTTATTTCTTACATATAAGATTGCAGGAGACTAGAATGACAATGTGCTGTATCAAGCACCGCCAATTAGTACCAATCATGCAATCTTAATAATTACCAATTGGAAAAGTAGGTCTCTTGATACACCTTGGAACAAGTAGACACTATCAACAAGCGGATAGAAGAGGTAGTGAGAGATGCTAGATCGAATGGCTTTAGGGAGAGCATCAAGAGCCTCTTGCTGCTGCAGCCCTTCTGAATTAGTTCTGTACTTCAAACACAAATGAGCAAGCATCTGCTCGTGCAGGTGATCAGGTATTTGGTTCCTACGCGCAAAACTTGTCGCAGCTTGAATAGTATCTCTCTGCGAGTCCAGACAGCAAGTCCAAAAAATGGGAAACCAAAGCATAAAACCGCTATACTTGCAAACTTGTCGGAAGAATGAAGTTAATATTTACATTTCTTAAGTTAAAATTTACATAATTTAGTAGTAAGTATAAAATTCGTGCGAAAACAAAAACTTGTACTTACAAATTGTCTAGTTCGAGCAGTTCCATGGACAATCAAGTTGGTCATGTTTCCGATCAGGTAAGCTTGCAGCCCAAGATTGAAGAGCATATAGAAGATATCGAATATCATCTCTTGTGAATTTACAGGATGAAAATCACCATAGCCGGTGGTTGTGAGCGTGATTATGGACCAGTACATTGAGGTCACATACCGGTCCCATAAACCCAATTGTTGAAAGTTTTCTTCGATAAGCCCAAACCATGTCCTTCTTGGGTTACGATAATGCGCAGCAAGGAAATAGAAGAAGCAGCCTGCGCAATGAACTGTGAGGAGTGTAACCTACAAACACATCAAAAGCCTGATGATCATGAGATACACATCACAGTTATATTAGACAATCACCTCTCTTTCAAAAAAAAAAAGGTAGATATTAGTCGAAAAGCACTCACGAAAATAAGCTTGCAGTATCGAACCCAAAAATAGCTATAGTTCCTGTCCTTTTCCAATCTAGAATATCAGAGAAAATATAAAACAACATGAGATCTTAATGATCAGATCCTGTAAATGAATATGAAAAATATAATCTGCATTGCCTTTGGATTAAGCTGACTTCAAACATGAATAAAATAACGACGAATTCAGTTCACAATTCATAAATAAATACAAAAGTATAATAAGATTGCTGTGATGGAACTTCCATTGATGTAATTTGTACCTGGAAATCATTGCACTGACTCTTCGGAGACGCCAAAGGCGGAGGATATTGAAGTATCCGTAAGTCTCGAGAGGACGAGGCAGAACACGCTGAGCAAGTTCCGAAGGGATTGTAGAGATGATGTCAAAGGCCAGCCAAGTTTTGGCATATCTCAGAGCGATGAGCATATGGTTGTCAATGAGGAGATAAGTAGTTTTATCAAGGTAGGGCACAAAGAATGTCAATACAATGTCGATAGCGAAAAGTGCATTGACAACATTATCAGCAATGGCAATAAGTCCTTTTGCTCTGTCCAAGAATCCAAATTCAAAGGGACACACCCAAGCAGTGTAGAAAACCAGGAGTATAAGAAATGACTGCCAAAGTCTGCAAATAAAAAACAAAAAGAAAACGTTACACTCGAATTATGTTTTTTTTATTTTATTGGTCAGACGATATTCTAAATTGCTCTAATTTATAGAGAGGGGGATCAAACTTGAGTGCAAGATACATTGGTTGACCAAGTGGCCTAACCCACATCGTGCAATTATTCATAAAACAATAATGGAGCTACAATTAGAAAATTAAACTCTCCAACACAAAAAAAAAAAAAATCATAAACTATTGAAACATCATTTAAAGAGAACAAAATTGGGCAATAAATTCTAGTTCTTCATGATCTTGTGCCGCCATGAATTTACACAAACACAGTCCAACAGTCCAACAGTCCAAGATTCAAACAGAGTCTAAATTTAAAACTTGCCACACGCAATTCATATCAGATCAACCCAACTGAGAGCACACATGGACGTGCAAAACCAACAAGAAAAATTGAAAAATTGCTAGAGAGAAATAGATAGATTGTCACTTGTAATAATAATTAAATGGGGAGATGGTGAAACGGCGGAACTTGTGTTTGGGACGGTTTGGAGCAGTGGCGCCAAGCGACGGCAAAATGCCATCGGTGAGGTTAAACTGGCTGGCATGGCTGCCGCCGTCCCTCGACATTTCTTCCGCCTTCTCCTGTTTTCCTCCACCACACCCTTGCCCGCACATTGACATCGACATTGCCATTGACCTCTTCCTCACCATTCCCACTCCGATCAGCAGTCATCATCTTCCATGTTTCTCTCCCTTCAGTCCCTTGAAGCTCACTTTTCCTCTGTCTGTCTCTCTATCTCTCTCTAAGGTTTAACGCAAAAGTTCTCTTTGGTATCAGCAATGTTGGACAAGAGTGAAGACCCACCACGGAAGGAAAAAGAGAGAAGCAATGGAAGCTGCTAACTCTCTCTCCCTGTCTGTGTGTGTCCCTCTCTCTCTCTAGGATTCTTGGCTCACTTTATCTCTCTCTAGGTTTCTCTGTGATTTGTTTTCTCTTTTTTCCCGGACGTTACGTGGAGAGAGCCTTGTGTGTTGTAATGTGTACAACGTTACATGACGTTGGCTCAAGCCTCAAGGATTAACACAGATCAAAGGCTCACCTTGATGATCTCGCACAACTTAACCGTAATAAGAAATTCTTATCCTATTATTAAACGAGTACTAATTATGGATTGAATCTAAATTAAATTATCTATCGTGCGTATATATAGTTACATACCGCAACAATGTTTCACACATTTCTTTGTCATTTCTGCAATGATGTGGGATTTATAAAACTAATTGGCAATATAGGGAGTAGCTCAAACTTATAAATAAATTCAAAATTCTTCTTCCTCGCATCTTTCTTATTTGTAGGGATTTTATTTGAGCTAGTTAAGTACATAAAGAATTGATCGACAACGGAATTCTTCCATAATTTAGGTTTCTATTACTGAATTCCTTAATTTTTAAATTGTATAATACACAAGTTTATTTATTTGAAAATTCTAATTTAGGTATTTAGATAAATTAATAAATATTTAGTCAAAGTAATTAATTTTGTCACTTGAATTGTTATGAGAAAATGCAAATGAATAATATTTATAAGCATTTATGTTAAATTAACAACATTAAATATAACATAAACTGATAATATTTAGTAATTTAGGAATATATTATGTTAAATTAATTTTTTTTGCACTCTAATTGTTATGAGGATATACAAAACTTGAATTTAACAAACAATCAAGATTAGATGAGCATAATTTTGATCACTTTTTTATGTTATTTTAATTTGTTTTTACTATAATAGGTGTTGGAAATTAAAAGATTGCAATCATGATAGGGTTTGAGTGTTGAAAGATAGAAATTGAAAATTCTAATAGCTATGCCTACATGATATGGATTGAAAGATTGTAGGGATCTTAGTGTCAACGTAATATTTTGTTCTCGTAAAGTGGTAAAATATAGACAAGAGTTGGTTGAAGATACCCCGACATTTGGAAGCGTATATAGCAGGAATTAATTTGTTTTTGGATCAAGCGGTTGCAAATGGTGTTGGCCCCGATAAGTTTAGATGTCCTTGCAAAATATGTTGTAATCGATATACTTTTGTTAGGAACACTATTGTTGAACATCTCGTATTGTATGATATGGATAAAGATTATAAAAACGCTTGGTGGCGACATCATGGTGAACCCAACATTGGAGAGCAAAATGTGGCAATTGGAGAAAAAGAAACGAGAGATAAGGTGACTGGTATGCATGATTTTATTAATGATGTATTTGTCCAACCATTAACAGAATAAGTTGTTGGGCCATCTACTGAACCTCCTATTGGGGAAGGGCATCGAGAAGAGCTGGAGACTTTTTTTAGGTTTCTTAAAGAGGCAGATTAAGATTTGTGGCCAGGTTGTAAGGAGTTTAAGAAATTGGAAGCGATTGTAAGACTGTATCAAATCAAGTGTTTAGTGGGATGCCAGACGAGATCCTCACCACATTACTCAAGTTAATTAAAAGAATGTTGCATGAAGGGGATTGTTTGCTTGAATCTTGTTATAAGGCAAAAACAAATATTATAAATGACTTGGGTCTAACATATGTGAAGATTGATACGTGTCCCAATGATTGCATAATCTATTGGAAAGACACTTTAGAGTTGACCATGTGCTCGGTTTGTGGTAAATCAAGATATAAAATTACCAACACAGAGGATAGCTCGAGGAAAAAAATCGTAGCTAAGGTTATATGGTATTTTCCTTTAAAAGCATGATTGCAGCAGGTTTTTATGTCGAATCATATGGCTGAACATATGAGGTGGCACGCGATTTAATGTCCTAAGGATGAGTTTATGAGGCATCCTTAAGATTCTCTAGCATGGAAGCATTTGGATGATTTATATCCAGAGTTTGCGTCAAAAATTCAAAATGTCCAATTACGGTTGGCTAGTGATGGCTTTAATCTTTTTGAGAAAATGAGGCATGACCACAGCACATGGTCTGTAGTGCTTTCTATTTACAATTTACATCCCTGGATGTGTATGAAGCAATTGAATTTGTTGTTATCTTTGTTAATACCAAGACCGCACAGTCCTGGTAAAGAGATTGATGTGTAGATGCGTCCATTGATTGACAAGTGGAATGAGTTGTGGGAGGTGGGCACTCCCACTTATGATGCATATTCCAACCAAAATTTTATGATGAAGGTTGTTGTCTTATGGACCATAAATGATTTTTTGGCTTATGGAATGTTGTTAGGATGGAGTAGACATGGCTATAAAGCCTGTCTACATTGCATGCATGATACAGAATCTATTTACTTGCCGGTGAGTCGTAAGATTTGTTATTTGGGCCATCGATGCTTTCTTGCAGATAATCATGGGTTTCGCAGGGAAACAACAACTTTTAATGGTCGGCGAGAGCATCGTACTGCACCAAGGCAGCTGACTGGTTTACAATGTCTTGAAGAACTTTCTACATTGAGATTTACTTTTGGAAAACCAAATAAAGATGCTTCAGTTGGGTAATGCAGAAGAAGAACTTCGAGTAATCGAAGTAGTAACATTAAGTGGAAGAAGAAATCTATTTTTTATGAACTACCTTATTGGAGGCATATGTTGATTAGACAGAATCTTGTTGTTATGCATATCGAGAAGAATATATGTGATAATGTGGTGGGAACATTGCTTGATATAGAAAAGTCTAAAGATGGATTGGCTGCATGTCCAGATCTTGAAGTCTTGAACATTAAGACGTAGTCAACACCCACGTAGAGAAGGAAATAGAACATTTCGATCTCTAGCATTGTTCACGTTGAAAAGAGAAGAAAAAAAACTGCATTTTGCAAAAGTGTTGTCTACGTCCCCGATGGATATGCATCAAATTTGTTGCTATGTGTGCACGTGAATGAACGAAAAATACATGGGTTGAAAAGTAATGATTGCCATGTTTTAATGCAGCAGTTACTCCCACCTGCATTTTTTGATATAATGGTGCACCTTCTAGTTCACTTGGCAGATGAAGCCGCTCTTGCAAAGCCTGTTCAATATAGATGGATGTATCCAATTGAACAATAATTAACAAATTTTTTTTAACTTTTTTACAATTGTAGTCATAACTTTAATTAATAATTATAATAATTTGTGTTTCATTTCATAATTCTAGGTATTTGCAAAAATTGAAGTGCTATGTTCGTAATAAGAGTCATCCTAAAAGTTCTATTGTTGAAGCATATTTGGTTGATGAGTGTTTGTCCTTATGTTCCATGTATCTTAGAGATGTCGAGTCTCGCCACACTCGTAGAGGACGAAATGAAGATGGTATTGGACGTGGAGTATCTGGTGGGCTGTCAATTTTTTACTCCAAAGGATGTTATATGGGTTCAAGAGAAAATGTGGAGCTCGATCTAAATGTTATTGATCAGTGCCATAGATACATTCTAAATAATTGTGATGAAATTAACCCATTTAGAAGGTAAGAACGTTTAATCATACGTCTTAATGTTTTATTAGTTTTCTTAACTTTGAAAAGTTAATTATCTAAATTTGGACATAATTGCCTAGGCAACATGAGGAATTCTTGAAAACTAAACATCATCTAGAAAGGTTAACTATGCGACAAATCAAGGAGCTAAGAAAGAAAAAACCTCCAGAATGGTTCAAGCAACATGTGAGTTGATATAACAATCACATTATTTATTTATATTTTTACATTTTAATTATAACATGAATTCAAGATGTCATGCTAATGACACGTTGATATCTCAAGACTTGCATTGGCTAGCTAATTATCCTAGTAGGGTTGTGAGTAGATATAAAAGTCACATTGTTCATGGGTTCAGATTTCGTATAAAATCTGTGGATGATAAGCATAAGAATCAAAATTGTGGTGTCTTTGTAACTGCAAATGTTCCTTGTGCAATTGGGCAAGTGAATTGTTATGGCAGAGTTGTGGATATGTTCAAGTGTAAATATTCTGGTCCTACTGAGGCAAGAGATAGGTCGAGGTGTGATGTTATTTAAGTGCGAATGAGTTAATAATGAAAGTCCACGAGGAATGAAGACCGAACAATATGGATTTAATATGGTGAACTTCGATCGATTAGGATTTAAAGAAGACCCTTTCATATAATCATCACAAGCATTACAAGTATTTTACGTGGATGACACAATTGAAAAAGATTGGCACGTAATTGTTCGAACACAGCCGAGGGATTTGTTTGACGTATTAGAGGATAGTGACGCAATTGATGATTATGCCATACCTAATTTGGATGATCGGATACTTGACAATGAAAATTTCCATACAAGGGTTGACGTGGAAGAGACTCATTTTCATGAATCATTACCGTTGCCTACCCAATTCGTTTATTATGCCAATGTCGACTACGAGCTAACAAATGATGCCACGGAATAAATATATTAATTATTTTATGTATTTTAAGTATTAATTATTCTATGTTTCAATTCGCGTGTGATGATATTTTATCTTAAAATTATATTTTTGTTTTTTTATTGCATATTATATACAAGTTAAATTTTATTTATTAAAATATTAAAAAGTTATATGAGATAACATTAGGCCTGGCAAACGGGTCGTGTATGCCGTGTTCGTGTCGTTTTCATGTAACACATGTTATCTTAATGGGCCGTGTCGTGTCACACCCGTTATCTAATGGGTTCTTAACAGGCGGGTAAAGTGACCCAATCCACTATGACCTGTTACGACCCGTTAAGAAGTTTTTTTTCTTAAATTTGCACATACCACATATTGTCACACAAATATTACTTCAAAACATTAAAACACATTTGTCGTTTAAGTACTACATCTACACTCGAAAATAAGAGCCTAATAAATAAATATCTATAAACAACTAGTCTATTATGTGCAAGGATGTGCAAAATTTTGTTTTCAAGGTTGTGAAGCCTTTTTCAAAAGTTTAAACCTTGCCAATGGAACTCAAAGCTTGCATGTTATTCCTTTTACAAAATCCTCAATTTTCATCAATCATCATGACATAAGATTTTGTGGTATCCACTTGTGTAAATATTTTGAATTGACAATCAAATTAGTTCATTGTATTCATATAGGATCAAGGAGTGTAGCTGTAAAAAAATCATCAAAATTGGAGTTAAAATAACCGTTAAATCGTGATTTTTCATTTATAACCGTCGAAAAGTTTTGTCCCGTTACTTGATCTCTGAATGTTTGTTTTTTGCAATTTTTGGCGTATGCGATCTCAAAATCTATACAAACATGTTTTATGGTTAGATCGTTGAAACTAGTTTCGTAGAATGCATATCCCATCAAAACAATAGATTCACTAACACTTAAGAGTTTATTCATACTTTCATTACGTATAACTTAAGATTTTGTGGTATCCACTAGTGTAAATATTTTAAATTGAAGATCAAGTTCATTCATTGTATTCATATAGGGTCAAGGAGTGTAACTATAAAAAAATCATCAAAATCGGAGTTAAAATAACCGTTAAATCGTGATTTTTCGTTGATAACCGTAAAAAGGTGTTGTCCCGTTACTCAATCTCTAAATGTTTTTTTGCGATTTTTGGCGTATTCAATCTCGAAGTATAAACAAACATGTTTGACGGTTGGATTGTTGAAACTAGTTTCGTAGAATGCATATCCCATCAAAACAATAGATTCACTAACACTTAAGAGATTATTCATACTCTCATTAAATATAACATAAGATTTTATGGTATTCACTAGTGTAAATATTTTAAATTGACGATCGAATTCATTCGTTGTATTCATATAGGGTAAAGAAGTGTAGCTGTAAAAAATCATAAAAATCCGAGTTAAAATAACCATTAAATCGTGATTTTTGGTTTATAACCATCAAAAAGTTTTGTCCCGTTACTTGATCTTTGAGTGTTTGTTTTTTTGCAATTTTTGACGTATGCAATCTCGAAGTATATACAAACATGTTTGACGGTTAGATCGTTGAAACTAGTTTCGTAAAATGTGTATCCCATCAAAACAATAGATTCACTAACACTTAAGAGTTTATTCATACTTTCATTAAGCATAACATAAGTTTTTGTGGTATCCACTATATAAATATTTTAAATTGAAAATCGAATTCATTCATTATATTCATATAGGGTCAAGGAGTGTAGTTGCAAAAAATCATCAAAATCGGAGTTAAAATAACCGTTAAATCATGATTTTTCGTTTATAACCGTTGAAAATTTTTGTCCCATTACCTGATCTCTAAATGTTTGTTTTTTTTTTCTGTAATTTTTGGCATTTGCGATCTCGAAGCATATACAAACAAGTTTGACGGTTGGATCGTTGAAATTAGTTTCGTAGGATGCGTATCCCATCAAAACGATAGATTCACTAACACTTCGAGTTTATTTATACTTTCATTAAGTATAACATAAGATTTTGTGGTATCCACTAGTGTAAATATTTTAAATTGAAGATCGAATTCATTCATTATATTCATATAGGGTCAAAGAGTGTAGCTGTAAAAAAAATCATCAAAATCGGAGTTAACATAACCGTTAAATCATGATTTTTCGTTTATAACCGTCGAAAAGTTTTGTCCCGTTACTTTATCTCTGAATGTTTGTTTTTTGCAATTTTTGGCGCATGCAATCGTTGAAACTAGTTTCGTAGAATGCATATCCCATCAAAATAATATATTCGCTAATACTTAAGAGTTTATTCATATTTTATTTAGTATAACATGAGATTTTGTGGTATCCACTAGTGTAAATATTTTAAATTGAAGATCGAGTTCATTCATTGTATTCATATAGGGTCAAGGAGTGTAACTGTACAAAATCATCAAAATTGGAGTTAAAATAACCGTTAAATTGTGATTTTTTGTTTATAATCATCGAAAAGTTTTGTCCCGTTACTTGATCTCTAAATGTTTGTTTTTTGCAATTTTTTACGTATGCGATCTCAAAGTATATGCAAAGATGTCTGACGGTTAGATCGTTGAAACTAGTTTCATAGAATACGTATCCCATCAAAACAATAGATTCACTAACACTTACAAGTTTATTCATACTTTCATTAAGTATAACAGAAGATTTTGTGGTATCCATTGAGGTAAATACTTTAAATTGAAGATCGAATTCATTCATTGTATTCATATAGGATCAATGAGTGTAGCTATAAAAAATAATCAAAATCAAAGTTAAAATAACTGTTAAATCGTGATTTTTCGTTTTATAACCGTCGAAAAGTTTTGTCCTGTTACTTGATCTTTGAATGTTTGTTTTTTGCGATTTTTTGTTGATGTGATCTCAAGCATATACAAACAAATTTGACCGTTGGATCGTTGAAATTAATTTCGTACAATTCGTATTCCATCAAGTTCAATGGTGTCTATATATATATATATTAAGTAGATTTAAATTTATTTATTTTGTATGTATAACACTTAAAAAATTAAATGGTCTGTATATTTAAGCCAATCCAATGGTCACCGTTTTTAATATTTTATATATGTGTGTGTGTGTGTGTGTGTGTGTGTGTGTGTGTGTGTGTGTGTGTGTAACAGTCTGTCCCTAAAAATTATGATTTTTATAATTTTAGTAAGTGAATTTATGAAAATGCCCTTTGAGGCAAGTGCATTGACCTTTGTGGACTATCGTGTGGTGTCAAGTAAGATTTATTTTCTTGGCATATCCTACTAGTACTCGCCAATTCGAACGCGTAGGGAGGAGCAGAAATGAAATTGGAGTTATGGTTAAAATTTTACGGAGCTACGAACCCGAAAATATTTTGAAGAAGTCACTATTTAATTATATTATTTTATTCCTATCATTTTTTTTTATGCCACATGGTTGTGGCTGGAAAAGAGAAGGAATGGACTCAGGCAGAATGAGAAAGAGAAGAGAAAGAAGAAGGGACATGGGCTGCCCAACCAGGGAGAAAGGAGAATGACCAATCGGAGCAAAAGGAGAGGTGATGGACGAATCAGAATCAGAAGAAGGGAGGGAAAGGAGAAAGGAGGAGATGGAGGGGAACCAAACCGGTTTCCCCTTGACCAGCAAACCGGTCACGACCCGTAAGTATCTCCGGCGAAATTCATCAATTTTTCCGACGGATTGAGCCAAACCACCACTCCCAATCCCTATATTGACCTTCACTCTGTCCATTCCATCCAAAATTTGGTAAGATTTAGCTCCCAAAATAGAGAAACCCAACGGGGAAGGTGTGGTGGTTTTGTGTTCGATTTTCCCAAATCCAAAATGTTTTCATCCAATTACCACCACCATTAGACTCCCCTTGAGGCCTAGAACAAAGCCCAAGCAATGGTTGGAGCATCGGAGTTGAATTGAAGACGAATCAAGGGACACCTAATTCTAGGGTTCTTATGGGTTTTAGAGAAATTGGAGCTCTTATTGACCAAATTGGCCTTGATTACAAGTATGAAAGTTGTTCTACTTATTGAGATCTTCAATTCTGCAAATTTTGAGAATTTTTTGAGATAGTTGGATTTTCCGGCAAGTCGGGGCGGCGTGTGGCCAGAGGGCTGCCAATGCTATTTTTAAGTGATATTAAATGCCTTGAGTTCAATTTTGAGAATGGATTGACGTGGATTGATTGTTAGAACCTAGATTCGTTACGATACGTTAATAGGTCTTTGAATGAATCGACGATCCGACCGTTGGATCGTCACCAAACTTTAATAGGCTGTTATTCATAATATTTGAGGAATGTAGGAATTTACGGATCGGGAATCCGTCGTACAGATCTTTCCGAATTACACTTGTAAGACCGTAAAATAAAATATTAATAGCCACTTGGTTTTGGCAATTGGCGGAGATCCGACCGTTAGATCGTTCCGAAATTTTAGTATGTTATTTTAGAAGCATAATGTGGATCGAGTTATGTAGACACATGTTCTATGTAAGTTATTTATTTGATCGACAAGAATTCTGAGTTGTGATTTGATAATTTTTCTAGGCGCCAACCGTTCGTGATGCCTCAATGTTGTGCTAGGAAGTTGTAGCGCAGACTCCAGGTGAGTGGATCTGTTCGTGTTTATCATATTTATATGTGATAGATAATTCCAAAAATTCTTTTAAATTGAACTAAGAAGTTTATGCCATGTCATATATATTTACATGTTATAAAATACTATAAGATGGTGGAATTTAGATTATATCATGATATATCCATATGCATATTACCTATAAATAATTGTTGTGAACTACGAATGGCTTAATCCCTGTTTAGGGTACGTAGGCAGTCTAACGAGATGTTAGATGTAGGCATACAATAATTGAGACAAAAGCCTTGTTTGGGAATTGAGTAATGTGAAGGACATTGATTAGGTGGTTTAATGTTGGTTATGAATCATTGTGTGAAGAGATGAGAAATTGTGGTTTTACGTTTTATATATGCCATGCCATAATTAGTTTACATTTTAGTATGTGATTTAGTACAACTTACTCATCATTATACAACAATGCGGAGTCCAAGGTAAGTTCGGGTGAGTATATAATGTTAGTAGGATCGAATGGATTTGAGTAGAATTCATTGTCTTGCACCCCGGTGTTAGTGCTTTGCCCGAGGCCAGGGCCAGCCTTCATGTGATCGTTCACCTCCCTCACCTTACGCTCACCTTGGATTCCAAGGTAGGTGCTAACCTGTCGTACAGACCACTATAAGTGGTTCCGACTCGTAGGTGACTTGCGATACGTCTTACAGCCTTCACGTGATCGTAGCACTGAGCGTATTTATATACACCCAGCTTGTCGTACAGACCACTTTAGGCGGTTCCGACTCATGTGCAAGACCTGATTGATAAGATATATGCTAACCTTGATTGATGAGATGTGGATGAGTCGTACAAGTCACTATAGATGACTCCGACTCATGTGCTAGCACTTAACTGATGAGATATTGATTGATGAGATGTAGATGAGTCGTACAGGTCACTATAGGTGACTTCGACTAACATACATTTTACATTGATTTATTTCATCTTGTTTATACGATTGTTGTTGAGATACTTCAACATGGTATGCATTGGTTTTACCATTCTTCAGCATGATTTTCATATGCATATGTATTGGTATTTTCTAGGGAATTATACAGATTTCATTGAAGGGTTATCGTAGTTCTAAAAAAAGAAAGTTGTTTCCAAAGTTTTGTCACTACAAAAAATGTAGTCATTACCAACGAAGATTTCCCGAGGGCCCAAAAAAACCATTGTAAATAGCACATTTTGCGACCACAAAATATGGGTCATTGGTAATATGGCATGAAACAAGTTTTTATTACCAACGCACATAATGTCCTCGAAAAAAGTCTCAAGTTTCGTCACAAATGCACTTTTGTTTGGTGGGAAGAATTGGCGCCAGTTGTATTAACGATGAGTAAAGTTCTTATCAGAAATATAATGGTTATTTCCGAAGGTTTACTCATGTTGACGAAATTGATTTAGTATTTTCGAGAGAAAAAAAGTCCTCTCGGTAATGCTTTTATATTTTTGAGGGAAAAAAGTCATCTCGGTAATGCTTTTATATTTTTTTAGGGTGAATAGTTGTTGTTGGAAGTAATCATATTTTTTCCAACGAAATTTTTTCTTTGTCAGAATAAATTTGTAAGGCATGGTTTTGTGGGAATCAATTATTTACCAATGGTCACATGTGTCGTTGGAATATTCTTCAAATATGTTTGATGCTTAATTTAAATTGAAGATCGAAATCATTCATTGTGCTCTTATAGGGTTGAGGAGTGTATTTGTAAAAAATCATCAAAATCGAAGTTATAATAATCGTTAAATCGTGAGTTTTCATTTATAACCGTCAAAAGGTTTCGTCTCGTTACCTAATATCTGAATGTCAGTTTTTTGCGATTTTTTACGTACGTGATCTTGGAGCATATACAAACAAGTTTGACGGTTAGATCGTTGAAACTAGTTTTGTAGAATGGGTAATCCTTCAACATGATAGATTCAACAAATACTTGGAATTTATTTTATACTTCTATTAGGTAGAACATAATATCTACTAGTGCAAATATTTTAAATTGAAGATCGAATTTATTCAACGTACTCTTATAGGGTTAAGGAGTGTATTTGTAAAAACTCATCAAAATCGGAGTTAAAATAATCGTTAAATCGTGAGTTTTCGTTTATAACCGTTGAAAGGTTTCGCCCCGTTACGTAATGTCTGAATGTCAGTTTTTTGCAATTTTTTATGTATGTGATCTTGAAGCATATACAAACAAGTTTGAGGGTTGGATCGTTGAAACTAGTTTTGTAGAATGGGTATTCCTTCAAATCCATAGATTCAACAAACACTTGGAGTTTATTTTATACTTCCATTAAGTAGAACATAATATTTTGTGGTATCTACTAGTGCAAATATTTTAAATTGAAGATCGAATTCGTTCATCGTACTCTTATAGGGTTTAGGAGTGTATTTGTAAAAAAAATCAGCAAAATTAGAGTTAAAATAACCGTTAAATCGTGAGTTTTCATTTATAACTGTTGAAAGGTTTCGTCCAATTGACCTTTTCATAAAAGTTGTTGAGCTTGATATTACGAGCGTTTGTAGATTTTTTTCTCTACTTCTACATTAATTAAAAAACTATTAAAAATCAGAACAAGACATACTTCTACATTAATAATCAAAGAAGTATGTGAGATTAAATCCTTACCGTGTGTTTTGAAGAGCTGTCAAAATTTTGGCATGGCGCCGTTTATTTTTAGCTCTCTATTTTCAAAACTTTGGCATGGCGCCCAAAAACTTAACTCTCTATTTCCAAAGATAGCACTGATTATCTCTTTCTCGCAACTTCTATGATTATCTCTTTGTCTACTCACATTTTCTGTTTTGTGCCTTTCTAGGTTTTAGTTACTGAATGTTCGTCTCGACGAGGATTCTTGGCAATTCTCAGGATTGGTGGCTACTTCTGAGGGTACAATTCTTACTCGTTTTACTACACTTTACTTATGCTCTAACATCACGTGTGAAATGGGTTCGCTCCCACTCACTAGCACACTCTGGCATTTAGGCACTTTTAGGTTTAAATTTATTCACATTTTTCCACATCACTATACTTTGTGGCTTCGTCACCTTCCAGTGTCGGCCAGCACAGCTCGAATTCGGAGTCCTAGTGGACATTTCGGGTTGGGGTGTGTCATATAAATATATAATTATTATAGTTTTTAGGAGTATAAAATTGTTAAATTAATATATTTAATAAAAAAGCTTCATTTTAATCCTTGGCAAAGATGTTTTTTAGATAAAAACCATGAGTAAGATCAAAATCTAATTTTAGTCCATTGATACATTAATAACCTCATTTATTAATTATATTTTGATTTTTTTTAATTATTTATCTTTTTCTTTCTAATTTTTAATGTATTAGTTTTATTTCATTATAATTTTTATTTTCATTTTATTCATCGTAATATATTTTGTTGTGAACATTTAGATAAACTAATTTTTGTTATACAATATATTTCGATGTATTTTATCTTCTTCATTTTGGTATATTAAATTTATTATAATACATTTCGGTGCATACATTTAGGTACACACATTTCGGTACATACATTTCGATACAAACATTTAGGTACATTAATTCAATATAATACATTTAGGTACATTAATTTAATATTAATATATTTCGGTGCATATATTTAGGTACATACATTTTGGTACTAACATTTAAATGTATTAGTTCAATATAATATATTTCAGTACACACATTTCGGTACTAACATTTAGGCACATTAATTGAGTCTTTCAAGTTTGAAGAATGTTAAATAAAATTAATAAATTAAAAAACTCTTTTTTGGTCAAAAAATAAATTAAAATTTGTGTATTAATAAATTTAAATATTTAAATAAAATGCACATTAATTATTTTGAATTAAGGACACATTAGGAACTAAAATCAATATTCAATCTAACACCAGGTTTTTTTAAAATTTTAATCTTCTTGAAGGATTAAAGTTCAAAAACCCTTATAATTATTATAGTATTTTTTTAGGGTTATAAAATTATAAAATTATTATTTTGCTTATCGTGTATCGTGTTACCCACATGTATATCCGAACTAACCCGTTATCTTAACAAGTGCTTATCGAGTCCGATAACGACCCGATTCGTTATAGTGTCGACCCGAACACCTGTTAATTTCGTGTTGTGTCAGGTTATTGGGTCGTGTCAGGAATTAGCAGGCCTAGATAACATAAAATAAACAGCTGGTTATTTTTTTTCTTAGGTTAAACTTAAAAATTAAAATAAATATAAAATAAAATAAAAAAACTAGCTTCTTGTCGTTTTTATCCGACGAAATCGGTTAAATTGAAATATTTTAGGCAAGAATTTTCCTGATTGTTTTGCACGCGAAAATGGATTGGGAAGAGGAATGTCAGGAAGTGTCCGTATGTCAGCTGTGGCGTCGGTTATAACTGACAGGAGATGGACTTGGGAAGACCAATTTTAATAAGTCACTTGGTAAGGGGAAAGTCAGTAAGAGTGTCAAGTGCATTTCATTTTGTGTGTCAGGTTAGTGTCGTTTTTAACCGACGCGACTTCCACTTATTTCGACGCCACATGCATTTCAGTCAGTGTGTCAGGTGAGTGTCGGTTTCAACCGACGCCACTTCCTCTTATTGTGATGCCAAGTTAATATCCATATTTAAACCCCTTTCTTCCCCATTTCATCCATCTCTCTAGTTTAATTCCCTCTTCCCGTGCGTCCCTTTCTTCCCCCATTTTAGCCTTTCTCCTTCTCCTTCCAATAACTTTTGCAATGGATCAACATTCTAAGGAACTCCAATTCACAAAGGAAGAGTTTGAAGGTGGTTCATTTTAAATTTTTGTTTTGTATTCTAACTAGTATTATGCTTAAATTGACAATTGATTTTTGTTTTTTGGGTTTTAATTGTTTTTTTTCTGTATTTATAAGGATCATCTCAACGGAGACTCGGACCCCCTCAATTCCCAATTGGAAAGAACAACATTGTTCATTTGATTCAACTGAAAAATGCATTAGTGATAATTCTAGTGCTTTTTCAAAACATGTAGCGGCAGAGGTTAGAGATCACAAAAATCTTCCGTTGACTAGAAATTGGGTCCTGAGAATCATAATAGAGTCCGAGGATTTGGTCATAAGGTGAGTCCTGATATGGTATTGTATGCATCTTCTTCAGCTTCTACTTCTAATTCCTCCAGGAGAGCATCCAAGAGTTTGATAGAACTGTTGATGACTGAAAACAATGAATTGAGAAGGAAGGATGAAGCTAATGCTAATTGGTTGGCAGACCTAGAGGTAGGGTTCAACAATTAGACAGCCGGCAGTAGCAGATAGTCGAGAACCGGAATCAGTTGTTGACATTGTTACTGCAAAAATTTCAGCAGCAACCATCGCATAGCCCGGGAACCCAACAATCAAGCAAGAGTCAGCCTCATTCTCCTACATATCTGTGCCCACAAGGAACCCAATAATCAGCCCAAAGTCAGCCTCCCCCTGCATATCTGTATACGGGCTATAATCAGCAACCTCATTTATATCCTATGTATATGACGCCTGCGCAGCCCATGGCATACATGCAGCAGCCACCATATCAAATGCCCGTATATCGACCCGAGATGCATTCTCCTGATGGATTTTCCTCAGATGTTCCAACTGGAGGGTTTTCTGGAATGCTTGCGAGTGTTGCATTTAATGTAGACATGATGAGGGCTTTCGAATCACAAAGAGGATCTAAAGAAGGATCTGGGGCACATTCGGGCTCTAGTTCTGTTAAGTAGTTGTATGTTATATATGTAATGTCGAATTTAGTGTTTGTTATGGCGGATGAGTTTTTGTATGTTATGTGAGATATAAAATGTTTGTTATGGTGGATAATTGGTAGTGTTTGGTACTATTGCTAATAGTCTTTATTAATGTTTGTTTTGTCCTATATATGAAATATGATAGGGAATTATTTTTATATATACTTTTCTTAATTATTATTAATTAAAAATTGAGACATATATTTTTTATTATTCTTAATATGTTTCGTGTCGCTTATGGGTGACAACATATTTATTATTTTATTTATTGAGATGTTAGGTAATGTCGGTTCAGACCAACAGTAGGTTTGATATTTTATTTGTTTAACTGTTACATGATATCGGTTCAGACTAACAATGGGTTTGATATTTTATTTTTTTAATTGTTACTTGATGTTGGTTAGGACCGCTATCATGTCATAAATTAATGTCCCTTCTAACTGACGTAAGGTTCGATGTCACTTTTAATCGATGCTGCTGTTCTTTTTTATTTTATATTACTTTGCTTTTTCATGGCGAATTAAGGGGAATAACCAACATCAAAACCCTTTTCGTGGCACTAGTAATAGTGTTGGTTCCCCTCCAACATTGCATGCTTTGATGTCGGATTTTAGTGATAACAAATTACATGCCAATTGCCTGCAGTACTAAGTGGCATCAATATGGTGTTTAAGTGATAACAAATTACATGCCAATTGCCCGTTAATAAATATGGTGTTCATCAGTGAGTCCGTGAGTGCAGAGAGAGATAACGTGCCCTAGATCTAACCAATTATTTTAAATTCATCTAGACTATAATTCAATTAATATTATGCTATTCATATAGAAAAGATGTCGATTAAGGGGGAAATGAAATAAAAGAGGTATTGGATCTTTTAAGGCAAATGATAAACGTACATTTTTTTTATTTCTCACACATTCATGTTTAATCTTGTTCGTTGATGGTACTTGATTTATTCAAATCAATGACTAGAAAATATGAAAGGCTGAAAAAGATGTGTGAAAAACATTTCCCTTATAAAAAAATATAAAAAAAACGAATTGGCCACTAAAAGTTCTATACACTCAACTCGTGTTATATATGGAGGACGTGTCTATTTATTTTATTTTCAACCCACGTGCATTCGTTATTAATAGTATACTTAAAAGTTGTTGTCGTTCATTTGAATTATGAGATGTGCATGACCTAGTAATATCACGACACAACTATTACACTAAAAAAATATTTGGCCAATTTTTTTTCATGATCCTTGTGGTGATACCCTACTTTTAAATAGACCCATGTGGTGAGAAAGTTATTAATTGTAATCTTGTGGTGAAATTCGTTATCAATCATAGTCCAAATTAGATTTTTCCTCATTCTTTTGTCATTTGTAGGGGCAAAATTATTATTTTCATTTTTATTGATTCCATCAACCAGTTATAAAGCGTCATATGAACATAAAAAAAATTTATTTTAAAAAAATTTCGAGCTACAATAAAAGAATAAATAAACAATAAAATTACAAGGTTCATATTATCAGATTTTTTTTTCATTTCAAGAGAGCCAAGAGTCCAAATTCAAGATTTAAAAAATCACAAAGTACCTTGCAGCGTTTAGGTTATAATATAAATTATTATGCAAATATTAAATTTAGTTTCATTTTAAGAAGAACAGTGGTGGATGGGATGACTAGGGTTATGTGAGAGAGAGGGGGAAAGGTGGTGGGTGGTCACCGTGGCTGTGGCTAATAAGGGTAAGGGTTGGGGAGGGATTTCTTTTTCTTTTTTTTTCCTTCTTTTTTTGTTGATTATAAAAAACTGGAATTACCAAAAAGAGAAGAAAAAAATAATGGAATGACAATTTTACCCTTGCATGTGGATGAGATTTTGACAGAAATTTCAATTTGGACTACGATTGATAACAAATTTCACAACAACGTTACGATTAACAATTTTTTTCATCACAATGGTTGATTTAAAAGTAGTGTCTCACCACAGGGATCAAGAAAAAAATTTAGCCAAAATATTTTTCTTGATTGTAATTGGAGAAGTATATACATATAAAAGCTGTACATGTATTAATTAATTGAAGGTAATAAGAATCTGAGTTTTGAACCAATGGATGAATGAGATATCAGTGTCAAGTTCACCTTTCTCTTTGTTTTAAAGCATCGTCTACAAATTAGAGTCCATTAATTTGTCTTTGGACAGATTCTCTACAGGGTAAACTTTAATTGCATTCAGTGATCTTACATGAGCCAGGCATGCATCGAATGTCAACGGTTGAAGTAAGAAGTTTGAATTTAAGTTTAGACTGGTGAAGGGGATTTTTTTGGTAGTATATTGATGAATTTAACATAATATTTTATGATCTTATAGAATGGTTGATTTCTACTTTTCAAGTGCTAAAGGCAAAACACACAGAATCAAAACAAGTGTTTGGGGTCTGAAAGAGGATAATTTGAACAAATATCTTATTCGTTTGAAGAGTTAAAAACAAAAAAGTAATAAGATCATCTGCCTTTTGATCATCTTGTTTTTGTGTCCAAGACTCCAAAGGGTCGTCGGTTTATTTTTTTAATAATATTATTTCTAAATAAAAATCTGAAATGGCTTTTTTTTTGTCAAATGATAGATTTTTTTGTTAGATTAGCCACGCTGTCATGTAAGGGCTCAACTCATTTTCACCACTTTGGTAAAAAGCTACTTGCTGAAATGGTTTATTTAATCTCTTAAAAAAATGACATAAATTTATCAAGCATATTGGCGCAGCAGTGTTTTTCTTCTCAAAATTGAAAGTGATAACAAATTCGAATATTTTAGCTGACCATCTATCCTCGACAAGAAAAAAAAATCGGCAATTAATTTCAAGAGAAAAGTACAAGCAATAATTTGACTGGGTACCAAAGTATATAAAGGTTGGAAATCTTTCTCGTTTTTCTGGCTGTATGCTTTCAAGTTTGGTTATGAACCACCAAGAACAGAACTTTGTTAAATCAATGAGTTTGAATGTAGATGATTTCAAGATTTGGACACGTTCTTTTACTTATTCTCGCGCCTATATCGCTCTCAAATTTGACACATAACTATAACTACTCTTGCGTTTGGTTTGGTAATTATCCTCATGCAATATTCCTAGGTTAATTTTTGTTCAATTTGATAATAGGATCTGTATTGGAGTAACCAGGAGGAACCTTACTTCACACTCTATCACACTACCAAATGAGAGTGCAAAACTTTGTTAAATAATGGACCACTCCATTTCGTATATGGATGAGAAACTTAAATGGTTGGAAAATATTAGTATTTAGGTTTACTTTAATATTTGGCCCGTTAGCATTAGGGTTTCTGTTTCTTACTTTTTAGGGTTAGAATTAGTTTATTATAAATAGCATGTTTGTTATTTAGTTGATAATATGTTATTCATGATATAACTTTTGAGATTTTGTAACAGTTTCAATATTCTTGTTTGTTTAATAATATTTTTCTTATTTTTTGGTCTTGATCGTCCCGCGCTTTGATATTCAACTTAAACTTTATCAAATACTCGACAGCAATGATGGATATTATTTATTCAATATATATTATGGAATAAAACCAATATTCTCGTATTGAAAATAGCTCAGCAGTAGCAATGGCATACAGTGCCAGAACTTTTTTTTTCTTTGCAAAGGCCACAATCTGCAATGCAGAAATTCCAACACTTCCCTTTCTTTTTTCAGAGTTGTCCTCTTCACCAGGCACACATTTTCCTAGCTCGGGTTGATTATCACAGCACTTTGAAGCTTGAGCAACTGAAATCTTGCAAACTGAAATCACAATTAAACTTTTAAATAAATTATTTATGTATACAGATATACATTCGTTAATTAAAATCAGGCACGAGCAAGAAAGTTAGAGGAGCAAAATAAAACCCAAGATTCAAAAAATGTTAGAGACTAAATAAAAAGTTGAACCCTAGATTCTACTATATAAAATAAATCACTAAAATAGCCGATAAGAGAGAATTGCTATTAGTCCTAATAGAAGTCACCGTGTACACCTTCCTTTATTTATCTCACTAAGTATGATTGCATGATCATAAAAATCACATAGAAAGTGACAAGTAAACAAAATTGTTAAGAGAACTTAGTAATTAACCAAACAAGAAACTACAAATCCTAGCACTAATCCTGAAAAAAAAATTAGAAGAAAAAGAAAAAGAAATGGCAAAAGCTTGAATGAATTTTTAGACCATACGAAATTGCAATCTATTTTAGTCAATGAAAAAAATCAACCGGCTACACGAAATATAATCACTAATAATTAAACGCTTTGCATGATGAGGGGACTTTTGTCACGCAAAGCATTTTAATGTCGCACAAAACCTATGGCAACGCACAAATCGTCGCCCAAAGGTCGTGAAAAAAGACCTTGCGCGACGAAGACGTGCAAATTCTCGCGCATCTAAATGATTGCATGACGCTTTAGTACTCGTCGCGTGAAAGTTACATGGACAAAAACTTTCGTCGTGCGATATAAAATGGTACAAATTGCTTTGTCACGAGAAATTTCTATGGATGTCAACAATTTGTCTCGAAATAATTTGCGCAACGAAACATGTACGAGGCACGTCATTTTGCGTGACGAAATATATAAGACGTGTGTGACTGGTAAAAACAAAACAAATTAATGAATAAAAAAAAATTTATTTATAATATAAATAAAAATGTACGTACAAATACAAAGTTTTAAAAGAAAGCAGGAACAAGACTATGAAAAAAAAAGCGGAAAAATCTATAGGCATGTCATTCAGAGGTGCTTGGTAATCTTGCTGCTGATAGGGGTTGGGGACGGAGTCAGAGGTCGACAGGCCTGATTGTTGTGTTTTCTCGGTGTGGAGGGGCTCTAAGGGCGATGGTGCATAAAAACCAGGGAGACGTATTTCGGAGGAACTGAGGGCTTGTACAAGCTTTGACATTTGCGACTTGTACGATGCCAGCTCACTCCTCAAGCCAGTAACTTCCTGCGTCAAAGCCGTAACCTTGCCCTTCGACTGCGAGGATGAAGAAGCTCCACTCTCTCGCCGCCTAGCATTTCCCTTCCCTAACAATATGTCCTTGGCCTCCGACCAAAAGTATGTTCCAACGTCTGTGTCAGGATGTAAAGCCCCGAATCCTCAAGGGGATCCACAGACTCAATCGGCGTGTTCAGGGGAAGTTAGGAGGCGAACTCTTGAAGCACCAACTAACCTTTCTCCACTATAGTCGCTTGTGAAGAAAAAAACATGGATTATTAATAGAAAACAATTTGAAATAATTAGTATAAACCTTTAATGCATAAGAAATTACTTACATGAAGGGACTCGGTCAACGCATCCTCAGGCCGAACATAAACGTCACCAAAGACCTCGATCTCTGAGAATTTTTAACCGTCCTGAAATAGAAAAAGAAAAGGCAAATGTTAGTACGAAAAAAAATATTATTAGCGACATTTTAAAATTAGAAATGAAAGCTGTAATATACCTTCCGATGTGCCTCCATCCTATATGAGAAAGGCCTCGAACTCGAATGTTGGAGAAGAGTCTTCTTCTCCCGATTGATCTTGTTCGCATTCGCCTTCTTTTGTTATACAAAAAATAAACGTATTAGTTGTAATACTTAAAGAAAATTAAAAAATAATAATAAACATTAGTAAAAAAATTAAAAAATTAAAAATTAAAAAAGTAATTAAAAACGCGCCATATATCCCGGCTCCTGAAAATGACCGCAGAGCCAAACCCAACTATCTTCTCGGTCCTTGAACTTCTTCGGGCAACCCTCCTCGAGAGTGACTTGTGGATCATCAAACTGCTCAAAATACTGGTGCATGTCACTCTTCCACTGCTTGTAGCATTCGGAGAAGAGCCGATTGAGGTATGCAAACATGTCCTCGTTGATGTCATCGAAATTGTAGTTTGTCTGCTATTTAATAAATATTAGGAAAGTATTAGTAATAAAAGACTATTAAATATAAATATATAAATTTTACATGAAAAGCATTAAAAAGCGACGTTACTTACCGACAACTGATTGCGCACAATTTTCTTCACCTCATCTGGCATCGCCTTCCAAGACTTCCACCGCATAGGGCAAAAGGTACACACAACATGCCCAATGCCGTGGACCAATGCACTATGATGCTCCGACGTGGGTGCTGCCTGATGTCGCTCATCGTTTTCGATTGTGATATGACCGTTGGTCACACGGGTGACCTTTGCCGTCTTCAATTGTCGACAAGGTCCCCAAGTGTTTTTCTTAGCTGCAAAGAAATGGAAAAATAACATTAACAAAAAAAACTAATAACAAGTCCTACTAAAATTTCGGCATAACCTCCCTATAATTAAAACATTTCCCAAAACCTTGAAAATAACATAAACAATATACATATCCAACACAATGATCACAACAGTTTAATAATAGGTTGAAGACATGTAAATTGACCTTGTATTTTATGTATTGGCTATGCAACTCTAATATAAGTAGCATCTGTCCAAAGATGGTACTGTGTTTATATGTAATTGTTGATGGAAAACATTCTGTGAGAGTTTTTCCAATTCTATTCAATGCTGTAAATTTTAGAAAACTATTGAATGATAAATTTACGTGCACATGTTTCAACCCTTCACTCACATTGGCATAACAGAATAAAGAACCAAGTTTGAGAAGTGGGAAAGGGCAAACAGAATGATCACGAAGAAAGCCATGACTCAGTCAGTCAAAGGAAGGATCCCAAAACAAGACAATGCTAAGATTTTTTGGCTGCAGTGGGAGAGAAAATCAAGGAGTCAGGGAAAGTTGAAACATGTACTTTTCTTACACAACTTACCTCTATGAAATTTGATGGGTTGGCAGTGTAAGAGAACCTATTCTTCAGATGGTGGATCTGTCTCAAAAAATCGAAGGATTTCGAAGTCTCAATGACTAATCTGTTTCAAGTTCACATGGCTCTCAATTCCTTGCCATCCAAGTGTGGACAGCTGAAAGTTTTATATAATACACAGAAAGAAAAATGGGAAATTGATGAGTTGATTTCAATGTGTGTACAAGAAAAAGATAGACTCAAGGGTGCAAATGCTGGTTCATCATTCACTACTAGTAAGCTGAAGAAGAAAACATTTTCTTCTTCATTTAAAAGACATAACTTAACAAATAGAACTTAAAATAACAAAACTCAGACTTACATGAGAATGTAGGAGTAAATTAGGATAGTATACCTGGTTATATACCCGAGGCATTGGTTATGGATCCCGATGGCGACATTTGGTCTGAAGAGCGAGGGCACCGGTGAGCAGGTCGGGCGCTAACAATAGGTAATGGCACCAAAAAAGTCGAAGATACAGGCTCATGTGGGACTGGATGACTAACTGTGTCAACCGGATTCAACGGCCTATGATCTATCTCTGCCGGAGCAGTGGCAGCAGTAGTAGGTGTAGTCGTCATAGGAGGTGTAGTCTTTGATCGAGGTGTAGAAGTCATCACCTTCTGAGTTCTAATGAGCTGTGACGTCTACAAACTTGGAAATAAATTTGTAAGATTATAAAGATTTAACTTACCGTACACATGCATAATAATTTGTACTTAAATTTAAAAACCCTGATTCTAAACCTAATTCAATTTTGGCAAAAACAAAACTTAAAATTGATCTACTATACACAAACTAATCAATGTCAGATAGGATATAGAAGAAGAAACTAGCATAAAAGAGTAGTTGGAGGTAAAAACATAGTCTATGAGCGCTCTGTGTATCCATGAAGTGTGTGTGTGTGTGTGTGCGCGCGCGCTAAGCAACATAAATACAAGCAGTTTCCACCAGAGTCCAACTCCATAAATACTTAATAGTTTCACATGTAGTAATAAGAAAAGAGACCATATAAAGTGATTCTCAATCCCTTTAAACATCTACATTACATCTAGAAATCATATGACTATTGGATATAAATAGAGCTTGGTAACTGGAATAATTAACAATGCAATATATGTAGAAAAGAATGATTAGCACCAAATAACACTTTCTCTCTATGCATATACATTAGATAAATTTTAGGGTTAATCTCAATTTACTACCCTAAAATTTCATGGTTTTCAACATTTGGTACATGAAGTTTTTTTCATCCCAAAGTCATACCTCAAGTTTTAATTTTAGGACAGTCTTATACATTTGTTAAGCTTGCTGTTAAGTCAGCCGTTAACTAGTGACGTGATGACTACGTGGACAATAACTGTGTGCCATGTGTCATTAAGGGGCCATGTGGAAATTTAAAAAAAAAATTAAACAAATTAAAAAAATCAAAAATTAAAAAGTGAACAGATGCAGCAATTTTTTGGGCCGAAGGTAGCGTCATCTTCTCCTCTCGTCTGCATTCCTCTCCGCTCACACACACGCCACAATAAAATCTGATTCCAGACTTCCTTCTAAACCCGCTCAGAGCTTGTGTCTCCTCATCTTCATCCGTCAAGACATGCGGCACTAGCGTAGGAATCGCCATGTTCGCCAACAAGTTCCTTGGTACCACTTGTCTCACCCCTTCTGACACCTAGAACTCCCACTCCTTACAACTCCAACGTTCTCACTGACTCCATCGACTTCAATTCGCTTGAGAGGTATCTGATTTGTTGGCCCAAGTTTTGACGTAGGCTTCGCCAGGGTTCTAATCGACGCCCTTTCGAGATAAGAGTGAGAGAATGAGGGAAAGAAAGATATGAGGAGTTCGTCAGAATTACATGGGGTTATGGGTTGTTGCTCTCACTACCAACAATGGGGTTATGGGATTAGGGATGGTTGGCCTGTTTGGGTGGCCGACACTCTTTTTTTTATTTTTTTTATTTTTTAAATTTTTAAATTTTTTTTATTAATTTTTCACGTGAGCCCTTAATGACACGTGGCACACTATCATTGTCTACATGGGTGCCACGTCACCAATTAACGGGTGACTTAACAGCAAGCTTAACGGATGTATGAGATTGTCCCAAAATTAAGACTTGAGAGGTATAACTCTAGGATGAAAAAAACTTCATGTACCAAATGTTGAAAACCACGAAATTTTAGGGTAGTAAACTGATATTAACCCTAAATTTTAACAGTACATTAAAGACATTAACGAGTAAAAAAAAAACTATATGTAAAACTAATAACCTCAAAAGTAAAACTTAAGGAGGAACAAAACCACATAAGTGTAAGTATTAGGTCACTTCACCAAATTAAAGCATAATCCTAAACCAAACTCATGCAACCCAAAATACTCGAAATCGTAATGTTTTGGTTCCAAATAACAATAATGTTTTGGTTCTTCTGATCAATCAAGTATTGCATGTAGTACTAAGTCATTCAACCAAGAGGGAAAAGAAACCCTTACTGAGTTGATTTTTAGATTGTGTAATTTGTGTTAACTAGTATAAGGCTACCAACCATTTCTTCTTACAAGTTCACTTGAATTGAACAAGTAAACTCAGAACATTCACAACAATTTCATACATCAAAATGCACACCCAAATGGGATAACAATCCGAATTCAAATTCTATCAGTCACAAACAAGGTGAATAATCACTAGTATTAATTATACACAAATTATAATTGGTTTGTGTACTAATTTAATTAATTGGTTCGATACAATTTCCATTAAAAGTGAAGAAAAACAAATCAAAATTCCACCCAAAAAACAAATTGCAACTGTTAAAACAAAGAAACATTGCAAAAGCAACTGTTAAAACAAATCATAACCCCCTAATTTGGGTTAGAATCTAATCCGTGGCTTAAACACTATCACATTACAAAAGCAACCAACTACTGTTTAAAATATGTATGTTTCTGGGGGTGGGGTGGGGTGGGGTGGGGGGGAAGAATCAGATAACAAACATTTTTTGACATACAGGAAAATATTAACAAATGCCCAGTTTTCAAAGGTTGACGGCCCTAATTCTAACCCTTTAATTGAAATTAAAAAACCCCTATTTTAAGAACCCTAATTTGAACCCCAATGAAGAATCCTAAATCCAATTTAAGATAACCTAATCTAACCTCACTGCCCGAAATTGTTCTCCTAATTGAAGACCTAAATCTAACCCCAATTAAGAATCCTAAAAACTCTAATTTAAGAAACTAAATGTAACTTCCAATTTACAAACCTTAAATCTAACCCTACTACCCTAATTCTAACCCCCCCCCCCCCCCCCCCCCCAATTTATTAAAAAATAAAAATAAAAAATAAAAAACCCCACTATAAATCCTAACTCACTTCACAAAATAAAGAAAATTGAACATACAAAATTGAAGGGGAAATTAACTCTTAGAGACAGAGAGACGAAGTGAGTGAAGGAGAGAAGGATGGATTGACAAAGGAAGGAGGGAGAGGGTATTGCGCGGGGGAAAAAGGAAGAAGACGAAAGTGAGCTAGGGGAGGAATGAGACGCACGGGGTTAAAATACTAGAATCTTGCACGACGCAGGCCTTGTCGCGCAAGGTTAAAAATTCATCTCCCAAGTTTTTAAAATTTTCGCGAAAAAATATGCCTTAATTGAATTTTCAGACACTTGCACGACGAAATCTATTTATTCGTCGTGTAAGTGTCTGAAAATTAATTCTTCCCGTGTAAAATTAAAACACTTCCGCCACCAACAATTGTTGTGCGTCGCGCAATTATGTTTGAAATTGCTTTTGTTTTAATTTTTTTTATTTTGATTACAATTTATTATAATTCACATATAAAATGGGAATCATTCATACCATTTTTTCCATCACTGTATATACTGCATTAACTATTTAATATGTTTTACAAAAAAAAGTTACAAAAAAATTGTATTAATCTTCATCCGAACTATAATAACTTTCACTTTCGTCAATATCATCATTTTCAGTGTCCCATTCCTCATCATCGATAGGTACGTCACCATCGTCATTTGTGCACACTGGACCATCGTATCGTGAAAGATTACCAAGGTCAATTATGATCGATTGAATAGGTATTTTGACTGAAGATATTCATTCTATCTGAAATGGTTCTTGGATAAGATTAGTATCTCGGAGTGTTTCCTCACCCACTTCCATCGAAGATTCTAGCCGTTGGTCAGCAACATTGTCGATGTCGTCGTTAGTAGAATCTTGTTCTGGTATAGCATACACGTTCCTATGATCCATCTTCTGAACAATTTTCCAACCCCTCATGGCTTGAGTCATCTAGATACACAATTTGTTTTGCCATGTTTGCTAAGATGTAAGGGTTGTAATCGTACCAAGTTTTGGTAGTGTTCACTGATAGTAATCCATGATCTCTTTTCATACTTCCTTGCCTATTTGGGTTTGTATCAAACCATCAACACTTAAATAGGATCACTTGGCACCGGTCTTTATAAAGCAATTGCATGACACTTGTTAATTTGCTATAGAATTCAATGTTTGTACTTCGCCCCCACCTGGGACATGAACACCATTGTTTTGCATACACAACTTGTCATCTCGTGCACCCGCTAAGAATTTGAAGCCATTGACATGGCAACCCGAGTACAATTCAAAGCGAATCGGTCCGAACGCCAAGTTATATAGCTTAGGGAATTCAATGCTTTCAATTGATTCACCTAATATTAAACAAACATATAAATTTCTTAGTTCAAGCAAAATAATTGATACAATATATATGTCCAATACAAAACACTTCAAACTTACATATTCGAGAAACCATCGCGAAAACAATTCACAGTGTTTCTTAGCATACAAATGTGAAAGATATGTCATGAAATTTTCCACGTAAAAGTTCTATTCTTCCGTCTCGCTACACCATTCGGTTGTGATGTATACATAAACCATTCTTGAGACCCAATATCCTTGCATTACACAATAGGCTTATTTGGTGGCCCATAAAACCACCTGATTTAGGACCCGACCCAAAACGACAACGTGTCAACTCTGGAGTCATCATAGCCATAGCCACCACAGCATCGTTGCCCTCAAAAACTCGACGATTCGTCCAGAAACTCAGCCTAGAGAGAGAAAGAGATAGAAAGCAAGAGAGAGAAGGAAAAAATGGCTTCGTTGCTGAAATCTTTGGTGGATCCAAGGAAGAACTGGTTCGCCCGCCAGCACATGAAGGCTATTTCCCAACGCCTCCGCCAATACGGTACACCTCCTCTTTCACAAACCCTAACTTCTTTCTCTCTCATATGTATCTGTGTATGTATAGACCGATTTGATTGGATTAGATTTGAACTATGCTAAATTGGTAATGAAATTTAGGGCTTCGATACGACGATCTGTACGATCCCTACTATGATTTGGACATAAAGGAGGCTTTGAGTCGTCTGCCGAGGGAGATTGTGGACGCTCGTAACCAGCGCCTGAAGCGCGCCATGGACCTCTCCATGAAGCACGAATACCTCCCTGAGCATCTTCAGGTGCCTTTTGCTTTTACCTCTTTTCATTTCACTTATTAATTTAGTTTCAAGCATCGAATCCCTAATTTGATTAGTACCGGATTGTCTTATGAGAAATTTGATTCCAATTTTGCAGTTTTATGATCGATAATGATTTAATACGATGCGAAACAGAATCATGAATGATATAATGTTAATTGGAAACAAAGATTGTGCATTTCGAATGGTTATGTTAACGATTCTATCATTTGTTGTGAATTCGTATGTATATTGTAGTAGTGTGCGTAGAGTTTTGTGTTTGAATGTGTTTTCCGATGCATATTGTAAAGTTTGTGTTCACCGTATTTTTGTATACTATTAAAATGGCATTGTAAACAATTGCCTTTGTTTTGCTATTTTGTAGGCACAGCAAACACCATTCAGGAGCTACCTTCAGGAAATGCTAGCTCTGGTAAGTACCGTTCATTTTATTCTTCACTACAATTATTTCTTAGGTGTTTCAGCTTGTGTTTTTATCATCATCCATGAAGCTCCTAAGTCCTATATACCAACCGTGTTTGATTGTCTAACTAAAACAATAGATTTCCGGTGACTCTTTATTTTTTGAAACAAGTTGGTGGGGAATAGTGTACTTTGTGTATCACATTTTCATTTGTTTATATGACACATTTTCGTTTGTTTACATGAAAGGTATTTATGTACGTGTTTTTTGCTAATTTGCTACATGTGTGTAATTTGGCGGTGGAAAAAAAACGTCAGTTTCCCTTTTTGTTATGGTTTATGTACTCTGACATACCCTTGACAGAAGACGTTGAATAACCAATATAGAGATTAATTTGAAATTGATGGATGTTCTACTGCTTAATATGTTAGGTGCGTAATTTGTCACAAACGGCTTAATTATGCATATGTTTGCAGGTGAAGAGGGAGAGAGAAGAGCATGAGGCTTTGAGAGCCTTGCCACTCTATCAGCACACCATTCCATAAGCATAATATTGCCTTTTGTAGCTATTTCTCTGTTGGAACGAGTCTTGGGATGAAATGTTAGCATTAATTATGATAGATGTTTCGATACCTAAGGGAAGATTGTGTTCTGTCCTAGAAGCTTTTCCAAGTTGTTGGCCATTTGAGGATCGAGATTGAGACTTACTTCATGGTTGTCATATTCTGGGAGCCTATTTTCCTATAATAATGTGTGATCCAACTTTCGACTTTAATACGTTTGATAGCAATAAGCTGCTTTCTCTACAACGGTTCTTGAATTCTTTCTATAATGCTCGCTTTTTGCCTTCTTTTCGTATTGAGTAAAATATGATTCGATCAAAATGGATTTGAGTTTTGCTGTCTCTCAGTACCTATGTTTGCCATCTCTATGGCCACTAAGAGTGGTTGCCTAGCTTTTGTTGCCCCTTGTTATTTCTGAAGGTTGTAGCAAGGTTATAGTTGGCTATGAAATGCAGTGGAAGGACGACTTACATGGCACAAGGTCATGTTGGTTGTGCACTACTACTCGTGTCATGGAAGTTGCTTTGTGCTAGGAGCGGTTCCGAAATGAGAATTTGGATGTTGATTGCTTACAATTTTATAGTTCAAAACTGTGCAATTACATCAATTTTAAATTGCCAAGAATGATAGTTTTGTTATTGGATAGTTTCGTTATTATATTTTCGCCCTGGGTGTTTAGGTTTGTAAAATGTGTAGTTGAAGATGGTTTCTGTGTGTGAGCCATGGAAACTCCTCGACCGTGGGCCTAAGTGTACCTACAATTTATTTGGGCTTGGTGAAACAAAATGGCTTAGATAACAATCACGACCTTTCAATTGACAATTTTCTAAGGGCGTCGAGTTGAAAGCGAGCAAAGGTTTGGAACACCTAATGCAAGATCGAACCTCTAATCTACTTTTGCTTTGGTGTACGTTTGACTTCCGAGACAATGTACGTCTCATGTGGAACCAGCATGGAGAGAGGGATTAGTCCACCATTAATTTGTGGTGGGATACTTTCTATATTTATAAAAATAAAAATAAAAATAGTATGACATTTTATGTTGTGATATTGTGATATCGATAATTAATTGATGCATATAACTAAAAATTTGGTTAAGTCAAGTTGGCGAAAGCAGTAATCCTCCTCTTCGCACGGTATAAAGGCCGTGGTGGTGATTTTTAAGTGAATCAGATCAGAATCCAGGGTTTCAGTTCCAACATTAGGACATTAGGAATGGAACTTGTATATGAAAGTTACATTCCAAAAAGTTTAGGACCACTGGCGGAGCCACGTTAATGACGCAGCACGACTGGCGGAGCCACATTAATGACGCACACAGAGCAATGAAAGGGTTACCAGCGTAATCCCTTAGGTACCGTTTGATACGCGAACAGGACAGGACGGGACGGGACGAGACGGAACGGGACAGGACGGGACGAAATAGTGGTTCCATGTTATGTTTAGTATGCGTGGGACAGAATCAAAGAGTTGTTCCGTTCTGCATTTGGTAAGCGCAAGACGGAACGAAACCAAAAGATTAAAATGACTAACTTGTCCCTGTTCCGTCTTTTGTTTGGTATAATGTGCTTGGGACGGGACGGAACTATGTAAAACCCAGTATATCTCTGTCCTCAATCACCTCCACCCTCCGAACTAATCGACCCACCATCTATCTCCTCCACTCAAGAAACCATGGAGAAGCTTCTGAGGAAGAAAAACAAGGAAACACAAATTTTGGGATCAGAAAAACCTAGAAAAATCACAAGAAAGAAAGTAATGGGATTTGCTTACAAATCCATAACCCTTGGATCTTCCAGGCCAACCCTCCCACAAAGATTTTGGTAAAAGTTGTGTCATTGTATTGCCCTTGATTGTTCATGTAATTAATTTCCCCCACCATTTGAAATTGCCTTCCTTGATTCATCAAAACCAATACCCAAAAAAACAAAAAGATTAAATTTTTTAAGAGGAAAAAAAACCCAGAACCCAATTTTTTTTGTGTTTCGTTTGAAAGATCACATCAAAGAAAACAGAGAAACACTCGTGTGGTTGGTGAGATTCTGTTTGTTCTTCTTCTTCTTCTTTGTGAAATGACTGTTTTTTGGAATGAGGCTTCTTTTTCTTCTTTTTCTTCTTCTTCTTCTTCTTCTTCTTCTTCTTCTATAACCGCCACTTTTTCACAACTCCTCCGATTCTTCAACAACGATTCCTCTAACGAGAAAATCATTACTGTTTGAGGGTGAAAAAAAAATGGAGGAGAGAGAGAGAAAGAGAGAAATATTACCACCCCATCAAAATCTTTATATGCAAAAACACAAAAACGGAGAGTCAGAAGAAATATAAGAGGAGAACAGAGAAATATTGAATATTTTTAAAATTATTGGAAGAAGAAAAAGAAAGGAGAAGACGAAAAAACTGCCAGTTGAAACCCACGACAATGGTCGGCAAAGGTGGTGGCCAATGGAAATATGGAAGACCAGTAGAGACCAAAAGATCAGGTTTTCTTGTTGTATCTCCACTTTCTCTCTATCTCTCTCTCTCTCTCTCTCTCTCTCTCTCTCTCTCTCTCTTTCTCAACTATATGCAGGGATGAAGATCACAGCGGCGCGGCAGAAAAGATGATGAGGAGGGTTGCAAAGGGGCCAATCTCACAGATAGGGTTTTTTGTATGATTTAGGTGTAAAAATTGATAAAGCTAAGGGGTATTTTTGTCTTAAAATTTATGATTTTTGTGTTCTGCGGGATGGAAAAACCCATTCCAGGGGGAAGGGGGAACCAAAATTTAACCCATTTTCGTTCTGTGGGACACGCGTTCCACATAATTTTAACGCACCAAATGTGGGACGGAAAGCGTCCGTCCCACTCTGTTCCGTCTCGTCCCGTGTACCAAACGCACCCTTATAGAACAAAATTACTGAAGTCCACCAGTTTGATAAAAATCCCAAAGGATAATTTGATTAATTGATTGAAAGATGAAAAGATGATTACAAAGCCATGGCTTAAATAAACCTTTTACAACCTCTTGGGAAACTCAAAAGACTTAGGGAATTAAAATGAAAATAACTAACATATAATAATAAAGCCCTTGAAACCCCAAAAGTCTCCATTTATTAGTAGATTGCTGCTTTGATGACTTTCTGCAAAAGATAACTCAAGCCACTTTTGTGGGAGAATTGTTTTAACGAGTTTCTGCGAAAAATGGTTCAAGCCACTTTTATGGGAATATAACACCTCTTTTATGATTGCACCATTTTGTCTTCCGACGGTCCATCTCCTCCTCGATCCATTTTGCCATTTGCTCTACATCAACGTTAGCCCAGGTAGCTTTCAGTGAAAAATGAAATTTTACATGTAATTTCTATTGATTTTCGAATGTAGCCCTGTATATATTTAGTCAATGATCCGAATTCTCACTTTATTATATAAATTTACATAATACAGTTTACAAACCACCTATTTTTCTTACATCATTTTTCTCTTTGCTTGGATTTGTTAGAATCTTAACACGTATTTGTGTGATAACGAACAAATTTTGGCTCACCCTATGAAAATTTTCTTAAACTAGGTAATACTGTGAAAAATATAATATTAAGTTTCTTTGGTTATATAGATTTAAAATTTTAAACTAGCCCACCTAGTAAAAAATTTCTAATTATGTCATTGTTTAGGACAAACCTCGAACCAAGGCAAAGGCCCGGTGACTGAGATGTTCAGTTTGTCGTTTGCATTTTGGGAAAGAAGTGAGGGTCATCGACGTTGGAACTAGACGACATATTGGGGGTCCAGTTTTGCTTACCTTCCTAACTCTTGCAATATAACCACCTCAGCCGCTCCAGTATCATGCAAGGTCTCTAAAAAACTGGCTGTGGTCAGTCTATACATTGCATACCGATAGGAGGAGAATGAGTTAAGGTATTAAAGATTCCCATCTATTATTTGAGAGCATCTCGATAGAGAGATGAAATTTTGGAATTTCATCCACCATTGGAGAGCTTTCTGTCTAAGAAAAAATTCAGGGCATTTTGCATCTTTTGTTGGAGATGCTCTAATGAAAGACGCTTTGTTAGTAGCGTGTTCATTTCTTCATGCATGTATGAGCTCATGCTGACATAATCAAACGTCTAGATTAATTATTTAATTTTTTTGATACATCATATAATTTTAATTGGGTTGATGAAATTGGGTACTAAGCGGAATATTCTATAAATAAAAATTAACTTTGCACAGTAGACTAGTCAAACGAGAGCTAGTCAACTAGTTACGAGTTAGTCAATGATATAAAGTGCAGTTGTATGAACAAAACCTAACTGACCAATACATTCAACTAATCAGAGTCTATCCAAATTAGTTTCACAACAATAATTCCTAAGCTTGAACACATTTATATATGGGTCATTATGCAAATAGCAATAACAAAGCAATTATGAATTAAAGTATGCTGGATTGACTAGTTAAGCTCATCAGTCAACTAAGTACAGATTCATCAGTTAATCAAAAGCAAATCTACGAATTAAACTCAGTTCTCATAAAATATTCAATGAAGAACATTACACATAAAATATGTTTGATGCTCCTAGTAGATTTGAGATGAATATGAAAAATAAAGCTTTCAAAAAAATTTCAATCTCAAACGCCAAAAACAAATGAACCCTAGATTAGCTTTTCAAGAGGGCTTGATGTTCAGACAAGAAAAGGGACCAGAAAAGCCACATGTCATGTGCAAAATTAATCTGGAAAGATCTAGGGTTGAAAAACTATTTTCAAGAAAAAGCTATTAGATGGCCCATGTGGGTTGTCTTAAAGTGTGTGCTCAACTCGTGTGAAAACGGCGATAGGTTTTGACAAGACAGAACCATTAGAAAGAATAAAATGGAAATAATAGCATAAAATGCATATGAATGAACAAACCTTTGATGTGAGAAGTTAAGCTTTTGAAATGATATTTCCAATAGCAAGATCCCAAAGTAGCATTTTAGCCCTAAATCTAACTAGAGCATGATGGTACAATTTACAACATTTGACCATGGAAGCCAAACAATAAATTTAGACTTCACAGTTGAGAATAATACTAGAATAAATTGTAACAATGGTTCCTTAACTTTAACTCAATTGGAGCAATGTTCCCTCAACTGAAAAATTCATTACCATTGGTCTTTCAACTCATCAAAATGTGCAGCTATGGTCATTCAACTAAAAAGTCATTACCATTGGTCCCTCAACTTTAATCCAACTAAAGAAATGGTCCCTCAACTTTTTAACTCAATTCAAGCAATGGTTCCTTAACTTTAACCCAATTGTAGCATTGGTCCTTCCAACGTAACTCGTTTTGACAAAATTCTAACGAAGTTGATGAAAATGACCATAGCTACACGTTTTAATGAGTTGAGGGACCCCAATTGTAGCAATGGTCATTCCAACATAATTCATTTTGACAAAATTTTGACGAAGTTGATGAAAATGACCATAGCTACACATTTTGATGAGTTGAGAGACCAATAGTAATGGATTTTTAATTGATGGATCATTACTCCAATTTAATTAAAGTTGAGGGACCATTGCTACAATTTACTCATAATAATATACCAGAGTAATTGAGGTGCATGTCAAAGTCTCAATACTAGTTAGTCCTTCTGAGCATGAAATAATTAAATTTAGAATTAATTAAATACAAAATAATCATGGTTAATTTTTTAAACATGTGACACTATTATGAAGAGGACTTAGAGGAGTAATGCTACACTAGAATTATGTACGATGAGCAAAAAGTGGAAATGATTTGGTCTTGTGCAAGAATTCAACTTTTTCTTTCAAATTAAGGGATAAAATAATTTTTATGAGAAAACACTTTTTTTTTTTCACATTAGAATTATTTAGTTGACGGTCTGGATTGGAAGACCTGGTTAGGGAACTTCAATCTACCAACATTAAAAATTATATCATGTTATGAAGTATGAAGTCGAACCCGAGAAAAGGACGGAAAAAGTGAAGTTCAAGATCCAAAATCTAAATGGGGATAAACAACAAAGAAAGGGAGAAGACCTTCATCGTAATGTATTGTAATTATTGGTATCTCTGTACTGGAAAACCTAGATGGGCAAACATTTAGCTAAATGTTTCTTTCCACAAAGTACCTATCAGAAGAGACGGTGTCTGCCCACGTACAGATGTGATGCATGGTTTGGTCTTGACTTTCATAGTCAATCAAAATTGTCATCCCCTTTCAACAAAGGTGATTTGCGTCCACTCATTTTCCAAGCAATCATACATGCATGCCTCTCCATGAACATGTCCATGTGTAGCCACGCCCTTTCATGTTTCTATTAAAACATGTTACCTAATTTCGGTACTTGTTTTCACAATTCATGAATCCATGAAAAAGTTCAGTGGATTTGTTGCATATGCTAGCATTGGTGAAGTGATGGTTGTGGTGAATTGGTGCAAGTCGTATGCGCAATTTGTTATCCAAACTAACGTGGTAACAGGTTCCTTTGTTTATACATATCTGAACTCATTCGAATCTTATTATTTATGATAAATGAGAAATTGTCGCATCAACTGATGACAATAAACCATCTTACGTATACGTACACGTTGCCTGATTTGTATTATCTCGATGGGTGAAGCTTTACCTCTTTATTATTGAGCATTCCATTTGATACCACGAGGCTCATGCTTTAGCTCATGCATCCCCGCATCGTATAGGGTTATGATTTTCACCAGGACCTCTCTCTCTCCTAATAAAGTATTAAGAACCCAAACAGACGAACCCGTATATCTTAAGTAGGGGTGTACATGAGTTGGTTTAGGTCGGTTTTGGGCCAAAACCAAAATCAAACAAATCTAGTCAGTTGGGTCAAAATTGCAAACTGCAATCGATCAAGCTGGGTCTAAGACCAATCAGGTCGGTTAGTCGACATTGGTGGGTTGGTTTGAATCAGTTGTCGATTTGTACGAAGACAAAAATACATAACAAATTTCTCCTCCAAAAGCTACAAAACGTGGCACCAATCTGAGTGATTGCTCAAAGGAAAGCACAAATGAAGCAGCCCAAGGAGAGCTGGTAAGCAACAGGAGCTGCCTTCTCCAAATGGTCCCCTTCTCCTTTTCCAAAGGGACACTTAAACTAATTAGATTATTTTTTTTCATATGGTGAAAACGTCGTAACTCATAAATAACTAACGATTTATATTACTACACGTATTAATTATGATTAAAAAATTAAATTAAATATATGCAGGTCGGTTTGGTTAATCGCATCCTAAGAATTTTGAGAACCGATTGCCAAATCGATTAAGCTTGGTGCAGTTCGGTTTAACCACTGAAAATTTAAAAATTTAAATAAATAAATAAATAAAAAACCAAACCAGACCAATATAAGCTGTCGATACGGTTTGGAGGGTTCATTCGGTTTCTTTTTTTTGGGTAAATGCCCAGCCCTAATCTTAAGTTTTTAACGCAAACCTCATCTGGTGGCCATTGAAGTTTTGAAGAAAATTGGGCAGGCTAAGTCAAACCCAATTATTTTTTCATAGCATTGAACAAAAGGTTGGGTTGTATTGTGTCACATCTGAAAGCTTGTAATTATTAGTTGAAAACAACCATCTAAGATAAAGATAGGGGGATTGTCTGCCCTCCCATTTCACATCTCCTCTTATTTATGCAGTCACAATTATACCACATCAATAATTTATATTCTTATTACTTTTTATCTTATTATTTCGATAAAAAAAATTAATATAAAATATTGAAGTTGCTTAACCGTGACCGCTCAAATAAGAAAAAAATGAAAAGTAGAAGAGCAGACAATCCCATCCAAAGATATGCTATTCAATATTGAAGATTCATTTCGTATGTAAAGTTGCTTTTGGCGAATTAAATTCAGGATGGACGGTACATTTCATGTCTCTTTCTTCAGTTGCTGGATATATATGCATAACTGCTCCCGATATTACCCGAGAGTGGCATGCAAATAGGAAGAAGGATGGTTCATTAGCCATGCCAGCCAAAAGGATTCCTGCAAATAATCGCATGGCAAAAGTTAATGGTACAAGACGTCATTTATCACATAATGTATTTCAACAAGCGAAATTGCTTTTAAGTCTTTATTCAAGGGTTATCATTGCCAAAAACAAATCGTTCAAATTTAAAACTATTAATTTGGGTCATCAATCTTTTGCCAAAAAAAAAAAGAACATTTCGTTGAGTGAAGTTAAAATGAAACTGCAAATAATCAAACAATTAAGCCCAAATGAATAAACTAAATCCTAAACCCTAATCGTTCAGCACAGAGAGTAAAATGCCAAATACTTTCCTCATTGGCAGATTGTAGTTTACTGTGGTGGTAGAAAAGAATAATATTTTTTTTCAGAGAAAAGAATAATAATTATGCACCTGGTAAGAGTTCGATCACTATCGATTCTCTTTTACTTTAATATTTAACTATATAACCTATTAATGATACATTGTTTATGAAAAAAAAATTATATTTTCCCTCTTGTTAAAGTTTTAAATTTGAATAATGTTAAGGAGGTTAAATTTTTAAATTAAATTTGCAAAAACATATTAATTAACACATAAGTAATAATCTAATCATCAACACTTAAGTAAGCATCTATTTTTTTTATAGTGGCTTAAATGTTAGATTAGGGAGCCGACGGATTTTAAACTCATGCCGAAATGCAAAAACACAACCATTTCCACCAATATAGTAAATGACCACTTAGTTTACAAAATTCATATTATTTGACTTACAAAATTCAATTTAAAATTTTAGTTTCCTTAACATTATTTTTTAATTTTTCTGATTGAAAGGAAGTGGTCTAGATCGATAATGATCTTATCTTGAGACAACTTCATTAAATGCAGCCACCAGCCACTGCCCGATCTGTCCAATAGAAGTGCATAGGTTAGCATGTCATTTTCCAGGTAAGCTAAAGAAAGTGCAGCTATTTGATTCGAAATTTATTTCAGAAACAAGCTCAAGATCAAACCATCCATGGTTATCATTCCCTATAAACCACAACAATTGTTTTTCAAAATTTGGGGTCTTATCCGTATGAGTGGTGGCTTCCATTGGATAATAAATGCTTGTGTATATTAAATTCATTCATGTCAATATTGATAACACAGGTGTGAATTGCAAAGAGATCTAGATGGCATATATGCAGAATGCAGTGTCGTTATCACACTAACATGCATGGCACTTCAACTTCACGTGCAAGTGTGCAACCATGCATGAACTCTAAAAGTCGAGCTTCGTTTTCTTGCTCTAATTCCTACCTTGATCGCCAAATTAAACATGAAAGATAAGTATTATCTACTAAGATTACTCAAAGATTATTGCAGAAAGTTATTAGGTACTTAATAGTGATTCTCTCTAGAATGAAACTTGCATAGTTGTAATTGAGAAGAAAGACTTATATCAAATAGATTAACTGTCATTGTGGCGTCTTGATCTAATAATGTTTTATTATGTATAAGTTTTTTTTCCCTCACAATACTACTGGAACCAGAACGATACGTAAAGGGACGAATCCATGCAAATTGCTGAGGGAGTCTGACAAAGTGACGATGATACTTAATCATGCATGCAGTTCGTCCCGTGCCCAAAAGACATTGGAATAGTCGTTTAATTTAGGAAAAGAAAAGGCGTGCTTGTTTTATTGTGGTGGGAATTGGGAAAGAGGAGAAAAGGGTAATGCTTTGTTTATCATGTCAATTGGTTTTGGCATTTATTTGAGAGTTGAAGTTGCTGGCTACTTCTATGCTTGTCGCATATCTAAGAAAACAACCAAATTTGTTGAATGATACTTTTGGACCCATTAAGTAGATCGAGTTCCAAGTTCACATTGTTTTAGTATTGACTAATAATCTTTATTATTGTGATTGATAGGAAATTTAAGGATAGCTAATCCAGTTTAAATTTCAACGAATCCCAAGATTTGCATTTAGCATTATAGCTAGGGCTAGTGGAATAAAGATAGTCACATCTTTCTTTTATGAGAAAACTCACATCTTTATTTTTTTTTAACAAACGATATTATTTACACCAAGAGATGATATGAGCTTAGCCTCACAAATAAAAATATGATCATTTGGATGAGTTGTTATTCTAGTCTCTTTCTTTGCTACTTGATAGTCGATCATCACACATATATTTTAGACTTTCTTATCACCAACTGTATACAACTGATTTTTGATAGGAGCATATTTATGTGACTTTATTAGTTTGTTTCCTTGCATTTACTTAGTTAGTTTCATCTTATTAGAATGTTTTAAGCTATTTTCGTGTGTTTGTAGGTCCTAATAACAAAGTTGGCAAAGAAGTGCATTTTGGTGCAATTTGGAGCAGTTTTGGGGTGGAATTGATTGCATGCATGTGGAGCATAAAGGATGGACGTTTTGGTGCTTGAAATGGCTTCAAACATATGTTAAAATCTGGACACAATGAAGACGATACCTTGCAAAGACCAAGCATGTGTGTTGCTAGCTGTTTTAATCATGAAAACACAAGTGCTAGCTGATTCATCACTAGGGAGCCCACGACATGGACCAAAGAATGCATGTTGCAAGCTGTTTCATCATGATTTCTGCAAAGTAACATGTGGTAGCTGATTTAATGATGACATGCAAGTGTGCTAGCTGTAATGCAAGTGTGCTAGCTATTTTATCATGAAGAGGAGCCTATTTCTGAAAAGGAGCATGTGTGCTAGTTGTTTCATCATGAAGAGGAGCCTATTTATGAAAAGGAGAATGTGTGCTAGCTGTTTTGAATGATTTAATCTTTGCTTTGTGTTGTTTATTAAAACCACTTGTGTGGTTCTTTACTTTTCAGCACCTACAAATAAGCCTTCTTGTAAGGCTTAGAAAAACACCATTTTTCCATACAACACACTTAGAAGGAGAGGAGAGTGCTTGGACGTGCTTGCTGTTCAACTTGGATCGTTGGAGCGTTTAGGTGTTTTCTTTCTTTTGTTTTCAATGTATAAATCTATTTACCTTTGTTTTATGTTTATGAGGAACTAAACCCCCCTTTGCTAGAGGGGATTCAAAGCCATGATTACACTTGCATTATGAATTAATTACTTTTGGTTGTGATTTTATAATTTGTGATTTCAATTCCCTTAACTGTTTGATTGATAACTTATTCGTGTATGTTGATTAAGAGTGCACGCTTAGTTTTCATGCATAAGTTTGATGCTAGAATATAAGGGAATTTCACCTAATCGTTATGAACTTATATTCATGAGTAGTGAAGGTTACTATCCACAATCGTGTTAAGTAAATTCTTGGCAAGAGTATCATGCTTTTCATAGTTACGAATTCCTCGTCAATACTTATAGTTCTCATGAATCTTAATGATCTTTGATTGTATCTCTATTGTGCTTTTCACGTAGGGAACTTTTGAAGAATGTTTTGAATTGTTATATGCGCTTTCCTATTCAATTCATTAACTTAAGGAGAACTTGAAGGTTAAAAAAGTGCTATCACGGTTAATCCAGGGTATTAAGTTTCATAAGTTATCGAAAGAACAACTGAAAATTGGTTTATGTACAAGTGTGTCATGTGTGGAGGAGAACCCTCTAGCTAATCCATCATCCATCCAAACAACCATATTTCGTGCCAAAATCTGTCTAGTTTACAATATGTTTGTTTTTAAGTTATTCTCATCAAAACTCAATCCCCCTTTTACAACTTGTGTCTTTTGATTTGAATCTGCCTTATTTGATTTCTTTTGAGTTCTTTGAGTTAATTTAGTTTAGAATTGGTTTATTTTCATAGTTTGAATCTTTTAAATTCAATTTTCGTCCAAGAACAACCTTAGAATCAGTTTTGAGTTTATTTGCTAGTTTCGGGCTGTTTTGAGTCACACTAGCATATTTTGAGTTGTTTGAGTCTAGTTAAGTGTTTTGAGTTTAGATTTGTGTTTTTGAAGTTTTATTTAGTGTTTTGAGTCAGTTTTACATAGATTAGCAATCCCTCCTAATCCCCGGTTTAGAACGATCCATACTTGCATATATACTACAATTGTCAACAAGAGGGTTTAATTTGTGTGTTTGCTTATTTTCACATCAATTTTATTAAAGATTTTCTCGTCTATGGAATTGTCATTCTTATTTCTACATACCCTCGCCTTTGGACATGAATCACTATGGAGGTAATGCTTCATTTTCAAAGAAAAATAATAATTTTATATGGACATTGAAAACTGACACACATGTTGATCTGTAATAGAGGTGAACCTCATTATTGTACGTGGATCAATAAAATTATGAACACGCATAAAAAGAACATTTTTTGTCGACCAAAAAAAGTAAAATATCAAAATTTCCCTTATTGTAACGAAAAGTTTTAATAATTACTCCTAAAACAAAGAGCATAAAGGTAATTTAGTTTCAATTTAAACTCACCCACACTCTCCTAAGTTTTCTCTTTTCTACGACTCATTATAACTTCTACATTAATATATGTATATAATTAAAATTTAGACATAAAATGATTGCCAATACTGTAGGGGTAGAGAAACCACACCAATCCATCTCAAATTTGGTGGTTGAACTTTACTGCAGTGACGATACTGTAGGGGAAGTCCTTGTTTATTATTGTACATTAATCTTCGTGAGAAATGCTTACGATAGAGAAATTAATATGGATTTAGATGGTAAGTGAGAGTTGAGAAGAGTCCAGGAAGGAAAAGGACTAAGTAAGGTCCCTAGATATCCGGGCCTACATTGGTCCACCACATACAGCCAATCCTAGGGGTTGAGGCTCAGGATCAAAGCCGCCCACTTTATCCGCTCTTATTTGTAATTTTTTTTTAAAATGGTAAAAAAAGGCCCACATAAGCCCAGAACCCGGCCAGAATCATGGGGTGCTGCCATCCTACATATGTTCTTCCCCATATTAGGTTTTTATTTTCATTTTTTATTTTTTTTTAGTGCAAAAGTTTGGCTAAATCTTATAATTGACAATATAAAATATCGAATTCGTCATTCATGAGATTTAAATCTAAAATCTTTCACTTGAAAGTTCGACTAAATCTTAAATTTTCATGATCAATATGTGGGTCCCCCCAACACACAACCCCCTAATTAGGGGTGAATTTTTTTTACCAACATACCGTACCAACCGTCTTACCAACCATTCCATACCAAATTTTTACCAAAAATTTGTACCAATTGGTAATGGTATGGTATTTGTAATGTACCATACTATTTCGCTACAATACTGGTATTCAAAACTAGTACTGGTGGTATACCGTACCTACCAATATTATTAATATTATATTATGTATTTATTCATATATATATATATTATATAAATATAATTTTGTATTATGTAATTTTTATTAATGTTAATTTCAGCATGTTTGTATCTGCAAGTAGGGAATCCAAATTCCCTTTTATTGTTTAGCTTCATGTGAAACTACATCCATTTGGTTGTAAATCACATTACGAAATTCTTATCTCGTCTTTTGCAACATGCTATGGATATTTACTTTTTTGTGATTTGTTGTTTTACGTTTCTGGTTCATTTGAGTCTTCTCTAGTAGTCAATAGCAAGGTATTAAATATCGATGATATCGGAAATATCGGTAGTTCAAAAACACGGAAATTTCGATGAAAATATCAGGATATTATCGATATCGATAAAAATTGAATAAAAACCACGGAAATTGTAAGAAAAACGTGAAATTTTTTATTGAAACTTTGCAGGATGTTTATTTAGTTAATTATCTATTAGTTTATCACAAAAAATTGGAAGGAAATGCATTGCATGATGAATTTAACTGATTTAAGTTGATTATATAGTGAGCTGGCAAACATTATGAGTGTAGAAAATATGTAAATATTTTAGCATATTTTCACAAAAACATAAGTGATATGGTGGTCAAGGTGTTGAAGGAGTAAAATGGGAGGGTTTGAATCCCCTTGGTATTTTTTTAAATATAGAAATTTAAAAAACATGGAAATATCGATGACATCGGAAATATCGGTAGTCCAAAAACACGGAAATTTCGATGAAAATATCAGAATATTATGGATATTTTAGACCTTGGTCAATAGTAGAAAACTGATTCGGTATTTGATGTTTTGATAAACTGGTGAATCAATAGTATGGCCTTGGTTGTATCTTTGTAATATTTCTGAATTATTTGTGTTGTAAATGCATTGTATTATAACTTATTATTACCTTTTCCCTAAACATAATATCTAACACTTGGATTACTTTATAAAATTTTGTAGACGCTTAGTCCAAGATTGTCTGTTGTCCAGCCCTTTAGTGATTCCTGGTAAATTGATTGGTTTATGCAGCTTACCAAACTTAAACATGAACCGATACCTTGGTCGAAGTTCTAAGCTAGAAATCTTGTCTTATGATTTATTAAGTTTCTGCCACTTTGACATACACTAGTAAAAAAACTTGAATTAGGTTAAATTGTGTATATTTTATGGGCCTTGAATTAGATTAGAAAAATATTAAATTTTGGTCAAACTAAGTGGCCTAAAACAAAGTGACAATCATCATTAGTATACCATACTAACCAAACTATTTAGTATACCGATATCTGATATACCAAAAATTTGATACGGTAATGATAATAAATTTTACCGTACTAAATTTTTGGTGTAATAATCAGTATAGAAAAGTTTAGGAAAACTAATGAAAAGGGCTTGAAAACTTTGAGTTTTAATGATAAGGACAAAATAAAGAGTAAAGTGAATAGTGTCAGGATTGACTTTTTAGTGTAAAAATGTGGTTTTTCGTTAAAGTGAACAGTACCGGGAGCTTTTCATTAAAGTTTCCTAGAAGTTTTGGTACGATAATCGTACCAAACCACCCCTACGCCTAATCACTGTCATATGTTTTTGGTCGATCCTTAATCATTGTCCCTACATTCCTCGTGATGTGTTCTTTATGGGTTAGGGGTACTTTGGTCTCTCTGAATTTGAACCTTTGTCTTCTGCGTCGACTTCGTGAGAATTTTCAAAAATTAAGCATGTGAAATTCAAAATACTAATTTTTTTGGGTCATTTGATATGAGTCTAATTTTACAAATTTTTTTTTATATGGATCCAAAATTAGAGTTAAATCAAAAGTAAGCACACAATTTTAGGCAACAAAAATTGGAGCTAAATCAAAAGTAATTAAAAATTAAACCCATATCAAAAGAGACTTATAAAATTGGACCTATTTCAAGTTTTTCCATTTTTTTAATTGATATTTTGGTTAACGACTAAAGCTGCTACAAGATACTCAAAAAAATTATGTAATATAAGAGCATTTTGAATATAGCCACGGTTGAAAATACTTACTAAATTTTGGTAGAGATATGTTGATATGTTTACAAATGTTATATTTTTTATAACAGACAAACAAATGCGCAACACCGTTAATTTGACGAAGTATATGAGTGAAAGCTGTTTTTTAAAACCGATATTAAGTGAAATTATTTTTGAATGCACGGTCATAATTCACAACTAAGCAACTTAGGTCCTCGCCATTATTCGTGCATGTGTTTCTCTAAAATTCAAGTATATATTCATCTAACAAATCATATATTTTGTTCTTCAAAAGTTCGTGATCTTAGATAACAAGATCCGATTTTTAAACCAACACCATATCTCAACACACAAACTAATAACTAAGGAACTAACAGATGTTCGTTGTCAAGTAGGAAGGGTTGCACGTAATCCTAATTACTAATAATGCAGATCTAATTTGATTTATCAAATCTGATCATTTTTTTAACAAACTATATTATCTATACTAAAAAAAAAGATAATTAATTTAGTCTCATACTAACTTAACAATAATATAATTCAAATTTATTTTTAACAAAAATTAAACTACCATATACTGTAATAGTAAATAGTAATCTAACTAGCACGTATAAAACAAAACAAAACAAAATTTTCAGAGGGATACAAAACACGAGAGAGAAAGAGCTCTCCAGATAAAAAGAATGACACATGGAATCTTAACCACTAAATAATAAATTAATTAACTGTTTTTATTCTAATGGAACACTACACAATTCTATTTAATATTGAGCTAATAATTAACTCATACCCAATGTATTAAATATCGATGATATCGGTAATATCGGTAGTCCAGAAACACGGAAATATCGATGGAAATATCGAGATATTATCGATATTGATAAAAATAATATGGAAACCACGGAAATTGTAAGAAATAGTTGAAAACTTTTATTGAAACTTTGCATGATGTTTATTTAGTCAATTATCTATTAGTTTATCACAAAAAATTGGAAGGAAATGCATTGTATGATGGATTTAACTGATTTAAGTTGATTATATAGGGAGCTGGCAAACATTGTGAGTGTACAAAATATGTAGTAATTAATGAAAGAAGTTTAAACACACCATAATCAATTTATATATAATGAATTAGTACAATATTTTACACTTTATACATTACATGGTAAGATACATGAGTGACTTAGTACCACATAGAGTTCCTATGAGGTTCAAAATTTTGACTATCTTCATCATCTCTATGTGTAGAGTAAGTGTATTGTGAAGAGTAGTCATCAAATGATAAATCCCCAAAAACGTTTTGCATGTAATTGTTAACATGCCACCCATATGGATCCGAGCTTGGTTGACGTTGTCCATAAGCAAAATCATTTGAAGATTGAGTCTTAGATTCTTTCCATGAGTCGCTCGATTCCATCCCAACATGAATGGGATATGAAGGGTAGGGAAATGGTTGGTTATGTGTATAACCATAGTTACTACTTCCCACTCCAACAGAGTTCGAAGTTATAGACAACGAGTCATCTTGTTGACGTGACAAAGTCTTCTTGCCTTTTTCTCTACGAGTATAGTCCTTCCCTATGGCACCAATTCCTGGTCCTGCCCACCTACTGTCATGGTCCTCATCCTGTGTTGCATGCGTGAAGTTTGCCTCACTAGTGAATGGGCTCATAAATCCAGGAAGTGGTCCAACAGAGTTTCCATATCCACCACTACCTCCAGCTCCACTATATCCTTCATCATTCCCACCTCCGGTGGTAGGTGAGTCTCCTGATCTTGTACTAGAGTCATCATTAGTATCAGCAGGATCTTGTGGTTGTGTAGGATTGGAATAAGGTGGAATTCCAGTGTTTCTTGGTCTTGAGCGCAAAAGTTCTTCGAAAGAGTCAGCGCTGCTAGATCTCACCTCCTTCTCTAATACTCTTTCTACATTTATCCCTTCATTACGTGCCTCTTCAGCAACTATTGGAGCTGGGTTGCCTTCATCATCATCTAAATGAAGAGGTCTAATCCATTGATAAAGTTGGTTACTCTCTGTATCATCATCTTCAGCAACAATATCAAACACATCTAGTGGGTCACCACGGTCGACATGATCTATGTCTGCTTCCTTATCTCGAATTTGAAGCTTGACGGGCTTTTAAAACCGCACAAATTTAACCCTCTTTTTGACAGTTGTAGTATAGGTGTAAGTAGGGTATCGTTCTAGGCCGGGGATTAGGAGGGATTGCTAATCTACTCTAAAATAATTTAAAAACGTAAAAACAAAGTTTAAAACACTAAACTAAAATAAAAACACTTAACTAAAATAACTCAAAATAAAACTAACAAATAAACTAAAACAAATCAAAAGACTCAAAACAACTCAAGACTCTAGAAAATACAAACTAAGCTAAAAACTCGAAACACACTAAAAATGACTCAAAATAATGAAAACAATTTAAAATAAAAACTAGGAAATTAATTGGACGGAAATCGAATTGAAAGATTAAAAATAATAAAAACTAACTAAATAATATAATATAATAATGGGGGGGGGGGTTTGGTTTGGATAAAACGTAAATTAAACTTAAATAAATTACAGAATTGACAAAAACATAAAATAAAGAGTGAACGGATAGGCGACGGATTGGCTAGAGGGTTTTTCTCCACACAAGACACATATGCAATCTAAATTGATTTTCAGTTGTTCTTTCAATAAATTGTAAATCTCAATACTCCAGATTAACCGTGAACAGCACTTTTTTAATCTTCAAGTTTTCCTTATGTTATTAAATTGGATGAACAGCATACAACAATTTAAAACATTCCTCAAAAGTCCCCTACGTGAAAAGCACAATAGAGATACAATCAAAGATCATTAAACTTTGTGAAAACTATAAGCACTGACGAGGCATTCGTAACTATGAAAAGCATGATACTCCTGCCAAGAATTTACTTAACACGATTGTGGATAACAACCTTCACTACTCATGAATATAAGTTCATAACGATTAGGTGAAATTCACTTATATTCTAGCATCAAATTCATGCATGTAAATTAAGTATGCATTCTTAATTAACATACGCAAATAAGTTATCAATCAAGCAGTTAAGCAAATTAAATCACAACTCAGAAATCACAACTGAAGGTAATCAATTCAAATTACAAATATATCCATGGTTTCGAATTATCCTCTAGCCAAAATAATTAATTACACATTATTTATAAATTAAAACAGAAATAAAAACAAAATTAAAATCTGAGTTTGGAGGGATTAAACCAAAAGAGGAGAGTGAAAGGATCTCTCTGTCCGAGCCTCCTGTCTGATTGGCACTGTGGGTTGAGCTGCCTTCCTCTGCTCCTTCCTGTTATTCATTCCTCCAGTTTACTGGCAGATTCTTGATCCACGGCGTCTTTCAGCTTTGCGCAGATCAAAGGCAGCAACCCAGTTGCTGAGTGTTCCAGAAGGACTCCTCGTGAGCTGGGTTTGATTCGGCCCAACCGAGTTGGGTTCAGGGTGGGTGTTGGCCTCCGAATTCCTGCTCTGCGAGCTGGCCTTCTCACTGCCAAATGGCAGTTCGTCAAATCTCTCTCCTTCTCGCTGCCAAGAGGCAGCGTCCTCTTTATTATTTATTTATTTTTTTCTTGTTTTCTTCGAATCAGCCCTCTCGCCTGGCAGCCTTGTTTAGCTGCGCCTCAAATGTCCGAGCTGGTTCTCTGCCAGCCTTTGGCTTTGCGCACTCCGAGGAGCTCCCTTATCCTCCAGGCACTCCTTCCTCCGAGGCCTGTGCCTCTGTTTCTTTTTATTCCATTTTTTCCACTTCCACAGCCCTCTCAATGGACGCCCTTGTTTTCGCATGTGCTGCCCCTTTCTTTCTCTGGCAGCCACCGACTGCCTTCCATCATGACTCCAGCTATAACACACAAACACATATATTAATATATAAATATATATATAAATAAATTTATAAAAATATATATATAAATAAATATAAATATATAAATATATATATATAAATATATATATATATTATTTTCCAAATGATAAGTTTTATTCAACAAGCAAGATAGTTTAAACGAAATTATTACTTAATACTACACTTATTCTATTTTTATTTTCTTTTCTTGAAAATCTTATAAAACATAAAAATAACGTAAATAGCTCAAAATATAACGAACTAACTAAGAAAAGACGAGTGAATTTGATATAAAAATATATATAAATATGGTCCGATCAAAGCTTCATGTTGTAGTAGCAGCAATAAACTAATTTTTCCAACCTACTATGAGCCAACCTATTTCTTTGCTTTGTGTGTTTGAGTGCAAATGTGCTCCAATTTCTTTCACAGGTAGATAAGGAAGCTGTTTGTGATAATACTTTGATTGCTAACTTTCTCACAGTTGGTGCATCAGTCACATACATGATCCACCATTTAGCTACAATGAAAAACAATGTTGATAAGCCTAATAACTCCAACAAATTCTATTATAAACTGATAGTGAAATATGTTTACACTCACTAGGAGACATTTTTGTTCGAGCAGCAACTGATGTTGGTTCTCCAAAAGTTCTTCTTGCATCTTTAAACCATGTTAGCTGAATTCAATAAATCGTGTTAGTTTAATCCAACAAAGTAATTATTATAATTTAAGTAATTGTGTACCTCATTTTCAAATTGGCCAACTGCTGGTGATGCAGGGTCTAATTTAGAGTATACATTATGTACAACACGTATAAGGGTACCATCATCTTCAACACCGGGTCTGTATTGGTATTGAGGATTCAAATAATATGCTGTTCAAAGAAACACATACTCTAATAAGAGAAATAATACTTATGCAACTAAAGAAATGAATTGCAAATTATGACATATTTTATACCTGCTACATGCAAATCGTGGTATAATGTTTTATACCATCGGTCATCAATTATCTTTATGACCCACCTTGCACCATGTTTTCTTTCCCAGTCCTCTTTCACTACACGCATCAACTCATATATTGCCCCCATAGTAGGATACGCTTCTGTGTTAACGATCCGTAAAACTTTGTAAAGAGGTTCAAACACTTGGCACACATGTTCTGATTGAGTCCAAAAAACTTGATCAAGCACTATACTTTCCACCATACGACCTGCATTTGAGCGGCTGAAATTGTGGTTGGCCCAATCGTCACTAGTGAATAGTTGCTTCAACCCTGCTTTCTTCTTAAGCAGGCTGTCTAATGCAATATAGTTGGTGGCGAATTGAGTGGTAACTGGACAAATAATTTCTACTTTGCAAAATTCACGCATCTTTGCCAACAACCAACCGTGATTGTAAATATAATTTGTGATCGTTCTACCTCTTTTTACGACAGTAGCAACATTCTCTCTCTTCCCCATTGCCTCAAACATGAGATCAATACAATGTGATGCACATGATGTCCAAAACATATTATGATGCTTCATTAACTTTTTTCCAGCTTTGACAAATGCAGAACCGTTGTCGGTCACGACTCGGACAACATTATGCTCTCCCACCTGTATGATTACATCCCTTAATAATTTGTAAATACACTTGTAGTTCTTTATATGGTCTGAAGCATCAACAGACTTCAAAAAAATTGTCTTTCCCTTGGAGTATACCATGAAGTTTATGATAGACAATCTAGTCGGGCCAGTCCATCCGTCACACATGATTGTGCAACCATTAGTTTCCCACTTTGACCTCAACTTGTTAACATACTTGCCAATGTCTTTATACTCCATATCTAAATATTTGTTTCTTACCTCATAGGGAGTGGGAGGTTGTACTCCAACACCGACCTGTTGACATCCCAATACCATATTTTTGAAATGATGTGATGATGCCTTTTCAGCAGGGACATTTTCATAGATAAAGAACTTGTTAATTAGACGCCCTATTCCCTCCTTCACATTACCTCCAGTGAAATAACTCCAAACACTCTTTTGACGTGCTTTCGATGACTTATATAAACTTGGGGCTATTGGTGGTGTTGGTTGTGATTCTCTAACACTTGCTCCCCGTCTCATTTGTGGACCACCACTTGTCCCGGAACCTTGTGCTCTATTATGAATTTTATGAAGGTGTTCTCTTTCCCATGCTGACTGTTTGGAGGCACGTAATGCTTGTTTCAAATTGCGTCGTTCTTCAAGTCCCATGTCATCATCACATTCGTCCTCATCGTCATCATCATCACTGTCAACCGCTTGGCCAATGACTTCTCCTCGTAGCCGAGCTCGAATATTTTCCATTCCATGTGTTATCTTTTCCTTCTGCTGTTATTTATTTTTTAATAATGTGCTGATGAATGCCTTCACTTCTGGGGGGACATTATCGCATCATTGGACATTTTTTGCTGGATCTAATCCACTAAGATGGTACTTAAGTCGTGTCACTCCGCCACTCTTCATTACCCGACCAAAATATTTGCAAATTGTGCCATGTTTGTTTCCGTCTATTAGGTCTCCATGTTCCCAAGCTTGATCACGTTTAGTAACTCCATTGGACATCTTAAACGTACCTATATTTATTTTTCATGAAAATCAGACAATTTTTTTTGGCCAAAAAATATAGTAGTGATGACGGTTATATAAGAGAACCTAAATAATAAAGTTATTCTATAGAAGAATTAAATACGAAGTAAAGAAAATGATTGTCAAAATTTAAGTAATTATAAAAATAATATGGAATAATAAAACCTAATATTAATGAATAATAATCCAATTTGATAAAAAAAAATCCTAATATTAAACATAGTGATGAATAATAATCCAATTTGATAATAATCCAATTTAATAATAATCCAATTTAATAATAATCCAATTTAATGAATAATCCAATTTGATAATAATCCAATTTAATGAATAATAATCCCATTTGATAATAAAAAAAACCAAATATTAATGAATAATAATCCAATTTGATAATAATAAAAAAGGAAAACTAACGAAAAGTCCCTGAATAGTGACAGTTTTAATGAAAAGTCCTTTTTGAAGGTATAATGAATAGTGACAGTTAAAGGTAAAAAAGTGGTTTTTCGTTAAAAGTAAACAGTGTCAGGGGTGTTTTATTAAAGCTCCCTAATAAAAATCTAATATTAATGAATAATAATCCAATTTGATAATAAAACCTAATATTAATAAAATAATAAATAACATTAAACATATTAAAATTATCCTAGGGAATAATTATACAACATTACTTAATTACTTCAAAAAATTAACATGTATTTGTTAACATTACTTTATTACTTAAAAAACATTAACATGTAATTGTTAACATTACTTAATTACTTAAAAAAATTTAACATGCAAGTATTAATTACTTAAAAAAATTAACATACAAGTCCACACAAATTTTTTTGTTGTTGTATAAATTACAATAATATAAATATAAGTTTGTAAACTTACCTTAAATATGGAATCCTTTGTGTTGAAGCTCTGGAATGGATCTGGTATGGCTCTGAAAGGGGTAAGGGAAGAAGAAGAAACGAAAAGGCTCTGAATGGCTCTGATACTCCACCTCTGAGAATGTGAAAGAATGTCACAGTGGCACACGATTTTGAATGTGAAAGAATAACACAGTGGCACACGGTTTTGAATGAAACCACTATTATTTTTGTCCATGGTCTGAAATTGTCAAAAAGTAACTGTAAAAGTTGTCAGGTGAGGTGACCCAACCACACACACACACACGCCACTACGAGATCACACACGCACACAACACACGCAAACAGACATCACACACAGACCATTCAACCTCAGTCTCTCTCTTTGGATCCTTCTTCTCTTTTCTCTCCCTTCTCCATTGTCCCCCCCACACACACACACACAGATTTGTCGATCTCTCTTCTCCCTTCTCCCACAGCCTTCTCTCTCTCGATCCTTTTCTCTTCTCTCCCTTCTCTATTCTCCCCCCCACACACACAGAGATCTTCTTAAATCTCTTCTCGGTCTCTCTCTCGAAACTCTCTTCTCGATCTGTCTTCTCGATCTCTCTTCTCGGTCTCTCTCTCCGATACCCACATACACACATGCACACCATCGCACCTGCTTCAGGTCCTGAAACCCCTTTCTCGTCTCTGCAACTTGGCGAACGCAGGAACTCCGGCGAGTTTCTTGAATTTCTCCGGTTAGGTAAGCTTCAGGAGAAATCGTCTTTTTGCAACCTCAGTCTCTCTCTATGTTCTAGATTGAAGTTATATGTGAAATTTAAGTTCAAAATCGTGTTTTTGCAAGGTTTTTGGGACGAAATCGGCTCGGGAATAGGCACACCCATCTCCGGCGAGGCCGTGGGTGTCGACGATCTTTCCGAACACCTCCGTCCGTTTCACGCCAAACGGATGTTACAAAACCCTTATCTCGTCTTCTATTTCATTTTGATACCTAGATTGGAGTCTAGGGTGTGCTTTTACGGTCGGCCGGAGCTGTAGAAGCTCCGGCATTCTTCTCTGATTCGAACATTTCCACGATATCGCGATATTTTCGGAAATATCGCGATATTTCAACGAAAACTCATTCGATAATCATTAAAATATCGGTATGTCAAAAAACCGATATTATCGGCGAAATATCGCCGATAATATCGGCACTTCAGACCATGCTCATACCTACCTGACACGAAGAAAAATATATATTTCCATTATTTTATGAATATTCACAACAATTAACAAGGAATTTTAGAACTTTAGCAAATAGTCCATTGGTAAGAGTGTGGATTTCGGCTTTTAAAAATGCAAAAAATCAAGGAGGTACCTGATTTGAGACTCTAAGCTAGTAAGTCTGCTTGACTGTGGCTAGGGAGGTTGGAATGTCTCTTTAAATCTTCTCGGCCCTCAAAATGAGTAGACAACAATGACTTGCTATCGATTATTATTATTATTTTTTCAAAAAAGAGAAATTTTAGAACGTATATGAGTTTGCATGATTCTCTCTCTATCACTGCACATGCACTGCTTAATTAGTCTTTCAACTAATACTAAAGAAACCCTCATTTCGTTTGTACCTTTGCATGACCAATATTTTTATCAAATAGGTTGAGATGTTATATGTTTTCGGTTGATGATCAGAATTGTGGCAACCAAGACTTGAGAGGCTTCTTTAAAATGCTTAAAAGCATCTACTTTTTGCGCTTTTACGTTTCATTCTTTTTTTTTTTTGTAAGGGGCACCTACAGAAGTGCACCCCTCCAAAAATAAGTATATGCCACTTAAACCGAGGAGTTTATTGCCTGTGTTTAGCTAGTTGTATCATATTTGCATTTGCATTAAAAAAAGATAACTTTATGTCGGTTTCAAATCGTCTAATTAATTATTACTCCTATCTCGAACTGTCACTTTCAAATCTTCATTAGTACATCTTATTTTGATATTGATTTAACTTAAATTAATAATATGGTAATATATCATAACTAGCTAATTAAGAAGTGAGATGTTACTTAGTATTATGGTCTAATGTTATTTTTCTTTACCTGTAAGTGAAAGATTTTAGGTTTAATTATCACCAAAGTAAATTTGAGAACCATTATTGCTAATTCATTATGAGGCTAAATCCACTATCTCCCTTAGTGTAAACAATATCGTTTGTTAAAAAAAAGAGTGAGCTCATCTTCTCTTTCTTTCATATGACCTCGCCGGCAAGAATACTAGTATACCATAAAACATTAATAATTTACATACATGCACTTAGGCCATACCAAATAATTAAGACCAAATTTGTCATTACCCCTTAAGAACATTCCCTACCTAGTGGCAAATTTCCCAATGCATTGTCATCAGTATGGTTAATTATATAACAAATTTAACTTTAATTTCTTTTCTTTTCAAGCGATATTCACACTAATCAACTTTAAGAGAAAGTGAATGATTTAAACTAGGAATGCAATGAGTTATAAAGAAAAATTCTAATCGTTCGGGTAATCCACCACTTGCATTTAAGTGCCATTTCTTAAAGACAATCGAACATATGTAAGTTAATCAAGTCAGTTAATCAGAACAAAGCGTGAAACTATGTTCAAATCCTCTTGCTATAAAATAATAATTTAAGACCCGTTTCATGGTACTTTTGTATAAAACAATTTTGCTAGTAAGACTTATATAATAAATTTTAAAAACTGCTTCTACATCTAAAAAATGCTTTTAAACTTTTTCAAATATAAACAAAAGTACTTTTAATTGTCACAAACACCGTTATGTCAAATGTAAATCTCAAACATAACCTTAATATCAGTTTGCAACGATGAACTTGGATTGCAAACATGGATCAAAGATTCGAACGTGAGGATAAAAGGGTGCCGTGAGCATGCATGCTTCGCAACCAAAGTATAAAATATTGATGATATCGGAAATATTGATAGTTCAAAAACACAGAAATTTCGATGAAAATATTAGAATATTATCGATATCGATAAAAATTGAATAAAAATCACGGAAATTATAAGAAAAACTTAGAAATTTTTATTGAAACTTTGCAGGATGTTTATTTAGTCAATTATCTATTAGTTTATCACAAAAAAATGGAAGGAAATGCATTGCATGATGGATTTAACTGATTTAAGTTGATTATATAGCGAGCTGACAAACATTGTGAGTGTAGAAAATATATAAATATTTTAGCATATTTTTACAAAAACATAAGTAATATGGTGGTCAAAGTGTTAAAGAAGTAAAATAGGAGGGGTTCGAATCCATTTGGTGTTTTTTTAAATATAGAAATTTAAAAAACATGAAAATTTCGATGACATCGAAAATATCGGTAGTCTAAAAACAAGAAAATTTTCATGAAAATATCGAAATATTATGAGTATTTTATATCTTGTTCGCAACAACCAAGGTCGAACGAAACCATGTGACCTTAAACAGCTTTTGTCTGCAGATTCCCACAAGCCACACAGATTCGGATCGCATATTAACACAATCACTTCGCTACTCATAAAAAAAGAAGAAAAGAACTAAATTAAGAATAAAAACGTGGTGACAATTCTCTTCACTTACAAGTGAAAATTTTTAAATTTGAATTTTATAAATAGTAAATTCAATACTTTCAGACTGTAGTCTTACCAAACTCATCCCTTAAAAGTATATCATTTATACGGATTTGGATCCTCTCCGGATCCCCTTCATGGGGATCCTAGGGATCAAGTAATAAGGATCGTTCATCAAAAATCGTACGGCTACAATTAAATGTTTTTTATATTTTTAAAAATAAAGCAGTCTCGTTTTGTGTAAAAATCATTTAATTGTAGCCGCACAATTTTTGATGAACGGTCCTTGTTGCTTGATCCCTAGGATCTGCATGAAGGGGATCCGGAGAGGATCCAAATCCCATTTATACTAAAAAAAATTAAAACTAAACACGTCATTTCAGAGGCCACGTGAAGATAGTCAGAAATTGGGATGGCAAACTCGTTATATTCGGTAAAACCTAAGGGCCTTTTTGGACGTTGGCATGCATATAAACCCTTCGTCTCTCCCTCTTTCCTTCCACTTTGCATAGCTCAGCAGCTTACACCTCAAAAATTTGCAGACAGGGTTTGAATTTTGATTGATCGAAAACTATGAGAGGGGTAGCCTTTTTGTCGTCGGTGCTGTTGTTTGCCACTTGCCACTCAGCCTTCTCCCTCATCGATGGTAAGTTTTTTATATCACCAATTTTCCATTTAATTATTTATATAACGTTTTTTTTAGAGGTTTATTAAAAAAAATCAAATCAAAATCTGCATTTTATGTGTCAGTTAGTTGTTCTTTTAAAAAATTCTTGGTCATTCTCCGTAGAAAACTTAAGTGTTGGTTCTTGAATTTTGAATTGAATTTCAGTTTTGGTTATTTAACTACAAATTTGTTAGTATTGGTCGCAGAGCTTGTTACAATGATAGTTTTTTTTATAGCTCCGTTAGAATTTTCATTCAAAAAATACTGTATTTTATGAGAAAATAAAGAAGAGGGAATTCTAGCGAAATTATTCAAAGAGACTTTTGCTTCACATTGTGACAAATTTAGGAACTTATGTTCACATAATTTTAATTACAGGTCAAAACTCTAATTGGACTAAAATTAATGAATTAAGCAAAAAATTTCAGCATATCAAAGGTAATGTATGAACGTTGTGTTAAAAAGACCAAAATGGCCTAGTACTTAAGCATAAGTTCATCTCTTGAAGACTTGGATGGAGCGTGTTTTGGTCTACTCACATGGTCATAACCTCATAGAGTAAGAAGGGTTACTGGAACTGAAGTTTCAATCCACCTAGCTGCTGAAGATTTTCAGTTTTTTTCTGTTGGTAGAAAATTTGAATTCCTTGAGGGGTAAATTTGTCATTTCATTTCTCTTCAGTGTCCTCTCGTTTTCTGAGCTGTGACAGCCTTTTATTTATCTATGGAGGATTTTGGATTTCCTCAGATCTTTAGGAGTGAATGTTTGGGCGGTTGTGATTAATATATATTCTGTGTAGGTACCCAATTATTTACTTGCTTTGCAGAGTGCACAGGAACCTCACGTGGGTGCCTCTGGTAAAAGCACAGTAGACCCCCCCTTTTTTTTTGTTTTTTTCCATATGCTTGCATTCTTCTCTTGTTTGTGTGCTTACAGTTAAGTCACGTTTTTTTGTCTTATTATTTATATACAAAAAATAAATATAAAATATTACCGTGACTTAACCGTGACTATACAAAATAGCAGAAGATGTAAGTGTACGGGGAAAAATGAAATTTCGACTTGAGTGTTATCTAGCATCTATTTTTATTTTATTGGGATGTTTTGATTTGGGTCTAATTTTATAACTCTCTTTTTATATGGATCTAATTTTATAAGTGGAGTTTAGCAAGTACAATAATGTTAAGTTATAAAAATTAGAGTTAAATTAAAAGTAATTAAAAATTTAATCTATATCAAAAGAGACTTATAAAATTGGACCGATTTTAAATTTCTTTTTCAGACACTTCTGTTTATTTTTTTAATTGTTTAATTGAATAAATAAAAAAAATAAAGAGTAGAACAATTAACAAAATAAGCTCGGTAGATTAAAAGTATTTTTTTTTTGGGGACTCTGTCATACTTTTGGAGCCCAACAAGATTTTCCGCGTTCGTTCGGTTATAGTTTTATCATATAGTTTCATGTACACACATCACTTATATGTCACACGAGTCATATTCTAGTACCATATTCTATGCTTGCTCAGAAGTAGACATGCATGCATACTTTTACATGTCAATCGCTGTTTAACACGTGTTATTTTTTCCGTTTTGTATTGTATTTTTAATGCGTTATTTCAGCACATATGTCAAATTGTGATTATTACGATAAGAATGGTTTCTTCCCTAAAACATTGTAATCCAATGATGCAGGTTACCTAGAAAATGGCAATTTTGAGCTATCCCCTAAGCCATCAGACCTCAAGGGTTCCGAAGTGATTGGCCGCTATGCCATACCAAAGTGGGAGATTTCTGGGTTTGTGGAGTACATTAAGTCAGGCCAAAAGCAAGGGGACATGTTGCTGGTTGTCCCTGAGGGGGCCTATGCAATTAGGCTCGGAAATGAGGCCTCGATTAAGCAGAGCATTAAAGTGATTAAGGGATTGTACTACTCAATCACTTTTAGCGCAGCCAGGACTTGTGCTCAAGAAGAACGTTTGAACATTTCCGTGGCACCGGACTCTGGAGTGCTGCCTATCCAAACAGTGTATAGCAGCAATGGTTGGGATTCATATGCTTGGGCGTTTCAGGCGGATTATGAGACAATTGAGCTTGTTTTGCATAACCCCGGCGTCGAGGAGGATCCGGCTTGCGGGCCTCTAATCGATTCGGTCGCCTTCCGGACTTTGTACCCTCCTCGAGCAACCAACAGTAAGTTCTCTCATCAAATATTTGGCACGTTATGTTTCGAAATCTCAATTTATCACTGCATATTCAAATTCACCGATTAAATTGATAATCTAATAATATAATATTTGATAGTGTAATTGCTAATATAGGTGACCTAGTTACATAAAATGAGATTTTCTTATGTCCATCTTAAGATAAAAATGAGGCCCTCTTATTAGGAAGGACCACACTATTTGTATAGCTGTATGGAGCCCCACTGTTTCACCTGCATTTGAAAACAAACAGGACCCTCTCTCGATTATTTTGGTGAGGATCTTGTGAACTTGTTAACCGTGTTTGTTTATCGTACATTGTGTGATCAATTTTTATTAAGTATTGTTTTTGATTAATTTTAAATGTAAGTATTTAAAATAATTTCTGACTGCATGATGTACAATAAATAGACTCGATTCATACATTCATGAGATGCTCCTAAAGAAAATCTGATGAGAATTCGGATTCATTTAAAAAGGCTAAAAAAATTCTGAGCTGTGGATGCAATTATTTGATGACAAATGTCCTCTTTGGGTATGCAGCACCTGTCCCTCTTCCTAAGTTTCTGGCATGCGTGACATCAAATAGTAAAAAAATTAATAACATAGAAACTATACTGATTCCTGGATAAGAGAACAACAAACAGATCAAAATTAGGTAAATCTTTGCTATTGTCAGTAACTTCATAGGTCTCTTATTTCCATTTAATTTCAATGTCATGGCTCATTAACAATGCTCATTTATTAGTTGGGTCCAAAACCCCATGAGAGTAAAAGATTTTGGATGTGTCTGAAACATAGACACAGACGCTATTTGTCATTATACAAGCGGATGGACTTAAAAAAAAAAAAAAAATTTCTTCATTTATATAATGACATATGGTGTATCGGCTGTGTGTTCGTGCATATTAAAAAATCTCTCGTCGAGAGCACCAGTAGCACGTCATTCGTTCTAAAAATTATATAAAATGCTAAAATTTCAGGCTTGTCCTGTCCGATATTACAAGTCGAGGCTGGCAATTTAAACTTCACGTATAATAATCAACTCTAGAAAGCAAATCTCATAATGAAAGCTGGTGCAGTGCCTAATTTTCAGGTCACATTGTCTTGGACATGATGTATTAAAATTGTAGGGTCTATCATGTCTCTCCCCTTCGTACATTGATGCATGCATAATTTAAGTGTACAAAGTTGGAAAAACATTGTATTGGTAGACTTATGTTGTCAGATTGTAAATGTAAATGAATTATGACAAATTAACATGATTAATGGTCTAGATGTACAATTTGGTCAATAATAATTACCTAACAATCTACCTCTACTGCAGAGAACTTGATCAAAAACGCCGGATTCGAAGAAGGTCCATACGTGTTCCCAAACACATCTTGGGGAGTCCTAATCCCACCAAACATAGAAGATGACCACTCTCCATTACCAGGCTGGATGGTGGAGTCCCTCAAAGCAGTGAAGTACATAGACTCAGACCACTCCTCAGTCCCGGAAGGCAAAAGAGCGGTCGAACTTGTGGCCGGAAAAGAAAGCGCAATCGCCCAAGTTGTCCGAACCATCCCCGGAAAAACCTATGTGCTCTCTTTCTCAGTAGGAGATGCAAGCAACTCATGCGAAGGCTCCTTGATCGTGGAGGCATTTGCAGGGAAGAACACTGTGAAAGTGCCTTATGAGTCCAAAGGCAAAGGCGGGTATAAGCGGGCTGTGCTCAAATTCGCGGCGGTTTCGACCCGGACACGTGTCATGTTTCTAAGCACATATTACACCATGAGGAGTGATGATTTCTCTTCTCTGTGTGGACCTGTGCTTGATGATGTGAAGCTGTTGAGCCTTCGGAAACCCTAGACAATGAGGGCCAATTTGGTACATGCAGATTGGGTTGGAGCTAGGGTTTGGAATTTGATAATATGAATGTGAGGAAATGAGGTCGCATAATATGGGTTATATGATGATGGTGATGAACTTTTGGTTCATTTTTTAAAAGAAGATTAGCGGCGGGATTAGTGTGTACAATTATAGTTTGATTTTTATGAATGGTTTATGTACTTTCATGAGCAAAATAAATGAGAAAATAATGATATTTAGTTATTTTCAAAACAAAAGGGATTCAAAACCACTATAGAAAATTGCAAGTGATAAATTGTCAATTCCATGAATTCTGGATTTAAACCATCCTTCTTTTGCGTCATGTAGTTTAAATGGTAATATCGTTTATAATAAAGAAAAAGATTCAGAGAATTATTCTTTATTGTATAAGGTCTGAGAACGTGTTTCTCAACTATTTTTGTGCTTTGGTAAGGTGAATTTTTAGGCACTCGTGAGTCCAAAAGGCACAACCAAATCCCTGAAAAACCAAGATTTAGAATAATTAGGAAGGAGTCAGTTTTATACCCCTTCTCATTCTTATTCACGACTTCTTTTTGTTTTTTTGGGGTATATTCACGACTTCTTTGATTAAGTCAAAATGCCAAAAGCTTTAACTTCCTATAATCTTAATTCTATGCGTATACAGTGATGGGTAGGATCCTAAAGGGTGCGTTTAGTACGTGGGACGGGACGGAACAGAGTGGGACGGACGCGTTCCGTCCCACGTTTGGTGCATTAAAATTATGTGGAACGCGTGTCCCACGGAACGAAAATGGGTTAAATTTTGGTTCCCCTTCCCCCCTAGAATGGGTTTTTCCATCCCGTGGGACACAAAAATTAGAAATTTTAAGACAAAAATACCCCTTACCTTTTTCAATTTTTACACCTAAATCACACCAAAAAAAACCCTATCTATTGTGATTGGCCCCTTCGCAACCCTCCTCATCCTCTTCTCTGCCGCTGTGATCTTCATCCCTGCATCTCCCATTCGCAACCTTCCTCCTCATCCTCTTCCGTGTGCCTCTCCGTGAACTTCAGCTCTGCATCTCTGATTTGGTGCGCAGACTCGTGGCGGCGTTCCATTTTCATCAGGCGCGCGACCTCGTTTTTCTTCCCACCATTCCCTGGAAATTCCTCTCTCTCTCTCTCTCTCTCTAAATTCTTGAGTCGTGTTCGATTGAAGTCGATCTCGAAGTCCTCGCCAAGTTCAGGAAGCCGAAAGATCGCAAGCACGCCGGTATGACTTCTGATTTTGATTTTGGTTCTGATTTTTTGTTTTGTTTCATTTTGAATTCTCTGTTCTGTTTGGCTGCTAGGAAAATGCGAGAAAATGTGGACAGAAAATGGTGTGGGACCCTATTTGATGTTTATTTCTATTATTTTTAGTATAATATGGATTGTTGTTTTTATATGGATTTCGATTCGAGGTTAGTTGATTATAAGGAGATTGATATGATTATTTGGAATTGGAGTATTCAGCTGTGGAAATATTTTGCCCAATTATATTGATAATTTCACTTACCCTTGTTACAACATGAAGGTTCTCATGGAAAAAGAGTGTTTTTGTGCAAGGGTTTTTAGCTTTGTAAAGATAGATTCGGTTGTACTATCTTCGCTTGATATTGATTTGGACAATGCAGTTTAGCTAATCATTCTGCCTGTCTTTGTATCTTGTTTCTAATTGCAGTGAAGATATTACCAGTTGTCAAAAACCAGCATCTGTTGCTTTGCACCCTGCTGACTTCTTTTACGGAGACCCTTTTGTACTCGGAAAGGAGGGATTTGCCGCTCTCCCTGGCTAGATAAAACATCATGAACCGGTTGGTTCTCTTATCATGTAGAGATCAAGAAATTGTTCCTTTAATTATAATTGAATTCTTATACAAGTATCCCTTTGTGATTCTTGAATTCGCATAAAATGTTTAAGATAATGTGAAATTTTCGTTTTCAGGGTGTTTTAAGTTGAAGATGCGTGCTGCTTCAACTTGGAAGTCGAATTACTGTTGTTGTTTTCAAAGTTGATACGATTTTTTCCACCTCTGACGAAATAAAAAGACCTGATTTTGTAGTGTTTTAAAATCAAACTGTTTGATATTGTGGAAGTACTGTTAAAATGTTTTGCTCTTCTAAACAGGACAAAGCATTCGAAGATACAAAACCATTACTTGAAGCTTTAAAAAGTAAAGGTATTTCTGCAGTTGGTGCTGTAGGATTCTGTTTCGGGGGTGAGCTCATTTTCCCCTTCTGGTGGATTCTTCTTTTTATTCTATAATTTTTTAGTTCCTTTTTCAGTTTAATAGAATGTCTCGTATTTCTAAATTTTGATTTCTTTTCGGATTTCTTCTTAGCCGTAATTTAGTAGTTCAACCTATGGGAAAATGTTTCGGTTGACATTGAATCATTTGTGCTATTTTCAGCCAAGTTTGTCGTTGAACTTTCAAAGCATGACTTTATCTGCAAAACCTGAGGTAGGAAATATCTTGATCGAAATACTTTTCAATGATTTCAATGTATTTGTTGATTTTAATTTTTAATCATGGACATCCTTATAGCCCTTGAGATGACTTCGGGTTTAGCCATTTCTCATTCTGTCATGGGTTATTGGTAGAAATATGTCACGGATTATAGGTCGAACTTGCCCTTACAAAACCAAAGGTGTTCAAGGGCTTATATATTATGCTTAGATATTCTACCTTCTTAATGTGGCTCTATTTCTTCAACGTTTCGCGTTTATTTATTTGGAATGAAAGTTGGGTTTATGGAATCATAGATCAAAAGATGTGCGAAGATATTTCCAAAAGTGGAACACGGGTGGACCACTAGGTACAACGATGAAGACAAAGCATCTTGTAAGGCTGCCGAGGAGGCTCATCAAGACTTGTTAGAGTGGCTCCTTAACCATGTCAAGTGAATGGTATCATCATTAATGTGAAGCGTTCTATTGTCAGTGAATGACAAGAATAATTTGAACCTTATCCTACCAACTGCATTCTATTTACTATGAATAAGAACAATGCTTGCACTTTTATGTGCCAATATTTGTATGTAAAATTTATCGCTTGGAAGAGTAGAGGTTTGAGAATAATGTGGTGCTTAAAGGTTTGGAATTTGCTGAGTGATATAATTCATGCTCAGACGTTTGATGATGTTGATTAGTGTATCATAAATAAATAAATTTTGTTATTTTAAATCAATTATCAAAACATAACCCACATTAAGCGACTTTTTGTAATACAAATTTTTTTTTCTAGACAATCGCAGAATGCGAGTAACTGTTTAGCACACACAATACAAGTCAGTCAACTGTCTTGGTGTACTGGGTTTGGAGTGCCATGGCCCTAGATTCTTGGACTAGTGCGGCTATTAGTTGTTCTCCTGAACTTTTGGCATTAGGCTTAGGTCATTCACCTCTCTTGGGACTGCCTTTCTAGAAAGCAATTATGCGCATGCTTGCTTCTACTAGAATTGTAGAAATGCTTATCTCATTATAAAGTTAGTTCATGGGAGAAAAACAAATAATGAATAAGTATATATGTGTTCTAATATGAAAAAGTTAAAAAAATAAAAAAATAACTGTTTCGTTCCGTACCACACATAAACGTTGTACCAAACACAGATGGAACATGGATAATTTAGTCATTTACCTTTTGGTTCCGTTCCGTCCATGCACTTACCAAACGCAGAACGGAACAACCATCCAGTTCCGTCCTGCGCATACCAAACATAACACGGAACATCTGTTCCGTCCCGTCCCGTTCCGTCCCGTCTGCGTACCAAACGATACCAAACAGTTCAAAAGTAATAATCCACGGCGTAATAACAACATTATTTGGAATATTTAAACTTAGTTTTTATTAGAATGTAAACATTAACTTAAAATCAATTGATAATAAAAAATAAAGACTCAAATTATATACTCCGTACGCAAATCATGTTTTTGATGCATGACTACTTTCCGCAGCCTCTGGCCTTCTAACAACACCAAAAGAAAAATGAGAGGTTTAATAAAACATCATCGGTACTGTTTACTTTTAACGAAAAATCACTTTTTTACCTTTAACTGTCACTATTCACTATACCTTTAAAAATGACTTTTCGTTAAACTAAAAGTTTTCAAGCCCTTTTTATTAGTTTTCCTAAGAAAAATATCACTAAATGACGTACAAATGCCATGAATCTATGCCAGAAACTCGAAAATATTGAACAAATAAATGAGACTTGGAAAGCAATTTTTCATGATAAAAAAATGTCACACTTTACGCCAGCCCAAGCCCAACAGCCCAACGGCTCACATCCCAATTCGATCTTTCAAAAACGGGTCCGACAAAACCCGGTACAGTCCAAAAAGTCAAACGGATCCCACTACGTGTCAACCAAATCTCATTTTACTGTAACAATCGGACGGTCCAGAGCGCTGCGTCACGTTGAAGCTAACATAAGGCAGTACTAGGGTCTCTGAAAAGGCTCCGGCTATAAACTCCCTAAACAAATCTCAGCTCGTTCCCTCTCTCTCTCACTCACTCGTTCTGCTCTCTGCGCCACTCAAAAGTGTCGGACCAAGACGCAAATGGTAAGTCCTCACATTTTTTCTCGGGAAATTTTCTGTTCGTTTCCTTTGATCATCGTATTGTGTGTTTGGCTGCAGAGAAAACCGGTTTTTGACTAATTTTTTTAAATTTTTTTGGTGAAAATTTGCAGGCTTTGCCTAATCAGCAGACCGTGGATTACCCGAGCTTCAAGCTCGTCATTGTCGGCGATGGTGGAACAGGTTTGCCTTTCATTTTCTCACCCGATTCATGATCTGTTTGGTTTCTGTGAAAATTTTCGTTTTTTGATTTTTTTTAGTTTGCTATTTGTTTGGACAAATTGATTGGTTTCTGAACTCAAATGAACAAAATGCAGACTCTTTTGCTTGGAAAATATGGAGTTTGAATTTTAATTTTGGTTAAAGAGTTTAATTTGGTGTAGCAGTTGTAGATACATAATTTTTTTTGAGAGCTGGACCTAAACGGTAGACATGAAGTTTGGATTTTTGAGTGATTAGGTAGTTGTAGGGTGATTTCCCACGACGTTACCTCAAAATCGATTAGAGCTATGGAAATGAACTAAAGTAAATTGTTGCTTCTCTAGAAATTGTTTACCGGCGTTTTGGTTCTTGGACCTTGTTACTGTTGTTCAAATGAAAATGCGGCTTAAATTTTATGTTTGGTGGTTTGATGCTGTCTCGGTGTGATCGGGTTGCTGGTATTAATGCTTGTGGAGATTTTCTTTTTCAAACAGTGGTTTAAATTTGTAATTTTGAAGGTAGGGATTGCGTAATTTGTTTATAATGCTGTGGTGTTTCCCTATTTGAAACTTCTGTCGATGCAGGAAAGACAACCTTTGTGAAGAGACATCTTACTGGTGAATTTGAGAAGAAATATGAACGTAAGTATCTTGCGCACTGCTTTTCCCTTTTGATTTGTCTTTTATTTATTGACTGTTCCCTTTCCATTATGTGATCTATGGAACTCATTTGCATTCTTGTTTAATGGACAGCAACTATTGGCGTGGAGGTTCATCCATTGGACTTTTTCACCAACTGTGGAAAAATTCGATTCTACTGCTGGGATACAGCTGGGCAAGAGAAGTTCGGAGGTCTTAGAGATGGATACTAGTAAGTTGTTTTTTTATTGTAGTCTTAAATTTCTGGCTGAAGCTTGTTATCAAACTTGTTTGCATTTGTTTTTTTTTTTTGGCTGTGTTTAGGGCACAAGTATTCTGCTTTCTAAATTCTTGTCAGCATTAATTGTTACTCAAGATTTGGTATGTTATTGGATCAGTCAAGTCTAAAGCTGGTGCTTATCCTTGTATAGTGCTATGTTGATTTGTGATCGAATGATTGACATGCTTCATTGAGATATGATATGCAAATCTGGATGACGAAACCTTTGTTTTATGGATTATGACTAAGATTAGTTTCTTCCGACCTTGTTGAAAGGACTTATTTATTTATTTATGCTTTATAGCTTTTAGCATTCATGTCACTTTCTGTAGTTCCATTCCTAGTGGATGCAGGAAGGTTTTATAGTTATTGCTCACTATGTGTATGTCGATTGTACTCCCCAAAATGTGATGTTTTCTTACTTTGATTTGAATTACGTTGCTGTGCAGTATCCATGGGCAATGTGCTATTATCATGTTTGATGTCACTGCTCGGTTGACATACAAGAATGTTCCCACATGGCACAGGGATCTTTGCAGGTGTGCTTGCAAAATTTTCTTTATTTGTTATCGCATGTATTTCTCTCAATGAGGTTTTGGGTTTTGGTATTTGACTTTTTGGGTTCTCGTGTTTTGAATTCCAGGGTCTGTGAAAACATACCGATTGTTCTTTGTGGAAACAAGGTTGATGTCAAGAACAGACAGGTCAAGGCAAAGCAAGTTACCTTCCACAGGAAGAAGAATCTTCAGTACTATGAGATATCAGCTAAGAGCAATTATAATTTCGAGAAGCCTTTCTTGTACCTTGCCAGAAAGCTTGCAGGGTAAAATCTTTTAAGTCGTGAATAGGTGTAATTTTCTTGTGCCTTTTGGAAGTGCAGTTTAAGTTACTGAAAGTGCTGCTTGTTGCAGGGACCCTAACTTGCATTTTGTCGAATCCCCTGCCTTGGCTCCTCCAGAAGTGCACATTGATCTTGCTGCACAACAACAGTAAGCCTTCTTTCATTCCCAAATTTTCTTAGGCTCTCTCTCTCTCTCTCTCTCCCCTCCCCTCCACCCTCCCTCCCCCCAAACACACACACACACACCACACTTAGGTACACATCTAATGTAACAAGGAATATAAAGCCTTGTAAAAAGGCAAATCGTTTATGATTGGACTCGACGTATTAGTGTTTACTGCTTTTTTGTTAGTTTCTTTTGCAAACAGTAAGGACCTTACATTCGATATTGTCATTGATAATACAGGCACGAGGCTGAGCTTGCTGCAGCTGCTAGTCAGCCCCTTCCCGATGATGATGATGAAGCATTCGAGTAGATGTGGAAGTTGTTGTCTGGTTGAGAGTTCCCTTGGTATTATTCGTGGATCCTCGGACCATTTCTTTTGTTTTTCTGAAACTGCTGGTATTGTTGTTTGTAAGGGTTGATTTTCCTGGTCAATTGAGGATGTGAATTGGAGAAATGCCATGTTTTGATGTTTTCCATGTATGATTTTATGTTGAACTGGCTTCCTATCAGCCGTTTTCCTACACTTTGTCCTGTCTATGTTATGCAGTGGCGTTCTATTTAGCCCATGTTTTTATGAAAATTATATGGAAGGTGCTGTAGGATTCGTAGCCGTTAGATATTGGTCTCTTGCATCTTTTTTATGTTTTTTGGAGACTGGGATTCATTACCCGGGCAAAGATGCCAGACATAACAAAGAGAGCCTACACCAAAGCAAAAGAAATCAATGGACAGCAGAGGGAGTTACAAGGAAGACGCTGTAGCCAAGCTAATGCGTTGCCTCCTCCACTGCCCCTATTACATTACAGAGGATAGGGTACCCCATCATTTTGAAGCACAAACCAATGAAGATGGGGGTTTGTTGACCTAGGAAACATCACACAAAAATCAATGAAGATGGGGGTCATTTGTATCTTTGACCAAAGATTTAATAGTTAGAAACTCGTAAGTATAGAAACCTAAGAGCAGAATAAAAAATTTCACTTTTTTGCCTCCTAATGTAGTGATCATAAACTTGGAGAATGCGGCTTTGATAGAGACAAATTTGGAAAACAAAAGTTGGATAAGAAGAGTTGTTATAGGCATAATTGATTTTTCAAGATTTAGTGAGGGTAATGTAGTCCTAGTTAGTACCTATTATACCAACCTCATGAAGTGGCCCAATGAAATTAGTCCACTTGTCCTATCAAGCCTCTCTCAAACAATTGCTAGCTATGTAATCAAAACACTCATCGATATCGTTATTGGTGGAAATATTGATATGTAAATTTATGAAAATATCAATGAATATATCAATATTAGTTGCTTTTGACGGAAATTATGGAAATTTGTAATGGAGCGAATATATCAACTTATTTAGATTTAGCTGAAATTAGAAAGAAAATTCTTAGAAAAATTCAAAAGTTCAAAATCTGTAATGAATTATGGCAATATAGAGTGAAGTAAAGTGCTGCCTTTGTTTGGAGCTTTCTACACTCTGGTTTGTTTGCAGAGAGTGTCTGTGTGCTTGGCTGCTAGTTCTGTCTCTATACTCGGCTTCTCCAAGTACTTGAACGGAATAGAGCGTCTGAACTGATAATCCGAAGCCGAGCATTGGCTTGCTAAGGTGTCCACGTGAGCATTCTCTGCTCGTGGAACCTGCATGAGGGTCTAGTTTGAAACACCATAAGCTGCTCTCGTACCTTCTCCAGGTACTACGCTATCTTAGGAGGCTTTGCTGCTTTTGCTACGTACACCCTTGTTGTTTGGCAAGTGATTAGCAGAGAATCGGAATGGATTGCAAGTTTCTTCACCGTCAAGTTTTTCGACATTCGGAGGCCTGCTAGTAGAGCTTTGTACTCTACTTCGTTGATGGACGCTTTGAAGCCTAGAGTGATTGCCTGCTTAAGCATCGAATCATTTGGGGTGACAATAACTAGACCTGCTTCTGAGCCCTTGTAGTTGGATGACCATCGGCGTGTAAATGCTAGAAATCTCTTATAGATAGGGTTGGTGTGGTTATGGCATGCTCGGCTGCTTCTAGGGCATTTCTCGGCTGAGTTGTTATGTCATAGGATTGGGAGTAAATTCTGCTATAAAATTTGCCAATGCTTGGGCCTTTATCGTCACTAAGCAATATTGGTTATGTTTCAATGCCCATTTCATCACTCGTTGAGAAAAGTCTGGACCATGCGTGATCGCAAAGGATACTGGGTCATGACGATAACTGTATGCGCTTGAAATTATGATCTAAGCTTCCAAGTTGCAACAACTAATGCTAAAATTAACTTCTCGATCTTCGAATATTTGGTTTATACATTTAAAAGTGTAGATTATAGGCAGTTGGGCCCCAAATTTTCTCGTATGAGGGCAGAGCTTATTGATACTTTTTGATGTTGCTAGATAGATGTATAAGTCCTCTACTACTTCTGATTTGAATAGTAGCGGAGGTGAAGGTTCTTTTTCAAGTCTCGGAATGCTTTCTCCTACTCGTCATCCCACTTGTCTCGCTCTGCCTTCTTAGTTGTCTTGAAAAAGGGCTTATATCGATCGGTGGATCGCGAGAGGAAACGATTGAGTGCGGCTGCTCATCCCGTTAGACTCTGGATCTCCTTCAGGGTAGTGGGTGACTTTATATCCATGATCGCTTCAACCTGCTTCAAGTGTGCTTTAATTCCTTGCTGGGTCACTAGGTACCTTAAGAATTTGCCTGAGGATACTCCGAACGTGCACTTGGTAGGTTTGAGCTTTATCTCGTATTTCTGTAAGGATGCTGAATGTTTCCACTAAGTTGTCGATTTAGTCTGACTGTTGTTTGCCTTTCACCACGATGTCATTGATGTACACCTTCATGGTTAATCCGTTTTGATTTTTAAACATCTTGTTAACCAGTCGTTGGTAAGTTGCTCCTGCGTTCTTGAGGCCAAAAGCCATGACTTTGTAGTAGTAGGTGCCTTGCTCAATCACGAACGCGATATTTTTTTTGTTGGGCTCGTGTATGGCAATCTGATTGTAGCCTGAGTATGCGTCTAAGAAATTAAGTAGCTGGTTTCCTGAAGTTGAGTTCACCAGTGGGTCAATCTAGGGAACTGGATAGGGATCTTTAGGGCATGCCTTGTTGAGGCCGGTGTAGTCCACACAAACTCTACATTCGCCCCCCCTTTTTTCATCACTAGCACGACGTTGGGCATCCATGTTGAGTGGGCCACTTGTATGATGAATCCGGTCTCCAATAGCTTGTCAATCTCCACCTCAATTATCGTCACTTGATCAGGTGCAAAATGTTGTCTTTCTGGATCATTGGTTTTGCAGGGGGTCGATGTGCAGCTTGTGTCGAGCTATCTCGGGATCGATGTCGGACATGTCAGAAAGTGATCATGTGAAAACATCACTTTTTCCTTAAGGAAGGCTATGAGTTCCTCATTTTCCTTCGGGATCAAACGTGAGCCGATTCTAGCCGTTTTCTCTGGTTGTTGAGTATTTAAAAAGGGAGTTTTTTGCTTCTTTTTTATTTTTTATTATTTTTATCCAAATAATAAAATATTAAAAGATTGAATTATTTAGTATTGTTGAAGATGATTAGTTAAACTGGCTAGCTATTTTAACTATGTTAGATTATTCACTAGTTAGTTTAACAAAACTTTTGGAGATGCATGCTTTAATGACCATAACTCATCAGTGAACATATTATATTACTAGTCAAGTTTAGGTTTGAAAATTTTAATCCATTAGCTTAACCGTAATTACACGATACGAGATAATGGGTTAACACAAAAACAACTTATTTTCTAGCTCTGTAGAGAGAAGAATGGGTATTTATTTATTTATAGGTATTATCATTACGATATTAATATACATGACAACATTTTTATGTGTTTAGTATGCTTTGGCGAGATTATTTTAATAAATATTATTTATTGTAAAATGTACAAAAGATTGCCACGTTATGATTTCGGTACAAAGCTCCCAAAATCTCAACCACGACCTTGTCTACACAAGATAAGATCAACACACCTACCACCTAACCATAGTTAGCGATTGTGGAGCCAAAAATAAACACAAGGCGACACGTGAATTTTTGGGTAGAAAATGACAAAATTACCCTCAAGGCACACCCGGATTCCTACGCGCGAGCAGCGGGCAATCATCCCTCAATCAAGTCAAAAGTGCCCAAAATAGGTAATAATTCAAAACCTATTTCATCCATCCTCATCAAATCCTCTCCACAAGGTAACTCCCAAATCATTCCTCTTTTATTATATTAATTAGCTAATCAATTAGGTAATTATTCAATTATTCCTAATTAGCTACAAATCATGATTCTCATCCAAAATACCCACCAAGTGGCCGGTCCTCCTCCTTCTCCTAAAGGGGCCGGCCACACCCCCTATATAAACCCTCTCATTCTCTCCAAAACTCAATTCCAATTGTCTTGCTAATTTCTCTAAAATTCTCCAAACACTTTTCCCTCAAAATTTTAACTTTGGCATCGAAGGTTCTTCAGCCAAAGCCCCCCATTCATCGTGGGCGCGTAAGGCTCTTTGCCTTGACCTAAGGTGTTATTTGTTTTGTAGGTGCAATTTTATCCAAGAACAAGGAGGAAAAAATTTGCATCGACAAATTGGTGCTTTCATTGAGAGAAGAGTCACTCACTCGTAGAATACTCTCGCATCTAAAGTTTTTGTTTCCTTGGTTATTTGTAGATTTTTTGTACGTTGGCAAGAGATTCAGAAACCTCGACGAATGGAAATTCCAACATTCAAGGATTAGAACTGCGGCAATCTACAAGGCTCAACATAGCGGTAAGTGGAGCAGCACTTTCACGAGGCACCACCGTGGTAACCACCACGGTGGCCACCCATGGCAAGGTTCATGGTGCCACAACCACGGCCCGACCCGTGCCACTTCAACCTTCAAGGGCCCAAGCCCTAGTTGAGCCGGCCCGTGCCTCCCAAACCCAATGCAAGCCCAATGCGTTGCCAAGTCGAGCCCAAGCCTCGTACCCATGTGCGCCACACGCCGAGCAGCCCATTACTGTGGCCCAGCCTACTCCCGTGGTTTCCCAAGTAGCCCAAGTTAACAAGCAGCCCACTTTTGTAGCCTAGCCTGTTTTCGCGGCCCAGCCTGCTCCTGTGGTTTCCTAACCAGCCTAAGTTGGCCAAAGATTAGCTCAACCATCCCGGCTTCAAACTTCTGGACCTACGATCGATCCGGGGGCCTTTTCACCACATTTTTGTGCGGATTTGACATTTCCTAACTCAAATCTCATACTTGGAGTCTACTATCCTTCCACTGCTTAAGGAGGTGCATTCCTACCAATCTTTTCTAATTAGAACAACGAACAACGAACAACATTTGTCCCGACAAGTCATAGAGTTGACAAGTGCCCTTGCATAACAGACGACCTTGGCGAATCAACTCTTGCAGCGCATTAAGATCCAACGTGCCCCAGATGAGGTGTTCCAAACTAGGACAGAGGTAGACAACAAACCTTTCCAGTAGCGTCCCAGCAAGCAGCCACTCAACCAACCACGAATCAAGTGTTCGGGTAGTGTACATTCTCGAATGGGCCCCCGAGATAGCGTATACTCCCGTCTTAGCGTGCGAAGGAGCATGCACTCTCGACTAGGCCCACGGACGAGCATACACTCTTGGTTGGGGCTACACTCTGATGATCAACAAGAGCAGCCTTTTAGGCGAAGAGTTCATTCACTACTAGCCAGCAAGGAGCAACATCTACATATTATTAGAGTAGGTGGCATGAAGGACGGAGAGAAGTAGTCACTCAATTTGGCTTAAGTTCAACTAGCAGCCTGCGAAGAAATCCTTCACCTGCTAGGAATCTACCTCATGCACTGCAGCCGCGGCGTAGACGAGTCAAGCATGTAGAAGAGCAACCTAGACTATCAGGTCAAGACCGGGAGCAGCCAAGGGCTCTGCTATCCCAACAAAGGCAAATTCAGGAAGAGGTAGAAAGGCTCTTCAACGAATGATTGCGTGATTTCCAATGCAACGAAGTGGACGATGAAACATTACAACGGGATATGACCAACATAAGTAGGTCGCCCTTCACAGACGAGATCGAGCAGGCAGAGCCTCCATTTAAGTTTAGCATGCCACATTTCACATCTTTCAAAGGAGATGGAGATCTGGAGAGACATTTGAAGCACTACCAAAGCACGATGGTCCTTTATCGGAAGAATGATGCCTTCATGTGCAAGATATTTGCCACCACTTTACAAGGCGAGTCGTAAGATTGGTTTCACACCTTGCCACCACGATCCATCTAGAGTTTTGATGATCTTTCCTTGGTTTTCACCAAAGAATACTCATCCCATCGCTCAATCAAGAAAAAGTCCGACTACTTGTTTAACGTGAAGAAAAACCCAAAATAGTCGCTTCGGGATTGACCCACAACCAAAGAAGGATCGACAACCAAGAACTACTTTAAGTTCTCAATTTTGATCTACCAAATCCTTCGTGACATCAAGAATGAGTCATGGTTCAAGCTGCCAAAACAATCAAAGAAGGATACTTCTAAGTTAGATAACACCAAATATTGCGTATTCTACCAAGGTCCCGGTCACACAACTGACGATTGCTACACTTGGAAAAACTACCTAGAGAAGCTCGTGAAAGAAGGCAAGGTCAACAGATACTAGACAAGCCAGATGGGCAGCCTAGAAGGAACGCAGATGATGACGAAGAGCCGCCAACCAAGACGATTCAAATCGTTGGCTTCTTCGCCGAATCCGAGCACTTGGAGGCTACTAACAACTCCAAAAAGAGAAAGATCCAGCATGCTCTACTAGTCACACGGGTCCAAGCAGTTGACACTCAACCTGGACCCATCATTGGATTCAACGAATAAGATGCAGAAGGTGTCGATTTCCCACATGACGACGCATTAGTAGTCTCTATCCAACTAGCCCATGCTATAGTCGATAGAATGATGGTTGACAATGGAAGTGTAGTCAACCTACTTCAACTTTCAGTAATTTAGAAGATGGGTCTGGAAAGCACAATCCTACACCGAGCATAGGTACTCACTGGATTCAACATGCACACCTTAATTGCCATCGGTCACATTACACTTGACATGAAAACACTGCAAGTTGTTTCAAAACAGACATTCATGATCGTAAGCGACCCATTTCCCTACAATGGGATTCTTGGGAGACCTTGGTTGATAAAGCTGGATGCCGTCACTTTTGTTAAGTACCAAAAAATTTGATTCCGCATCTCAGGAGAAGAAGTCGGAGAAATCAAGTCTGACCAGGCCGCATCCCGACGATGTACTATGCAAGTATTGAAGGAATAAAAAAGAAAACCTTTACCTCCATAGAGGCTACTGAGATTTAAAGGGATGAAAAAGCTATCAAATAGCAATTACAGCAAGCGGATCAAGAAAATGGCTCTTAAGTAGATGAGATAGAATAGAAACTAGAAGAGGATGCTAAAGACATCATTCTTGATCCTCAACAATCGAAAAAGACGGCTAGAATCGGTTCATGTCTAAGCCCATTCGAGAAGGAAGAACTCAAGGTTTTCCCACGGTTTTCCTTAAGGAAAATCGTGACATTTTTGCATGGTCACCTTCTGACATGCCCGACATCGATCTCGAGATAGCTTGCCATAAACTGCATGTTGACCTTGCTGCTAAACTGATGATCCAAAAGAGAAGACATTTCACACCTGAGCAGTGGTGATCATCGAAGTAGAAATTGACAAGCTACTGAAGGCCGGATTCATAGAAGAGATAACACACTCAGCATGGCTTGCCAATGTTATGCTAGTCGTGAAGAAAGAAAATGGCAAGTAGAGGGTTTGCGTAGACTACACTGACCTCAATAAAGCATGCCTGAAGGATCCCTATCTAGTTCTTCGAATCGACTATTCATAGATTCAACTTCTAGGAATCAACTGCTCAATTTCTTAGACGCATACTCTGCCTATAACCAAATAGCCATGTATGAGCCCGACAAAGAGAAAATTGCCTTCGTGATCTAGCGAGGCACCTACTGCTACAAAGTCATGCCTTTTGGCCTCAAGAACGCTGGAGCCACTTACCAAAGGTTAATAAGCATGATGTTCAAAAAGCAAATTGGGGTAACTATGGAGGTCTATATTGACGACATCATGGTAAAGGGCAAGCAGCGACCAGACCACATCCTCAACCTGGCAGAAACTTTCGACGTCCTAAAAAAGTACAAGATAAAACTCAACCCCAACAAATGCACATTCGAAGTATCTTCAGGTAGATTCTTAGGGTACCTAGTAACCCAACGAGGAATCGAAGCACATTCCAAGCAAATCTGAGCGATCCTAGAGATGAAATCTCCCAACTACCTTGAAGGAGATCCAAAGCTTGACTGAACAAACAGCCGCTCTCAACTGCTTTCTTTCGCGGTCCTTCGATCAATGCAAGCCCTTTTTCAAGGCCATCAAGAGGGCACAACGAGACAAATGGGATGAAGAGTGCAAAAAAGCTTTCCAAGACTTGAAGAAGTATCTCACATCGCCTCTCTTACTATCCAAGCTGGAAGCAGCGGATGACTTATGTATTTACTTGGCAGTCTTAGAAATAGCAGTGAGTTCTGCCCTCATACGAGAAAAGCTCTTCTCGATGTCGAAACTAGATACTTGAAGATCAAAAATTAATTTTGGCACCAATTGGTACGGCTCGAAAGCTCAGACCATAATTTTAAGCTCATATAGTCATCGTAATGACTCAAATATACCTTACGATCAATCCTACATAGTCTGGATTAGGCCTGGCAAACGTGTCGTGTCTGTCGTGTTCGTGTCGTTTTCGTGTAACACCTGTTATCTTAACGGGTCGTGTCGTGTCACACCCGTTATCTTAACGTGTCCTTAATAGGTCGTGTCACTTTACCCAACGGGTAAAGTGACCCGACCCGTTATGACCCATTATGACCCGTTAAGAAAAATATATTTTTTTAAAAAAATTTGCACATACCACATATATTATTATATATTACTTCAAAACATTAAAACATTTGTCGTTTAAGTACTATATCTACACTCGAAAATAAGAACCTAATAAAAAAATAATACATACACTACTAATTTATTACAAATATTAAATGTGCAAGCATATGCAAAATGAAAGAGTTTTTGTTTTCAAGGTTCTAAGTCTTTCTCAAAAGTTTAAACCTCAATTTACAAAATCTTCAATTTACATCGATCATCATGAAATTGTATTCCAACTTTGACTTAATATATATAATTATTATAGTTGATTCATACTTTTATTAAGTATATAACATAAGATTTTGTGATATCCATTGTCCACATCCACTAGTGTAAATAGTTTAAATTGAAGATCAAATTCATTCATTGTATTCATATAGGGTCAAGGAGTGTAGCTGTAAAAAAATCATCAAAATCGGATTTAAAATAACCGTTAAATCGTGATTTTTAGTTTATAACCGTCGAAAAACTTTGGCCCGTTACTTGATCTCTGAATGTTTGTTTTTTGTGATTTTTTGCTGATGTGATCTCAAAGCATATACATACAAGTTTGACGGTTGTGATCGTTGAAATTAGTTTTGGAGAATTCGTATCCCATTAAAACGATAGATTCACTAACACTTAGAGTTTATTTATATTTTCATTAAGTATCATTAAGTATAACATAAGATTTTGTGGTATCCACTTGTATAAATATTTTAAATTGAAGATCAAATTCATTCATTGTATTCATATAGGGTCAAGGAGTGTAGCTGTAAAAAATCATCAAAATCGGATTTAAAATAACCGTTAAATCGTGATTTTTTGTTTATAACCGTCGAAAAACTTTGGCCCGTTACTTGATCTCTGAATGTTTGTTTTTTGTGATTTTTTGCTGATGTGATCTCGAAGCATATACATACAAGTTTGACGGTTGCGATCGTTGAAATTAGTTTTGGAGAATTCGTATCCCATTAAAACGATATATTCACTAACACTTAGATTTTATTTATACTTTCATTAAGTATAACATAATATTTTGTGGTATCCACTTGTATAAATATTTTAAATTGAAGATCGAATTCATTCATTGTATTCATATAGGGTCAAGGAGTGTAGCTGTAAAAAATCATCAAAATCGGAGTTAAAATAACCGTTAAATCGTAATTTTTCGTTTATAACCGTCGAAAAACTTTGTCCCGTTACTTGATCTCTGAATGTTTTTTTTTTGTGTGATTTTTTGCTGATGTGATCTCGAAGCATATACATACAAGTTTGACGGTTGCGATCGTTGAAATTAGTTTTGGAGAATTCGTATATCATTAAAACGATAGATTCACTAACACTTAGAGTTTATTTATACTTTCATTAAGTATAACATAATATTTTGTGGTATCCACTTGTATAAATATTTTAAATTGAAGATCGAATTCATTCATTGTATTCATATAGGGTCAAGGAGTGTAGCTGTAAAACATCATCAAAATCGGAGTTAAAATAACCGTTAAATCGTGATTTTTCGTTTATAACCGTCGAAAAACTTTGTCCCGTTACTTGATCTCTGAATGTTTGTTTTTTGTGATTTTTTGCTGATGTGATCTTGAAGCATATACATACAACTTTGACGGTTGCGATCTTTGAAATTAGTTTTGGAGAATTCGTATCTCATTAAAACGATAGATTCACTAACACTTAGAGTTTACTTATACTTTCATTAAGTATAACATAATATTTTGTGGTATCCACTTGTATAAATATTTTAAATTGAAGATCGAATTCATTCATTGTATTCATATACGGTCAAGGAGTGTAGCTGTAAAAAATCATCAAAATCAGAGTTAAAATAACCGTTAAATCGTGATTTTTCGTTTATAACCGTCGAAAAACTTTGTCCCGTTACTTGATCTCTGAATGTTTGTTTTTTGTGATTTTTTGCTGATGTGATCTCGAAGCATATACATACAACTTTGACGGTTGCGATCGTTGAAATTAGTTTTGGAGAATTCGTATCTCATTAAAACGATAGATTCACTAACACTTAGAGTTTATTTATACTTTCATTAAGTATAACATAATATTTTGTGGTATCCACTTGTATAAATATTTTAAATTGAAGATCGAATTCATTCATTGTATTCATATAGGGTCAAGGAGTGTAGCTGTAAAAAATCATCAAAATCGGAGTTAAAATAACCGTTAAATCGTGATTTTTCGTTTATAACCGTCGAAAAACTTTGTCCCGTTACTTGATCTCTGAATGTTTTTTTTTTGTGATTTTTTGCTGATGTGAACTCGAAGCATATACATACAACTTTGACGGTTGCGATCGTTGAAATTAGTTTTGGAGAATTCGTATCTCATTAAAACGATATATTAAAGTTTTATAAAATTTAATATATATATATATATATAATTATTATAGATGATTAATATTTTGGGGTATAATTATTATAGTATATATAATTATTATAATTATTATAGTTAAAATTTATTTATTTATTTATTATAGTTAATTAACTTAATTTAATATATATATATATATATATTTATTATAGTTTTTAGGGGTATAAAATTGTTAAATTAATATATATAATTATACTAGTATTTTTTTTAAGGTTATAAAATTATGAAATTAATATTCTGCTTATCGTGTATCGTGTTACCCACGTGTATACCCGAATTTACCCGTTATCTTAACAGGTGCTATCAGGTTACCCGATAACGACCCGATTCGTTATCGTGTCGACCCGAACACCTGTTAATTTCGTGTCGTGTCGTGTCGTGTTATCGGGTCGTGCCAGAAATTGCCAGGCATGGTCTGGATGCTTCTTAACGAGTAATGAAATGGGTGTTGGAACTTCGCCAATACAACTTAGTTTTTTGACCTCACTCGGCGATAAATGCCCAAGCCTTGGCAGACTTCAAAGCAGAATTCGTGCCTAGCCTATGTAGCATTCCACATCGCCCATAGGAGAGGATCTTGTAAGCCTTATATGTATATTCCTATCTCTACCTAGCATGAGGCCTTTTAGAAGCTCACTGGCTTCAGAGTTCTAACTGCGAAGTTAAGTGAGTAGCGCGAAAGCATTCCCATGATGGGTGGCCCACTGGTAAGTTCTCGTGTGAGTTCCCAGAAATAAACCGTGAGGGCGTGGTCGGGGCCTAAAACGGACAATATTGTGTTACGGTGGAGGTTGGGCCCGAGATGCGGTGGACCCTAGGCCGGGATGTGATGGCCTAAGTGATGCAACAGAGCGGCCCAACGATGCCCCAGAAGTAGCCGAGCATACCTTAGCCGTATGTGCTCTCCCTAATGGAGACTTTTGGCATTTCTATGTTGATGGCACATCCAATTACAAAGGCTCGAGTGCAGGCGTGGTCTTTGTCACCTTAGATTGTTCAATGCTCGAGCAGGCAATCACTCTAGGTCTAAAACATCCAACAATGAAGTAGAGTATGAGGCTTTACTAGCAAGCCTTTGAATGGCAAAAGAATTGGCAGTGAAGAAGCCCGCAATTTATTCTGATTCCTAACTAATCACCAACCAGGCTACTAGGGAGTTCACGACAAAACATCCAAGGATGGCGCAATACCTAGAGAAGGTACGCAAGCAACTTGAGGCATTTCAGACTTACACTCTCACTCAAGTTCCATGAGCAGACAATGCTCACGTGGACGCATTAGTTGGCCTAGGCTCCTCTCTCGACCACCTACTTAAAGGCTCTATTCCAGTGGAGTATCTAGACAAGCCAAGCATAGAAGCGGAGCCAGTAGCCGAGGTGTCACAGGTTAGTTTAACTCCTAACTGGCAAAGTTCTATTATAGACTACTTGGTCAATGGCATACTCTCCATGGAAAGATTGAAGTCTAGAAATCTCCAAGTAAAGGCAGCACACTACTACATGTGGAACAACATTCTCATTTGAAGGTCCTACACCGGACCACATCTCTGCTGCCTAGCGCTTCCCGATGGCTTGAAGATTTTAAGCTCAATCCATGAATGTGTTTGTGGAAATCACTCCAGAGTCCAATCCTTAGCACAAAAAGCTCTTAACGCAGGCCACTACTGACCTACCATGCACTAAGATGCTAAGGAGTTAGTACAAAAGTACGACTGCTGCCAATGCTACAAGCCAGTACCAGCACTGCTTATTAGCGAACTACACCGGTAGACTAGTCATTGGCCGTTTATGCAGTGGGCAATCGACCTCGTAGGACCTATGGGGCCCGCTACTGGGGACAAAGGGCATGATGATCGTGGTAACCGATTACTTCACCAAATGGGTAGAAGCAGAGCCCATGACGACCACGGCTCAGACGAACATAGAGCGCTTCATATGGAGGAACATCATTTACCAATTTGGCATCCCTCAGTCCATCGTCACTGACAACGGCCTGCAATTCGTAGGCAAAAATTTGGCGATGTTTTTCCAAAAGTATGGCATGAAGCAGCACATGTCCACGCCGAGATTTCCTCAAGGCAATGGGAATGTCGAAGCATCCAACATGACGATCCTCAATTGCCTCAAGAAATCCCTTAACGACAAGAAGGGAAAATGGCCAGACGAACTTCCCGGATGTCTTTAGGTGTATCGTATCACCAAAAGACGAGCAACCAGCGAGACTTTTTTCTCTTTGGCATTTGGTTTGAAAGCAATCATTCCTCCCAAAATTATTGTGCCAAGCACCAACACTCTTTTGCCAATCATTGAGCAGAACAGTGAGGAGATGGCCACAAGCTTAGATCTGGCAGAAGAGAAGCCCGAGCAGACCATTACTCGCATTGCAGCCTACCAGCAACAGCACTTTTTCAGTTGCAACAAAAGAGCTAAGATCTGGCAGTTTCAACCCAGAGATCTAGTCATAAGAACAACCTTTATCATTGTCCGCAAAGAAGGCTCCAAAAAGATGGATCCCATCTGGCAAGGTCTGTACAAGATTAGTAGAGTAAGCGGCAATGATTACACCCTTGCCACCATGAACGACAAAGAGATCGAGAATCAATTAAACTTCTACAACCTGAGGAAGTACCATGTGTGACCTCCTACTATATCATGGCCCGAACACTCAAGCAGCTTAACGGGTTCCACCTCAAAAGTCGAGGACTATCCAGTTATTATGCAATCTTTTATAGCTAAGTTATTTGTTCGTTTCACTCGTTTTTCAATTAGGAATTCAGAAGTAATTTACAACTTGGCTTGACTATATGTCTACAACAACTTATCTCTCCTGCATTTTAAAAGATCACGCCCTTCTAAACTCACCTTAGGAACTGTACCCCCCGAGGGACCAACCATGCTCTCCAAAGCGGGAGGATAAACTAACACTTCGAATATCCAGACGTGGATGAACTGGGCTACCCTAGTATAACTAGATGCACGATGGGTTTCGCTGGGATTCCTAGAAGTAGCCACAATGGTCTATTTCAAGGCTTAGCAAACAGAAGGATTTTGGGTCTATTGGCCTAATTTGCGGGGAACTGAGCCCTAAAGACGGAGATGGCACATTACACACTACGCCCAATGGACAATTGCCCTGGAACCCTAAAGCTGCTACCGTGTGCACTGTGGTACCCTACAACTTTTAGAAGACTGCCTATGTCATGCCCTTTGAGCAGTAAAGCCACGCTAGACTTATACAACTGCACATTTGTGTGAAAGCTTAAACAAGTTAACATGCATATAAGTTTTATCCACTGCCAACATGCTACGTAGTCGATAAACTTTACCTCTGCCAAGCGCGGAACAACCTACACTAAGTCCTAAAGTGTTGTGATACTTGCTACGCAACCTACAGAATTGGAGAAAGCCAAGGTTAATAGCCTAGTGGTTACATGGACTTGTTTGATTATGTAAGTAATACATCTGGCTGCCAACCCTATGGTTAACAACTTTGCAATGTTTTACACCAACACTTATAACTGCATAGGCTACGCGGGCTTGTTTGTTTATGGAAAAGTAGCACGCCTGCCACTGGTCTATAAAATCTAAAGGTTAAGGCATGAACAAAAGAAGCAAAGATGGAGAAAAGTGAAGGAAGCAAGTTTATTGAATTTTCTAGCAAAATTGATAAACAACTAGCAAAGACAGAAAGAGTTCAAGCAAAAGCAACAAGGAAAACAAAGAAAATCCTAAAGGCTACCTAGAAAACTACTCTTCAGTAGCTTGGACACTCCACGACTACTCGGTCACCATGCATTCAGTAGCCATGAAATTTTTAGTAGTAGCATCATTCGGCGCTTCACCCCAGGCTACTCCAGCTTGGGCACTAACTTCCCCAACCACTTCACAATAGAAGACTCAAAGATGAAGACGAAGACGAGCAAGTCTTCCAAAGAAATAGAGAAGGTCTCGAAGTCTTTATCAGAAAACTCAAAGTCAGACAGTCACCCAAAGAAATGGTCCACATAACCAATCTTGTAGAAATTAGCTTGACTTTGAGTAAGAAAACCCTCGAACCCAGCCTTTTCACCCATCAACTGCTCATTCTCCTCGAGTAGACAAGCACAGATGCGTTGCAGCTCCTTCAATTCTTTCTTCAGACTATTGTTGATCTTCAAAGCACCTTGGAGCTCGAATGCTTAAGGCTTAAGCCTATCAAAAAACTTCTTGAAGTGGATCACTTGGTTGTAAGCAGCGATCAGTTCCTCATCCTTTGCATAAGCAGCGGAACAGAATTCAGAGATGGAACGCTCAAGATCTTGAATTTGAGGTATGTAACACCCAACCTTTTTTTTTCTTTTCACTTTCATACTTTACTTGGATCGTGTCAAGCCTAGTCTTCAAACCCGTGATCTCTTAGTGAACAGTCTTAAGCTGCAAAGAAGTGGGGGCAAAGATGTTAGACCCTTTCAAAGTAGCAAGCTCATATTCCAATTTCTTGACTTTTTAGGCCGAGGAATAAGCTTCGGTTGCCATAGTTCTTGCCACCTCTTTGGTAGTTTTGGTATCCTCTTAATCAAGGAACATATACTCGGTTGCCAGAATTGTTGTTTTTTGCATCATGGCTAGCAAATCAGTCCTCTTATACTCGGTCGTATGATTTGCAAAGAAACTCAGGGCTAACAATCGCTTAGACGCCATCAACAAACTTGGCATATACATCCATGTCCTCAAGCATATCTGACTTCAAAAGCGCACAAATCTCAGCAACTTTCTCAGAAACAGACTTGGTGGATTTCTCATGACTGCCTGCACAAGCAGTCTCAATCTTCTCAGTAGATGAGTCAGTCTTAGTAGCAGAGGGAACATGTTTTGTGGCCACTTTAGCAGGCATGGGCATCTTGTCACTATTCATAATAGGAAGCCTTTCCAAATGTGAACTAAACTTAGCCCCAAACGGACGCTTTAGCATAAAATTAAGGCACTTGAGGCATGGAGGAACTTCTATGCTGGGCAATCTCATCAGCAATCAAACTAGTGACTTTCAAAACCGCAGACGCTACCAGTACAGATCTGGCAGCTTTTTCATTCTCGTCTTTAGAGGAAGTCAAGTCAATCACAAGCTTAAAAGCAGCTGGTGAACCTTCGTGAGCAGCAAATGAGGTTTTCGGCTTCTTCTCAGCAGGCGTTTCTTAAGCATCTAGTGAACCTCCACGAGCAGCGAAAGAAGCCTTCAGTTTCTTCTTAGCAGGTGTCTCTTGAGTAGGTAGGGAATGTCTCTTTTTCTCACCTTCATTTGCAGCAGGCTCTACCACAGTGATAAGACGAGCCAAAGCCTCAACCTTGATTCGCTATCTCTTCTCTCGGGAGCAGCCCATCTTTCTCCCTACGAAGAGGACTAAGTAGCCAATGCCATTCATGATACTCAGAGAGAATACCCAGAGCTACATGCATTTTCTTCGTGTTCGGTGAAGTCTTAGGAGTTGAACCAAATTTCGAATCTACAAAAGCAGTGGGAGGCAATTAGAAAAATAAAAAGCAATTTAGCACAAATACAAAGCAACCTATTTACTAGATATGAAGACCATTGGCACACGCAACTCGGGGAAAGAGTTTGAACCCCATTCTCCACTCACCTTTAAAGTCTCCTTGGTCCAGTCATGATCTCTCTTACTCGAGTTGTCAAAAAGCCTATGACAGGATCGCAGCTGCCCAACTCCCTCAATGTGACCTATGTCAAAGAAGTTCCAAAATTCGTTGATGGTTAGATCTAAGTCAAAGAATTGGCTTGAATTATGGAATCCTACCATTACGCGGATTGCATTCGGAGAACATTGAGCAGGGGCACATCTCATGGAGCACGGTACTTCTTGGAAGAAGCGTGGAATAGGAAAAATAAACCCTAACACAATAATTAGGGTAGAACTTGATGGCTATCCAGTTATTGCAATCTTTGACACGCTTCACATGCACTCCTGACGGAATAGCATGCCAATAGGCCTCAAGGAAGTCTCTAAACAAATCATCAGAGCTAATTTTGATGTGAGCAGCCTTGAAGTAGCCAACCTTGCACAAAGACCCACCTTGGCGATATAAGGGCAGTACATTATCATCATTTTTGTGGCTTGAGGAAGACATATTTGAAGAAATTCTACAAAATTACAATAAAGGTTCGTTAGATGGCTGCTTAAAAAAAGAGAAGAGGGCTCGGCACAAATAGGCCACAACACAAACAGGCCACACGGCCTAAGCTAAAAAAAAGAAACAGAAAAAGAAAGCACAGCAAGCCTTTCGGCCTAAAAGAGGCTTTCAGCCTCTCTTTCCCCTTTCTCCCTCGGCACGGGTCCGAGCCCAGACTGTGCTAGCTCCTTATCCTTCCTCTCATGGCCCAATCCGACTGACAGGGGGCCGGCGCCCTCGCGCCTTCTCTCTTCACGACCCGAGCCAAGGCCAGCCACCATGTTGCCTCCCACATCCCATAGCAATTGTACCATGGCTTCTCCAAGATTTTTTCAAGCCACCTCGACCCCCGTGAAGCCAATTTCAAGCCTCGAGGCTCCTAAAAATAAAAAAGAAAAAAAAATAAGAAGACAAGAAAATTCATTTTTTTCTTACCTAGAAGTAATGAGAAGACAAAGCAAGCAACGAAAGATGATCCTTTGCGCGGACAAGATGTAGAAGATTGCTAGGGGAGGGGGAACAAATATCTTCTAAGCTCTCTCTCTTGTAGGGTAAAATAAATCACTATCCAAAGTTGATTTAATAACCCACTTAAGGTGGATTTAAATAGGCTTTGAGAGAAATTTATTTCCCTTTCCTAAAAGGATCTAATTTCCTATTAAAGAAGGAATCTACATCAAAATAGGAAGCAGTCCTAAAGCAAGAAAATCTCTACATCTGTTGCCCTTTTCTGCGAGCAACTCAACAAGGGGCATTTGTGGAGCCAAAAGTAATCACAAGGCGACACGTGAATTTTTGGGTATGAAAAGGAAAAAATTACCCTCGAGGCAAACCAGGATTCCTACGCGCGAGCAACGAGCAATTATTCAAGTATTCCTAATTAGCTACAAATCATGAACCCCACCCAAAACACCAACTAACTGGTCGGTCCTCATCCTCCTAAAAGGGCCGGCCACACCCATATATAAACCCTCTCATTCTCTCCAAACTCAATTCCAATTCTCTTGCTAAATTCTCTAAAATTCTCCAAACACTTTTCCCTCAAAATTCTAACTTTGGCATCGAAGGTTCTTCAGCCAAAGCTGCCCCCATTTATCGTGGGATTGTGTGAGGCTCTTGGCCTTGACCAAAGGTGTTATTTGTTTTGTAGGTACAATTTTATCCAAGAACAACGAGGAAGAAATTTAGTCCACATCGACTGTTCGGTGGCGAAGATTTCTCTTTGAGAAGGATCTCCTGACCTCAGCACGGCTCCCTAAGGGATTGACATTTTGGATGTTTGTATCTAGTAGTTGGGCTCTTGCTTGCTTGTTTGTTGCAAGAAGAGGACAAAGTTAGTTCTGAAAGGTGCCTTTGTCGGGCCTTAGGTATAGGCCTTAGGGCTCACAATTAAAACTAACTAGGTGCGAGGCGTGCCATTATTATCTTTGTATAATAGATGTAGAACAAGTGTTGCGCCTCAAGTTACTCAGACTTCTTGTATCAAATGATTGTCATGGATGGGTTAAGTCCATATTAAGTTATTTTCTTGCCTTGTGATCAAGGACTTTTAGTTCATGGTCTTGTATGCTTAAAAGAAAGGTGTCCAGAACCTCTAAGTCATTTTCTTGGTTCCAGATTGGTTCTAAATGAAAGAGGATCCATAAGGATAACCAGATCTAGATACAAATGAGATTCTTAAAGTAGAAAACAAGTGGAAATGATTTGAATATATGCTGGAAAATGCACTAAGTAATAGATCTACTAATTTAGAAGACAAACAAAGAGCTTCGAGTAAGATTTTACCTTGTCCAGCAAGGTTGAACTTCTTGCAGTCGCTTCTCTTTGAATTTATAAGGGTTGTATGCTTGAAAAGTGATTGGTGGTAAACAAGTTTACATGAGGGAATCAATACTATAGAAGTAGCAGAGCTTTAAACTAGAGAAAGATAAGTTTTCTAAGGAGACTATTGCTAAAAGATCTGAGATCTGGGCTGATTACAACTTTTTGGTTGCAAATCTGGCTTGAGAACAGAGTTTGTAAGTTTGTTTGTTTGATTGGTTGAGTGTCATTGTCTCTGGGGCCTTTTCTTCCTTTTATAGGAAGATTAGCCTGACTGCTGCAATTTTGCCCTTGCCCGAAAGCACTTGGAGGGTAGTGAGTCATCAATTTTTTACTTGAGCGCCACTGAAAAGTGGTTTTTGGATGGTAGTAGGTTGATTGTCACATCCCAGCCCGGGTTGGACCACTTCCCGGGCTCGCTCCACCACCGTAGCACGATATTGTCCACTTTGGGCCCCGACCACGCCCTAGCTTACAAGCTTGAGTTGCCGTCAGAGTTGTCCAGAGTACATAATGTGTTTCATGTTTCGATGCTTCGACATTATATTTCAGATCCGTCGCATGTGATTCCTCTGCAACCTTTGGAGATTAACCCATATTTGACTTATGATGAGGAGCCAGTGACGATACTTGACTGGAAAAATAAGGTGCTCAGAAACAAGACAGTGCGTTTGGTGAAAGTTTTGTGGAGGAATTATTCAGCAGAAGAAGCTACCTAGGAGACCGAGGACAGGATGAGAGAGATGTATTCGAGATTGTTTTATGGATATTAGTATATATGTGTTGTATGAAATTTCGGGACGAAATTTTTATAAGGTGGGTAGATTGCGACAACCCGTCCCGGAATTTTTATTTCAGCGTGGTGAAATGACAATTTTGCCTTCATGGGAATCTTGTATATGTGTGTGTGTTGGTGTGAAGACCAATTATTTGTGATCCTTAATAATTGGAACCAATGGGATTTTTAGACCCTTTAATTGTGTAGGTGACTTTAGGACCACACAACCCCTTACACACTCTCTCACCTCTCCCCGTCAGTCTCTCTCTACCTAGCACCCTCTCAGACAGTCACTTCCTCTCTCTCTATTTCTCGAAACCTCTCTCTACCTTATATGTACGGACGAACACTAAAACCCATCAAACCTTCACAGATCGAGGAAACCAATACCACCATTCGACTTCTGGAGACCATACGAACACAGTGGTGCCATTTTCAGGTAAGAACTATGTCGTTTTCACGTTGAAACCTCGAGCACCGATTTTGGCATTGTTCATGAACTTTTTGTTGGTTGATTTTTAGGACAATCTAAGCTTACATGGAGCTTTGTTAGGATCTCTAGAGGCTCGGAGATGTTCGTTGGAAGTGTTTTGACGTCGGGATCGCGTGGTATGAAGGTGGCCGATTTTCGTGATTTTTTCGACGAGATCTCAGAGGCTTTTTGAAGTTTTTGAAGGTATAATCCTCTTCCCCTCGTAATTTAGAGCATGTAGGAAGAAAAATGGGACAAAATGGTGCAAAAACGAGGGAGAAAAACCGAGTTGCAGGTTTCCGGCGACCGGCGTCGCGAGGACAGGGATGACGTGTGCCAGGCATGTGCCGCGCGTGGGGGGCGCGTAGCACCATGCCTTGGCAGGCGCGTGGGCCCGAGAAAAATTAATTTAAAAATATGTTGACGTCCGTGACGTCGAGTAGGTCGCGTTGGTATATTAGTATGCCAAAATTGAGCTATGTATGAGAAGTTATTTCCGTAGTTGCGTATATGTGCTTAAATAACGTATTTTTAGTAATTTCTCATATAGGTGAGACTTATTCCGAGGACGAGCGTAGCTAGGCTAGACGTGGGGGCTACGAACCGACGACCTATCAATGAGTGGGTAGCTATTTTTCCGTATAACCTATATATATATATATAATGATTTTCCCAGAATCAGCTTTTAAATGAAAAGTACGTTTTTATCGACATGCATATAACTTATTATTGATGCATGAGTATTCATATATACATTTCATGCATATGTTGGTGCCGAGGACGCCAGGTAAGTACCAGGTAGTTACATGCATTGTTGAGAAAGAATAGACGATATATGATGAGATATGATGTGATATGTTAGCTCATAAACCTGCAAATATTGTTAGTGCTCACGCCCAGAGTTAGGGGCACAGTCTTTCACGTGTCGTTCACCTCCCGCACCGCATGCTCGCCTTGGATCCAAGTTAGGTGCACAGTCTTGTCGTATAGACCACCTTTGAGTGGGTTCGACATGTAGGTGACCCGCGTTCATTCGCACAGTCTTCACGTGATTGTAGCCTAGAGCATTTTTATATTGATACAGTGATGTGATGATGACCTCATGAGGATATTGATGTATGTGCAGCGTGTATATATATGATGAGATTGAGATGTTATGAACTATATGTACAGTCGAGGGCTGAGTTGATATCTAGTAGCGATATGGTTATTGAATTGCATCGCATGGCATAGCTTATGAGATTCAGATTGGCATTGAAACGCATTGCATGAAATATTATGAAATACGTTTGATAATGTTTTATGCTGAGAAAGGTTGTGATATATACGTATGTATTATTTTTTGGGAAACTATACAGGTTTTACGGTGAGGGGATATACTTTTGAGAAAAGAATGATTTTGAAAAGATTTGTTTTGCTGACCCACTCAATTTTGTTTTTCGCCCCTCCAGGTTCTAGATAGCTAGAGCACCCGTGGTGGCTAGCGAGGACCATTCGGCAGTTCTAACAGACTCATTATTATGTAGGACACCCGTTGGTGTATTCGAACTTATTTATTCATGCTTGACTGCACTTTGACTTAGTACGCTCTGATTCTGTATAAGTACTATATTATCACTCTAGCACACTATCTTATCTAGGTTGCTAGTGGATTGGCTTAAATTAGTTCGTACTTCGTTATTGATTCTGCTTCCGCACTGTGCACTTGGCTACGTCACACTCACGTGACGGCCAGCACGCCCTACTTTCGGGTCGGGGTGTGTCATTGATGTCCATCCCTTGTCACTTCCACAATGGACACATGGCATGTTCCTTGGCTGAGAGGTCTTCAATTGGCTTCTGGGCTTCGTGCTGGGCTTCGGGCAAACCTTCTTTATCTGGCATCCTTGGGCCTTTCTTTAGTTAAGTCCAATGCTCAAATATTAACCCAAACAGCAACCTTCTCGAATCCTCGATTGTTCTTATAAATTGAGTAAAGACATTATGTGGACAAACATGAGCTCTAGCTCTTTTTACTGCAGCGTGTTTGGGAGAGATGTTTAAGGGATCATCCATGGTTGTAGAAAGCCAAGGTGACGATGTTTTTGAAGTTGAAAAAATTATGATAGTACTCAACAATCGAAACGATGATTTACCAGAGGTAATATCCGTGGCTAAACAACCCTTTAAATTTAGGATTTGATTGATTTCCGTTAGTTTATTGTTCTTCTAATGTTTTGGTGATTATATCTTTTTATATTGATTGATAGAGGACGAAATGTTGTGGATGATACTAGTTTGACAAACTATAGTTTTGCTTTAGACCTACGAAGACATTATTTTAACAATCCTCCTCCTTGTTCAAATAGTTTTGCATGCGAGTTATTGCTTAGCTTTTCTTGGGTTCTTAGCACCATTTCAACCACTAAAGAAATAAATAAATGTGTAATATTTATTCTAATTAATATCCAGAATTATTATTTAATTTGTTTGCTTATTAAACCTTTTTTAATTAACATGCCGTAGACGAAACATGAAATAAAGAATTGTGTGGCGGATTGTCTTGCTAACTCGAGTAATTATAATTTAAGCTTAGGCATTTGCTATTTCGATGATCCCCTTGCGTGTGTTGGATCTAGTTTAGTTGATGATGTTTAAGAGGTTTCTATGGCCCGTTCAATTTTTTTCGACAAATCTGTTTAGTTGTTTGTTTGGGATTATTCCCCTGATTACCAAAAAATCTTAATTAAAAGAATTTTTTATATATTATTATGCTTCTATAAGTCTTTTTGTTTTATTTAATATAAAAGTATTTTTTTAATAACATGCCTTCTAATTTTCTAAATTTGTTTCCACAATTATAAATAGTCTCTCTATTGTTATTCATATAATATGTGAAGTTAATTCGAAGTTAAGGGATACAAGATAGCCTACTAACGTTATCGTTTTTCTCAAACCTGCTAACGTTACCTCTTTATCTAAAATAGAACATCTTTTTTGTTGGATAGGAAAACTGTGATTGCATGACATCATTACATTAGAGAAAAATATTATAGTAACACAGTCGTAGGATAACAAAGTTATATGATACAGTTTGGACATATTTATATATACTAAAAGCCAAACACAAAAACACTGTTCATTAACAGTGATCTGACGAAATTGGCCTTCTTTTGCCAAACGTTTTATCTTTTATGCTCTTTTATGTATTTTGCACAGCAGATTTACTGATCTGCCCCTCCCTTACACGTGTTGCTTACCATTTCCCTTTTAGGCTACCCACGCGTCGATCATCGTCCATCATCGTCGAAGGCTTTGCTTCCAATTCTACTCGACATTTCCTTCCGTTTCCACTTCTCTTTCTCACTCCGCGGTCTTCTCTCCTCTCATCTCTCACTCTTCCTCTGACTCTCCTTCTCTACTGAAAGAACCATAATCTTTCATCTTCCCCTCTTCTATTCCTTCGGGTAATTTTCCAGTGCACTTTTCTATTCGCTTCTCACAATAATCTCACCTTGAAACTAACAAATCCCAAAAACCCTCAAGCCATCCAACAAATTAAAAAAACACCATCTTTGCCGAAAATTTTGATTTTTTCTTGGAAATTGTCGCCTATCCCTGAGATTTTCTTGGTGGGTTTTCGTTCTCAGATCCCGTATGTAAAAGGGTTTTGGCTTTGGTAGCAGATGAAGATTGGTGACAATGATCAGAGTTCGTCACCATGTGGGTGATCGCAGTGGCACTGGTTTTCAATTCTGGTGATTTATATGGTTTTGTGTTGCGTAATATTTGGGGATTTGGTTTGGGTCTGTGGGTAAGCAATACTCAGGTTAAATTTCCCTTTGAGTGAGAATGAGGCCTCTGAGTGACAAGGAGGTTGCAGCAAATGAAGTAGCAGATTGGGAATGCATCAATGACACAACCATCTTATACCGAAACACGCTGCGGGAAGGGTCTACATTTCCAACTGCCTATACATTTGGCAAGAATATATTCATCTGTATATAGTAGGACATCTGTATACAGCGTACTCACTGAAATTCCTTTTAGGTGTTTGAATCTGAGATTATAATGGAACATCTGCTTACCATTAATATCCAGCACAGACCTTTGCTTGAATTTCTTGGAATACATAATTTTGTCATATTTCATTGATTTATGGGATAGATCTCATCTATTTTATCTATTTATCTTTGTTCATATTTTTATTGTAGACAAAGTATTTCGGGGTGATTGCTCTACAAAGCAGGTTTATGATGAAGGAGCCCAACAAATTGCTCTTTCAGTTGTCAATGGTATCAACTGTAAGTATATAGATCTGTGTGTTCACGTTCTTCTGATACCTATGTAATTAGTGAAATGTTTACACCAAAATTTTCTTTCTCAGCAAGTATTATCGCATATGGTCAAACAAGCAGTGGGAAAACGTACACCATGAATGGTATTACAGAGTTTACAGTAGCAGAAATATTTGACTATATACATGCGGTAAGAACAATTACTAACAAGTTCCTTGCTTCATTTCAATTTTGATACTTGACTACTGTTTATTTGCAGACTTTAATAATTTAAAGATAGTTTCTATTGCAAACGTCACTAACATAAAGTTTGCTATTTCTTTCAGCACGAGGAACGAGCCTTTGTTGTTAAGTTTTCAGCAATTGAGATATACAATGAAGTTGTTAGAGACCTCCTAAGCACAGATAATACTCCACTTGGGTTGCTAGATGATCCTGAGGTGGATGCCTTTTAATTACTTTTATTTTCTTGAGATGGTTATTTTCATGTATATATGAGTTTTGCTTTAACACTTCTATATTCTCTTCAGTGGGGAGGGGAACCATAATACGAGTTTTGCTTTTCTTAGAATCTTTATTTGTTTTGAATTTTTTTTTATATTTTATTTTCAAGCCTTGAATTTATTTTTAATTTCTCTGTTAATAAAATAAGTTTGAGGATGAAATTTATTCTTTCTTAACTTTATTTGACTGCAAATTCTAGGTTCCAAACCCCGGTAACGCAACATGCTCGATTCCAATTCTTAATTAAGTGAGATGATGCAAAACCCATAATTTCTTTGTCAGTTGGCTTCTCCTGAGACTATACAGGTATATTTATTTTCAGTGCCTGAGGTTTTGAGTTTTGAAGTTTGTGTTTGACTAATTAGTCATTGAGATAGCTGTCATATATGACACCGCCAAGATTCTCAATTCTTGGTCTTTCATATTGAAAATTTGGTTTGTGGTCTTTTGACAGCTCTGTTGCTCTATCCATTACCAGGCACAGCTCGACAATCCTCAGCATTAGCAACTATCAGAGTCCGCAAAAATTACATAGTATGTAAGACTAAGACTTGAAACCTAATTAAGATTCACAACTTCTAGCTGCAAAGTATTTAGAAAGAAATTCCGTATAGACTAAATGTGGCAATAAGTAGAGCGGACCACCACTACAAGGCTCCACCATGAAAACCACTGCAGTGGCCACCACGACAACTACCCATGGTGAGGTCCTTGGCACTACCACCATGGCCCAAGTCGTGCCATCCAAGCTTGCACTACCACCATGGCCCAAGTCGTGCCATCCAACCGTGTAGAACATGATTATCTTTTTGGAAGTCCAATGGTGGTCAAAGATAGCAAAAAAATAGCCTGAAAGGTGACTAGACCGTGAAAATTGGGTGGCTCGCTGAAATTTCTGGGCAAATTTTAAATGCTTATAACTTCTCCGATATTCAATCAAATCAAGTGATACAAAAACCAAAGTTATAGTACTCAACGAGATAAAGAGATTGATATCTTACAAGTTAGCTAACTCACCGTGGTTGGCCGGAAAACTCCTCAAAAGCCGCTAAGGTCGCAAAAAACTGAATAAGATTCAAACGGATATAACTTCTTCAATACTCAACGAAATTGAGTGATTCAAAAACAAAAATCATAGTTATTGACAAGACGAAGAGAATGGTACCTTGCACTGTGTTTAACTCACTGTGGTTTGGCTAAAAATCACCTCGAAATGAGCGGTGCTCACCGAAAAACTGGGGAAGTTTTCCCCCGTGAGGTTCCTACGTCCAAACGTCGATAAAACTTATTCCAAACATACACTAAGACACGCTCTACAACTTTTGGACGATCAAGGCTTACCTTCACCTGAGAGCTTTGGTGAACAGTGTAGGCCGAGAGAAAGCTAGGGGTTCAGGGTGTTCTTTTTCAATTCGAAGCTCACTAGGGTGTTAATAGAGATGTTGATGTTGTTATGGTATTTTTTGTTAGTGAGAAAAGCCGTCGAAGGGGGTTGAGATAGAGAGAGCCGAGAGGGAGTTTAGAGAGAGAGGGCTTTTTCAAGAAATAAAATGAAAGGGGAGAGGGGGACTCACAGGTCCAAAAAGGATAAGAGAAAAAAGGGGCCAGGGGATCAAAGTAAGGGGTGGGCCCCTTGGGCACACCATTTAACACCAAAAGAAATATTTTAAACAAATGAAACCCAACCAAAGTGAAAATACGAGATTACGTTATGTTTCGAAAAATCTGGGACGGGTTGTTACACCTACTAAATTATCCAACCCAAAACCTCTGTATTATTAGTCGGGTAAGAAAGCCACGCTCTGCTCTCCAGCTCTCTTCTGTCGCGTCTCTCTCTCTCTCGCATCATGCACAAGACTCATTCCTGTTGCCGTCATTCAGCCGTCTTCTCCGTCAAGTTTTCTTCTTCTTTTTCTTTCTTTTCCGCTCTAAATTTTTGGTGAAGTTACAATTCCTTTCAAATTTAAGGTTTGAACCCAAAAGTTCTATACAATTATGTGAAATTGATTAGGGTTGGAAGATGAAGCTTCTTGGCTCAATTTTTGTGGTTGTGACGACCAACCACGATCTCCAATTAATCAATTTCCTTGATATGATCTGAAACCCGACGACTTGCAAGTTGCCCTGATTTGCCATCGGTTGTGCTTGATTCCACACATTCACGGTGCCTTGATTTGCCATGAATCCACACCCATACCTATAACTTTTATGGGTTGTGTGCAAAAGATCAACGAGAACGGATTGTTTGCAGAAGATCAACTATAATAAAGGGCAATGCCCCTTTCTAGATTATTCTAGTATATCAATTTTGTTATCTTTTTTTTTTCATTTTATTTACAACTTTTTTTCTTCTTAAAACTAGTATGGACATTGTTTTCATAAAATACAATGCATTACTATATAGTCAATTTTTAGTCTGATTCTACACCAAAAGCCCGACTAATTTAGTCAGTACTATTCGATAGACAAATTATCAACTGAAATAGTCAATACAGTTCGAGCTGCCAAATGAGGTCTATTGGTGTTACAAAGCAAGCAAAGGCCTCCAGCCCTTCTAGACGGGTTAATGCAATGAACCCTGTAAAAAAAACCTTCTATCTTTGTTTCCATCAAACAAAAAAGGTCAAAATTCGCTAAGGTACACAAAAAACTAAAATTACTAATAAAGTCAAGTCTACCAAGACCTCTACAAATAAATACGTTGTTTTTTTTTTCTTTCTCAAAAATTGATATAAATATGAAGATAAGCAATATGCATTTTAGAAACCAAAAAAGAAATATTCAAAAATTTTCCTTTCACAAATATGAAAATATAACATTTTATCCGGCTTAAAGAAAAAATAACGAGATTATAAATGAACAATTAGAAATATTCAACTCACGAGGGCAAGTAGCTATTTACTATGATGATGAAGAGAAGTGCAGCCCTTACACTAAGGTATAGATTCGAATTCCGTCAACAATCTAATCTAACAAATCCATGGGCAATATTGTCAAGATACCACCATCAAAGAACAGGGACAGTCCAGTAACTTTGCTCAGCAGAAGCGGCCAGACCCCTTTATATATTTTCTCAGTTGCTTTAGGTATTTTTAGACAGGCCTCACTCTCTCATCTCGTCTCCGCACTTTTCTGTGGCTCTCTGCGTCTCTCAGGTGAACTCACTAGGGTTTCATCACCCCTCTTTTCTCAATTAAAAGCCTAATTTTTCCCATTTATTCGCTTTTTTATGCTCCGTGCGTACATGGTTGCAGTAGAAAATTTGGAGTTTTGTTATTTTTTTCGTTAGTTTTGTTGTTGATATGATTGTAAATTCATTAGTTGGCAAGTTCGATGAGAAATAAAGTGAAATATGTTTTCAATTTAGCTCGATGATGTAGTTATCATGTTTTGCGCCTGCATTTGGATTTAGGGGTTATGGAAATTTAGCTAGGGTTTAAGGATTCGGAGCTTGATTTGGTTATTGATTAGGGATTGCTTTTGCATATTCTGATCTGGGTTTGCTTACGGAACGGTTGCATTGGATCGATGATCAGATTTAATCTAACTAGTAACTTGGAGCATAAATATATGTCTGCATGCTTATATTCTTGCTTCTGTTAAGTGGATTTAGTTGCTGGTTTTGGGTAGAGCCGCAATGGTTTCTATGGTCAAAATGATCATTTTTCTGACGCTTGAAATACTTATTTACAGTTAATGCGTATCATATTTGTACATGGGGTGATTGAGTAATAGTTGAATAGGTGGTTTTTTTTTCTCCCGTTTTTATCTTTGAATTTATTCGTATGACTCTGGTTGGCTCAGTGGTTTGAGTTTTGTTTCTCGAAGACAAACAAATGACGACGAAGAAGAACCCCTTTGTTTTTATGGATGTGTCCATCGATGGTGATCCTTATGAAAGAATGGTTTTTGAGGTACTGTTCATGAACACATATATTCAGTCTAGATATTTTCTTTTGGTGTAAACTGTGTAATGAATGATGTGGATTTTGGTGTTCGTCTCAGCTCCTTCTATGTGACAATTCTTGTATTTCCTAATGAGTTTGACCTTTATAATTTTTTTGGTGATTGCTTTACAGCTTTTCTCCGATGTTGCTCCCAAGACTGCAGAAAATTTTCGTGCTCTATGTACAGGTAATATATATCATTTGGTTCAGAACATATTTGTTATCTTTTTATATGGGATTCTGTAACCACCATGTTTACATGAATTGCTCTATGGATGTGAACAATTCGTATAATCAATTTCCTCTATTGCTTCTGAGATTACACTTTTGTTCCTTCTTTGGGGATGTTATTATACATTATCATACTAAAATCAGAAGGCTTTCTGTTCTCATATATTTGTTATTTTATTGAATACTCAGGAGAGCAGGGAATCGGTCCAAAAAGTGGAAAACCACTGCACTACAAAGGGTCCTTTTTCCATCGTATTGTTAAAGGTTATATTGCAGAGGTATGCCTCCTCATCTTACTTTTAGATTCGTCTTCCATACAATTTTCTGGTTGAGCATGACTTAGCAGTGGTTTGTCTATCAGTTACCCTTGTTTATGCTGTAGGATACAGGGCTGATGGTCACGACTGCTTTTCTTGTGATATAGTTTTAAGGTTGTACTTACTAAGTTGTATATCCTTGAAATTTACTAGCTTTGTCATGCCCAAACCAATTTTGTATACACATTTCCTTTATAACTTAGAGGGATTAATGAACGTTGTCCATTTTGCAGGGTGGGGATTTTGTGAAAAGAGATGGTAAGTATTATAATTATTTCTTTCCTGCAGCCATTACATTTAATGTGTCATTCCAGCTTGCACATTAAATCTGAGCCAAAATTGATATCACATTCGTGTCTGAATTCATGTTTGTTACTAAAAACACCATTTCTTTGAAGATGGATGGACTGAGAAAAAAAGTGTTGATATAAGTTGGTTCAAGTAAACAAGCACAGAATTTCAAGAAATTTTATAAGCATTAAAAAGTTGATTTCGGTTATGCAAGACTTATTTTCAAGCATGATGTTTATTGTAGTGTTTGAACATATAATTACCAAAAGTGAGATGGCAGAGTGCAGCCTGTTTAAGATAAATGCTGTTATATAAACATTTTCAATTAGGCTTCCATATACCTACAATACAGAGAATTATATTTATGTCGATTAGGAAATTTATATTGGAAAACACAGATGCTGCTCTGTGCTCCTGGGATTCCAAGTCGACCAAATACTCTAGTTTTGTTATAATCATTAGATATCAAGTCCTAAATGTGTTTGCTAGGTTATAACTCTGATTGTTTCTTGTTAACAGTGAAAGAATATGGCTCCATTATGTATGTGCAAATGCCTTTTTATCTTATTGTCCTGGGCTTTTGGTTTAGGATTTAATTAATAAGTCATGTCATTTAAAGGTGTATAAGTTCTGGAAAATTAGAAGGGTCTTGCTTGAGCTAAAAATGAAGTGGTACAGAACTAGGTGGAGAGATAGATAACTAGAATAGGTTGTAAGCACAAAAAATTCCGACTCCCTTCCAACACACCCCCACCCCCCAACACACAAATGTCTTTAGACTTGGATGAGGATCAATCCGTGGTGAGCCGACCTAGAAGCATAAAGGGCATCTTGGCTGCATAGGCAGTATCAGGTGTTTTGATATATTTATTTCTTGAAATTGTTTACGGCTAATCAAACTGAAAACCACAATTTTAAATTTTCGGTGGAATAATTGATTTGTTTTAATATAAAAAAAATAAAAAATAAAAAAAATAAAAAAACTGACGACACTATTTTTGTAATGCTGTATACCCTAGTGATACCAAAGCATGGTGGAAGGTCTCTTTTAACGTGACTTGAGTCTGAGTTTTAATGGTCTTTTATGTTTGTTCTGTAGGCACAGCTGGTGAAAGCATTTATGGTGAGAAGTTTCCAGGTAATAGTGACAACAGTATCTGCATCAATATCTGTGTCTGTGCAATATTTCTATAAGCAAAATTACAACTCTTGCTTATCAATAAACTATGGTTATAGCTCTATTCACTCTCTGTCCCTACTTTTTTAAGTTTGTGATCATGTCTCACTGTCACAAGCTTCCTTGAGTGGGGATTGTAATACTCACTACTCAGGGAACTGTAGTCTATGAACTCGTAGAATTATCTTGAAATTGTTAAGTATTTCAATTAGTATGTGTGTTCTCAGGTCTAGTTAAGTATTAATTCAATGCTATTTAATTTGGGGATGCTTCTGAGTATTAATAGTGTTAGTTAACTTTGCTTCAGACGAGTCACCTGTGCTCAAACACTCTGGACCTGGCTTTCTATCTATGCCTGTTGCTGTTCGTGACTCTTTAGGTTCTCATTTCAACGTCACTTTTGCAGCTAATCGTAGTCTTGACAGGTATGCTTTCATTTTCATATTTTTTGTTTTTACTTTCTTTTACTATAGACTTGGTTTTGTTCGCTTGTGTAAATATTCTTACTTTTTGCCATTTAGTACGCAGTTTTATAAAGTTGTTGGTGACTTGTGATTTCCCCAGACTGTTAAATATCTGATGAGGGGTTGTGGATTCTTCAGTCTAATTACAGTTGTGTATCATTGTACAGAAAGAATATAGTTTTCGGGAAGCTTGCACAAGGGCATGAGGTCCTGAAAAAGATTGAAAATGCGGGCGATGAAGATGGGAATCCAACTGTATTAGTTAAATTGATCAATTGTGGCGAATATAACGAAGGTAACAGTTGTGGAGAAACTACTTCGGTGTTGTCTTTTAATTTCTCAGCAATATGAAAAAATATTGGTATCTAAGGGTTATCAAAACCCTAACTTTTCCTTTGATACCATGCGTTTTCTTTGTTATTATTTTTATTTATTGTTTGTATGTGCAGACATAAAGAGAGCAAGTAAAGTGAAAGTTAGGAAGGATGCTTCTTCAGAAGCTAATAGTCATGAACTGAGGCGAAGGGTTAAACACAAAAAATCTTCCAAAGATAGAAGGAAGAGGAGGAGAAGGAGATATGATTCATCTGAATCAGACAGTTCCTCAGATTCTGAATCTGAGTCATCTGAGTCAGATAGTGAGTCTGACTCAGATGTGTCCTCATCATCTTATGCTAGTTCTTCAAGTGATGACAGGCGTAAGAAAAGAAAGAGATCTTCTAAAAGAGACAAGCATAGACGCAGAAAGAGGCGGGATAAAAAGCGTGACAAAAAGCGAAGGCGGCATGATAAGAAATCTAAGATCAGATCAAAAAGGTTGCATGCTTAATATTATTTGTAATTCAAAAGTTATTTTATGGTTTCACCCTTATTGTTCAGACTTTTTCACATGAAAATACTTTTTTTGTTTTTGCCACTTGAGCAGTATCTCATGTAAGGCTACTAGTCCTTGCCTTTTTAGTAGCATCCTCTCCTAATATGTTCTTTTTAATAGGAAACCTTGTTTAGGAAATGGTATAGGTTTTATAAGGACTTAAATTCGCACTTTGCTGATATTTTTTTCTGTTCTCAAGGGCATCACACGGTCATACTGATTCTGAGAGTGAAATTAAAAGTGAAAGTAGCTGTGAAGATGATGGCCTTGACGCTAAAAGGAAGGATCAAAAGTCTAAGAAGGACATCTCTGAAAAATCTGGTACTTTAACTAATTTCTTCGGTATCTTGAGCTGTGGAACATCTGTTATGATAATTGTTCTATCTCACCTTCTAGATGATAGTAATTTATTTGCTCGCATGATCTTTCTAGATCAAGATTTTACTTGTTTACCTTTCCTTTTGCAAATTAGGTTTTTATGTTAGGTGGGTGGGGTTGATATTTGTTTTGGAGAAAGTTAGCAAATATAGCATTTGGTGTCTGGGTTTGCCATATCTACGGGTCCTGGGGTTCAGCATTTTATTGATGAATGGGTCAAAGCATCATGTATGTGACCTGCATTTTGCAAGCTTGTTATATTTTTTTCTTTTGGTGGGTTGAACTTGTATATCTGTTTTGTTGTGACATTGGATTGTTAATGTTGAACGTTGTGCCTAATGGAAAATGAATTTAAGCTGAGATGATTCAGGACATTCTTACAATGGGTCAATGCCCCCAAGCCGACCTGGGACACTGTTTTTCATTGTCTTACTAATTGATTTGTGTTTTGTTCTCATGTTTTTTTGTAATTTCTGCTGTTGGAAACCAAACACTTGTTGCAGGCGAAGGTGATGCTTCAATCTACCCTAAGAAGAGGGAGGAAGCTGAAGTGCTTGTGAAAGATGGTGCATATCCTAAGGAGAATGGAGATCAGCGGAGCAATGGAATTGCAGGTGGTAAATATGACAAAAGTGCAGATAGACAGCCTGACATAGTTGATGATCACCCAGGCAAATCTAGGTCTTCTTTCCATTCTTGTCACACCTCAGTTATTCTTTATGCTTACCGATTCTTCCAGATCTGGTATTTTATTGAAAGTTGATCAGCAGGAGCCGAAGCTTCAGTCCTAAGAGGGCCATGAGTAAGAGTATGAGTATTAGCCCCAGGAGGAGTCCGACCAAGAGCCCAAGTTTAAGTCGCAAACGGAGTGAGAGCAGGAGTTCAAGTGTTAGTAGAAGCCCTCCTCCTCCCCCTCAAAGGAGCAGGAGCATCAGCAGGAGTCCTGTTAGAAGCGATAGCAGTAGAAGCCCAGCCAGAGGTTTCAACAAAAGACCAATGAAGGGCTGGAAGGGTAGGAGTCCAGTGAAAGCCCGGTCTCAAAGAAGCATAAGCAGGAGCCCTGTAAGCAGGAGCCCACCATATGGCAGAAGCCCAGTAAAAGTTCCAAGAAGCATAAGCGGAAGTCCACCTAGAAAACCACCACATAAATCAATTAGCAGAAGCCCTGCCAGAGCTTCAAGCACAAGCAGAAGTCCACCAAGAAAATCATTGCACAAATCCAATAGTAGAAGCCCTGTAAGAGTTTCAAGAAGCAGAAGCCCAGTTGTATCTTCTCGAAGAAGAGCAAGCAGAAGCCCTGTAAGAGTCTCAAGAACTAGAAGCCCAGTTAGATCTTCTCGAAGGAGTGCAAGCAGAAGCCCTGTAAGAGTATCAAGAAGCAGAAGCCCAGTTAGATCTTCTCGAAGGAGTGCAAGCAGAAGTTCAGGTAGGTTTCCTTCTAGGAAAACTGCTAGCCGCAGTCCTCTGAGGGCCCCAATCGGGAGTAACCGTCGCAGCTATTCAAGGAGTCCTAGCCCAGTAACGCGTAGGGTAAGGTCGCCTTTATCACCAGATCGGGGGAGGAGCTTGTCAAAAAGTGCTTCACCTGATGCCTCACCAAAGCGCGTTAGAAGAGGGCGGGGTTTCAGTCAGCGGTACTCTTATGCACGGAGGTACAGAACCCCTTCTTTGTCTCCACCTGTGAGATCTTATCGTTATGGTGGTGGTCGAAGTGATCGTGACAGGTAATTGCAAGTCATTTGTTTTTTATTTTTTTGAAAGTTCTTTTACCATTGTCTAGTGTAGATCGTGTGGTGATTGACTGTGAACTTTGTTTTTGCATTGCAATTGCACATAATGTGCATGCCCAATATGTGTTTCTAGGTATTCAAGTTATAGAAGGTCCAGGTATTCTCCGAGGCGCTATAGAAGCCCACCAAGAAGAACACCTCCTAGGTATGTTTATCGCCCTCTTATAAGCTGCTGCGTCATATACTATGCTGGACTAGTATTCTGGCTGCTTATGTTGAATTGCATGTTGGTGAATTTGTAGAGTCCGAGTTTCCATACAAGATATAATGCATTTGTGATAAAACTTATTGGGATTTGGCCACGTATCTTTCTTCGTGCCTTATGATTGTGTTTCTCCCTTAGTCATTTTGTTTGTGGTTGGATCATATAGAGACAGGTGATTCCATTTAACTCATCTGCAGATACAGAAGCAGAAGAAGCAGAAGTCCAGTATCACGTAGCCCCCGTTACCGCAGCCGAAACTATAGTCGTAGCAGTAGCCCCATCAGGAGCCGTAGCCCAGTGCGAAGTCGTAGCCCCGTTCAGAGCTGCAGTCGTTCTCCAGCGGAGGTGGGTAGATCACACGTCTCTCCTCGGGTTGAGAGGGCAAGATCTTCATCCAGAAGCAGAAGCCCATCAAGGTCGAGATCAAGGTCCTCATTGGATTCCGGATCCCCAATTCGGACAGGCAAAAGCAGGTCCAGGTCATCGTCAGGAAGCCCAATAGGGAAGAAAGGCCTGGTTTCGTACGATGATGTTTCCCCTTAGTCGAGTTAAACGATGACATCGTAGTAGCAACGGAGATGTTTTGATCCACTTTTGATGGAGTTGGCCATTGATAGTTTTTACCGTTGTTATCAGACTAGCTTAGATTATAAATAATTGGAATGTTAAAGCGTATGGGTTGAGAAATGAGTATTACTTGGGGTACTTTGTGGGACGTGATATCGTTGAAGCTGTTTTATTGTAGGTGGATTTCACCCGTGAGGATTGTGGATCTTGTGCTGCTAGATCATCATATTTCTGTGCCTGACTAATTAGAGTTCGTATGATTTGTTATACTTTCGAAAGTGCTTTTCATAATTGGCTTTTTCAGGTTTTGCTGTACTTTGGAATGTGCTTTTTTTTCATAATCGGCTTTTTCAGGTTTTGAGGGTTTCTAGTCTCGGGAGTTTGGTCGTTATTTATTACTTTGAAAAATATGAATTTGGCATATCGATGTTTAGAAAATTTGATGGAAATGCAAATTTAAGATTGAAGCAAGTATGTTTACAGTTTACTCCGTTATTCGATGTTCGAGGTTCTGACTCCGAATCGTACTTCTAATACCAGAAGCATTTCTGAGTCCTCTGACTCCATTTGGTAGATTTTATTTATTTATTTGTTTTATGTTTTTTTGTTTTGTTTTTGGTTTTTAGTTTTTTAGAAGAGAAAAGGTAGTTGATTTATTAGAATTGGAAAAAGTTCATATAATTTTTATGAGGGCGTCCAGAATTAAATCCGGAGGTTCCTCGAACCAACAAAAATCAGAGTTCGAATAAGTGGCCAACTTGGCCATACGGTATACCGGTACATTGGCGGATCAACGAACATTACAAATCTGCGAAGCTTCGAATCCCCGCAAGCTAACTCTGATGCCCTCCGCTAATAAATTCATGAGAGAAAGCCCCCGCTTAAGACCACCAATAACCTGAACAACCTGTAAAGAATCACTCTCATAATCCTCGGCAAGTTCCATTGCATAGCCCAACACCACCATCGAGAACAAAAAGCAATTCTGCCATCGTGGTATTTGATGCAGGGGAATATTTGACGAACAAACGCATAGCTATCGGCTTCGTCGCGAAATACCGTACCTACACCTCCCAGATTCGTAGCAGCAATAAAAGAACCATCCCCGTTATTCTTTATCCACCTAGAGGGGGACATCAGAGGGACGAAGCTTGTATAGGTCGAGAGTGGAATGCAGGCTTAGCCTTGGTGAATTCGTCAAGATGCGGTTTGGTTAAATGACATACCAATGCCGGGCTTTCGACTTTGCCATCCCATAGCGGAGAGTTTCTTGCACGCCAAATGGAATGAATGAGCATTAGGAATAAAGCCAGCTGACTAGCAGGAATGGAAGAAACACACAAAGACACCCAATTACACATAGAGGAATGCACCGGAGGCCTTGGACCCAAATTCAAATGGGAGGAGAAATATACCGCTCGGGCAAATAGGCAATCACTAAATACACGTAGCTTCGACTCCAAAGAGGAACTACAAAGAAAACAAATATTGTCCACCGCCACTCCTTTTTTCTCCAAATTAGCACAATGGTTTAGTGATAAAAATCTTAGGTTCGATTCTCGCCAAAAGCAAATTTGAACCACACTATTAATAGTCCATTGTGAGGCTAAGCCCACCCCTCTCCTCATTAGTGTAAATAACATCGTTTGTTAAAAAAAAAGAAGCTTTATACATAAACACAATTTCAAGGGGGCTTGACTAATTTTTAAAGAAAAATTAGTTTAAATGATCATACCTAAAATACTTACATATATTTAATACAATTATAACGGTTATCTATAATTGATGTCATTTAATAAAATCATAATATGATCGTTGAAATTGTAATTGTATTGAATACATGTAAGTATTGTAGACAAATCCCATAATAGTTAATCTAATCAAAATAGATATTGAAGGCAACAATTAAAGATTGAAGATATAATAATCACTTATGGATCGCCATACTAAAAATTAATCATTTCAAGGATAACTAGTTTGAATGAACCAAACGCTGCCTAACCTTAGCTTCGTATCCAACAAAAATATTTTTAGCTCAGTGGTAAACTGGTAATTACAGGCTTTACCCGATAAAAAGGCTAATAACTGACCCGACCCGAAAAACCAAAGTTCTATAAATAGCGGCAAATCCTCATTTGTTTAGTTTCTCAGTGACTCGCGTGTACAAAATTTGGCAATCTCAACGTCCCGCAGAAATAGTCAAAAATCACCAACAAATACGACGCACCGCGAGAATGTGGAGGCGCGTGGCATCTACTTCCTCGGCTCAGCTCCAAAACCTCGCCGCCTCATCCTCACGCAGATCCTCGTCTCTCAATCACACCCGTAGGTTCGTAATCTCCTCGGCGTCTTCCCCTTCGTCCACGCCGTTGCCCAAATCCACTCCTCCCGCCGCTCCCCACATTGCCTCCGCTTCCACCTCCCGTGCGTTTCCAGTTCGTTCCTTTTTTTTTTCATTTTTTTATACGTTGTTCTGATCTCGATTAGGTTGTTGCTTTGAATTTCCTCACATTGAAACCCTAATCCTTTGAGCGGTCTCAAGAATTGGAGATTTTATATATAATGTGTTTGATTTATATTCTTTTTGTGGTGTATGAAGCTCTGAAGAAAAACCCTCGGGAAGCTAATCCGACTGCTACCGGTCATGAGCTTGAGGAACTTGCTGCCGAGCTTGAGGTTGATAATTACGATTGTTGGGTTGTGATTTGTATTGAATTATATAAAGATATGAGAGTTTGCATAATTACGGGCTAATCTCATTATATGCAGGGAAGGGACGTTCTTGAAATCAATTATCCTGTTGGTCCCTTCGGTACCAAGGTAGTCGTTCTATTTGATCTCATGGATTTCATTTTTGTTATACTTAGTCGGTAAATAGGAAGGAACTTGGAGAGTTTCTGACATGTTCTTGCTGCATCATTCACAAGTATGCATGGTAAATGTGATTTGCACCGTGATTGGAAATTTAATGTTGCCAGATTTTGTGTTTCGCCGTTTGATGCCATGCACTTGCCCGCTTGCCATGGGCATCTCGCTTAACCAAAAAAAGGACTAATTGTCTTAGGGCTGGTTTGGTATTGCTGTCCTTTGAAAAAAAACTGCTGTGAGAATAAGCGGCTGTGAAATAAATCAGCTGAGTGTTTGGTAAACATTTTTGTAAAAGTGCTTTTGGAAAAAAAAGCAGTCTGATAGTGGGTCTTTTCATTAAGGGAGCACTGTAGCTCAGTGTGCTTTGAAAAAAAAGCCAGTTTTCCAAAGCTACAAATAGCTGCTTTACGGTGGTTTGGACATGTGCAACGAAGGCCTACTGACGCCCCGGTTAGAAGATGCGACTACGGGACAGAAGTTCAGGGCCGAAGGGGTAGAGGGAGACCTAGGAAGACTTTAGAAGAGACTCTAAGAAAAGACTTAGAATATTTGGATTTAACGGATGACATGACACAGGACCGCGCACAATGGCGTTCTAGGATTCATATAGCCGACCCCACTTAGTGGGAAAAGGCTTTGTTGTTGTTGTACCAAACACCTAAAACTCTTATAGCTTTTTTTCATGGGTGCTTTTTAAAGCACCTCACTCCCAAACTAGGGCTTAATCTGCCTTGAACCGCCAAAGAGTGATGAACTGATGGTTGTCTTAGTTGTTTAAACCAGGGGCAGTGGAAGTCTTTTAATTGTATTCCTAGTCATGGAAGTTCCTAATAGTTGTGGGATTCGCCATCTTTTCATTGAAGGAATACAAACTTTTGCCTATCAATATCAAATCTCTTTGTGCACTCTGCCTCTCATTAGACGTCAAATGAATGTGAAAGTGTGTAAAATTGTGCAATACATCTTCCATTGAACTGGAAATATGTGGTTGTCTTCAATCAACTTTCATGTAACTAATCTTACTATACTTTCCATGTTATAGGAAGCACCTGCAATTGTCAAGTCCGTCTATGACAAAAGAATAGTTGGATGTCCTGGTATTGAGGGCGGAGGTAAAGTTCTCCATTTAGATACATAATTTCCTTTTTACCCTCGTCCAATGAAGTCATTCCGAAGTTACGCTTAACTGTAATTTCTGAACATTTATGCTTGCAGATGATGAGCATGATGTCGTGTGGTTTTGGCTGGAGAAAGGAAAGCTATACGAATGCCCTGTCTGTACCCAAGTTTTTAAGGTGACTTTCTTTTATCCCTCATTGTGTCGAAAGTCTTTTTCTTTCTTTGTCTATACAGATGAATTTGTGCTTGAATAAATTGACTCTTTCATTTGTTATAAACTTTAAACAGCTGCAAGTGATTGGCAAAGGAGGTCCTCCAGCTGGTCACCATTGATCCGGCTGACAAGGTTCTTGCGCAAATAAAAATTTGATTTACGTGATGAGGAGGCAGTCTTTTTTACTGTGTAGCTTCAATAATTATTTTTTCGTTTGTTTTTCGGTGATCCGTAGTTCTTAAGAGATTGTGTCCGATATTTCTGTCGGTGATAATTTTGGTTTCATGGTCAGTTCATTAGAACTGGATTCATTTGAGTCTTTGATAATTTTGAATTCTGTACGAAGATCAAAATAATTGAGTAGATTGTTTGTAAAAGAAAAATTGATTGCTACATGTTAATTGTGATACATCACATAATCTTCTCTTACTTTTTATTCAAAATCCAACATCAACAGTTTAGTAGAAAACTTGTGTTCCACTCCTTTTCTTCTCTTATTTGATACTGGGAAGTGATTACTGCACGCCGCTTTCTTCCCCTTACTTATTTTGTATCCTTTTGTTGAATAAATCAAATAATAATCAACGAACAAAAGCAAACATGGGTGTGAAGCAGTTTTTTAAAGTACTCGCCTTGGGGCGTGCCTAGGTAGCCTCAGAGGCTGGGTGGATGGCTTGCCGCCTTTGTTTTGTGGGAGCCGGCAAAAAATTCGCCTAGCTTCATCGGGGTGCGCCTCAATGCTTTCGATTGGGAGTCAATTTTGTATAAAAGTTGCCAAAATATGAAAAAAATTTGGTTCAAATCTGAGTTTTGTTTTTAGTTGCAGAGCAGTTTGAAGATGGAGAAGAAGTGAACTTGTTGGCTTATTTTTCTCTTTTTATTTATTTATTTTATTTTTACTTTACTAACAGCTGTTACAATATATTGTTTTAGTATATTCTTTCCTTTTAAGTTTTTTTATTATATTATTTTATAGATATTAAAAAAACTAAAAGATAAGAAAAAAGATAATGTTTTTATACTTTTGATATATTTAATATAACCTAAAAAAATTCAAAAGACATCTTCACTTTTTGACGTTATATATTACCCTTTATTTTTTCTATTTAAGACTCTACATATCCCCATCTAAATAGTATGAGTGTGTTATGTGAGGCTTCACTTCACGCCTTAAGGCTTTTGCCTAGACGGGGCTATCCGTGAAGCGCCTCATCTATGTCTTCGCTTTTTAATACATTGGTGTGAAAGAAGAGAAAAAAGGTGTGGGGGAATCATCATTATACTAAAGTGTATTTTGATGTCAAAGCCAATAAATGAGGGATAAAAGTGGATAAATTTTTGGATTTTAATGTCCTTGGCCTTTGGAATATGCTCTAAAACTGCTTGTTATGGGATCCCAAGACCAAAGAGTTTAGGAGGTTAATCCAAAGAATTTGATGCAACTAAGCATTGGAATCATCTAATTTTTCTCTCAAGGCTCAATTTTGTGTGATCATTTTCATGGCAATTGTATGCAAAGCTTCAACCCTGAAGACTGCTTAAGCATGCCTGCTCCTGCTCTGAAACCAGTACTCCCAACAATGTCAGCTCCTCGGATACGCGAGGTGATTAGGCAGTGCATCTCGGAGTCTCAGTCGTACTCTCATGAAGTGCAGCTGAAAGCTCTCCACACTTAAGTTTCCATCACCAAGGTGAGTCCCCAAAACAGGAACTTGGTTGCACAGGCAGAAGGAGCCATCCCCTCCTTACTTGCCCTCTCGAAATCTTCCACCGACAGCATTCAGATTCTCTCGTTGTCTGTCCTCTTCAACCTGTCCCTGAACCCTGATCTGAAGCAATCTCTTGCAGATATCGAAACCCACCTGAATTCGATAATTGCCTTCTTGACCTCCGCGGAGTCCGGCAGAGTAGCTTCCTCTGGTTTGTAGTTTGGCAATGCTTGACAAGAACAAGGCCAAATTTGGCGTAGCAGGTACTATCCAGTAACTAGTCAAGGCCATTTCTTGGTCTCGCGGCCCTGCTGCTCATCAGCTCCTCAGCTACTCAGCTCTCTAGCTGAGCTTGTTCAGTTCCACGGGAACTACGCTTTGGCAGTGAGAGAAGGAGCTGTTGAAGCGCCCATCCAAGTGGTGGGGAGCAGTGACGGCGAGGATCTAGGCGGAACTTCTCTCCTGGTTCTTGGCCTTCTTGCTAGGTTTGATGAAGGGCTGAATGCTTTGAGCAAAACCGACCAGATTGTGAGCTCAATGGCAGAAGTGCTCAAGGGGAGGTGCATGCTGTGTAAGGAAGGTGCAGCTGAAATCCTGCTGCTCCTGTTTGATGAAGGTGAGGGCTGCGTGAGAGACGCTTTGAGGCTGCCGTACTTCTCAACTTTGGTAGCTGATGTTTCGGCTAGAGGATCGGCGAGAGCCCGAGAGAAGCGGCATTGCTGATGAAGAAGATCATGGAGGCTGACTTGGATTCTTGTGTCCACGGAAACCCCATGTTTTCTGAGTGGTAACTGGTTGTGGAGAATTCAGCCCTAGGCTAGCCAAGTTGGCTACACCATTGTAATTGTCCTTCTGCCCCAAGATCGAAAGAGTTTTCAGAGTACCATTAGTCTTGCCTAATATGATTAGGTGTGATGCTAGGGAGTTTAAATTTATAAATAAAGTTTTGTTAACTAAATGACATGAAAGTTGATGATTGAGTTATTTGTAAAGAAAATTTCCTGAAACACAAGAACACGTGTACAAAATATATTTGTATTAATGAATTTGGATTACAATCTCTTTATAATTTATCCTCTGATTCTATCTTCGTAAGATATGGATTTGTTAATGGGATGTTGATCCAAAGGGCCGTTAGGGCTTGATCCTTGGATGAACAGTGGTGTGGATTTGTTGATGTTGTGTTGATCCAAAGGGGCTGTTGGAGCTTGATTCTTGGGATGAACAGTGGTGTGGATTCGTTGATGTTGTGTTGATCCGAACGGCCGTTGGGGCTTGATCTCAGGATGAACGAGGATGATCTTCAGGGTTTTGATGATGAACGTTGATGTTGTATTGATCCGAAGGCCCGTTGGTGGCTTGATCTTAGGATGGATGAGCTTTCTTCAAGGGCTTTTGGGGCTTGATCTCGAAGAACGATGAACGAAGAACGAAGAACGAACTTCAAGAGAATTCTCTTCCAATTTGGGAGTAGAGAATGTGTTGGTCAATTGGTGAATGAATTGGTGTGGGATGGCTTCCTATTTATAGAATTCCAAAACTTGATTTTTGGATTTAAATAATCAGATGAAATAAAATCATTTCTGCCAGGTGTCGACACATGTCATATTTGACGGCTTTTCTGACTCATTTCAATTTTTGTTGAGTCACATACTACGTGTAAAATTTATGTAATACATGAGCATTGAAACTTTGACTATCAGTCAACATTTTATTTACCGAAATTTTGATGTCTACAAATGCCCCCACTTCAAGGCGCGCCGCATATATGTGCTTGTCACGTGTAGAAGGTGCGTTTTGAAGTTTCCTCAATGTAGACGTCGATCCAAAGGGCTGTCGAGGCTTGATCTTGGATTGGGCTGGGATCTATTCAACTTTGTTGGGACGAATCGGCACGTGCATTTGTTGTGCTTGTTGACTTTCCACAGGTTTCATCTTGAACTGGTTGTGATTCAAGGGTGATGGACACTTAATCTTGAATCGGGATTTGATTTCTCCAAGGACCGTTGAGGCTTGATCTTGAAGGTTAATTCAAGGGTGATGGACACTTGATCTTGAATCAGACTTGATTTCTCCAAGGGCCGTTGAGGCTTGATCTTGAAGGTTGTCGGACCACGAGCGGTTTCACATGGCAAGTGACCCTTGGCTTAGTTGAGGATGAATTAGCACGTACAGTTGTACGACCTATGCTGTATCTTTCTTGCCTTTGTTTCTTTTGCATGGCAGGCAGACACGAGGTAGAAGTGTTGGTCTGTTTCTCTGTTCAATCTTTCCAAGTGCCGACCGATCGCTCTATTTCTCCTTGTTCTGTAGGCAAGAGCAAGGGTAAAGGAAAAGCATGCCATGAGATATCTTTGCATTCGACTCTGTTGATATGGGATACTTTTGCTTTTGAAGAAGTATCTTTCCACAGGTTTATTCTTGAACTAGGCTGGAGGGTTTTTTTTTCTGCTGGACTTGCTAAAAGTCTGAGCTTACCCATTTATGTGGAGTTGAAGTTGATTCAAGGGTGGTGAACACTTGATCTTGAATCGGGCTTGTGATTCCTTCAAGGGCCGTTGGTGGCTTGATCTTGAAGGAAATGGGACCATGAGCGGCTTGAGGTGGCAAGTGATCTTCACTAGCCGACTCAAGAATTTGAGGGTCAAAACAAGTCCATCATCTCCAGAGTGCATCAGATCTTGATGATATGAAATAATTTTTCTTTTGAAGAAGTAGCGGACGGCACGACACATGTTTCGTAGTGCTTGTCTCTACATGCTTTAATGTACCATTTTCCTTGCTTTGTCTGTTCCCCTTGCAGAAACGACATTTTCCCTGGTTTTCTCCTACGCATGTGGCATCTTCTCTTGCAGTTTTTTTACCATGCAGGAGTGGAATGCAAATGCTAGGTAAGCAATCAGGGAAGGTTTCCAGGCAGTCAGTTCCAGATCAGAAGTTTGATCTCAGGTTCTGACTGATTGCTCTCTTTCTTCTTGCCCTGCATGTGAGAACAAGGACAAAGACAAGGACAGAGAGAAAGCATGATATAAGATACTCTTGCTTTCGACCCTGATGATATGGGATACTCTTGTTCTGGTGTGGCTTGTTTATAGACGTGTTTCAGGGGATGAGGAATACTAAGTATTGTGAGAGGCTTTATTGGAAATGCATTCTCGAAGATAGGGAATAGTTGGTAGTTTTTGCAGGTCTGTCCTGCTGTAGAGGATGAGGGTCGACCTATATAGGGATTTTCAGGTAGCCGGCAGTGATACTGTTCGTTTACTCTTGTCAGCGATAGTGGCTAACTAGAACAGTAAGATTCACGCATTTTTAGACCCGTCCGTGACTTCTGCAAAGCTGAGACAGCACGTGAAGGGTGACGACAAGCTTTTGAAGAAGTAACGCCTCTTCAGTTTCTGGGCAAGCAACTCTTCGATTTTTGAACAAGCGGCAGTGCTTTTGAGGTTTGGAAGATAGTGTCAAGCTTCCTTGATTTTGGCCCGTGACTCCCTCAAAGTTGAGATTGTGCGTGAAGGGTGTTGACAAATTGATTCGGAAAATTTGGCTTTTGAAAAAAAAAGGTGGTGCCTTTTCGATTTCTGAACGAGCAGCTCTTCGATTTCTAGGCAGGCAGCTCTTCGATTTTTGAGCAGGCGACCTCGTTGCTTCTTCTTTTTATGGAGGCATCGATTGCTTCCAAAAGCACACTTGAAAGTTGCTACTTGCAGAAGTTCCCCTCTTGTACCTTTGAGATCTTGATTTGTCCGACCATTTCTTTTCTTCAAAACCTTCGAAAAATGTCTTGCCCATCTGACCGTCGTCTTGACTTGAATGCCGGGGAAGAGGCTGTGATGTCTTCTCCAGACAACGTATGGCACCCATCCTTTTTATCCCCGAACGGTCTTCTTACGGTTGGGGATTCAGTGATGAAGAATGATATAACAGCCACGGTGGTGGCTAGAAATCTTCTCACCCCCAGAGACAACAGGGTGCTTTCCAAGCGGTCCGATGAGCTGGCTGTTCGGGACTCTTTGGCCTTTAGCGTCCAGTGCGCAGGCTCTGTGTTGAACAAGTGCCAACGCCTTATTGCTCGAACTCGTCAAGTTGATTCGCTAATGGCTGAGGTGGCGAGTCTTAAGCAAGAGATCAGAGGGCTTAAGCATGAAAATAGGGAGTTTCACATGCTTGCCAATAGTTACTCGACGAGCATGAAGAGAAAACTTGACCAGCTGCAGGAATCTGAAAGTCGAATTCAAAGTGACCATCAGATGTTTGTGGCTTTATTACAGAGTCAACTTTTGCCTTTGTCATTTGGAGCTTCACCAAGTGTTGAGGCTCCGGATAATCAAACTCCGGTGCCTCACCTTTTTGCAGCTCCGCCAAGTAATGATGCTTCTAGCGACCGTCCTTGAAGAGTCCCTCCTGTAAATTTGACTTTTTTTTTTTGTAAATACAGATTGCAAGCTCATGTAATTTTCTAGAAACGTGAATAAAAAAAGAGTTTTATTTCACTAAGAATGCCTTGTTTTTGTTTATTTATTATTATTATTGTTTATATATGTACACGTATATGTTGCATACAGATTTTTTTTTGATGGTATATACATATTTTATATATATATATATATATATATATATATATATATATATTATGTATATAGACAGTACATCACACTCCACTCACCAAATTTTTTTTTTATATCTTTCCTTTTGCTTTTGGTGGAAGCCAGCATTCCATTATTTTTTTTATAGCTGGTGCTCTCTGCATGGCAAATGGGCAGAGAAGATGGAGATGGTGGAGAAGGGGATCTTGCAGACCATTGAAGAATGACCAGATTGAACCATGGGTTTCTGTCGGTGTACACTCACCAGTCTAAACCATGATTGAAGAAGGTGGAGGGTGGTGCTGGGCAAGCATGGGAGAAAGGCTTCTGCGCGTGCTGCAGCATGTGTGAGTTTCAGCTTTAACAAAAGCTTGCAGATGCATCACGTCCGATTGCAGGTGGTATTATTCGTTTGCACGTTTGATTGCAGGCTGCATTGCTTGAATAAATAAGCCTTCGTGCTCCCGGACAGGAGAATACAGGCCTTTCATTGCAGAGAGGGTTCCTACTTCTCCATCTTTCTCTAACTCCTCGCGGCATCAGGTAACAAACTTGCCAGCGATGGAACCCCTTGGTTTTCTCATTTCTTATTGTGTGTGTGAGAGAGAGAGGTTTTTGTTTACGTGCAGGTTCATTTACACACACATGCACACACACACACAGTGTGAGGGAGACAGAGAGAGTTTCACAGTGTTTGTTGGTGTCTGGAGACTTATATATATATGATTGCAGAGCTGCCTTGCACCGTCACTGCACAACCATTGCACGACCATGGCACAGCCACTACATTATTTCTGTTTTGCACCGTAGCTTACTGCTTCATTTTTATGCATGCTTGCTTGCTTCTCTGGAGACTAATTTGTATATATATATATAGACACACACACACATATATGATTGCAGAGCTGTCTTGCACCGTCACTGCACAACCATTGCACAACCATTGCACGACCATGGCACAGCCACTGCATTCTTTCTGTTTTGCACCGTAGCTTATTGCTTCATTTTTATGCATGCTTGCTTGCTTCTCTGAAGACTAATTTGTATATATATACACACATATAGGATTGTAGAGCCACTGTATTTTTCTTGTTGCCTTGCACCGTCACTGCACAACCATTGCACGACCATGGCACAGCCATTGCATTATTTCTATTTTGCACTGTAGCCGACCGCTTCATATTTATGCATGCTTGCTTGCTTCTCTGGAGACTAATACACACACACACACACACACACACACACACACACACACACACACACACACACACACACACACACACACACACACACACACACACACACACACACACACACACACATATGATTGCAAAGCTGCCTTGCAGCGTCACTGCACAACCATGGCACAGCCACTGCATTGGCGCACTTGTGGGTTAGTGTGGCGATTTCACAATTGTTTTCTTTGAAGGAAGCTTGTCCTCGGTGAGCTTGATTTTCACACGTGGATCTGCTCCTCCCATTAAAGATTTCATTTCAGGCTTCATTTCCTTAAGAACTTTTTATATGCAAAATCCCGACAGGGTTCTTCATAGCCATTATGGGATCCATGTTTTTATGTATACACAGCACCGTCACCACGTTTATATATATAAAATATACATACATATATATATATATATGGAAGGTGCACGCCACCATCACTATACATATATATATATATATATAAGTTGATTGTCCCATTATCGCATGCATGTATGCATATATAACATAATGTGCATGCCCATACTGATGGGTTTCTTTGTTGTAATGCCAAGAATTACGTGAACAATTTTGCAAAGTCATGGCATGACGCTGGGACCCCCATGAAGCTTCCGGAAGTGTAGTGGAGTGAACAGAACGAGAGTGTATTTGTGCTCTTTGCTGCCAAGTGCTTGCGCGAGATACTACACTAGGGTTTCGTTGTGTAGTGCCTTTTGATCACAGTTTTCCCTCGGTTAGTGTGCTACCGTGCGGTGCTGTACAAGAGGCTGCACCGGGGCTTTGTTATGTATTGTCTTTTGGTCACAGTTTCCCTAGGCGGTGATGTTGCTGTGCACATTTGCCACCGTAGCGAGGCTTGAAAGACCATATTGTAGCTGCCAACAATGCCGTCCCTGCTCAAGCTTTGTGGCTGCCTAGTGCTTGCATGAGAGACTACGCTGGGGTTTCGCTGTGTAGTGCCTTTTGATCACAGTTTTCCCTCGGTGTGCTGCCGTGTGGTGCTGTACAAGAGGCTGCACCGGGGCTTCGTTGTGTATTGTCTTTTGGTCGCAGTTTCCCTCGGAGGTGACATTGCTGTGCACATTTGCCACCGTAGCGAGCCTTGAAGGACCGTCTTGTAGCTGCCAACTGTGCTGTCCCTGCTCAAGCTTTGTGGCTGATTTTTGTTGTTGTAGCCATGGTATTCTTTAAGTGCTTTAAGGGCAACACCATCACCATTCTCGCGAAGGAAGGCGATTTGCTTGCTCTCCCTACAAAAGTCAACTCCATGCACATCCAACTGTGGTCTTCTGAGGCATCTTGGGAGGTGATAGGTTCTGTTCGACCAAATACGGAGAAGGCGTGTATATCGAACATTCTTATCTTGAATCATTCGCACCATGTTTGCAACGATCATCCTGTTTCGTTTGAGCTTCTTAGGGCTCACATCTATAGCTTAGGTATGACTTGGAATGATGCCTTGTCGACTACTGGAGGAGCCGTCTTTGCTGAGCTTTATTGGGAGTGGCTTGAAGACATATTGAGCTGATCTAAAGATATTCTTACCAACGTGGGCCTTTACCACGCTATGTACACATCTTTGTTTAGTTATGATTATCATCCCTCTGTCCTTCGTGCGTTCTTCGAGCATTGGTGTTCAGTGACCAACACACTTCACACAGCGCAAGGGGAGATGTCGATTTCACTTTGGGATCTCTATAGGATATGGGGTTTGCTGATCCGAGGTAAGTTTTACGAGGAGGTCGTTCCCAGTGCAGAGGAACTTTCTCTTTGCAACAGCCGAGGATTGCCTGCGAGTTGTCGCTGTTTGTTTTGGGCATACCACAAGCTTTCCCAGGATGCTCAAGGTAGATCAGGAGTGAAGATATCTTTATGGATCCAATTTTGGTATTGGGAGGCCATGAGGTACAAGAAGCATTTGAGGAAAAGTGGCCGCAACAAGACCACTAAGCCAAAAGAAAGCTCGGACCCGTCCGGTGTTATTGGCTCAGCCAAGCGTCGCTCCCCTGTCGAATTGAGAGCGTTTGAGGATCTCGGCATAGCGTAAGAACATGTGGAAGAGTCACACCTGGCTGCTTTCTTAGCTTGTTGGCTTTGCAAGTTTGTTTTCCCAATAGGCGACGTTTGCTTTGTTCGTCCTGGGGTCTTCAAAGTTGCTAGCAGGATGGCCGCATGTGAGGCTTTTAGCCTTCCTATTCCGGTCTTAGCCAATATGTACAACAACTTGAGCATCGTTTCGAACTCAGCGAGTACTAAAGATCATGCTGCAGTACTTCCCTACCACTATGTGTATGGTTGGTTGGGTGAGTATTTTGACACTCATTTTTCCTCATCAACTTTAGACAATTCGAGGCCTTCTTCGTCGACTTCAATTAATTCGGAGCCTTTGATGACTAAGTATTCTGGCGTGCTTTCTGCAAAGAGTTTTGATGATTTGCAAGCACAAGCATTGTTTAGAAGCTATAGAGGTTTGAGAATGGACCGTCTAGCAAGGGATCGTCCGACGCGGCGAGACCTCACGGATAACCAGCACCTTCATTGCTCAGACGTGTCTTATCTTATGAGTCTTCGCTCGGGATATGTTTCTTTGCGGCAAGGAGATCGGTGTATTATCCAGCCGTATAGTCCCCACCATTTTAGCAGGCAATTTGGCTTCGTCCAACATGTGCCGGACAAACTGAAGGACCATGTTCGATCGACATCTTTGCAAGCCGTGTACATGCATTGAGAGTCTTGTACCCACGTATGTACAAAGGCCTCTTTCACCATCCCAGCCAAAGATGAGTTTAAAGGTGCTTCGGTGACCCGTGCTTATGTAAGTTGGTGGTCAAAGGTACATCTTGAATATTTGAGGGTGGCAAGTGGCACCAATTCTTCTCGTTCACATAAAGATGCGTCAAGAGAGGGTTGTTTTGTGACTCTTACGCCGTTAGTACCCTTTGATCGTGTGAGTATGGCTCTTTTATCAGATAGACCTGCAGTCTTAGCTCCTCAATGCCTGTACTCGTCTTCTCAACGTTTGGATGCCTCTAAAGAGGTGGGTGATGAAGTGGGCTCTTACGAGGATAGACTTGTCCTGCGGCCGCGTCAACAAGTTTTAGACAAGCGGCCTCTTGAAGATGCTCAGGTCGATAATGACGTCAACTTTCGCCATAAGAAAAATAAGGCGTTTAAACCTCCTCGATCCGATGGCCGCGTGTCACTTGAAAATGATGTATGTATTTGCTTCTTTCTTATGATTTCTTTTGCTTTCGTCGTTTCGGCTTTTATTTCTAACACCTTTCTTTGTATGTCGGCCCTTCATGTTATTTGGATTTGGCAAACGCGAAGGTTGATTCTTTTATGAAGATGCTATTCGGAGGTAATTGACCTATAGATGAGGATATTGGGGATCCGTGATGTGAGAATTACTTGACACACAAATTAAACCCTCTTTTGAAAATTGTAGTATAGGTATAAGTAGGGTATCGTTCTGGACCGGGGATTAGGAGGGATTGCTAATCAAAGTAAAAATAATTTAAAAACGTAAAAACAAAATTTAAAATACTAAACTAAAATAAAAACACTTAACTAGAAAAACTTAAAATAAAACTAACAAATAAACTAAAATAAATCAAAAGACTCAAAAATACAAAACTAGGCTAAAAACTCGAAACACACTTAAAATGACTCAAAATAATAAAAACAATTTAAAATAAAAACTAGGAATTGAAATGAAAGGAAATTAAAATTAAAAGATTAAAAATAATAAAAAGTAACTAAATAATAATATTATAATAATGGGGGGATTGATTTTTGTTTTGACGAAGTAAATTAAACTTAAAATAAACTACAAATTAACAAAAACATAAAATAAAAAGTAAACGGATAGATAACGGATTGGCTAGAGGGTTTTTCTCCACACATGACACAGATGCAACCTAAATTGATTCCCAGTTATGAATTTAACAAACGCATGAATGACAATGCTCCAAGTTAATTAGGTCCGCTTAAATTAACTTTCAGATTTCCCTAAATTCATTTAATTGGACGGAATACGCATCACAACCAAATTATTCTTATCAAGTTCCCTAACTATGGAATACGCATGATAGAGAGACATATCAAAGATCATTAAGTTCAATGGAAATCATAAACATCGACTAGGCATTCATAACTATGGAATACGCATGTTAATCCAACCTAGGGTTTACTAAACACAATCGTGACTAGCGATTTTTACTACTCATGAATATAAGTTCATAACGATTAGGTGAAATTCCCTTATATCCTAGCATCAAGTCTAAGCATGCAAATTAAGTGTCGACCCTTAACCCACATACATAAACAAGTTCTTAATCAACACAGAAAAGTAAACCACATCCAAACATTTATACATTCATAACTGGAGTAAATCAAATTAAAATTACAAATATAATCATGGTTTCGAATTAACCTCTAGCCAATGTAAATTTAATTACACATTATTCATAAATTAAAAATAGCACTAAAAACATAAGTTGGAGGATTAAACCGAATTAAGAGTGCAAGGATTTCTCTGTGCTCCGCTCACTGGTTGGCTGCCTTCAAGGACCCGAGGCCTCTGTGCTGCTTCTGTTTCGCGCTGCTCAAGGCAGCGCCTGCCTTCTTTGTGACTGACGCCCCTTCTCGACTTGCTCGAGGAGCTCTCCTCCGTCCCAGACTTCTCCCCCCTTTTTCTCAGTTCTCTAATGCCTTCTTTATATTTCCATCCTTGCTGCTTTTGACTTTTTTTTTTTATTCTTTGTATTTTCTGCCCTTTAATGCCGTGTCCTTAGCACCCAAAATGGGCGCTCCTCCACTAGCCTTTCTTTCATAATTATATCAGCCATTCTTTTCTTTTTTTATTTTCTTTTCTATTCTTTTTCCAGAGGAGCCGTCCCCCTACATTCCTTTTTCAGCTGCCTAAAGCAGCTTTTGTTTTTATTTATTTTCTTTCCGCCCATGTTCCTGCGCTCCAGCTCCCCCCCACCGAGAGCTCTCTCCACATGCTTCTATTTTATTTGCTGCACTCACTCAACATCATATATATATATATATATATATAAATACATAAATATATTTATAATACTATCTTATTTTATTTTTCTGTTTCTTTTCTTAAGATACAAAAACCAAATAAGTGAGCAAAGTAATTTTTAACAAAGTTGTCACTTAAAATCTCACTTGTGCTATTTTTATTTTCTTAGCTAGATAAATTCTATAAAGCACAAAAACAAAGCAAAAAGCTCAAAAATATAAGGAACTAACTAAGAAAAGACGAGTGAATTTGATATAAAAATATATATAAATATGATCCGATCAATCCGCCTAGTGCAGAGCTTGTCCTGAATCCGACAAGTTGGCTAAGTTTGCCGCGTGTGGGCGAAGGTGTGCAAGAGCCCATCATGTGTTTAATCCCTTTACCAGCTAGCTCTGAGGTCTCTCTAAGAGGGCCGAACCTTAGTGGTACTGAGCAACTTATCCATCGTATCAGACTTTGGGCAGCCGTGGATATCAAGAGCCATATTGAATAGAGAATTTCAAAGTGCCCATTGGAAGACCTGACGTTACTCAATAAGGATTTGTTAAAGCTCGCTTCCGCGATTGACAACCTTAATGTTGATTCTTCGCCCTTGAGAGTCGGAATTGCAGAACTTGTGACTGCCTCGACTGAGTATTCTTCCTTGCATTCTATTTCCTTAAAGAAGTTGGGTCCAGATGCTAGAGCTCAACAGCTTGCAGAAATAGACTTATCAATTGCCCAAGCTCGGTTTTCTCAACAGGCTGCTTCAGAAATTTATCAAGCCACATGGGCTTCTTTAGCTTCCGTCCAAGCACATCTAGAAGCGTTGTTGCGAGAGAGAGAGAGAAGTTGGGAATCGAAGCATCACGACTTTGATGCGAAAATTAGCTTAACACACAAATTAACCCTCTTGTTGTCAAATTGTAGTAAGGATGCAAGTAGGGATCGTTCTGGACCGGGGATTAGGAGGGATTGCTAAAATCTCTAAACTGACTCAAAAACATAAAAACAAAGTTAAAAACGTTCAAAATGACTCAAAGACTTCATAACAAGTTCAAAAGATTCAAAACGAACTAAAAACACTCAAAACTGCCTAAAAACACAAAATAGGCAGTTTCTAGCTCTAAACACAACTTTGGACGAAAATAAGGTTTTGGGTTGATTCAAAATCTTCTAAAACATAAACAAAACAGATTCTAAACACTTTAGAACAAGAAAGTAAAAGGGGGATTTTGGTTTGACGAAAATTGAAATAACAAAGCAAGTTATAAAACTAGGCAGAGTGTAAAACGAATTTGGGAAATAAGATGAATGATGGACAAGCTAGAGGTTCTTTCTCTACACATGATATGTATGCAAACGAATTGATTTCCAGTTACTTCTTATTAAATCATGAACGACAATGCCCCAAATTAACCGTGACATCACTAGTTAATTCTCAGATTTTCCTTAAGTTATTAGATTGGATGACATCATTCGACAACCCAAAGCATTCTCCAAAAGTCCTCTACATGACATCATAATAGAGATACATTCAAAGATCATTACGTTCAATGAAAATCATAAGCATTGACAAAGCACTTATAACTATGACATCATGTTACTCATGCTAGGAATTGAACTTAACGCGATCGTGACCAACGACCTTCACTACATATGAATATAAGCTTGTAACGATTATGTGAAACTCACTTATACTCTAGCATCATATTTATGCAAGCCAATTAAGTGTCGACCCTCAATCAACAAACACAAATAAGTTATCAATCTAACGGTTAAGCCAATTGCATTCAAAACTCAATAATCCATAACTGAAATTTATCAATTCAAAGTACAAACATAATCACGGCTTTGAAATCACCCCTAGTTAAGAGGGGTTTAGCCACTCATGTTCACAGCAAAGCAAAGTAAAACGAATTTAAACATCATAAACATGAAACGAAGTACACCTAAAAACGCTCCAATCTGCAAACTTGAAACGTCCAAGGCCTCATTCTTCTCCACCTTGCTGCGGCATAAGTGTTTAAGGTTGTGGTTTAGGTGTATGGATGAAGGGTATGGTTTAGGATAGAAGGGGGCTGCGGCAAGAGTGTAGAAGGGTCAGAAATTATGAATGATTGAAAGCAGAGTTGCGGCAGAGAAAGGGTTTTGTGTCTAGGGTGTGTAAAGTCTATGTAAGGGTGGTAGGGGATGGATAAGAGAAGAGGTGAATGGAAGGGATGCAGGAATTCTGTTCTCCTTATGAATGGGTGCAGCAAGGGCTTTATATAGTGCTAGGGAATCAGAAAATAATAGGTAAGGTTCAATACTTAGCTTATTATGTCCCCTAATTGAATGGGTAAGAAAAGAATCAGAATTTAAATAAAATAGGAAAGTGAAATTTGGCAGAATTGTGTAGGAGGAAAAAGGAATGTGTTTAATGGTCAGAAAATAGGAAAGAGAGGGTCCTCCTTGTGTGGCAAGGCTAGGTACTAAAGGGGAATGTGTTTTATGATAGAAAATAGGCAACTAAGCTGCACGAATTAAAGAGAATAGGAAAGGAAATTCGGAAGAATTTATGGGACAAATTTAGGAATGTGTTTTGAGGCACAAAATAGGTAAGAACAAGGTATGTTTGTGCAGCAAGGCATAGAACACAAAGGGAATGTCCCCTTGGGCGGCAAGGAAGAGGGCAATGCAAGGGAGGTGCGGTAAAGGTTCTTTAGGGACTTTGAGGCTTCTAGAACCACCAATTGACTACCCTCACACATTTAGGAACCCTTTTGTGGCTGGGATTTAGGTGAAGAAATATTTGGAACCTTCCATTCCAAGAATAGAAACTCTTCAAGAATGGAAACCTTCAAAAATAAAAACTTCCAAACTTAGAAACTTCGGTTTCCAATTTTGACTCTTCATTCTTCATTTGTCTTAGATTCCATTCTTCACATCTTCACTCACTCCTTAGCTCATTTGCACTTCAATTCCATCACTCCAATTGGCTCCAAGCATGTCCAATCTATCATAGGCCCAAAATCGCTCCAAAACGCTCCAAAATGCACCTTTTTGCATACTTTGACCGTAGAACCTGAAATTGCACGAAAGTGACTTTAAACACTAAACTAACTAAAGAATAACGACATAAATGCACGAAAACAAGCTAGCTAAGTCGCATAAATATGCTCCTATCAGACTTGAAGACGTTCTTTCACAGCAGGGAACTACGTTCTCTCAATGCCAAGAAGAGATTTCCCGCCTAGAGCAAGAGAAAGACACAGTTATGAAGTTGCCTGCTTTGTCTTCCACTGATGTGGAGGCCTTGAAGACTTTGGAAGGCCTGCTTGAGGATCGCTGCCGTAGTTTTAGGGATATAGCTTTTGAGTAACATCTTCTGTTTATCTTTATTTTAAGTCTCCTCTGCTGTTGCTCTCTCCCTTTTTTGTACCAAGGCTTTGCCACCTGATCTTTCAAGAAGTAATAATAAAGTATTTACGCTTTGAAGTTTCTCTTTATTTTATTTGACTATATATATATATATATATATATATATATTTTTATGAAGTGATTGTACTTGAAGTTTTGAAGTTCCAAGTTGCCTACGTACCCTCGGTTGAGAAAGGATCAAGTCATAACGTAGTTCAAGGAGTGATGATTTTTTTTTTTTAGTTTGCCGTACACAGTTTATGCTCTTGTGGGCTAGGAGTGTGGTTCCTTCTCAAGCGTAGTACCGCTTCAAGAACTTGCCGTTTATGGGGCCAATCCTCAAGCCATTTTCTTCCACGATCTTGTAAGCACCGTTTGTGTAGACTTCTTGTACTACGTAAGGTGTAGACTTCTTGTACTATGTAAGGTCCATCCCACTTTGAGGTGAATTTTCTTCTCGTCTTGTGCGTCGTGATGATAGGCCTACGTAATGCAAGGACGAGATCCCCTACTTGAAATGACCTTGGGTGAACTTTCTTGTTGAAGGCCTTGGACAATCGTGCTTAGTAACACTCCAAATGTACCGCATCTACGCCATACACGAGCAAATATGGTGTAGCTTGAGTAGGCGTCTGGTGTGTCGTCCTGTATGCCCAAAGTGCTTCGTTCATTCTCTCGTGCTAGTCTTTCTTGCTCCTACCAACGACTTTTCTCAAAAGGTTGCATAGAGTTTTGTTGAATGCTTTTACGAGACCATTGGCTGGGGCATGATACATGGAAGACTTATGCTACTTGAACTTATATTTCTCACAGAGTCCGTCCATGAGTCGATTAGAGAACTGTTTTCCGTTGTCCGTATTGATGTAGCGAGGCACACCATATCGGTGGATGATATGCTCCTTGATAAAACGGATGACAGTTTCTTTCTTGACTTCCCTTAAGGGTATGGCTTCAGCCCACTTGGAAAAGTAATTTGTTGTAGCTAGGATGTAAGCTTCTCCCGCGGATGACTTTTGTGCGATCAGTCCCACGACGTCCAACCCCCATGTGTCGAACGGCTGCGAAGCAACTGTAGGGTGTAATGGTTCAGGCGGTTGATGTATGAAGTTGGCATGGAATTGGTAGGCTTGGCACCTTTTGGCGTATTCCATGCAATCCCTCACTATGCTTGGCCAATAGTAACCCATTCTTTTAAGCTGGAAATGTAGCTTTGGCCCCGACTGATGTGCACCACATACACCTGAATGTGCTTCTTCCATGGCTTGACTGGCTTCTTCTTCACCTAGGCATCTCAGAAGTACTCATTCAAAAGAGTGTCGGTAAAGTGTTCCTTTGTAGTAGAAGAAGTGATGTGCTCTTCGACGTATTTCAGAACGGTGTCTGGGATCTTCTAGAAGCCTTCCTTGCTCCAAGTAATCGATCAATGGCTGTCTCCATTCTTCAGTGTCGACCAGAAGTATTGAGATGACGTTTGTGTCATTTAGCAGTATTTCAGTGGCAAGTGGGATCACCCATCTTTAGCAAACTGGCACGTCTGCAACTTCTCCTTCTCCTAGTGTCATACTCGAGGCTAGGTTGGCGAGAGCATCTGCCATTTGATTTTCTTTTCTTGGCACATGTTCTAGTGTCACTATCTCGAACCTTTGTAGTAGTTGAGTCGCTAGCCGGAAGTATGGGACGAGATCATCTTTCCTCACCTCATACTCGGTCAAGAGTTGATTGATTATGAGCTTGGAGTCACCATATACCTCAAGGGCTGTGATTCCCATGTTGATTGCCATTTGGAGGTCGAGGATCAGTGCTTGGTACTTAACGACGTTGTTGAAGCATAGTTCGCTAGGAATAAGGCATTATTTACCTTTGCGGTGACATGAATATTACTCATGCCCTCGCTCCATCTGCTCATGCGGATCCGTCGAAGAACATCATCCATGTTGGGAAGATGTCGATGTAAAACACCTCATTGTCAGGCAAGTCGTCTGAGATTTTCCAATCGGCTGAGATCGGATGATCGGCAAGGAAGTCTGCCAGTGCTTGTCCTTTGATAGCTTTAGCTGGAACGTAGATGATCTCGTGTTGATTGAGAAACAACGCCCATTTAGCTAGTCGTCCTGTCAAAACTAGTTTGGACATGACGTATTTGACCGGGTCAGCTTTAGCAACCAAGTGGATGGTGTAAGCATGCATGTAATGTCTGAGCTTTTGAATGGCGAATACCAAGGCAACCTTTCAACTGAGGTAGTAAAGCGGTGAGAGTTCGACTGAGGTAGTAAAATGCTCATTCTTTCTGGGATTCATTTTCTTGTGCCAAAAGTGTTCTTACTGAACTTGCTTGAGTGGCAATATACAATATGAGCGGCTTCCCAGGCACAGGTGCCCCCAAGACAGGTGGACTTGACAAATACCTTTTTATGCTTTCAAAGGCATTGTGGCATGCTTTGTCCCATACAAATGGAACATCCTTCTTCATGAGTCGGCTAAACGGTTGACAACGTCCTGCTAGATTGGATATAAATCGTCTAATGAAAGCGAGTCATCCTTGCAGACTTTTCCGTTCGTGTAAATTTCTTAGCTCAGGCATGCTTTGAATGGCTTTGATCTTTGATTGGTCTACTTTGATGCCACGGTGCTTGACAATGAAGTTGAGGAACTTTCCAGAGGTGATGCCAAATGCACATTTCATCGGGTTCATCTTGAGGTTGTATTTTTGTAGCCTTTTGAACATCATTCGCAAATCCTTCAAGTGGTCTGATCTCTTTTTTGTCTTGACCACCACATCATCTACGTAACATTCTACATTTTTGTGTAGCATGTCATCGAAGATTTTCTGCATTGCACGTTGATATGTAGCTCCAGCATTTTTTAGACCAAATGGCATCACCTTGTAGCAGTATATACCTTTTGAAGTGCGAAAGGCTGTTAGTTCCTCATCTTCGGAAGCCATAAGAATTTGATTGTATCCAGATGAGCCATCCATGAATGACAGTGCCTCGTGGCCAGTGGTTGCGTCCACCATGATTTCGATGATTGGTAAGGGAAAATCGTCTTTTGGGCACACATCGTTGAGGTCTCGGAAGTCCACACAAACACGTATTTGTCCAGATTTCTTAAGGACGATAACGATGTTAGAGATCCACTTGGGGTATTGCACCTCTTGAATGAAGCCTGCTTCAATTAGCTTATCAATCTCAGCCTCAATCTGTGGGATGAGCTCGGATCGATAGTGCCTTTGAGTTTGCTTTATCAGTCACGTTTCGGGCTTGATTGTAAGACGATGCACAACAATAATAGGGTCAAGACCGGGCATTTCCTTATATGTCTAGGCGAAGACGTCTTTGTACTCTAATAGCAGCTGGTAGTACTCTTTTATCTCGTCCGCACTTAGCAACACACTTATGAAGATGGGTTTGGGCTCTTCTTTCGTTCCTAAGTTGAGCTCCTTAAGCTCATCGACCGTGGCTTGCCCTCCATCTTCGAGTTGTGGTGGTGCAACGGTGACATCTTCCTCAGGGGCTTCACTTTCTTTGTCTTCTTGGATTGTGATATGGAAGGCATCTTGGACCTCTTCTTCAGTGCCGTCCTTTTGGGCTTGTTGGCATCTTGGACCTCTTCTTCAGTGCCGTCCTTTCAGCCTCTTTTGAGTCTTAGTGAGGTCGCGTTCTTTGTTGTTGACAGTGTCTGAACTCTTCTTTCCAGGATTCGAAAAGGGAATGAAGTCGTACCCAGCTTTTGACATGAGTTTGTATACGTTTGGATCAAAACCTTCTTTGGTCCTCTTGGTTGGGAGAAAGCTTGGGTTTACTCCTTTTGGCAGAGCTTTTATGAAGCATTGTGGTGGTCTTGCAATCTTAGTCTCACCTAGCTGTGTTAGAGGTAAAATTGCATTCGTCTTGAGCAATTCTACATCATCCTTGCGCTACTGCATGTCGGCTTTGCTTGTCTTCATTTTGAATGGGGTTTGACCCTTCTTTCTTCTCGACATCAAGATGTATCGAAATACGGGTGTGTTCGGTCCTTTTAAGGGCGTCTTACCCCATTTGGTTGTCATGAGTTCGTCGTTGTTTTTGCTTGAAGACGGCGTGGCTTCTCCTCCTTGCTTTCTTGGAACAGATTGCCAATCTTGCTTTTTAGGCGTCGCTTTGCCCGTGGATTTTACCTCTTTTGGGAGAGCTTCGGGTATCATGCTTCCTCCATGTAGAACTTGGCGTCTGCAAAATGTGATTCGGCTTCGGTAAATGGCTTGGTATCGCCTCGAATTACCTTTACTCCTTCCCGGTAGAATTTTAAACATTGGTAAAGGGTAGATGGCACTACTCCATTCTCATGGATCCAAGGCCTTCTTAAGAGCAGGCTGTATGAAGTTCTTGCATCAATCATATGAAATATCGTGCTTGATTTGATTTCACCAATGGTCATCTCCACTCGGATCATGCCTATCGCTCTTTGTCCACCTTGGTTGAATCCTTGGATTAGTAGACGGCTTAGGGACAATTCATCTATTTTGATGTCGATTGCAGGCATCGTTGACTTTGTCATGATGTTTATGGCCGATCCACCATCCACAATCATGCGGTTGACTTTGCTCTCCTTTATGTACCCTGAGACGAAGATAGAACGGTTGTGAGGTTTTGATCCCAGCAGTAAGTCTTCGTCAGTGAAGTTGATTGAGTCTTGGGCAGAACAACATGTGGCATATTCATATGACCGAAGCCTTGAGCCTTCGTCCTTGTTTCCTTGTAGTCTATGGTCGTTGGGATTTGCTAAGACCAGTATCAGTCTTTCCGCATCTCCTTGGGTAATCGTAATGCCTCCTCGATGCTAACGTGAGTCGGCAGACCTTCTTTGGTCACGAGGGTCTTCACTTCTTCGACGGCGATAACTTCGTCTCTTAATGGTTCATTTACTTCCACCATGTGACATGCAGCGATAGTGCACTGTTGGAAGAAGTCATTCGGGAAGTACTCGTGCAAGGAGACGGGAATGCGTGGCTCTTGCTCCATAGGCTCCCCAGCGTATATTGGCTTAGCAGCTCTTGCGCTTCTTTTGGGTTTCCTATTGTTGCGACGGCGATGTTTTTTTCCTTCTTCTACCTTTGGCATTGTGGCCCGTGGTTTGGGCTTCTTCGTCTTTTTGCGGGTCACTAAGGTTCATCCCTCATTATTGTCAGTCGGTGCATCCTGTTTGTTTGCCCTCAACGATGGTTGTGCAGAAGGGGCCGTGTAACTTGAGCATGGATGAGGATAGTCACGCATTACTTGAAGAGGCACATGATTAAAGGATCCAAACACGATCGTCTTAGTGTGTGTTGCGACCGTGTCTTCCAGGTCGAGTTCAATTCGCCCTTGTTGTGCTAACTTCATGATAAGTTTCTTAAGGATGAAGCACTTGCCGACGGGATGACTCACGATGCGATGGTACTTGCAGTACTTGAGATCGTCAACACGATTCATCTCTTTTGGGAAATTGCATTTAGGCAGCTCAATTACATTTTTCTCCAACAGGTCGTCTAGCATTGAGGCCATGTCAGAGTCTGGAAATGGGTATGTTTTTTGCTCCAGTTCCCTCAAGGTGTTCTTGTACCTGTCTTGGGTATGAGAAGGCTCGCATCTTTTCATCTCCTTTGCTTTGTTCTTAGAGGAGATTTTGACGGGTGCGGAATAGGTCTTGGTGGGGGTAGCGTCAATGGTAAAAGCTTCATTGGCGGGCTTCTTTCCACGATTATCCACCTTTGGAGTAAACACCTTATCTTTCTTGAAGTCGGTGATCGGCTCATTTTTTCCATGATGAGCGATGCTCAGCTCCATGTCGTGAACGCGGGTGGCTAACTCTTTAAATGTCCGTGGTTTGATGCCTTGAAGGATGTATTGTAATCCTCATTGCATACCTTGAACGCACATCTCGATTGAGGATATTTCAGAGAGCCTGTCCTTGCAGTCGAGGCTCAGAGTGCGCCATCGGTTGATGTAATCGATAACTGGCTCGTCCTTCCACTGCTTTGTGCTTGTCAGCTCCAGCATGCTTACTGTGCGACGAGTGCTATAAAAGCGGTTCAAGAACCCTCGCTCTAATTGTTCCTAGCTATTGATGAATTTAGGCTCTAGATCTGTGTACCAGTCAAAAGCATTTCCTTTCAAAGAGCAGACAAACTGCTTCGCAAGGTAGTCTCCTTCCGTCTCCGCGTTGTTGCAAGTTTTGATGAAATGGGCAACGTGCTGCTTTGGATTTCCTTTCCCATCGAACTACATGAACTTTGGTGGTTGATATCCCCTTGGCATCTTCAGGATGTCGATTTTCTTGGAGTAAGGCTTCGAATACAACATAGAGGTATGTGAGCTCCCTTCGTACTATGCCTTGATGGTGCTAGCGATCATTTGTTGCAGCTGCAGGATAGACAGAGATCCTATGAGTGCTGTTGCTTGGTCTGGCTTCTCCTCGATTTCTTTTGTCGGAGGTTCCTCATCCTCACCGCATTTCCCTTTATTGTTCTTCTTCATTTCCAATTAGTTGACAAGTGTGGCGATTCGTAAGTCTTTCTCTTCCACAGTCTGTGTGAGTTTTGCGATCACTTCATTCATTTGAGCCAGCTACTCCTCGATTGAAGTTGCCCCAGTGGTCTGTGCTACTGCTTGAGTCGGCATCAGAGAGCAGGGACTCGGGGTATTTCTCTAGGGTATCCTTCATCGGCGCACTTAACGAGGCCAGAGTGATCACGGGCTTGTACCTCGGGTGTTCATGAACTTTTGGCGAAGTTGATGCAGAGGGGGAAAATGCGGCGGAGAGAGCTCTTGCCTTGCTTCGAGTTGTGATGCCAAAAGCGCCACCGCTCGTGATGTGGATACTCTTGTTCTTCGCGTTAGTTGCAGGAACAGTTTGAGCCTTCCTCGATGCCATATGTGCCTTCTTTTACGGATTTGAAGATAGAGATGAGAGGTAGAGACTGTCCCACTGGGCGTGCCAAATTTGTAAACACGAAAATTTCCTGAAACACAAGAACACGTGTACAAAATATATTTGTATTAATGAATTTGGGTTACAATCTCTTTATAATTTATCCTCTGGTTCTATCTTCGTAAGATATAGATTTGTTGATGGGCTGTTGATCCAAAGGGCCGTTGGGGCTTGATCTCAGGATGAACGAGGATGATCTTCAATGTTTTGATGATGAACGTTGATGTTGTGTTGATCTGAAGGGCCGCTGGTGGCTTGATCTTAGGATGGATGAGCGTTTCTTCAAGGACTTTTGGGGCTTGATCTTGAAGAACGAACTTCTAGAGAATTCTCTTCTAATTTGGGAGTAGAGAAATGTGTTGGTCAATTGGTGTGGAATGGCTTCCTATTTATAGAATTCCAAAATTTGATTTTTGGATTTAAATAATCAGATGAAATAAAATCATTTTTGCCAGGTGTTGACACGTGTCATATTTAACGGCTTTTCTGACTCATTTCAATTTTCGTTGAGTCACACGCTACGTGTAAAATTTATGTAATACACGAGCATTGAAACTTTGACTATTAGTCAACATTTTATTTACCAAAATTTCGAAGTCTACATTATTATTAAGTGTTGATAAATGTGCTTATTTTTTATTTATGACATATCATTTGGTTTGAAAAGTAGATAATCAAATTTCTGTAATCATGACAAATGACGTGATTAAGTTCAACTATTGTCATTCTATGTGCAAAACTAGGGCTCGTTTGACACTACTTTTTAAAAGTTAAAAACGTTTTTCAGTTAATAAGAGTTCATATAATACCAATAATTAAACAAGTTTGTTGTATCAAAACGGACCTGAAACCGCAAGCTTTTTAGTTGGCTAATTATTATTATTATTATTTGAGTACATCAATATTTTTACACTAAGGAATGGAAGTTTTTCTTGACAACAAATGTGATTTAGTTGGCTAGTTTTTTAACTTTACACGCTATACAATTGTAATAGATTAGTTCTAGATTTTAGGTGTGTCGTAGTTTCTAGATTCAAGTATTGAAGACATGCACATCAAGGCATACATTGGACGAAAAGATTATTCATATAAACAGATATAAAATTCATCTTTGCTTGGCAATAAGACTTGAGCGTAAAAAGTTTTAGGTTAGAAGAGTGATCTTATTGAAACACTTCATACGTTGCGTATCACTCCATCATATCATATATTCATCTTTATGAAGAAGTTGTGTTCAATCTCTTTGTTCGTGAGGAGGACTAGGGGTGGGCAAATGGGTATAGGAACTGCGGGTCGGGCCGGGTAATCACGATTCGGGGCGGGTACGGGCCGGTTCCTAATATTTTAGAGAACAAACGGGGCGGGCCGGGCTGGGCCCTTTTCATTTACGGGGCGGGCCGAGTCCAGATACTTAGAAAAACGGGTACCCGGACCGACCCGTTTCTAATTATAATGAACAGCTGAGATTAAATGATAACCTATCATCCAATCTCCACCGTTAGTTTCTACCCTAGGTTCTACACGAGTCCAAGCCAAGGTTCCAGAATCACAGCTGCCTCTCTATCCCTCTCTCTCGCTCCTCTCTTTTCCTCTCCTCCATCTCTCATGCATCAGTGCCTTCAACCTTTACTGATAGTTGTTGCAGCCTCTTTGTAGTGGTTAGCTGATCTTATCTTTGATTTGTAGTGGGTTTTCTTGTTTTAGTCAATTTTGATGATTTTAGTTTCAGTTTTTGAATAATATTTTGGATTTAGAATAATAATTTAGGGTGCTTAGATGAAATAGTTTTGGATTTGAAACCCTAAGATCTGATCAACCTTTTGGTTCATGTATTCAATTTTGGGGTTTTTTTCTCTTTTTTGGGTGAATTAATTGCTTTCTGAAAGATGAGGATTAATTAACCATAGTTTTAAAAAGCATCAGGAGTTTAGTTACGTTAGTACTTGTTTCTTTCGTGGTCGATTTTATGGTCTTTGATTTTTCAGAGGTGTAGGGGTGTTCTAATGTGTTAATGAAATTATTTGCAAGTGGGAGTTTAAATGCTAGAGGCCACCGACGTAGTTCATCTCTTTTAGCATGATTTATTTTGGTTTGCATGATTTGTCAAAGTTGTATTTATATGTGAACGTATTACACATACTAGCACTCTTCTGAGTGTATTTGTATTGTTGATATTTCAGCCGTTCACCCCCACCGCAGGAAAGATCTCGTTCCTGAGAACCAGCAGGAATATGCAGCAGCCTCTTTGAAGCTTAAGTTATGGAAACATGCTCAATAAATCTGTTAGTATTGGAATTCAATGACATTGGGTTGGCTTGCTTCTGTAGTTCTGTGGTATGTCATATATTTTTGGTGAGATTTGAGATGGATCAAATTGTTCATTGGTTTTCATTGTGTTGATTGGTTGAATATGAATTAAGATTTTAGATGTTAGTGCAAGTAGGAATAGAATCATAATATCTTGATATCTTGAACTCTTGAATATAGAAATGTAAGCTGTTACCATTGTAATATATTGAACTCTTGGTATCTTGAATATAGAAATGATAATGTGGTGGGTCTGATTCTTGATATATAGACAGAAATGATTCTATGCTTACTGTTCTATTTAATTAATGCGTTCAAGGATATAGGAATAGGCTAGGTGATCTCTGTGTTCAATCTGTGTAGCTGCTGTGTGATGTAGCTGCTGTGCAATCTGTGCAACTACACAAAAATGATGTGCAATCTGTGTAGTTGCTGTGCAATTGCCTTGCACTCTTGAAGATGGAGTGATGTTAGACATTTAATGTCATTGCAGATGTTAATGTGGATGTTATTTCAGTTTTAATGTTTATGTTTTTTTGGATTTGGAATAGCTCCTGAAATTTGTCTGTGTAGAAGCTTGAAACCTGAGGCAGCTATTGTAATTTTTTAAAACGTCTGTGTTGCTGCAATGCTGCTGTGCACAGCAGTGCAGTTTTATAAAAACAGATTTTTGAAAGAAAAAAAAAAGAAAAAAAATAGAGTGGACCCATGGATCTGCTCCGGACCGGCCCGTTTGAAACGGTCCGGGTTAGGTCCGGTTCCAAAACTCAAAATCTCTCTACCCACCCCGGCCCGTCCCGTTACAGTTTATAACGGGTAGGGCCAGGTTCCTCCAAATTTGGGCCCGGCCCAGCCCGTGCCCACCCCTAAGGAGGACTGACTGAGTGCGCTGTGTTCATCTAAAAGAGAGCAAGGGAAGGACGGTGTGCTACAAGAACAAAGTACCAGAGAGAATTCAAGTGTAGTGTCTGCCTTGTTCAGTCTTTTAAATGTTCTTATTCCTTAGTGGATTTTTTAACTGGCTGTGTGCCCGTGGATTTTCCCATTGTATGTTCAGTTCTACACTTCTACCACATAAAAGAAATATATATAGTGTGTCATTTGTTCTTTTATGTGCATATTTATTTTTGTTCTTCATTACTACGTGGTAGGATTGAAATTCATTTGAGATTTTAATTTAGGTTATTTATCTGTTGTGTTTAGATTCTACAATCTATCTGTGTTTTCACAGGGGCTATATTGGTAGAACTTTTAATAGGGGCGTTTTGATCTAGACGCCTAGCTTTTGAAATTTTTAGACTAAACATGTATGCATTTTTAAGATTTGATTAAACTTTTTTTCTACAATTTTGGTGCCACATGTATTATAACTAATTTTCTTTTTGTACCAAAATTACAAGATATGCCACTCACATAATTCCTAAACTTTTCATGACCAAAAAAAGCAACAGATTTCCTAAAATCTAGTCATTCTACCTGCTTTGGAGATAATTATAAATAAAAAAAATTAAAAAAAATAACCGTGAAACACTTATATTCACAATAATTTTCCCTACAACTGATTTGTAACAGCCCGTCCCTAAAAGTTATGATTTTTATAATTTTAATATGTTAATTTACTAAAATGACATTTGTTGACTATTGTGTGGTATCACGTAAGGTTCGTTTTCTTAGCATATCCTTGTAGTACTCGTCACTACGGACGTGTGGGTGCAAACGGATCGCAATTTGAAGTTATAACGAAGGAGTTATTAACGTTTGAAGTTGGGGGTATTCCATTAAATTAATTAATTACAAGAGAATTTCAGATTTTGGGTTAAATTAGGAAAGCCATGTGTGTGGCTAGGATGAAAGGGAAGAAAGAATGGATGGTGAAGATGCAAAGATAAGAGATAGAAGGGAGATAAGTGTGACGAATGAGGAGAAGAGAGAGGGAGGAGTGACCAATGAGGAGGAAGAGAAAGGAGGGAAATGAGGGAGAAAAGAGAACGGGGGATCAACTGGATCCTTGACCCGCACCCTTCGACCCGTTTTCACCATACTTTTCGGTGGTTTTCCACCAGATTTCTCACGAATTGGACCAAGCCACCACTCCCAATCATTATCTAACCTTTCCTTCTTCCATTATCACCCAAATTTGGGAGGAATTTGAGTGTGATTTAAGGGTTTTTCATGGGGGTGCGCTAGAGGTGGGGTGGCGGCGATCCGCCACTTTTGAAGCAAATCCCACCAACCATCACCACCATTAGACTCCCCTAGAACCCAGGAACAAAGCTCAAGCAGTGGTGGAGTCGTTGGAACAAGTTTGGAGGTCAAATCGAAGCACACCCAATTCTAGGGTCAACACGGATTTTGGGGAAATTGAGGGGTTTCCAAACCAAATTGGCATTGGCCACGGGTATGAAAGTTGTTCTACTCATTGAGATCTTCAATTTTGAAAATTTTGAGAATTTTGAGAATTTTTGGAGAAAGTTGAATTTTCCGGTGAGTCGGGGCGGCCAACCGCCACCCACGGCAGCGCGTGGCCAGAAGGCTGCCAATGTTATTTTTAGGCATTATTCAATGCCTTGAATTCAGTTTTAAGAATGGATTGACGTAGATTGATCGTTAGGACCTAAATTCACTACGATACGTTAATAGGTCAATGTATGAACCGACGATCCGACCGTTGGATCGTCACCAAACTTTAATAGGGTGCTAGTCATAATATTTTAGGAATGTAGGAATTTATGGATCAAGAATCTATTGTACTGGATCTTCCCGAATTGGATTTGTAAGATCATAAAGTAAAATGTTAACCTACACTTGGTTTTGGCAATTGGCGGAGATCTGACCGTTCGATCGTTCCAAAACTTTAGTATGTTATTCTAGAAACATAATGTGAATCCTTGGAAGTTACAGATCAAAAATTTGATTGTGGATCTTCCAGATTGAATTACGTAGACATATGTTCTATGTAAGTTATGTATTTTATCGACAAGAATTCTGAGATGTGATTTGATAATTGTTCTAGGCGCCGATTGTTTGTGACGCCTCAATGTTTGTGCTAGGAAGCTGTAGCGCGGACTCCCGGTGAGTGGATCTTCTTTCTTATTATATATATATATATATATATATATATATATATATATATATATATATATATATAGATATGCGATTGATAATTCCATAAATGCTTTTAAATGGAATTAAGAAATTTATACCATGTTATATACTTTCATATGTTATGAAATACTATTAGAGGGTTGCGTTTAGATCATATCACAATATATTCATACGCTATTACCTACAAGTAATTATTGTGAACAACGATTGGCTTGATCACTGTTTAGGGTACGTAGGCAGTCTAACGAAACGTTAGATGCATCCATGCAATAAGTGAGATTAAATAATCAAGACAAAAGCCTTGTTTGGAAAATTGAGCAATGTAAAGGAATTTGGCGATTTAATGTGAGTTTTAAATCTTTGTATAAGGAAATGAGAATTTGTGGTTTTACGTTTTATAAGTGCTATGCTATAATTAGTTAATATTTTAGTATGTGATTTAATACAACTTGCACAGTGATGTACAACAATACAGATGCCAAGGTAAGTTTGGGTAAGTATATAGTGTAGGTATGATCAAATGGTAATTAGTGATGAATGGATTTGAGTAGAATTCATTGTCCTGCACCCCGGTGTTAGTGTTCCGCCCGAGGCCAAGGCCAGCCTTCACGTGATCGTTCACCTCTCGCACCTTATGCTCACCTTGGGTTCCAAGGTAGGTGCCAGCTTTTCGTACAGACCACTTTAGGTGGTTTCGACTCATAGATGACTTGTGATACTTCGCACAGCCTTCACGTGATCATAGCTCTTAAGCATACTTATTTACACCCAGCCTGTCGTACATATCACTTTAGGTGGTTTTGACTCGTGTGCAGGACCTGATTGATGAGATATTGATTGATGAGATGTGGATAAGTTGTATAGGTCAATATAGGTGACTCCGACTTATGTGCTAGCACCTGATTGATGAGATGTGGATAAGTCGTACAGGTCACTATAGGTGACTCCGACTTATATGCTAGCACCTGATTGATGAGATATTGATTGATGAGATGTGGATAAGTCATACAGGTCACTATTGGTGACTCTGACTTATATTCATTTTATATTGATTTATTCCATCTTACTTATATGATTGTTGCTGAGATATTTAGATATGGTATGCTTTGGTTTTACCATTCAATTGAATGATTTATATATATATATATATATATATATATATATATATATATATATATATATATTTATGTATGTATGTATTGGTAATTTCTGGGAAATTAGACATTTCGGGTCGGAGTGTGTCAGATTGATGAGAACAGCTTTTAGATAAATGATTTTCTTCTCTTTTGATGAAGAAAAATCATACCATTTAAGATTACACAAATTGCATTAAATACATTTTAATAGAACAAACAACAATATAAACGTACCAATCAACTATGTCTACTAAATCAAGTGTACTAAAACTGAAAATAAATGTACCAATTAACGTAACAAAATTGGAAATCAATGTATCAATATTGGAAATATATGTACTAAAATCGAAAATCAACAATAGTCTTTACACTATCTATATCATACAACAAACCCTAACTATCTTTCTCTTCTCTCTGCCGCTGTGAACTTGTTCATCCTCCTGCATCTCCCCTTCGCAACCTTCCTCCTCATCCTCTTCCTTGTAGCCTTTCCGTGAACTTTCAGCTCTGCATCTCTGTTCCAAGTTCGATCTGATTGTGATTGTGTAGCCTCTCGGTCTCTCTTTCTTTGTATTATGTAGTACTTTTTGTTTCTCTCTTGGTTTGGTGTTTGCTGAGTGTTAGTCGTATGCCCGACAATTCCAAATCACCAGCGCCTTTTCTATGAATCCCCTTTTTGGGTTTTGCTTTATCCTCGAATCGAATTGGATTAATTTCAATTTCAAATTTTTGATTTGATCCATAGCTTTTAGTCCTTATACTACTTTTTGGAGGGTTGCAGTCGGAAACCGCATGGACTGACTGACTCGTCCACCATCCATGCCGCAACTGTTGAAACTAGACCCCATGCTCCTACAATTCCTTCAATCTTATCTTTAATTAATTTTGATGTAAATTTGAAGTTGCATTATTATTCTTTTCTGATTTGTTTTGTTTCGATTTCATTAACACCCAGTTCCTAATTCTGCTGAATTTCTTTGTATTTTGTAGTGCTTCAATTTCTTTGTATTCTTTTCTGATTTGCTTGTTTTGATTTCTTTGTATTTTGTAGTGCTTCGATCTGTCTAATACTGCATCTACAACCAAAGATCCACCTTTGTTTATCTGCTTCCACTCCCCCTATTGAGCAGTACTGCATTCAGAGGTATCTCTCTATTTGGATTCATTTTTTCAGTGTTCAAGTTTCGATTTTTATGTGCTGAAATCTATAAATCTGATGTCTTTGAGTTCTGTTGGATTGGATTGGGTTACCTGTTTTGGATTTTCCTCTGTTGGTTCATGGGGCTGTTTGACGTTGGGAGTTTTGATTTCATTCTTAGAGAGACAGCACTCAACTTAATTCGAGTGAGTGTGAACCTATATGTATAATATAGGCAGCCGAACTCCAAATGTTTGGCAAACTAGCTAGAAATAGAACAAACCCACTTGAGTGTTGAGAACCTAGAACCTTGTTCTCTGTCTTAATCAGAACAGAATTCAAAGTTAGTGGAAAGTGGAAGCACTTTCTGAAGGTGCAGGATCTATATCTATAAATATAGGTACTCATGCCAATCTTGGGATAAATATTCCCTTCCGTCCAATTTCGATTTTAATTTAGGACCATTTCATTTTTTATTTTTACTTTTTGTGTTTGAAATAAGAGGAAAGTTTGCGAGGGAAAGGAATGGCGATGGGAGACAACGGAAGAAATAATAAGGAAAAATGAAAACAACTTAATAATTTTTTGGATTTATTTTGTGTCTTTCCTTGTATATTTCTTCTACAAGCTTACATCATTCTTCATTCTTCTTCCACTATTTTTCCTCTAATAATAATAGTAACACACACAAAAAATATCAAGAGAGATGTTATTGGCACCCTCAAAAAGTCATTTTGCACTTCTAATAAGTGTATTTTTATTTTGTAAATGTAGAAACTTTAGAGTATAAAATAACAACTTTACAGTGTCAATAACCTCTCTCAAGATGAAAATGAAAAGAAAAAAAAAACGAAATGGTTATCCTTAGTGGTGTATGTAAAGAACATCCCTAGCGAAGCTAGTAGAAGTTCATGGGAATATGCTTGAATAACATTCGAGTACTTGAGATAAAATCCTACCTTGTTGCCTTTGAGACATTTTATTTTGTTTATGGGTCATTGCTAGCTGTAGATCAGGAGTTAGTTAGATGACTAGGTGTGATCGTCGAATATTGCATGCCATCAAAATATTTTATAGGTTAAACGACTAGTTGTGACAATGTCGTGATCTCCAATAAATTTATGGACAAACATTAAGTTTTATTTTTAAGTTAGACTGCTGTTAACAAAAACAAAGATGATGATCAGCTGATGTATGTCTCTAAAAAAAGACATTTGATGATGTGAGATAAAAGTGGATTTGGAAGAGTAAAGAATTGTGTAATTAAGATTTTTTTTCACCAATTTAAAGAGAAATGTTCAAAACCATATTGTTGAATCCACTCTACAATTTAATTTTACGATACAAATCATCCATTTCCATTCTATAGGTTTGTCTCCAAAAATATAATGCAAAAAAACAAAAACAAGCTGAATAAAAATAGATTAGTCATTTGATTACGGTGATAATTTCAATTTTATATTTGAAATAATGTGTTCATTTCTTTTGTTATGCATAGCTTCATGTTTAATCGGTTCCCATTTTCACATTCTTTTTTATGTAGGATGATCTTTGAAAATGAGCTTAATATAATTCAAACGATTCATAACTCTTTTGAAATCATTTAAAATCTCAGTTGAAACCTCGCTTCATAGTCTCAAGAATGAACAGTTTGTTGTGAAATATCCCTTAATATGTAATTTAATCATAAAGAATGAAGTTCACTATCCTAGAGAAAAATAATTATAGATAAACTTAAAACTTTATTTAACATGTGAGGGTTTTCAGTGCATTAATTACATTACAAGACTAAACTGCATTTAGGTCATATAGCATTACTCTAATGTTGATGCTCCATTCATTCATGTGTTATTTTTTTGCATGTGGAGGTATGGATGAATATGAGACTCGATTCTTTGTTCTTTTGAACGTTTAGATTATAATGGCACAAGTCTTTAATATGAATGCACAATTGTTGAGGTATACACAACAACAAAGGAGACAATGAGAAAGGGCTAGTTTAGAGCAGAGGACATTTGTTAGACTTCATGTTAGGAGAGAGGAAATAAATCGTATCATGCAATTGAGTGATACTAACTGTTTGTGGGAGCTGCGAATGGATAGGAATGCATTTGCAGTTTTATGTGATTTACTACACACTCGTGGTGGGTTGGTTGATGATGGTCATGTTACAATAGAGGAGCAAGTAGCTACTTTTGTTTGCATATTAGCCCACCACAATAAAAACAGGTCAATGCAAGTTAGATTCATTAGGTCTGGTGAAACTATTAGTCAGTATATTCGCAGAGTATTGCGTGCGTTGCTCAATTTGCAAGACGTGTTGTTTGCAAAATCAACTCCTATCCTAGAGGATTGCACGGAATCAAGATGGAAATGCTTTAAGGTAAGCATCATAGTAAAATCATTAATAACATAATTATTTGTAGTTAGTAATTAATATAAGTTTTTCTTTTGTCTAGGGTTGCTTAGGAGTGCTAGATGGAACATACATAGGGGTCACTGTGCCTGAGGTCAATAGACCAAGATATAGAACCAGGAATGGTCATATAGCAACTAATGTGTTAGGCGTATGCACACATGACCTCAAATTCGTATATGTGTTATCTGGTTGGGAGGGATCAGTTACTGATTCGAGAGTTCTTTGTGACGCTGTTACTAGAGCTAATGGCCTCAAGGTTCCTACCGGTAAGATACACAATTACCTAGTATTCTTCCTTACCTTTGTTGGCCAACAACTAAAATTTATTATCAACTGATATAGGTACATACTATTTGGTTGATTCCGGATATACGAATGGTGAGGGTTTTCTAGCACCGTATAGAGGCACTAGATACCATTTGCAAGAGTGGGAAGACAATTCACGTGCACCTAGGAATCATGAAGAATATTTTACTATGAAACACTCACATGCTAGGAATGTCATTGAGAGATGTTTTCTCCTCCTCAAAAGACGTTGGGCTATCTTGCAAAGTTCTTCCTACTATCCAATCAAGATTCAGGGATGAATGATCACCACATGTAGTTTACTTCATAATTTTATCAGAATGTATATGGCGGTTGATCCTGAGGAAAATGCAAGGCTTGCTTTTGATGAATTGCCTAAAAGGGAAGATTTACCAGAAGTATTAACCTACATTGAAACTGTTGAGTCAAGCCAGACATGGACTCAACGGAGGGATGATCTTGCAAAAGAAATATATGATGAGTGGAGAGGAAGGAAGGCTTGAAAATTGGTTGACATGGTAGTTGTTGTAATTGTCTTTTATTTTTTTATGACATTTTACTAAGATGATTGCTGTAATTATTTTTTATTGTTTGAAGACTATTGAGATGTTTGTTATTGTTTTTCATTTGCTAGAATGAGTCTGATCAGTAGTACATTAGAATTTAGCATGAGATATCTTAAACTCATAGATCGATGGTCTTTTCATTTCTTCATATTGTAGAATCAAGCATATGAATATAAAAGACAAAAAAACGCTAGTTGCAATGCCTTTTCATTTCTTCATTTTAGTCCCTTCTTACTTGTCGTAAGTTGTCTTACTAGTTAATAATTGGGAGAATACTGCTGGAATTATTCCCAACAACTACAAGTGCTAGCAAAGACGCTAGATGAGTTAGTACCGTTTGTCCCATTTGGGGTATGTGTATTGAGTTTATGTTTCGATTGGAAAAGGGTGTATCGAAATAAGTAGACTTGAATTTGTAATGTGGTAATTGGGAGTTATTTGGATGTTATGGCTGATAAAGCCTGGTGTCTTTTTCTTTGCTGAATGAGTCTGATCTAATCACAAGATACTAATATTGTTTGCTTTCATAAATATTGGAATTTGATTGCACTCACATGTAAAAAATTATTAGAATTTTCTTTTTAATTGACATATATATTGTTCACTGGATTACCTTTTCCACTAGGAAGTAATTTAGCTTTGTAAAAAGCTGTAGGCATATATTAACTTAATTGCATCATGTCTGCTCTACTAACAATATGTTTCTTTTCTTTACATATGGAATATTATGGCTTCTTTGATAGATTATATGGCCACCTCATGTAATTAGATTGATCACGAGGAGGATTTACTGCTTACCATCCTCGAGGAGATGGTAGTTGATGGTGCTAGGTGTGAGATCGGCAATTTTAAGGCTTGTAAATTTGTAATGGTTGCCACAAAGATGAGGGAGATGATTCCGGGCATTAATATAGAGCCAAAGCATATACAAACAAGCTGAAGAGTTTGAAAGAAAAGTATTCCTCTGCATATGACATGATGAATACTTCTGGATTTGGTTGGGATGAAGAAAAAAAATGTGTTGTTGTGGATAGTGACGATGTACTACAGCTGTGGGTGAAGGTACATTTTGTTTCTTATTCTTTTTCAATTAGTTTCTTTAAAATTCATAACTTTGATTTCTTTGGGTTCTTATTGTAGAAACATCCTAATGCATCTTACAAACCGAATAAGCCATTTCC